>CM057458.1:649772500-651022500 GCA_016271365.2 Neoceratodus forsteri
CAGTCCTCCATCTCGGGGAAGGGAATGGACAAGGATATGATAGAAGGATCCTTAGGATGGCAGAGAAAGGGGAGATATTGTGGATGGGGAACCTGAATATGCCAGATGTTAACTGGAGCACCTTTGCTGCAGCCACATCCAAGAGCAGGGCCATTCCCAATGCTCTACAGGGGGCATGCCTCAGAGAGCTAGTGTTGTAACCCACTCAGGAGGGAGCAATCTTAGACTTCATACTCTCAAATGGGGACAGTGAGAGGATCTCAGATCTAGAAGTGGGTAGCCATCTGGGAACAAGTGACTATCAAAAAATGTGGTTCATGATAAACTCAGCTGCAGAGTCAAGCCATACAAAAGTGAGGGTACTGGACTTCAGGAGGGTTGACTTTGTCAAATGGGAGAGTGCCTTAGAAAAGCACTAGCAAACAGGCAAGAAGGAGGGGAAAAGCAACAATGGGGAAACATCAAAACTGCCATCACAGAGGCAACAAGCCTTTGTGTGAAGCAAATAAATCAAAATGAAAGAAAAACACACTATGGTCCTCAAAAGAGGTGGCGGGGAAGGTTAGCGAGAAAAAGATAGCATTGAGGAAGTATAAGGAAACACAGGAGGAGCAGGACAGAGAACTGTACCAGTTAAGGCAGAAGGAAGCATTGAAGGCAGTCAGAAAAGCAAAGGCCCAAACCAAGGAAAAGACAGCCAACTCAGTTAAGAAGAGGGATAAAACCTTTTGTAGGTACATTAGGGAGCATAGAAAGACAAAGGGAGGGATAGAGAGGCTGAATGGAATGGAATGGACAGTGGGTGGGCAGAGAGGGACAGTGAAAAAGCAGGGATACTGAACAGATACTTCTGCTCAGTATTCACAAAAGAGGAGAGAGGGAGGTACCTAACCCAATTAACAGAAGCACTCTGCATGGGGGCAATCCCAGTCCTTTCACAGAAGAAAGGGTTCTGACTTAGAGAATTCCTAAAACTGAAGGTGGACAAAGCAATGGGACCTGACAGGATTCACCCCAGAATTCTAAAAGAATTAAGGGGAGAACTAGTGACACCACTGACTACCCTTTTTAACATCATGGGAGGATGGTGTGGTACCTGAGGATTGGAGGAGGGTGGATGTGATTCCCCTTCACAAAAGTGGGAGCAACACAAAGGCAGGAAACCATAGACCTGCCAGTTTGACCTCTGTGGTAGGGAAAATGATGGAATTACTTCTGAAGGAAAGAACTGTTGAGTATCTAGAGGCCAGTGGGGTACAGGACCCAAGGAAGCATGGATTCACAGTGAGAAGGTCATGTCAGATGAATCTAATCAATTTCTTTGACTGGGTGACCAAAGTAGTAGACCAGGGAGGGGTTGTGGATATGGCCTACCTAGACTTTAGCAAGGCATTTGACACAGTTCCACACAAAAGATTAATAAACAAACTAGCCAGCCTGGGTAAAACATTTGCAGGACAACAGGATACAGAAGGTAATAGTAAATGGAGTCCACTCTGAAGAAAGGGGGGTTATTAATGGGGTACTGCAGGGTTCAGTACTGGGTCCAGTCCTTTTTAATGTCTTTATAGGTGACACTGCAGAGGGACTGGAAAGAAAAGTATGTCTCTTTGCAGATGACACAAAGATCTGCAACAGGATTGATACACAAGGGAGTGTGGAAAGGATGAAAAGGGACTTCGCAAGGTTGGAGGAATGGTCAGAAGTATGGCAGCTTGGATTCAATGCAAAGAAGTGCAAAATAATGCACCTGGAAACAAAAACCCAGGGGGAGAGTACACAATTGGGGTTGGGGGGGATGTAGTAACAACAAAAATGGAAAGGGACCTGGGGGTAATCATATCAGATAACCTTAAGGCTGGCAAGCAATGTGAGAAGGCAGTAGGGATACTGGGATGTACAGGGAGAGGCATCGCCAGTAGAAAACAGGAAGTTGTTATCCTTCTGTACAGACAGTTGGTGAGACCCCATCTGGAGTACTGCGTCCAGTTCTGGAGACCCCATCCCCACAAGGACATAGACAGGATAGAGGCAGCCCAGAGAAGGGCAAATAAAATGATGCAGGGTCTGCAAGAGAAGCCATACGAGGAAAAACTAAAGGAGCTTAATATGTATACCCTTGATGGGGGGACATGATAGAAACTTTCAAGTATCTCAAGGGAATTAAGGTACAAGAGGGTAGTATCTTTCAGAAGAAGAGATGTGCAAGAACAAGGGGACAATTTGAAGATGGGGGGGGACAGCTTAGGGGCAATATGAGGAGTATTTTTTCACAGAGAGGGTGATGGACGCATGGAACCGCCTTTCTGAGGAGGTTGAGGGGTCTAAAACTGTGGGAGAATTCAAGAATGCATGGGATAGACATAAGGCACTTCTTGTGGGGGGTAGGAAGAAATAGGCTGTTGGTTAACTAGAATCTGCAGCTTATCCAGCAGGTAGGAAAATGGGCAAACTAGGTGGGCCAAGCGGTCCTTATCTGCCGTCAAAGTCTATTTCTATATTTCAGTGCTAGCGTGGAAGCCAAAGTTTGTCTCCTGGAGCACTTTTTTCGAGTACTCCCACCACACCCTATTGAACGCCTTCTCGTCATCCACTGAGATGGCAAGCTGAAGATCTTTAGAGGATGCTTGAGAGACCATGATATTTAGAATTCTCACGATATTATCCTGTAGGACCCGTCCTCTGATGAAGCCCATTTGGTCCAGTCCCACCAGGCCCTGCACACACCCCTGCAACTTGTCTGCCAGAACAGTCATGAAGATCTTCATATTTCACAGGTAACAAGGAGGCAGGAAAGCAAGAACTTCAAAATTTGGGCAAAACAATTATTTGCACTTCTCTCCATGTTTCATGAGCCAGCTCCCCATCTAAAATACAGTTGTATACCTGTTGCAACAGAAGAGTGAGCTGTGTGACAAATTTTTTTATAAAAACTCAGCAGGCAGGCCATCCATGCCGATCGCTTTTCTACCATTCAGATTTTTAATATTATTCTCAATTTCCTGTCTGGTCACAACAGTGGGTCTGAAGGGAGTACAAGGGGTGAGAAGGGTGCAGAAATGGACACAAGTCCCTTTACACGAGAAAGGGTCCTGAAGGAACTGGAAGTAATAAGAGTTGATAAAGCAATGGGGCCAGATGGGGTGCACCCCAGGGTCCTTAAAGAGCTAAGAGAGGTGGTGGCTGAACCTCTGGCTATCCTGTTTAGCTGATCACTGGAAACAGGGGGGAGGTACCCAAAGACTGGACTGGAGGACAGCAGATGCAGACCCTTATACAAAAGTGGGAACAAAGAGGAAGCGGGAGACTACAGACCAGTCAGCCTCACCCCAGTAGTGGGGAAGACCATGGAAGCACTACTGAAGGAGAGACTGGTGGAACATCTTGTTGTCAATGGACTACAGGACCCAAGGCAGCATGGTTTCACCAGGGGGGAGGTCATGTCAGACCAACCTCATTGAATTTTTTGACTGGGTGACTATGGAGGTGGATCAGGGAAGGGCAGTGGACATGGCCTATCTGGACTTCAGCAAGGCCTTTGACACTGTGCCACATAGAAGACTATTACACAAACTGGGGAATATGGGTGAGGGCAGGACAGTAGTGTGGTGGGTAGGTAACTGGCTGGGTGGCAGGACACAGAGGGTGGTGGTAAATGGCTGTCACTCCACAGAGGGAAGAGTGAATAGTGGGGTACCACAGGGATCAGTGCTGGGACCAGTCCTATTCAACATCTTTATCAGGGACATTGTGCAGGACCTAGAAGGCAGAATTTCACTGTTCGCTGATGACACAAAGCTCTGTAACAGAGTAGAGACACCAGAGGGTGTAGACAGAATGAGAAGGGACCTGCAGAAACTTGAAGAATGGTCAGGGGTTTGGCAGTTGAAATTCAATGCAAAGAAGTGCAAGATAATGCATATGGGGCACAAAAACCCTGGCACAATATATCAGTTGGGGGTGAGGATATAGCATGCACCAAGCAGGAAAGGGATCTTGGGGTTATCATCTCTGATGACCTCAAGGTAGGGAAACAGTGTGACAAGGCAGCAGGTAAGCGAAATAGGATGCTGGGATGTATAGCAGGGGCATCACCAGCAGGAAAAGGGAGGTCATAATTCCACTATACAAGACACTAGTGAGGCCCCACCTGGAGTACAGTGTACAGTTCTGGAGACCATACCTATGTAAGGACATAGACAGGGTAGAGAAGGTTCAGAGGAGGGCAACAAAGATGGTGCATGGATTGCATCACAAGTCCTATGAAGACAGGTTGAAGGAACTGAACATGTACTCCCTGGAGGAGAGGAGGGAGAGAGGGGGATATGAGAGAGACATACAGGTATCTTACAGGGAGGAACAGGGTGCAGGAATACACTATTTTTAAGCGAAAAAGATGTTCCAGGACTAGAGGGCATGGGATGAAATTGGAGGGAGGACGATTCAGAGGAAACGTGAGGAAGAATTTCTTCACAGAACAGGTGGTGGACAAGTGGAACAACCTGCCAGAGGAAGTGGTGGGGGCTGAAACAATCACGAGATTTAAGAATGCATGGGATAGACATAAAGGAATTCTGGAAGTCAGGGGTAAGGGGCAACAGACTTCTAGGAAAACAAAAACTGAACTTACAAGTTCAAATGGGCATACTGGGTGGGCCACAGGCCCTTATCTGCCGACACTGTCTATGTATCTACGTAACAGCATGTAAGCTGCTCCTATTATCAGCCTCAGGTTTTTTAAGAGTAACTAGAAAACTGTTGTAGTGTGGGCTTGTCCCACCTGCTCCAGGAGTGAGAATACAATTAGTTATGGTAATCCTGAAAATGTTCATGAAATTAGTATAAACTGGTCCCCCCACCCCAGTTCAACTCTTGCTGGCACAGATGCCACACTAACCGTTTCCCCACCTGGTTCCCAGTCTTGTAGTACCTGTTTAGTGCATCTAAGATTACCTTCAGTTTTGGTTACTCAAGTCACTCTGCCAACTGGTTTCTGTACTCCATTAACCGTTCCTCGAGAGCAGGGTCCAGTTGTTTAGCTTCAGCATCAAACATTTTTTGTTTGACCTCTAATCTCTTAATATTCTGCTTCTTTTTCTGGGAGGCATGGGAAATAAACCACCCATGAGGTTAGCCTTGAGCCTGTCCCATCATGTAGTATCTGACATTATTCTCTCCCTCCTCATTCAGATGGAGATAGCTATAGCGGAACTCATTTGCTCGCAAAAAAACTAGTCCTTTAGATACAAGACATTAAGCCTCCACAGGTTTTTTTTTGTAAATATGCTCCACGACCAGGTCAACTCCCACCAGGGCATGGTCCGAGGCCATGACCTAGTGGATTTCACTAGCTTGTACAATATGAAGCCAGGGTCAGGAAATGAGAAACAGGTAAATCCCAGAGTATTGAGAGTGGAGGTGGGAGCAGAAGATGTCTCTCCCTCGCTCATGAAGATGGCGCTGCACATCCTGGAGTCCCACCTCTGCGCAAGACATCTGAACATCCTACTCGCCCCTGAGGATCCCCTTCCCCCAACTTCTGTCTAGACTAGGCTGCAGTACACAATTAAAATCACCCAAATTAAAGTCTGCATTCCATAGTTGGTGGCTGGAAAGAACAGCTGGTTTTGGAAAAATTCTAATCTCCCCACTGTCATTGGGGGAATAAATATATTAAGAAAAACTACTGAAATCCCTCTATAAAGCCCCCTTAACCAAATAAACTGGCTCTCCTCATCTGCCAACACATCCAAGACTGATAAAGGTGCATTCCGTCGAACCAACACGGCCACCCCACGTCTACCTGGTGTGCTACAAAGGACAAGGAAAACCCCTCCCCCACCCATCCCCATTACTAGTGGTCCTGTGGGGATAAATGCATTTTCCTGGGGAAAAGTTATGGTGGCCCCTAGTCGTCCCACCTCCTGTAATATGCGTGCTCTTTTAATGGGGGATTGGAAAACCTTAACATTAAAGGATACTATTTTTAGGTCAGCCATTGGATATCCCTGGAATTCATGTAACTCCCTCTAGCATGAGACACAAAATACAAAACAAAGAAAAAAACCCAAAAAACAAACACATCTTAAGGAACAATCATAACTAGAACAGCCAAAAGGCATTACTCTGGTGTGTAGGCAGCACCAGGAAGAGAAACACCACAGAGGGAGACCACAGTCTCCAAAGCTGGGCTCTCCCCCTCCAAAAAAAACTGCTCCACCAAGAAGTGCAATAGGATAGACTGATTTTAAGGTGCACTTGGGTAACCCCAAAAAGGTGACACCAACTGATGGCACACTGGGGTGCTGTGGCCACATGGGAGCCACAATGCCCTTCACGGGTGCCCGAGTGGGGGCTGCCCTCCCCCAAAAAGGGGGAACGCTGATCCCAGCTCTGCAAAGATCATCACCGAGGCGTGTTCTACCTTTACAGCCACTCCCCCCTTCATTTAATAAACTAGGGAGTTCTGTCTCCGACAAAGGCTATGCATCTCTAAACATTCCACTGTATGAGAGAGAGTTTGCCTTCATACTGTAGTGCACACTCAAGTGGGTGCATTGCTAGGAATGAGACCCCAAATAATACAAAGCGCAAGGTACAGCCTATTGTGGAAACTGCACCAGTAGGGGAAATGAGCTCACAAAGGATTTAGTCACCAGTTGCCTGCTGGGAAAAACTGATGTCCACAAGCTTCACGTTCAAGAAAGTAAAACCATTCCCTAATTAAGTCCCTCCTCCCTCCCTTTCCAAAGTTAATGCACAACACGGAACATGTAATCCCTCAAACCCCCCAGAACAGGTATCACTCACAACGTGTCCCCATAAAGGAACAATTAAACAGCAAAAGACAGAGGGAATAAACTCCTGCCAGACAAGTAAAATAAGCAAGTTAAGTCCTCAGAAATATAGTCCCATCAGAGGAGCCCAACATCTTAAGTCATTGTAATGTCCACTCACCACCTTGGTCCCTTGGACAACGTTCAGCCTGCACCCTCCGCAGACCCTTGAGCAGCCGGCACCAAGTGTTGTGAGCACCAAGCAAAGACAGCATACCAACTCCTAGAAGTCAATGGACATGTGGTAGTCTGCGGTTTCCTTGAGCCCTGCTTAAGCCATTGTTGCTGCTGTAGTTCTTGCTCTCCTGGTGGCGCAGTTCCATCTGAACTGAAACCCGGTACTCCCAGCTGATGCAGAAGCCCGGAGGCCTCCACTATCATAAAAAAATTGGCACCATTCTCTGTAAAGACGTTAAGCTGGGTGGGTGCAAATAACTCAGCTTTAATGTTTTTGCCCTTCAGTTCTTTAATCACTGTCAGAATCCTATTCCTCTTGGTCATGACCATGGGAGTAAAATCATGCTCCAGGTAGATCTTCGTGTCCCTGGACAATCCCCTTCTTTGCCCAGGCTGTCCGCAAAATTCTCATCTCAACTGAATAATCAACAAAGTGGGCCACAATGAAGCGAGGGCGCACATTGGGATCCACCAGTTTTGCAGAGCTCGATGAGCACTCTCCGTCTGGAGATTGGTGTTCTCGTCCCAGCCCAGCGGATCCAAAAGAAAGGAAGGATCAAACATGCCCCCTTGCTCCATGCTGTGAAGTCACAGGTTGTTCCAACAAGATATCTGCTCCAAATCATTGATTTTGTCCAACGTCTCTCGCTCTCTTTTTAGTAGGTGCAGCAGGGACGTTATTATGGTCGTCTCCCTGATCAGCGATCTCTGTTAGGCTCTGTTTCAAGTCTTTAGTTCAAGCCCCGATATCCCTGAGCTCCTGCCACGCATCTGCAAGCTCTGACTGCATACCGTGGTGCATACTGCCATTTTTCTGCAGCTCCATGATCAGTTTCTTGGAGGTTATAATGCAGGACGCCTCCTCCCCCAACTCACTGAGATACTCACTGGCTTCTGGCAGTGGTGTAGATGATGGGGCCTGCTAGGCCATCTTTCTGTAGCCACTGGGATTTCTTAGACTGGGGACTATCTACCCCAAAGGCTTTCAGCTGCTGCAGAGTTGGCATTCTTAAGGCTTGAAGTCTATCCCATTTGGTAGGTAATTCTGTGGTTAGGGTGAGGACTGCTGCAGATTATGGGGGTTCGAGCTGCAGAGCTCAAACAGCTAGCAGCACATCACTTGGTGATGTCACCAGAAGTCCAACAGGCACAGTTTATAAATTGGGGTGCTCCCTGTCATCAGGAAACCCAAATCAGCCTAGGAGCCATACAATCCTAAACAAAAATAACAAAAGATGATAAAACAAATCTTCCTGAGAGTTCGAGCTATGCTGCTACCCCTACTGTGGTACGGCTTAAACTGAGGCAGCTGTTGCAGATGGAATGTTCCATGTTCCTGGAGTTTATGCTGAGGTCACAGCTTTTGAACTGTACCACTAAACCAGTTTGGGAGCACAGTACCCATATGTACACAGTATTAACTACCTTCCCCATTGACAACGCGGAGTGATACAGAAAGAAAACTATCAGGTTGGTCTGACAAGATCTCCCCGCCAAAAACCCTGCTGTTTACTATCCTATAGACTGTTGCTCTCTAGGTAGTCCATAAAGTCCTTTTTGATTAGTGACTCCGGGAGTTTACCCACTACAGAGCAAGTCTGACAGGTCTGTAGTTCCCATGCTGCTCCTTGTTACCCCCCATGTGTAGCAGGACTACATCTGCTACCCTCCAGTCTTGCTGAACTACACCTGTCTAAAATCGAGCTGTAGAATAACACCTACTGGGTGTTCAGCTAGTTCCACAGCCAATTCCATGAGCACCCATGGGTGGATCCCACCTGGCCCTGGGGCTTCATCAACATTTTCGGCTTCAAGCCCTTTCTGGACCCTCTCTCTGGTAAATTCTGGCTACCTCATTTCAGGAATGCCCCCCACCCCCGACAGCTGCCTTGATGCCACCTTTAGGCAGACGTCCACTGTCTTCCCTGGTGAAGACAGAGCAGAAGTAATGGTTAAGAATGGTTGCTTTTTGTTCATCTTCCTCTAGTGCACTCCCCTCTCTTGTTGCCCAAGAATACCCAATTGCTGCCTCCTTTTTTTCCTTAATGCATCTGAAAAAATTTTTTTCCCCACCTTTGACCCTCTCCACAATATGATGCTACCTTTGCCTCCATGACCGTCCTCTTTATTACCCAAGTTTTCTTTGGTGCTCTCCCCATTCCTCCTTCCACCTGCTTTTCCTTGTATCTGGCAAAAGTCTTTTTCTTGACCCTCACTGCTTTCTCTGACCTTTTCTGAGAAGAACCATATGAACATATGAAAACAGTCAGCAAAATAACACCTCTTGGTCTATCGTGTCTGCATGATGCATGGTCCTGGCCTTACAACAGTGACCCTGCCCCTCTCCCCTCTTACTATCCCCTATCCCTTTCATCTTTCTTGGACCCATGACTTCCCTCTGTGTTTGTCCCATGCTCTCTTCTTGAAGGATCCCACTGTCCTTGTCTCCACCACCTCCTCAGGCAGCTTGTTCCAGGCAGACACTACCTTTTCTGTAAAAAAGAGCTTCCTTATGTCCCTTCTGAATCCCCTCCCCAGTCAATTTTAGGCTGTGTCCTCTAGTGGTGGTGGTGGTGTCTCTTGTGGAAGAGACCCTCCCTTTCCACTCTGTTAACTCCCCTCATGCACTTAAAAGGTCTTTATCATATCTCCCCTCTGCCTCCTCTCCTCCAGTGAGTACATCATTAGGGCCCCTAGCCTCTCTTTATAAGACCTATCCTGTTGCCTCTTAATTATTCTAGTTGCTCTCCTCTGGACCCCCTCCAGTATGTTAATAGCTTTTTTCAAGATATGGATGACAATATCTCACTCTATATTCTAAGTGTGGTCTTACCAACGACCTGTATAGTAGCAAAATAACCCCCCACCCGCCTACTGCCGACTCCCCTTGCAATATATCCCAACATCTTGGTTGCTTTGGCCACAGCCCTTCTGCATTGAGTGGAATGTTTCGGGTCACTTGTAATTACCACACCCAGATCCTTTTCCACTTCAGAAGCAGCTACCTGAACCTTTCCTATGTAGTACTCCATCCTTGGGTTCTTGGCCCCTATGTGCATCACTTGGCACTGAACCCAAGCTGTCATATTTCAGACCATCTCTCCAGTCTGGCCAAATCCTCCCTCAGCTCTTTTATCCCTTCCTGGTTGTCCACCCTCCCACAGAGCTTGGTGTCATCTGCAAACAGACACATTTTGCCTTGAATGCCTTCTCTAATGTCGTTAAAGAAATTAAACAACACTGGCCCCAACACTGACCCCGCTGGTGACCTCTTTGGTGCTGGAGAACTTACTCCCCTTCTACCACTACTCTCTGTGTTCTGCCACTCAACCAGCTTTCAACCCATCTTACCAATCTCTCACCCACCCCAGGTCTCTCAGTTTCATTATCAACCTTCTGTGTGGCACAGAATCGAAGAACTTGTTAAAGTCTAGGTAAATTATATCCATTGTCTGGCCCTTGTCCACTGCCTTTGTGATCCAATCAAAAGAACTTGATCAATAACATCTGACACGATCTGCCTGCCATAAACCTGTACTGGTCTCTTGTACTGGTTTCAGTCTGAAACCATTCTCAAGCATGGCTCTGTTACCTTGAAAATGGTTCCCTTGATTGCCCCAATCTCTCCTCTACACATCCAATGCTGTCCACCCTGATCAGTTTGTCTTGGACCAGTCCCCTCATCCGGTGGAAGTCTGCTCTTCCGAAATCTAGGACTTCAGTTTTTGATAGGGCATTCCAATGATCCTGATGGCATGGATTTCTTAACCAGTAGCATCAGCAGACAGTTCTGCAATGTATCCAACAGGGCCCGACCTCTGGAATATCTGGCCACTGGAATATCCAGCAGGTTAACATCACCCACCACCACCACTTCCCGTGCATGCCCTTGCCACCTCTTCCCCAAGTTCTCCATCTCTCTTCCCTTGTTCTAGGGGTCTATAGTTGTGTCCCCCCAAGTATTTTCTTGCATGAAGGCACTTGAGGTGGACCCACAGCAATTCTGTTTCCCCTTTGCTTCCCCTAATGTCTCCATTCCCCCACAGCCTCTGTGCCATCCCTGACATATAGGGCTATGCAGCCCCCCTTTACCTTTCCCCTCTCTCCTCTCTAAACAATGTATTACCATGGACTGACCAGTCCTAGTCATTATTCTCTGTGGCTCAAGTTTCTGTGAAGGCTACACAATCCGCCTCGGTATCTACCATCAATGCTTGGAGTGTAGCGATTTTATTATCCAGATTCCTGGCATTTGAGCAACTAGGTATGGATCCTCTTTTGCCGTTTTGTGATCCTATGGTTGAATTCTTTCTCATTCTGCTTACTTTCTTATTTTTCCTATTGCTTACAGACCTTGAAAGCCTTCCCCTCCTTCCACCTTTTTCCACACAGGGTGGAAAAAGGTGGAAGAAGACACAGAAAAGGCAGATGTCTTGAATGAGTACTTCTGCTCTGTCTTTACAAAGGAAGAGCCCGTCACTGGACCCACCCCAAAGGGGGACAAAATAACAGAAAGGGGGGTGGACACAAACTCATTCATGGCAGAAAGTGTGTAAAAATCAATAGCCCCCTATCTGACACACCAGTCCGCTCTGGGGCTCCCCAGGGCTCCATTTTAGGCTCTCTTTTCTTCAGTCTCTACCTCAACTCCCTCCCCTTGGCCTGCCCAAATAAGATCCTCCTCTATGTGGATGACGCTGTGCTCTTCGCCGCTGACCCCGACCCTAACCCCAACACACTCCAGGCCACCCTCCAACAAGCTTTTGATAGAGCTGAGCATTGGTTCACATCACGAAGGCTAGTCCCAAACCTTAAAAGAGACCAAAGCTATGCTCTTCTCACATCGCCAAAGCAAAGTCAGTGGTGCCCCTCTCGTGATACTGTCTAGCACACTAAACCCCAGTGAGCAGATTTCCTCCTACAAGTGTCTGGGCATTACCTTTGGTTCGGCACTCTCCTTCCATTCCCATATCAATGCTCTTTCTGCTGCCACCAATGTCAGGATTGGACTATTATTCCGCCATAGGGACTGCCTACCACAAGAGGCCCTTAGATTAACGAAAGGACAGAGGAGGCGATTGCTAATCGATTATGGGCTGCCCATCTATACTGCAGCTGACAACACTGCACTTGCAAAAATCCAGCTCTTTATAAACAAGGCCTGCAGGCTAATGCTGGGAGCCCCTAGGTGCACCCATACGTGCCTGCTGTACTCCACCACCAACCTGCACAACCTTGAAGAAAGACTCCCCTTCCAAATCTGTCTTCCTGTAAAAAAGACCCTGCTAGGGCTCTCCCCCCCCCCCGGGGTCGCCACCTCCCTGCAGTGTGCCTCCCCCTCAGTCTCCACCCGCAGCACTGTCAAAACCTCCCTTACTGTCCCCAGGGTAAGGACCTCTATGGCCCAGAGATCCTTTTGTTAACGGGCTCCCTCCTAGTTCAATTCCTTCCCAGCCAATACAGCTGACTCCACTAAGCTTGGCCCTTTCACGGTCTCCCTCAGAAGCCATCTGACAAGCACTCGCTGCTGCAACTGTAAATAATTCCCCACCTGCCCCTTACCTTCACCCCTAAGCTGGGTCTGCCTTGTCTACATTTGCTGTATATACCTGGGATCTCATGCAACATCTGCTGACTAATGTAATAAAATATCTCTGATTGCTATCTGACATGGTACTCGTGTACCTATATTATGACTACTGTGATCTACCTATTACCAAGCGTGTACCACCAGTGAATGCCTGTATCGCTGGTTGCTTTTTTAATCTAAGCGTTATGTACTGTACTGTTTTGTTTGATGTGATGTATTGCTCTCTTGATGATGTGCCTTTGTAAATGAGTCTATGACTCAAAGGTCTGTAAACCGATGATCTAATAAATAAATAAATAAATAAATAAATAAAGGGTAAAGGCAGAATTAAAAAAACAAAACAAAACTGAACATGGATAAAGCCATGGGTCTGGACGGAATCCACCCACGCATACTGTGGGAACTGAGTGATGAACTGGCCGAACCCCTAGCAGACCTGTTTTAGTAGATCCCTGAGAGAAGGGATGGTCCCACAGGACTGGAAAAATGCAACAGTGATCCATATCTACAAGAGTGGTAGCAAAGAGGAAGAAGGGAACTACCACCCAGCTAGTCTCACCTCAGTGGTGGGACAGTTGATGGCATTGCTGCTCAAGGAAAGGATAATAGCATTTCTGGAGGAAACTGAACTGCAGGACGCCAAGCAGCACGGGTTCACAGTGAGAAGGTCTTGCCAGACAAACCTGATAGAGTTCTTCGACTTGGTTAGTAGGGTGGTGAACCAGAGAGGTGCCGTGGATGGTATTTACCTAGACTTTAGTAAAGCCTTCGATTCTGTCCCACACAGAAGGCTGCTAAATAAACTTGAGAATACAGGAGTAGGAAAGAAAGTGGTATCATGGGTAGGAAGCTGGCTTCAACAGCGAACCCAAACAGTGATGGTACATGGGCAGCATCAGAAGTCAGGGAAGTGACCTGCAATGTGCCACAAGGGTCCGTCCTGGGACCTTTGCTCTTCAATGTGTTCATCAGTGACACCACAGATGAGTTAGGCGGGAAGATAAGGCTGTTTGCAGACGACATGAAGCTCTGCAACAGAGTGGACATGGCACAGGGGGTAGAGCAAATGAGAAGTGACCTTCTCAAGCTCGAAAAATGGTCACGTATGTGGCAGCTAAAATTAAATGCAAAACAAAATTCAAGGTCATGCACCTGGGTAAGAACAACCGGAGTACTGACTACCACCTGAGGGGAAGACACTAGCAATCACTCGGCACGAGCCAGATAGTACAGTTACGCAAGACCTTACCATAACAGTAGATCTTCGAGAGGTTCCTGCCGTAGGTCATAACATATAGGACTGCGACCCCCTGGCGTCAAGACCACACATAAAACTTTATGTAGCAATGTCTGGCTCGCCCTCCAGTTCTCCAAATGGAGACCTAGAACTAGGTGTGACAGGAGAAAGGAGTAGGCTCCTGGAGCTAAGAAAGAGTAAGGCTCAAGAGAAGCAAATGCAGAAGCTGGGGGAGGGAAAAAGGTGGCCTACTGCAGGAACCTCTCAAAGATCTACTGTTACGGTAAGTTCTTGCATAACTGTACTATCTTACTTCGAGAGAGTTCCTGCAGTAGGTCATAACACATAGGACTGATTCCCAAGCAGTCAAAAAAGTCAGTCAAGGACTGAAGCGCAGGAGGCAGGAAAGGTCTGCAGGAACAGTAAGACAGAAGGCACTCAAGGCAGCTAGTCCATAGTCAGTCCTACGCCTATAAGCAATGTCCAGACTGAAATGCTCAGAGAAAGTATGAACAAAACTCCAGGTGGCTGCTGCACAGATCACTGCGGCTGACACATTCGTGAATAAGCAATAGAAGCAGCCACCCCTCTGGTTGAGCCTCCTCGAACTTCCCTTGGAAATGACTTGTTGCACCGCTGGTAGCAGAACAAATTACAGTTCACCAACCATATGTGTACAAACACTGTTTGGGCACAGCCGCTCCCTGTCACTTGGGCGCAAAGAAACAAACAAGAGATCCGACTTACAGATCATCTTTGCTTGGTTATCGCAGAGATGCAAAGTTCTGCGTATATCCAATGTAAGCAGACAGGCTTCCCACTGATGAGAATGCTCAGGGTAAAAGCACCAGCAGTTGAGTGGTCTGCTACAATGTAAATTCAAACCATTTTGGGAAAAAACTTAGGATTTTATGCAGACCCCCTCTGCCTCTGTGGAAAATCAAATATGGCGCCTTACTCCCCAGGGCCTAAATCTCAGAAATCCATCAAGCAGAAGTAACCTCAACTAAAAATGGTGCTTTTCAAGAAAGGTAGCGATATAAACTTGCTGCCGGTACGGGGGCAGAACAGGGTTACAAAGTGAAAGTCTCGGTGGGGAATCCCATTTAGAAACATTTATGGACACCCCAACTAGCCAGGGTTCTGCCTCCACCGAAGCGTGGCAGGCAGAAACTGCAGACAAATGGATCTTCAGGGAATAACAACAAAGGCCAAGATCTGAAAGGTACAAGAGGTACTCCATCACCCAAGTCACCAGGCATGGAAAGGGATCCCAACCCTTGGAGGCTACCCAGACGGAAAACCATTCTGTGGCATGGCACTGAACTGGTGGAAGGTAAACGGACCTCCACCAGAACCAAGGGGGCAGAAACTCTAAAGTGTGAGGCAGCTATGTCCACAGGAACTGCGCGAGCAGGTAGAGGGATTTAAGGCTCGGATGAACCAGTCTGCCGGACTCCTGGGTCAGGAAGCTGCGGCGGAAAGGTAGGGGTACTGGTGGTGTCACCAACAGCTGCTGGAGCTGAGGGAAACAAAGCTACCAAGGCCAATAAGGGGTGATCAGAATCGCTTGAGCCCCTTCCGCCTGCAGCTTCAGAAGAACCCTCTGAAGCACTGGAAATGGAGGGGTGGCATACTGGAATCTCACTGTCCAGTAGAGAGATACAGTGTCTCACCAGAAGCACTATGCTGGGAACAAACGAGCAACAGTAGGGTGATTTTACATGGAATGGGGAGGCGAACAGAAGTACTGTACCTCTGGACAACCCCACAGGTCGAAGAAATCTTCGGCCTCTTCTTGCTTTAGTTCCCACTTGAGAGCCTGGGCTTTGTGGTATGACAGACTGTCTGCCAAGAAGTAGTAGGTGCCTGGAATACAGACTGTTGTGAGGTGAATATCGTGCTGGACTACCCAGTACCAAAGTCGCATTACCTTCCTGTACAAGAGGGCGACTGAGATTCTTGGGTCATGTGGCACCCAAGAGAGCTCCCCAACCGTGACCTGAAGCCTGTGTGGTTAGGGTCAGGGAGCGAGGAGGGGAAAGATAGGGGGCTCCGTTGAAGAGCTCCTGTCACCAAAGGAGAATCCTCTACAAGCAGCTGGACACAAGGACCTTGCAATCCAGATCATCCAGACGCTGATCTCATTGGATTTGAAGAGTACACTGGGTGATTCTCATGTGCAGCCTGACCAAGGAGACAGTAGAGACAGCAGCTGCCTTCAGCCCCAAAAGACGAAGAATCACTCGCACTGTGGTCCAGTGGAGAAAGACACTACCATACTGGCCTGCTCCTGCCAAGTTGTCACCCTGTCCTCAGGGTGGGGGGCCCTGCCCTGGGCCAAATCCTGAACCGCTCCAATAAACTAGAGGCACTGGGAGGAAAAAGGGTATGATTTGAGATAATACACTGTAATACCCAGTCTGATCAAGGGGTCCAGGGTGAAGAGAAAGTCCATCAGCCTGCTCCTTGATGAACAATCGAGGTCTAGAGACACATAAATCCCTCTGCAGCATAGGGCCACCTCCATCACCACTAGGCAAAAACTCTCGGGTGCCAAGGAAAGGCCAAAGGGAGGAGTCTTGAGCTGAAAAGGACTCCCCCTGAAAAGCAAATCTGATGAAGTGGCGGTGGGCCGGAGAGAGAGGGATATGCAGGGAAGTATGCACAGAGCCAGTGACTCTTGAGATGCCCTAGAAGGTAATGTGACAGGCCTGGAAGACTGTCTGGAGACCCTCCTGGGGATTCGATGGAGAGACCTCTTGCAATCAACCAAGGGACCCATGAGTCCGTGGTTACGTCCTGCCACCCTAGAAGGTGGAGGACAAAAAAAAAAAAACATTCCCCCCATGGTGCCACCGGAGTGTCAGGCAGTGGCAAGGGTGGCCCTCGAGTCATAAGGCCAAGGTATGGGAGAGCAGCACTCCCCTGGAAAGCCTCAGACTCGGCCGGGGAGAGGAGATTGCTGATGCTGGAGCCTGGCATTTGGTCTGACATCTGGTTGGAGCCCGCTTTGCCCGACATCACTGCTGCCAACAAAAAGGCCATCTGGACCGAAAGCCCACAATATTTACAGCGGACAGAGCGCAAAGCCTTGCCATTGTCCCAAAGCTCTATAATGATGTCCCTGGCATCTCCACCAAACAGTACTGATCCCCTGAAAGAGGCATCCTGTACAGCAGACTGGACGCCTTCTGTCAAGCCAGAAATCCAGAGCTGCAAGTGCCTCTGAAGGAAGACAGCAGTGGCTGTAGACCGAGTCACTGAGTCCATGGAGTCATATGTGGCCCAGAGGGCATGACGACAGGAGATTTTTGCCACACTCACAGTCTTAGAGATCTCAGCCTTAAGTTCTGAATCCTGGATGGCTACAAGCTTGGACTCCAGTTGGCCCAGAGTGGAGTTGTAGAAAGAAATCATGTGTGCCACATAATTAAGGGATCTAAGGGCGGAAGTGGATGAAGAATAAACATCTTGTGCCCAAACTGATCCAGCTGTCTGGATTCTTTATCTGGAGGCAAGGTCAAGTGTTTAGGCAGTGTTGAGTGGTCCTGGGCAGCTGCTAAGACAATGGAGTCCATTTCCGGGTGATAGGCCAAATGAGGGATCCCCTCTGGGGTGTGGTAGACTGTCAGCCTTTCTGGGGACCGAAAAAAAAAAAAAGACTGCTGCCAAATAGTGGATTCGGTGTCCTCATAAGGAGCAGTCCAGGGCGGAACAGGCGTAGGCGTAGATTTCGCCATATCCAGATGTTCTACCAGCCTTTTCCTTTTGGGGTCCTGCTCTTCGGTGGTCCAGCCATTGGCTGCCTGGATCATTCTGAGGAGCTCTGAAACAAAGGAATTCTCAGGAGGAGACCTAGGGCACTCCCTCAGCTGCAGCTCATCACCAGGGGTACGAGAGCCAGAGCTAGCGGATGAGGAAGGGTCAGACCCCGAGACCGATGAGAGTGCCTTGTCCAGCGACTGAGTCCTGGTAAGGGGAATGTCCTGGACATCATCCCTCACATGGATGTGGACAGTGGAAAAGTGGTGAGACTGACCTGCCAAGGAAAGGTGAGAGTTGACAGGCGATGTGGACTTATGAGTCAGCCGAGAAAGGGACGGTGTGGAGGCCGCCACTGGCTGCCGACGGTCCAAATCTGAGACATAGTCCTGGCCTCTTGCCACCAGGACTGCAAAGCCACTTGCAGGTTAGCCTGAGGTGGAGATGGAGGCTGAGGTGGTAGGGGCTGGTAGAGCGGATACCCAGGTGTCTGGTAATGAGATACCAGACATCCAGGCATCTGGTAAGTAAGGGGATACCATGGAAAATGATAGCCTGATGTCAGGTAGGCTGATGGGATATCCGATGTCACCTTACCTGACGTAAAATATCCCGGTGTTGGATAAGCCAGGTAACGCGGCTGGGAATAGCCGGGATTAGGACCCAACGGAGGGTCCATGGGGCCAGTGGGGGGTCCGGGAGGAAGGACTGAAGGGCCCAGTGTCTGACCTGCTGGGACAATTGATGGACCTGGGGCAGAGACAGGTGTCAGAATGTCTGGGGTGGGCCCAGGCATCAGATCCATGGGCATCTGGGGAAAAAAAAACAGGACCAGACGTAGAATCTTTTGATGACTGGGGGATGGCTGGTCCAGATGGAAGGTTAGCTGGCATCTGAGAATTCGCTTGCCCAGACTTAGGAACCACTAGCGTCTGGGGTTTATGAGGCCCAGACGGAGAGACCTGATAGACTGCAGTGTTCAGAGGAGTCTGAGGTCCCAATGGAGGACCCCGCAAAGGGGGCGCCAATGGCCCAGTTGGCATGTCCTGCAGGAAGGGCTCTGGCGTGGGGACAGACTTACACATCTCACAGGGGTTAGCCTCCTCCTCCAGCTATAGAGGAACAGGGGAGACCAGAGGATCCATCTTGGGCAGCGGAGATTAAGATTCTAGAGAGGGGGAAGGCTCCAGCGGAGCAGGCAGCAGGTGCTGCTCGATGCCAGGTGTGATGTGTGACCCAGATGGGAGCGCTGTGGATGGCGTTAGTCAGCAGAGCTGATGAGCAGCTTATCAGCCGGGGCTGATGAATCAGCCATGGCTATGCAGATGCCAGAAGAGCTGGCGTCCGACTACCGGGCGGTGACCAGGAAGACACCCCGACTTACCGGCGGTGACCAGGCAGACAACAGCTCAGACTTACTGGCCAGAGCAATGTGCTTGCTGGAGGAGCTGGGGAGCGACTTAGCGGTCTTGCTGCCAGACTTAGACCCAGAGGTTTTGAGGAGCCCATGGTGGTAAGCGCCCGCATCGCCAGAGCCCGCCTGAACTGTTACTAGTTCAGGCGGGGCGAGAGTCCTGATCCACTGCAGCAGGAGGAGGTTTAGCCAAAGTGGCACTTCCACAGCTAGTGGTCTGCAGTCCCCGAAGGAGGCCTTGGTTGGGAAGGGGACCGATCCCGGTCCTGGTGCTTCCCCTTTTTATGCTCCAAGGCAGGGGAGGAAGAGGAATCCCGCAGCCTCTGTAACTCCTTCTCCACAGTGGCCATCTTAATCTTCAAGAGATGGGCTTCCAGGGCCTGTTGGTGCCATTTCCGCATGGCCTGGCTGAGGTCCCTGCAGGCTGCACAGCCCTCGGTGTTGTACTTTGGGCCCAGGCAAACAGTATAGCCATTCTTGTGTGGGATTTGCATGACACAGTAGTTGCACATCTTATACAGAGTGGACATCACAGAAGACATACAGGATTAAAATAAAGTAAATCAAATTATACTCATCCAAAATGGTGCTCGACAGTAGCAGCGTTCTCCACGAGGATGGACGTGCGCAGATTGATGGCGGGAAATAACTGGAGGGTGGGCTTGGGGAGTACCCACATATAGGGTCACGCTGACGTAGTCACGTGACATTAGGTGGGCAATTCCCCCCCAGACACTTCTACCTAAAGTTTTCTGTGTGGTCCTGACGCCAGGGAGCACAGTCCTATATGTTATGACCTACTGCAGGAACCCTCTCGAAGTAAGATCTGGGAGTTATTTCAGATGATTTAAAAGTGGGCAACCAATGTGACAAAGCAGCAATAAGAGCCAGAAAAACACTAGGATGCTTAGGTAGGGGGGTATCTCAAGTAGAAGAACAGAGGGGATTCTGCCACTGTACAGGTCCCTGGCCGAGTACTGCATCCAGTTCTGGAGGCCTTACATCAGGAAGGACATAGACTGGAGACAGTGCAGAGGAGGGCAACTAAAGGATGATCCAGGTAACTACAAACCAGTGAACCTCATGTCAATTGTGGGAAAACTCACGGAGACCATCCTTAAGGAGAGGCTGATGAAATTTTTGCAGGACAATGGCCTCCAGGACAGGCAACAGCATGGGTCTGTCTCAGGAAGGTCTTGTCAGATAAACCTGATCGAGTACTATGACCGAGTGACCAGAGAGCTGGACAAGAGCCACACAGTTGATGTCCTTTACTTGGACTTCAGCAAGACCTTCAATTCCGTGCCACATGAGAGGCGGGGGGGGGGGGAAGCTGGAATATGTAGAGGTGGGTACAAAGATAGTCAGGTGGATCACTAACTGGCTGAAGGCCAGACAGCAGAGGGTGGCGGTGGAGGGGAAACATCACCAAGAGCGGTAACGAGCGGGGTACCACAAGGGTTGGTACTGGGACAAGTGTTGTTCAGGATATTCCTAGCAGATCTCTCACACGGGACCAGGAGTCTGTTCACAGACGATATCAATATGGGAGCTGTGGTAGATGACATCGAGGGGTGGAAGGGACTGCAGGGAGACCTGACTAAACTATAGGATTGGTCAGAAACATGGCAGTTGGGGTTCAATGCCAAGAAGTGAAAGGTAGTGCACTTCAGAGCCAAGAACCAGAGGAGGAGCTATCAGCTGGGATGGGTACAGTTAGGGAGCACAGAGGAGGAAAAGGACCTGGAGGTGATTATAACGGGGAGTATGAACAACTCGGCACAGTGCAGGAAAGCAGCAGCGAAAGCCAACAAGATGCTGGGCTGCATAGCAAGGGGGATCTCCTCTAGGAGGAGTGAGGGGATCCTTCCCTTGTACAGGATGCTGGTCAGGCCACATTTGGAATACTGCATGCACTACTGGCACCCATTCCTCAAAAAGGGACATCAGACTGCTAGAGGGGGTGCAGTGCAGGGCGACTAAGATGATCCAGGGTTTGGAGGTAAAATCCTATGAAGGGAGGCTGAACATGCTTAACTTGTATTCCCTGGAAGACAGGAGAGATGGGGGGAATATGATCGAGACCTTTAATTACCTGAAGGGAATAGACAAGGCTAATACAGGAGAGATATTCTGGATCAGAAGAGGGAGGGATACCAGAGGGCATCAAATAATGTTGGAGGGGGAAAATTCAGGAGAGAAATCAGGAGACATTATTTCATGGAGAGGGTGGTAGACAAGTGGGACACTACCGGAGGAGGTGGTTTCATGTAGGACAGTGGGCTGCTTCAAGAGGGGTGGGAGAGAGTGGGGGGGGGGACTGTGAGGGGAGGGGGCAGCTGTAAAGTGAGGGGCTAGCTGCACAAATCGAGCAGACTCTATAGACTATTTTGGCCTATTTCTGCTGGTATTTTGTATGTTCGTGAAATGACTCAGTCTCCACGAGTTGTCTTATGAACACAGATTAAGGGAGCTCAACATGTACCCCTGGAGCAGCGCAAGATTGGGGGCGGGGAGACATTCAAGTACCTAAAGGATATAAACAGAGTCCCCACACAGAAGCTCTTTCTCATTAACAACTTGACTTGAACAAGAGGCCACAAAATGAACAGTGCGGGGAAGCAGATTCAGAGGCAATATGCGCAAGTTTTTCTTCACAGAAAGGGTGGTTGATTCGTGGAATGGGCTTTCTGCCGAAGTCACAGAATCCAAAACAGTATGAGGATTTAAATCAGCTTGGGATAGGTACAAGGGAATAGTGACAAAATGAGTAGGGTGGTAGGATCTGGTCAGATTAGATGGACCTTTGGTCCCCATCTGTTGTCACTTTCTAGGTTTTATCTTATTACCACCAGTCTCCAATATAGGGGGAGCACTAGCTACGTTCCCTCTCCCTCACTCTCTTTACCGTGGCTCCCCTAGTCTTAGTGTCCCCATGCAGCTGTTAAACATCTGCACCAGCATGCTGGTCCCCTCTCGTCAGGTAAAGGCTGTCACCTTTGAAGAGCCTCCTGTCCCAAAAGTCACCCCCCCCTCACTATGTGGTACCCTTTCTCCTGACACCATCCCTTTAACCACCTATTTAATTCCTCTTTCTCTCCCTGCTTATTCTAGTTTTCCCACCACCCACCCTCCACTCCACACAGGAGGACATCTAATAAGGTCAGGGAAGCAGAGTGTGCCTGCACTCTATCCCCTAGCCTCTGAAAATTCGACTTCACATGCTCCACAAGCCAGTTCGCCAGATCTCTGGTACCCAAGTGTGCAAGCACCCCCGCTCCACCCCGCTATCTTCACTATTATGTCTATGTCCCGGATGGCTGATGCCCCGTGGAGGCATCTGACCATCCTCCACCCTTTCTCCTTCCCCCACTACTCTTTCTACTCCCCTGATCATAAAATCCCCAACCACAAAGACTCTCCTAGCTGCCTTCTTCTTACTCTTACCCCGGGTGCCACCAGGTTGTCACTCCTGTTTCCCATAACTGACCCAGAGTCTCTTCCCCCCTCCCAGAGTCTCCTCAGGGTTGCAAAGCAATCTGCTGTCAAGTTGGTGTGGGGTTGGCAGACCTCCTTGTGCTGCCCTTGCCACCCTTCCCCCTCCACACCACTCTCCACCCTGGACCTCTGGGGGAGTGTGGGGTGAGCGCTAGTCAAGCCAGTGCTGCAGGAAAGCCCTCTTCCATCGCTGCTACCAGCAAAGCATGCAGCTCTGCAAAGGTCCTGCAGAAGGGGAAGCAACCCCTCCTCCAGAGTATAACCCTGGTGAAGAGCGTCCCCAGTCCCTGCAACTGACTTGCTCCACGCTGAACCTCATCCCTATACAGATTCTTATAATAACCCCTAGACATCGGATACTATCCAAGCTTCCCCAACTCTCTAGTAACCTTACAGTAGAACCAGGCTGGCCTACCCAATGTATCATTACCCAGCTAGGGAAGCAATTGTTATCAATATACTTAACACACTAACAGCACAGGCTAACTTAAATGGTATCAGCTACCTCTGTCCCAATCATGTGACGGGACACACTTGGTGACTGCTCGAATTTCATTGTAAATGTTTACTGCACTGTACCAATATTTTTTGGGTGCGTGTCTACTCTTTTCATCGTAACTCCCGTTTCCTGGTTTGCAGCAGGGACAAGCCCTGGCTCACTATGATTCTCCTGGTCAACAACAGAAAATGATTAAAAGTAGACAGTATTTTTCACATGCTCAATCCTCCAGCCATGCCACATATGCCAATATAAAAAGTTGTCACATTGTTTAATGACAATGTGCTCAAGTTTGTGCATACTTACCATTTCTAGTCAGCAGAAACTGTTTGTCCTTTGGCAGGTATGCTTTCACCTTTGACTCTTCCCCAGACGCCCTATAAAAACACATTAGATATTTCTGATACACTAGATCAGAATATTGCTGTTAGAGAACACTGACATAAATAAAAATGCAGCAATGGCTTTTGATGCTGCATCATTGCAGCAATAATCAGAAAGAAAAAATTACTCACCTTAGTAATGTTGTTTCTTCTAATGGAGTCTTGCTATATTATGACATATGCAGTGAGTCCCAACCTTCGAACTGCTCCGGAGGTGAAAGAGTTAACTTTCCCTGCCAGGCATGGAAAGCTGAGCTCGAGCTCGGTTGAAACTCTGACTGTTGTTCTTCAAACTCAAACCGTCAGATCTTTACGAGCTAAACTCACTGAGGTCCTGTGTGGAAGCTGTAAACCTACACTAGCCAACTGGCTACTAAACATAAGAACACATTTTTTGGTCCCAAAACAAAGACTCAAGTCAGGAGACCCAAAAAATGAAAAACACAACACCAAGCCACCCCAAAAAAGGAGGGGTGAAAATAACAAGGTGGGCATCTACTAGTGCCAACATTGCGCTGCCCACCCACATCCCAAAACAGAGGTTCTGAGAGGGCAGTATGGGAGGTCATAATATAGCAAGATTCCATTAGAAGAAACAACATTACTGAGGTGAGTAATTGTTTCTTCAAACAACATGAAGTCTTGCTATATTATGACATATGCAGACTACACAGCAGTACCTCCATGGAGGAGGGACAGAACCTACTTAGGAAATAGGCTCTGAAGCACAGCTGTGTTAAACCGAGCATCACTCCTAGCCTGGATGTCCAGGAGTAATGCTTGTAAAGTGTGAACTGTTTTCCAGGTAGCTGCTTGACATATCTCTAGAATAGGGATGTCCCTGGCAGCAGCCAGGAAGCAGCTGTACCTCTGGTGGAGCGAGCCCTCAGGCCTGAGGGAGGAACCTTACCCAGCTTTTCATAACAGAATTGGATACAAGAGACAATCCACCTGGCAATGGATCTTTAGTGGCAGGTTTCCTTACCAACCTCACCATAAGTGAGGAACAGTTGGAGGAGTCAAACCTGTGACCCTTGGTACGCCTATGTAGTAACTAAGGGCTCTTCACATCTGTTGTGCAGCCTCCTCCGCCAGAGGAGGAATGGTCAGTGAAGTACACTGGAAGAGATACAGATTGATTAAGGTGGAAATCTGAAACCACCTTAGGCAAGAACTTCCTGTTAGTCCTGAGGACCACCTTATCTCTATGACAGGAGATAAAATCAGGCTCCACTGACAGAGCTTGTAATTCACTTATGTGTCTGGCAGAAGTGATGGCTACCAGAAACACAGTCTTCCAAGTCAAGTACTTAAGCTCTGCTGAAGATAAGGGCTCAAAGGGGGATTGCATAAGCTGAGCAATGCAAACATTGAGATCCCAGGCAGGGGCAGGGTCCCTGAATGGAGGGTTGGTGAAGCAATCCCTTAAAAAACTTGGAGAATACAGGATGAGCTGAAAGAGAAGAGGGTTTACCTGCTGAAATAAAAGCAGACACAGCTGCCAAATGTACTTTTAGGGTAGCTGGTCTCAGCCCCAAGGTATTTAAATGGACCATATAATCCAGGACTGTGGCTAAAAAATCAGCAGATTCTGGGGAAATATGCTTCCCAGAGCACCATATGGAAAATCTCTTCCATTTGGAATTATAGGTAGCTGTGGTGGAAGGTTTCCTAGAAGCCTTCAGTATATCCATTACACCTTGGGAGAGGTGTAGATCAGAAAACTCTAACTCTTCAAGAGCCAGGCCTTGAGATTGAGAGATTTGAGGTTCGGGTACCAAACCCTCCCCTGAGCACAGGTTAACAGGTTGTGATTCCTGGGAAGACACAGGGGAAGATGGACTGCTAAGGACAGTAGGAGTGGATACCAGGGTTGTCTGGCCCAATCTGGAGCAATCAGAATCATCTTGCAGGATTGAGATCTGATTTTGACTAACACTTTGAACAGGAGAGGGAAGGGGGGGGCACAGAGAAACTTCCCTTCCCAATTGAGAACTAAGGCATCCAGAGGGACTGAGCCCAACACTGGGGGCCTGCAGCAAAAAAGGGGAAGTTGGTGATTGTCTGGGGCTGCAAAAAGATCTATCTGCGGGGTGCCCCATCTGGCAAATATCACCTCCAGGACCAGGGGGTCCAGTGACCATTCAGAATGGCCCTGGGAAATCTTGCTGAGAGCATCTGCCAGGACATTGTCCTTGCCTGGGAGGTGAACTGCCGTAAGGGAGGTGTTCAAGGAGTAAGCCAGAGGCCACAACTTCATTTTGCTTCGTGCACAAGGCCAGACTGAGTGCCTCCTTGCTTGTTGATGTACCACATTGTGGTGGTGTTGTCTGTTCTGACCTGTACAACTTTGTTCTGAACAGATTTGGAAAAAACTTGAAGTGCTAGAAAAACTGCTCTGAGTTCCAACAGATTGATGTGGAGCAGAGATTCCTGAGGGGACCACAATCCCTGGCTAGTGAGGTCGCCCATGTGAGCTCCCCACCCCAAGAGGGATGCATCTGTAGTAAGGATTAGGAGTGAGACTGAGTGACAAAGGAAACCCCTTGTCCTTAGATTGCTCTGATCCTGCCACCACTGTAGGATTGGATCAGGGTTCGAAAGCTGATCAATTTGGTTAGAGGGTCTTTCCTTTGAGACCAAAAGGCTCTCAAATAGAACTGGCTGTCCCTCATCTGAAATCTTGCTCCCTGCACTACTGCTGTAGAAGCAGCCATGTGCCCCAGGAGCTGTAGAAAATGCCTTGCTGGACGAGAGACCTGCATGGTGAATGAGGAGGCCAGAGAGACCAGGGTCCTTGCCCTGTCCAAAGGAAGGCTCTGGCTTTCTCTGCGTTCAGCTCTGTGCCTATGAAGGCGAGTAGCTGGACAGGCTCTAGAACTGACTTTGAAAGATTCAGAAGGAAACCTAGAGAGGTAAGCAGTTGCTGAGTTATCTGTAGATGTAACTTGACTTGGTCTGGAGACTGGCCTACTATGAGTCAGTCGTCCAGGTAAGGGAAGATGGCAATTTTTTGCCTTCTTAGGGAAGCAACTGCTACTGCCAGGCATTTTGTGAATACCCTTGGAGCAGAGGTGAGTCCAAAGGGCATTGCTCTGAACTGGTAATGGCCTGAGGGCAGCTCGAGCCTGAGGTACTTTCGATGGGAATGGGAGCTTCTGATGAGAATATGGAAGTAGGCATCCTTGAGGTCCAGGGATGCTAGCCAGTCCCCTGGCCTTAGAGAGGGTAGAATAATTCCCAGAGTCACCATTTTGAATTTTGGTTTTAAAAGGTGCTTGTTTAAATATCTGAGATCCAGGATGGGCCGCCATTCTCCCGTCTTTTTTGGGGTAAGGAAGTACCTGGAGTACAATCCTTTGCCCTGGTGTAGGGGTGGAACCCTTTCCACAGCTCTGAGAGCCAGGAGGGAAGAGACCTCTGCCTCTAGGGCAAGTGCCTCTGGTGGATTTGCAGGTGGAAAGGATCTGGTTCTCATCTTTGGAAATTTTTGGAAGGTGAGAACCAGTCCCTGGCTTACTACTTCCAGGACCTAATTGTCTGATGTAAGAGACTTCCAGTCCTGGACAAAGTAAGCCAGCCTGCCCCCTACAGGTAGCTGAGAATCGGCCCTAGCAACCCCATCAGGGTGCCTGCTTGGCAGGGGCTTTGGACTGAGGGGTGGAATATGACAATCTAGTATTAAACTGTACATAGCATACTAATAATAAAAAAGTCTGCCGCAATAAGATTTTGAACCATACTTAAAAGGGGAAAAGTCAACACCATGGGCCCCACACTCAAGTGTGATGCTGGTCCCAATGTACACTTTACGGTTTACTGTAGTATAGTAGATTGTATCAGACTAATTCTGTTTACCTCTAGGTTGACATATCCTGTTATTACAAATCCCAGAATCCCCTGCCGCTGACATCAGAGCAGTAGACAGCAGTGGGAGATTCAATGGCCTGCAGTGAATGTTACAGTTTATACAAGCGCTGATCTTTTGTTTGTTGGTCCCGCCATCTTCCCAGGGCTAAGCACAGTCACCGAGTATGTGCTTAGCCCTTGGAGAAAAACAGAACCATAAAATATCCTATTGGAAGTTATAAAAGCTCTAAAATGCACTGCAGCCTATTGAATCCCCCACTGCTGCCTACTGCTCTGATGTCATCTGCAGGGGATGCTGGAATCTGTAGTAAGGTATCTGTCTAGAAGTAAACAAAGTCTGATACGATCTACTATACAACAGTAAACAGTAAGTAAACCAACATGTTTTTTGCACACAATGTGCACACTGAGATTAGCTCCACACTTGAGTGTGGGGCCCTTTCTGCTGACTGTTCCCCTTTAAGCAAGAAGGCATGACAGGCAAGAAAAAATTACTCACTGCAGTAATCTTTCTTCCATGGGGTCCTTTAGCATCAGTAACTTTTTTGCACTTAGCTGGCTATGTGCAACTGCCCCGGAGGTGTGCCTTTAAGAGATATTTAATGAGCGTAGGGTCAAGCCAATCAAAAGACAGGAGGGGGGGTATGACCTGAGTGAGAGCTGTTGACTGCTTCAGAATTTTTTCAAGGAAAAACCGAGGGCAAATGCCCTGAAAAAGAATTAACAGGATTCAAAAAACATAACCTCATAGTCTTCAGGTGAAGCTACCTCTGGCTGCAAGCTGCAACACTGGACTTAAGATTTGCAAGAAAGTGAGTAGTGCTCACAACAGAGGGAGGTGAACTTTACAATTTACAATTGTGTTTGGTTTGAAGCAGATTCCTTAGGAAAGTTAATATTCTTCAGGTGGAGGATACTTCTAACTGAAGGGTGAAATAAGCAACTTAGAATTATCAGAAAAGGCAGTCTTTCAATCAACAGAGGGAGGTGGAGTTTGCTTTACTTGTGTTACAAGTGTTAAGGTTTTCAGTGCAGGAAGAGTTTAAACCCACATAGGCTAAATACTGTTTTCTGTGTCTGCCCTTCTGCACAGCTGACGTGTTTTGGGGCTGACTGTTTTCAGAGCACAAGTCACCAGGCTCTTTTGGGGCTGGGGAGGTTTACCTGTGTCTGACTTGGATGTTTGGATTTTTCTCTGTTTGATTAGCAGGGTATTTTCTCTGTCAAACTGGTTTGAAGCAGTATTACAAATTGTCGTGTATGGCATCTTGCTGACAGGAAGGCACTCATCGCATTCGGTAGGTCAGAGCGTTTAGCTGATTGTTTCGTGAGGGCATAGTTTAGGCCCAACCCCTGGAAATAGTTCATTTATACCTGGGGTTCTGACATCATTTCCTCAAGAGGGGCAAGGTACACATCACTGTCATATCCTGTCTAGCACACTGCACTGACAATATAAGCATACACATTATATAAATACATATATTTCTATATAACGCACCAATCACACACACACACACACACACACACACACACACACACACAAAAAAAAAACACAAGGTAGACAGTTATGTGGGGAGTAGTACAATGTAATGGCTGTGGGGCAGCAGTCTTCCGGGAGTCTTTCTGGAGGCTGAGATGCTGCCCTGTTTGCAGACAACTATCTGCCCTGAGGGAGGAAGTTGCCCATCTTCAGGCCGCACTGGACAGTGGCAAGGGAACCTCCCCCATCTAGGGAGCACCACAGGCACCACCACTACCTCAGAGGTTGCGAAGAAAGCACAGCAGTTGGACCACAGTGGGCTCAGAGAGGGTAAGGGTGGTGGAACAGAGGCACACCCAGTCAGTTGTTACACTCCACAATCCATACACCATTCTGGGGGAGCATAATTCTCCATGGATGCACCGCAGAGGAGACTAAGGAGGGTGCAGACAACTGTCACAAGGGAGGCCCTCAGGAAGGAGGCAGAGGGCACCACAAGGAAAGAAAGCAGCTCCTGGTGGGGACTCAATTATTAGGGATAGAACTGGGGAGCAGGAAAACTGAAGTAAGGTGCCTGCCTGGTGCCATGGCTTGAGGGACAGGAAGCGCATCTTAGGATCACGGGAACAGTTGCACGGAGTCTGAGCTGGACATCATTGTCCACCTAGGGACAAATGACTTGGCTCATCATGAGATTAGAGCAGTGCTAAAGGACTTTGTAGAGTTGGGGAGGGGCTTAAGACAAGTAGCACACACAGTATCCTTCTCAGAGGTGCTGCCTGTCAGTGGCATGAGTGAGGCGAGGGTACTTTGCACCATGCAGTTTAACAAATGGTTAAAAATGGTGGAGTGCAGGGTTTGGCTTCATTAGACTGGGGTTCCACCTGAGGACACCAGCCCATACTGGCAGGATGGTCTGCATCTGTCCAGGAAGGAACA
Source organism: Neoceratodus forsteri (assembly GCA_016271365.2). Classification (NCBI taxonomy): domain Eukaryota; kingdom Metazoa; phylum Chordata; order Ceratodontiformes; family Ceratodontidae; genus Neoceratodus; species Neoceratodus forsteri. Next base: position 649,802,192 of record CM057458.1, read on the forward strand.
AGTCTTTTGGGCAATCGGTTTAAATGCTTCATTGGCAAGCCTTTAAACTAGTCAAGGGGGGAGGCACTGATAAGCAGAAGGAAAATCCCAGCCTCCCCCTACAAAACAGGGTACTAAATGAGAAAAAGACCAAGGTAGAAAGGTCAGTGGGGGTTGCTGCTACAGAAGGTAAAGCCATCAAAAAATGGAGCGCAATGAGTATCAATGCCCGTAGTCTGGGTAACAAGCTTCCTGAATTAGTGGCCTTGATGGAGGAGGAAGATCTGGATATTGTGGCAGTCACAGAAACATGGTACACACAGAACCATGACTGGGACGTAAACATACCACGATACACTATCTACAGGAGGGACAGGGAGGGTAAAAGAGGAGGAGGAGTAGTCTCACATAAGAGAGAAATCAAAGCAACAGAACAAAAGGGTAAACAGGGAGGAGAAGAAGCACTGTGGGTCAATTTGGAGACAGGCAATGGCACCACAATCCGCACAGGGTTGTATACAGACCCCCCTCTCAGGGCGAGGAAATGGACAAGGAAATGATAGACAGTATACTTAGAATGGCAGAAAAAGGGGAGATATTGCTGATGGGTGATCTGAATATGCCAGATGTTAACTGGAGTGCAGTTGCAGCAGCCACTTCTAAGAGTGGGGTTATTCTGGATGCCCTACAGGGGCATGCCTTAGACAACTAGTATTGGAGCCCACTGAGGGAGCAATCTTAGACCTGGTTCTCTCAAACGGAGAGGAAGAGAGGATCACAGATGTAGAAGTGGGTAGCCAACTGGGAACTAGCGACCATCGAACAGTATGGTTCACAATAAACACAGCAATAGAGTCAAGCCATACAAAGACAAAGGTACTGGATTTTAGGAGGGCTGACTTTGCTAAAATGGGTGAGTGCCAAGGAATGCACTAGCAAATGGGCAGGAAGGAGGGTGGAAGAACAATGGGAATAATAAAACTGCCATCACAGAGGTAACAAGCCTTGTGTAAAGCAAATAAACAAAACAAAACGAGGTAAGAAACCACTATGGTTCTCAAAGGAAGTGGCAGTGAAGGTTCAAGAGAAAAGAAAGCATTCAGGAAGTACAAGGAATCACAGAAGGAACAGGACAGAGAACTGTATCAGTTAAAGCAAAGGGAAGCTGGAAAGGCAGTCAGAACAGCAAAAGGCCCAAACCGAGGAAAGATAGCCAACTCAGTTAAGAAGGGAATAAAACCTTTATTGGTACATCAGGGAGCAAAGGAAGACCAAGGGAGGGATAGTGAGGCTTAATAAAGGGAGGGAGGGTAGGCAGAGGTTGATCAGAAAAGGCAGAGATACTAAACAAATATTTTTGCTCAGTATTTACAAAGGAAGAGGGGAGGTACCTAAAACAAACAGTAGAAACACCCGGATACAGAAGTTGATACCAGCCCATTTACAGAAGAAAGAGTTCTGAAAGAGCTCTAAAACTGAAGGTGGACAAAGCAATGGGGCCTGATGGAATTCATCCCAGAATTCTAAAAGAACTAAGGATAGAACTAGTGACACCACTGACTACCCTCTTTAACAAATCATGGGAGGATGGGGTGGTACCTGAGGACTGGAGGAGGGCAGATGTGATTCCCCTTCACAAAAGTGGAGCAAGCAGAAGCAGGAAAACTACAGGACCTGTTAGTTTAAACTCAGTGGTAGGGAAAATGATGGAATCACTTGAAGGAAAGAATTGTTACGTATCTAGAGACCAAAGGGGCACAGGACCCAAGGCAGCATGGATTCACAGCGGAAGGTCATGCCAGACAAATCTGATAGATTTCTTGACTGGGCGACCAAAGTAGTAGATCAGGAGGGGCTGTGGACATGGCCTACCTAGACTTTTAGCAAGGCATTTGACACAGTCCCACACAAAAGATTAATATCAAGTTAGCCAGCCTGGGAGTGGGTCCCAAGATGACAGCCTGGGTAAAGAATTGGCTGGAGAATAGACCAGAGAGTATACAATGGAATCCACTCTGAAAAAGGGGTTAGCAGGGTACACAGGTTCAGTATAGATCTGGTCTCTCAATGTCTTTATGTTTACATTGCAGAGGGACTGAAGGAAAAGTATGTCTCTTTGCAGATGACACAAAGATCTGCAACAGAGTTGATGCACAAGGTGGGGTGGTAAGGATGAGAAGGACTTGGCAAGGTTAGAGGAATGGTCAAATGTATGGCAGCTTAGATTCAATGCTAAGAAGTGCAAAGTAATGCACCTGGGAAACAAAAACCCAGGGGAAGAGTACACAATGGGGTGAGATACTAACAACAACAAAAATGGAAAGGGACCTGGGGGTAGTCATATCAGATGACCTAAAGGTGGGCAAGCAATGTGAGAGGGCAGCAAGGAGAGCTGGGGGATACTGGGATGCATAGGAGAGGCATCACCAGCAGAAAACAAGAAGTTATTATCCCTCTGTACAGACAGCTGGTGAGACCACATCTGGAGTACTGCGTGCAGTTCTGGAGACCCAATCTCCAAACACATAGACAGGATGGAAGCTGTCCAGAGGAGGGCAACTAAATGGTGCAGGGTCTGCACCGAAGACATATGAAGTGAGACTTAAGGAGCTTAATATGTATACCCCGAGGAAAGGAGGGAGAGGGGGACATGATAGAAACTTTCAAGTACCTCAAGGAATCAACAAAGTCCAAGAGGGTAGCATCTTTCAAAAAAGAGGTGCAAGAACAAGGGCACAATTTGAAGATAGAAGGGGCGTCTCAGAGGTATTGAAGGAAGTATTTTTCACAGAGAGGGTTGGATGCATGGAACAGCCTTCCAGAGGAGGTTGTGGAGTCAAAAACAGTGGTGGAATTCAAGCATGCATGGGACAGTCATAAGGCAATTCTAGGGGTTGGGGGTAGGAAGAAGTAGGCTGCTGGTTAACTAGGATCTGCAGCTTATCCATCAGGTAGGGAAATGGGCAGACTGGGTGGGCCAAGCGGTCCTTATCTGCCGTCAAATTCTATGTTTCTATGTAACATGCAAAAGTCCAAAAGTGGAAATAGAAACAACAGCAACATGAGGTAAAAACTTATCAATAAGAAACGCCAAATTGGGTAAAAGGCGACGTAAGAGCCCTTCTCAGACAGGTGAACCGTGGAGGAAGGGTGGGAGCTTACTGATGTTAAAGGACCCCATGGAAGAAAGAAGATTACTGCGGTGAGTAATTTTTTCTTCTTACCCCAGGAGTCCTTTAGCATCAGTAACTTTTTTGCAGACTACCAAGCAGTACCAAGTGGGAGGCGGGCAGAGAACCTACTTAGGAAAGGGGCTATGCAGAACTGCCCTGCCAAATTTGGCATCAGATCTGGTCTGCACATCCAAACTGTAGTGTTTCACAAAGGTGTGCACAGATTTCCAGGTAGCTGCTTTGCAGACATCCAGTAGGGGAATGTCCCTTGCTGCTGCAAGCGAGGCTGCAGCGCCCCTGGTGGAATGGAACCAGAGCCCCACTGGAGGTTGTTGACCAGCTTTCCCATAGCAGAATCTAGTTCAAGAGACCAACCAATGAGAAACAGTTCTCTTGGTAGCTGTTCTTCCTCTGCCTACATCCCCGTAGGTGAGGAACAACTGAGTGGAAGAGCCTCTGGAGTGTCTAGTATGCTCTAGGTAGTGAAAGATGGCTCGTCTGACATCCAAGCTGTGGAGCTTTTGCTCGCCGGGAGTGGATGGATCAGTAACGAAGACAGGCAGAGTAATGGACTGGTTCAAGTGAAACTCTGAAACCACTTTTGGCAGAAATGTCCTATTTGTCCTGAGCTCAACTTTATCATTGTGAGGGGTGATGTAATTCGGCTCAGTGCACAGGGCCCGTAGCTCTGAAATCCTCCTGGCAGACATAATGGCTACCAGGAAAACAGTCTTCCAAGTTACAATCTTGATGTGGGCCGTGGACATAGGCTCGAAAGGTGGATTAATGAGCCCATCTCTGCAAAGGTTCAGGCTTCAAGGAGGAACAGGCTCCCTAGTTGGAGGCTGGAGGGTGCAAGAAGCCTTTGAAAAACTGTTTAAAAATGTTGTGGGGAAAAAAATGATTTCTTCTTTCCCACCGAAAGGTAGGCTGAAATTGCCACCAGGTGTAGCTTGAGTGAAGATGGTTTCAAGCCTGACACCTGTAGGTCTACCAGGTAGTCTAGCAGCTGAGGGTCTGAAGCTGATAGGGGTTTGCCTTTTCGCTCCTACACCAGAGGGAAAACCTTTTCCATTTGGCTGCATAAGTCTTCTTAGTGTTCATTTTTTTAGCCATCCTCAGTATCTTAAGGACCTGTTTAGAGTACAGTGAGGATGGAAACTAACTCTTCAAGAACCAGGCCTTGAGATAAAGAGAGTATGTCTGGGTACTGCACTCCCATCTGAGGAAGGGTCAGCAGGGAGAGAGACGGAGGCAGGTGAATAGGCCTGTTGCAGGACACAGAGAAGGAGAGGGTACCAGGCTTGCCTGGGCCAGTCCGGAGCCACTAGGATCATGGATGCAGGCTGCTGCCAGAGTTTCAGCAAAACCCTGAATATCAGGGGAAAAGGAGGAAATGCGTATAGGAACCTCCCTGACCAGTCCAGGATCAGGGCATACAGAGGAAGTGTTCCCAGAACTGGGGATCTGCAACAGTACTGAGGAAGCTGAAAATTGAGAGGCGAGGCAAACAGATCCACGTCTGGTGTGCCCCACTGCCTGAACACTGTGGCTAGTATTTTTTTTCTCAGTGTCCATTCGCTCTGACCTTGACTGATGCGGCTTAGAGCATCTGCCAGAGTACTGAGTTTGCCCGGGAGGTGAATAGCTGAGAGACCGACTCCAAGGGAGAATGCTAGAGACCAGAACTTCCAGAGTATTCCTGATCTGGTATCACACCCTGCTCGTTTATGTAGAACATTGCAGTGGTGCTGTCCGTTCGAATTTGATCCGCCTGCCCTTCTATGCTGGGAGCAAAAGCTTTGAGAGCTAGTAGGACTGCTCTGAGTTCCAAAAGATTTATGTGCAACTGTGACTCTTTGGGAGTCCAGTTGCCACTTACTGAGGCACTGTCTAGATGAGCTCCCCAGCCCAACAGGGAGACATCTGTGGTGATCACCTTTGTGGGAAGAAGAGCTTGAAAGGGAACCCCTGCCTGCAAATTTGCATGTTCCTTCCACCACAGCAAGTTTTAGAGGAACTGCTCAGACACCGGTATTAACTTTGAAAATTTGTTGCTTCTCTGAGACCTGCGAACTCTGAGGTAGGCTTGCAGGAGTCTCATCCTGTACTTGACCCCTGGGACTACTGCAGTCATAGAGGGCATATGTCCCAGAAGTTTGAGAAAATGTCTGGCTGGTCTTGGCTGTCCCTGGGTGAAAGAATCTGCCACTGAAAGAAAACTCTGAATTCTTTCCTGTGGGAGGAAAGCATATCCCTTCTGAATGTCCAACTGGGCCCCTACGAAGGTGAGCAGCTGGGTGGGTTCCAGGTGAGATTTCTTGAGATTTACCTGGGAACCCAGAGACTCCAGAGTGCATTCTGTGAGGGAAAGAGATTCCTTGACTTAGCAAGGAGACTTCGCTACTATGAGCCAGTCATCCCGATGGGGCAGAGCGCGACATCCAGTCTCCTGAGATGTGCTGCTACCACTGCGAGACACTTCGTAAAGACTCTTGGGGCAGAGGACAGACTGAAGGGCATTGTGGTGAACCGATAGTGATCCGAAGGAAGTTTGAACCTGAGAACATCCTGTGAGATCTCCTTATGGGTATGTGGAAGTAGGCATCCTTTAAGTCGAGGGAGGCTAGCCAGTCACCCTGCTGTAAGGACTGTATGACCAGTGACAGAGTGACCATTCTGAATTTGGGTTTTTTCAGATGTTTGTTTAAATATCTGAGATCTAAGATAGGTCTCCACTCCCCAATTTTCTTCTGTGTCAGAAAATACCTGGAGTAGAGGCCCTTGCCCTTCTTGTGGGTGGAGACCCTCTCCACTGCTTGTAAAGCCAGAAGGTTTTGTACCTCCATTTCCAACAGCCGTATCTGTGATGGAGACAGTGGTCCTGACACCTGGGTATGCTTGAGGTCTGGCAGCTCCTTGAACTGTAATAACAGACCCTTCTCCACCATCTCCAGCACCCACTTGTCCGACGTGATGAGGGACCAGTGCCGACGACAGTGAGAGAGTCTGCCTCCAACCGGAAACAGGGAGGTGACCTGGACACTCACATCAGGACTTAGATTGAGAGGCAGATGGCTGGGTAGAGGTGGCTCTTCTCTGGCCCCTGTTGCCCCTGCCTCTGAAAGACCCCTGTACTGGCCAAGTCAGATTGGGGATAGGGATTGTAAGGCCTGGGAACAAAACTTCTGCCCCTACCGCCCCTGGGACGGAATCTCTGCGGGGTGGTGGGTTTAGGCTTGGATGAATGGCTCTGCCAGGAGGCCTTGTACTCATTTACCTTTTTCATGCAGTCAGTGGTTCTGTAATCAAACATATTTTGATCACAGGGAAAATCCATGGCCTTCTTCTGAGTGTCTGTGGTCAGACTGGTTGTTCTAAGCCAGGCGAAGTGTCTGAGAGAGATGGCATGGGCCATCGCCCTAGAGGCTGCATCATTATTGTTATCTGCCATGTGGAATTGGTACATAGTAGCTTCCAAGGCCATTTTTGACAGATCCACCAGCTCCTGCACCACAGAATCTGATTAGTTGCGGGCGATAGCCTGAACAGATTTCCAAAGGGCTTTCTGATATTTGGCTGTGAATGCCATGTAAGAAGAAAGCCTGAGAAGCAGGGAAGCTGTGGCATACATTTTTTGCTATAAAGTCAATTTTCTTAGCATCCTTGTCGGAGGGAGAGGGTGACAAGGAGACTCCAGCTTTCTCACAAGCTGCCTGCTGCACTATACTCTCGTGGCTAGGGTGTGCAGACAGGAACTCGGTACCATTTTTAGACAATTTATATTTTCTCTGAAGCAGCTTATCAACCCCTAGTACTGAAGTGGGGTGCTGAAGCACCTTCATGGTATTTTTTCTAAATGCATTACAGATATGGACGACCAGGGTCTTTAAGGATGAAACACCCTTCATCTTCCTATAATCTTCGTCTTCATTGACATCCTGGTTGGGCTCCTGCATAGGGAGGTCCAGGGTATTTAGCATATTTTGTATAAATGTAAACATAGAGGCAGGATCCTTGTGGTCACCCAGGGGATCCCTAAGGCGAGGGTCCGGGGACTCCTTGGGCTCCAGGCCCTCAAAATCCATGTCAGGGGCATCATAAAATTGATCATCATCTGCGTCACTCTCACAGTCTACAGAAGAGAGAACTGTGGAAGAGTGCTTGCCAGCTCCAGTAAATTGAGGACCCATCTTTTGAAGGGTCTGAAACAGTTGCCAAGCTTTTTCCATATCTTCCACTGACGGAAGAACCTGTGCAGTTTGTAAGTGTTTTGTTTTTTCTGTACACTTTAAGCTGCCTGTTGTCTCACTACTGGCTTTCCCGGGAGCAACAGGAGCATATCTGTCTTGACAGAGTTTCTTTTTAGCCACTTCATCAGAGGCTTGATCAAGCTTCCTTTTTTCGTCACTCTTATTATTTTTCTATTTGTGAGGAACTTCATCTTTGGAAGCTGTATTTTTTTGACTGGGATCTGGAGGGCTCCTCAGCACCTCTGCTTTTGGTATTAGTACTTTTGAATGGCCCCTTGTCGGAAGCCATTGATTTATCCTCAGCCGTAATAATAAAAGGTTTGTCTGCCATGTTCGCCAATTTAAGCAAAGCAAACCAGTTCTAGACCTACAAACTGAGTGCAGGTTTCTGTGAAAATGCCACCGGCCAGTCCTGCCCCAGTTGTTAAACTCTGTCTATTACTAGTGCCTTTTTTTTTTTTGGGTTATAAAACTGGGATCTATACCAGTGCCATTCTTAACAGAAACCCAGTAATACTCAACTGCGCACGGGTGGCTACCGGACCCTTACGGACAGTCCTGACACAGATGATACCAAGGTCCAGTAATATAACAAAAAAGTTTCCTCGTAATTGCCAATCTAGAGAGAAAACCCCCAGGCACTGTTTAAGTTTGAAATCTACTGCAGGTGCCTCACGGTAAACCCCGCAAGGTCTGAGGTAAAAAACAAGGCAGCTGTCCCTAATTTGATGGTTCCCATAAGAATTTGTCCAAAAATGAAGGAAACCGTCGAAAATAAGCACCCTGCGATAAAATTGGGCTTTAAACTAAATAGTTACTGTAAAAATAAAGTCTAAATAGCTCAGTTGCGTTAAAATAAAAAATTTGCACAGCGCTAATGAAAAAGTAAAACCTTCAGCACACTAAAGAAAATAATTTGTGAGGAAAACTTTACCCAGATAAGCACTAGGAGGCTGTCAACAAGAAAAGTTGGGAGACACCTCAGAGGCAACATTGCTCAGTCCAGCGGAGAAAAAATTCTGAAGCAGTCAACAGCTCTCACTCAGTTCACACCCCCTCCTGTCTTTTGATTGGCTTGGCCCTACGCTCATTAAATATCTCTTAAAGGCGCACCTCCGGGGCAATTGCACCTAGCCAGCTAGGTGCAAAAAAGTTACTGATGCTAAAGGACTCCTGGGGTAAGAATGCGGTATTGTGGGATAACCACATGCCTCAGGAAGGTGAGGCATGAAGCAATGGCGAGTGCCTTACACATCCATGAAGTGCAGCTATCCCACAATAATGTGCATCCTGGACTGCCTTATTGTGATAAGATGGTTTCTCCGATTTTTAGTTTAAAAACTGAGTAATGAGGCTCGGAAAGTAAAGAATTTCTGGCCTGTGCTGTAATAACTTACTTTTATGTAATTACATCTGACCAGTCACAGGTCTTGGTTTCCTTCATTTATTTTATAATTACCAATACGACATATTGACAGTTCAATTAAATTTTGTTTTATTGCATTTCAGACCACATCCCCTAACCCAGTAATAGGGGTTGTCACAGCTACACCAGTCCTCTGTCCACGAGCACTTGCCTTTACACAACACCAATGCCACTTTTTAAGTTGTGTGCCAGGTGGTGTGCTAAAGGGCAGTCACTTTACCGAATCATGCTCCTGCACCATAACATACTTTGCTCCAATTGTCCCCGGTTGGGGTGGACTGTATCTTGCATATAACTTTATCCTCTTTTAAAGTTTCTGAGCCATTTCAAATTTTGCCATTTTAGCTGTGCAACTCATTAAAAAACAACAAAAAAAACATAGTCCTATGGTAATGACATAATGTCTGCTGTGTCTATACTCCAATTGGCTGAAAACGACCAAAAAGAGTACGGAAAGTTTTATGAGATTTATATAGACGCTACCAGACCCACATTATTTTATTTGTTCAGATTTTTTCCAAAACAAATGCCTTCCTAAAACAGGAACTAAAATAAAAAAATCATACTAATATACAGCCTCAGTCCTTTCATTAACAACCATATGATCACCACTTACAAACCAAACCAAACTTGGTAGAGAGGACACTTATACTATGGAATAATTTAGATATACAAGCTTTGAAAGACCTCTTAAGTTTCTTTCAGTAATGTTAATGAGCACCAAGTTAGTGCTCAATGAAATCAACAATTAGGAGCCTTGCCTGCAATGAAACCATCGGGGACAATAATCTGAATTTTTATTGTCAGCATTTAAAGTGGGCATGGCATCCTGGTTGGGCTCCATGAAGTTGGAGGCCCAATTACTTGCACTTCCCCAGTGTGATGAGCGCCCCCCCAAACACACACACCATTCTCCATCATTGAATCATCATGCCCTAAATATCCTGTGTGCTGATGGCTCCCCTCTGGACAGCACCAGATCCTTCAAATATCTGGGAGTTGCACTTGATGAATCTCTAGACTTTGACCTGCACATAACGACTATCTGCAAGTTTGTAAATGCCAAGCTTGGAAGTGCCTACAGAACTAGCTATGCCCTTACCCCCTCGGCCCGACTAGCGGTGGCACAAGGTTTCCTGCTCCCAGCCCTGGCCTATGGCTCAGTTACTTTCCAATCAGCCTCCAAATCCTCCATCCATAAATGGGACACCACCTATAATAGCATCTGTCGCTATGCTTCTGCATCCCCACGTTACAAACACCATTGCCAGCTCTATGCTGACCTTAACTGGCCTGGCCCCGCTACCCACTGTCTCCAGTCTTTTGGTGCTCAAATTGACTGCATCGCCAGATCAGGCCTCCCCCGTCCCTTGCCTCCCTGCTGTACTCTCAACCTCCCTCCTATGAACTGCAATCCACAGACCAAGCACCTCTTCACATTCCTAGATGCACAACCAGCATGGGTACACGTGTGTTCTCCTACATGGCTCCAAAATACTGGAACTCCCTACCCTACACAATTCGTCAAGTGCCCTCCCATGCCAGTTTCAAGAAAAAGCACCGTGAGCATCTGCGGGCTACCAGCCCCTGCACCTGCTTCAATCCACCTTAGATCATCCTCTCTCTGCCCTCTTCCAAGTTAATCCACTCCTCTGACACCTCCTTCCCACCTCTCTTATACTCACTCCTTTCATGTTCCTCTCACTCCCTCCTTTTTCCAACCCTTTTCTCCTTCTTCCCACCACTCTTCCCTCTTCTCCTCGTTCTTCATTAACCACAACCTGGCACTTAAATTGTTCTGTATTGTTTTATTTTTGCCATTCACTTGCAATGCCTGTTTCTCTCACAGTGTTTTGAAGTGCATTTACCAGTACATCCTGTATTGTAGCTGCATCACTGGTAAACTTGTGTACTTTGTTTGTGCTGTTTCAATATTAAGTTTATGTATTTTAATCTAAATGTTACCCCTGCTTGCCTCATACTGATTTGTCTCCACCTTTCCAAGATTATTTACTTTCTGTATCAATTGTTTAGTGTTATGTCATTTTTTTTCTATACCTATCCCATGTGCTACGTCACATGTATGTGCTTTTGTATTTTGCATCGTCTCTCTCCCGGGTCGTGCCTGAAAATAGGCATTTCTATGCCTAGTGCACTCACCTGGTTACCAAAAGCAAATAAATAAATTTAATGATGTCCTTTGGCAGCAAGACTTTGTTAGCTGAGCAGTGGCTTTTATTTGAAGTAAATGGACCTCTAAAATATTAAACAATCTAATTAAAACAAAAAACTGGATCACTCTCCAAATTAAATTATCACTAGATGCCAGAGTACGAGGCAGGATCACAGGGCTTGAGTTAATCCTCTACTGAAGTCCCCAAATGTAAATTCTGAGATATTTTTAAGCACAACAATGAAAGCAGTGCCTCTGCACTGACCCTGTGTATAACAAGGTTTTCATGGATTTAGTTAGCAGAAAAAGTACTGGGTAATGTTTTATAAAGCCACCACAGCAAATATCTGACCCCCCACATTTAAAGCAGAGGTTCAACCTGAACCCCGCTTTACCAGTGCTAATGCAAGCCCTGTGACCATTATATAGAGAAGTGGAAGACAAATAGAAACTGACAGCCGATAAGGACAACTTGGCCCACCTAGTCTGCCCATTTTCCCTACCTACTGCAATACCACAGATCTTACTTGATCTCCGGCTTTTACCCTCTTTCCTATTGCTAGGGTTCCATTGTGCCTATCCCATTCATTCTTGAATTCCCCTACCGTTTTTGCCCCCATCACCTCAGCTAAAATGCTGGTCCATGCATCCACCACCCTTTCTGTGAAACATACTTCCTCACACTACCCCTGATTCTACCACCCTCCAGCCTTATATCATGACCCCTTGTTCTAGAGCATCTTTTTTTCTGAAAGATGCTACTCTCTTGTACCTTATTTATACCCTTGAGGTATTTAAAGGTCTCCTATCATATCCCCCTCTCTCTTCTCTTCCAGAGTATACATATTGAGGTCCTCTAATCTCTCCTTGTATGACTTGTGGTGCAGACCCTGTACCATTTTTGTTGCCCTTCTCTGAACTGCCTCTACTTTGTCTATGTCCTTCCGGAGATGTGGCCTCCAGAACTAGACACGGTACTCCAGATGGTGTCTCACCTTTTCTGCTGGTGATACCTCTCCCTATGCACCCTAGCATCCCACTGGCTCTCCTCACAGCCTTTTCACAATGCTTGATCACCTTCAGGTCATCAGATTACCCCCAGGTCCCTAACCTGTTTGGTGGTCGTCAGTACCTTCCCCCATCATGTACTCCTCCCCTGGGTTACTGTGCCCCAAATGCATGGTTTTACACTTCTTTGCATTAAATCTTAGCTGCCACTCTCTTAACCACAACTCAAGCCTGCTTAGGTCCCTCCTCATTTTTCCACCCCCAACCCCCTGGAATGTCAACCTTGCTGCAGATCTTAGTGTCATCTGCAACGAGACATACCTTCCCTTGTCGTTTACACAGACATCAGAGAAAACTGGCCCCAGAACTGATCCTTGTGGCACCCCGCTGAACACCTCCTCAGAATGAACTCAGTTTACCACCACCCTCTGTGATTTATCCCTTAGCCAATTTCTGACCCAGTTTACCACCTTGCGACCCACTCCCAGGCTGCCCAGCTTGTTTAAAAGCCCCCAATGTGGAATTATGTTGAAGGCCTTGCTGAAATACAGGTAGGTTACATCCACCGCCCCTCCCTGATCCAATTCCCTGGTCACCCAGTCAAAGAAATCTATCAGATTTGTTTGACATGACCTTCCCGCTGTGAATCCATGCTGCCTTGGATAGAAACATAGAATATGTCAGCAGATAAAGTACAGTTACGTAAGAACTTACCGTAACAGTAGATCTTCGAGAACAGCTCTTGCAGCAGGTTACACCATTAGAACTGAAGCCGGCAGGCGTCAGGACCCCACGGAAAAATTCAAGCTAGCTATCTTCAGCGGGGACCACCCCCGACGCCGGTCCCGCCCGGCCGCTGTAGGGCACAAAGGGGCGGTCCCGCTAGATTCCCCGCCTGAGACTTCCAACAGGCTGACATCAAATGGAGACCGAGGATTCGCTGTCAGAAGACAGAAAGATATAAATCCTGCTCAGGAAGACTGAGCCATGCCTCCTCAAGGGGAAGGTGGGCGGGAAGGTACCTGCTGCAAGAGCTGTTCTCGAAGATCTACTGTTACGGTAAGTTCTTACGTAACTGTACTATCTTACTCCGAGACACAGCTCTTGCAGCAGGTTACACCATTAGGACTGATTCCCAAGCAGTAACGCTGCCAGAAATTCTGGGAGGAGGAAAATAGGAAGTACATTCCAGGTCCTGAACCTAGGACAGGAGACCCTGTAGCACAGCAAGGCCGAAACCAGCCCTTCGCCTAGAGGCGATGTCCAGGCTATAATGCCTGATAAAGGTATGCACAGAGCTCCAAGTGGCTGCAGCACAAATAGCAGAGGTGGAGACGTTTGAGTGCTGCAAAGGATGTGGCCACACCCCTAGTAGAATGACCTCGGACCGAGCCCGGGAGGGGCTTTTGTTTCATATCATAACAGTAGGAAATACACTGGACAAGCCAGCGAGACAGACTGTTTGGATACTGATTGGCCCATCATTCTCTCAGAGAAGGAAATGAAAAGCTGTTCAGAACTACGGGAGGGTTTAGTTCTGTCGAGGTAATACCTCAGGCTGCGGTGAACATCCAGGGTGTGGAGCAAAGCCTCTCCTCTATTTGAATAACTCAGGAAGTAGACCGGAAGGTCAATGTCCTGGTTTAGAGAGAGTGAAGAGACCACCTTAGGTAGAAACTTAGGACTCGTCCTCAGGGATACTCTGTCCCGGTGGAAAACTAAATAAGGCTCTTTGCACATAAGAGCGTGAAGCTCAGAAATTCTTCTCGCTGAAGTAACAGCAACTAAAAATAACGCTTTCACGACAGAAAACGAGTCGCAATCCGCGCAGGTTCAAAAGGAGGGAGCGTGAGCTGTTCCAGGACAAAGAGCAGATCCCATGGGGGCACAGGGTCCCTAATGGGAGGCCTAAGGTGTAACACTCCCCTAAGAAATTCCTGAGAGGCGTCCAATTGAGCTACTGTACGATGACCCACCGGGAGGTGATAGGCAGAAATTGCACAGAGGTGCACCTTAATAGAGGAGTAGGCTAGGCCTGAATGAAAAAGGGAGAGGAGGTAATCCAAAACTACTCCCACAGGACAACCTAAAGGGGAAAGATCACGAGCTCGTGACCATAAACAAAAACGGTGCCATTTCATGGCGTACGTTGCATGCGTTGCCGGCTTTCTAGCTGCAGAAAGAACCTCTGCAACCTCTTGCGAGACCCCGTGACGCAAGATGGCTATGTCTCTAGGAGCCAAGCATGCAGGTTCAGAGAGCGAGGTCCGGATGGATAATGAACCTTTCTCCTGAGACAGGAGGTGGGAGCTGAGCGGCAACGGGAGCGGGGGTTCCCGAGATAGTTGCACCAACAAAGGGAACCAGATCTGTCTGGGCCAGAACGGGGCCACCAGGATCATGAGTGCATGCTCCCTGCGCAGTTTGAGAAGAACTCTCTGGATCAACGGGAAGGGAGGGAAAGCGTAGAGGAATCTGTTCGCCCAGGAGAGGGATAACGCGTCTCGCCAGAAAACACCAGGCCCTGGATCTAGCGAGCAAAAATTGGGCAGTTTTGCGTTGGATGGGGATGCGAACAAGTCTAGTTCTGGAATTCTCAACGAAGAAACAGATCCTCTGCTATCTCTTGAAGAAGTTCCCACTCGTGGACTCTGGCCTGGGATCGACTCAGGCCATCTGCAATTGTGTTGTCCACCCCGGGAACATGCACAGTGATCAGATTTGCGCCGTGTCCGATTACCCAATCCCACACCCTCATGGCCTCCCTGCAAAGAGGGTAAGAGTGTGCGCCTCCTTGTTTGTTGAGGTACTACATCACCGCCGTGTTGTCTGTCTGAAGCAGGAGAGTACACGGTGGGATTACTGACTGAAAGGCCTGCAGGGTATAGAGAACCGCCCTCATCTCTAGGACATTGATATGGAGATGAGCTTCCAACGGGGTCCACGTACCCTGGGACTTTACCCCATCCAGGTGTGCCCCACCCAAGACCTGAGGCGTTAGTGGTGAGGGTTACCTCCGGGACGGCGCTTCAAACGGACGCCTTGGAGAGCGACTCGGGACTAGCCACCACTGCCAGTCTCGGATGACTGAGTTCGTGATCCTGACCGGATGCTGCAAGTGGTCTTGCCTTTGGTCCCATTGTACCTTGAGCGTCCACTGGGTTACCCGCATGTGGAGCCTTGCGAAAGGGACAGTAGGAATGGCTGCAGCCATGTGTCCGAGCAAGCGAAGGACCGACCTGGAAGGTACGATCTTGTTCGATGACAAATCCCTTATGAGGGATCTGATGCGCTCCGCTCTGTCGTCCGGAAGAAAAGCTCTTCCCTGAACAGTGTCCAGGACTGCGCCTATAAACTGCAGTTTCTGCGACGGCACCAGGAGAGAATTCTAGTAATTTATGAGAATGCCCAGAAACTGGAACAAGTCCTGGGTGCTCTGAACCGCGAGTAACAACGCCTCTCTGGAGGCGGCCATGAGAAGCTCAGTCGTCGAGGTACAGGAACACATAGTGGCCCTGTCTCCTCAGAGATGCTGCCACGACTGCCATGCACTTGGTAAAGACCCTTGGTGCGGATGACAGACCGAACGGAAGAGCTCGGAACTGAAAGTGGTGGTCGAGAAACTCGAAACGCAGGAACCTCTGGTGCGCGTGAGCTATGGGGATATGCAGGTATGCGTCCTGCATGTCTAGAGACGCTAAAAAGGAGTCTTGTTTCAGCATGGGAATAAGGCCTGGAAGAGTCACCATGCGGAATCTTTTGTAGGCGACCGACACATTGAGGTCGCTGAGGTCCAGAATCGGACGGAAGTCCCCCAATTTCTTGGGAACCAGGAAGAAGTGGGAATAATATCCTCGTCCTCTCTGGTTCTCCGGGACGTACTCTATCGCTCCTTTTCTTAGGAGCGTGAGTACCTCTTGCTAGATCAAATTTTTGTGCTGACCCGGATACCGGGAGAGCAAAGGAGGCCTCGAGGGTGGCTTTTCTGCGAATTCTATAAAGTGGCCTGGACTGACCAACTGCAGAACCCACCTGTCGGTGGTAATGGCCTGCCATCCCGGCAGGAAGTTCGCAATGCGACCCCTGACCATGATTTCCCGTTGATCCTGAGGGGCGGGCGCCGGAAAGGAGTCAGGCTGTGGCGGCAGATGGGCCCGCTGGCTGGGTCGGCCTAGGGGAACGCTGACCTCGGCTAGTGGGCTGTTTTCCCTGGGTTCTACGGAAACCAGAGCCCCTCTGATGTGTAGCAGAGCGGGGCTGCTGCCTCTGTGTCTGCCCACGAAAACGGCTTTGGTTCCTACGATAGGAACCACACTTGGGTCGGTACATGGCTTGAACCGACCTTACCGCCTTCCCGGCCTCTTGAAGTTTGGTAATGATCTTCTCGAAAGGATTACCAAATAAAACTTCTCCCTCGAACGGAGCGTCCATAATGTTTTTCTGGACATCCGGGGTAAAGCCGGAGACACGTAACCAGGAGCGTCTCCGGAGGCATACGCCAGAAGCTGCTGCTCGGGCCGATGAGTCCGCGGAGTCGTACGCGGCTCGAAGCACTTGGGTCCCCACGTCTGAACCCGTACGGAGGAGCTGGAGCATCTCCTCCTTCTGCTCACCTTCGGGCAGCTTTTCAGCCGCCCAGACCCTGTTCCCACAAAGCGCTCTGGAATTGAACCATGGGTCAGGTAGTTCAAGGATCTGACGGCGCAGGTAGTGGAAGCGTACGTGCGCCTGCCCAGTGCATCCAACTGTTTGGACTCTGGGTCCGGTGGCAGGGTGCTCAAATGTTGCGGCCTCTGTGACTGGCCATGTGAGGCTGTGATGACCAGAGAGTCGGCCTGAGGCTGCTGTGTCAGGTACTGGTCATCCTTAGGAGCCTTGTACAGACGATCAGCTTTCTTCGGCACCGCCGGGAGCGAATGTGGACGCTTCCATGCTGCCTTGGTGACGTCCACGAAAGTGTCCACCAAGGGTGGTACCACCACAGGCTTGGGGTCCTTCTGCCGAAGATATTTGGCAAGGCGTAACCTTTCGGGGTCTAGTTCTTCTGCATCCCATCCCATGTTCTCCTGGATATGTCGCATAATATCCATGAACGAGGGTCATCTGGAGGAGATCTCGGTGTCTCACGTGGGTCCGGAGAAGGGATGGAGAGAGGAGATGGGGATCTAGAGGAAGAGTAGACTGATCCCGTGTCCTCCGTCGACGGCGAATGTCGGTGTCTCCTGGATCTCTTGGGGCTGGGTGATCCAGAAGAGGATTTGGACGGAGGTCTCGCTTTTCTGATCTTCCCTGGGAGAGGATCCAGGCTCCCGGGTAGCAGCCTGCCGACCCCAGGCGAAGGGGGCTGTACCGGAGGAGGAGGGGGGGGAGGAGGAGGAGGAGGAGGAGCGGTGGGGGCCATGTCCCTTTTAATGGTGTCCCACCAGTAAGTGAAGAGATCCTTCACTTCCGCTATAGAAAGTCCCGACGACAGTCCAGGCGCCGGTGGGTGGTCGTCAGGTCCCGGCGTCGGCTCCACAGGGGCCTCAGGTAAGGGCGAGGGGGCCCTGGGAGTTTCGGCAAGGCCGGGGTCGCCCGTCTGGTCCTCGGGCTGCGTTAAGTCCTCCTCAGTCAACGTCTCCTGACCGACGTCGGTTGGAGGTGTGGGAGTCCTCTTCTCAGGCGGAACGGACGCCGGTCCCCCAACCGGTGTCCGCTGGGATGGTTTGGCCGACGACGGCTCCAGGGAGGAATGACGTACGGCCGACGACGGTCGGGCCGGCGTCGGGTCCACAGGTCTCTTCAACGGTGTGAGCTCCAAAGTTTTGCGAGGAGGCACAGAAGACGACCGGACGTCGGGAGCCAAAGGGCGGGAACCCGACTTATGATGATGGTGGTGGCGCTCCCCGGACTTCGCCAAGGCCTTGGAAGAGGAGGACGACGACGGCCTGGCGGACTTGGCCTGAGAAGAAGAAGGCTTTCTTACCGCAGCCGGGGGAGGCTGAGAGCTGGCCCTGGAAGGAGAGCGGTCGGACCGAGAACCGGAGCTGCGGGACTCCGAAGCCCTGGACGGGGACCTGGAAGGGGCCTTCTCCCTTCTTTTCTCCGCGTGCTTGTGGGATTTGGATGAAGATTCCCCCTTGGAGGACATGGTCTTCAGTTTTTCCTCCAACAAAAAAGCCTGGAGGGCCTTCTGACGTCGGATCCTTGTTCGGCTGTTAAAGCCCTGGCAGAACGAACAGGCCCGGGTATCGTGGTCTGGGCCCAGGCACCTAACACAGGCCGTGTGGGGGTCCTTGAAGGGGATCTGTTTCCCGCAAGCACACTTGGAGGGATGACCGGAGGTCGGAGAGGACATCAGCAACAATCTTGCTTGAAGAAAAAAGAATTTCCCGGAGGAAAGCTCTGAACCACGCGTCCGCTAGACTGGAACCGAAGGGTCGAGACATGCAAGTGGACGGCGGGAAAGAACTGGGGAATCTGGGCGGACCGCCTTGTACCACGCCTGACGCTCGGAGGCGGACCGACGCCGGGGGCGGTCCCCGCTGAAGATAGCTAGCTAGAATTTTTCCGTGGGGTCCTGACGCCTGCCGGCTTCAGTTCTGATGGTGTAACCAGCTGCAAGAGCTGTGTCTCGAAGTAAGATCAACTGCTAGGTCTATTTAGTCTGCCTGTAAGCCTATCCTTGTTTGCGGCCTCTTACCCTACTCGGTCAACGGCTTCCTCCTTTCCTCCCCACCTCTATGATTCTATGCCTGTCCCATGCATGTTTAAATCCTCCTCACTGTGTTTGCTCCCATTACACCCTGTGGCAGACTGTTCAATGTGTCCACCACCCTTTCTGTGAAGAAGGACTTCCTCACATTTCCCCTTATCCTACCACCTTCCAATCTCATATCATGCCCCCTCGTTCTAGCACTCCCCGTATATTGAAAGATGTCATCCCCCTGCACTTTGTTTATTCCCTTAAGGTACTTGAAGGTTTCTATCATGTCTCCCACTCCCTTCTTTCTTCCAGTGAGTACATATTGAGGTCTTTCAGTCTCCCCTCATGTTTTCTGGTACAAGCCCTGTACCATCTTTGTCGCCTCTCTCTGGACCACCTCTGCCCTATGTCCTTCCGAAGATGCGGCTTCCAGAATTGCACACAGTACTCCAGGTGAGGCCTCACCAGTGTTTTATACAGCAGTATCACCACCTACCTCTTTCTGCTAGTGATACCTCTGCATATGCATCCCAGCATGCCTCTGTACTCTGCTTAGACATAGAAACATAGACTTTGATGGCAGATAAGGACCGCTTGGCCCACCTAGTCTGCCTATTTCCCTACTTATTGGATAAGCTGCAGATCCTAGTTAATCAACAGCCTACTTCTTCTTTAGATTGTCAAAAATGATAACCCCCAGATCCCTTTCTTCTTTGGTGACTGTCAGCAACCCCCCCCCCCCAAAATCCTGTATCTCTCCTCTTGGTCCCTGCATCCCAGGTTCTTTATTTTGCACTTCTTAGAACTGAACTGCAGTTGCCACACCTCAAACCATTTTTCCAGCTTCATTAGGTCCCTTCTCATTTTCTCCACCCCATCTGGAGTCTCTACCCTGTTGCTAATCTTGGTGTCATTTGCAAACAGGCAGAACGTTCCCTCCAGCCCTTCCGCTATGTCATTAATGTAGACATTAAAGAGGACTAGCCCAAGGACTGATCCCTGAGGTACCACACTGGTTACCCCCTTCTCAACCCAGAATGGATCCCATTTACCACCACTCTCTGCTTCCTGTCCGTTAACCAGTTTCTGACCTAGTTTACCACCTTGTGGCCCAAGCCCAGACTACCCATCTTGTTTACCAGTCTTTTTTGTGAGACAGTATCGAAGGCCTTGCTGACGTGGAGGTAGGCAACGTCCACTGCTCCCCCAGATTCATCTCCTTGGTAACCCAGTCAAAATCGATCAGATTTTTTTGAAATGACCTACCTGCTGTGAATCCATGCTGCCTCGAGTCTTGGGCCCCGTTAGATTCCAAGAGCCACACTATTCTTTCTTTAAGCAGTCCCTCCATGATTTTTACTCACTACAGATGGAAGACTGACTGGCCTATAGTTCTCTGCTACCGCTTTTGTGTAGAAGGACTACATGAGCCCTCCTCCAGTCCTCTGGAACCACTCCTGTGTTGAGTGACTCTCTGAGTAGGATTGCCAGAGGTGCTGCTAGCTCCCTACATAGTTCCATTAATATTGTCAGGCATACCTCTCAACCTCCTTACTCATAAATCAGGGACAAGGCTTAAAATAATCAGGGACAAAGGACCAAAATCAGGGACACATGTTCAAAATTGGAGATATCAGCTCAGGAAGCTGGTAGAATAAGGGGCTTAGTGTAAAATGCATTTTATAAGTAAGAACAAGTCTGTAACTTTAATGTTTAACATTATTTTGTGCTTACAACCCCCACTGTTTGGTCACGGAAACACAATTTTTAGGAGGGACAGAGTAAAATTTTGAGGCAAAATCAGGGACATCCCTGAAAATCAGGGACAGTTAGAGGTATGTTCTCAGGTGAATGCCATCTGGCACCATTGCTTTGTCCACCTTCAGTTTTGTGAGCTCCTCCAGGACTCTCTCCACTGTAAATGGACTGGTGTCTACCTCACCCCTCCCGTATCTGTTGCCCCGGTGTGGTCCGTGACCCTCCCCTTTTTCAGAAAATATTGAGCAGAAGTACTTATTCAGTATTTCTGCCTTATGCAGGTCCCCCTCCTTACACTCCCCCTCATCCCCTCCGAGCCTTACAATCCCTCCCCAGGCTTTCCTTCTTTTGCTGATGTACCTATAGAATGTCTTGTCCCCTTTCTTCACTGCTTGCATTAATCTTTCCTCTGTGCTTTTGCACTCCTGACAGCCTTCCCGGCTTCCCTTAGACACTTTAGGTACACCTCTCCGTCTTGTTCCTTATAAGTCTCCTTATATTTCCTGAATCCCACTCTCCTGGCCCTTATTTTCTCTGCAGCATTTTTCAAGAACCACAGTGGTTTCCTCTGATTCTTTCCTTTGTTTATCACCCTAGTACACTGGCTTGTCACCTCCTCTATGGCCCCCTTTAGGTTTTCCCACTGGGCCTCAACCCCCTCTCCTTCGTTCCTCTTCCCCAGTGCTTCTCTGATACACCTCTTTATCTTCTCAAAGTCTGCCCTCCTGAAATCTAGGACCTTTGCATGACTAGACTGTGTCCCTGTCTCCATGCTAAACCACACTATGTGGTGGTCGCTGGTCCCCAGTTGACCATCTACCTGGACTTCTGTAATTTTGTCGCCATTTGTAAGTAGTAGGTCCAGAATTGCCCGGCCCTGGTGGGATAAAGCACTAGCTGTCCGAGACCTTCTCCCTGTAGGGAGTCCAAGATATGTCTGCTCCTGGTTGAAGCTGCTGTTGGGATGGTCCAATCCAGATCTAGCATACTGAAACCACCCATTGGCAGTACTTCCCCCTTTCGCTGTCATCTCATGCATTTCTTCCAGCAGCTCCCTACCCTCTTCTTCCCCCTGTGCTGGAGGCCTGTATATTACCCCATGCAGATTGCCATCACCTGGTTAAAGGGTGACCAACACTGCCTCAGCCTCCCCCTGCCTACCTTACACATCTGTTGCCTTTATACCCTCTCTGACGATACATACCCCCTTTTTTTTTTTTTTACTTCTATCCTCCTGAATAGAGCATACCCGGTACAAGATTTGTGGTGTACCAAGTCTCTGTTATTGCTGCTATGTCCAGGTCTGCCTCCACTAGCAATGCCTTCAGGTCTAGGATTTTATTTCCCAGGCTGCGAGCATTTGTAACCATGGCCTTCCAAGTTTTTCTGCCTATCCTCCCTCTACTCATGCCCTTGCTCTCCTGCGACTTCCCCTCAACCCAGATCTCCTTTTTTCTGCTGCCTTCTTTCATCTACCTTTCCCCGTATGTCTGTTTCAGGTGTTACTGTCTGCATCTTGCCTTCCTGTTCCTCATTTCTGGCTTCTCTAACTTGTGGGTGTGGGCTGCTAGAGTCTCTCTCTGCCCCCCCCACCCACCGGCTATTTTAAACACTCCACCAGGAAACAATTAAACCGTTCATTTAGGACTGTTTTCCCCTTCTTGGACAGATGCAGCCCATCACCAGAGTACAGGGACACATCTTTCCAGGTGGGTCCCCAGTCCCCAATGTGGCCATATCCCTTCTCCCTGCATCAGCCCTCGAACCACTTGTTGAAGTTACTGATACGGAGATTACTAGCCTCCCCACTGTTGTGGACTGGAAACACCTCCCAAAAAGTTACAGAGTCTATAACGTTTTTCTACACAGAGAGGGTAGTCGACACTTGGAATAGTCTGCCACAAGAGGTAGTGGGGGCAAGCACAGTGGAGGGGTTTAAGCATGCCTGGGACAGGCACAGAGGAACCTCGAGAGGAGAGGGAGTGATGAAAAGCTATTGATCACATAGGGTCAGTGGTCACATACACTGTATAGGGTCTACGGGCAGACTGGATGGGCCTAGCGGTCCTGATCTGCTGGCAATTTCTATGTTTCTATGCTACCTCTCCAAGGTGCTCCCCCAACCACCTGAAGTCCTCCTGTACCTCTTCAGTATTAGCCCTATCGCTGGATAGGTCATTTGTCCCCAGGTGGACAATAACCTCCAGCCCTCCCCTCCTAGCCACTGCTTTAGCAATCTTCGTAATCAACTCCCCCTCCCACCAAGTGGTGCCTCCTGAAAGGCACTTTACCTCCCTCTCTTCCCCTGTGATTCGTTGGATTCAAGATATACCACAATCCTTTCCTTTAGCAGAGATTCTATTAACTTCCCCACCATCGAGGTCAGGCTGACTGGCCTGTAAATGCCTGCCTCCTCCCTGCTCCCACTTTTGTGGAGATGGAGATGGACTGTATCTGCCCTCCTCTAGTCCTCCTGAACCACTCCCATTTCCAGCAATTTGCTGAACAGGGCTGTTAGTGGTGCTGCAAGCACCTATCTAAGCTCCTTTAAAGAGCTGCTGACACGTCAAAGAAATGTTAATTTAGACATAATTCAGCTTGCATTCCATACATAGTCTACAGATTTCTCCTCAACATTATTTATTACTGAGGAAATCTGCATGAATATATTTGTACCTCAAGAGTTCATCTGCCTTTATAGCTTATCCCTACTTCAAGTCATAATCCTCTGTTGTGACATCACAATCTGTTGCCATGGGAGAAACCGTGATTCACAAGAAGTGCATAATGACCTCGGGTAGGTAAAAAGCAACAGGAATAGATGAACTCTTCTGGAGCAAAGATCCTGTTTTCATGCAAATTACATCCACAATAGATAATGGGGAGGAGGAATACAGACCTAATGTGAAATACAAGCTGAACTATATCTAAATATTATGTTTTGTTAAAGGTCTTCTGAAGGCGTCGGCTGCTCTTTAAAGCAGCAGTACTACCAAATCAGGAAGTGATCAAAATTCTGCTTTTTGGCTGTAAGCATGCAGCCAAAGTTCCAGTTTCCATACCTGTAAATATTTTGTTTCAGTCATCTTTAGTTTTTTTTTTTTTTTTTTTTAGATATTTGCAATTTATTTGAATTGTTGTGGTGCCACAATAAATATGGCGGCTGACTAATTTTCAGCTGCGTTTTCCTTCAGGTCGCATCATGTCTTTTGACTACAGCAGTGGGACCTTCTGCTGACCATTCCCGATGTTCCTGCAAGCCATACACATGTGCAGTTGGCAGCAGAGGGGGTTCCAGTGAAACATGCTTGGTGGCAGAAATGAAAAAAAAAAAAAAGGGCAGAGGATAACTGAGCAACTTACTCAGTGATGGTACAATGCCAGCGGGAAAGAGTACCAGGTATATGATCAGCAGAACACAGGGAATGAACTGTCAAAAAAGCACAATTTTTTCTTCCGTAGTACTGCTGCTTTAATATTCTTGGATGTAACCCTTCTGGCCCCATTGCCTTTTTTATTATTTAGTTTTTGTTGACCGGGTAAGTGCACTAGACAAATCCTGCCTATTTTCAGGCACGACCCGGGGGAGAGGGATACAGATGAATACCAATTGACCTTGAATCAGATTAAGCTGTTGGTGGTATTTTTAGTGAATGAGGGAAATTTGGCCAGGATACCGGGGAAATTCCCCTACTCTTTTCGATAAGTGCCATGGGATCTTTAACATCCACCTGAACTACCACCAATCCAGGCAGATGGGACCTTGGTTTAACGTCTCATCCGAAAAACGGCACCTCAGAAGTGCAGCACCCCTCTCATGCTACACTACAGTGTCAGTACTGGGATAGTAACACAAGTGCCAGATGTGGGAACTGAACCCACAGCCCTCTGATCTCCCGGCCTCAGAGGCGAGTGTGCTACCTACTGAGCCACTGACACTGCCTTGTCCACTCTCAGTTTTGCGAGTTCCTTTAGGACTATCCTCCATAAATGGACTGGTGTCCACCTCTCTTCCATCGATGTTCCTGTCGCTTAACTGAGGTCCTACACCTTCCCCTTATGTGAATAATGAACAAAAATATTTGTTCAGGGTAGCTGCTTTCTCCAGGTCCCCCTCCGCACACTCCTCAACTTCCCCTTTTAGCCTAACAATCCCACCCTGTGTCTCTTCTTTCACTAACGTACCTGAAGAATGCCTTGTCCCCTTTTGTTACTGCCTGGGCTATTTTTCCTCATTTGTACCTTTGTACTCCTGACTGCTTTCCCTACCTCCCTCTGTTTCTCTAGATACACTTCCCTGTCCTCCTCTCTCTGCGTTTCTTTGTACCTCCTGAATGCCAGCCTTCTAGCTCTTACATTCCCAGCCACTTCCTTCAAGAACCATAGTGTTTTTTGTTTCCTCTTGCTTAATTGCCTGACGCAAAGGTTTGTTGTGTCCTCTGTAACTCCTTTTAGATTCACATACTGTTCTTCTACATCCCCCCAAACCAGGGCTTTCCTGAAACATTTCTCCATCTTTGCAAAGTCTGCCTTTCTGAAGTCCAGGACCCTCGCTTTCATGTGGTTTGACTCCGCCACTGTTCTCACATTGAATCGCACCATACAGTGATCACTGGACCCCTGGTGGCTACCCACCATGACATCTGCAACTCTGTCCTCGTTGGTGAGTACTAGATCCAGTATCACTCCCTCCTTTGTAGGCTCTACCACCAGCTGCCTGAGGAATTCCCCTTGCCGGGCATCCAGGATGTCCCCACTTCTGGCTGAGGCTGCAGCTGGGATGCTCCAATCAACATCCGGCAAATTGAAGTCTTCCACCACGAGCACCTACCCTTTAGTTGCCTCTTATGGATGGCTTCCACTAGAACCCTCTCCAACTTTTCCCCTTGTGCTGGAGGTCTGTAGATCACTCCAGTGTGACTAGTGGTGCCATTACCCACCTCTAGGGTGACCCACAATGCCTCCATCCCTCCCTGCATTCCCTGTACCTCAGTTGCCTTTATACCCTCCCTGATGTAAAGAGCCACTCCTCCTCCTTCCTTTTTACCCACCCTGTCTTTCCTGAATAGAGTACAACTCGATATTGCTGTATCCCAGCCATTGTACCATGTCTCGATAATGGCAACAATGTCCAGGTCGACCTCTGCCTTCAAGGCCACTAGGTCCGGGATTTTATTTCCCAGGCTGTGAGCATTCATGCACATGGCATTCCAGTTATGCTACCTCCCCTTCTGACAGCTCCCTTCTTATCCTCATGCTTTCCCTCTTTACCCCTCCTGTCTTTACTCCTATTTCTCCTTTTCTCTTTTCTGATTCTAGGTACCTTTGGTGACTTCCTGTCCTTAGGGTCCTCCCTACTGACTGCTTCCTCCTGTGGGGGGGAGGGGCATACTGATTCTCCCTTTCTTCCGCCTCCCCCTTGGCTAGTTTAAATGCTTCCCAATGAAGCATTTAAACCATTCACCAAGGATCCCGCCTCCCCAAAAAAAAAAAAAAAAAAAAAAAAAGAGATAAATGCAGGCCATTTCTCCGATAAATGGCCTCCAACACTCCAGGTGGGACCCCAGTCCCCAATGAAGCCAAATCCCTCTGCTCTGCACCAGTCTTTCAACCATGCATTGAAACTCGTTATGCAAAATACCTTGTCCTCCCCCTTGTCGTAGACAGGCAACACCTCCGAAAAGGTTACTGAGTGAGCCACTTAAGACCCCTCCCCAACTCCCTGAACTCATCCTGCACTACCCTAACCTCATCACTAGCCAAGTCATTCATCATCAGGTGGACAATGACATCTAGCTCACCCATCCATCCTGCTGCCCCAGCGATCCTTAGGATGTGCTTTCCATCCCTTCGAGCCGTGGCGCCAGGTAGGAACTACACCACCCTTGCTCCCTCCCCTCCTGCCCCCAAGTCTACTCCCCTAACAGAGTCCCCCCTCAGGAGCTGCTTCATCCTCCTCTGGGGACCTCTGCCCCCCCTCCGGGGTTTCCACCATGGAGGACCCCTACATCCTCCTTGGTCTCCACTGCGAGTGACTCCTTGGGACAGTCCCATCCTGCAAGAGCGGCGTAGAAGTTGTGGAGTGGAACTGTAGGAGGGATGTGCCTCTGTCCCACCACCCTCACCTTTCCTGAGCCTACCATGGTCCAGCTGCTCCTCCTTCTCAGCATCCTTTGAGGCAGTGGGGGGAGGGGTATATTTGGTGGTCCCTGGGAGGGGGATGAGGCTCCCCGAATCCCAGCCAACTCGATCTGGAGATGAGCAACCTCTTCCCTCAACTGACTCTTGAGGAACCTTTGCCCTGATGTTAGTGGGCCTTGGTAATGTCCTTCCTTGGAGTCAAGAGTTTATGTGTCTTGGTAGTTTCCTTCTTTCTTGTTCAGAGTCAGGCCTCCAGCAGCTGGGGGGAGGGGGGTAGAGATACCTTTTTTCCTTCAAAGTTGAAGAGTCTTATGCATCTTGGTAATCCCTCCATTCCTGCTCCCAAACAGGAAGTTCCTATTGTCAGTCAAATCCAGTGCCTATAAAAGTAGAACTGACTGCGGGTGGTAGGACAATACCATCGTGTAACAGGCTCCAACTCCCTTGCTGTGTCACTAGTAAGTAAAGTTCCCAATTTACCTTTCAGACCCTACACTTTTTTTCCCCCCCACCCAGACTTTGCAGCCATGCCAGCCTCTCCTTCAGGCGAGCAAACGCTGCGTCCGACCCGTCCTGTCCCCAGAGTCCTCTGCTCTCAGATGGCAGCAGATCCCCTGGGTAAGCCAGCGTAACCCTTCACCGGGTGGGTCCCCCTCCTCCAAGAGGGAAGGCACCAGCCAGAGGGGCCGCAAACCAGTGCAACTTCTTGGCCTGGAGGATGCTGCTGAGGCTGAAGACTGCAGGGGCATTGACAGGCTCGGAGAGCTAGGCAGCCGTCATCCGGCATGATGTAGAGCATTTTCACTTTTTTCTGGTCGACGTCCCGACGCCGTCATACAGTGCTCCTGGTCTCCACCAGAAGCCGCTGCTGACTGACGTCTTCCCTAGCCCACCCCCAAGAGAGAAGAGCAGTCCCTGCAGATGCTCAATCCTCTCCCGCCCCAGCCAGCCTCAGGTGTCCCGAGTCCGTTCCCGAACCGGGGTCGCCAGCATGGGTCTAGGTAAGGCGCCCGTGCCTCAACCCTCTACGTCACCGGGCCGAGACCCTGCACTTCTAATAAACTATCTGTCTGCCTACCCCAATAAGCTATGCCCTAGCAGAAATGTTCTAGCTGCCCTAGTCAGCTGACTCTTTGACCTGGTTTATTTCTGCCCAAGCCACATTCCCACTTTACAGCTCTCCTCCTCACCCAGCTAACTGCAAAGATAACAGTTCCCTTCCCCCAATTCAGACTAGCAGACTGACTCTTTTTTTTTTTTTTTTTAACCCTAATCGAAGGTCCCAATTTACCTTGCAGACCCTAGTGTGTCTGCTTGCCCCCTAGTCAGAAATGTCCTAGCAGAAAAGTTCACCTTGCTCAGATAGCAAGATTGCTCTCTGGCCAAAACAGACTGATCTGCTGGCCCCATGACCTGAAAAACAATTCCTACCCTCCTTTAAAGGAGGGCAGTAAAAATTAGGATTATTGGTCCAAAGATTTGGTCAGAGGCGAGGTTCCTCAGGGATCAGTCCTGGGGCCGGTCCTCTTCAATATCTTCATCAGTGACATTGCAGATGGACTGGAGGGTAAGGTTTGTCTGTTTGCAGAGGACACCAAGATCTGCAACAGAGTAGATGATCCAGATGGGGTGGACAGACTGAGAAGAGATCTGGATAAACTGGCAAAATGGTTGGAAGACTGGCAGCTGAGGTTTAACACAAAGAAGTGCAAGATCATGCACATAGGGAAAAGAAACATAGAAACATAGAATTTGATGGCAGATAATGACCGCTTGGCCCACCCAGTCTGCCCATTTCCCTACCTGATGGATAAGCTGCAGATCCTAGTTAACCAGCAGCCTACTTCTTCCTACCCCCACCCCCTAGAATTGCCTTATGACTGTCCCATGCATGCTTGAATTCCACCACTGGTTTTGACTCCACAACCTCTTCTGGAAGGCTGTTCCACGCATCCACAACCCTCTCTGTGAAAAAATACTTCATTAAATTACCTCTGAGCCCCACTTCTATCTTCTTCAAATTGTGCCCCTTGTTCTTGCACACCTCTTTTTGAAAGATGCTACCCTCTTGGACTTTGTTGATTCCTTGAGGTACTTGAAAGTTTCTATCATGTCCCCTTCTCCTCCTTTTCCTCGAGGCTATACATATTAAGCTCCTTAAGTCTCACTTTATGTCTTCCGTGCAGACCCTGCACCATTTTGGTTGCCCTCCTCTGGACAGCTTCCATCCTGTCTATGTCTTTACTGGAGATTGGGTCTCCAGAACTGCACGCAGTACTCCAGATGTGGTCTCACCAGCTGTCCGTACAGAGGATAATAACTTCTTGTTTTCTGCTGGTGATGCCTCTCCCTATGCATCCCAGTATCCCCCCAGCCCTCCTTGCTGCCCTCTCACATTGCTTGCCCACCTTTAGGTCATCTGATATGACTACCCCCAGGTCCCTTTCCATTTTTGTTGTTGTTATTATCTCACCCCCCATTGTGTACTCTTCCCCTGGGTTTTTGTTTCCCGAGTGCATTACCTTGCACTTCTTAGCACTGAATCTAAGCTGCCATACATTTGACCATTCCTCTAACCTTGCCAAGTCCCTTCTCATCCTTTCCACCCCACCTTGTGCATCTACTCTGTTGCAGATCTTTGTGTCATCTGCAAAGAGACATATTTTTCCTTCCAGTCCCTCTGCAATGTCGCTTATAAAGACATTGAAGAGGACCAGTCCTAATACTGAACCCTGTGGTACCCCACTGCTAACCCCCTTTTTTCAGAGTGGACTCCATTTACTATTACCTCTGTGTCCTATTCTCCAGCCAATTCTTTACCCAGGCTGTCATCTTGGGACCCACTCCCAGGCTGGCTAACTTGTATATTAATCTTTGTGTGGGACTGTGTCAAATGCCTTGCTAAAGTCTAGGTAGGCCATGTCCACAGCTCCTCCCTGATCTACTACTTGGTCACCCAGTCAAAGAAATCTATCAGACTTGTCTGGCATAACCTTCCTGCTGTGAATCCATGCTGCCTTGGGTCCTGTGCCCTCTGGCCTCTAGATATTAACAATTCTTTCCTTCAGAAGTGATTCCATCATTTTCCCTACCACTGAGGTTAAACTAACAGGTCTGTAGTTTCCTGCTTCTGCCTTGCTCCACTTTTGTGAAGGAATCACATCTGCCCTCCTCAGTCCTCAGGTACCACCCCATCCTCCCATGATTTGTTAAAGAGGGTAGTCAGTGGTGTCACTAGTTCTTCCTTAGTTCTTTAGAATTCTGGGATGAATCCCATCAGGCCCCATTGCTTTGTCCACTTTCAGTTTTAAGAGCTTTTCAGAACTCTTTCTTCTGTAAATGGGCTGGTATCAACTTCTGTATCCAGAGTGTTTCTGTTGTTTGTTTTAGGTACCTCCCCTCTTCATTTGTAAATACTGAGCAAAATATTTGTTTAGTATCTCTGCCTTTTCACAGTCACCCTCTGCCCACCCTCCTCCCTTTATTAAGCCTCACTATCCTCCCTTGGTCTTCCTTTGCTCCCTGATGTACCTAAAAGATTTTATCCCCTTCTTACGGAGTTGGCTATCTTTTCCTTGGTTTGGGCCTTTGCTGTTCTGACTGCCTTTCCAGCTTCCTTTTGCTTTAACTGATGCAGTTCTCTGTCCTGTTCCTTCTGTGATTCCTTGTACTTCCTGAATGCTTTCTTTTTCTCTTGAACCTTCACTGCCACTTCCTTTGAGAACCATAGTGGTTTCTTACCTCGTTTCATTGTGTTTATTTGCTTTACACAAAGGCTTGTTACCTCTGTGATGGCAGTTTTTATTATTCCCCATTGTTCTTCCACCCCTCCTTCCTGCCCATTTGCTAGTGCATTCCTTAGGCACTCACCCATTTTGGCAAAGTCAGCCCTCCTAAAATCCAGTACCTTTGTCTTTGTATGGCTTGACTCTATTGCTGTGTTTATTGTGAACCATACTGTTCGATGGTCACTAGTTCCCAGATGGCTACCACGCCTACATCTGTGATCCTCTCTTCATCTCCATTTGAGAGAACCAGGTCTAAGATTGCTCCTCTCGAGTGGGCTCCAATACTAGTTGTCTAAGGCATGCCCCCTGTAGGGCATCCAGAATAACCCCACTCTTAGAAGTGGCTGCTGCAACTGCACTCCAGTTAACATCTGGCATATTCAGATCACCCATCAGCAATATCTCCCCTTTATCTGCCATTCTAAGTATACTTTCTATCATTTCCTTGTCCATTTCCTCCCCCTGAGAGGGGGGTCTGTATACAACCCCTGTGCGGATTGTGGTGCCATTGCCTGCCTCCAAATTGACCCACAGTGCTTCTTCTCCTCCCTGTTTACCCTTTTGTTCTGTTGCTTTGATTTCTTCTCTTATGTAGAGAGCTACTCCTCCTCCTCTTTTACCCTCCCTGTCCCTCCTGTAGATAGCGTATCCTGGTATGTTTACGTCCCAGTCATGGTTCTGTGTGTACCATGTTTCTGTGACTGCCACAATATCCAGATCTTCCTCCTCCATCAAGGCCACTAATTCAGGAAGCTTGTTACCCAGATTACGGGCATTGGTACTCATTGCGCTCCATTTTTTGATGGCTTTACCTTCTGTAGCGGCAACCCCCACTGACCTTTCTACCTTGGTCTTTTTCTCATTTAGTACCCTGTTTTGTAGGGGGAGGCTGGGATTTTCCTTCTGCTCATCAGTGCCTCCCCCCTTAACTAGTTTAAAGGCTTGCCAATGAAGCATTTAAACCGATTGCCCAAAAGACTTGTTCCCTTCCTGGACAGATGCAGACCATCCTGCCAGTATAGGCTGGTGTCCCTCCCAGGTGGAACCCCAGTCCCCAATGAAGCCAAACCCCTGTGCTCCACACCATTTTTTTAACCATTTGTTAAACTGCATGGTGCAAAGTACCCTCGCCTCACTCATGCCACTGACAGGCAGCACCTCTGAGAAGGATACTGTGTGTGCTACTTGTCTTAAGCCCCTCCCCAACTCTACAAAGTCCTTTTGCACTGCTCTAATCTCATGATGAGCCAAGTCATTTGTCCCTAGGTGGACAATGATGTCCAGCTCAGACTCCCGTGCAACTGTTCTCGTGATCCTAAGGATGCGCTTCCTGTCCCTCCAAGCCATGGCACCAGGCAGGCACCTTACTTCAGTTTTCCCTGCTCCCCCCAGTTCTATCCCCCTAATAATTGAGTCCCCCACCAGGAGCTGCTTTCTTTCCCTGTGGTGCCCTCTGCCTCCTTCCCGAGGGCCTCCCTTGTGACAGTTGTCTGCACCCTCCTTAGTCTCCTCTGCGGGTGCATCCATAGGGGAACTATGCTCCCCCCAGAATGGTGTATGGATTGTGGAGTGTAACAACTGACTGGGTGTGCCTCTGTTCCACCACCCTTACCCTCCCTGAGCCCACTGTGGTCCAACTGCTGTGCTTTCTTCAACCTCTGAGGTAGTGGTGGTGGCTGTGGTGCTCCCTGGATGGGGGAGGTTCCCTCCCACTGTCCAGTGCGGCCTGAAGATGGGCAATTTCCTCCCTCAGGGCAGATAGCTGTCTGCAAACAGGGCAGCATCTCAGCCTCCAGAAAGACTCCCGGAAGACTGCTGCCCCACAGCCATTACATTGTACTACTCCCCACATAACTGTCTACCTTGTTTAGTTTTTTTTTTTTTGTGTGTGTGATTGGTGCGTTATATAGAAATATATGTATTTATATAATGTGTATGCTTATATTGTCAGTGCAGTGTGCTAGACAGGATATGACAGTGATGTGTACCTTGCCCTCTTGAGGAAATGATGCCAGAACCCCAGGTATAAATGAACTATTTCCAGGGGTGGGAAGGGGTTGGGCCTAAACTATGCCCTCACGAAACAATCAGCTAAATGCTCTGACCTACCGATGCGATGAGTGCCTTCCTGTCAGCAAGATGCCATACACGACAATTTGTAATACTGCTTCAAACCAATTTGACAGAGAAAATACCCTGCTAATCAAACAGAGAAAATCCAAACATCCAAGTCAGACACAGGTAAACCTCCCAGCCCCAAAAGAGCCTGGTGACTTGTGCTCTGAAAACAGTCAGCCCCAAAACACGCAGCTGTGCAGAAGGGCAGACACAGAAAACAGTATTTAGCCTATGTGGGTTTAAACTCTTCCTGCACTGAAAACCTTAACACTTGTAACATAAGTAAAGCAAACTCCACCTCCTCTGTTGATTGAAAGACTGCCTTTTCTGATAATTCTAAGTTGCTTATTTCACCCTTCAGTTAAAAGTATCCTCCACCTGAAGAATATTAACTTTCCTAAGGAATCTGCTTCAAACCAAAGACAATTGTAAATTGTAAAGTTCACCTCCCTCTGTTGTGAGCACTACTCACTTTCTTGCAAATCTTAAGTCCAGTGTTGCAGCTTGCTGCCAGAGGTAGCTTCACCTGAAGACTATGAGGTTATCTGATGAGCCTGCTAAAATTAGTACTTTTATCAAGGTCTGTAAGATTCTTCCAGAGCTACTGGCTGTTAAGTAGCTGTGATGTAAGCACTCCCCTCCCACCTATAGGCTGGGAGGGGAGTTGCTGGCAGTCACAAGGGAAGAAAGTGACTTGGGCAGTGGCATCACCACCACCACCACCACCAGATGACCTGAAATCATCCAAGCAGACCACTAAAGCAGTAGGTAAGGCTAGGGGGATGTAGGGATGTATTAGTAGGGGTATCACATGTCGTAAGAGGGAGGTAATAAACCCTCTTTGCAAGACACTGGTTAGGCCCCATCTGGAGTACTGCATGCAGTACTGAAGGGCACACCTTCACAAGGACATTAATGAACTGAGGCAGTCCAGAGAAGGGCAACCAAAATGGTGCAGGGACTGCATCAGAAAACATATGAGGACAGATTAACAGAGCTCAATATGTATACCCTAGAGCAAATTAGGGAAAGAGGTGATATGATCGAAACATTCAAATACCTTAAGGTCATTAACAAGGTGAAAGAGTCTTAATATGTTTCAATATAAGAAAAATAGCAGGACAAGAGGACACAGCATGAGATTAGAGGGAGGCCGATTAAGGGGTAATGTGAGGAAGTACTTTTTCACAGAAAGGGTGGTGGATGCATGGAATGGCTACCTCAGGAAGTGGTGGATATGAATACAGCGCAAGGCTTCAAACAGGCATGGGATAGGCATAAGGGAACAATACAGATGAGTATGAATAGATAGGCCATTGACAGAGCAAAGGCCAATGGCACATTCATAAGGTAGAAAAAGAAATGGGCAGACTGGATGGGCCTTGCGGTCCTTATCTGCCGTCAACTTCTATGTTTCTAGGTTTCCTGAATATTGCTTTAAATCTGGTTTTCAACTTGAGCACGACTGGAGTTTGTTAGGGAAGGGATAAACTCCACAGACGAAGATCATATCAAAGAATTATAGAAGCTTGACGGCAGAAAACAACCACACCAGCCCATCTAGTCTGCCCCTTTCCCCTCTTACACCTCCCCTTCCCCCGATACTCCGCCTCATATGCTTGTCCCATGCCCTCTTGAATTCTTCCACCGATTTAGCCCCCACCACTCTGTCTAAGGAGAGCTTACGTGAGAGATGTTCATGGGAGGACAGCACAGCAGCATGGAAGTCAATGTCACAGAAAATATAACAGCAGCAAGCAGACTAGTTGCCTCCTTATAGGCGCTAGCCCCATAATGTCCATAAAGAAAAAATTACTTACCATAGTAATCTTATTTCTTCCAAGGGAGTCTTACTGTATTCTGACATATGCAGCATGGTATCAGGTTAAAGACTGCCCCAGAGCCAAAATGGTTAATAGAACCTATGTTAATCATGGAATGTTAGGCTCGAGCTCAGTTTTCAAAACACTGTCCCTGGAATACATCCTGCAACCGTTAGCTTGTTATTATGCATGCTCCGTAAGAATCTATTTAAACTATACTTATAATAATTAACTAATTAACCACACCCAACAACAAATAATCCCCTTTATTTAAAAATGTTGGCAACACTACGACTCAAGTCACTAAGCCCAATAAAGAAACACTTACAGGTTTCAAACAGCTTGGACAGCTATGTTGCAGTGCCCACAGGATCTAGTAGGGGAGGCAGGGTGGGAGTTCAGAATACAGTAACATTCCCTTGGAAAAAACAAGATTACTATGGTAAGTACATTTTTCTTCAAACCCCAGTTAATCTTACTGTATTCTGCCATATGTAAACTACCCAAGCAGTACCTTTGAGGAGGGTAGAGAACCTATTTAGGAAACAGGTTCTGCAGTACTGCTGTGCCAAGCCTGGCATCACTCCTGGCCTGGGTATCCAGGCTGTAGTGTTTGGTAAAGGTGTGAACCGTTTTCCAGGTAGTTGCTTTGCAGATTTCCAACAAAGGGATCTCTCTCGCAGCTGCTACTGAAGCAGCTGTACCCCTCATAGAGTGGGCCCTGAGGCCTACAGGAGGCTTTTTACCCACTTTGCTGTAGCAACATTAAATACAGACCACAATCCAGCAGGCAATGGACCTCTCTGAGGCAGGTTTGCCCTTCCCCACTTCTCTATAGGTCAGGAAGAGTTGGGTTCTAACCTGCCTGTGGCCCTCTGTGTGATCCAAGTAATAGCTTATAGCTCTCTTTGACATCAAGGTTATGCCGTCTGCGTTCCCCTGAACTGGAGTTGTCAGTGAAAGACTGGTAGGGTAATGGATGGATTAAGGTGAAAGTCCAAGACCACATTAGGAAGGAACTTCATATTAGTCCTAAGGACCACCTTGTCCCTATGGACTGTTATGTAGTTTGGCTCTATGGACAAGGCCTGGAGCTCACTGATCCTCCTGGCTGAGGTGATGGCTACCAGGAACACTGTTTTCCATGTCACATACTTAAGCTCTGCTGAGGACCTAGGTTCAAATGGTGGTTGCATTAGCTGACCAATGCATATACTGAGGTCCCATGCAGGAGTGGGTTCCCTGTGAGGGGGATGCAATTGCAGTAAGAACTTCTTGAATACCTGGTTGGCAGCCAGGGATGCCCCTTTTCTAGCTGAGAGGTATGCAGAAACAGTTGCTATGTGTACCTTAAGGGTGGAAGTCCTAAGGCCAAGAGAATGCAAGTGAGCCAGATACTCCTAAACAATTGATAAACCAGCCTGGCAATGGTCTAACTGTCTCTGTTGGCACCAAATGGAAAACCTCTTCCATTCAGAAGTGTCAGTCTTTTTGGTAGAGGGTTTTCTAGAGACCCTGAGAACCTCTAGCACCCCTTCCAAGAGGTGCAGGTCAGCATATTCTAAGTCCTCAAGAGCCAAGCCCAGAGTCTGAGGGACTGGAGATTGGGATGAAGGACCCTGCCCTGAGAGGAAATAAACAGGTTGTGCCTCCTGGGTAGGGAGACTGGCTTGGATATTGACAGGGTCAGTAGCAGGGAATACCACGACTGACTGGCCTAATCTGGAGCAATGAGGATCATTGTCGTTGGTTGAGCCCCGAGCTTGTTCAGTACTCTGAGCAACAGGGGTAATGGAGGAAATGTGTATAGGAACCTCCCTGTCCAGTAAAACAGCAATGCATCCGGAGGGCCTGTGCCCACTGCAGGGGTCTGCAACAGAATTATGGCTGCTGGTGATTATCTGGGTCTGCAAAGTGGTCCACCTCTGGGGTGCCCCACCTTCTGAACATCACTTGCAGGATCTGCCTATTCAGTGACCACTCGTGGTGGTTCTGGTTGACCCTGCTTAGGGCATCTGCAAGGACACTGTCCTTCCCTGGGAGGTGAACAGCTGAGAGGGAGATCCTCAGGGAGTAAGCGAGATTCCACGCTTTCATGGCCTCTGTACAGGCGGGGGCTGACCTTGTGCCTCCTTGTTTATGTAGTACATTGTGGTTGTGTTGCCTGTTCTGACCTAAACCACCTTGCCCTGCAGCATTGAAGCAAAGACTGGATGCCCAGATAAACTGCCCTGAGCTCCAGCAGGTTTACGTGGAGCAGGGACTCCTTCTGGAGCCAAGTACCATGCGCAGTGTGCTCCTCATCCTAGGAGGGAGGCATCCGTTGTTAAGACTGTTGATAGTGGCAGTTGTGGGGAAAGGTACACCTTCCCTGAGGTTGTCCTCCTCATGCCACCACTGTAGTGCTTGAAGCAGAGTTCCCGTGACTGGTACCCTTTTTTTTTTTTTTTTTTAAATTTATGTTTATTAGACACTTTCATACACATATGCAGTAGAACAGTACTTAATGGTATACAATATCATCATGCATCACACTTATACACACACATTTTATACTTGGACAACCAGAGAATCTGTCAACATAAATGGTTATGACCACTTCACCCAGAGCACCAGACCCCCCCTCCACTTGTTGAAAAAATATTGTTCATTTAATCAAGGAACAAAGGATGGCTCCACCCCTGAATAATATAGAATCCATCCCTGCCAGTGCAATCTAAATTTCTGTGTACAGTCCTGGATTTTTGCCGTGAGGCATTCCATTTGGTAAATTTCCAACATTATGGATCTCCAATCTTGAATAGTGGGAGTCTGCACAGACATCTATCTTCTGGTAATGGCCTTTTTGGCTGCTATTAGATATATAGGCAGCAATGTTTTGTTCCACCAGGGGAATGGTCCGGATATATTTATAGCAGGACAACCTCCCCTGTTAGTTCCACCGGTTCCCCTAAGCAATTAGACAGGTCCAACTGGAGACCACACCAAAAGGGCATAAGGAGAGAACAAGTCCATAAAACATGACTCAAATCAGCCATAGCACATCCACAGCATCTCCAGCACCGGCCATAATCTGCTGGGAGAAATTTAGTTAGGATCACCGGGGCACGGAAATATCTGGTTCAAATTTTCCAAGAAAACTCTCGCCAGAAGGAAGAAGTAGTCACCCTAATGGCTGATAGTGTCGCCGCTGTCCAGTCTACGAACTGAACCTCGGATGCCAAATCCTCATTTCATTTATCTAGAATGGACTTCATTGAGTCTCCCAATAAGTCTCTCAATGCTTTGTATATATTTCCTATAAGGTGTCCGCATTTATTCCCCTTAATAGAGTCAATAACATTTTTTAATAAAGGTGGGATTGGGGTAGGGAGTTTAGCCATTAGTGTCCGGTGGCAAAGTATATAATTCCTCACTTGGAGATGTCTAAAAAAATCTGAGCCTCGAAGACCATATTGTGTCTTGAGCTTCTTGAATGACAAGACCCCTCTCTCATCCAGAAATTGAAATAAATGTGATAGCCCAAAATTACGCCATTGAGAGAATGCCTGGTCCATATGCGTAGGTTGAAAAAGGTCATCTTTAGAAATTATTTTACAATAATCATAAATTGTTTATATTTCTGATTTTTCCTTAGTCTGTACCATATATGAAGAGTACTAGCTGTAATCAGAGTAAAATATTGCAAAGCTGGTGTATTATTGATGGATGAAAAGAGAACAGTAGATATGTCGTGCATGTCATTCAAAGTAAACTCCAGGATTTTCCAAGGAGAAAAACTGCTGTCAGATAACCAATAAATACTAATATGAAGGAAGGCCGTCTGAGCAAATTAGGTAAATTTGCACCTCCCTAGGCTGTGGGAAGTTGGAGAATGGAAAGGCGGACCCTCTGATGTTGACTGCCCCAGATAAATTTTGAAAGTAATCTATCCCAAGACTTAAAATAAAAATAAAAGGATGTGGGGAGATATGGAATGTTTTGAAAAAGGTATAAGAGCTGGGGGAGGATGTTCATACGGATAGTTTCAATCCGCTGGAAAAATATCAACGGTAAAGGACCATCTTTCCAGATCCATTTGTATTGTGAGAGTAAGTGGCTCATAGTTAGCCAGCTCTAACACCTCCTGGTTCAGGGGGATGTGTATTCCTAAATATTTAATCTTTGTGGCTCTCCATCGTAAAGGAAGAAGACAGCAAAGACCTTTAGTTGGAGAAAAATTGAAGAAGAGAGCCTCCAATTTTGCCATGTTTAACTTAAATCCTGCCAGAGCTTCGTACCTCCGAAGAATTTGCCACACTGCAGGAATAGATGTATCCGACGAGAGAAGAGTCACTAGGACATTGTCAGCATACATATTAACTTTGTATTGTTGTTGCTCTAATGGGATGCCCTCTATCTCAGGGGAAATCCTTATGGCCGTTCCCAGTGGCTCCATATATAGAGCAAACAAAAGAGGGGAAAGGGGGCAACCATGACAAGTGCCTCTGTGCAATGAAAAGGGAGGTGATATTCCCCTGTTGACTCTCACATATGCTTGAGGGGCAGCATAGAGATTCCTCAGTAATTTTATAAATGACTCCGGAAATCGGAGCCTTGACAGGGTGTCCCACAAAAATTGCCAGGACACCCTGTTGAAGGCCTTCTCTGCATCCAGACTAATGACCGCCGCAGGAATCGGGCAGTCACGGATATATTCCGTAAGAATTAAAGTACGATGTATACTGTCCATGGTGTTTCTATTTTTAATAAAACCAGATTGATCATAATGAATTAAACTGGGTAAAATTCACTCCAATTGAGGGGCCCATATGGCCATAAAAAGTTTATAATCAGTGTTGAGGATTGAGACGGGTCGATAGGAAGAGGGGTTGGTAGGGTCCTTGTTTTGTTTTAATAAGGTAGCCAATGTGGCATATGTCCAACGGGGGGGGAACCCCCCTTTACTTCTCTAAACGTCAACAGCAATTGTGGAGATATCTCATTGGAGAACTGCTTATACACCATTCAGATGAGAACCCATCAGGTCCCAGGCAGCAATAAGAAGAAAATGATTGAATCCCCATGGGCTATTTCTTCCAGTAAAATGGGTACTCCAAAAGTTCCCACTGGGCAACAGTAAGGGAGGAAAGAGGAAGATGCCTCAAAAAAGGATAATCTTTCCTCAGATGTGGATTGGTCATCTTTTTGATATAAATATTAGTAAAAGGTGGTGAAGGAGTGAAGAGTATCCTCCTCCTTATGAGAGATTAATCCGGAGATGGGGTCTTTGATTTTAAGAACTGTTGTGGAGTTTTTCTGTCCCCAAAGACGTTGGGCTAGCCTGCGGGTTCCTCTAGGGCCTCCCTCGAATTTAGACTGTTTTAGATAAAGAAGGGCCTGCTAGATTTTAATGTCCATTAGTTGCTGCTGTATTTCCACTTTTGCTTCTTGAATCTTTTGTTGGACCACACGGTCCCCTTCAGTATATAATAACTGGTAGGTGTTCCAAAAGTATGTTATATTTAGTTTCTAATTCCTTTTTTCTCCTAGAGGCATATTCAATAGTCTGTACCCTGATTGTAGCTTTTAAAGCATCCCAAACCAGGGCCTCTGAGATTTCTGGAGATGTTTTCATGAAGGAAAAGGGGAATACATTTTTTAATGCGTTCCACATATTGTTTGTCCTTTAGCAAAAATCGGGTTAAAACGCCACAGTGTCTGTTTTTTTCCCTACCTAAATTAAGTTTGAGAATGAGAGAATGGTGATCTGAAAGAATCATAGGACCTATGGTAATGTCCTGTATCTGACCAAGATGTTCACATGTTACCCAGAAATAATCTAACCTGGAATAAGTGTGATGTCTATTGGAGAAGAAAGTATAACTTGGGTCTGAGGGGAACAAACAACGCCAGACATCTATTATGCCCAAGTGATCCATCGTACGTTTGAAATATTGTGCCGCACCCGATTGGCGCTGGTGGTGAGGGTTAGAGCTTTCCATATAGGCATACACTGTAATATTCAAATCCCCACCAAATATGAGTTGGCCCTTTAGAGGTCCATTGTCTGAGCCACTAAGTTTTGCATCACCGAAGGTTTAGACATGGGAGTAGCTATGCATTCACTAAAGTCACCTCTTGATTATATAATCTACCATGTAAAACAACAAATCTGCCATTAAGATCCACATGGGATGGATTAATTTCCAATGGGGTAGAGGCCGGGACCAGGATGGCCGTTCCCTGACGACGACCAATAGGGCGAGAAGAAGCGAAGACCTTGTATCTCCCTCCCCAACACAGTTTGTCATGTTCCTCAGTCGAAAGGTGCATTTCTTGAATCATATAAAGATCAGCTTTTTGTTTTTTAATATACTGTACAAAACGCGAACGTTTAATGGGATTGTGGAGGCCATTGATGTTCTGGGAAAAGATTTTCACTGGTAACGCAGCCATAGTTTAATCCATATTCTTGTCATTTTTTCCCCCGTAGGAGAATAGTCCTGCCAGAAGACTGGACTGCACTCGGGTGAACCAAGGCCACACATTAAGAGGCCATCAGCATATCTCCAAGCCATTCCAGTTCAAATAAAGATACTTTAAGAAATATATTTGTTGTGCATATATGTCTTCCCCTTCCCCATAACAAATTCCTAAACCCCCCCACCCCGATCAAATTGTAAGTACTGGTGAAATGGCCATGACAGATTAAATAACCGATATCGCTTTGCATGACCCCTTGAGAAAAAAAAAAAAAAAGGCCCTTCCAGTCAAGTGGACCGTTCTCCAAACGGGAACCAAGACTGGTACCATTTTTGACAGAGAATTTATTTTCTGGGACCAGTGAGACCTGAGGTGGAACTAAATGTCCCTCATCTGGAATCTTGAACCCGACACTGTTGCTGTTGACGCAGCCACGTGTCCCAACAGCTGAAGAAAATGCCTTGCTGGTCTGGGGGTATGCAGTTGGAAGGAGCCTGCCAGCTGCACCAGGCTGTCTACCCTTCCCTGAGGGAGGAAGGCTCTTCCTCTCAAGAGTGTAATTCCACCCCTATGAACTCCAGGAGTTTAACTGGTATTAGCACTGACTTTCTAGTTTACCAGGAAGCTCAGTATACACAGGGTATCCCAAGTGATGGTCAGCGCATCTTTTACTTGCCGAGGGGACTGGCCTACCACTAGCCAGCCATCCAGGTATGGGAAGACTGCAGCCCCTTGCCTCCTTAGGTGTGCTACCACTACTGCTAGGCACTTGGTAAACACCCTTGGAGCAGAAGTCAGGCCGAAAGGCATGGCCCTCAACTGGTAGTGGCCTGATGGCAATCTGAATCTGAAGTACTTTCTGTGCGATTGTCTGATGGGAATATAGAAGTAGGCATCTTTTAAGTCCAGAGATGTCAGCCAATCCCCCTTCCTGAGTGTAGGGAGAATGGCAGCCAGAGTGACCATTTTGAACTTTGACTTTGTCAAATGCCTGTATAAATGTCTGAGATTCAGTATGGGTTGCCACTTGCCTCTTTTCTTCAGAGTGAAAAAGTACTTTGAGTAGAGGCCCCTTCCCTTTTGAGCTAAGGGGACAGGCTCTACTGCTTTATCCTGAATGAGTTTTGCTACTTCCTCCTCCAACAGAGTTGCTTCTGCTAGGCTGTCAGGTCTGAAAAGTTTTGCCCTCAGTTTGGACAGAACCTTGAAACTGAGGGCAAGCCCCTGGCTCATTACCTCCAGGACCCACTTTCTGTGGTGATACGATTCCCAGGCCTGGGGAAGTGAGCCGGCCTGCCTCCTACTGAAAGTGGGGAGGCGACCCTGGCAGATCCCTCAGGCAGTCTGCTTTGTCTGTGCACTTGGCTGAGTGCTGGGTCCAGCACAACTGCTGCCCCTTCTGCCTCTAAAGTACCCTCTTTGAGGTTGGTAGGTTGGCAATGCCTGAGCCTAGAAGAAGGGCCTGTAATGGGTTCTACCCCTGCCCCCTTTGCTTTGGTACCTGTGGGATGTTGCTGCTTTCTCCTTTGTGCAGCACTCTTATAAGCTGAGGCATACTGATGAGTCCTGGTAGGACGAAACACATGTCTATGTCATCTGTTAGCACCCTTTGCAAACTGTGTGAGGCCTTTCGGCACCATGCAATACTGCTTAAAGTTGAACCAGCATAACATTCTGTGGTGATTTGCATATGCAGCCCATGATGCTCTGCATTGTGTGGGCATGTGTGATTTTGTATTTTCTTGAAACTTGGCTTCCCAGCCAAATGCCCTTTGGGGTAACCCTTGCCTCAGTGTTTGCACACAGAGGCTCTTTGTCTTTTAAATATTTTTTTATTTTAATGGGTTCACCACAACATAACCCAGACAGACAGTCTTAGGGTAGCCGGTTCATTCCACTGGGATGTCAAACAGACAAGGCATACTGATGAGTCCTGGTAAGACAAAACACGCGTCTATGTCATCTGTTAGCACCCTTTACAAACTGTGAGACGCCTTTCGGCACCATGCAATTCTGCTTAAAGTTAAACCAGCATAACATTCTATGGTGATTTGCATATGCAGCCCATGATGCTTTGCACTGTGTGGGCATGTGTGATTTTGTATACTCTTAAAAGCCACCTTGTACTCATTCATCTTCTTCATGTAGGCCTCCATTTGCTCACCAAAGAGAGATGTGGGCTCACATGGAAAATCCAGTGCCTTTGTCTGGGTGTCCTGGGACAAGTTAGTGGCCCTTAGCCTAGCAAATCTCCTCAGAGATACTGAGGCTGCCATTTGCCTGGCTGCTATATCATTGGCATCCACTCCCATCTGAAACTGGCATTTAGAAGCCTATATGCCCCTTTATGAATCCCCCCCCCAAAAATTGTTTAACCAGGTGAGACACACTAAGCTGAAAGCTGTTTTTTATAGGTGCAACCTGGGAGCACAGGGAAGTTAAGTGACTTGCTCCGGGTCACACAGTATGCAAGTGGGGACTGTGGGATTCAAACCCAGGTCTCCAGATTTTCAGCTAAGAGCCTTAAACCACTGCGCTATACTGCCTCCCTGAAGTTTCGGACAAGTCTGATGCCGCGGCTCCAGGGCATGCCTTGGCCATCTCTAGAACCGTGTTCCAGAGACTCTTGGTATCTGGACATATAAGTTGCCTCTCTAATGGCCAAAGAGGCCCCCAAGAAAGACTTCTTAGCCACTGAGTCCATCTTTCTGAAATCCTTCTCAGGTGGGTGTGATGCCAGGGGAATACCTGCTTTGTCACATGCAGCAGCCTGCACCACCCCTTCATGACTGGGGTGTCCAAAGAGGAACTCTGCTCCGGATGTGGTCACCCAGTACTTCCTGTCCATCCTCTTGTCCACTGGAGGGATGGACGTGGGGGGGTCTGTAAGTTCCTGGAGGCCTGTCTCTTTAGGGACTTGTGGATAGGAAACAGCAGCCTTTCTGTTGCTGGCACATCCATCATCTCCATGTAGTCTGGCTCCTCATCCTCCTCTGTGGATTCCTAGGTGGAGAGGTCCAGAGTTTGCGCCACTTGCTTTATAAAGGCAAATCAGAAAGAAAAGTCCTCAGCTCCCTTATCAGGGGAGTCAGGGCATTGAGGGTCAGGGGATATATCTGGTTCAAGAGTTTCCCCAATATCCTCATCATTATCCTCATCATCCTCCTTTTCCCCCTCAGCATAAACTTCAGAAAACTACTCCAGGGAACCAAGAACCGAGAAGGAACCCAGGTCCTGAACCAAGGCCCGTGAAGCGGGCTGCTGAAATGGAACTGCGGTACCGGTTGGCAGCACCTGAAGAATTCTTAGAGCATTAGCTATTTCTTCT
This sequence comes from Neoceratodus forsteri, assembly GCA_016271365.2. Classification (NCBI taxonomy): domain Eukaryota; kingdom Metazoa; phylum Chordata; order Ceratodontiformes; family Ceratodontidae; genus Neoceratodus; species Neoceratodus forsteri. The sequence continues at coordinate 649,846,310 of CM057458.1, forward strand.
GTGGTTGGAACAGATGGACTTGTCGGTTGTGGTTCCTTAGAGTAATTTTCCTTCCATTTCTTTTCGGTAGAACTTGCCAGTTCAGCAGCAGTGTCTGCAGTTTTTTTTTCCGATGAACCTTCACCCTGGTCAGAGGGCTGTTCAACCAGTTCCTTGGGTTTCTCCTGCAAGGGGGAAGGTTTATCTGAAGCTGGGTCAGCAGCTTTTTCAGACATTTTTTCTTTCAGTTGGTTCAAACGCCTATCAAGCGTCGACTGAGGAAAATTTTTTTTTTTTTTTTTTTTTAAATAGATTTTACAATCTGCCATCAGGTGGTCAAGCCCTAGGCAGAAAACACAAATCAAGTGAGGATCTGTTTTAGCAAACAGTTCCCCACACTCTATACAATGCTGAAAACCCGTTGGGTCGGTTCTTTTCTTGGGTAGTGACATAACCAGAAAAATACCCTAAAAAGTGGGTTTTCTGTGAGTCAGAAACCCACACAGATAAATTTCTCTTATCCCCCCCCCCCTTTACTGCAGTCGGTTTAGCGACTGACAAAAGAACCAAGATTTACCACGGTTTCTCTTAAAAGACCAAATTCAACCCACTGGCCCAGGGGAAGTCTTAATATAGAAATTTTCTTTTAAAATGTAAATAAATGTTTGGTTTCCTCCCGGTTAAATGAACTGAGAAGAAACCGAAAAACCTACCGGAGTAAAACTAAATCTAGACTAATCTACCTGTAAACTCAAAGACGGCGCTTTAAAAAAACAAACAAAATTCAACTTAAAAAAAAAAAATCTTCAAGAAAGATGAAGACGGTCTCTCCGAGGTGGGAGTAAAGACTGACAGTTGCAGGATGTATTCCAGGGATAGTGGTTTGAAAACAGAGCTTGAGCCTAACATTCCATGATTAGCATAGGTTCTATTAACCATTTTGGCTCCAGGGCAGTCTTATGGCGAGACCATATTGCATGTGTCAGAATGCTGTAAGATTTCCTGGGGTTTGAACTCCATTTCCTCCTTATCCTTCTCCATTTCATAAGGGGGATGTGGAGGGTGTTCACCAGCTGTTTAATGAAAGTGGAGTAAGATGTACAAGTCCTCTGTAGGCCTAGGAAGGGAACCAAACTCTTGTCAGCAGAACATCAGGTTCTGTGGTTCACCTTCCTACTCGTCTTCATAATACGCATCATTCTCCTCCACAGGCAAGTGGTCTAAACGGAAGCCTGGGGAGCATGCACATTATACAAATTTCATATAGCCTGAAAGGCTTGGAAAAATTGCCATGCCTTAGTTGTATCCTCTGCCAAGGGCATCAGATTCTGTTCTACTGACTTCTCATTTTCCTTCATAGGAGGAGTGGCAGGGATATTTTTTTCTTTCTGTTTTTTTCTTAGCAGGCATTGGTTCCAGCACCTCCTCTGAGGTGCTTTTATTTGTATTTTTTGCCACTGCTGAAATCAGGGTCCCCCCCCGTCGGATACTCCGGTATATTTTCCGTGCCTTTCGGATGGCTGAGCAGCTTTAACTTTATCCATCTTCTGACAGGGACTGTTGCTTATGAGGAGGAGAACCCTCTGATGCACGCTTTCCACCATCACTGGGATCTCCCCTGAGCCTTTATTGTGCTTAGCTGACAGAGGCAGAGAAGACACAAGCTCTTCTAGTTTTAAAGCCTTATTCATTTGAGTTTTAGAGTTAAACTTTTTACAAAGCTCACAGTTAATAAAATCATTGATCTGGACTCCGGCACTTTAGACAAAGCTCGCTGCTGTCTGCCTTTGGCAGGAACTGCAAACACATCATACAATTTTTAAAATCCTTGGGTCCTCTTCTCTTTTTGGGTCTATTAAGTTATGCCAAACAATGACAGGACCTGTAAAATTTAAGTAATCAGTTCACAGTCACAAAAGCGGTACGCCAAAAATATTTCTATCAGATAATAAGTAAAACCGCTTTAATTGTGAATACAAACTTAAGTGGTAACTTTTTTTTTTAAACAAATACGGTCAGTTCCCTCAGCTAAGCAAACTGTTGTTAAAAGGGCACTATAAAATGTCTGCTTGCAGTGCAATCGGGCTTTAAAGAGCCCTATTGTTTTTGGGATACCTCTGAAAAACATAATACCTAAACAAATTGAGCTTATAGTTCATCCTTTTTTGTAACTGTCATTTTTATTTATTAGTAAGACATTTGCATGGAACAGGACCTCTACCCTATTTGATCGGGTTGTCTACTTCTGCAGTCACAATTCTGTTCAGGACACCCCAATCTGTTGCTGTGGAGATAATTACATCATAAACAGGGTATTATGATATTATGTGTAGACAAGTCAAAGAGACAGCAATCTTTTTATGTTGCTTTCCTTAGTAATAAAGAAAACGGGGAAAGAACTGCACAAAATATAGTTCTGGCTGAATGGTATGGAGTATAAAAGCACAGAACTATAAAAACAGTGAGTTGCAGGTTCAGTACCCCCGGCCACAAACATTATTGTGTAAGGAACTCTGAGTGCCAGTAAACTTGTAGCCAGGCCAGTAATGTGGAGGATGAGGTGTTGGATGCTTCGCATCCTGCCACACCAGTGACCTGGGTTCAGCAAGGGACCAAGTCAATCTGGAGGTGGCGAGGGGGGCTTTACTGTACATTGACAATCTCTTCCTTTGAGGTGGGGGGACAGTATACTGCTGCTTGGCTGCCACCTAGTGGAGAGCAGGTGGCACAGCAGCTATCACCAGAACTGCAAGTTGGACGGAGGTGGGTGTTAAAAGCATGCACAGTCTTTGCAGTCTACGTGTGTGCCACTGCACACTGCTGGCTCTGACTCAAGGGGAGTAAAGGGCAGAAAAAACCTCCTGTCTGCAGGATGATGCTGCAAGCTCAAAAGGCACTGCATCACCACCATCCATGACACCAACTCATACAATGAGGTTAAGCAGTAGATGGGGTCAAGTCCTGGAGGTGGGGTGAAGGGGCTGGAGTTTGACAGCAGAAGGGTGTCGATGGGGAGGGGTAGGAGGATAGAGTCCATATTAAAAACATAAATAAATAAATAAATATTAAAAAATATCTGATTGATAACCTGAATTTTATCTAACTTACTGTACACTTTTCAAAGTTATGCAATTGGTATCAGGGGTCTTTAAAGGAAACAAACAATATGCCCGTATCTGCTAGCTTCCTCAAAATGCAATTCCCCCTTCTGAGCAATGGCAATAAAAACAGAATAAGCATAGGAAAACTGGGGACCCCACTACTCAACTACCCCAACCACCCACGCAGCAGCAGGAGCAGAGGATCCAGGACATAGAGAGTTAACGCATCTGATACATCCCCACCTGAACACTCAACACTGCCTCACCTGAAAGATGAACAGAAACTACAGTAACTACCTGCAGCCTTGTCAACTCTAACTAATCCACCACAACCATAAGTGAAATCCTAGCCTGATGCACCACAGTCTCAGTCGACCTGGCTTGCATCATGGAGACCTTGTTGAATGACGACGCTGGGTAAACAGGGAGGAGAAGAAGCACTGTGGGTAAATTTGGAGACAGGCAATGGCACCACAATCCGCACAGGGATTGTATACAGACCCCCTTCTCAGGGGAGGAAATGGACAAGAAATGATAGAAAGTATACTTAGAATGGCAGAAAAGGGGAGATATTGCTGATGGGTGATCTGAATATGCCAGATATTAACTGGAGTGCAGTTGCAGCAGCCACTTAAGAGTGGGTTATTCTAGATGCCCTACAGGGGGCATGCCTTAGACAACTAGTATTGGAGCCCACTCGAGAAGGAGCAATCTTAGACCTGGTTCTCTCAAATGGAGATGGAGAGAGGATCACAGATGTAGAAGTGGGTAGCCATCTGGGAACTAGTGACCATCTAACAATATGGTTCACAATAAACACAGCAACAGAGTCAAGCCATACAAAGGCAAAAGTACTGGACTTTAGGAGGGCTGACTTTGCCAAAATGGGCGAGTGCCTAAGGAATGCACTAGCAAATGGGCAGGAAGGAGGGGTGGAAGAACAGTGGGGAATAATAAAAACTGCCATCACAGAGGTAACAAGCCTTTGTGTGAAGCAAATAAACAAAATGAAACGATGTAAGAAACCACTATGGTTCTCAAAGGAAGTGGCAGTGAAGGTTCAAGAGAAAAAGAAAGCATTCAGGAAGTACAAGGAATCACAGAAGGAGCAGGATAGAGAACTGTATCAGTTAGAGCAAAAGGAAGCTGGGAAGGCAGTCAGAACAGCAAGGCCCAAAGCGAGGAAAAGACAGCCAACTCAGTTAAGAAGGGATAAAACCTTTTATAGGTACATCAGGGAGCGAAGGAAGACCAAGAGAGGGATAGTGAGGCTTAATAAAGGGAGGGAGGTGGGCAGAGGTTGACTGTGAAAAGGCAGAGATACTAAACAAATATTTTTGCTCAGTATTTACAAATGAAGAGGGGGAGGTACCTAAAACAAACAACAGAAACACTCTGGATACAGAAGTTGATACCAGCCCATTTACAGAAGAAAGGGTTCTGAAAGAACTCTTAAACCTGAAGGTGGACAAAGCAATGGGGCCTGATGGGATTCATCCCAGAATTCTAAAAGAACTAAGGGTAGAACTAGTGACACCACTGACTACCCTCTTTAATAAATCATGGGAGGATGGGGTGATACCCGAGGACTGGTGGAGGGCAGATGTGATTCCCCTTCACAAAAGTGGGAGCAAGGCAGAAGCAGGAAACTACAGACCTGTTAGTTTAACCTCAGTGATAGAGAAAATGATGGAATCACTTCTGAAGGAAAGAACTGTCGAGTATCTAGAGGCCAGAGGGGCACAGGACCCAAGGCAGCATGGATTCACAGCGGGAAGGTCATGCCAGACGAATCTGATAGATTTCTTTGACTGGGTGACCAAAGTAGTAGATCAGGGAGGAGCTGTGGACATGGCCTACCTAGACTTTAGCAAGGCATCTGACACAGTCCCACACAAAAGATTAATATACAAGTTAGCCAGCCTGGGAGTGGGTCCCAAGATGACAGCCTGGTAAAGAATTGGCTGGAGAATAGGACACAGAGAATAATAGTAAATGGAGTCCACTCTGAAGAAAGGGGGGTTACTAGTGGGGTACCGCAGGGTTCAGTATTAGGACCGGTCCTCTTCAATGTCTTTATAAGCTACATTGCAGAGGGACTGGAAGGAAAAGTATGTCTCTTTGCAGATGACACAAAGATCTGCAACAGAGTTGATGCACAAGGTGGGGTGGAAAGGATGAGAAGGGACTTCGCAAGGTTAGAGGAATGGTCAAATGTATGGCAGCTTAGATTCAATGCTAAGAAGTGCAAGGTAATGCACCTGGGAAACAAAAACCCAGGTGAAGAGTACACAATGGGGGGTGAGATACTAACAACAACAAAAATGGAAAGGGACCTGGGGGTAGTCATATCAGATGACCTAAAGGTGGGCAAGCAATGTGAGAGGGCAGCAAGGAGGGCTGGGGGGATACTGGGATGCATAGGGAGAGGCATCACCAGTAGAAAACAGGAAGTTCTGGAGACCCAATCTCCGCAGAGACAGACAGGATGGAAGCTGTCCAGAGGAGGGCAACTAAAATGGTGCAGGGTCTGCACCGGAAGACATATGAAGAGAGACTTAAGGAGCTTAATGTATAGCCTCTAGGAAAGTGGGGGGCATGACAGAAACTTTCAAGTACCTCAAGGGAATCAACGAAGTCCAAGAGGGTAGCATCTTTCAAAAATATGTGTACAAGAACAATGGGCACAATTTGAAGATTGGGGGCGTTCAGAGGTAATTTAAGGAAGTATTTTTTCACAGAGAGGGTTGTGGATGCATGGAATGACCTTCCGGAGGAGGTTGTGGAGTCAAAAACATTGGTGGAATTCAAGCATGCATGGGACAGTCATAAGGCAATTCTAGGGGTTGGGGGTAGGAAGAAGTAGGCTGCTGGTTAACTAGGATCTCCAGCTTATCCATTAGGTAGGGAAATGGGCAGACTGGGTGGGCCAAGCGGTCCTTATCTGCCGTCAAATTTTATGTTTCTATGGGCCAATACTGGAGGTGTTAGTCCCAGCCAGGTTTTCTGTTGTGCACTGCCAGAGGGACTGCAGAGGTGGGAAAAATGGCTGTCTGCTTTAGATCCAGCCTGAACTAATCTGAGTTGCCGGTGGAGTCTACCTCATCATTTGAATGTGTGGCCATTCAAAAGGGTCCAGGTGCAGGTTGTAGAGTCACTCATGTATCAGCCCCTTTGCACGAGAGGGAATTTCTGAGGGAAGTAACAGATTTTGTTGCTGACCAGTTATTGAGACAGTCAGATGGTTAGTTCTGGGTGATTTCAATGCCTGGGTTGGTGAACTCTCGCATTTGGGGCATGACTTCCTCCAGAGTAAGAAACGCTGAGCCTGTCACAAGTTGCTACTTCTGTAATCCATACTCATGGCCACACCCTGGACTCTGTAGTCTCACTGGGGCTCAAGGTTAATAATCTTGAGACTGATCCAGTTGTATGGCTGGATCATTGCACAGTGAAGTTCTCACCTGGGGCCCCCGAGAGTTCTGGCCTTGTGGAGATGGTCTGCTTATGCCCTTTTAAAGGGGGTGACCCCAGGAGTACTGATTAAGATCCCTATGGTTTGATGGGGAACTCTGAAGCTGAAGATTATAGGTTGGATGTTGGAGCACAGCTGGCAGAGGTCCCGGTCCGAAGGAGACAGACTGGCTTTGAAAACTTACTACAATGAGTATCAAAGGGCAATTTCCCATTAGAAGGTAGAGTTCCTGTCCAAGGAGATTGCCGCAGCAAAGAACAGACTGGCTCAGCTCTTCTGGATGGTAGACAGGTTTATCCATCCTGCCCATCTCCAGCCAGTGAAAGCACCATCAGCCACTAACTGCAAAGGGTTTGCTTAGTGTTTTGCTGACAAGATGTCTTCCATCAGGGAGGGTATCTCCAGAGGAGCTTCAGCAGGCATGCGGTGTCAGGTCTGTGGTCAAAAGAAGCAATCCTCACATTTGGAGTGAGTTTAGCTCTGTGCGGGTGAAGAGTTCAGAGACAATCTCAAAGCTGCAACCCTCATGTTGTGAACTGAACTCGGTCCTGCCACGTCTTTTAATGGGATGTGTTAAGTCCATTGGTCCTGTGTTTACTGAGATAATCCGGTGCTCCCTCTTGAAGGGGATATTCCCCAGTGCTCTTGATGAGATGCTGGTGAAACCTCCTTTGAAGAAACCATCTTTGGACCTTGACTGTCTTGCAAACTATAGACCTGTCTCTAACCTCCCCTTTTTGGAGAAGGTTATTGAGAAAGTAGTGGCCATGCAGCTTGAGTTACATCTCACTGCCTTTTACAACTATAATGGCACTCCAGCTTGTTTTCCAGTCCATGCACAGTACAGAGACTGCACTAGTCAGCGTGCATAATGATCTACTCAGGGACAGAGATGGAGGTGAATGGTCAATTCTTGGTCTACTTGATCTCTCCTCAGCATTTTACACTGTGGATCATGGGATGTTGTTGGGTTGCCTTGGGGAGGTCTGTGGTCTTGCCAATACCGTCATCAACTGGTTTGAGCCCTTTCTCATAGACAGGACACAAAAGGTGGTGATGGGAAGGTAATCCTCCTACCCAAAGCTCCTGTCCCGTAGAGTTCCCCAGGGTTCAATCCTCTCATCCATGTTATTTACAGTGTACAAGCTACCCCTGGAGGACAGCATTAGACGTTAGAGTGTGGGTTTCATTGCTATGCAGAGGATACCCAGCTGTATATGTCCTCTGCACCAGGGACACAGGGTGTGGTCTCTGTATTCAACTCCTGTCTGGCAGAAATCCAAGACTGGATGTCCTCCAACTGGAGGAAGCTCAAGTCAGATAAGATGGAGGTATTGGTGATTCGGCCTGGTCATCACTGGGGAGCTGGGAGAAGTGAACAGACTTGTGCTTGGTTCTTCTCTTGCTGCCTCAATAAAAGTGAAAATTGTGGGCATTATCTTGGATAGTGAACAGACACTGGAGGATCAAGTGTCATCCGTGGTCCAAATTTTTTTTTTTTTTAAACCATCTTAAGATCACCTAGATTAGACCCTTTATCCCACCCACCAACCTGCCCTCACTGGTGCACGCTTTTGTGGCATCCAGACTCTATTACTGCAATGCCCTTTACCTTGGGCTGAATGGAGAGACCCAACGTCACCTGCAGCTGGTGCAGAATGGTGCAACCAGGCTGCTGACGGGCCTTCCTAAATCCCGTCATATAACCCCGGTCTTGTGCGATCTACACTGGCTGCTGGTGAGGTGGCAGATTTCCTTCAAGGTTGGTTTGCTGATCTATAAAGCCCTATACCAGACTGGGCCCTAGCTACCTGTGGGACCTCCTGTCCTCTCCGTTCCTCTGCAGAGGGCATCCTTACAATTCTCAGGGTTTGGTTGAAATCCTTGAGCTAGTGGGCCTTTAATGTAGCTGGCCTAGCCCTGAACTCGCTTCCAAGGTCACTGAGGGAGGCCCCCCTCACTGGAAGCCTTTAAGAGGTGTCTGAAGTCCCATTTTTTTTATTGAAGCTTTTGATTTACTTTAGTTTACTGGCTGTTTATAATTATTTGGCTATTTTAAATCTTAATATTGTAATGTTTTACAAGTTATGCCATTTTATAGTGTACAGAGCCTATGGCAATGACACTTCATAAAAAAGGTTTGTTGTTTGCAGTCTGGGAGTGGACGTGTGGGGCACTGCTAAGACGCCACCTCTTTCTGGACGCAGTAGCCTGTGAGTGGGATAACCTGGCAGCGAATAAGTTGCTAGCTCTGACCAATGCCAGACATAGCTCTCACCACTGACAGGCCCTTACAAGGTGCTAGACCAGGCAATATGGTGTTCAACACCCCCCCCCAAACAATCTTCAGACCACTGCCAAGGAATTCAAACAAAAAATTTGGCAACAGAGTACAGACTGACCTTGGCACCCCCTTCCCTGAATGCAACTGGCACAACAGGTTAGATATCGCTCAGCGGACTGGACATCTGAAACACCTCACTATTTCTCCCCTCAAAATCCAACTCTCACCACACTTTCAAATCTGTTTTGGCCGAGGAAGGGGCACTACTGCACTGGAATGTCGCTCATCCCTACTTCACAGCTCTATGCCCCCAATGCAGTTTTAAGAAGCAAGTCTTTATCCTTACAACTTTAGCTGCTTCTGAAACCAGACCAATTTAGTCTCTTCCTATAGAGTATCCATGCCCCTCTCTCTGGTCCAGAAGGAGCCCAATGTAGGATTTCACAGGGGAGTGTAGAATTGGTATATCACCAGTTAGACAGACAAGTCTCTTTCTGGCTAATGAATCTCACCGGAGCTCACTTGCTAAAGGTTCCTACCGCCTTGTCTCCCCTAACAGAGCTCTTTCACATTTCACAACTTAACCACTGTTTTTTGGTAGGTTAAGTGCCAGTTCTTCTTATACTGTTTATGATAATTTTTGTACATTAAATAATTAAGAACCGACATGCTGGTAGCATTAAATGGACAAATGTTTTTGCAATCCCATCACCAGGGTTGATTTAAGATATTTATCTATCTATGTAAGGCACTGAACCAATGGGTATGAAAAGTAAGGGTCAAAAGGAAAAAAAAAAAACCACAATGGGGTCAAACTGTTTAGCTAAGCCTAGACTCATAAAACAGCAGTTTAAGACCTCTGTAATAGCGATGGGAGACACCGTGGAGCCCGAGCAAGATGGCAGCCAAGATTTAGAGCTCTGCTAATTCAGTCGTATTTGAACCAAATAAATTCAATTTACCAGACACAGCAAGTAAAGTACAAAGTTGCATCTCCTAGCAGAAGACCTCTGGTGCAGACATGGGTAATTCTAAAAAAGATAAAACTACTTCAGAGGGCAGCAAATCGAAAAATGTTCCAGTTCCTCTGACCATGTGCTCAGCAAAAGGCAGAGACCTCACTGCTCTACCAACTGCAGGCGAGGAAACCATACAATCTTTGGGCCACAAAATGGCTCAGTCGTTTGCCTCATTGGCTAACCTGGCAGACAAATTTGACTCTCTGACCAATAGAGTCACCAACGTGGAATTGGATGTCTCCCATCTCAAAATCAAAGATATTGAGACAAAAAAACAAAACAATCAGAAGCAGTCCTCGGAGCTACGGCCAACCTGGTAAAAGAAAATAAGCACTTACGATCACGCTTTGAGAGTTTAGAAAAACAGGCCTTGGCTGCAAACCTAAGAGTAACTGGGATGCCAGAGACTAGCGAAGGGGATCATCTGGGCCAGTTCCTGAGGCAATGGTTGGAGCAGCAGCTGGGGCAACTGCTGTTGGACTGTACCTGGGCTATTCAAAAGGCTTACCGGGTAGGGTTTCGTAGTCTACCAGTAAATGTGCATGCTCCAAGGACCATTGTTTTTGTGGTGGATTGAACTGGGACTCAGGACTTTCTCTTGGCATTGACAAGGCAGAAGTGGTCCTTGCTGCATGATGGACACCGTATTTCTTTATATCCAGATTTCAGCTATGCCACCCGCCAGCGTAGGAAGAGATCTGATGGTATTCGTGCCATGCTTCGGGAGGCAGGGATCCCACATGGACGTCTGTTCCCGGCTCAGTTACGAATAGCTCATGAGGGGAAAATATTTATCTTTTTGGATCCATCAGAGGCACTTAAATGGGCACAAAAACATGTCTCTACCTATAATGATAATAAAACGTTATTTTTATGGGACCTTTCAAATGCCAAGGCGCTGAACAAAAAAAAAAATTAAACTACATCATACAGCTCTGTGTCTTAAAAATACAAAGCGACAATAAAACAACTAATATAGTAGAGAGAAGATTAACTACCAAAAGCTTGCATCCACAAATAAGTTTTCAGGGCCTATTTAAATCCTTCCACGGTCACGCACTCCCATAACTGACAGGATAGAGAATTCCAGAGGGTAGGAGCTGCAAACATAAATGCCCGGGCCACTGAAGATTTTAGACATACCCTCGGGATCTCTAGCAACCCCTCGCCGGCTGAGCAGAGCGATCGCCCAGGGCGGTAAGGAACCAGAAGCTCTTTCAAATAGTTTGAGCCCAGACCGTGTAGAGCTTTAAAAGTCAGAAGACTGACTTTAAAGGTGATCCGCCACTGAACTGACAGCAAGTGCAGTTCGTGCAGCACCACCGAAATATGACTGGACCGCGAAGTTCCTGTCAAAAGCCAGGCTGCTGCGTTCTGCACCAGCTGCAGGCGGAGATTTCTACCCCAGGTAGCTCTAGGTAAAGTGAACTGCAATAATCCAAGCGCGAAGACACAAAGGCATGGATCAGTGTAGGAAGATCGCCGGAGGGAACCAGGTGCTTAATCCTGGAGATGTTCCTCAGATAGTAAAGAGAGGATTTGACGACAGCAGGCATATGGGAATGCAGAGTAAGCCCTTCGTCAAAAAAATTACCCCCAGGTTCCACACCTGTTCAGAGGTTGGGAGTGATAAGCCCCCAATGTATAACACTGAGGGCAAACCAACCCCCAGACCCCCTATCCGGCGTGCCAGATCCACAACCAGCACCTCAGTCTTATCAGAGTTCAACTTCAGCCAACTTGAATCCATCCACTCCTGGATTTCTGTGAGGCAGTTCTTAGAGGCTGAGAAAGATCCATCCTGGTCAGGTGCAAAGGAAAGGTAGAGCTGGGTACCTGGAGAAAGAAAACCCAGTCTGACTCGGAAGACGACAAACTGGACACTTAAATTGCATTAAGGCACAAGTTTGCAAAATGGGCTCGTTTCCCTCTAATAAATGCAACTAACTAAATTCCAGCACCCTCCTAGGGCCTCCAAAGACTCATGCCATCTTGCTCACTCCAACCTCGACAAAGTCCTCTGGACTGCTCACCCCAGCTGCTCCTACCTGAAAATATGCTTCTGCCCTCACTGTTACTGCATTGCAGGGACTTATATCTCCCATTTGTATCATTCATTACCTATGTAAATTGACTGTACATAATGCTCTGTATCACTGTAATAATGCTTTTAACACTGTTATCTATGTATTTTATGTATTCACTGTATTTAGAACTCTGTATTATTGTTTTGTCCTCACTGTGACGAGGTGCCTTTGTAAAAGAGTCTCTGACTCAAGGGTTGTAAATCAGATTGTACAAATAAATAAAAAAATAATATGTAGCCCCCATATTATAGTTGGCAGTAAAATTGTATTCTGTATACCAACGCCAAGATTAAGTTTGGGAGGGTCTACAGAGGGAATGTAAACTACAGTTTAAAATTATAGAGTTTCTTATCTTAGTTCCTAGTTTAGAAGGCCTAAGTGGGCAGTTTAAAGCAAGGAGCTCTGAATCTAGAATGTGCGAGTACCTTTTAGTACATTTAAAATCTGGTTAAGCATGTGCAGTGCTCCCAGATCTACAAGGATTCCTGTATTTTAAGGGATTTTTACTACAAAAACGGGATACGGGAAGGAAATCTTTTATTTTTAAAACATCTGGGGAAATGGACAAACACTATGGGAAAATGCCCACTATGAGTCTCATGGCTGCCAAGATCCACACATAACCCTCCAATTGGTGCTCAGTTTGCTGACTTTGCTACACTAAGCAATTCTGTTGGTCCATCTGCAGCCTGTGTTTCTCTGGGGTAGTAAGGTAATGTGTTAGCAGTGCATCTTTCTGAGGATGAATTCATATCTTCTGATCAAGAACCAGTGAACTGCTGCATAATCCAAACACCTGCCATGTGGCCCCACTCAAAACAGCAACACCGTTGAGTCAGCCGAGCTGCATCTCAAATGCCACTGTTCTGGGCAGACAGACAGCCTAAGCCACTGAATGTAAACTAGCCTTCTTGTGGGCAGCCTCAGGTTAGTCCATTTTAAACTAATTTTAAGTGCAAAATGAGTCAGACAAAAGACTGACCACTTGATGATATGCTTTTGGGGGGGGGGGGGGTGCAAGAAAAAGTGCTTAAGTGCTGCTTGAGGGAAGCAGCACCGCAAGCCATCAAGGCAAACAAACCTTCTGTTTTGCAAATTTGTCTGTTTTAAACACATGAAGTGCAAAAAGCGAGCCAGACAAGAGAGACTCGATGATGATGGGCTTTAAAGGGTGAAGAGGACATAAAGAGTGCTTAAGTGCTACTTTGCTTGTTCGGTGCACAGAGCAGAGTTGTGTTTTTACAAAATTCACTAAGGCAGCACTTCTTCTGACCAGCCAAGAGATTGAGGTTATTTGAAAAAAAAAAAAAATTAGACAGCGTTTCTATTTAATTGTGAGCCTGGGAAAGGTATGGGGGTGTCTTCATAAAGAGAAGCAGGAGTTATTTAGTTGTTTAACCAGGTATAGCACACTAAGCTGAAAGCTTTTTTAGAGGAGCGACTTGGGAGCACAAGGAGGTTAAGTGACTTGCTCAGGGTCACACAGTATGCAAGTGGAAGCTATGGGATTCAAACCCAGGTCTGGTCTCCTGGATGTCACCAAATCTGCAGCTCAGAGCCTTAGACCACTGCGCTATAGTTATGAATTATATGTGTGAGATCAGAAGGGACCCATAGACCCTGGTCTGGCCTAAGATTAATAAAATAAACGAAAAGAAAGAAAAAAAAAAAAAAAAGGGAATATTTGTTTTTACCTCAGAGTTCAGTGCACAAAGCTGTGTGTGTGTGTGTGTGTGTGTGTTGTGTGTGTGTGTGTGTGTGTGTGTGTGTGTGTGTGTGTGGTGCTTAAGCATGCCAAGGAAAAACACAACAATACACTGAAACAATGTTTATTAATGGAGCACTACAGGTACACAGAGCTTTAGGCCCAATGCGCGATTGGTGTGCAGTGGCCATGCACGCATATCTGGGGCGAGTATCTACTCCACACCCCCTATGCCACCCGCATGGCATGCACGAAGAGGCACATGCAGACCCACTGCACCTGATCCCCCATGTCTGCAGACAGCTCCGCGATGGGGACGTTCCGGGTAGGGGCGGTGTGTGTGTGCCAGCACTACGTGTATTCACTAACCTGCGTAGTGCTGGCTGCATGGGTGCAGAGGGTGGTGCAGGGTACACCAGGGAGACCCTGCCATAACCCACAGCATACCCCCATGAACACAGGTATTCGGTCAATGGGGACCAGGACAGTGCACACTGTGCTGCTCCCGACAAGCTGGGCAGCAGGAGGCGGCAGGGCAAGAGCTGGCGCCCAGAAGGTTTATGTGAGGCAGCACTGGGACTGGAGGGTGCCCGCTGGTCCGGTGCATGCTATTGGCATGCACAGCCCCAGACCCATGCCACCCTATGTGTGAGATCCACTATGGGTCCCAGGGAGGCATCCCATTGGATGTTTGCCTGGGACAACTCCTCCCCTGGCCACCCTGCAGAGTCCTGTGTGTTGGGGGAGTAGCCGTGGATAGGTGGCCGGCATTGGTGAATGCCAGTATGAGTGCACCTGTCTGCGGGGTGCAGGTGCAAGGGTGGGGAATGCACATTTTGTGCATCCCTATGCCCCTTTCATGCAGAACACATAATGTATCAGTCTGTGATTAAGGAGTAAATTTGAAGTTAAGGCATGTCATACTATAAACAGAATACTGTATAAGGGACTGTATTATTACAAGACTATAATACCTTCAGGAGGTTCAGGAGACATGTGAACTTAGAGAACTGAGCTTTATACATTCCAACATTTCCCCAGAACCTCAAGATGGTATTATATTGTTTCATATTTATTTATTTTATTTAGTTTTTGTTGACCGGGTAAGTGCACTAGACAAATCCTGCTTATTTTTAGGCACGACCCGGAGGAGGGGGAAACAGATGAATACCAACTGACCTTGAGCCAGATTAAGCAGTTGGTGGTATTTTTAGTGAACGAGGGAAATTTGGCCAGGACACCTGGGAAATTCCCCTACACTTTTCGATAAGCATCATGGGATCTTTAACATCCACCTGAACTACCACCAATCCAGGCAGATGGGACCTCTGTTTAACGTCTCATTCGAAAGATGGTATAAGTTGTAGAGTAGTTATGTGATATATTTTATATTTAAAATAAATAAGAGCACATAAAACAGCCTGAACATTTGTCCTAGTAATTTTATTGACTGGCACAATGACACCAATTGCGTACTCACATTGATTTGTGCATACAGGAAAATCTACAGGAATTTCATCCCAGTTTTACAGGGAAAATTAGGGTGCACTACAGGAAAATGCTTTACCTGATCTGGGAGCACTGCATGTGTTTCTCATCTTTCCCTTTACAGGTTAAAGGGGAGTGGATTTAAGGTGAATATACTAAGGCGTCTGATATTAAAGGAATAATGCATGACTGCATGACAGGGTGTGTGTGTGTATATCGTGCTGGGACAACGCCATGCCGGGGTTGGGGCACGAGGTCGCAGGGCTGAGGCGTCTATCGCCCCAGGCGTGGGCGTTATCCCAAACGACACACATCCTGAATGCATTATTCCTATTATACAATGGCTCGTAGTTATATATAAAATAAAAAAAAAATTTTAAAGAATGTTTTTATTAGTATGGAAAAATATTTTTGTTTCTTAAGAGGAGATGCAAAAAAAAAAAAAAAAAAAGGGTGGTCCATATCATCCATACTGGGTCACAGTGCTGAGACTAGACCTGTGTCATCATGCTGGGATAACGCCATGGGTCCAGCCCCAAACTGACCAGTCACAGTCCAAGATACTTTCTTGAAATTGTATAAGCAATCAATAACACGACGAGGTGTGGGTTACATGCTGGTAAGAGCACGCCCAGGGGTGTACTAAGGCGCCGAGTGCCTTATGCCCCGGCCGTGTCTTTATCAGCAGGTAACCCACACCTCGGAGTGTGTTATTGCACTTATAAAATGGGCTTCGAAGTATTTCATGGTAAAGTACAAAAAAAAAAAAAAAAATAGAGGACTGAAGAGTATAAAAAAAAATTTAAGATCTGAAATAGTACAAAAATAGTTCCATTCATTATGTGAGTTTCAATAGTGTTTCATTGGCAGGATGGGATTGTAAGTTGTGACACTTCTGACACGAGGTGTGAGTTTTGATAACTCCAAACAAGCAGAGACCAGAGACAGCAATTCAAGTTCTGACCTCAATAGTTCTTGAGAACTATTTTTTTGATAACCCTTAAACTTCCAAAAAAAGAAAAAAAAAAGATGAAAAGAAAACACTTTTGTATAAAAATACAAAAGAAATCCTAGCTGATGAAGAGCTTTTAGGAAATACTTCTCACATAGGGTGGAAAAAGCTTAGGTCAATTTCCCACCAACATCTATGTAAATTCACCAAAGAAAGAGAGATACTCTCTCCCCAATGTCTCTGTGGAAAATGAGCACTGACGCTCTGACCAGGTATAATTGATCAGCTGACTAGTTTGATCCTCCCTTATTCTGAAATTATTCACATAATCTACTCTAATACAATTAGTTGGGGGATCAAACATAACTATATCTGGCATACTAAAGTTTAATAAAACAAAAACCTTCACATATTCTTTTATTATGACTGTTGGAACCTAAAATGCAGCATAAATACACAAGGGCTCATTATTCTAATAAGGGAGCCACCCACAAGGAGGAGCCAACTCCAGGTTGTACCCTATAAATAAGCTTTATACTGGGCTGCTGCCCCTCCTAAGGTCAAACATATCTCAAGCTTAACACTGGACTCTAGGTAAGAACTCCTTGAAACAGAGTACAATGTGTTGCTAGGACAGTAAAACAAAACAGCAGAGCTAGGCTTGAATCTGCCTTAGTCTTGGACAACCTTTAAGGATATTTCAGGGCAGGGAAAAAGTGTTTAGACTCCTGCATTTGTCTAACATTAATAATTATTTTAGGGAAAGTAGGCTACTTGCTGACATTTCAACATTACTCAGAGCTATGCATTCTGTTTGGGGGGTTATTGTACTACTCTCAGGTTCTGAACACTCGCAGAGGAAATAACTATCCCCTCCCACCCTGGATCTTGAGGCAAAGAAATAAAAAAAGAAAACAGCTGAGAAGATATAGAGAGGAATTATGATAGGTGGCCAGCCTATCATAATGTGAAAAGGGAAATGTAAGATAAGTTAGAAAAGGTTAGAAAAAAGACTGCTGCAGCAGAGTAGATTTATTTAAAAAAGGAAAAGAACATGCCTCAAGATTCTCCCTAGCTGACAGCACAAGGCAGCGCTGCCACAACTTCACCCAAATTCTTTTTAGTTTGATTTATTTTATTGTGTTTTTTTTTTTTTTTCTTTCTTTCTTTGTTTCACAGCTTCTTTTTCTGAGGCAGATCATCGAGTGAAGCGAGGGTAAGGGCAAGGGCCCCCCCTCTCACAATCGCTCGCTAGGTCACTCTGCGTTTTGGTGATTTATTACTTTATTTATTCTGATGTGTGCATTTTTTTTTTTTTTTTTTTTTTTTGTGCGCTGATGGTTGTGGAGTTATGGTTACTGTTTGAACAAATTCATTTGCTTGCCGTATTTTTTGCGTGACCCGATCATTGAAGGATCACTTCCAGTTTTCCGCTAATGCGGTTAGACATCGTGGTCACGTAAAACACTTTTTCTGTGAGGAAGGACGGATGAATAATATACTTTTTATGTGTAGGTTCAGAGCCGGAAGGAATGACAGGTGTTTATGTTTTGTATTGAAGTGGCGAATTCAGTGAGAAGTCAAGAGTCAGTTTCGGTTTCTTCGGCTGGGAAAGAAGAAAGAAAAGGTTAGAGTAACTTTTGCAATAAAAAAAATATAATGTCTGGGATTGTGTTGGGTGAGGGATAGTGCAACACGAGGGGGTGGTTTGCAGGTGGGGGGGGGAAACTGTGCACAGTGCTTGCATGTCTGGTTAGTGTGACAGTGAGCTGCAGGTCATTTTTTCCCCCCCACACATGATGGTGTTGGGGACAGTGATATTTTTCTGTGGTGTGGTCAGCTTCGCAGAATTAGTGCCGGTTGGCACAATACATGCTGATAAGGACACGGCTAAAACTAGGCTTTAGCCAATAAGCATTCTGGATTTTTAATGCCCATTTTATAACAACATGTAGCTCATGGGTTCAGAAACGCAGCACATGTTTAACAACCAGTTATCTAGTTAATTTTTATTAAGGTTCCTCCCCCACGACATATCTAATTGAGGGGTCTAAAGATAGCACGCATGAACATATGTAGCCTTAGACCAAAAATACATGAAGTTCAAGCCTGGCTGGACCTCTACAAACCAGATGTACAAGCCATCTCTGAAACCTGGTTAAAACCCCACATCCTGGATCACGAGATACAAGTCCTGGGATACAATAGCTACTGCAAGGACAGAGAATCCAAAAAAGGGGGTGGGGTTCTAATCTATACTAAGAACGACCTCTCCGTGTCACCTCTACCCCTGCTGACTAATCTTCCTGCTGAGGGAAAAAGTACATACATTCGGATAACCCTAGGACACGCCAAACAACTAACAATTGGTTGTGTCTACCACCCACCGAAATCAGCCTTTCAACCCATCACAAACGCGACGGTTATCAAGGTATCAACGGAGCAACTTATCATGGGCGACTTCAACATAAACTAGGCCCAGGATCCCGGTCATGCCTCGATGTCCCTGACCCAAGAAGTAGGTCTGATGCAGGTCATCTCTGAACCGACCAGACTGAATTACAAAACTGGGAACCACACCACCCTGGACTGGACTATGGTTTCTAACCCCACTAATATACAGTGTGCGGGCATGATGGCAGACTCCTTGTGTGACCATTCCCCAATCTTCTATATATGGAAAAACAGACCACCTAAGATCCAACCAAGAATTCTCTCCACCCGAGACATCTCCAAATTCTCATAATTACAATACAATCGCTACCTAAGTAGCCAGGACTGGAACCCTATAAATCTCCTCCCAACTCTTCCCGAGGCCTTGCAATACTTCCAGGATGAACTAACTACAGCTGCCAACCTCTTCGCTCCTATGAAGAGACTGAGGGCTAAAGGCAGCTGCTACAAGTGGATCTCTCCTTCCCTCAAAGCCCCAATGGCTACTCGGGCCGGGGGGGGGGAGCCTGGAAAAAGTTTAGGCTCTCCTCCTTACCAGGTGATCTGGCAGAATACAAAGCCCTAAGAAACAAAGCCAAGAGAGCCATAAAACTTGCTAAGAGAGAGTACCTGACACACCTCCAGAAAACTAGCCTAGGCAACCCTAAGCAATTCTGGAATCATATTAATGATTTGATCAAGGGCAGCAAATAGCCTGAATCCTGCCCCATGGTGATCAACAGTCAGCTCACAACAGACTCTTCTCAAATATCGGCTGCCCTAAACAGGCACTTCCCAGATCTTGAGGCCTACAAGACTTGCCAGGCTCCCCTGACTGTGCCACCAAGCACAGATGAATCACCTCACATGGAACGACCCCCTTTTCACCAGAGACTGGCCAAACGCACTGAAATCCTAACCCTCCTTAGGAACCTGAAACCTAAAGGGTCCGGAGGATGTGATGGTATCAACCCTTGACTACTCAAGGCAGGAGCTACCTCCTTATCCTGGCCCATAACCATGCTCCTCAACAGATCACCGAGGAAAGGAGCAGTCCCTGACCAGTGGAAACACGCCAATGTTGTCCCTATTCACAAAGGGGGATTCAGGGAAAAACTAAATAACTATAGGCCAATCTCCCTCCTCTGCACACTCAATAAGGTGCAAGAAAGGGTAATCTACAATCAACTCAGAGACTACCTGGAAGCTCATTAGCTCCTTGCCCCCTCTCAACACGGATTCAGAACAAACCATGGTATTGACACTGCCCTCATTAACTTCTCGGACGAAGTGCTCAGGGCAATGGACAAAGGGATACCCACTGGTGCAGTCTTTATAGACTTATCCAAGCCGTTTGACCTTGTCGACCAAACCTTGCTGCTACAGAAGCTGCAAAATGTTGGCCTAGACAATCATGCCCTTAAGTGGTTTGGGAGCTACTTATCAGGCCGGGCAGAGGGTCACATGGAAAGGGGTCGTGTCTGACCCACTACCACTAAAACAGGGAGTACCTCAGGGGTCAATACTAGGCCCACCTCCTATTTTCCCTGTTTACCAATGACCTAAGTACCTACTGTGGGGAGAGCTCGGTTGTTCAGTATGCTGACGATACTGTCATCTTCCGACCCCTACATGACGTGGCTGCACTTGGCCCTCTCCTCCAAAAGGATCTCACATCCCTAGAAACTTGGCTATGCGAGAACGGAATGGTACTCAATATTGATAAGACTAAGGCAATTCTATTCGGGCCAAGATCCCTGGGACTGGACAGGTCCTCATCCCTCAATTTAACAACACTCTCTGGCAAAGCCATTAATGTAGTTCCCTCTCTTAAATACTTAGGCCTCACGCTGGATCAGAATATCACATACAAGGAACACATGGACCAGGTCACTAGGACCCTACATCACAAACTCGGCACCTTGTACTGACTCAGGGACCAGCTCATCCCTGAGGCCAGGCTCTCCATTGCTACCAGTGTTGTTCTACTAACATGACCTTTATGGCTCCGATTATACATGGCATGGCCAAGCAAGAGATAATCCAGATGTAAACCCATATAAAATTGTTCGCCTGGCCACCTTAGACCACTCACAACGCCACCACTGCCACACTCTGGCCCAGCTCAGTTGGCTCCACACTGGTCGCCACTCAATACCCTTTTGCTTGTCCAGGCCTCAAGCTCCTCAAACCCCACACCGGCCTAGTATAGCCGGGACCATAACCTTCAAACACAACCCAAGGAACTTAAGGATGTCAGAAAGAACACTATTAGAAGTCCCTAGGGTAAGGACAAATGCTGGCAGCAGATCCTTTTCTTCCCAAGCATCCTGTCAATGGAATAAGCTCCCCCCACCCTGTCCAGGCCTCCTCCTCCTCACTCATGAACTTCCACACCAGGCTTAAGTCCTATATGCTGACCTCAAGTGCATGCCACTGCCACGATACATAAGGCTCCTAAGGTACTCCTCTCCTTTCCAACACACCTTCTCCTAGTGGAGCCTACCTACTACCTGCCTTAAATTGTCTGTTTCACCTGTGGTCACATGCTACGTCCTGAATAAACTATATGTAAAGTACTACCTATTTAAACTGTGTTATGATGATAACCATGCCTGCATCCACTGTCTTGCTGTAACAACCTCATGATGTAACAGATAATGTTTTCAAAAGTTATTTATGTCCTTGTTCTGTATCATAACTTGTATTGTTATCCCGGGGTTGCCCCTGAAAAAGGGACCTTCGGGGCTCAGTGGGCCTACCCGGTCACCAAAATGCAATACATAAATAAATAAATGTGTTTTGTAGGATTATTTATGTTTACTAAGAGGGGCGGCGCCCTCATGTGACTTACTGTAAACTGTCATGTAATTCATCTTTAACAAACTTTGTGTTTTTTATGAAACTTAATAAACAAAGTTCAAAGAGACAAAAAAACTATGATAGTGAGCAGGTTGTCCCCAAGGTAGAAGAAAAGGTGGGTTAAAATGAAAAACTGAGTGCCAATTGTCCCAATCACCCAACCAAAATTGAACCCTACATCACAGAAGTCCAGACTGCTTACCAATCCCTATAGGGCTGCCTCAAAGTAAGTTTTCCTAGAAGCCTTCTCCCTACAGATTTCTGCTCTCATGGCTTCTACCACACTCAAACAAAAATGTTTCTTAAACAGGCTATCCCCATTGCTTATGAAACTTAATGCGGACGGATTTATGATGGCTAGCAATACATCTGATGTAAAGTTTGTCTCCTTGAAGGTACAGGGCATTAACTCCATTAAGTGGAAACGGGTGCAGTCTCACCACAAAAAGTTGAGATGTGACATAGCCCTCTTGCAAGAGATGCACTTGCTGGCTGCAGAAACCCTCAAAACTTCAATGGGAATGGGTGAGCCTGCTTACTGGTAACTCAGGCACAACTAAATCCAGGGGAGTAGCCACCCTGATACATAAGCAACACCCTGTCCAAATTCTGAACACAAAATGCAGGGTATTAAATAGCTAGTACAGCACAGCAAAACGCTAAGAAAGCAGGGGGTACTGCTAACCATTTTCAGAAATGCTTAGCAGTAGACTGCTAGCAATTTTTTGAGCAAGTCCATGACACAGTACACATTAATAAAACTACATGATTTTTAAAAATGTTGCTAATCAATCTGTGCCAAGAACTATGCATTTTCACAACTGATTTGCACTTCAATGTGTCAAACTGCTAGTCTTATTTAAAACCCTGAAATGCAGCAAGGATGGTAGGTGGGCAACAGTTAATAGCCAGATTGCTCACAAATTCCTAGCCAGTGCTCAAAGGAAATGTCTACAGCCCTAACGAGGACTCCACTTCTTTCCCCCCCAATGGATGCCCAAGCTATATCTGACTTGTATCAGCCAGAAGACAAGCTCATTTTGGGTGAACATTTTTAATTACGTATGGGATCCAGCACTGGACAAGCTAAGTTATTCATCGATCACCCCTAATCATTTTAGAAGAGCCATACATCAACTGGCTAGAGAGTTCTCCCTACTGCACCCATGGGGGGGGGGCCTCTACATCCAACCGGTACAGCTTTTTCCTACCATTCCACTAGGCACAATAAACAGTAGCCAGCTGGACTAGCTTTCTCGTACAGGTCCCTGCCCTCAGCACAGTTCTATCTGTCTCCATTATCCCAGACCATGGTGCTATCTCCCTTACTAGAAGTGTAGGTGATACGACCCCCTCCACGCTGTAATGGCACCTTACACCTTTCTCGTTCAGCACCCTAATTTTAAACCATGGCTCGAAGCTAAAAGCAACACCTTCTTTAAAGTCCATGAGACTCAAGAGGTCTCACAGACAATGGTATGGGATGACTTCAAAGCCTACATCAGAGGCAGTGTTATAAGCTACTCCTCTCTAAAAAAAAAAAAAAACAGCAGCAGGCACAGCTTGAGCTATCATTTAAGGAAAAAAACGAACAATATTACAACATCATGGTCAACTCCCAACAACTGAACTTGGACATCCTCAGTCTTGAATACCAAATCAAGTCATACTGCCATGCCCACAAAGTGATACACTGCACAGCACTCAGATATTGGCATACCTCTCAACCTTTTGTCCCCAAATGTGGAACATTTGCCTCTCAAATGTGGAACACTTAATTAAATCTTTACCTAGGAGGCTCAGAACACTGTTAAAATGTTTGCATTTATGTTCAGAAAGTCTGTTATTAATTGAAAAATATATTTTTTGCATCATTTACTATAGATTTTTGCTTTAAAATGTTAATACTGAATGTGGAACAAGTCCTCACAATGTGGAACAGGGAGCTTTTGTGAAGTAAAATGAGGAATGTTCCTCGTAATGTGGTACAGTTGAGAGGTATGGATATTGGGAATATGGGAGGAAGGTGGTCAAGCTGCTCACTTACTGCCTTAAAATGCAGCAAGAAGCCAAACACATCCCAGCCATCTGAACTGCCTCAGCCACCTTTCACATGGAGAAATCTGCTCAACAATAAAGTCTTTAAAGACGTCTGTGCCAAGCTGTACTCTTCACAGCTCTGCCCCCACCACTTAATGCATTCGTAGAACCAGCTACCCTCTCAACCCTTAAACAGCTACTGACGCCGCATGGAAAACTTTGAAAAACATAATAACTGGGTACAATTCAGCTTGCATTCCATATATAGTCTATATATTTCTATTGCCATTATTTATTACTGAGTCTATTTGCATGAATATATTATTTTTATGCTGTAGCGTTCCCTTACAATTCATGTCTCTGTAGCTTACTTCCTACTTCAAGTCATAGTCTTATGTTGTGACATCACAGTCTGTTGCCATGAAAGTAACTGGATGTCACAAGCAGTGCATTATGACCTCAGGTAGGGAAAAAGCAAGATACGAACTGTTCAGGAGCAAGCAATGCAAATGACCTCAGTAATACAGTCGTGGCCAAAAATATTGGCGCCCTTGCAGTTTTTTTCTAATAATGCACCATTCCTTCCAGAAAATTGTTGAAATTAAAAAATATTTTGGTATCCACATATGTATTTCTTTGGTTTGCAGTGGAATAAAACACAAAAAGCAGAAAAATTTACTAAGTCTTAGCTTATTCCACACAGAAATCCTTAAATGGTCCGGACAAAATTATTGGCACCTTTTAGAAGTAGTTAGAAACAATTAGATTTCAAGCAGGTGATTCTCCTTCACTTTGGAACTGAACTCACCTGTGGTGAGTTGCAGGTGCCTGCAATATAAAAATCACTCATTCAACCAGTTTGAATAGAGAAAAGGACTCATTCTCCTGTTTTGTGTCACTGTGTGTGCGCAATGAGCATGGAGAAAGAAAGACAGCCAGAGAATTGTCTGAGGAGGTCAGACAGAAGATTGTAGCAAGCATGGACAATCTCAAGGCTACAACTCAATCTCCAGAGACCTTGATGTTCCTGTTTCCACTGTAAGTAATGTTATCAGGATGTTTAAGGCCCATGGCACTGTAGCCAACCTCCTTGGGCATTGACGCAAGAGAAAACTTGATCAAGATTGCGGCGCAGGATTTTTCGAATGGTGGAGAAAGCACCTCGATCAACTGCCAAACAGATTCAAGCTGACCTTCAGACACAAGGTACGACAGTATCAACTCGCACCATCCGTCGCCAACTCAATGAAAGGGGGTTATAAGGTAGGAGGCCCAGGAGGACCCCACTGCTGAGAGAGAGACATAAGAAAGCCCAACTGGGGGTTGCCAAAACACACCTTAACAAGCCAAAATCCTTCTGGGAGAATGTCCTGTGGACAGATGACACCAAATTAGAGCATTTTGGTAAAGCACATCATATCTATGTTTACAGAAAACAAAATGAAGCCTTCAAAGAAAAGAACACCTTCCCTACAGTCAAACATGGAGGAGGTTCAGTGAGGTTTTGGGGTTGCTGTGCTGCCTCTGGCGCT
This sequence comes from Neoceratodus forsteri, assembly GCA_016271365.2. NCBI lineage: Eukaryota > Metazoa > Chordata > Ceratodontiformes > Ceratodontidae > Neoceratodus > Neoceratodus forsteri. The sequence goes on from CM057458.1 coordinate 649,871,267, forward strand.
GGGTGCCTTGAACGTGTGCATGGCATCATGAAATCTGGAGATTACCAGGCCATTTTGGAACGCAATGTTGAACCCAGTGTCAGAAAGCTGGGTCTCCGAAGGTCATGGGTCTTCCAGCAGGACAATGACCCCAAACACACTTCAAAATGCACCCAGGAATGGTTCAAGGCAAGACGCTGGACTTTTCTGAAGTGGCCAGCAATCAGTCCAGATCTAAATCCCATTGAAAACCTGTGGAGAGATCGGAAAAACAACAGTTGGGAGAAGGCACCCTTCAAATCTGGGAGAACTGGAGCAGTTTGCACAAGAAGAGTGGGCCAAACTGCCAGTAGAGGTGTGCAGGAAGCTCATCCATGGCTCTAGGAAGTGGCTGATTGCAGTTATTTTGACCAAAGGCTGTGCTACCAAATATTAAGTTTAGGGTGTCAATAATTTTGTCAATGCCATTTCTTTTCATTTTCTGATTTAAAAGGGATATATTAAATTCTGAATCAAAAACAAAGGTTCTGTAATATTAACAGAGAAATAAAGAATTGTGGAGACCAAATACTGTACTGTTGTTAATTTCAACTTAGGTTTAGAGGAAATTGCGAGTTATTTGAAAAAGTGCAAGGGCGCCGATATTTTTGGCCTCGACTGTAAGTAGTGGGGAGGAGGAATACAGAACTAATGTGAAATACAAAAGCTGAACTGTGTCTAAATATTATGTTTTGTTAAAGTTCTCCTGAAGGTGTCAGCTGCTCTTTAATGAATCACAAGCAGCAGACATAGATCAGCTTACGCAGGAAATCTGCTTGGCTACCCAAAAAGAAAACCCCAGGACTGGCTGGGCTGCCAGCCGAGTTTTACCAGGGAACTAAGGATCACCTTGATAGCAGGCTATTAAACATGTTTAACTCTACCAGGGACAAGGGTCAACTCTCCCCCCACCAAAGGCCTTGATTACCCTGCTGGCCAAACCGGGCAAAAACATCCAACAAATGGCAAACCATCACCCCATCTCTCTGCTGAATGCAGACACCAAAATCCTGGCAAAAATCCAGGCCAATCGACTCCAAGCACAAACACCCCACCTTACTGATCACCATCAGATAGGCTTTGTGAAAGGGCAAGTGGCCATGGACAACACTGGAGCATTACTGAATGCCATGTGCACAGGAGGTAAGCAAACCAGTCCTGCCCTCTTTAAACAGTGAGAAGGCCTTTGAGTCCATAAAATGGCAGCACCCCTATCAGGCTATGGAAGCCATGGGCAAAGGACCATCCTTCAGAAAATGGTGTCAGCTTCTATGCACCTGCCCCATAGCCCACATATTGACCAACTAGCTAGTTTCATAACCATTCCCACTAGCTAGAGGGACTATACAGTGTGTCCCCAGTCCCCACTCCTGTAGGACATTATAATAGGAACTAGAATGGATACAGCAACCTTAAATTTTGCTCCCAACTCTTTTGAACCCAGAACTGTACCTTCCACATGTTACGCGAGCCCACCTTCTCTGCCATATTGGCCCTCAAGGTTAACTGGGGAAAACTGGAAGCAATGCCCATCAACCGTGCCTGCCAAGAATCTTCAATATGTAGATGGCATCGCAAATGGTCTCCCATGCAAATGATAAACCTGTGAATTGTTATCACTAAGGATCTATGAAAGCTAGTCGACCTCACCCTCAACCCCCTACTGAAAGAACCAGAGATGGATTTCTGTTGGAAAATGCTACATCTCACATTTGGAGGCAAAATTACAGCCTATAAGATTATGGCTTTTCCAAAATTCCTCTACCATCTCAACAGCTTTCTTGTATGTATCCCACAAAATAAGTTTTACTGGATTGAGAATATTTTCCTCTCGTACCTGTGGGAAGGGCAAAAGCCTCACTTCTCCCTCTCGAAACTTCAAGTCCCAGGGGATAAGGGAGGATGGAATCTTCCATGGCTCTGGGCCAACCACCAGGCAGTAGGTATTGGACAAAACCTCTTCTGGCTGATCCCACCCAAACCCACCATGCCGCTCTGGTTACACTTAGAGGGCTATGCATTCCCTTCCCCCACCATGGAGGAGAAGTGTTCTTAACTAATTGGGGGGGGGGATGGGGAAAACAGGAAAACCCTATCTCCCATGGCAATATTCATCAAAAGCACATGGAAAACACTGACCAGCTGTCACAACTGGAGTCCAACCATCTGGTTCTGGGAACTCCTTTAGGACAACTGTCATATCACTGTAGATCACAAGCCCCTATTCTGGTGCCAATGGGCCCAGCAAGGAATCAAAGTGATTGGCTTTTGTCTCTCCCCATCCTTTCAGATGGTCAGTACCTTCCAGAACATCATTAGAAGAAACAGCCTCCCATAAATAGACTTTTGGTGTTTGGTCCCAACAGCTTACACAGTGGCTAAAGCCCCACAATGGCTTAAGCAGGACAATACACAACCACCTTTTCCAAACAGATATTACCCCATTACCAAAACAAGAGTTACTGAGAGAAATAATTAAATTTTCGTATGTTCGTTATAACATCTGATGGAACCGAATAGTATGCCCCAGATGCACAGAGGTTTCAGACTGATACAAAAGAAAATACTGCACAGATGGTACTGTACGCAAAACTTGTTGCACAGAATGGACCTGATGCACATTGACCTCTGCTGGAGATGTCACAGTATAACAAACACTTTGACTCACATCTTATAGATCTGCCTCAACCTAAATGGCTTCTGATCTCAGGTCATTAGATTCTGCAGTGTGGGTTTGGGTCATGAGGTCCCACGAGACCACAGGCTATGAATACCAGGATACACCTCCCAATTACTTGACCTATCTGAGGCTGGAAAACAATGGCTCTTTCCAGCAGCATTGGAAGCCAAAAGGCAGCTGCTGTTTAACTGAAGGAACAAGTCCCTCCCCTCTCTGAACGACTGGACAACAGTCCTGTACAGTGGTGAAATACGAATGGATGTTCCATGTCACTCAGAACAATCTGAGGAGCTTCTCCCAGGTTTGGTAATCCTTTTTGGAAACTGCCCCAGCACACAGATTCCAGAAGGACACATGGCATCACCTCCCCATTTGCCCGAAGACACATCCCCAGATAGGCACCACACCACTGGTATAGTCCCCCCCCAACCCATGAGGGAGAAGAGTATAGCCCAATATATTCACTTGCTCCATGACCAATAAGTAATGTTCTGCTAGTATTCAAACTAAGTATGTTCAGATGTTTTGAACATACTGCATGTTTTTTCAGCTCACTAGTACTAAAACTGCATTGTATAACATTGTTAACAGACTTTCCTGCCCTGTATTACATAGAGAAAAATAGATGTGTGTATGTGGGGAAGGGGGGAAGGTCACGTGATGCCACTTTCAGAGTAGCAGCTCCGAGGACACGCTCCTGCTCTACCTTGCCTTTAATCTAAATTTTCCACGCTCATCCCAGGAGATCTTGTCTACCTCAGACATCTGTAACTCCCTGAGCACTTGCACTGTTAATAACTGCTCATATTTTGGTCTTTTGCTGGAGATATTAGCTACCATGCATGAGAAAACGCGCCAGGCCTTACCTCATCACAAACCTCCTTCCACACTGGACAAGTCCTCCAAGCGAACCAAGGGCCAAGGCAACACCTCTAGGAAACCTACTACTATTATTACTACAGCCTTGGGGCTGGCCCTCTTAACCAAAGATTGTTTCTTGCAGGAATTTCAGCTTTTTAAAGCCACTTTACAAGAACTTTCATCTGATCTAAAATATTTAAGAGCTGACTTAGGGGGACAAGCATAGGAAGGTCTCCTATGTGGAAGCTAGGACCTTCTCCATTGAGCAGTGGCATACTAAGGTGGACCTGGAGCTTCTGTCCCTTTGGCAGAAGATCACTAAATCAGAGCTCAAAGTGGAAGACCTGGAAGGCAGTAGCCGGAGGAATAACTTGGTCATATTTCGGCCTTCCAGAGGGGGCTGAGGGTTCCACGGCAGTTTTATTTGCTCAAAATTTTTTTTCGCTAAGATAGTGGGTCCCTTGCCCAGCAATCTCATATATGTGGTATAGCGTGCTCATCATCCCCTTCATCCTAACCCTCCCCCCCCCCGAGGGTTCCCCTCCCCATCCCTTTATTCTCAAACTGCTCAATTACCTTATAAACAGTTTATGTTAAACACCACCCATGAGCTTAGAGAAGTCTTGTGGGAGGGCTCCAAACTCTGTATCAGCCAGGATCTGCCCACCACAGTTCGCCAGAAACAGGTGGCATATCATCCTTGCGTCGCCAAGCTCCTGGCAGCTGGGATACATTTCAGGATGTTTTAACCGACCAAATTGCTAATTTTACATCAGGATACCTGGAGATCCTTTGAGAATGTAGATCAAGCCACTCAGGAATTGAAACTCCTCCCCAATCTCTAAATTCTGATGTGGACCAGTTGTTTTGGGAGAGTATAGCCCACTTTCACAAGTGGCCTTCTTTCACAATTGGATTTCTCCATTTTTCCAATCATGATCTGTATTCATTACTATCCTGCTTCGAGCTAGACTTGCACAGTGGAGGGGGCTCTGTCTCCACGTCAGCATGGGACCTTTTTTCCTGACTTCCACCCGTGGCTTCTGATGGCTCTTATCTTCCCAGTCTGGCAGGCCATCGCCATCTAACCTGATGCCAATTTGTTTCTTCTGTGATTTGCAGTGCAGTCTCCGGAGGTGCACTGGGTTCGTATGCATCAAGATGAAGCTGCTACTTTGCTCCTGCACTTAGCGGGCATTGCCTGAAGTTCTACGGGGTGTCTTGCAAGGTGCTCAGTGGATCCTGGATTCCCTTCTCTCCATGAGCCAGCTGTTTATATTCCAGCGATTCGACGTTTCCAGGAAGTGACCCTGGCGCAGCCTTTTTCTGTCGTCATCCCTCAACACATCAGGATTGCGCCTCGGACCTTCCTAGTGCACCTCAGGGCAGAAGCAAGCTCTGGAGGCGATTCTGCTGGTGTGACATTCTTGCTAATGACTATTTGCCTCCATACCTTCCATAACTGACCCACTTGCTCTGAATTTTGGGGAGTCAAACAACTTCAGGACTTGTTTTGGGAGCCTGGCAGGAAACTTCGGTCTGGCAGCTGCGACTACAGTGGAATCCTGATTCAGCCTCTGTGAGACATTGCCTGTCAGTCAGCAGTTTACTGGGGTCGACTAGCGGATTTGAAAACAGCCAGTCGGCAGACTCCAGGCATGGACATCTGTTAAGTTTTTATCAACTGGTGGACTTTATCTGGACTCTCAAGTGTAGAGAGGGGCTTCCTCCAGTTTTGGCTTTCCTGTATGTGAATTGCTGATGTTATGAGTCTGTTATGCTTGGGGCTTTATTTAAATGTGGCTGGTGCTTGGGGGTTCTTTTACCAACTATTGTAGTATGTCAAGGGGCTGGTGGCTTCACTTGGGGTAGGGGGAGATGTAGATTTTCCTGGGAGATCCGTATAGTTTTAAGCCCTTCTCCCCTCTTTTGACGTTAATATCAGCTTGTTGAGTTTTCTGGGGGGTGCGATTACCTGGGATGTACTTACACTGTAGTCTACTGGACGGGGGGTGGGGTATCTGGGGAGCAGTCTTGCTGCTGAGGGAGCTTGTTATGAGCTGGGTTGGGGGTGGGTTATCTCCTAGCCCATTGTCTAGGGGGAGCAGCTTATTCCGTTTGTATTATCTGTCTCCTTTTTATGGGCTTCTGGTTATTGTACTTCACCTTCATGGGGCCAGATACAGTTATCCACAGTTCTTTAGGGTATTTATTTTCTCTTGCTCCCCTGGGGATTTCTATTTCTTTTCTAGCCTGGACACTGGGATTCTTTGTAAACTCCATGCCTGGGAGGGTTTACTCCTACCGTTTGGCCACTGGGGGATTTATGGAGCAGGAGATTGGGGTGGGGTTCAGGGATTTTCCTTCAACTGGTTTGATATTTCTTTTCTCTTTTCTTTTGGAGATTAGTGGTGGAGGGGAGAAGTTTTGGAGTATTTTGGCTTAGCTATATCTCATTTGGGGTTCCATTAAGTCTCCAGTTGGGGTATTGGGACATTTTTCTTTGGGGAGGATCCACTGTAGGAATGTATAGATATTTTGTCCCAATTTTGTTTCAGGGCTTGATGTATAGGGGAGGGACGTGAGGGAATTTGTACATCTTTTCCTGTTATAGAGCTGTTTTTCTGGGTTATGGGTTGTGAGGGGAAAGTAACGGAGTTGATCTCTGGGTATTTGTCGTACTCATTAGGTTTCTGTCTTGTTTTCTCTTTTTCTGTACCAACATTCCTGTCAGATGGCTAGTAATATTCATTACGTTACCTGGCATGTGAAAGAGATTTGGTCTCCAGTTAAAAGATATCAAGTGCTATGACATTTGTTGCAACTGCAATGTCAGGTTGCCTTCTTGCAAGAAACACCTGCTCAAATCAGAAGGACATATGTTACATAGACAATTTGTGGGGCAGGTTTTTGCTGCGGGGAGATTTTGCTGTGGGAAATAATACTGCCAGCAGGGGAGTGGCTATCTTAATCCACAGGCAGCTTATTTTTCAATGCTCTCGATGCATTTCGGACCCTCAGGTGGCATCTTTTTATTCATGGGATGCTGTACTGGGGTGCAGTGGTTTTGGGATGTGTTTATGGTCCTAACTTGGGGGATCCTGCCTTTTTTTTTTTTTTTTTTTATTATTATTATTGATGCTATCCTCCCTATTAGTCCCTTTTCCCCAGGTTCCTCAGATCACTGGTGGTGACTGGAACCTCACATATACTCAGGATTTGGACCGGACTGGGAGCTCTCCTAGGAGACTGTCCCCTGACCATCGCTCGCTATGAGAACTGTGCGAGACTTTAGGCTTATGAAATCCTTGGAGGGTCTTGCACCCTCAGGCCTGGCAGTATACCTTTTACTCATCTGTTCACAGCTCTTATTCCAGAATTGATTACATCCTGGTCACACAGCAGAGTCTGTCGGGGGCGCTGGGCAGTGGGATGGCTTCTCAGGTCCTCTCAGATCACTCCTTGGTGTGGCTGCGGCTCTCCCTGTCCCCTAATGTTCAAAAAGATTCCTCTTGGCAGCTGAATAATCAGCTCCTCAAAGAGAAATATATTATTGACCGCATTAGGACACAAATTTTGATTATTTGTGGAACAAAATGAGGGTTCCGTAGTGAAGGGGGATTTGGAGTGGTGTGCATTTAAATGTTTTGTATGAGGGGGATCTGATTAGACTTGCGACCAAGAGAAAACACACCCGTCTTAAAGACATGTCCTTGCTTTCGGCCCGCATCAATACTCTAGAGCAGTCCCTATTCCTTCTTTCGGAAGAGGTACATACTGAATTATCTCTTCGGGACAGATACGCAGAACTTTTACGTGAAAAGGCGGAGCATGCTGTCTTAAAGACTCATTCCACTTATGTGGACCAGGGCGCTAAAGCTGGCCGTCTTACATCCTCAGCCTTCGTTGTCACCACTTTGAGATGCACAAAGTGTTTATTTTTACTACTGTTTGGTTTATTATGTTTGTTTTGTTCTTTTCACGTTCACCGATGTATGATGCGATCTCTATATAATGGACATTATGCTGATAGATTGGATTAAATACTCTGTTAAGTTACACTGGCTACTACAAGGAGCTAGTAGTCATGATTCCATCCTTACTTCCAAATTGGAGGTGCTTCATTGCACACAAAACTCAATGGTAGATACAGTAAGGCATTGAGAGATGGATGTATTGGTATTGCAACTATTCTTTGTGACGTCTTCGTCAATGTATATAAGAAAACCTTCAATAAAAGCATTATTTCAATAAAAAAAAAAAAAAAAAAAAAAGCTGGTCGTCTACTGGCCCTTCGCCTCTTGCGGCAAGAGGCCTCCCATCTGATCCTGTCTATATAGAGTCCATGGATGGCACTCAAACTTCACCTCACGATACTGTACATGAATGTGATTTTGTGTTAAAAAAAAAAAAAGAGTTGTATGGCCCTCTACCCAATCCTAACCGATATTCTTTTTCCCCATTTGTCCGTAGATCAACAGGCCTCCTTAATTAGACTCATTTCAATGGCTGAGATTAGGTCAGCCATTGATAGTCTAGTGCCGGATAAGGCACCAGGACTGGATGGCTTTACCACTAACTTCTACAAGGTATTCGCCCCGAGTTAATACCCCTGTTACATCGCTTTTTTACCCATCTTCTGCAGCATGGCACCTCGGATGCATTCGTTTTAGAGGCTATGGTGGTACTTCTCCTTAAGCCGGACAAGCCCACTGTGACAGTTTCTAGCTATAGGCCGATCTCCATTTTAAAATGTGACATTAAGATTCTTGCAACAATTCTGGCTGCCAGGATTACTGCAGTATGGAATGGCCTTATCGGTCAAGAGCAGGTGGGATTTATAGCAGGGTGCTCCTCAATGGATCATCTCTGGAAGATCAGTCATATTTTCTCCACCTCCAGAGACTCTGGGACACCGATGGCACTTGTTTCTCTGGATGCGGAGAAAGCTTTTCAAAGGGTCAACTGGGACTTTATGTTTTCGACACTTGCCCACTTTGGCTTTTCCCTACAGTTTATTGGGTGAGTCAAGGTTTTGTATTCAGACCAGAGGGCTCACATTTATTGTAACAGAGGTATTCTCTTCCACCTTCACTTTGTTCTCAGGCACAGCAAGGATGCCCCCTTTCCCCTTTATCATTTAATTTATATTTGGAACTCCTCATTAGGAAGCTCAAAGCCACTCCAGGCCTGTCTGGTAGTGAGATCAGTTCTAAAAACTTACAACTCTCAGTGTACACGGATGATATTTTGCTACGTCTCCCAACCCCTGATATTTATCCCCACAGCCCTAGTGACCATCAAGGAATTTGGTGTTCTTTCAAATTACAAGCTTAATCTTGGTAAATCAGAAGTTTGGGCCCTTACCCCAATTGTTACCGAGTTGGAAATAGTTTCCTTAGGCTTGAAATGGGCTCCACAGTACATAAAATATCTAGGTATCTACCTTACTAACAATGAGGCTTTATTATGGAAACTCAACCTAGACAATCTGTTGTCCACTCTGTAGACTAATTTGAAGTGATGGAAATCTCTGCTGTTGTCCCTCTGGGGGAAGGAACAATACGGTCAAAATGCATATTCTTCCCTGGGTATTCATCCCCCCCAAACATGCTCAATGTGATCTGATCTCCTGGTTCCATAAATTGCATAGTATTATTTCAGATTTTATCTGGTCTGGTATTCCATGCAGGTTATCTTAATGGACTGCCCCAAAGCATTTCGGGGGACTCAGATTGCCATATTTCCCGGTGTATTATTTTGCCTGTCATTTATGTAAAAATGTTTCAATGGTTGACCCATCCTTCTATATCAGGGTAACACTCAGTTTATGCCCCCATTTGGTTAGAATTAGAACTGGAATTAATAAGTTACACTGGTGTGTCGGTTCATTCATTGTTCTTTTTGTCCTTGAAGGTGCTCCTGCAGACCTTAAGATCTACACTTATAGCTGACCCAATTAAAGTCTATGCACAATTTTGCTCAATGTTGAAGTACAATCATTATAGAGATATCTCACAACCTCTTATGAGGAACCCTAATTTTAGGATTGGGGTGAATATGTTACCCAGCTCTTGGTTTCCACAATTTGGGACCAAAAAGGTGTGTGACTTGCTTCACCAGGGGGTTCTTCAGTCCTCCCAAGAGATTTTGGCCCATTTCAACCTGGCTGGGACTCAGGATTTTAAATTATTTCAACTTCATCATGTCCTGACCTCATGGTTTAGGTTGGATCGTTGGGAGGTGAACAACCACGACCTCCTCCCTGCTATCCAGGACCGGTCTTTTCAACCCCATGCGGTGGCCAACGTTTACTCTTTTTTTTGTTTTACCAACTTTTTCCTAAGTTAGACGGATCAGCAGGGCACTGGAACGTGGACTTTCCTCCAGAGGTTTCTCAATGGCAGATGATCTAGAGTGATGTCTACAGGTTTACATCCCAGGACAATCTCCACCTTACATAGTTTCGGATTCTTAATATGTATTTTACACCCCAGAAAATGGTTAAAATGGGATGGATTCCATCTCCAATGTGCTTCCAGTGTGGACAGGCAGACGGAACTCTCCTGCATATTATTTGGGATTGTCCTAAAGTAGCCCCACTGTGGCGGCTTATTGAAGACAAGGCTGATCCATTATTGGGCCTATCTGATCTCTTTACCCGAAATATGTGCGTTCTTGGTAAATATGATAAAGGTCCTGGTTAGAGAGAGAGGAAATATTGCATGGCCTTCATTGCTCTTTCAGTCAGGCGGGTGGTTTTGAGACATTGGCTTGACCAGATTTCGGTCTCCTATCAAGAGTGGCTGCAGGAATGATCTAATCTTCGAGTGGAAAGAATGATAGCAAGCCTCCATAATAGACTGCCTTTGTTTGACAAGCACTGGGGCAAGCTGCACACCTTGTACGCTTTGTAATGCCTTTCTTCTAAGCTTGTTTCAGGAACCATCATATCAGGATTTGTATCCTTTTATTGCTAATAGCAGTCTTTCATTTTTCTGGTTTATATTAACTGCCACTCAATAAGATCACTCTGTTGGGGGATGACTGTTTACGGTTCCTCTTGTATTGTTCAACTTATATTTGCTGTGTTGGATGTTTAATAAAGGATATTAAATAAAAAAAATGAATAATGGATGGGGAAGAGTGTGTTATGAGAATTTAATGGTCGCCAGAGGTGTGGGATGCTACATATACCACGAGGGCGAAGCCTGAGGGTTTATTAAAGCATCCCACACTGAGAACAGACATTAAATTTGATTGTAACATGACAAAACTAAGATCGGAATTGACGAACACAATTGGTTGAATTGGGTCAACTGGTAGAGGAGCAACACGGCATTATGAGACGATAATGCCGTGTTGCTAGTGAACTACAGAAACAAGCCACAGGAGGAAAACGAGCAGTGTGGTAAGTAGGAGAGGAGAAGAAAGCGCAGGGAATAAGTTTTGAAATAGCAAGCAGGTACACTAGACGAGCAGTGGGACAAATGGGGCAGAGGGACAGGGTTAGGAGCAGAATGAGGGAAATCAGAACAAGTGAACACTGAAGAGGTAGCGAGCGACAAAGAGATAAAGGCTGAGCAGGACGAGATACTGTACGAATGGGAGAAAGACAAAAATGTAGCACAAATCCAGAAATAGAAATAGTGGCAAGCACCGAGCAGAGACCACCTCAGAGAGACACAATGGAGGAACCAGGAGCATAAGTAGTCAGACAGAGAGGAGGCAATGGACCTGAAGATCGACTCACACAGGCAACATCCAGAAACGCATTTCACTGTAACAATTTCACGGTCTATGTATGGCATGGTCAACTTTAATTATGCAGCCCAAAACACAGAAACAGAAGATAGCACAGAGAGTGGACAAATGTGACAAGGAAAATGAAGCGACCTGTCGAAACACAGCGTGAGTACCGAAAGGAAAAAACAGCAGCATGTGATTATGCAAATGAGATACAAACACACAGCGACTAGTAGAAAATGAGCAAGATCGTGGTCAGCCTGCAAACAATATGGAAGTAACAGCCGCTCGGAAATCTGTCAAATGTGTCGCAAATGTTAAGTAACATAATTGTAGCACCCCCCAAAAAAATTAAAAAAGCCATATGTATGTAAGAGAGCTTCATTGTAATTTCTGAAAGTAAGACTAAAAAAATACTGGAAAAGTTCATTAGTGTCATTTTCTTTTGTATAGTATCACATATACAGCCTCCTGTAGACCATGTTACATGCACATTAATCCCCTCCGAAAGTGGCATCTAATGGGGAGTTAATGCATGGTTGGTCCGCTGTAGGCACTCGGCCTGTGGCCTCAGGCCCCAATGGCCCCAACCATGCATTAACTCCCCGTTAGATGCCACCTTCGCCGTGGATTAATGCTTACGTAGGACACATTTCCTCATCTTCTATTTTTTTATAATTGCTGGTCAGCAATTTTTTGCCAAACTGACTTTACTGTTGCTGTATCACTCACACATACACACATACACAATGAATCAATCAAGTCTATTTAACCAGGCGTTCACTGTTGAGCAGAAGCTCATTTGCAAGATGGACCTGGGTGGAGCATGAACAATTGTATGTACAGGTCAACACAGGTATTTACAAGGCAATACAGATAATACTCTTTACAGAGAGGAAGAAAAAGAAGTTCATATGTACATAGAATCATACAGATGTTGTACAGATTACATGGTATTTACATACATAGAAGTGTCTATAGGAAGATAAAGCAGGTTATCTAAGGTTGCAGGAGGAAGTAACGGAAGAAAAAAAATAAAAATATACACCAGGTAGAGGTGAAGGTAGGGGGGAAAGGAGGGAGGTAGGGGGAGAAAGGCTAGGAGGGCACGGTGCACAGAGAGGAGTTGGTAAAATGAGATGTAGAGAAGGTGGATGGAGAAAAAGAGTATGTATGAGCCCCGGGATTGAATGCTATAAAGTACGGGGCATGGTAGGATGTCACAATCCAGGGTAGTGAGCTCCTATCCGAGGTTGGGAAAGGAAGAATAAGGGGATGGACAGGCCTAGTGTTGATAAGACAGGGGGATAAGAGAGAGAACAATTAGGCTGGTGAGAAGCAAGCTGGGGGGGGGTCAGTACTTAAAATTGGGTCTAGGCTATACCAGTGCAGACACCGGTACTGGGTCTGAGTGGGTGAAGCAGTTACAAACTTCTCCGATTGTATGGAAATAAAGCATCTTGAAGACATTTATACCGATTAGAGTGCTTAATTTGAGGGGTTTTTGTAGATCGTTCCTTAAGGTAGGTAGCATGAAGCTTATGGCTGCCCTGCCGAAGTGGGATTTTGCTTTGGGTACTTTAAGTGTAATAGCTGAGTAACTTCTTAACTCATATTTCCCAATTATACTCAGGGGAAGACAGCAGGAGATATAGTAAGACAGCTTATTAGAGATGGCTCTATAGGTCCAGAAAGCGGCGTTTCTGTGGCGCCTGAACTTTAGTGATGTCCACCCCACTGCCGCATATAGGGTGCAGTGATGCATGTCGAAGGGCAGTCCCGTTATAAACCTCAGTGCTCGATGGTAGAGTGTGTCCAGTTTAGCCATGTAAGAGTTGGGGCATTGGCTGTAGAGGAAATCAGCGTAATCAACCAATGATAGGAAAATGGATTGGATTGGACCAGTTGTTTCTTGGCATCTATGGTGAGAAATTGGTTGATTCTAAAAAAAAAAAAAAAAAACAGTCCAAGCCTCTGCCGAAGTCGTTTTAGCAAGTCCTCGATATGTTCGATGAAGGAGAGTCTTTGGTCTATCCAAACTCCCAGATACTTGAATTTTGTAATAAAATTCTAGTTTTTTACCTAGAACTGTGGTAATTTGGGGAACTGTCCCACTGGACACAGGGTTAGCTGTATGGATAAAAGGAGAGAGGACCATCGCTTTAGTTTTTTTGGCATTAAGGAGTAGCTTTTGGAGGAGTTGGCTTTGCAAAGGTTGAATTCTGACTGTAGGTCATTGCAGGCAGCTTCAGGTGTTGGGCAACTCACGTAGAGAACTGTATCATCTGCAAACAGATGGATGTTGGCTTCTTTTATACAGTAGTGATGTTATTAATGTAGATTGCAAAAGTAAGGGCCCTAATATAGAACATGAGGTACCCTCTCTGCAGAGTTTTAAGGGGACAGGCCTCCTTTGGCTTTAACTTGTTGAAGGCCCTGTAAGATAGTCAGTAAACCAACGCAGAGAGGAGGGGTCCACACCTATGGTTTGAAGGGAGGAGAGGAGCAGACTATTGTCGATGGTGTCAAAAGCCTTGCTTAGATCAAGGAAAACAGCACAAATAAAGTTTTTGCTCTCAAGATTACGCTGCCAGTTGTTAGTAACTTTGGCAAGGGCTGAGACAGTGCTATGTTTAGCTCTGAATCTGGACTGCATAGGATTTAGCAGTTCCCTAGACTCAAGGTGAGTCCTCAGCTGTGCATTTACAATTTTCTCTAGGAACTTGGACGGGACTAGAAGGAGAGAAATTGGCCTGTAGTTATTGAGATCGCCAGGGTCACCTGATCTGAACAGTGGTATGACATGTGCTGTCTTCCATATAGGTGGTAAGGTGCCCTCAGACAGGGATAAGTTAAAAGGTGGGTGACGGGTATTGCTAGTACGTGGTAGGCAATTTTTAGGAAGTAGGGTCAAGGCTGTCAGCCCCAGCACTTTTTCTAGTATCCAACTGAAGCAAGAGGTCCTCTACCTCTTTCAGTGGGGCAGGTTGAAGCGAGAAAGCCGTTGAAGCTATCGGAGTTTCAGGCAGTTGGCTGGCAGTCTGGGAGCGAAGTATGTTTGCAGGGGAGTTATCAAATGCCATGCCTGCAGTAGCAAAGTGGTTATTGAATGCATCAAGTATATCCATCTTTTTGGTAATAGTCAAGTTGCCAGAGGAAATCTTGGTCGGGAGTGAACTTCCTTGGGAGTGGCCTAGCAGATCAGTGTGTTCCAGAGCTTGATTGGGCTCTTTGTGGCAGAGTCGAGTTCGGATTTGAAGAAGGTGGCCTTCGATTCTCTGATTGTTTTGGTACATAAATTTCGTAGTCTCCTGAACTGGTTCCAATCCTCTGCGGTGTTCAGTCTGCGTGCTTTTTTTCAGAGCTTATCTCTTTCTAGAAGCAAGGACTTGATCTGAGGGGTGAACCATTTACAGGTTTTGGTCCTAGTTCGAACTTTAATCAGGGGAGCATACTTATTAAGGGCCCCTGATAGAATGTTGTGGAAGATATTGTAAGCTGATGTAATCGTTTTGGCCAGGTAGAAATCTTACCACTGAGGGGAGTACTTAAGCTCGTTTAGGTAGGCATGTTCATTGAAGTTGCGCCTGGATCTCTTCATAGAGAACTTGATGATGGGTGCTGGGTTGTTGGTGGATCTTACTCCCGCAATAAAACAATGGTCGCTGGCATCTGAGAAGAAGACATCAGTGCGGGAGAAAAGATGAGGTTTGCTCACCATTAGCACATCCAAAAGTGTACTTTTACTGGGGTTCTTCACATTTGGGCATGTTGGTTCAGTAATAACTTGCGTCAGCCCATGTTCATCACAGAAGGATGCAAGCGGGGCAGCTGTGTTAGAGAGCCAGTCAAAGTTGAGGTCTCCTAAAATAACAGTTTCTGGCAGCCCCTGTCCCAACTTGTCACTTAGATATGACTCAAGCTGTAGGCCAGCAGATGGTGGTCTGTAGCATCCTATTACGCAGAGTGCAGTAGTCTGTGTAATTTCTACTTTGAGAATTAGGCATTCGAATTTGCTAGTGACAGATGCAGAGGATAAGCAGAAGGCAGAAAATTTGCCTTTAACGTAGATAGGCATGCCAGAGGAGGAGGGGTAGCTATCAGCTCTGAACAAGGCATAGTTGGGTATGTTTACTTCTCTATCAGTGGTGCTGGGTCTAAGCCAAGTTTCAGAAATCACAAGTATGTCAGGACAGGTATGATTTACCCAGGTTTGTATTAAAATTATCTTTTTAAGGAGGCTACATACGTTAATATGCAAGAAGCTTATTCCTTTTAAATTTGCTAGTTCTGCTGGCAAAGCAATAGCTTCTGGGGGGCCAGGGTTGAGTTCTACATTGACTGAACATAGCAGGAGGATAAGTAGGATTTTTCTAAGAGCGCTAATTATAAGCTTGTAATTCCTGCCTTTCTCCCGTCTAGTAGATCTGATGTTTTTAGGGACTGGAAAGTAGCCACTATAGAAGAGCTGATCTGTTGTAGCAAGAGCTAGTACCCTACCACAGTAGGTGGGGAGGAGATAGAAGTCTGCGTGGTGGGAGGTAGGCCTTGTGGTGGGGGAGTGTTATAAGTACTACTGGTATGTGTGGTCCAAGAGCAGGGTTCGAGGTATTGGTACTTGGAATCACAGAGGCAATTAAAGGATAAGTTGCCATGTGGTATACAGCACAAGGTGCCGTTGTAGACCAAACATGATGGTAGTTCAGGTGTCCAATGCTGGGCAGCTGGTATCAGCAGAAGAAGGAACAGTATAAGGAGCCATATAGGGCCAGACATGATGGTACCTCAAAAAAGGAGCCACTCAATTAGCCCAGGGGCCAGTGGGGTTGCTGGATTAATGCAGCTTATCAGTAGCTTTCCGATCCAGGTCGACCCGAATTTGATAGCATTTAAAAATATTTAGTGGTGAAGGGGCACAGCCAAGAGAGCCTATGCGTTTAGTAAAGCGAGGCCCTGAGACTTGGATCCCCGTAGGCTGGACAGAGAGAGGGGAACACAGGCCAAGTCTCTACTGGTGGGGCACTGCGCCAGGAAGTGGACTAATATTTTGGCAGGAGCTACTGTATTTAATAATCAGTGGAGGTGGGGGGGCGGTCGAAAAGTTGCGGCAGTTGCTTGCCCTCAGGGCCTTGGGTCCGTGGTTCGCGGTCTCAGCCGGCGGCTAGAGGGGCACCGACTGCCCGGCAGCTGGGAATCCCGCAGCTTAGGAGCTGGGAGCCTGGGCGACAGTTCCACGGCTGAGGGAGAGAAGGAGAGTGAGGATTAATAAAGGGGATTCACATAAAGGGTTCGACAGAACAGCAGGGAGTCCAAAATTTGCAGAACAAAAAAACGTGTATTACTTTGGCACCCAAAAGTGTCTAGGGCCAGTGCACGTATGCAGGGAAAGGGCTGTAAACACTAGATTTCTTTCCCAAACCACAATTCATGTCCTTTCAAGTACAGACTGGGTTAACACTTCGGCTTTTTAACATTTGTCCCAACATTTGTCCCAACTTAAACATCTTTGGGTTTAAAATCAAAGAGCAGAAGCCAGATTCCTCCAGGGACCAATCAGAGCGTGGCCTGAGAGGGCGCTCGCAATCTGGTTGGTTGCGGCAGTCTTTCTAAGACAGTCTTTGTTTGTGTCTTTTTTTTTTCTTTTTGCTTTTAATTTTTACCAGAGTGGTATATTTAGACCGCGATCATGCTTACCTCAGTGAGCCATGTCAGAGCTGTTCTTGGTGGCAGTTGTCCACTGCAGCTTCCGAACGGCAGGATCAACCAGATGGAGTTTTTTTTTGTTTTTAGATGTTGAACATGCATATTATTTAAGAAAAAGTGACGAGGACTCTTGGTCTGACAGCTCCTCGCAATGTGGGTAAGGAGCTGCTATGCTTCTGAAAGTGATTAGCCTTCCCAGGAGGAAATGAACAGCCAATCAGGGAGAGTCTGTTCCTGAGCGACTCGGCTCGTGCTCGCCCTTATAACCCACAGGTTATAATGGCAAATTATAACTCGGATGGCCTATGGAAAAAATTGCTGAGCAGTTATTACATTTGTACTGTCAATATTTGTTGAATCCTGTTGAATGTTTATTTGTCTACTTGTAGTGGTTGAAAAAATTTTGATAAAATATATATATACACACACACACACACACACACACACACACACACACACACACACACACACACACATATAAGAAAAAGGTAGAGTGGGGTCCTGCAGGTATCAGTGTTGGGAACTAGATCTCAACAAGGGACTTGAAGACTGGAAAATACAATTTGCCTATGACAAACCTATGAGAGTACATATGCTATATGAAGAGAGACAAAAGGAGCTTGGATTCTGTAGCTCATTGTGTCACTGTTTAAATAGGTAACTGCCCTCCTACACTAATAATCTGTAATAGGTTGGACTCTCGGGAAGGGGTGAAGAAAATGTGTATGGACCTTTGGAAACTTGAGGAGTTGTCAGGAGCATGGTAGTTGGAGTTTAATGCCGAAAAGTGCAAAGTCATGCTCCTAGGGCATAGAAGCCCAAGAGCTGAGTATTTGGTGGGGCTAGGTATGGACAGTCACTAACCAGGAAAGGGACATTGGGGTTATTATATCTGATGACCTCAAAGTGGCAGGGCAGCGTGATTTCCTTTTCCCATGCCGGAATTTTTTCAGCTGATGTTAGTGACCACTGCTTTATTGCTGGTATAAGAATTGATGCTAAACCCTCACCAACATCTAAATTTTCCACTAAAAGGTTCAGACGGAACTACGATCCTCTCGCATACTTCAATGAATTAAAAAAAAAAACTCTTTGCACTGGCAGAGTTTTTATCTTGCTAAATCGTCGAGTAATGCCTACGACATCTTCCATGAAATTATAACCAGTGCCCTAAATAACCATGCTTCTCTGGTAAAAGCAGGTATAAAAGCTAGAACATGTTGTTGGTTCTCAGCGGACCTCAAGGCTGCCTTACTAAAAGAGATCAACTCTGGGAAAAGGCTCGCAAATCACACACAGACGAAGACTGGTGTCTCTTCAGGACAGCTAGAAACACATTCACTAAGATGGTCAGAGAGGCCAAGGCCAATTTTTACCGATCTGAGCTAGATTCTGCGTCAAAATGCCCTACCAAGTTCTGGTCCACACTAAAAGAACTGACTGCTCATTCTCCAGGAAATGTGCTTCCCTCCAAAATTACCACTGACAATGCTATAATCAATGACAGAAACGAGATCCTGCAGGCCTTCAACAATCATTTTGCCACTGCAGGCCTAGCATTCGATAATGCACCGGTAAGCAGACTACACCCACAGATCAACACTAAGCTCCCAGAACCGAGTAACAATATCATAACCTCCTCATTCTTACCCACCTCCGTAAAGGAAGTTGAAGATCTTCTCCTAAAATTTGACACCAAAAAAAGTGCTGGGGCAGACTTCTTTGACCCATATTACTTGGAAATTGCTCATCACATCCTTGCTGCACCCATCTCTCACTTATTCAACTTGTCCCTATCGCAAGGTTCCTTCCCTCAATTATGGAAAGTTGCTCACGTCATCCCCCTGTTTAAAATCAGGGGATCCCTGTGACCTAAATAACTACAAGCCAATCTCCCTCCTCTCCATACTCTCCAAGCTTCTAGAAAAAATTGTGGATACCCAGCTGAGATCTTTCATAGACAACTCGAACTAACTAAACCCTATGCAGTCAGGCTTCAGAGCAAAGCACAGTACCATTACGGCCCTGGCAAAAGTAACTAACGACTGGCAACGGGACTTGGACAACAAAAAATTCATCTGTGCAGTTTTCCTGGATCTCAGTAAGGCCTTCGACACTGACCACTGTTTGCTCCTCTCCACTTTACAAACAACAGGCAGAGACCGAACCTCCTTGTGTTAGTTCCATGACTACCTTACTGGTAGCCAACAACAAATCAAGGCTGAAGGGGAGCTTTCTTCACTTAAACTGATAAAAAGAGGTGTCCCTCAGGGGGACCAGATTGGGACCATTACTGTTTGTTATCTATATCAACAGCCTGGATGTAGGCATTAAGGAAGCAAGCATTCACCTGTTTGCTGACAACACGGTGCTCTACATAAGCCGTGCATCTCCTGAAGCTGCCTGTAGCGACCTGCAAACCGACTTTAACATCCTGCAGCACCAGCTCCTCAGTAAAAGACTACTACATAACGCCAGGAAAACCAAGGCAATGCTATTCTCACCAGCTGGCCAGGGGGCATATTCAGCCGCTGCTGGGCCATTACCTACTATCTCCACCTTACTAGGTGAACATCTTGAATACATACTAAAATTCAAGTATTTGGGTGTCTGGATAGACAATAAACTCTCCTTTGTGGAACATATAGAAGAACTGCTGAAAAAGCTGAGGCAGAGGCTTGGACTCTTCTTCAGAATAAATTGCCTCCTGACTGCAGATGCCAAAAGACATCTCGTCCAATCCACGTTCCTCTCACTAACGGACTATGCTGACTTCATATATGGCCAGTGCCCAGCCTCACACCTTGCTAAATTGGACGTACTGTATCACAGAGCTCTGAGATTTATAACAGGCCTCCCCTTTTCCATCCACCACTGTTCACTATATGCAGCTGTGGGTTGGCCCTCCCTTCAACACAGGTGGTATAGAAAAAGCAGCCCTCTGGATGCTCCGAGCCATCACCAACAAACTCCCGCAATACACTGCTGACCGTGTCCCACTAAGCCTGATTGGGAATTGTCTTGAGAAGTCACTCGCTGGTTTCCCTGAAAGTACCTAGGGTCCGTACCCACTTTGGAAGAGCAGCCATAAGCTTTGTCCTGCACATGCTTTGGAATAAGATAAAGAAATTGCTAAGACTTAGCTCCCGTTAATCTTGCTATGTTCAAGACCCTGTATGCCAAAACATTTGTGGAGCTCTGTAACTGTTTCCACTGTTCCTAGTTGTCCAGCTGACGTTTCCACTCAATCCAAGTCCTTCCCGTTCAAACTAAGTGTTCCCTTACCAAGATTACCCCCCCCCCCGGTCCATTCTAGTCCCACCGGTACTACCGGTTCATCCAAGTCCATTCCAGTCCCACCGGTACTACTTACTCATTGCAACACCCCCCATCGCCCACTCTTATGCCCTGATACCACCTGCTTAGTATCCCAGAATCTTTCTGCCATCATCCCCGCCTCCTACGTGTGCGCTTTTCCATATCCCACGGACTCCTTTACAGGCTATGAACATGTTATTGATGGATAGGATTATAAAGGCATCTCTGTATATATTATTTACCTTTCTTTCTACACTGCATACATTTTGTTGTATACGTCTTGCTACTGTTGTTTTATGTATATTTTACTTGTACTCTATTCCGAACCCTTGTCCTTGCAAATTGCAGGTCCACCTTGTAAATGAGCTTGCTCAATGGTGATCACCTGGGTAAATAAAGATTTTGATTGATTAAGAAGTGGGAAGGGTCAGTGGGATGAATAGGGAGAGACTCTTCAGCAAGGGGAGGCAGGTGGTGTTGCCACTGTATCGCTAGTTTGTAAGTCCCCACCTGGAGTATTGTGCCCAGTTCTGGAGGCCGCATCTGAGAGTACATAGGCAGGGAGGCATGGCTTAGCAGCAGAGCAGTGCAGATGTTCTCTACCAGAGATCCCAAGGAAAATAGCTAAAAAATGCATTAAAGTATACTTAAATCACTCTCTTTTCAAACCAAAAGCTTCCTTAGGCATCAAACAACTATTCGGGAACCAGGAAAATCTAAAAGTACAATACTAGCTACAGACTTTTTTCAGCTGAAAAACTTGAACAGGACGGAGCCGCAGGTGGTACTGGAAGCAATGCTAAGGCTGTGTCCCCAAGTACAATCAATCTGACCCTCATGCAGATAGTTGAAACAGTTCGGGACATGGACCAAAAAAAAAAAAAAAAAGAGAGAAAGAAGAAGATGCATTTACCACCCCACCCCCCAATTGCCCTCCAAACACAGAACAATGTGGAGTAAGCAACCCAAAAGGTAGATGGCTTGATGCTCAAATTGGTGGACACATCAGCAAAGCTGACAAAGGAAAATTCCCTTCTTAGTCAACATCTGGAAACTGTGGAGAACCAGACATGAGAAGGAAACTTGAAGGCTGGTGGGGTTGTTGGAACAAGCGGAGGGAGAGGCGCTCATGGATTTCATTAAAGTTACACTATCACAGATTCAGGGACTCTCTGTGGATGACCCAGCCTTTTTGTTAGAGAAGGCATACCAGATTACCCCAGGAGGGCCATGGCCAGTGTGAGTCTGCGACAGCATCCTATCTATGGCTCACCGAAAAAGAGTTCCGAGATATGTAGATGCTTCACTCTTACGGTTTTTTGATCTCTCCTATTCTAGCAGTAGGGCCAGAAGGATATTGACTGTACACTGTACTCTGAAGATCCAGCTCAAAGTTATCTGGAATGGACATGTGTACTTATTTAATGACCCAAGAGCCACTGAGAAAGTCAGTACATTGAGAATAAAATGGTG
Source organism: Neoceratodus forsteri (assembly GCA_016271365.2). Lineage (NCBI taxonomy): Eukaryota > Metazoa > Chordata > Ceratodontiformes > Ceratodontidae > Neoceratodus > Neoceratodus forsteri. Next base: position 649,893,066 of record CM057458.1, read on the forward strand.
GGCACAGAGGAGGAAGACTTGGATGAAGAAGTTGGCACTGATTGAGTGAAGTGTTGGAACCTTCTAAATGCTAGGTCCCCCCAGTACTGGTTAACGTGGTTAATTTACAAAATTGTGTCTTCGCTAGCAGTGCCCAGTGCTGTATTATACAAATTAGTCTGAAGAAGTTGAGATTCCACGTGCTGCTGGCAGACACCCCCCCAAAAAAAAGATGGTTTAATTGGACTAGTGCCTAAACTTTCTGAACATTCTGTGACATCTCAAGACAAGACTGACGAGTGTAAAATTAGGCTTTGAAATTGATAATTGTTTTTCAGTAATATAGGATTAAGGGTCTACAGACCCACGTATTTTGGACAAGTCTTTTTATGCATTAGTAATCAGGTACTATAAAATGGCTGCTTCCAGGTCTGAACCTGTGTGGTGGCGTAGTGGTATGGCACCTTTTCAGTTGCGCAGTACTGACTGCCCGGCAGCCAGACCATACAGAGGCACTTTCCACCTGCAAATAACTTTATTTTTACGGATCTGCAAAAGATTTTTAGTATATGAGAATTGGGTGCACATTTTATGGACTTTTCTGTTCCAAGGAATTGTGGAGGGCAGAACCCACTTGCAATGCTCACATAAGCTGTGTCCCATAAGACTATACAGTAACATAGCAGCGGACAGCACATAAGGACCACTAGACCCACCTAGTCTACCCATATACCCTGCCTGCATCAGCAGCTGCTGACCCTAACTGGTCACTGGCTTTTGCCTCTCTCTTCCTACATCTAAGGTTCCTTTAGGTCTATCCCACGCATCCTCCCCATCTAGCATATGTTCTACCTCAACTGGCTTCAAGATTGCTGCAATCCTAGGTTGTTTGACTAGAACTTGCTCCTTCCTATCCTTATGATCATTAGTGGAGGATTTCCTCAGCTGAGGGCTGTTTTTGCTTACAGTTGATATTCTAATGGTCGCATCTAAAAATATTCCCAATTCCATGAAATTATCCTTTTCATTTAAAATATACTTTATTTTTTCTAGGTTTCTTATGACTAAACAAAGCCAGCCTTTATAAGGGTGTGTTTGGTATCTATATGCTGATCTGATATCTTACCAGCTTATTTTATTTCCCAGAATCCCTTTAATATGCTGCCAATTTAGCTGTATATGAATTTTCATTCTTTGATTTTGGGACACCACTTATATAAATAGTTGGTAGCAAAGTACCAGCTGCAATCAATTTTTTTTTTTTTTCACCATTTCACCTAGGCAGTAAAGTGTCTCATTTTTTTCAATTTTATGATTTTTCACTCTTTGGCCTTTGGTAACTCTTATTTTACTCAGTGGTTTGTTTGGAATCTTCTCCACTCTTTTGCTTGCCACCATGCTTTTATTCACTATTTCTTTAGTCCTTTTTTCCTTCTTTTGGTTACTGAAGTCATCCCTATTTTGAGGATTTTTATTAAAGGAGCCAGAAGAACTGTGGGTCACCCTGGAAACAGGAAATGGGACAGCCATAAGAACTGGGGTTGTCTACAGGCCCCCAGACCAGGGGGAGGACACAGACACATTACTGTTAGAAGATATACAAAACATGACAGCTAAAGGGGAGGTTCTGATAATGGGAGACCAACATGCCGGATTCAGATTGGTCAATACCAGCAGGAACATCTGCCAGAACTAGACACATAGTGGATTCCTGCAGGGAGGGCCTCAAACAACTGGTACAGCAACCCACAAGAGACAGGGCTATCCTAGATCTAGTACTGACTAACAAGGAAGGGATCACAGATCTCCAGGTAGAAGGTCACCTGGGGCCAGTGACCATCACAAGGTATGGTTCAATTTGGCTACTACATCTAAATCATCCCATTCCAAGGCAAAAATATGGGACTTCAGAGCAGCTGACTTTGATAAGATGGCCAACAGAGTTAAGCTAGCTCTGGCAAAAAGAAACACAGGTGAGGGGGTACAGGCAAAGTGGGCAAGCATTAAGGATGCAATACTTGAAGCAACATCCCACTGTGTTAGACAGAAAAGGAAGTGCAAAAGAAGAAGGAAACCACTTTGGTTCTCAAATACAGTAGCAGAAAAGGTCAGAGCCAAAAGGCTGGCCTTCAGGAAATATAAGGGAACACAGCGGGATGAAGATAGGGAGGCATACCAAACTGCCCTAAGGGAAGCAGGGAAGGCAGTAAGGCAGACAAAGTCCCAAACTGAGGAAACACTAGCCGGAACAGTAAAAGAAGGTGACAAGACTTTCTATAGATACATTACTGAAAGGAGAAAGTCCAGAGGGGGTATTGCTAAGCTTAATGGAGAAAAGGGAACATGTGAGGAGGAGGACCCTGTAAAGGCATCTATCCTAAATAGATACTTTAGCTCAGTATTTACTGAAGAGAAGGTAGGGCAGGGCCCACAGCTTAGCATCATGGACACATGGGGGAGGGAGGTGAGCACTACTCCCTTCACAAAAGAAAGGGTCCTACAAGAGCTTGCTAAGCTCAGGGTGGATAAGGCAATGGGACCTGATGGCATACATCCCAGGGTACTTAAGGAGCTAAAGGTGGAACTAGCAGAGCCATTAGCACAACTGTTTAGTGAGTCTCTGAGCACAGGAGAGGTCCCAGAAGACTGGAGAAGGGCTCATGTGATCCCGCTCCACAAGAGTGGTAGCAGGAGGAGGCGGGAACTACAGACCAGTCAGTCTTACCTCAGTAGTGGGCAAGATTATGGAGGCACTCCTTCAGGAAAGGATAGTGCAACACCTGGAATCCATAGGGGCACAGGATCCAAGACAGCATGGGTTTACAAAGGAAGGTCCTGTCAAACTAATCTCATAGATTTCTTTGACTGGGTAACCAAGTGGTGGACCAAGGGGGAGCAGTTGATGTCGCCTACCTTGACTCCAGCAAAGCTTTTGACACTGTTCCACATAGAAGATTGATAAATAAGCTGGGTAGGCTCGGGGTGGGTCAGAAGTTGGTCAACTGGGTGGCAAACTGGTTGACGGGCAGAAAACAGAGAGTGGTGGTAAATGGTATGCAAGTCACAAGTGGGGTACCTCAGGGATCAGTTCTGGGGCCAGTCCTCTTCAACATCTTCATTAGTGACCTTGCAGATGGACTAGAGGGTAAGGCTTGTCTGTTTGCAGAGGACACCAAGATTTGCAACACAGTAGATGAGCCAGATGGGGTGGGCAGAATGAGAAGAGATCTGGATAAACTAACAAAATGGTCAGAAGAGTGGCAACTGGGATTTAATGCAAAGAAGTGCAAAATCATGCACATAGGGAAGAGAAACCCTGAAGCCACCTATAGGCTGGGAGGGAGTTGCTAGCAGTCACAAAGGAAGAAAGAGACTTGGGCATCATCATCACTGATGACCTGAAATCATCAAGCAGACCTCTAAAGCAGTAGGTAAGGCTGGGGGGTGTTAGTAGAGGGTATCACAAGTCATAAGAGGGAGGTAATAATCCCTCTTTACAAGACATTGGTTAGGCCCCATCTGGAGTACTGCATGCAGTATTGGAGGCCACACCTTCACAAGGACATTAACCAAATTGAGGCAGTCCAGAGAAGGGCAACCAAAATGGTGCAGGGACTGCATCAGAAGACATATGAAGACAGATTAACAGAGCTCAATATGTATACCCTTGAGCAAAGGAGGGAGAGGGGTGATATGATCGAGGCATTCAAACACCTTAAGGGCATTAACAAGGTGAAAGAGTCTAACATGTTTAAATATAAGAAAAATAGCAGGACAAGAGGACACAGCATGCGATTAGAGGGGGGCCGATTAAGGGGGAATGTGAGGAAATTCTTTTTCACAGAAAGGGTGGTGGATGCATGGAATGGCTTACCACAAGAAGTGGTGGCTATGAATACAGTGCAGGGCTTCAAACAGGCATGGGATAGGCAAAAGGGAGCAATACAAATGACTATGAATAGATAGGCCACTGACAGAGTAAAGGCCGATGGCACATTTATAAGGTAGAAAAAGAAATGGGCAGACTGGATGGGCCTTGCGGTCCTTATCTGTCGTCAACTTCTATTACTGTTACCTTCCACTTGATTTATTTGGAGTTTTCTTTGATTCAGTTCATTAAATCAATAAATCCATCTCCTTAATTTCTTTATTAGCTATTTCTTCTGTTATAGCTTTAATTGATTTCTTTTCTTTTGGTTGGACCTGCTTGACTGTTACTTTGACCCATGCTGTACTGCCATTCATGCATTTCTCCTTCAGGCGTCTCTCTAGACTGACTCAAAGCCAGAACAGTGCTTACTTCCGTAACTCAAAGGGTTGGTTTTTCCACATGCCGACCACTTCTTTTAAGAAGCAAAATCTGAGAATCAACAACTGTATTTTTTCCTGGTTACACTGGTCTTTTAAATATTTCACTTAAGCTAGTTCTTACGCTACTGTGTGTTTCAAACACATGCAACTGTCAACAAAGAAGGCAGCCTTCTCGGAGTACAAATGTACTCAGAATGAGGAGGACAGGGATATCTATTATGATAAATCAAAGGTGGCATGCAGGGCATTAGACAGGCAAAGGCTGCTAGAGAAGTATGGCTGTCACAGGTATTAAAATCAGGCAAGACGGCCTTCTTCAAATATAAGGAAGAAGAGGAATAGTAAAGGTGAAATTGTCAGATTGAAAAAGGAGGGTGGTTGGGCAAAAGGAAGCTGGAGGATTTTGAGGTGAGTGCCAAGCTCAGTAGAGAGAGAGAGAGAGAGAGAGTCAAAAACTGGTTAATGGGCAGAAGTTAAAGGTGGTTGTCGGGAGAGGATGGGGGGATTGTTGGAAGCTAGGCCAGTGACCAATGGGGTCTCACAATGCTTGGTCAGATGTTTAGCATCTTCATCCGTGACATAGCAGATGGGATCAATGATAAAATCTGCCCATTTGAATGACAGTAAACTCTGTGGGAGGGTGGACACTGAGGAGGGGAGACAAGAACTAAGGGAAGACCAGGTTAGGTTACAGAAGTGGTCTGGCATTTGGCAACTGGGAATCAATGATAAAAAGTGCAAAGTCATACACTTGGGGCAAGGAACCCAGAGGCCAAAATACTGGATGGGTGTTGTGCAGGTCACAAAGCCTGATGAAGAAAAGGATCCTGTTTTTTTTTTTTTTTTGGGGGGTGGGGTTACCATCAACAGTGACCTGAAGCAACTGGCACACTACAGGAGAGCTGCAGCAAAAGCAAATTAGATGCAGGACTGCATAGCCAAGGGGATTACCAGCAGGAAGGCAGAGGTCATAATATGGCTGTAGAGGTCACTAGTAAGACCACACCTAGAGTACAGTGTGCAGTATTGGTGCCCTTAACTTAAGGAGGATGTTAACTTGCTGGAGACAGTCCAGAGGATGGTGACCAAGATGATCCAGAGCCAGCAGGGCTACACCTATGAGGAGAGGTTCAAAAAGCTCAACGTGTACTCCCTTGAGGACAAAACGGGAGGGAGATATGATAAGAGACCTATGAAAAGATGAATATGGACGGCCTCTTCAGTTTAAGCAGGAACAAGCCCACCAAGAGGCATAACCTAAAACTGGTGGGGTGGGGGTGGGGGAAGAGATTCAGGAGGGAGTTGAGGAAGCACTTTTTCACAGACAGGTCAAGTGCAACGAGTTTACCAGGGACAGACCCTTCCCTAAGGGACCTGTTGATCAACACAGTGACAGGGAGGGCAATTGCTGTGGCAGCCACTTTCAGTAGCCTGGGCTCTAGTTGGTCAAATCCAGGGGATGAGTCTGGCTTTAGACATTTCAGGAGGGGTAGCACCTCAGTTTCCCTGACCCATCTCAGGTAAAATTGAGGACGGGGGGGGGGGTTCTTTTCATCAGAATGTCACTTTGGGAGAGGGAGCTAGATGACTTGGGTTTATATCTGTCGAGGTTCGCAAAGAAGGTGTTGAAGGCTGCAGCCACTACGTTGGTGTCATCTGAGGCTTGATCATCGACAGTGATCGTTCCCCCTGTGTGCTGACACTGCCTTGTAGCAGGGAGTTTATGCGACTCTAGAATCTTTTTGGATTGCAAAGGTGGTTATCCTGGAGACCACGCAAGTAGTGACTTTCTGCTGCCTTGGTCCCTTTCTTACATTTGTTTCTAATAGCTCAGTACCTTTCCCAGTCAGTTCTAAGGTTCGATGTCTTGTAGAGCTCCCATGCCTTGTCCCCAGGAATTATCTGTTTCTTGAGGTCAGCAGTGAGCCATTTGTGACACTTGCCTTTCACCCTGTGTTTCTTATGGGGGGGGCATACTGGTTGGCCATGGACATGAATACTTTTGAGAAGTATTCAAGATCCTCATCTAGGCTGGGGAACTCTATTCTAGGGTGCCAACTAATCATTGAGAGAGCAGATGCAAACGAGTCTGATGCAAAGCTGGAGTAATCCCTCATTGTAAATATTCAAGCGAGTAGGCCAGGTAGCTTATTTCTCCATACACAGAATATGGGTGAGTGATCACTGAGGGACCTGAGAATATTCATGCTGAAGTAATACTAGAAGGGTCTGTAACTAAAGCCCAGTCTAGAAGAATATGGTTCCCTGTTTTGGTATTAGTTCTTGTAGGTACAGTGATCACTTTGGTAAGTTGTGCATCAAGAGTAAGTTCATGCAGCCCATTGTCAGCTTGGGAATTCAGGAGGAAGTCGAGGAAGCACTTTTTCACAGACAGTGTGGTGGTCAAGTGCAGCAAGTTAGAGGAAGTGGTCTCCCTGAAAACAGTGGACAGCTTCAAGAGACAGAAAGAAGGGGAATGTGATGGGGGGCAGGTCCCACTATAGACATGGGGGGCCTGCACAATGCCTTTATCTGTTGGCATCTTCGTATGTTCAACAAGTGACCTCACAACTGCTGTGCTTGTGACATTAGCCAGCTGTCAGTCATGATGAAAAACAACTGTTCCAGGAGATTAGTAAATCCTTGTATCCTCTTTTAAAATTTTTAAATACACAAGACTAGTTTAAATACTGCCAACAGTGAGAAAGGCAACATTATATTTATAAAACGAATTCTCCAGTTACCTGTAGTGACCAAACAGCATTTTGTAAAGTGTAACGTGAAATGTATACACATTTGCAAACCTGTACACTACATAAAGTTTAAGTAATGAAAGATTCAGGCAATTTTCACAATTTAAGGAAAGATGTCACAAAACTCTGCAACAATTTCACAAGCTGAAGGATTATGAAACAGTTAAGACAGTTCTGAAACAAATATATGCAGTGAATGTCCTTTTTAATCCACCCTCTTCTTGTAACAGTTCTTCCCCCTTCCACTTGTTAACTTACCACTGCCAGGTAGGACAATGGTGGACCAAATGGTCGCCTGCTGCAACAAACTGTCAAGAGACACAAATAAGGCAATAAAACATTTTTACTATGCCAAGATGTACTTTTTTGATTTAGTAAATAGTCAGTTTTATGAAACAAATCAAACTCACAAAAGCAACATAACTATTTGTTCCAGTAATTTACATTTTCTACATCAGGGGTGTCCAGCCTTTTCGGGGTTGTGAACCACATTTAAAATGTCTGAATAAGATGTGAGCCACAACGTGTGGTCCATACCATAGCCAATGTGCGGTCCTTACAATACCCATATTTAAGAGTTAAAATAATAACAATCATTGTAAATAGTCAATAATTAATATTTTATTAAGTTAGTATTTTTAAAATAGTTGTAAATTTAAAATAATTATTCAGAGCAGCTCTGAAGCTTTATATTTGCCTGCATGCTTAGTAAAAAAGTAGCTCACAAGCACTCAGTGCACTTTTCAGCTCCTGTACTTTGACTTTTCTCAAATTCAAAAGACTGTGACATGTACTTGACACACAACTGACAAACCCATTGACAGCCCCATCAAACTGCTTCCAGAGCAACACGTGGCTCATGAGCTACAGGTTGGCAATCTCTGCTCTACATCATCAACATTAGGGGACACAGTATACAGTATAAAACATTACTAGAAGAAAATGTAGATAACTCCACTGATTGTTGAGCTACAGACTTAAAAGCCTGTAAGGCCTTTTTATCAAATAGGTTTATAGGCAGGTAAAACCAAAAAAAAAAAAAACACAACACAGGATGGCAGGGACTTCAAGGGAACTTTTTTTTTTAGGCAATCAGATCTGAGGCCATCTCTATCATTTTGACAAGTCTTCTTAGTCGCCTTTCCAAAGAGATTTCAATAATTATTATATTCAAATTAGTCCTGGAATGGAATCTTTATTAATAAACAATCACATACAGTACTCCAGAATTTGTGTTGTCATTTAGGATAATGCAAGGGGTTGTCAAATCCCATAGCCCAACGTCCTAGGCTATCAGTTTTTTGACAGGGACAAGCGCCAATTATTTATTTTATTTATTAGAGTCTAAGATTACAGCCTTTGAGTTAGCTCATTTACAAAGGTTCCACGTCGATTTAAACACACAAACAAATAAAAACAAACATAATATCGGAGTTACATCATTGGGTTGCAATAGATTAGTTACAACATGTACACTGTTGTGACATTAGGAGGGGATAGCTGCAAGATGGGTAAAAACAGAGGGGTTAAGTTTTGAGATCGAAAGTGGAAAACTGAGAAGGTTCAGAGCCAGGAACTGTGGCTCCACAGTTCCATTTGTTAAGGAGTGTGGGAGTCAGGAGGAGATTCCGAGTTGTAGTCGGGGAGAGAGAGAAGGAGGTGGGGCGGGGGAGAGAGTCAAGGAGGGAGGGAGAGGGCAGGGAAATGAAAGATATCTGAGCAAAGTAACAGAAGAGGAGAAAGAGGATGAGGGGGCAGGGGCAGAGCAGGGAGGAATAAGTGCAGGAAAATTTCATGAAATATGCCAAGAAGGAGGGAGTCCACACAAAGGCGAGGCCTAGGTCAGTACATCCAAGTGTGGGAAGCAGTGACAAGACATTTTACTGGAGAGGTAGGAGTGAAGTTTGGATATGAAAAGACCTAATCTGGTCTCGGCTTGCAGGTCCGGTGGGAGTGAGTTAAGCTACTTAGGGGTGCAACATCCAAAAGAATGCTGCCCTAGGGTTGTGCCGTAGAAAGGGACTTTGCAGAGATTATTCTGAGACCCTCTGGTCAGCCTGGTAGGGGCTGTTGGGGTAAGCATGGATTGGATACCGGGAGGAGTTAAGCTGAAGGTGGCCTTTTTGGCCAGAAGACACAGTTGGTCTGCCCTTTGTCCTTCAGACAACTACAACCAGCATTTAAAATTCTCAGCTCCCTTCCCATAATACTGCGGGATCTAGAGGTCCCGATTAAGCAAACTGCTGAAAGAAATGTCTCTCCCCCACCCCCCATATGTGGCACATTAGATTTCTCACCTTTTTTCTGGTTGATCCTGCATCCCTCTGCCCACCATGCTGTTGAACCAACTCTCCCATGGTCCCCAGCGGCCAGCCGTGTGGTGAAGTGAGCTAAAGAATAAGTTGCAGGGGACCTCCATGTGCTGGCACTTCTACGTTAATACCTGGCAACAGCACATTTTCATGATTAGACTACAGATACCGATCATGCAGACTCAGCCCAGTTGGTACTAGTAGACTAAGCGTGAAAATGCACCATTATCAGGTGTTAACTTACTTTTCTAAGTGCCAGCACACAAACATCCCCTGTGGCTTAGTCCTTCACTCATTTAATCACAGAGCTGGCCATGGGGACAGTGGAAGAGTTGGTTCAGCTTAGAAAATGGGACTCCTGAATCCTACTCCCTGATTGGGTCGGACATCCAACCACCCAGTCCGGTATCAGGCAACAGAGACTGGGAAATAATAAGCCCCAGTCTCCGTTTGCCTTCTTACCAGTATTACTGTGCCACAGAATGTTAAGAATTTTGGTTGTTGCCATTTTTTTTTTTTTTTAAACTCTCACTTAGCAAGATTCAGTTACTGACTAACTAACTATCTCCCCCTTCACCCTTTCTTCTGCTGTGAAGCATAGTTTGTAATGAACAGAAAATTATTACTCTGAGCTTTTTGCTCAACATAGGGCTGTCACAGCACACCATCAATCCTGCTGTCCTATCCACTCCTCATGCCTCCCTCCTCCATCAGTCTGTTTGATTTGAATTGGCCGCAATTTTATTTTTGTCAGTAAGCGAGCAACACAGTGATTCCCAGACCCCACAATGCCAACTGTATCCCCCCCTCCAAAAAAAAGGCAAAGTATATGATATGGTCACTCACTCCCATCTCCGCAATAACTAGGGAGAAGGGAAAAAAAAAAAAAAAAAAACACTTCTTAAACAGTGCCAGCACATTCGCGCTGTACAAGACAACTTCCCTATATTATCCTGGCTCCACCGTTTGACCAGAGATGAACTGATGGCTGCCCCCGCCCCCCAAAAAAATTCTATGACAGTTTCTACTTTACAGACCACTGCCACCACCACCACCACAAAGACCAACACAAACAAGCAGTCCAGTTTTGTGTTTTTTTTTTTGGGGGGTCATCTCAACAGTACATTTTTATACTAGCTCGCATTCATTCAAGCTGCATCCAGAACGTTGCTCATAACCGGCTCCAGCCATAGCTAGCTTCCCTTGCTACACACAGTCTAATAGCTACAAAATCATATACAAGAGTCAGGTACCTCTTTGCTCTTTATCCTCTTGTAAACGATGCAATGATAAATCCCATTTCAGCCCAGCATACAAAGTTCTAAGCGAGTGACATGCTCACTGCCACTTCCTGTCCTGAGCCTCTGCGGCAGCAGTTTCCAATCACTAGCAAAAGCAGAACAGAGGGAAAAGTGGTGGATATCAGCATTCTCTTGTTAGTTGTCTTTCCTGTGCATTTTTTTCTTCAGTCATGATGAATGCAGTAGGGAGATGGGGTAACCTTACAATCAGGAGGAAAGGAGCAGAAACTAGTGACAGAACAGGTACCATGTGATATGAACTACAGGCAAAACCACGACTGCAACATGGGCGAGTGCACATCGCCAAATGCAACGACGACGATGCGCACTACAGTCGAATCAAAATTAACGAGATTCCAAAACTTCTTCTACATGGCTGACCTGCACAAATATTTTTATGCAGGAAGGGGGCTAGTAATCTATGATGGAGGACCCTACAGAACACACATTGGGTGGGGGAACATAAACCCCCACCCAAAAAAAAAAAAAAAAAACACACACACACAAACAAACAACTGCACATTTATTCCCACCCAGCTCTGAACTCGGGTCGCCCACACCAGACGCACAGCTCTAACCGCAGCACCAAACCACCAATTGCAAACTGCCTGGCCAAATATGCTCCTACATCCTTGCTCCCCATAGCTCCCTATCCCAGTCGTTCCGTACAAGCCGTCGCCGTTTTGTGCCTCCATACTCACTGTAACCGCTCCTCACTCTTTTATGGTCGCAGTCATTACAGGTGGTCAAATTGAGTTGCTCAGTCTGACTCGCTCATGTCACAGTTCACCGACAGTACAGGGTGAGCCATTAACTTTTTTGAAATGTTTGCTCTGTCAGTCACAATAGGACACTCTACTGCAGATGTATCCAGTGGAGGGACTACTTTATACCATAATTTTTGATTGCTGGAACCTCTATATGACTCCCGGGACTGTGAACACCGCCTCCGCGGCTAAGTGATACAGCTCCCTTAGTGAATAGTTAAGACCAAATTTATTAGTATTCTCTGTTAAAACCTGCTCTCTTAAAGTCTCCCAATCTGTAAAATCCTTAGCTAAACACCCTAAACCTGCTAAAGTAACCTAAAACTGTACTCTGCTGCCTTCACTTTCTTCCTTGCTTTTTCTGTTTGAATCTTTGCTCTCTATTGTTAAAGCTGTACTGGTTACCTTAATCCTGTAAATCTACCTGCCTAGCTTCTGATACTACCTCCCTGCAAGCTAATCCCCACCTTTTTCTCACCTCCGCTCTCTCCTTTTGTCCTGCTCACCTACTTAATAACCTCTCCCTGCTACTTTCCTTAGGAACTCTCCAAGCCCGCCGGGGCTTCGGACCCGCTCCTCCCAGGACCAAAGGACCCGCCACCGAACCAAAAGAAGCCTCTGGGGTCTCCGATTGCTCAGCGGCCCCCAGTGAAGAAAAGCCGTGCTCCGCCAGAACGCCTGTTGCCAGGGGCCGCACCACTGCACACTTGCCGAGGAAGGGAACCAGGAGCTCGGCCGCTCACTGGTACCTTGTACCGCCAAAGGCGCAAATGCCGTAAGGTACGTTCTATCGATTTCCTCCTGCCGGCTCTCTCCTGTTGGGGTTGGGGGCTATAGCTGGTTCCACCCTCCACAAGCGGCTGTTTTCACCATAATTTTTGATTGCTGGAACCCTATACAACTCCGGGACTGTGAGCGCCGCCTCTGCGGCTAAGTGACTCTAGCTCCCTTAGTGAACTCTTCTAGTCCCACAGTGCCGTCCTCTCCACCCGCCCCCACCTCACCCACCCTGGTCAACCCTTTAGCTATATAGGCTCCCATTGGTCATATGACTAAGTGTCCACTTTTCCATTGGCTCCTTATACTCTACTACCACTGGGGGAGTTTGTCCCCTCTCGTGTGGCTTGCACCTTATCTCTACTAGGTCGTGACTCAGCCCCTCTGCCTTAACTAAGCCTGCCTTTTTCCGCCGCCCCTGGATTTACACACCACTGCTGAATTACGCTCACTCCCAAATCTATCTCAGTCCTACGTGACGCTTCAAATAGACGCTTGCCGGCCTCTCTCTCTCACTCTGCCTCTCTCTGCACTGCTCCTTCCTATACTCTGCTCTTCCCTAGAACTCTAGCATCATGCTCCTCCCCCACAAGAGTCCCTTGTGTTTGGCTATTAGTCATAAAGGACCAACTCTCTCTCTGGTTTTTTTCCCTGCTTGGACTTAACAGTATCTCTCTGTCTCTGCCCCAGACGAAAAACAAAACGTACCATCAATCAGTGATTTTAGTTTCTCCAACCTGCTCCTCTCATACCACCACCCTATACCTATTTTTCACTACTTTTCCAAAAAAAAAAAAAAAAAAAAAACAGGTTGCACATACTTATTACTTATGAGCTACTCGCAACATAGAAAAAAAAAAAAACTGAAAAATCATAACATGCTCCTCAAGGCGCTGCTTGAGTTCCTAGCTCAGCGGCTACTATTGCTAGCTGGTGACGCTGAACCTAACCCAGGCCCACACCCAAGCAATACCCCGTTAACACCCACTACCAAAACCAAATAAAGGCCTTGTAATTGCTCACATGAATATCAGAAGTCTTCTAGGTCACTTAACTGAGCTTGAGGCCTGGATACGATTGGTTAATCCTGACATCCTATGCCTCACTGAAACATGGCTAAAACCTAGCATCCTGGATGCACAACGTACCCTGCCTGGATATGCTATCATCAGACAGGACAGAACTGGTTCTAAGCGGGTTGGGGGTGTCACCATCTACTACAAAAGCCACCTTATGCTAAAAGCTGCCCCTATCCCTAGTCCCCAGATGTACGGCAAATCTCTGCATGCAATACTTGCCCTAGGTGCAAAGTACCTACACATTATATGTCTATACAATCCACCCACTGGAGGACTAGAAAGTCTCCAGAAACTACTTCAACATTCATCACAAATCGTGAACATGAATGAGACCATCCTGCTAGGCGATGTCAATCTGAACTGGTTGGGACCAAATCATAGCACCCTGGCATCACTAGCTCAAAGGCACAACTTCCATCCGTTAATAATTGATGAACACAAGAATGACCAACTCCCTATCAGGAACACTGTTAGACTGGATCCTCACAAATAGACCAGATCACGTAACTAAGGTAGCCGTCCTGGCTAACTCTATAACGGACAACACGCCCATGATCTGCCATTGGCGCTCCTGTCCACCACCTGCTCCTCGATCCCGCCTGGTCACCTTCACTAACTTTGCAAAACTGGATCTACAAGCCTTTCTCCTTGACACTGCCAACACGGACTGGTCTGAAATCTTCCTTGCAACAAGTGCTGAGGTTGCCCTAGACGTGTTCCTGACCAGGTGTGGTTAAGTACAAAGGCGGCATGTACCGAAAATAAAGAGAAGGGTCAGAGGTCAACAAATGCGATGGCTAAATAAAGAACTACTCCACAAACTCAAAGCCTGGGACAAGCTCTGGAAACAATACAAGACTACTGGCCTACCCAGGGATCATCTTATCTACAAACAGCATAGAAGTGTCTGCAAAAAACAAATCAGGCTTGCTAAAGTAAGTACTGCCAGAATCTATTAACCAGCTCCTCAAATGATCCATGCAAATTCTGGAGTCACATCAAAACCTTCCTTGGCACCCCGCAATCTGTCACCCCTTCGGAAATGATTCTTCACGGTATCCACTGCAATGACTCCCTTACCATAGCCAACGTCTTCAATCAACAGTTCTCTGACCTATCTCCCTATACGCCCACCCTAAATGCTGCACCTGCTGCCCCTCAGCCACTCTCTACCAAAGGGAAAACCGATGCATCGACAAGCGACCCTCAACAAGCAGCAACAAAAACTTTTTATTTCAAGGCTGTGACTAGAAAGCAAATTCTTAAACTCCTAAACGCCATATCCGATAACACCAGCCCTGGATCTGATACACTGGAACCCGACTGCTGAAAGCTGCTGCCCATCTCATCTCCTATCCATTAGCCAGGATTTTCACACTGTCCCTCTCCACGGGCACAGTCCCAGAGATATGGAAGGCCGCTAGAATCACCCCCATTTTCAAAAAAGGGAACAAAAACGAAATATCGAACTACAGACCCATTGCCATTCTCTCGGTCCTCAGTAACATTCTAGAGAAAATAGTAGCCACCCAGGCCATCGAATTCCTCGACTCCTCAAACTCACTCTGTGAAGCTCAACATGGTTTCAGGAAACATCAAAGTACCACAACAACGTTAGCAAAGATCACCTCTGATACTCTATTAAACATGGACGAAGGTCATCTAACTGGGGCTGTGTTCATCGACCTCACCAAGGCTTTCGACCTTGTGGATCACCCCCTTCTGCTGACTACCCTTAAAAATATTGGCTTCTCATCCCCTGTAACAAACTGGTTCAGAAGCTACCTAACAAACAGGACACGAGCAGTCAAACTCAACTCTGCTATCTCTGACAGTGCCACAATCAACATTGGAGTACCGCAGGGCTCAATACTAGGCCCTCTCCTTTTTTCACTGTTCATAAATAATCTTCCCAGCAATATAACATCTGGTGCCTCACTACTCTATGCTGATGACCTGGTTATCTATGCTCGTTCAGGTTGTATTAACCATCTCAATGCTACTCTGACATCTGCCTTCCACTCAGCTCAACACTGGCTGAATGCTCATCGCCTCATACTTAATGCTAGCAAAACTAAAGCCATGCTACTGGGAACAACCCATAAACGTAGATCCTGCTCATCTCCCCTGAATATACTTGACCTAAACGGAACCCCTCTTGAGACTGTAAGTACGTTCTGCTATCTGGGTATACTGCTCGACCAAACCCTTGACCTAAACCAGCACATCCAAGAAACCTGCAAAATGGTCAATTGCAAACTGGGGGCTGCCTACAGGACTAACTACATGCTCACACCCACTGCCAAGCTGGCCATTGCCAGGGGAATCCTCCTGCCAACTCTATCCTACTGCGCCCCCATCCTAACCATGGCAAAAAAACTGCACTACAAAAGTGGGATACCACCTACAACAATGTTTGCCAATATGCACCAAAGGTCCCCCGTCTTAAACATCACTGCCAACTATAATAGGCATAAAACTTGTCTAGTGTACCTACCCGGTTAACAAAAACTAACTAAATAAATAAATAAATAAATCTTAATAGGGCCCCTCTTTCCCAATCCGTAATCCACCCATCTCCAGTGCTCTGTCTAATATCCCTTCTGTTCAATTGTATTTTGCCCCCAGTCTTGTTAACTGAGTATACCTTCCAATCAAATGTAAAACTGTTTTTCTCTCCTGCTTTGTTGTATTGATGTACCTGTTATACCCTGTTGTACTCTCCCGGGTCATTCCTGAAAATAGGCATAAAACTTGTCTAGTGTACCTAGCCGGTTAACAAAAACTAAATAAATAAATAAAATAAAACTTCATAAAGACCTAGGCTGGCTTTCCCCCTCCTCCACCAGACAGTACTACTTCTGCTGCCTCTCTGACTCCACAATCAGAGTGACTAGACCTGCTACATTATCTGAACTGCTCCAGCCTACTATCCCCTCGCGTGAGCAGAGATCGTCTGAAAAGTCTTTGGTAAAAGTTCCCCTCTGCCGCACTTCCAAGGGCTCTGGTGCATTTGGGCATGCTGCCCCCCCAGGCATGGAACTCACTACCGATTGACCTAAGACGAGCTTCCTCACCCCTTGCTTTCAAGCGAAGACTACGGAATCACCTTAATTCTATGGACCAATGTGCCTGTTTTGATCCTACCTAAATCCTCTCTTCAGCTTACCTCTCCTTCCCCCTATCTACGGCCACCTCCCCTTCCCTTGTATATGCCCATTTGTCTACTTCCCCCTATTAGATGCCTCGCATACCGGTTATTTGGACTGCTTGCACTTTCTATTATGATTACAAAGAAACCTGTATGGCTCTACTGTCTGGTGTATTATACATGCCTCTAGTCACTTTACCTTTCTTAACCTTGTGTTATGACAATTGCTGTTTTCACATACTATGTTATGTGTATTACAAATGCCTCCAGTCACCTTATTGTTACAAACGTTGTGTATAACAATTGCCAATTACCTTACGATTGTGGTACCTGCTTTCCAATCCTACTGTTTGCACTAATCTTTTGATGTACTTATTTAAAACTGGTACTGGTCTCTCCTCATCTTCTTCCCTCCCACCCCACTCCGCACACCGACTACCCCTGGTATTTCTAGCCGGCTTTCAGTTCTGCAGCACTGTATCACTACCGCACCTTTTCTCGCTAAAGCCGCATGTTGCCATAACTCTCCCCTCAGTGACCGAGTCCCCCTATTTGCCCTGCCGGCTCACGGTTCCATAACCCCGGACGCCGTCTGCAGCATTCTACCGCTAATGCCGTATCTTCCCACTCTACCCTGTTCCTTTTCCTCGATGCCAGTTTTCTGCCTCCCCCCCGTCCTGTCGACCTCCTCACGGGTCACCTTGCCCGTGAATAAACCAGTTTAGTTCTGGAGCCCTTCGCTCGTCCAGGTTGCCAACCCCAGCCCAGCTTGGGCACCTGCCAGCCGGGCCACATTCCCCTGCCTTTCTTTCAGACTTAAGGTTCCCGTGAGTCCGATCGCTGTCCCATGTTTTCCCCTCAACAGCCGTACTCACGCCTGCTGCTGCCGTTCTCAGAATCTGGTCTTCACGCAGTCCTTCCTACCAATCGCTGGCCAGTCCCTTACCTTTTCTACCCCGGTCCACCCCCCCCCCGCACCTCTCATACCGAATCGGTTCCATAAGCCCGGTTATAGACTCCTGCCTCTCGCCGCTAAAGCCGTAACCTTCTTCGCTGTCTCACCCTTTCTTCTCCTGCCTGCCCCTTACACTCTCCTTAGTTTCTCGGCCAAATCAGTTGGCAGAGTTCTCTTACCTTGGTTTCCAGCCCTGCCACCTCCCTACTATCTTGAGCTGTGCACTTACCCTTCCCTGCCCACATCCCCCCCCCATCAGTTTCTCCAAATCTAATCTGAAATCTGTCCTTCCTCCAGTACCATCTGCCTACTTATAAAAATTGTATGCTTGTATCAATGTACCTGTACATGTACTGTATAACCTGCACTGTTCTACTTGTATTGTAATTGTACCTCCTGGGTCGTGCCTGAAAATAGTCACTTGCTGGCTAGTGCACCTACCCGGTTAACAAAAGCTAAATAAAATAAAATAAATAAATACAAAAAAAGTGTTTTATTACTGCTAACTTTCTGCCATTTTTTTCCCTTTTTTAAAAAAATGTATTTTAGAATGTCACCCAAAACCCATTTTCTAAGTGCAATAATACCCTCCAGGGTATTATTACTTACAGCGTGATGAGTAGAGGGATGCAGAATCAACCAGATAAAGAGTAAGACATTTCAATGGGAGAATTAATTCAGTAGCATGGTGGGTGGAGGAATGCAGGATCAACCAAAAAAAAGTTAAAAAATCTCATGTCATCACAATTTTCAAAAAATTATTTTTGGCACTCTGCTTAATCGTGACCTAACTGGCCCAGCGGCTTGGGGCGGTGTCAGTTGGTGCTTTTGACAGTGGCATAACTGTGTATGTGTGAGCTCTTTTGAATCATTTTAACTGGACTACCATCTCAAGCATGGGGATTACTACTTTTAGGCCAGCCACTTGTTCATGGCCAAGTACTTAATTTCAAGATTTGTCAATCTCTGGATAACGCAGGCACTCGGGTTATTCCTTGTGTCTTGCAAAGACCTCAGTCAGGTGTCATGTATTATTGCTTAGTTATATCCAGTTATTAACATCGGATAACTTTTCAGGCCTAGTCTGTAAGATCATGGGAATATTTTGGAGTTGAATAAGCTCATGTTCACTTTGAGTAACTCAATTAAATCACTTTGGAAACACATTTTCACAAGAAAAAAAAATCATAAGCCTCGTTATTAGTTTTGCTTCTATATGAACCAAAAATACAAAACTGTAAAATGTTCAAGTTTAAAAATAAAAAAGACATCAGAAAGTTTCCAGTATATCAATACATTGAAAGTGTAGGACAAGATGTATTGATACACACTGTTCCAAGCTTTCATATAACAAAATTATAAAGGATATACTACGGTTGGCCGAAATGCATCGGCCCAACCATCATTATCCTGACGCAGGGCACCCGAAACACGGTTGCCAGGCATCGGGATTTTGCCTCCACTGGTGATCCCCAATACTTAGGATTCTTACTCCGGGTGGGGTTTAAACTTGATGTTGGGCAACCGTGTTTGGCGCCTGGGGGTCGGGCTATTGCCAGTCGGGCCGATGCATTTCGGCCAATCGGAAGTATCCCGTAATGAAGTAGTGCCAGCTGTTACTTTTTATTCCTGTATTTCCTTTTTACCTTGTGTTAAAGGCTTCCTACCCAATAGTATGATCTATCACGAGCAGCCATGATTACCATGGAGCCGGTTTAAGGCCGAGATGAATAATAACATTTATAAGGCTTTTGCTGTAGGGGCAGGATATTGTTTAGACCCTTTGTTAAAAAAAACAGAAGCAAGCTACGTGGATGGTGCAGTATGCAACTAAAAATGTTTAAATTGCAGGCTAGCACATGCTACACCTTGCAGCACCTAAAGCACCTTGTAATTTAGTTTGAACATATGGACACACACAGAGATTGCCTTGGAATTTTCACATTGATCTTTTCATTGCAGCAGTATTCTATATATGGTGCTCAAAGTCGATATTAAAAAAAATAAAAATTCATGAGCAATAAATAGGTTGTGCCAATCTGGGCTGACAAAGCTCAAGGAGCACAACGCTGTGGTAGATGGCTGGACATTTGGACTGGGGTAAGGTGCAGTATCTGGAAACTGACTTCCAAAATTTATAGCTAGCACTAAATACATGGTACTTCAGGTGCAACAAAGTTTCTTGGTCCCTGCCCTAGTGCAGGGCCCTGAACAGCCTCCATCGACAGAGCACCTGTTGACAGTTCCTCTTCCTTTATCTCCGCATCCAGTCAATCCTTTCCTAATGTTGGTCACTTAACTAGTGAATTGGTGTACAGTCCACAATATTTGGAAGAGGAGATGATAATGGAGGAGTAAGAGGAAGTAACTGATGTACTTTGCACAAGTTGAACTCAAGAGTGTGAAAAACATTCCTAGATCTTCACCTGAGTGTGCCTCCATTCTAGTCCTTCCTCATACAGGTCCTGGTTAAACTGGGGTTTCAAGCAGAGAAGGAAGAGTCCTCCAATAAAAAACTGTACGAGTTCCTGGAGGTGTCTGCATCTCCTACTCTTATTACATCTCCTGTGAATTAAACATTGGAGGATACTACTTTGGCTGCTTGGCACAGACCTGTTCAGTTGCCAGCAGTCCCCAAGAAAGACTGAAACAATATCCTGCTCCACAAAGAGTGATGGGCTAGTGCTCTGTGGCATATCAAAAGTGTGTAGGTGCTCAGCTACAGAAACCTTGGCTAAGGCTTCATGCAGTAACGCAGATCTGTTAATACAACTGAAGCGAGCCACATGGGTGGTGCAGTATGTAACTATGAAGATTATTTAAAGTGCACGCTAGCACAAGCTACCTGTGGTGTCAATGGTAAGGTCGACAGTACAGCTAAGGGCACCGGAGGATGCCCCTACAGTGGCAGTGACAGTAGGCACTTCAAGCTCCAACATGATTTGATAAAGAAGTTGTGCATCCACCAGCCCCAAGGCAGCTGTCAACAGTGGAACCGTTGACAAGACTGTGCCCAGCAGTGGTATAGGCTGCAAATCCCCTGGCAGGAGAGGCAAGCCAGTGCCAGACCCAGACTTTGGTGTCAGAGATTGTTGGGGGGAGGGGGGTAGGCATAATGGCCATGGTCTGTGACCTGTCTTTCTCAGAGGACTTATTCTTGGAGGTGAACGGGAACAGTCTGGGGAAGCAGCCTTGTCTTTGCACAGCTTCTCCTTCTCAGAGTGACAGTGTTTTTCTGCTGACAGAGGATTTTTCCTTCTTCGATGAATCAGCAACAGCTGCCACTGATCTTGGGAATGATGGGCTTAAGGTGAACCTGGAACAGTTGCAGCTGATATGGTGCGATATCTCCTGGTTGCCTGATTAAAGCCCTGGCAAATACTGCAAGCTTTATCGTTGTGGTCTTTGTTGAAGCAATGAATATACATGGAGTGGTCATCATCTTTATAGATTTTAATGGAGCTTCAGCGGCAATAATGGAACAATGGCTCCTCGTTTGCTGGTGGTGGCATAAAAGTAAAGTTTAAAATTCACTAAGGCTGCTATCTAAAGTGTAACATTCCAAGTTCAATGGCGTTCTTCAGCAGTGGTGGACTAATAAGTGGTTGACAGCAGGAGAAGGAACCGACGCATGATGGGATGCCCACATTTACGCAGGCACTCAAGAGGAGTGTCAGGGTAGACAGCCCCAGCCAGCAAAAAATCCAGGGTGGTCCTGATGCCAACAGCTTACAGCTTTCTAGCTGAAAACCTACATTTTATGATTGCTTACCTTCTCTAAAATTCATCGATGATGCTTGTTTCATCTACTTCTTTTCAGAGTAGAATCGGGAATACATACAAACAGTGTAATTATGCCTCAACTTGTTTTGTTTCAAATCTTTGATTTGTTCTTCTTGCATACTTCCTGAATGTTACAAATACCCCCAAAATTCAGTGCGGCCAATCATCATGCAACAGACTCGGTGGGCTCCACTCATCCCACTATATCATAAGTGGCTAGACAGTATTAGAGAGTTCCCCAAGTTCAGGAAAGATGCAGGGTGTTGATCAAAAAATGTAAACACACATGTTTTAGTACGGCAACACCAGTATGGCACACAGTTTAAAAGAAAAAAAAAGGAATCAGAATGAAACTACCAGCTACTTCAGCAGTCTCCACAGAATGAGAGTAATCATTAAATGTTTTTTTCAAACTAACACTTTGAGGCCTAAGGTGGTTGACAGTGTCCCTTTAAGGAATGAAAACAACATGGAGAAATGGGTTCTGAATATTGACGTATTTGCCAGAAATGCAAAATTATTAAAAACAACTGACATTTTGTTTTTTGCTAACAAATGCTACTGTTTAACAGATTAACTAACTACTTTGTTGGGTCTGTATCCCCAACAAAATTAAATGCATGTCTGTTTTAGAAATCCAGACTTTGTTTTCACATTGAACAAAAAAAAAAAAGTTTCTGTAAATATAAAGCAATTATCTTAAGAGTACTCACCTCCTCAGGTGTGATGACTCCAGTTTCTTTGAACTTCGATTCCTAATTTTAAAAGTTAAGAAAATTCACCAGTTACTAAAAAGAAGTAGCTTTGGAAGAAAAAATAAAGTGTGATGACCTGAAATGCCAGAAAGTGTCAGCTTTTGTACAAATGAGACTCCTAGAATGAAAAAACACCAGCATAATTATCTACTGTAGGATTACTATGATAGCAACTAAACCAAACAGTATTCATATTATATTTTTAATTTTTTTTTTTATTTCACATTATGCAGCAGACATTTACTGCTGTCGAAAGTTATGATTACATACAATACACTAATGACAGAAAAACATAGTGTAGTTATTTAACTTTTGCCAAGGCAGTAGGCAGAGCTTGTGGGATGCTGTGGTGCATATGGAGAGACATCACCAGCAGAAGAAGGGAGGCGGTGCTACAACCGTATAGGTGGCTGGTGAGACCCCACCTAGAGTACTGGATCCAGTTCTCGAGGTTGCATCTCAGAAAGGACATAGACAGGGTGGGAGGAGTCCAGGGGCAGGGCAAATAAATGGTGCTGGAGATGCACAAGAAGCCTGGCGAGGAAGAGACACAGATCTAAACAAGTACACTCGGGGGCCGACAGAAGCCTAAGTACCTCCCAGGGTGAACAATACGTTACCACCTGTCCTAATTTTCACAGGACAGTCCTGATTCAGGCAGCTGTGTCCTGCAAAAAAACATAAAAAATACTACATGTCCTGATTTCTTACAGTAGAATAAATATTTTCTGATTTCCTCTAAATGTTGTAGAAAACCAATATCTTTTTTTTTGTAATTCTTTTTTTTATTAAGTTTCCAACATATATACATATGTCACCAGTATTTAGACAGTTATAAAATCTTCATAAAGTTCATAATATACAGTCAGACAATAGTGATGTTGTGAAATTCAATGAAATTCATCCCGTGTGGCTCATTATCTAATTTACAGTTATATGCTTAGTTCATTATAATAATACAACCGGGCTGTGCCTTCAATTTCAGGATCTGAGCGGTTAATATTTGTGGGGGGGGGTCTCACCCCAGGCTTGAGGGCTAGAAGTTACTCTCCAACCCGCCCCTCTATAGATGACATCAAGCATATGGGTATCTACCCCCAGAGGGCACAGGTTCACCATTGCATTAAGCTGCTCCGCCCTGATGCCATGGCACTCCAGGTCAACCCCCAGACAGTCCCCTCCGCATCAGAGAAAGGGGCTGAGGTGTCAATACATGGCCTTGGTTTGTCCTATCTCCCGTTTCGGGTTACATTCTAACTATACCGATCTCTTGATCGTTCCCTTGGTTCTCTTGCCACTACCTTATTCATTCAATGGCCATTCCTTACCTGGACCAGCCCCAGTGCATCACCTTTATTTATGGATCGCTGCACCCGCGGGGGACCAGGGAAGCCAGGCGAGGGGCAGCAGAATGCAATCCACCACCATCTCCATCCACGAATCCCAACCGACTCCCACATTAAGATTCCCTAGGGTGTAAAGGTAGGATCTTTCAACATATAGTATATCTGCCAGCGTGTCCATCTGGCCTTGAATTTCTCTTCCTGTTCACTTAGGTTATGTGTTATTTCTCCATGTTATAAATTTGTTGATATCCCACCAGTCTTGGACTGAAGGGATTTTGTTGTTAACCACTGCCTAGTGATTGCTTTTTTGCAGCCGTTAAGAGCAGAATAAGCAAGTACCTGGTGTAGGCTTCTAAAGGCTCTAGGGAGATCTAGAAATAAAAACATCTCCAGGGACAGTCAGAGTTGTGGGTCAATTAGTTCTGCAGCTGAGCCTCAAGCTGTTCGAGGAATCCTCGGAGAGCCGGACACAGCCACAGAACATGGGACAAATTGGCTTGCAGCTCCCCACATTGCCTCCAGCATTCTGCTGTGTTGTTTGAGGCATAATGCCGTGTAACCACCGGGGAGCGAAAATATCGGACCAGAACTTTCCAGGCGAATTCTCGCCACTGATGTGAGCTAGTGACTCGGCCTGACAGACTGCAAGCCTGTCTCCATTCCTCTAGGGAAATCTGATGTCCCGTCTCCTGTGACCATTGTGAACGAATGCCCTCAGTGAGAGCACTTCTTTGTGTGTTAAGTGCCTGATAATACCGCGAGATCAAGTGCTCTCGTGTCCTTGTGCCATTTAGCTGTATCTGGCATTGAATCAACGCCGGGTATCCCTCCGGGTTCCATAACATTCGTGGGAGGCCCTCTATAGAGTGTTGCAGCTGGAGATAGCGGAAAAAATCCCTGTGTGGCAGGTGAAATTTTCTCTGGATTTCAGCGTACGACCAGATATTGCCCTGTGTCATTATTTGTAACAAGTATTTTGACCCCTGTCTTTCCCAATGAATGAAACCACTGTCCATGATGTTAGGGGCGAAGTCAGTTAAGCTTGAGAGCGGGCAGATGAGTGCCTGATAAGGTGCCAAGCGTTGTTTTTTTAAG
This sequence comes from Neoceratodus forsteri, assembly GCA_016271365.2. Taxonomy (NCBI): domain Eukaryota; kingdom Metazoa; phylum Chordata; order Ceratodontiformes; family Ceratodontidae; genus Neoceratodus; species Neoceratodus forsteri. The sequence goes on from CM057458.1 coordinate 649,917,430, forward strand.
TATGCACCAGTTTTTAAACTGCGCCTCCAGCCAGAGATTGGGACTCTGTTGGGCTCTTCCCCCTGGGTCCTATCGATATAGGGTCCTGAGGTATGCCTGATCGCTAATAAGGGTCCTTTCTATCTCAAGCCAGTGCGGCGCATGGGCCCCACTCTGTCGAGTCATTATATGTGTGAGAGTAGTTGCCTGTTGATAAAGCATCAAGTTCGGCATAGCTATACCCCCATCTTGGCGTGGGAGAGAGAGTATCCCCAGCCGAATTCTGGGTTTTTGGGAGGCCCATATGAACTTCCGTATGAGGCGGTTTATTTCCTTAAAAGTTTTTAATGGAATATATAGGGGAATGTTCTGAAATAGATATAGGGCTCTTGGTAGGATTGTCATTCTGATTAGGTCCACTCTCCTTGATAGGCTAAGGGGCAGGGTGGCCCAAGCTTGCAAATCTTGTTTTAATTGTAAGATAAATGGTGTATAGTTTTGTTTATAATATTTTGTGTGATCTTTTGGAATGTATATACCAAGGTATTTCAATTTCTGCAAGTCCCATCTGCCTGGTAGAGAATCTCGGATACCCTGCATGGGGCATAGTTAAAGGTAAGATTTCTGTTTTAGCAAAGTTAAGTTTATATCCTGATACCGCCCATAGGCATCAATATCCGTCTCACAGCTGGGATCGTGAGGTCGAGTCCCGAAGGTACAAAAGTATATCATCATAAAGCCACACGGTGTTCAGTATCTCCTATTCTGATCCTCGGATTCGTTGGGATTCCCAGATATATGCGCTAAAGGCTCGGTGACTATGGCAAACAACAGGGTGATAAAGGACATCCTCGACGGGTGCCTCTTGAAGCTGGAAAAAACCAGAGTGGTGCCCATTCACTTTAACACATGCTCTGGGAGCAGAATATATATTCTGTAGGGTTTGGACAAATAAGGGGGGAAATCCAAATTTGTTTAAGGTTTGGTACAGGTAAGGCCACGCGACCCTATCGAAGGCCTTTTCTGCATCAAGGCTTATTAAAACAGCTGGATCTCTGTTCTCTTGCATCTGTTGCACTATATATAAGGATCGCTTGATGCTATCCATGGTAGTGCGGGATCTAACAAACCCCGTCTGGTCTTTGTGTACTAATAGGGGTAGCACCCTGTCTAAACGGTGCGCCAGTATGTTCATAAATATTTTATAGTCTTGGTTAAGTACGGATATCGGCCTATAAGAGGCACATTCTTGGGGGTTCTTACCTGGCTTAGGTATTACTGAAATTGTGGCCAGGGACCACGATTGGGGCGGAGGTTCCCACTTCAGAACTGAGTTAAAGACCGAAGAAGTAGGGGAGCAGTCTGGGTTTTAACACGCCTTATAGAACTCTGGGCGTAGCCATCCGGTCCCAGGGCTTTCATGGATTTAGCCTGGCCACTGCCTGAGTTACCTCAATTCCGTGATGGGTTTCATCAGGTCCTCCCTATGTGCCTCCGTAAGAGAGGGAAGGGATACCGAGTCCAGGTGCCCCATCATTTGCTTTACGGGAGGCGTAGTCTCCGGGGTGTAAAGGGCTTTATAAAATGTTGCAAAGGCATCCACTATGTCATGTAGCCGGGATAACGGTTGGCCCCCTCTAGGGTGCCTAATGGATGCAATAGTTGCCCCCTTCTTTTGTTTACGCACTTGGTATACGAGCAAGCGTGTGCATGAGGCCTACCTCATAAAACCTTTGTCTCAGGAAGGTTAAGGCAATTTCGGTTTGTTGCTGAATCAGCGAGTCCAGCTCCGCCTGGTTTGTTGTAGTTGGGGTAGGACCGACTCATCCCCCTGTTGGTGCGCCATTTGGAGGAAGTGAAGAGTGCCTTCCAATTTACTCCTGTATTCTTTTCGCTGCCTCCTTACTTCCGCTGAATATTTAATTATATGTCCTCTAAGGACTGCTTTAATTGTGTCCCAGTGTACTGAGGACGTGGAGTCATGCGGCGGGTTATCCGCTATGATTTCTGCAATTCTATCGGAGAGGAATTCCCGGAATTTTTTTGACCGCAGGTGGAATGGGTTCATTCGCCACTGCGTGTTTCTCGGTTGAAGGCCTACGTCCCAGTGGGTGGTCAAGGGTGCATGGTCTGAGATGGATATATCGCCCAATTGGGCATCCCGCACGGTGCTCAGATTTTCTATTTGGGTGTATGCATGATCTATTCGGGAATAAGTATGGTGCACCGGAGAATAATAGGAGTAATTTTTCGTATTTGGGTGTAGTTTCCGCCACACGTCACACCAGCCTACCTCCGATATGAATTTACTAAAAAACTTTTGGGTAGACGTTTGCTTTTGAGGTCTCTGGCTGGTGGAGTCGTCCCGGGGGACCATAATTAGGTTAAAGTCACCTGCCAACATGAGGATGCCCTTGGTCTTCTGAATTATCTTATCCAACAGAGGTCTCAGTCTTGACACTGTAATGCCTGGTGGTAGGTAAGCATTTGCTAGCGTCACCTCTGTATCGTTAATTTTCTCTTGGGCGATTATTAGTCGACCTTCTGAGTCGGACCAAGTGGTCTCTACCGGAAGTGGGGTGTGCGAAGATACAATAATAGCCACCCCTCGCCTTCTCCCCGCTTTACAAGATGAATGGAACACTTGCCCCCTACTTAGTTTAGCTAACTTGTTATGTTCAGCGGGGTTCATGTGCGTTTCCTGGAGGAAGGCAATATCTGCCTTTGACTTTCTAATATAAGCCAGTGCCCTGGATCTCTTAATGGGCGAGGCCAGACCCTTGACATTAAGGGACAACAACTTCAATGCATGGACTTGCATTGTAAACAATCATTGCGGTATTTAACGCCCGGCTTCCCTAGTCTCCCGCAGGGCCCCCAACCGGGGTCAGACATAGCTTGTTGACTGTATTCTGTACTGCATGAATTCAGTGACTCCTAGACAAACAGAACAATACCAACAAAACAGGTAACATAGACCAACAAGAAACAGGTACATAATATACCCCTTAATGGCCAACCTGGCCAACTAAACAACTCACGGGCACTTCCACCGATCTGGGCTAAGCCCTGATCCGAAAGTGGGTGTATGACCCAACCTGAGCAGCCCTTATTTATTCAGGGCTTAAGGTACCAAGGTACCTGTAAGGGAAAGGTAATAGGGATAAGTGACAGCCATGTCAGGGTCGTAGGCTCCCCCGGAAGCTATAATGGACCTAGAGGACTTCCGTCGTGCATACTAGGCGGCTCAGTCCTTCCACCATCCAGCGGGTATGTCCCAGCTTGTAACTCGGCCTTTACCAACCCGTCACGGAGCCCCGGGTCAAGAAAGTCTCCATCCATGAGAGTACATTCCCTGATCTCAAGCCTTCTCCATTCTCCCGAACTCCGTGGGCGTGCAGCCCAGCATCTCCACTATGGCTCCCTCCGCAAAGGCTGCTAGTCCCGGAGCAGGGGAAATCCCCTATTCTGCCCTCCCATGAACTAACCTCCCATCCCTCCGTCATGGTCACCCGGAGAAGGGCTCCCCCAGCCCAGATCCAGCACCCCTAGGTGAAGGAGCTCCTCATCCGTGGCCCATGGGCTAGGACTGAAGTCCACACCCCATTAAGACCCAACTGGTGTGAGTTGTTTGTTTGATCCAACCTTAGTCTGTCCACAATCCCCCACCCTCCCCACCTCTAATAGTCCTGCACATCCTATTTCAGTTGATCCTTTACACTGTCCACTTTGACCTAACTACGTGCCAGTCCCGATCCCAAACATGTACTCCCCACCCCTCCCCTTGCATTCTCAGCCCATTGCAACGCTGCCTCCCCGAACCCGCTCCCTGTATGGACCGCAAGAAGTGCAGTCACTGCCATCGGCCGGTCAGTAAAAGTCCCCCCGCCCAGCCACACCCAGCAGCCAACATGTCAAGTGCCACCTGCCCAGGCTCTAAGGCCTTCCTCTCAGCACCTCCGAGTCAGCTGTCTCTTCCATTGGGACTCAGAACCGACAATGTCCCAAGCCCAGCTCCCAGAGGTACAAGGAGGCACCGCCCTGAGATCCCCATCCACCAGGCTGGTCCCCACTTCCATCTCCCCTGCCGAAGCTTACAGTGCAATATTGCCAATTAATGTACAGGCCTGGCGGAATCTCGACCCCCAGCAGTCTCCATTGCAACACGTGGCTACTCAAATATGCGCCGTTGCTGGCACAATGATTAATACCCGTGGTTCCAATACCTCCCTCGAGATCCCTGACCACCCTCTTCAAAGACTGTCTCCGTTTCAATAACCTCTACAGCTCTCCAGTACCGCCCCTACCCCACGTTAAGCCCTGTCCATATTACCCCAAGGACTCCCATACTTTACACCCCTCCTTCGCCTACCGGAACATGGCGAAAAGGAAAAATGTTCAGATTTAGGCTTAATTATAGCTGGATCTATCTGTCATGACCACATTTAATGAGCAGAGTCCATTCAAATACTTGCGACCACTTCAGGTGCTAGGCGCAGGGGTAACTTTCTCAATCGGAACAGTGGGTCTGGATTTCAGGGAATTAACGATCGATTGTATGGCTTCTATACCCTGGCGACATCTGGAGTCCTGTTGGCCAGCATTCCACAGTTTCTGGGCCAACTTAGAGGCAGGGGTAGCTGCAGTTCCCCTTTGCTGCTGCGCGATCTCGATTTTCCTTGATTTAAGTTCAGCAATTGCCTCAGCCGCATTATCGAATGTGTGGGACCCCTCCTTAAAGTGGATCACAATCCTCGACGGGTAAAGTGTCTTAAAACGTATTCCTGCCGCTTTAAGCGCCCTCATGACGGGAATGTAGGCCTTCCGGCGCGCCATTACTTCGGGGTCAAAGTAGTTTTCGAAGAATAACCTGTGCGATCCACAACAGACTGTTCTCTGTCTCCAAGCAGTATGTAGCACGGTTTCTTTTTCTTGGTGTCTTAGAAATTTTATTAGTAGTGTGCGAGGCTGGGCGCCTACTGCTGGCCTAGGACCGAGAGTGCGGTGTACCCTCTCCATTTCTAGCGATATCCCTTCCGGTAATTTTAGGATTTCTCTCAGCATTTTCTGGGTGAAAGTAATAATTTCAGTGCCTTCCGTTCCCTCTGGGAGCCCCGACAGCCGGATATTATTTCGGCGGCTCCTACTCTCTGCATCCTCCGCACGATCCTGGAGGCTTCTTAATTGTGCATGTAGCTGGATGATCGCACATTCCGCCTCCCCAACTCTCTTGTCCGTGGCGGTCAGTTGCTCTTCATGTTCCTCCTGCTTTTTCTCGAGCTTGCCCATGTCCGTACGTAGTGCAGTGACCGTTGCCCGCATTTCTTTCCGAAAGTCCCTTATTTCTGTTAACATTTGGGATATTTGTCTCTGTAAAATGGAAAGCGGGACCCGGTCGGCCTGTGTTTTGCCGTGGCGGGAGGTCGATGATGCCCGCGAGTCCCCGCTCTCCGAATCTTCTTCCTGGGATCTCTCTCCATCTATGCGTTTTGGGGATCCATGAACAGAGTCGCCTCTTTTTCTGGGCATTCTGCTACCTCTGGTTTACAATTAGTGGCTTCTGTTTTGTTGTTAAGCTTTTCAAATTGAGGTATTAACTATTTTCCGTAGGGAGCCTCGCGACCCAAGCTGTTGCTTAATGCATGACGTCACCGGAAGTCCGAAAACCAATATCTTAACTAAAATACTTTACAATGATAAAAAACAACAGAAACAACTTAAAAACTAACACCTACTCTGTTGCATTGGTCAAGGTTATAGCTTATACTGTGAAAAATCATGTTTCAAGAGGAAATGTCCCACTTTGGGCTTCTTAAAAGGTGGTAACCCCAATGAAAAGGGTACAGGAGGAGCAGTTTAAAATGACAAAGAGCACCAGGACAAGCGGGCATAGGATGAAGGTGGGGGTGGGGGGATGTTTAAAAAGGGATGTGAAGTAGTACTACTTTACTGAAAGAGCGGGGGACACCTGGAACATTCTGCCAGCAGAGGTCAGGGTGAAACAGTGGGTGACTTTAAGCATGCATCGCATAGACACGGGAATACTGGAAACAGGCAGGGATGGGAGAGGATCACCAGAAACCAGGTAGGGTCTGCCGAGACAGAAGATGCAGGGAACATCAGGGCAGATGGGCTGGGCCAAGCAGTCCTTTTCTGCCAACAAGGTCTCCATTTCTTTGTTATTAAAACAGAGCACAGTACAGTACTTTGAAGCAATTTCAGCCTCTACAGTGCAGAAAAAGATGTCTTTTAGAGCTGGACAAGGTGGGAGAAAACCTGAGGTGCCCAGGAAGCTTGTTCCATCTTCCAGGATCATCTAAACTGCGATACGTTACTTCATGTAGAATGTTACATACTTTATAACCCTATGGTTCTATAAAGAACTAAGAAGGGCCCTTTTTCTTAATGTGTACTTGAAACTTATGTAGTCAGTACTTAAGGGCTCCTCATTATTTTATTGACCTTAAATATTAAAGTATGCCTTTTCGTTCATAAGCCAGTTTACACCGCTTGTGACCGATTGTGAAACTGCTGCCATGACATGTTTGGAAATTAGGGATTCATTCCTTTACTATCTTTCCTGGTAAAAGAATAAAAAAAAATAAATAAATAATATCTATCAATTCACAGACAACTAGACAAAAGCATGTTTACTCTAAGTACCCACCCACTTATTTGCAGCATTTAAAATTTAAGGCACCAGAGAATCATAAACATTAGTCAGGACATACAGACAGCCATTTTGTAGTCTTAAGCATGCTGACAATTATGTGCTATCTGGAGCAACTGCCAGACACCTCTTAGATTTTACTGTATGCCAGCTTTTCTGCATGCCACAGATAAAAAGTCCAATATAGTGAAAAATTCTGAAGAACGAAATCATAAACATTTCTTATGATTTACACACATAAATATGGTGGAGAGACTAGATACTGCAATAAAACACAGCAGAAAACATCCTGTTTAAAGTCATGCTCGTGGTACGTTGTTGTACATCGCCCATATGGCTACATAAACATCTGACAGCAACAAAAGAGCCGAGATCACAGAACATACGAGTTTAAAGAGCATCATATATTAAAATTAAAGACGGCTTAGAAATCTTGGGCAGGTTTTTTTTTTTTTGTTAAAGATTTGACACCATTAGTAGACCGGACATGATGTTTTGAGTCAATAAATCAGGCTCAGGCAAACTTCACACATTGTGAAAGGGCAGGTCCTTGAATGAGAGCAACGCAAACGACTCTTATGATCCTCACAAGATCAAGAAAGGAGCATTACCCTGTGGTGGTGGCTAGATTCTGATCCACTAGTAAACCGGTAAGGTCACTGCATGCATGGAGAGAGGTAATTTTTTCCACTTTGTAAGCACCTTAGTGCTGGGCATAATTACCATCGACAGAAATCAAAGCCACCACTCAACTAACAAAAGCTTTGTTAACTGAGTGGTGCCTTCAATTTATGGCCAAAGACAATGTAAGATGGGTTTTAAAAAAGTTCACAAAAATTACCTTGGTGTTATATAGAGCATGTTCCCGCACGCTTTCTGGTTTGGTATCAAAAGTGGTTCGAGTGCAGGGGATAGGACCAGCAAATGGTAAGTGGAAGGGATGAACTGGCCACCTTTTCAGGGCCAAATTATGATCTCATTTCTCCTAAAATGCACCACAGTAAAAAATTGTATTTTTTTGCTGATGGACTCCCACAGATGTAAAGTTTAACTGGGGTGCTTTTTCTAATGAAACATCGTCATCAACATTTACTTTAACAGAATTATCCCACTGAACCCTATTTAAATGACCCCAGCCAAATGTCAATTGCACAGAGCAACCCTGACGTGCCCTTTTATTGCAGAGCAAATTTAATTCCTTACTGGTAATTCTGCTTGTGTGTAGGCTCGGCATGTTTTGCAAGAAAAAGCAAATATGACAAAAGCAGGCAGCTACAAAGCGCCAAATGTGGGGCCCAAAACCAAAAAAAAAACAAAAAAAAAAACGTACTCGCATGAAGCAGCTAGGTCGGCACCTCATCACTGTCCAAGCTAGTTAGGCAGATACAAATGACTGAGCCAGTCTTGGGGAGGGGCATTGTGTATCTGCCTCACTGGCTTGCCCACTTTTGGAATAAATTGGCTTTTATCCATTTACATCTGGTATGAACAAGATTATTTAACTAGCTTGGACAGTGACGAGATGCCGACCTACCTGCTTCTTGCGAGTATGTTTTGCAAGAAGCTGTTTATTGTTTTCCCCCATCCCTGCTTATGAAGCAGAGGAGACAGATATGATGGACCTAAATTCCCTTCCAACCTTAAAATTAGTACTCTATGTTAAGGGGGACATCATGGTCATGTCTTTCCCTCAGTACAGAGTTTGGCTTAACTAAAAGGCTTCTTGTGATCACCCACTTTCCATGCTCCCAAGTCTCAAGTCTTGCCCAGCAGCTGGAACGCACTAAACAATGGATTGTGCACCAGGAACATCATTGTAGCCCCTATCCTGAGAAATCCATGTGTCACAGCACAAAAATGTTAAACCCCAAAACCAACCATAATGCCTTATCTCTGAACTTTAAATAACCTAGCCCAGGGGTTCTCAAATGGTGAGGCCAGCCTCCTTGGGGAGGCCCCAACCTGTTCAAGGGGAGGCTCAAGCAAGTCTGAAAAAGTACTGTATTTAAATTTTGAGTTTTATATATTTTGTGTGAAGAGATGAAGCAAACTGAAAGAGGATAATAGTAGGTGAATTTTATGTATTTATTTACTAATAGGTGACAAGTGAAGGTGAATGAGCCAAGGCTAATTTCAGGTGTACCCAGGGAAGGGTAGGGAGTGAATACATTTCAAAAGGTAACTGCAAAACAATCAAGAAATACACAGTGAACAATAGTGCAAAAAAATATGAATAATAAACTAATAATGAGTGGTGGTAATTGATCAATTTGTAGACTGATGGTAGAACAGCCCACATACAAGGGTTGGGCATAGAAGTACTAAGAGCAATAGCAGGAAGGAGCAAAGTAATCCCAGAGAAGTTGCTTAGGAGCAGGGAAGGAGGTGGAGAGGCAAAATATGTAGGAAGGTTATTTCATATAGAGAGGAAACAGAGAAAGTAGTCTGACCCATGAAGGTACTGCAACAAGAGGTAACAATGGTTCAAGAATGAAACTAGAGAAGCAAGTAGACTGGCCTGTGGGGGGTGTTACAATAAGCTGTATAATATTTATTGTATTTATTTGGTATTCAGATAACACTTTTGAGCACAGGAGCTCTTTTTCAAAGGTTCCACGTTAGTATAAGAGAAAGAACTGAATGTGAGCCAAGTACTCAAAGGGGTTTCAATTTATTAAAGGTGTACTGCGCGAAGTACAGTATGTTATTTTTCTTGGGGAGATCCAAGATTATTTCAGTTTTTTGGGGGAGGCTCAAAACATTTTCCATGGATTTGGGGAGGCTCACTGTGACAAAGTCTAAGAACTATTGACCTAGCCCATCTCTCACCTAACCAACACTGACATCTGCCAAGAAAAAAAATAAATAAAACCAGTGTAGCCCCAGACTATGTACATTTAACAGTGTCTAGTGACCTCTAAGTTGTGCCAGTGTCTATGCCCTTGGAAGACTGGGTCAGCTGGCTAGATATGACATTCCAAAGGGTAGGAATCAGTGGGCTGTGCTAAAGGGCAGAAACTGGTGAGTCAGAGTTGGTGGGGGAGGGACAACTGGCACACAATGCCAGCTCCCACTGGTTTGAAATTTCCTCATAGAGACAGTTTATTTTATTTAATTTTTGTTTACTGGGTAAGTGCACTACACAAGAAACTTTGCCTATTTTCAGGCATGACTCAGGAGAGTTGCATACAGAGTTACAGTTGAGAAAAGTACTCATCCGTGGCGGCTGCCTTTGAACAATATAAAAAGACAGTTTTTTTTAGTAGTGTGCGAGGACTGTTAGCCAGTACTGGTTCGTGAGCAAGAAGACAGAGAGCATATTTTATCAACAGAATTCTCCAAAGCATAATATTGGGTTAAGTTTAGCCTTGCCCATCTAGTGCCTTAGAAAAAAAAGTGTCCCGTTAAGAATGTCACAACAACTTTTATCATCATCATCATCATCATCATCATCATCATCATCATCATCATCATCATCATCATCATCATCATCGTCTGGTACAAATGTCGTCCGGTTGCTTTGACTGAAAATTTGACATGCTTGTACAACATTGTTCTGTTCATCATAGCTTTCCCCTGGTGAAGGACTTGTGCTCCTGAACTACTATTTTATGGCTTAAAAGATCTGACCCATTTCAGAGATGAAATTAAGACAGTACTTAATCTGCCAATGAACTGCTGCCCCCTGTTCCAACTCAAGTACCTCATCTCAGAATTCCATTCTGTCAGCAGAGATATTGCTGGCAGCAAGGAAGTGCTCGCCAGTCTGCAACAGTGTTCTAAGGAGAGAACACCACCATCAATTTTTTTCTGCAATTCTGAAAATTAGCAGTTTCTCTTGTTAAAATGCCAAGGATACAGACACAACCATCTGAAAAATGTCATACATTAGATGTACTGCAATGAGGTATTTTAGTACAACGAGACTTTCTCAGCTTAGCTGCTTTCATTCGTGTGTCCGCATGGCCAATAGCAGTGACCTGACCATCACGGACCTGTGTACATTCACGGCAATGCTTTTCCGCATGCTAATAAGTACATTTAAAGATCATGTGCAATTTTTTTTCATATTGTTAATAAAAGCTTGAATTCAAGTTATTGTGCCATGATTAGTGTTTCCTGAAAATGTCATGCTGTTTGTTTTTTGTGGTTTTCTTTAAAATCAGCATTTGTTCACCATTTTCAGCCACTGTAGAGTAAGTTGAGTTATTTCTGTCCCGCTCAGTCAGGCTTGGAGAGCAATGATATCTTGGAGTAGCTTGTTGCTTCAGATTCCCAGTCAGAGCAGTCTGTACAGTTAATGGTTTGCATTTAGACAGCTTAGCTGCTCCTCCTCCCCCTCCTCATCTACAAAGTTGATATGAGTTTCAGTGCTGAATTAAAATAGTGGAAATCTTTCTCTGTGAGAAAATCAGCTTGTCAGCGTCACAGCTGTCAAGTTCTTTCTCATCCATCAAAACTCATTTATTCTAACACAGGGTTGTATAATGTATATGAAATAAATCTAAATTTTGTTTATTCATAGAAATAGTCCGTCTTTGATGTAACCTTCATAAATACTTCAAGTTAAGAACATTTATTTTCCATGTCAGACTGACAAACAGGTCATACTCTGCTATTTCAAGCACATGTACCATCTAAACTCACAAATTTCAGTTTTTTGGTGGTTTCTGTGTTACAATACATCATGTATGTGTATAAATGGAACACTACATGGCATCCCGATTCACCATGTCTCTTCCCCACAGTTGAGGCAGCTGCACTCTGCTGCCACCTGTCCCCTGCCCTCTGTGCCACATTCAAGGCTGCTGCACCCTGCTGCTCATTGTCTTTTCCCACACAGTCAGGGACTGTGCACCCTGCAGCCTCCATCCCTTGCCTAAAGAATCAAGGCTGCTACCCCCTGCCTGAACAGTTGGTGTTGCTGCACCCTGCTGCCCTCTCTCCCCCACCCCCAGTCAGGAATGCTGCCCCTCTTCCCGTCTCCACAGTCAGGGCTGCTGTGCTCTGCTACACCCTAGAGTCCCAGGTCCCCTGCCTCCAGAGTTGGGGCTGCTGCACCATGCTACCCTAGGCCATCAGACGTGGGGCTTTTGCTGCACCCTGCTACCCACTTCCATTGCCCCAAATGGGCAGGACGATTGCATCATGCGTACCTCATCTCAGTCCGTGCTGCTATACACTGATGCCCCCATGTGCCCTACCCCACAGTTGAGGCTTCTGCACCATGCTGTGCAATACCAACTGTGCAGACAAGAGCAGGATGCAGCAGCCCTGGCTGTGGTGGCAGAGACAAGAGGACAGCATGGTGCTGCACCCTGCTGCCTCCTGCAGACACAGTTGAGGTTGCTGCACCCTACATCTCTCTGCACCCCACTGCCACAGTCAGGGCTAATGCACCCCGTTTCCCCCTGCTCTTCCTCCATAGTCAGGGCTGCTGTGCTCTGCTACACCCTAGAATCCCAGGTCCCCTACGTTCACAGCTGGGACTACTGCACCATGCTGCCCCAGACCACCAGAGGTGGGCCTTTTACTACCCACTTCCATTGCTCCAAATGGGCAGGGCTGCTGTACCACACCCTGTCCCACAGTCAGGGCTGTTGTACCCTGTTGGCCCTGTGTCCTGCCCCACAGTCAAGGCTTCTGCACCATGCTGTCCTCTGTCCCCTGTCACCAGAGCCAGGGCTGCTGTCTAAACAGTTGGGGCTGCAGTGGCCTTCTGTGCCCTAGAGCCCCCATGTCACCACAGTTAGGGCTGCTGCACCATGCTGCCACTTGCCACAAGAGTCAGGGCATTTGCTGCACCCAGTCCCCTGCCTCCACAGTTGAGGCAGTTGCACTCTGCTTCCTCCTGCCACCAGTCAGATGCTTTGCTCCGTGTCCTTTGTCCCAAACATGCATGACTGCTGCGCCCTGTCCCACAGTTTGAGCTGCTGTACCCAGACGCCTCCCATGTCTCCTGCCCAAACAGTCAGGTCTGCTGCACCCACTTCCCCACCCAATAACACAAGATTAAAGTATTTTTCCATTTTTTTTTTTTATTTTGAGCAATTTGGGAAGTGTAGCAAAGTATCGGACTCTGGTGGGACGAAGCAGTATTGTGCAATAACCCTAATTGTGGGCAAAGGGGCTCTACAGTGCAGCAGGGTACAGTGGTGGCAGGGGACAGAGGACAGTATGGTGCAGAAGTCTCGAATGTGGGGCAGGACAGAAGTGGGCATCAGGCTACATCAGCCCTGACAGCAGCCCAGCCCATCTGGGGCAAAGGAAGTGTATAGCAGACTTCAGCAGCCCCAACTGTGGAGGCAGGGGGCATGGGACTTGAGTGTAGCACAGCACAGCAGCCCTGACTGTGGAGACAGGAACAGGTGGCAACAGGGTGCCATGGCCCCAACTGTGGGGGTGGGGGCAGAGGGCAGCAGGGTGCAGCAACCCCAACTGTTCGGGCAGGAGACAGGGGTGGCATCAAGGTACAGCAGCCCAAACTGTGGGACAGGGTGCAGTATCCATGCCTGTTTGGGACAAGGGACATGGGGCAGCAAGGTGTAGCAAAGGAACTGACTCTGGTTGCAAGGGGCAGCAGGGTGCAACTGCCTTGCCTGCAGAGGCACGCAACAGAGTGCAGCAAATGCCCCAACACTTGTGGCAAGTGGCAGCATGGTACAGCAACCCTAACTGAGGAGGTATGGGGCTCTGTAGAGGGTACAGCAACCCCAACTGTGTAGACAGGGGACCAAGGACAGCATGGTGCAGAAGCCTTGACTGTGGGGCAGGACACAGGGGGGCATCAGGGTACAGCAGCCCTGTGAGATGGGAATGCGTGTGGTGCAGCAGCCCTGCCCATCTGGGGCAATGAAAGTGGGTAGCAGGGTGCAGAAAAAGCCCCACCTCTGGTGGCCTAGGCCAGCATGGTGCGGCAGCCCCAACTGTGGAGGCAGGGGACCTGGGACTTTAGAGATTAGCAGAGCACAACAGCCCTGACTGTGGAGACAGGAACAGTGGGCAACAGATGCAGTGTCCCTGACTGTGAGAGAGTGGGGGAAAAGACAGTGAGTAGCAGGGTGCCGCAGCCTCGAAATGTGGAGCAGAAAGCAGGGGGCTTGTGGGGCAGAGACATGGTGCATCAGGAATGGCATGCCATACAGTGTTTCTAGTTATACATGTACATAATGTATTTTCACACAGAAACCACCAAAGAACAAAGTCGAGTTCAGACAGTACATGCGCTTGAAACAGCTGAGTGTGACCATTTTCTCAATCTGACATTGAAATGTTCTACGTATTTACGGCTACATCAAACACAAACTCTCTATAAATGCACACAATTAAGGTTTATTTCATAGTTAAACAACCCTGTGTTATACAGTTATTAAAAAACAAAACAGGAAAAGAAAAAAATATATAAATAAATTAGAGTTTTGATGGATGAGAAAGAACAGAGAGCTGTGATACAGACAAGTGCATTTCTCACAGAAAGATTTCCCGTACTTCAATTCAGCACTGAAACTCAAAATTATCAACTTTTTTAAAATAACGATGATAGATTAGAAAATCTATCTAAACACAAACAAGAGACAGAGTTTGTAATAAACCCGAAGAGCAACCCACTAACTGTACAGACTGCTGTGATTGGGAATCTGAAGTAGCAAGCTACTCCAAGATGATGTCATTGTTCTTCAAGCCTGACAGAGGACAGAAATAACTCCACTGTTTTCAGCCACTGTAGAGCAAATTTACAAATGCTGATTTAAAGAACACCACAAAGTAAAACAGCATGAAATGTTCAGGAAACACTAATTATGACACAGGGACTTGAATTCAAGCTTTTTTTTTTTTTTTTTTTACCCTTATTAACAATATGCAAAAAACATTGCACATGATCTTCAAATCTGTAACTGTGGGCTAGCCATCTGGTTCCTGACACGTACACTGAGACAAAGTACTGTAGAACCAGGACTGAGAAGGTTTATTTCAGCCCAGTCCACATCACTGATGGGCCATGGTAGTACCAGAAAATCCTGCTGTGAAAGGTCATCAATTTGCTCCACTAAATTGTAAGGCTTGACTGCATCTTGCAGTGCCAATTCAAAGTGGTGGGCTGAGCAGTGAACTGAGACTGTGTGCAGCACCTGCTCCTGAACTTGTTTTTTTTTTTGGGGGTAACCCCATTACTGATTCCCAAATTTACTGCTGTACCATCACTGCAGAATCCTACCATGCCTGAAAAAATATCCTCCACTTTTGCATTTTCTTTAAAACTGTTCCTAACAAGTGCCGGCCCGGAGGTGGGGTGGGCTGAGGCACTAGACACCTTACCTCGCGCTCTGCCGGTGACCTGGGTTCAGGAACGGGCTCAGGTCACTCGGGGGTCGGCCGGCGCAAAGAAGAATTGAGTGTCTGCCAATAGCTGTCCTTCCTCATGGGTGGTGGGACTCAGCATTGCGCTGTAGACTGACACCCAGCGGAGGCTGGGGGTTAGCACAGGTGCGATGCTAGAAGCAGGGTGGACCCACACACAGAGCATTAGACTGACTCCGCGGAGGTGGAGACAGTCACCCCGTCCATTGCATGCGCGTGAGTCTGGGGAGAAAATGGAAAAAGTAACAGAGATGGCAGGCTCAGCGATAGCGGGCTGTGCCCCTCCCCCCAGCCATCTAGATGCTGGCTTCCAGGGGTGGAGGGTAGGCCGGCACCCCTCACCACGGGCCCTGTCCACGGGCGCAATCGTGAGGATGGATGGTGGGGTGGGTGGCGAGGAAAAGCCTCGAAGGAGAGAGAAGTCCCTCCGAGGGACAGGAGCTACTGCCACGCCGCAGGAGGTCTAAAGTACGTATGGGAAATAAAACTAGGCCTGCCTATATCTATAATGTTGAGAAACTTTGTCACAGGTTCACCATCCTTCACACATTGTACATAAATGAGCTCATCCTCTGTTACAGCTGAGTTGTTATGTATTACCACTGCACAGCACTGAAAAATATTTAGACTGCCTGACGTCCTCAGTAAGTGGTTAATGGATATCCTTACTGATAAATTTTATGAAACTAGCACTGGCCTTGTCACTGGTATACCTTGACCCAATTTTTTCATGTTTCCTTATCTGTGGCAGTAGTTCTATGTCCTGAATGAAAAACGAGGATGGTTTCCCTGCTTTAGCAACCTTAAAAGCTGTCAGGAACCTACAGGTCATACTTTCTGTTGTCTCTCTGTCCATTAACATCAAACCTAGAACAATAGTGATTTTGTTAGGCTGACGCCAAGCGGCAATACGATTGTTTGCCTCACGATGAATATGGACTAGTTTTGTGTGTTTTTACTGTACCAAGCCTTATAGTTTTGCAGCGGACAACAAATGAACTGCTACCATTTGATTTTTTTCTGTAGTACTCGTAGTACATCTTTTATGTCAGTATTTGCTACTGCACCAAATGACATTGCAAGCAGCCAGTCAGGAAGTACGAGTGGCTCACATGCTGGTCTTCTGCGTGAATTTGTATTTATTTGTTTTACCAGGAAAAAGCTCCACCGAGCAAAGCTCATTTAAAAGGTGAGGACCCCAAAGCTGTTCACGGCGCCCAAATGGAAGCCAGGGAGTAAAGAACTATGGCGATCAGGAGTCTAGTCCCCAACCCCCCTCTGAAGAGACGGCAACTGAAAACACAATCCCCGCCCTTCACCCCAAAACAAAAAGTAAGGGCCGCTCGCTTTCTGCTGCCACCATGACCGCGTGGTCAAATTGCGAACTGCAGTCGGGCTCAGTACTTCCAAACGGAAATGCAGAAAGGTAAAGTACATTTCCAGCAGCCTGTCCTTGAGCCCTGTGATCCCCAGCTAACCCCCCCATCCCTACCAAGAGTCCCTTGTGCCTATCCCATGACTGCTTGAAGCCCACCACTGTTTTCATCCCCACTACCTCTGCTGGAAGACTGTTCCAAGCACCCATCACTCTTTCAGTGTAGAAGTACTTCCTCACATCCCTCCATCCAGCTTCACTGCATGCACCCTTGTTCTTGTGCACCTTTTCCTCTGAATAACATTCCCCACCTTTACCTTATTCACAGCCATGAAGTATTTACAGGACTCTATCAGGTTCCCCCTTCTCCTTCCTCCCTCCCTCAAGAACCATAGCGGCCTCTTTTTCCTCCTATTTTTTGCTTACCTCTTTTGCACAGAGGTTTGTTGCCTTCACGACTTCATCCTTAGTTTAGCCCACTATTCCTCCTCCCGACCCAGGCAAGCCCCACCCCGCCAAGTTGTCTCAGACACACTTTTCTTGTTAAATCTATCCTCCTGAAGTCCAGGAGACTCGCCCTTGCGTGGTTTGCTTCTGCTGCCAACCTTATGTTGAACCACACTGTACGTGATCACTGGTCCACAGGTGGCCTCCCACCTTGATGTCAGCAACACTTGTCCCTGTTTCTGAGCACTAGATCCAATATTGTGTCATTGGTCTATAATGGGGCTGTTGGTGCGGCTTTTAACTCAATTGCACCCTTGCATGTCTGGCCCGTCTACTTGTTGGAGACCTCCTTGGTATGATGAGGATCTCCGAGGTTTAAAGACTGGGGGCAGAGATTAAAGAAGCACTGGAGATCTGGCTTGGTGGAGGACAAACTGGCCCTGAAGTCACATTCTACGGACTACCGGGCGCAATTTCCCGAAAGAAGGTGGAATTTCTGTCTAGGGACACTGCTGTGGTGAGAAACAGACCAGCTCAGCTCTTTCACAGAGTGGACAGGCTTTTACATCCAGCCTGTCTATGTGCTGGGGGGGGGAGGCAGGTTCTAGCATTAGGTGCGAGGTGCTGGCTCTGTGTTTCGCCGACAAGGTGTCCTCCATCAGTGCGGAGGTCTCGTCAAGCGTCTCTCGCAAGGGATGCAGGGTCTGACATGAGTTGTGCTGGAACACTCTTTCTGTCTGGGATGAGTTTGAGCTGGGGAGGTGGTGGAGATAATCTCAAAGCTGGGACCTACACACTGATCTAGACCCAGGTCCAACTCACATTTTGGTTAAATATTTGGACCTGTGGTTGCTGAGGTCATCTGGAGTTCACTGAGAAGTGGAATCTTCCCTCTGGCCCTGAAAGAGGCTTTCTGTAGATCCCGCTTGTAAAAGCCCTCTCTGGACCCGGACTGCCACAGCAACTACAGACCCATCTTGAACCTCCCATTTTTAGGGAAGGTTATAGAAAAGGTGGTGGCCGTACAGCTGGAGAGGCATCTTGCCACTATCTCCACCTAGGAGCCTTTCCAATCTGGGTTCCGGGCAGGGCATAGTAGGGAGACGGCCCTGGTGAGGGTGCTAAATGATCTCTTGATGGCGAGGGACAGTACCATCTTGGTCCTCCTTGTCCTCTCTGCGGTGTTTAATACCGTGGACCATGAGGTGTTACTTGACCGCCTGCAGTTCTGGAGTGGCCTCTCCGGTAATGTTATCAAGTGGTTGAGGTCATACCTGACAGACAGAGTGCAGAGGGTGACAATGGGAATTGCATCATCTAACCCGAAGCCTCTGTGCTGTGGTGTCTTGCAGAGTTCAGTCTTGTCGCCGCTATTGTTCACATGTACATGCTGCCATTGGGGGACATTATCAGGCGGTACGGGCCGAGTTTTCACTGCTACGTAGATCATACCCAGCTGTACCTGTCCTGTGCACCCAATATCCAGGTGTCAAACTCTGTATTTAACAGCTGCCTCGAGGAAATCCAGCTGTGGATGACTCACAGTTGGCTTAGGATTAACCCAGACAAGACCAAGGTACTGGTTGTGAAGCCAGGTCATCAGAGGCGGAGAGGGGTGTGGTGTTACCCCCGGACCTTGTGTTTGGGGGGGGGGGGAGTGCCCCTAGCCCCCTCTAGACAGGTGAAGAATTTGGACGTAATCCTGGATGACGGCCTGACACTTGATGCTCTGTTGTCTGCCATGGTGAGAAGTGGGTTTTATCAACTTAAAAATATCACCTAAATTCGAGCCGCGATCCCACCTGATGACCTGACCACACTGGTACATGCTTTTGTCACTTCCAGGCTGGACTACTTTAATGCCCTGTACCTAGGGTTATCTGGGGCAACCTCCGCAGACTGCAGCTGGTGCAGAAAGCGGCAGCGAGATTGCTGACTGGGGTGAAAAGGTGTGAACATATCATCCCAGTCCTCAACGGACTGCACTGGCTGCCGGTCGGTGGAGGGTTGTCTTCAAGATAGGGCTGTTGACCTACAAGACCCTGCATGAAAGGGGTCCACTCTATCTGCAAGATCTCTTTGTCCACTATCGTCCAGCCCGAGCTCTCCGTTCTGCCGGGGGAGGCCTCCTGGAAGTAGTTGCCAGAGGAACATCCCCCGCAGGGAGTCTAGGATGTTCCTGCTTCTAGCCGAGGCCATGGGGGGGGGGAAACGCCACTCTACATCTAGCAGAAGACCCCACCAGCAGCACCTCTCTTTATAAAACAAACCATTGGGGACTGTGAAAAGCTCAAATTTTATACACAACCTTGATGTGGAATGCTATGATAAACCCCTCGAGGTTTTAGCATCCCACACCTCAGACGTACATAAAATTCTCATTGTAACATGGCAAAAATGTAAGAACAGTGAGGAGGAATGCGGATAGGACAGAAGCAGTCACGTGGTACAGAAGCAACATGGCATTATGAGACGATAATACCGTGTTGCTTCTGAACTACACAAATGAGCCACCAGACTAAAAGTAGCACTGTTCAGAGTTGTCAGCAATGAAAAATCAGAGCCACACACTGTATGAAGAGCAAGAGCGTAGCATAGATAAGGAGGGCGAGAAATGCAAGCGAGGGACATAGGTAGTAGGAGGAGAAAGACAGAATACCACAGGGTTAGAATGAAATGAGAGAGCTGGGACAAATGAAGGAACACCAGAAGCGAGTGTGAGGGAGAGAAAGCGCAATCTCGGCGAGCAGCATCCAGAACTGGTAGAGCGAGAGAAGCTAAACAAAAACACAGACACAGAAGCACGTCGAAACACCCAAGAGAGACCAGCAGACAGTGACACAATGAATGACCCTGGACCAGAAAGAGAGAGAGAGAGAGAGAGAAGAAAAAGCAGTGGATGGGAACAGGGAGCCACAGGCGGGACATCTGGCAACGCATTTAACTTCCAGAGTTTCATGGTGCACGGCACGGTAAACTTCAACTACAGAGCAGCAATGACACACCCAGACCATAGCACAGAGACGGGATAACTGACGGAAGGTAAAGAAAGCAATAGTGGGGAACACAGGGCGAGCAGGATAGAATCACGAACTGGACTCAGCAAATGATGCTGGCGGTATGCAAATGAGAAATGGACAGAGTGTCGAAAGGGCAAAAGCTGTAGAATCACAGTCATCCTAGGTCAAATATTGATTAAACAGCCATGCATAAATTGTTAAAATGTGCACCAATTGTAAACAAATAAAGAACAGTTCAGTGCATCCAAAAACAAAAACAAGCACATATGTATGTAACAGAGTAGTATGAAAAAATGTGAAAGTAACAGTAAATATCATAGCACAGTATATCAGTCTCCTAGTCTTTTCTCGTGTATCTCTAGCAACATGTGTACGCCATAATAACCATGCTGATGTCCATTTTACAAGCGCATTAATCCCCTCCGTAGGTGGCATCTAATGGTGACTTAATGCATGGTTGGACCATTGTACGCACTCGACCTCTGGCCTCGTGCCACAACGGTCTTAACCATGCATTAACTCCCCATTAGATGCCACCTTCGTCGGTGATTAATGCTTACTTGTACACAGTCGCACAGGCATTATTTTATATGCTGCAAATTGCTTTTGAATTGGTGATTAAACTGCTCAGAAATAGAAGTAAACAATGTGTATACTGCTTGACTCTCAGGAATGGAGAGTCACACTGTTTAAAGGAGACCTGCGCTGATACTACAAGTTTTTTTAAACTGCCTCTATTGTGAAAAAACACTGGTTCAAATACTGCTATTGTTCCAGCTATTCAGACTTTTTAGTTATCCTAGTAGATGTTTCAGAGTTCTATACTGCTGGTAAAAATCATTTTAGAGCTGTACGATGTAGTTTATGTCACTGTTCTGCTCTTTTATTGTTAGCGGGCATATTCTATTACAGAACTTTGTGGTTGTGTGGGACATAAACTAGACCATACAGCTCTAAAATGGTACCTACCATCAGACTGTGTAAAGCAGCAACACCCATCGATGTTACTAAAGGCCTGTGCAGATGAAACAGTACAATAATTTGAACCAATACTTATAAAACAGCTTCTACTGGGTACAATGACCTACAGGTTCAGTGCAGTCCTACTTTAAGGTGCCACGCTAGTTCCACTGTCATGGTCCCACACCACAAATAGTTTTAATGCCCTGGCTGACCCCACCCTAAAGTGGAGAGTTCTATAGCTCCAGAAAACTGGGAGTACTATTACATATACAGTAGGTCAAAATCTGCAACACTAACATGCATTGCTGCTTTAAGCAGTCACTGCCAAATCACTTTCTAGGCACTTTTGTATTTGGGTGCCAAATGACTTATGCAGCCAAATAACACTGCAGTTCAACAAGAAATTTAAATTTGTTTTTATAGTTTAGCTACTTTACAATTTGACTAAAATTTTCTGGTGGCAAACAGACAAAAAAAAAAAAAAAAGTATTTTGTACTGCTTTGCATCTGAAACTCCCTAATGTATGTGAGCTCCTGTTCCTTTAACTCATTTCTCAACTGAAAAGTTTAGGCCAGTTCCCCTTCCTGCAGATTTCCAACTGAACCACAATGATTTAAAACAGTATGTAACTGGTCACTGCATGTACGTTTTTTCACTGCGAGGATACAAAGCAGAACATTGAAGTTTTACAGTACAAGGCACAAAACAAATATATGGGGGTGACAATGTTTTTCAAACATACGAAACACATTAACTTTTTTTTTTTTTTTTTTTAATATATCTATATAGAAACCTACACTATCCATGTGGGCACGGCTCAGATCCAACTCACCAGACTCTTCAAAATGTTTAAAAAGTACAGGTGTTGGCAGACTATGTGCTTTTTGAATAAGGACTATGTCCCGATTATGCGTCCGACTATCAAGTTTGCAACGCTACACAGAAGATAGGCGGCATTATTTTGAAAGATGTTAGTACAAGTACAAGGGGAAACCGCGCCGCCGGAACCGCAGAAAGACCAACAGAAATGCTGATCCGTTTGCGTCCTGGTACGGGTTTCACCCATAGCAGGGTTTTACCGATCTGGTTCGTTTCCGGGCCTCGGCGGTCAGGTTTTCATTATCCTTCTTAGGGACCACTGCTTGTTTACATGACCATTACTTCACCAAACCGTGTTTATAATTTCAGTAACCAACCAAGCCAGCAGCTAGCCCGATTATGACAAAACACCTTCCAACACACTACTGAAAGCTGATGGATGTAGTCATGACAGCTTCATGCTGCTTGTCACAAGTTTCACAAAACTGAACAGACAGACCAGAAGTGCAGACGGAGCTTTCTCGCTGTGTGGTCATTTAATTTTGTATTGCAAGACACGCCAGCTGCCGAATTCGGTCGCTGCAAAAAAAGAAAGGGAAACAAGTTCGGGTCTGGCATTGGCAGCGGTACCCGCAAGCAGCCCCCACACGCCCCGGCAACAGTGGTTATACCTTGAGGATAGGTGTCAGGAACTCCGCTACTCCTAACGCCGTCCCCTTCACAGTGTTGATCACGTTCTGCATGGTGAGTCCCTCTAACTATTCCCCAACCAAGCACACGGCTGGCCCTCGGCTGAGAGATCCTCCACGCCTCTCCTCCCAGTTCTTAAGGCCAAACAGCGCTGTATTAGAACTGTTTACTCGACTACAGTAGCCAAAGTCAGCAATCACCACGGCTTCAAGTGTCATGTGACAGCACTCCACCTGACAGCAATTTCCGGAACTTGAGGCGCTTCGTGCGGCAGCGCGCAGGCGCTTTGGCAGCTGGCTGGAAAGGCGCAGGCGCAGTTTTAATTCTTGGGCAGTGCTGGGTTTGTGAGGGTCTGGATGAACTCTATGGATAGTAGGCGGAGAGGGCCGTGGAAGAGTCGGCGTGTTGTACTGCGCCTGCGTCTTGTAGGCTTAGCCGACGGTGATTTGTGTTTTGTGTACTATTTGGATCAGATGTATTGACATCTGCTGGAGAGTTATAATTTGTTTTATGTAGCTAGACGGTGGAGGCACGGCTTCGAATGCGATTTAAAGGTTAGTATAAGAAAACTGAAGGAGTTTATGTCACTTTATAGTGCCTGCTGCATAGACTGCTCAAACCGGTTGTTGTGCGTGACCCCTTTGGCAAACTGCTTAGGGGAGTTCTGGTTGGTATGTGTTATCCACAGCAAGCGTCCCAGCGCGTGCAGTTGGGTATGTTGATGTTTACAAAATGTAGTTTATCTGCGGAAACAAAGCCCTCGCAACAGTCGTGCTGGAACAAGGGGTGCTGGCGGGGAGCGGCAGTACCCCTTGCCTTGAAGTACATAGGTGCTGTGCACCTGCTGGCGCTGTCCTGTTCAGAGTCTGGTGGTGTGGTGATGAAGCCTGCTTGCTAGTTTCGTGAATGTTCTGGGCACTGTACTTTTTTGTATTGTATTTTCAGAAAATAATCTCTGATGAGGCCCATTTCCAGCTGTTTTGTTTTTTAGGTTCAAGCAAGCCCCCCTGACTTGAAACAGCTCTATTTTTCGTTTTCTGTTTGATTTTGACTGTGTGCCCCCTTAAATCTCCCCCCAACTGTCAGCAAACTGTGGTGTGTGTGTGTGTATTACATTTGCCTTGCGCCTTCCCTCTAACACACCCCTCACACCAGTCATTCCAATTGGCCAGTCAGTGTGCAGCTGATATCCTTGAGTCACGCTGATCGACCTCTACAGCGTGTGAACTCCACATGCAGACACTGCCCAACCGCGCGCTACAGACTATGTTGATGCAGCAGTGGGCACCCGACTATGATGCAGTTGACTGACAGCTCAGGAGATGAGGTGCAGAGAGGAACTATATTCAGGGACTGGTGTCATCTGGTAAGGTGATGATTTGTGTTGTGTAGTTCCTCACTTTATCCCTGCCTGCAGTAAACTCAGCCGCTTAACATTCTGTACCTGCCTGGGGTAGATTTACTCACTTAACTGTCCCTGCCCGCAGTAGGCTCACGCATGCTATGGCCACACTCAGAGCGTGGCTGCATGTAAAAAAAAAAAAAAATTGCTCTGTACAACAGCCTTCCTCTCTCTATACACCTGCCATGCATGCACCAGTCCCCTGCAGATGCAGCTTGTAGCCTAACTCTGAGCCAGCCTTGTCATTTGCTGGGCCTAATTGACTTAATCAGTCCACCGACAAGCCTTGGGAACATGATCGTGAGCTGCTGTGCTTGGTCACCCACACCAGTCTCCAGTTCCTGTCACCAGAACAGTGACTGACCCCGCGAGATGGGCCCTCTTAACCTGGCAAGAGAATGAATATTCTGAATCTGTCTCACTTTGTAATGGGAATAGTTTTCTGCCTTGTTGCTATTGTATTGTTTAGGGTACATGCAGATGGCTTTATTTTTAGGAAGATGAGCCTTGTTTTGAAAACAAAAAATCTTTCACAGGACATTTCAGTAATTCATGGGGTGGGCGGTGGCATTGTTGGTCAGGAATGCTGTAACTGTACTGTTTGCTTATGTAATCTTGGCATCCATTGTCACCTCCTCCTGGACACGTCAGTTACTGAAAATGTCTTCTCTCAATGTGAGAGACATTAAATAACTTACAAGTGCAAGAAGAGGTGAAAGACCGGGAGAGGTCTGAGCCGCTTAGGTGGTGACACTGTGTGAAAAATAAAGCTTGGACATCAGGAGAGTCATGGTGGGAGCAAGCAGTGTCAGTGGCTCAGCAGGTAGCACACTCGCCTCTTGAGTCCGGAAGATCAAAAGGTTGTGGGTTCTAACCCCACACCGGAAACGTGGGATAAATCCCAACACTGACACTGTAGTGCATTAAGAGGGGTGCTGCACTCCTGAGGTGCCATCTTTCATTTGAGACGTTAAACCGAGGTCCTGTCTGCCTGTTCTGGTGGTTGTTCAGGTGGATGTTAAAGATCCCATGGCACTTCTCAAGTATGGGATTTTTTTATTGAAAAGACAAAAGCAAAAACAACACAATACATCAGTAAATTATACAAAAGGTAACAAAGTCAGAACTAAAAAGCTAGACAAGCATCTAAAGGGAAAACAAAAACAAAACTCACTCTCTCAGAAAAATCAACCCCCCCCCCAAAAAAAAAAACCTATAGAAAAAAAATCCAGTCACAATAACGGGTTGAAAAATTTTGGTGGAATGCATAAGTCCAGGACTTGTTACATTTTTAGGATAAGTCCGTATCAGGACCCAGTAAGTCGCATCTTTTTTCTGCAGCGCACAGTATTATTACCAAAACAACTAATGAGTTTCTTCCCCTTAGGATGACCCCAGCGTCAGTTAGAGAGAGGCAGAGAAAAATTATAACACAGCAGTACTGCAGCTTCCTTCTGGCCGAGCTCCTTCTGTTTGCCTTGATGGACGTGTTGTCCGAGTACTTATTTCTCTATCTCAGACAAATAAAATAATTCTATGACTGTCAGACTGGCTTGGTTT
Source organism: Neoceratodus forsteri (assembly GCA_016271365.2). Classification (NCBI taxonomy): domain Eukaryota; kingdom Metazoa; phylum Chordata; order Ceratodontiformes; family Ceratodontidae; genus Neoceratodus; species Neoceratodus forsteri. The sequence goes on from CM057458.1 coordinate 649,942,714, forward strand.
CTCTTTTCTTGAATGAAATTGTCTGTCCAGACAGGCTAGATTTCAGCCTAGAGTACATATGTAACATATAAATAAAAAATGTGACTGCGGACTGGCTTGGATGATCTCACTTGCAGCTCAAACTAATATCTGTCCCCTTTTAGCTGTTAATCATGCAGCTGATCTCCAAAATTAATAGTTATATCAGCCGAGAAAAATAATTATCCCCCCCCCCCCAGTCTTGCAGGGTCTCGCTGTGTCCTCCAGTGCACAGTCTAGGGTAGATATGTCCAGATGCTTATATATTTCCCAACTTAGGCAGTATTTATCAGAGCACCTCCAAAAATAATTGTGTGCAACAAATTCCCTTTCTTGCTGCACTAGGGCACGGGTGTATGCTAACTTTAACCCACACAACAGAATGGATGCAGCAGCCCCAGTTCATTTCTTCATCCCCCCCCCCCCAACCTCCAGTTATTCTACCCGGTCAATCTCCAGCAAAATTATCTCTAACATATATTTTTAAGCTGCAGCCCAAGTAATTTCTAACATGAGGAGCAAAATAATAGCATTTCAGGGCAAGTGCTGAGTGCAAGAGTTCATACTAAATCAACCGTCATGGCCACAGAGCAAGAAAACATCCGACAAGTTCCAACGTTCAGAGCAAAGTGATGGCACAGTCTGAAATCACTGTCGCTCATGCGCAGCTCAGCCACCGATCACCTGATCACTCAGCTTGCAGCAAATATGATCTCTGTAGCTGATCTTGCATAGCACATCGACTCCCATGAAACTAGTCCTCCTGAGTGCAGTCGGAACCTCATCGGAGCCACCTGAACATGGCTGAAGTCCCCGAATGACAGCGCCCTGCCCCGTGGTCTCAGAGGAGCTCTGAGTGGTTCCATTCAGCTTCTCCTGCTCCCTGGCATGTTCCTGATGGATCGAAAGGTAATTGCGCTGGGGGGGGGGAGTGTAAGAGAAGTCTGCCAAGCCTGCAAGCCAAATACAAATACCGCACATGCACAGTAACACTAAACTGCACAGCCAAGTCCGTCGGACTTAACTGAGCTGTGCAGTTCAAGTCCTCCTGCGGTTTCTGTGAGTCCCGGACCTCAGACTTGGGGATTTTTCATCCCCTTAATAAGCCCAATAAGAACGAAAACTGGTCTAAGGCAGAGAAACTAATTCTTGATTATAAATAAATCAGAAATAACCTGTTGCAGAACATGAATCCCAGTATATGTTTTTTGTTACAAAAGCTGAGCACATCTAGCTTGCCAAAGAAAATATTTACAAAGGGCGAACATAAGTCGAAGGGTACTGGGATGATATTTGGGGCAGGCACTAGAAAAAAGGCCAAACACCAACTTATTATAAGAGACCTAAGAAATATGCTTATCCTTCCACTTATGAAGCCATAAAGTCCAAAAATCCTTGCTAAAAGGACACTCAATAAAAAAATGCAACTGGGACTCCAAAACATTTGGACAAGTGTCTTGAAAACACAGTCTGTCTTCCAGAGACTTACGGTGATGGTTACCCCGGACACCTAATTTCCCATGACCAGACAACCAAGTCACATCCCACAATTTCGGAGGAAGACGAGGGTCAATAAGTTGGCAAAAAATCAAGGAAATGTCCAGTTCTACACCAGCAGAATCCAAAACACAAGGAAGTTCAGAAAAATGAGCCTGGATAATAGACCCATATAACTGCCGTCTTGACAAAAGAATAATAGACCGATGGGTCAAATTCCACTGTTTTAATTAAAAAAAACAAAAAAACATTGAAAACAAAAAAAGGAATACCTGAAGACCGGAAATTCGTCGGAAATGCAGAAGGGGAACCGCACCATAAATCCCGTAGAGGAGAGACCAAGGTCATAAAAACAGAAATCCAATTTGGGAGGGGGTGAGAACACCTCAAAAAAGGAAACAAAAACTTAAAAATAAACAATGAAAGAAAACTACTGGATTAAGCATCCGCACCCCACCCAAACAATATTCCTGATACACAAATACCCGTTTAATGGGGTTCAGCCTAGAACCCCAAAACCCTGGGGAAAAAAACATCAAGTTTCACTTCTAAAGCAAGCGGTAGAGAGAAAACTGTGGCGACATCCAAAAAGAGATGCAGCACCAAAGTCTTCAAAAGCAGAACACGCTTGCATTTAGCAATAGTCCTACCCTTCCAGGAAGAAATCAAAGCAAGGCCCTTATCGTGAGCCAAATTCCATTTATAAGCAAAAACATCAGAAGAACCAAAATATAGTCCCAGATTCTTCAAGGAATCATACGTCACAGGAATCTGGGCTACAAAATCTAAAACAAAAGGGGAACTAGAATCGGGAATAAGCTTCATCATACTCTTATGAAGATTTAATTTGGAGCCTGAAAAAGTCTCAAAGTCAGAAACCGAGTCAACAGATCCCACCGTATCCAAAAGAGGTGTTGTATAAATACACAAATCGTCTGCATAGGCATAAACACAAGGGGGCATATTGGCCATCAGAGAGCAACAATCTGGGAATAGCAGAACTAGAAGCAAGCCGTCTCAAAAGGGGGTCAATCTGAAAAACGTATAAAAGGGGACTAAGGGGGCAGCCCTGACGGACACCCCTCTTATGCAAAAACTCCATGCCAGGGGAATGATTAACATGAGGGGTAAGCCAGGCAGAATTATACAACAACTTAATCCAAGAAACAAAGCTGGGAGGCACATGATAATGCAATATGACCTGAAACAAAAAAGAATGGTGAACCCAATCAAAAGTCTTCACCTGGTCCAAAGAAAGAAAAAGAGCACGATGTGAATCCGAACAGGAAGCGACCACATCCCTAATAAGGGAAAGGGAATGCAGCATAGTTCTACCGGGCACAGCACAGGTCTGGTCCTGTGAAATAACAAGAGATGCAAGAGGTAGCAAACTGTTCAGAAGAATAACAGCCAGGATCTTGTAATCCACATTAACCAGACTCAAAGGTCTCCAATTTTTGATGTCAGTCCTAACATCTTTTTTAAAGAGTAGAAGCATAATAGCATCAGAAAAGCGATGAGGCAAAGAACAAGTGGTCAGAATACTATTAAAAACCACAGTAAGGGCGGGGCAAAAACATCTAAAAAAGAATGATAAGAGTTCAGCCCTTTAACCATCCACACCAGGAGAAGTACGCTTCTTCTGTTTTTTTGATGGCACACAACGTTTCTTCAATAGAGATCGGGAGAACCAGAGAACTAAGAACACTTTCCGGGATCTCTAAATTAGAAAGGAAATCACCAGGATCAGGAACAACAGGACAGGAGCCAAACATGACTTCAACATAAGTTTGGACAATACGTTGCAAAGCGGGAAGAGAGCCATGCTGCAAACCAGTAATAGAGTCAGTAAGAGATTCAAAAATAATAGAAGAAATCCTGTCAGAGCCGTTCTTAAAAGGATCTATCGAAGCTTAAGAAACCTGAGGACCACACTGAGCTTCAAACTTTGAAGAAATAGCCCTGTCATATTGGAATTTATCCATCCGACACTTCACATCCTGAATTTGTAAGGAGAGATCAAGACTGAATTCAGAAGCCCTGGAAATCAGATCCTGTAACTGTTTCCATAACTTAGAATAAGTAAAGAAATTGGAACGGGACCAAAAACCAGAAACCCAGAGAAAATACTTCCTCAAATCCGCTTTAGTATCCTCCCACCAAACCAGATGAGAAAGGTAAGCATCCAACACAGAAATCCTAGCCTGCAATAAATGTAAACAACCTTGAAAAATGCAAGCATCAGAAAGCAAAGAACAGTTCAATTTCCATTGAACACAAGGAGCAGCTGGAAAGGGACCATCAGCAGGAGAGCAAACCAGTACCACAGCCATGTGATCAGAAGTTTCGCAAGGAATTACAGAGGCATGGGAGACAGTGGGGTATTTAGAAAGGAAAAGAAAATCAATACAAGTAGCCAGAGCACCCCTATAATAAGTCTTAGCCGCAGGCCTACGAAGAGACAAATATCCATCAATAAGATGGGCAGAAGAAATTACCTTAGTTAACGTAGCTGAATGACTGTACAATTTATGAGCATTGCTAGGCTGGTCCAAAGCAGATAGCTCACAGTTAAAATCACCCCCCAAGAAAACCAGCCGAGAAGTAAACAAAATGGGATACATTTTTAGGAATAAAGCAGAACGGGCAGCAATACTTCGAGAGGCATAAACCGAAATAAGGCGAAGACGCACCGAGCCATAAGATCCATCAACAAGGAGAACTCTCCCCGGGACCACATCAAGAACCCTAGCAATTTTGAATAAATAATCAAAAAACAAAATACCCATCCCATCACAAACATCCTCCCCATGAGACCAATAAGAGGGGCCAACAGACCATCTAGCAGTGACCTGTAAAACCTCCTGTCTGGTCTTAATCCGGGTGTCTTGAAGAAAATAAAAATCCTGCCGAAGGGAAAGCAGAAACCCAAAAGTAGAAAGCTGATTACGAAAAGATTTAATACTGCACACATTCAAGGTGCAGCATTTACTATTAGTTAGGTGAATCATAAAAGAGAAATAGAAAAGAAAAACAGAACACCACCCAGAAAAGAGAGAAAACAAAACTTAAACCAGCATACCCCAAAAGCAAAAAACATTATATCACCTATGAGGAAACTGAGCCTTACGAGGTTTATCAGTACAATGAACATCTCTACAGGAGTCGGAGGAATAATCCATGTGTGAGGAGGAAGCTCGAGAGGAATCAGAGTCCTCCTCTTCACCCTCCGTATCACCCCACTGACACCTCTTAGCCAACATCTGAAATTTATTACGAGTGAGAATAGAATTAACAGGTGAACGGGACTCAGATTTATGTTTACCTTTCCCCTATTTAGGAGGAGGGACGGTAACAAAAGGAACCTCCATAGAAGGGGGGGAGGGGGCATACAACCTGGCAAAGCAGGACTCAAACCAGCTAAGGGAGCAGTCTGAGAGACAGGCAACCCAGGACCCGAATCCAAAATAGGGGAAACTTCAGGCACAGGGGGAGGAGGGGCAGAGGGAGTAGAAGAAATGTGCAATGGCACAGCAGTAGGAACCACACCAGGATCAGAAACAGGTTCCGGGACAACGGGAGCAACCTCCTCCTTCTGTTGTTGTGCCTGAGCCTGGGATCAGCAGTAAGGTGGGAGTGATCCTGAGGGACTCTATCTAACCGATTATGTTCTTTCCAGTGTATAAACATTCTAAAAACTAACATTGTATACAGTTTCACCCTTAATATGAATAAAGGCAAATAAATCAGAAGGGCTAATGCTCAGAGAGTCCCGTAGCATAGAATGCAAAACAGTTTGCCGAGGGGGTGGGCCTCAGAAGCATCTCCCAAAAAGTTAAACCGCACAGCGTTTCGCCACTGAGCAGGCTCCCCCACAGACTTAAATAAGTCAGTCATCTTAAAAGAAGAATTCGTGGCATCAAGTCTGGGAGTAGAAAGATAAGTCTTACTTGGTAGAGTGCACTGTGCGTTGGGGCCCTTAGATGGAGGAGAGCAGGTAGAAGACTTGGCAAAATCCTCAGTATGGAGTAGTGAAACTGAGCGTCCTGGAGCTGAATCCACAACAACTGGAGGAACAGGTCGAGAGGCAACCTCAACAGCCACATCAATAATGGATGTAGCAGAGACAGGACTGGAAGAAGACCAGAGCTGTTCCTCCTCAGAATGGCGCCAACCTGCAGCACGCAGAGCAGCCTCAGGAGACCAGGTAACATTCAAAAGGGTCAGGAGGTCGAGTAGTAGGCTGTAAATGCAGAGAGGTAGGCAAATCAGATGGCAGTGCAGAACCAGGGAGCAAAGGGTCCGGGGTGCAAGGAGACAGGGAACTGTCTGCGAAACAACTGTAAAGAAATCAATTGGTCATACCATCTGCAAAGAAATGTTTATTTTGAGAAATTAGCTGCGAGCGTTCTTCAGGATATCTGCATCCGATCAGCTGTCCTGGGGAGCAGTATTCTCAAAAGGAGAAGCACCAACAGCAGAGGTACAAACGGGGACAGGAGAGGTCTCAGTAACTGGCAGGCAGTCAACATTCAATAAAGTACCAGAATCGGAAGCAGTCAGAGGATCCAAAGGAGAATCAGCAACCTGAGGCAGAGCAGGACCTCCACCAGCACCATCCACAGCAGGACTGTCGGCCATGTTGGACAAAGGGACAAAGGCTCCCCCCGCACACCGACTAGGGGAATTTCCCCCGTGTCCTGGCCAAATTCCCCCCATTTACTAAAATACCACCGACAGCTTAATCTGGTTCTGCAAGTCAGTTTACATCTGTACAAATATTCCCTTGCCCCTGAGTCGTACCTGGAAACGAGCTGCAGCTCATTGTGCCTCTCATGGTTATAAACTTTCAAATAAATAAATAAAAGGTGCATCATTGAGAACACTACTACTTGGGTGGGACAGGGAGGGTTTTGTTTTCTAAATATAGTCAGTTGGGCCTCTGTAAAGGGGTGTGGTGGACATGTATCCACCAGCAGAATACAGTATACACCAAAAAGGCAACAGGCATCGCAGTCAGTTAGGTACGCCTACAACTAAAGACTCTAGGTACCTGAAGCCAGCCAGAGAATTACATTTTTTTTTATATGAATCGGTTGGGGGGATTTAACAAAAGTGTATTTTATCTTCAATGAAAGGCCCAAAATTCACCATAGAGCATCTAAAACCCCAGAGTTTCTGCCTTTACAGAACATAATTTGCTGCATTTTCTGCATAAAAAAAGAACCTTCCTCATCCCCCTAGGTTCATTTCAGATATTTATCTATGTGGGACACTGACCCACTGAGTATAAAAATTAAGGGTCAAATTAAAAAAATAATGTCATATTGTCTAGCCGAGCCCAGATTCATAAAACAGCAGTTTAAAACCTCTATATCAGTGAGTAGGTTGTTCTCAAGAGAAAGAAACAGTGGTTCAGAATTAAAAAACTGTTGTCAGTTGTCCCAATCCCCCACCCAGAAATGAACCCTGCCCCCCCAAAAATCCTGCCAATGGCCCTGCTGATGGTCTTCTTTTTTGCAACATTTTCCATAACTTTCATATGGTTTCTTATACAGGAGTTACAGTTTTGTTCAATGGCTTTCAGCACCCCCACTGTAAAAATTGTTTGCCACTGCCTCACAAAGCAGAGAATACGCAGATGGGGAGGAGGCAGCAGAGGTGTGGGATGAGAGGGAATACCAGGGGAGACGGAGCCTGTAAAAGAAAGCAGACTGAACAGCAGAGGACTGGGCACAGACAGCAGAGAAGGAGCAGTAGTTACTGGAGCGAGGGAACTAGGGTAGCGTGTGAGCAGGATCAAAGCAGAGGGGGCATTGCATGCGGACCACCTTAAACTGCATTTATGTTGTCCCATCTTTGTAAAGTATAAAACATTTTAATCTCACCTCTGTGTAGATTTTGAGGGGTGGCTCCCAAACACAGGCGAAATGGTTAGAAATAGTGTAAGGAACATGAAATCTGTGTGCTGTTAGATAAATGTACTCCAGAGCTGCACTTGTCATTGAGAACATCCATTCGTATTGACTCTGGCTTTGCTTACTTCTGTTTCAGTGAGTGAAAACTGTTGCAGGAGAGGCACGCTAAACATCCTGCTGAGATAACTATGGTCTGCTCTTGGTGAGGTTGTGGCTTGACATAACTATTTTTGGGTAAGTGCTTCCCTAGAGATAATCAAGTTGTAGCAAAACACTGTCAGGGACACACACTGAGCTGTACTGTATATTAAAAGTCAACCAACGGGCACCCCATTAATGGAAACAGTTTGAGTCAAGCGAACAACTCCTCTGAACACAAGTTCTGTGCTATTTGATTACAGACGCATCTGCTGATTGGGAACAGCTGGCTAAATAGTACGTTACCAGTCACTAATGGTGTTTTTTTTAGAGGCTTCATTGTCATAATTTTGGTTTCATTTTATCCTCGCTTCATTTCCTTGCCATGCCATACAAAAAATACATGATGTTAGATGCACTTAAAGTACTCATACCTGCAGTGTTCAGCCTCCACTTGTGTCCACTGCTAATTAGCAGTTTGTAGCATAGTTGCAAATATGGTGCCCAGTTCCCATGGTATCATTTATTTTTTGTGGACACTCTGATCAAACCAGGTACTACACCATCCTTTCCCATAGTCCATTGTTCTACCCACAATTCTGCTAGCGCGCAGATGCCACCATGTAATCTAACTGCACAGAGTGCTGCAACAGCTAAGTGTACAATATGTCAGAATCTGTGTGTTGTGGGGAAGGAGTAAGCCCAGGGAGGTAGAACACAAAGTGGTACTTTTTTGAACTGCAAAAATATTGGGGGGCTTTTGGCTTCCTGGTTGCCCAAAAAAGTTCTTATTTTTGGCTATTCACATTTATTAGTTTTTTCATGTGTACTTGGTGTATACATGTGTTTCTCTATGTTCCTAGTCCAGTTCAGCTTGGAAGACAGGTAGCCATAGAGGTTCCTGTGTGCTCCTTCTTGTGTTGCGTCTGTGTGCCCATGCCAGACCTGTCATGTTAAATATAGATCGTTCACAACAGTGTGTGCCGTCAGATTTATGTCCCGCTCCCATGGCAGTATTCAGTGCAGGCAGTATTGCACTGTCGCAGACGGTGGCCTCTTTGGTTTAATAGCGAGGTTGTAAGAGCAATAAGACGGAAGAATAGCTTTCAAAAGATATAAAAAAACTCAGAGTGTGATAGAGTAAATTATAGGGAGAAACTGAGACAGGCAGGGACATTGATTAGGAGAGCAAAAGCAGAAACGAGAGACTTGCTAAACATGTCAAGCAAGATAAAACTTTTTTTTAGATATGTAGGGGAAAGAGGAGGACAAGACAGTGGATTGTGAGTTTGAGGGGGGAAGGAGGAACTAAGGTTGAGGGGGACTTTGAGAAAGTTGAGGTTTTAGCTTGGAAAATTAAAGGTAGACAAAGCAATGGGGCCAGATGGCTTGCATCCAGGGGTTCTTAAGGAGTTGAGGGATGAGTTGGCAACACATTTAGCAAAGTTATTTAACTTGTCCCTAGAGACAGGGAATGTTCAGTGTGACTGGAGGACAGCAGATGTGGAACCACTGCACAAGGGAGGCTACAAGGAGGAGGCAGGGAATTACAGACCTGTCAGCCTCACATCAGTGGTGGGCAAGGTAACGGACAACAAACTATTAGATGAAAAGCAACATGGATTCACTAGTGGGAGATCTTGCCAAAGAAATCTGATAGAATTTTTTGACGGGATAATGAAGGTGGTTGATCAAGGAGAGGCAGTTGATGTTGCCTATGTGGACTTCAGTAAGGCCTTTGACTCTGTCCCTCACCACAGGCTGGTAAATAAGACAGAGAGCCCGGGGGTGGGACAGAAAATAACTAGATGGGTGGAAAGCTGGCTGAAGAAGTCAGAGGGTGGTGGTCACGCTTTATGCAGATGACCTTGTGCTAGTGGCCCATGCTCGTAATGCTGCTGACCTTAACCAGTGCCTATCTGAAGACTTCAGCAGAGTCTTGGCCTGGATTACCAACCATAGACTGGTACTGAATCCTAACAAAACTCAGGCCATGCTCTTTGGTTCCACGGCCAAGTTAAAAGCCCCATCAGCTATGCTCAAAATAGCTTGTGATGGAGGCCCCCTGTTGCCAACAGCGAGCTCAATTAAATATCTTGGGGTCACCCTCCACCCACAACTTGACATGGGAAGCCATATCCAAAACATCTGCAGAACCACTAGGTGTAAGTCGGCCTTGCCTACAGGGGTCAAATACAACCTGGATTCCGGGAGCGAGGCTGGCACTATGGTGGGAGTGCTTCTCCTCCTTAGTTATGGATACCACCTATTTGCCAGGTCACCTCAAATCCATCTTAATCGGTGGAACACGGCATATAATGATATCTGTCGGTTTGCACTTGCTGTTCCCAAACTCACCCACCGATGTGAGCTCTATGACAAACTCAGCTGGCTCCCCCTGCGAATTCCTGATCCTTGGTGTAGGAAACTTCACCAGGAAAGTGCTTACCACAGAGCATACCATCCAGGACTGGCGCATCTCCTCCCAAAACTGGGCGCCATCCCCTACCAGCTCAGGTCACAGACCGATGAGTTGTAAAGTTCCCCCTACTCGGACCCTTATGGGGGATCGTGACTTTGCACCGCTTTTGTGCCTAGGCTCTGGAACTCCATTCCGGACTCTGTTCACTCTGCCCCTTCCCATGGGACCTTCGCTCCTCTGTGGTCCCACCTAAAACAAGCGACAAGATGTGACTGCTCCTAGTCTCTGTAATGTAATACTCTGCAGTCCACTATTGTCCACTCTGAGTCCATGATGGTCTATGAAATATGTATTCAGTGATTCTAATGTCTATCTATGTCCTGTAACAATTTGTACTATGTGTGGCAGTATCTCTGCCCTTATACAAGCGTTGTTATAGCTGTTTTTTACTGTATCATGCTGTTTCTCCAATGTTGCCATGTATGTATACTGTATGTTTTGTGCTCTCCCGGGTCGTTCCTGAAAATAGGCATACTACTTGTCTAGTGTACTTACCCGGTAAACAAAAGCTAAATAAATAAATAAATGGTGTACATTCTGGGGTAAGGAATGTTGCAAGCGGGGTTCCTCAAGAGTCTGTACTAGAACCAATACTTTTTAACATATATATTAGTGATCTGTCGGAGGGAATTGAAAGGAAAATTGTGTCTGTGTGCAGATGATGCAAAGTTATGGAATAGGGTTAACAGTGAAGGAGGGGTTGAGGCCATGAGAAGGGATTTGAGTATACTAGAGAAATGGTCAGAAGCATGGCAGCTGAAGTTCAGTACAAAGTGTGCAGTGATGCATACACTGCATAAAAATCAACTGGCCAAGTACTCACTGAGGGGAGAGCAGATTAAGCAAACGGGAAAGGGATCTGGGTGGGGATTATAATATTAAACAGCCTTAGGGTAAGTGATCAGTGTAGTAAGGCAGTTGGCAAAGCTAATAGAATGATGGCATGCATAGGAGGGGGCATAACTAGTAGGAAGAGGGAAGTGCTGATGCCATTATATAAGACCATGGTTGGACCGCACCTGGAGTATGGGGTACAGTTCTGGAGGCCTCATTTAAGAAAAGGTATAGATGTAATAGAAAAGGTTTAGAGAAGGGCAGCAAAGATGGTGCAGGGTATGCAAGGGAAACCATTTGAGACAAGATTGAGAGAATTAAATCTGTATCCACTGGAGTTTAGAAGAGAGAGAGATGGGACATGATAGAGACATTCAAGTACATGAAGGGGATAAATAAAGTGAGGGAAGGAAGTCTATTTAAAAGGAAAGTCTGAGATAAAACAAGAGGTCGGATTGGAAGGAAAAAGATTTAAAGGTAAAGTAAAGGGGTGTTATTTTACTGAGAGGGTGGTTGAACTCTGGAGCAGATTACCTGAAGAGGTTGTAGGTGTTGAAATGGTGGAGGGATTCAAGAGCGTGTGGGATAGACATATGGGGTTGGTTAGAGGACAGAGAATAGGCTCCTTGTGCACTGGTGACAAGTAGGGAAGGGGGTAGATGGGCAGACTGGATGGGCCAGGACGGTCCATTTCTGCTGACACATTATTATGATACAGGAGTGTTGTAGTGGGATAGTGGGTAGGACAGTGGCTTATTTATTTATTTATTTTTATTTTATTTAGTTTTTGTTGACCGGGTAAGTGCACTAGACAAATCCTGCCTATTTTCAGGCATGACCCGGGGGAGCGGGATACAGATGAATGCCAACTGACCTTGAACCAGATTAAGCTGTTGGTGGTATTTTTTTTTTTTAGTGAATGAGGGAAATTTGGCCAGGACACCGGGGAAATTCCCCTACTCTTTTCGATAAGTGCCATGGGATCTTTAACATCCACCTGAACTACCACCAATCCAGGCAGATGGCTAAGAGTGATGCAGCACACATTCTGATCTGAGTTCCTGCAAAATAAAAGATAAGCGAACTGTACACCAGAACATTTGGAACCATACCAAAAACTGCTAGTTAGTCTGCTGCATGCTGACTGTAATATGAGCCTTTTCTCTAAAGTTAAAAAATACATTCTGTATGTAACCCCCAGGGGGCGCTGTCACAAGGGCTACCACCCCTGCCTGTCTCAGCTGTGACAGAGTAAGGGGCCCAGATCCGTCGACGGGTGCCTCCACCCAGAGGTCGGGGTTAGGACAGTCTAGGTTGACTCGGTCACAACCCTCTGGGTTGCTGCAACCCCCCCCCTTCTTCCCACTAGTGGCTCAAATGGAGTAATTACAATGCTTTCCCCCTGAACACTTACCCCCAGGCTCGACACACTCAGCTCACTCCGGGGACTCCCTGGAAAGTAAGGTGCAGTTATCAAACATTCGCTGTGCAGTATGTCCTCAGTAAGACACAAACCAGCCTGGGTACAGTTGCAAAATGAACAATCTGATTTATTTGAAGGGGGATAACAAGGACCGGGGAAATCGGGGTGATTAGCTTAACACTATTGCCTACATTCAACTACCTATGGTGCTGTGCACAGGCATGAATCTATCAGTTATTGTCCATGGGTACCCAAGCCCTACTGGCTAGTCCCTCGTGGCAGCTGGTTGGGGCCCTGATACAAATGAGCATTCACTTTCCTGAGCAGATAGGAATGAGCAGAGAGATCTATTAGTGCAGTCAGCAGTACAACAAAATGACTTTTAGCCACTGCTTGTAAGCAACAGAGGAGCTACCCTGATCCGTACTCACGGCTCCAGCAGACACCCTTCCTTCACCACTTGCAGGGCTGAGCCTGGTCTCCAAAAACCTCATCACACATTTATATGGAGCACAACAGAGGGTACCATACCCAGGCAGCTGCTTTCAGGACCCGAGAGCAGACTACAGCAATTTCAGGCGGTAGCAGCCACTCAAACATCCTGACAGACTGAGCGATTCAGCAGATTCTCAGTCCTCTTCAGGTGAAGCCTGGTAGGTAGCTGTGTTCATACACAGCCTCCTCTGACCGCGCGCCGGCGGATTTAGTCCGAAGCACTGACAATGAAAACGGCCTCCTCAGGCCTTTCAAGCGCTTCCTGCGCGAACACTCAATGGCGCAGAAGCTCAGAGCTCCCTTCTCCTTCACAGCCACAACGAATCTGCCCCTAACGGCATGGGGCATTCCTTACAGTTCCGGCGCTACCCGATTCCATTGGCTGGCGTCACATGCCAGTCAATTACTCTGGCCCTCAGTGGTGCAAAAAAGCGCCATAGCCCATAATGCCTTTCCCAAAATTACAAGCAGTTCCTCTATTGGTCCTCTGGCACCATTAAGAGTCCTGGTTGCTGATTGGTCGCTTAGTCCATCACATTTACTGCCCCTGAACCTTATTGGACCCTTCAGAACATCCAGGTCCAACATGGAGGGGCACAGCACACAGAGTCCCATCTGTAACAAAAGCAGGTTAGACAAAACTGCCCCTTCACTATCACTCTCAATAATTTCCAGGCAACAGGTACACCTGTCGAGGCGCTCCGTGCGCTTTTCAGCGACCACCAGGAAGGGGCATTACAGGTACAGCTAGGCGGGACTCGGCAAGCTACAGCCCCCTGCCAAACAAGGACTTTGCCTGCGAGCAGACGGCTCTTAAAGGGACAGCTCGGGGAGGCTTCAAAAGCACTCATAAACCCCCACATTTAGCGGCCTCACGCCGAACATCAGCCAGGCATGGAGCATCCAGCAAGCTCCGGGGAGGCCTTCAGGAACCCCCATTTGTAGGGGGGGTTACATGTAGTTTTAACAACTATCAGATTTGGGCTGCTGGATAGCGCAGCAGGTTGGCAGTGGCTTGTCATGCTGTTGACCAGTCTCTGGCACCACAGGAGACTTTCCCATAGTTGAATAGCATCCTAGAGGCCTCCCATCTCCTGAGTAGGGATGGCACGACAACTTGCCATTTGAGTACCCCGTTGTGGCCAAAAAGCTAGACCAGTGAAGAGGAGCATATGAAGGGGGTTGCCCACATAGCTGTATTCACCTGAAGGGTTGGGTATAAATTTGTTGAGGTGACTGGCAGGAAACCTATCAGGAAAAATGGGTTTTGATGCTGATAGCTTCCTTGTCCATCCACACTTCAGGGGATGATGCTGCTTGGGCCTCCTCCTCCTCCTTCAGTGCCCTTCCCCCTGCAGCCTAAGTGCCTTAATAGTCCTGTCTGTGGCATCAGAGGACGCTGTGATGGGACACTGGCCCACTAGCCAAATGTTTGTAGATTTTGTGCTGAGCTTGTAAAATTTCCCTTCAGTTAGCCCTGCTGGCTTCTATTGGAAAAGTTAACGGTTCATTAAGTACACCAGTTGGGCCAGTGCAGAAGTCGGTGGCACCGGTGAATTTTTCCAGTCACTAGCCCTACTGACTAGTGGCTGCAGCACAGAATTTTTGACCCCTGTGATGCACTGGAGCTGTGGTATGGCATAGGTGGACCTGGGAGCCAGAGGGGTAGTTTGCTGCCAGATTCTTCTCAGGTGGAAGGGCGGACTTTGCCAGGGCCCAAAAGGTGTCTAAAATCGAATCAATTTTATTTTTAAAAGTGCCTTTCCAGAGATCAAGGCCGCTGTACATACACATAAATAAACACAAAAACAACTTAAAATCCCGATTAATAAAATCATGCATAAAACATAATTTACAGCAGTATTAAATACTAAAATCACATCAGTTAGACTCATCTGGAAATGTTAGGCTAAACAAATACGTTTTGAGGGCTGATTTAAAACACTTGATGGTTAGGCACTCTCTAACCCGACGAGTTAGAGAATTCCACAGGTTAGGGTCTGCAAACGCAAACGATCTGGCCCAGATGTCTTCAGTTGCACCCTGGAAATCTCTAGCAATCCCTATTCGGTGAATTGGAGCGGGCGGGAAGGGGGGGCAGTAGAGAGAACGATCTCGCAGGTAGCGGGGTCCCTGTTCATGTAGGGCTTTATAGGTCAGCAAACCGACCTGGAAGGTGATCTGCCACTGTACTGGCAGCCAGTGCAGTCTGCAGAGCACAGGCATAGTGTGACGTGTCCTAGAAGTACCAGTCACAAGTCTGGTCACCGCATTCTGCACCAGCTGCAAGTGGCGGATATCCACCCCCGGTAGCCCTAGGTACAGGGCATTCCAGTAGTCATGGTGGGAGGTCACAAAGGCGTGGACCCGTGTTGGAAGATCATCAGGAGGAACCAGTTGTTTTACCCTGTCGATATTCCTCTGATGGTAAAATGAGGTCTTGACAATGGCTGACACTTGTGATTTCAGGGTCAAACCGTCATCAAAGATAATGCCTAGGTTATGCACCCATTCTGAGGTAGCCAGCTGAATGCCCCCAAGCCAAAGCCCAGAAGGTTGTCCAGCCGCCAAACCTGCCTCCTAACAATCCGGGTCCACCATCAACACCTCGGTTTTAGCTGGATTCAACCTCAGCCAGCTGGCACTCATCCAGTCCTGGATCTCGGTGAGGCAGTTGTTAAATACAGAGATAACATCATCCTGCTCGGGTACAAAGGGCATGTACAGCTGAGTATCATCTGCATAGCAGTGATAACTCAAACCGTACCGCCTAATAATATCTCCAAATGGCAGCATGTACACTGTAAACAACATGGGTGACAAAATGGAGCCTTGCAGAACCCCGCAGGATAGGGGGAGAGCATCAGAGTAAACAATCCCAGTGACCACTCTCTGAGCCCTACCTTCGAGGAATGATCAAAACCATCTAAGAACTGTACCTGACAGTCCACAGATGAACCGTAGGTGCTCCGATAGCACACCATGATCCACAGTGTCAAATGCTGCAGAGAGCTCAAGGAGGACCAAGATGGAATGAGTCCTCTGATCTCTCACTATTAAGAGATCATTAAGCACCCGAACAAGGGCCGTCTCAGTGCTATGCCTCTTCCTAAATCCAGACTGGAAAGAATCATAGACATCGTAGGTGGAAAGATGATCATCCAGCTGCAGCGCAACCACCTTCTCAACAACCTTGCCCACAAAAGGCAGGTTAGAGACAGGTCTGTAGTTAGACAGACAGTCTGGGTCAAGGGAGGTTTTTTTCAGGAGCGATTGCTAACTGCCTCCTTTAGGGGATCAGGAAAGAGCCCCCTCGCCAGTGAACTCCAGACTATCTCGGCCAGGACCGAGCCAATGTCATCGACACAGCCCTAAAGGAGTCGTGTTGGGCCCTGGTCCAAGCTACAGCTGGTTGGCCGCAACATCTGGATAATCCTTACAATGTCCACGAATTCCGACCGGCGGAAGTTAGACCAAGCAACCCGGGTGCTCGTAACCTCCCGGGAATCGGGTTGAGGAAATGTGTTTAAAATAAAATCCAGATTGTTCAGTTCTGCAGTACACAGTACTGCTTCTATAAGTTCTGCCTAATAGCTGCTGTGTCAAAAGTTGTCTTTTGCTGCTTTGAGCATTTCAGGCCTAGGATGTTTGTACAGTCTGAATGGTATGGGCCTGGTGTCACACTGTAGCAAAAGAACTTGGGCACTCACCACCACATATCATGCTGACAACCGTGAAATAAAGTAAAAATATGTATTTACATCATAAAAGGCAGAGTAAAAGCACCTGCCTGATGCATTTCAGGTCCTGCCTGGACCCTTTCTCAAAAGCTAGGGCTATTTTGAAACAGATGACTTGTATAGTCACACACAGCTGATGTCATTCCCGTGTAATCCAGTCGCATACATTTCTAAGTGATTTAAAAGTACAAAGTCACACATCCACATTTAAATTTGATTATAAACAGATAACATGTACTAAAACCAGCTTATAGTATCATGCATTGTATAAGACAGAAAAAAAGGGGGGAGTGCAAAAGGTAAAGGGGTTGGCCACAAGTTATACCAATAAAAATAAAAGGGTGTATGAATGCCCTTCTTGTCTTAAAGTTATAAGCTAATATAGGAACACATTATAGGGCCAAAACGAAAAGTTTTATCGGAGGGAGATTTTGTCCAGAGGGTTTACTTAAGTAATAAATGGTGTTCTAATAAGGTTAACAAACCTTTCAGCAGAGAAACGCATGAGGAAAGTTCAATGCTAATAGTAAATAAATCAGATAAAAGGGCATAGATATGCCCTTCTTGTTTAAAAATATTGCCTTCTAAACATCTATAGAGCCCAAAACAAACAAAAAAACTCAGTGAAGTATCCATGGCGAGATCTAATGCAATGGGTTAAAGTTCAGTAATAGTTGGGGGGGGACAAAATACAGGTGAAAGTTCGGGCCTAGTTATAATTTAAAAAAGCCTGTCTCTTTTTTTCAAGGTAAGGTTTAATTTAGAAACCAGAGTTGAGACTTGGTTTCTTGTTGGCTCCTAACCGTATAATCCAGAATGTTTCCCGTTTCAGAACCAGATTTTTGTAATTCCCCTCCACATGGATTTGTACACACTCTGGGCCCAGATATTCAAAAGGGTTGCGCATGGCGCGACGGTGTTGCGCCATGCACAACCCACTGATGCGCCCCGGTGCGATATTGAAAAGGGAAAAGTGCGCTGCACAAATCCTGATGCGCCAGGGCGCATCAGTATTGTCTACAGGCACAGGTAGGGGGCGTGCCCGTACATAAACTGCACAGCCGATATTCAGCCGGGCGTGCAGAGTTATGCAAGTGATGCAACCCCTACCTGCGCCTGCACAAAGATACGCCGAAAAAAAGTCGGGGGCCACCCACAGGTGAGCTGCTGCATTGCGGGCGCAACACAGCAACTGCCACCTGTGTGGCCCTCGACTTCCTACTGCACCTGGCGGCGCCCCATGCCCGATCACGGGCATCAGTATACCCCAAGTCCAATATCCCTGGTGGTCCAGTGGACTGCGATTAGCCCGATCGCGAGCATAACTGTAACTCCCCAATAGCCTGATCGCGGGCATAACTGTATCCCCCATAGCCGATCGTGGACATAACTGTACTCCCCCATTAGCCCGATCGCGGGCATCAGTATTCTTCCCAAAGTCAATATCCCTGGTGGTCCAGTGGACCAAGCGGAGCCCGATCGCGGGCGGCATTCCTCCACCCAAGTCGAAATCCCTGGTGATCTAGTGGACCCGCTCCCCGTCAGCCGGCGGGTGCCAGCACCACCCGCCTGCTGCCCGCGCCCCGCCGACTGACAGCTCGGTATGGCTGCATGCCCATTGGTTCAGGGCATGAGGCAAAGGCGTTCAGCCCATACCGCACTAGTCAGTCCAGATGGGTGCAGCCACACGAGCTGTCGAGTCGGCGGGCGGCGGGGCGGCTGGCAGGTGAGGTGCTGCAGCTTTGATGGGGGCGAGTGGTGGGTCTCCGTGTGCAGGTGGGGTGGGGTCCACTAGATCACCAGGGATTTCAGACTGGGGTGAGGAATGCCGCCCGCGATCGGGCTCCCTCCGTTCGGTCCACTGGACCACCAGGGATATTGGGCTTTGGGAGATGATACTGATGCCCACGATCGGGCTAACAGGGAGTTACTGTTATGCCCAGCGATTGGGCTACGGGGAGTCAGTTATGCCTGCGATCGGGCTAATGGGGAAAAGTTACAGTTATGCCCGATGATCGGGCTACGAGTACAGTTATGCCCGCGATCGGGCAACTGGGGAGTTACAGTTGTGCCCACGATCGAGCTAATCGCGGTCCACTGGACCACCAGGGATTGGAGACATTCATTGTCCCTTACAGGGCGTCCAGCGATCGAGCTGCAGAGGCGTCGGTCCCCGACAGCTGCTGCCTGGCAGTGTGCCAGGCGCAAGTCGTCGAGGATCGGCGCTAATGGCCTGCAAATGGGGCCGTAATCAGATGCAAATGGCCCCTGTCGCCTTGCATAAATTATGGCCCCATTTGCATGTCACCCTTTGAATATCACAGGTGCTGTGCATGGCGCAATGGAACTTGCGCCACCGCATCTCAATGCTCCACTCTGACCACTTGCGCTGGTGCAGTTCCACTGCGCCATGCACAGTGGGGGTGGCCAGGGGGCGATATTCAAAGCAGTTGCGCCATAGTGCAACTCCATTGAATATCGCCCTGGCCACACCCCTGCGCAACTATTTTGAGCGGCGCACAGGCTTGTGCTACAAACTGGCGCAGTTTGAATATCTGGGCCTCTGTCTATTGCCATGTAGGAAAAAGTGTTTGTGATCATCTCTGTTGTTTCTAATATGTGATGCTGTTGCATACATTAAACCCCCCATAGCAATGGCTCTTTGGTGTTCTCCTACTCTGACTTTAAAATTTCTGGTGATTTTCCCTACAGAAAAAGAATGGCATGTACAAGTGACCAAATAGATGACTCCACTTGTATTGCATGTAATTGCATGCTGTATTTCAAGTTTGTTCTTTTATTGTTGATGATGCTAAATTCTTTCCTGTCTTAATGTGTTTGCAGTAGATGCAGTTGTTGCATCTAAAACAAGCCTTGGGTCCAGTTAACCACATGCTGTTATCTCCCTTATTCTGATAATGTCTATGCACCAGCAGGTCTCTTAGGATAGACGCTCTTCTATAAGCCAAACAAGGTTTGGTGCTGGCCACATCTTTTAGGCCTTGGTCAGCTGCCAAAATCCTCCAGTGTTTTGTAAAGCATGTGCTGAGAATGTAGTAATGACATTAAAGCTCCCATCATTCCTAATTGCTTGTTCCCTTTTTTCCAGTAATGCAGTTCTCTCTATGGTTCCAACTTGTTCTCTGGCTTGTTTGATATTTTTTTTTTTTTTTTTTTGTGACAGTAACCCGTTTCCCTAAATCTTTTTTTTTTTTTTTTTTTAGAGTATCTGCCCCTCTCTGGTAGTTTTCTTCTGTGTTGCACTTTATTTTAATTGTTAAAAACTCTTCTTTAGGAATGTTGCTGACTGCATGAGCTGGATTGCAACTAGATGCCATTAGTACTGTATTGCCATCCATTGACTTCCTGTACACGTCGGTATTGATAGTTCCATCTTCCTCTTTCTTTATTAGCAAATCCAAGTATGGAACCTGATCACTACTGCTGGTGTGAGTGAATTTTTAATTTTCGTTTGAGTGCAAAAATTCAGTAAACTGCTCCAGTTCTAACACTGTGCCATCCAAAATTAATAGCACATCATTAATCTACTCCATTAATAATATTAAACAAAAAAAAAAAAAAAGGATTTTTCGTAGCATCATATATGGCATCATTTTCCCCAGTACCCCCTACCCACATAAAGGTTTGAAACCGAGGGGGTACAAGTTGTCCCCATGGTGGTACCTTTAATTTGCCTGTAAATTACATTGTTGAAAGTAAAATCACATTTCAGTACAATATCTAACAATTTCAGAAGAAAAGTAATAGAAGGCATGTTTGTATCACTAGTGCTGTTTAAAAGAAATATGCAGTTGCATCTAAAGCCCCTTTTATGGGGCACGTTCGCTGCATTGGTGACTCAAGTTTGGGAAATGTCTCGAGTCATTCAGGGATTGGCTGGGGAAGGGAGGCTTGAGCATTTCAGGAATAGCTGTCCTCCCTGTGGGGCTGATGGTGAGGTGGCGAGAGACACTGCATCTTACTACAGGACTGCCACCTGGTGGAGGCCAGGTGGTAGCACACTGGGTGCACATCACAGAACAAGGGACTGCCACTGGATGCCAGAATGAATGCATGTCCTACTGTACATTTCTGCATGTCATTGCATGCCAGCACCCGTGGAAAAACAGCATGGAGGATAAAACCTCGATCCAGCTGGACTGACATGGGAGGCTTGCCCCCACCATAGTGATCCTGGGTCAGTTATGGTTAATCTGTAAGTCCACGAGAAGGCTGATTTCAGGGCTGGGGAGGTGCCATTGGGACGGAGTGAACCAGGGCCAAGGAGCAGAAAAATCAGAATAGAAACTGAATGGTACTTCTGCATGTTTTGTCAGAGCTAGATTTATGGGGCTGGCAGTATACCATAGAGGTTAGAGTAACAAGCTGTGAATGAGCTTGGTACATCGAGCAGACCTGGGTTTGATTCCCACAACCTCCACTTGCATACTGTGTGACTCTGAACAAGTCACTTAACCACCCCAGTGCTCCCAGGTTGCCCCTGAAAACAGGCACTTGTGCCTAGTGTACCTTACACAGTTACCAAAAAAAAAGAATAAAATATTGCCATGGGCCCTGTTCTGGGTCGTCTTATTGTTAAAGTTGTATAACGGTGTGCCCAAACCATGTCACGCAACCATTCAGCACTTAAATTCAAGTAACCCATGTTAATTTTTTTACTGTACCACAGTTGTCACTTTCAAAATATTACATAAAAAAACAGTGTTTTTATTCCACAAATTTCAGACTACAAAGCAATATATGTAGGAACAAATGTGGGACACTGATCTCATAATGTGGGACACCCACAAACATGGAGTTACAAGTTCAGAACCTCAAACCTGCAAAATATCTACGAATGCACTGCACTGAACACCCAGAATATCTAGGCCTTCTTAATTATGAACCTCTTACCCAAGCAGTGGCCACAGACAGGGCCCAAGCTATCCATTTAAATGTATTACCCTGACTATGGTACCATTTTCAGACACTACCTATTATGCCCGATCACAGCTGTTTTCAACACTGGGATAAGCTCTTGACTAGATTCCTATGGAATGGGGCCTGACCTCGGACATGCTTTTCTCTTCTTCAGCTGTCAGTAGCAAATGGGGGAGTTAATTTCCCTAACCTCAAATTATATGCACAGACCACTCAACTAAGGTTAATATGTCTTTGGACTACCCCACATTTATTGCACGATTGGAAAAATATTGAATTTGTTCTAAATGATCTACATGCCATAGAAGAGGTTCTCTATACCTCTCTCCCCTAGGGTACATTCCTGTCAGTCAGTTTAGCTTGTATACAGCAACAGTTCTTAAAATATGTCATGAATTTTTTTTTTTTTTTTTTTTTTAGTCTTTGGTAACCGGGTAAGGCACACTAGGCACAAGTGCCTGTTTTCAGGGGCAACCTGAGAGCACTGGGCGGTTAAGTGACTTGCTTCGAGTCACACAGTATGCAAGTGGAGGTTGTGAGAATCAAACCCAAATCTGGTCTGCCGGATGTACCAAGCTTGTTTACAGCTCATTACTTTAACCTCTAGGCTATACTGCCAGCAGGTTTGACATGGCGAGATATATTCCGAGGCTGCTATCCTCTCTTCTTAGTGCCCAGTCAGGTTAGGGACAACACATTAAACACAGTTGATCCCTTTCTCACCTGATGGGCCAAAAGCAGCCTTATTTATTACCATCAGTTCCTGGATGACAGGCAAGTGTTACCCTTTCAGCATCTGAGACCCTCTTATGATCTTAAACTGACTGACTGATTTATTTATTTATTCATTCATTCATTCAAGTGTTTCACTAGGAAGGCATACCGAGCAGAATTGCTAGTTTCCAGATGCGTCCGGGGAGGGGGGGAGAGGAAGAGAGGAGTACAGGTACATAGCAGCATGTTTATATTGAGAATAAGTGATAAATAAGACGATACACAGAAGACATTTCATTGCAGCAATATTTACATCCAATATTTCTTATCATCAGTACAAAGCCAGAAGTAAATCACTTTCAGTATCTTCAAATCTGGGTGTATATTAATATGCTGCCTGAAGACTTACACAGATTACCTGCCCCCCCGCTCTTTTCAGTATGCTACAGCAGCATCAACTAGGTAGTGATGGCTGGCACCTAGTAGGATGTCTCTATGCTGCTCTAAGGGCTCTATCAATGGACTCGACAGCAAAGAACTACAGACTAAATACTCTACACTGTCCCCAACTATAAACTTACCATGGACCCTTATATGAAGGAATTTACATGGAAATGTAGAACTGGGTATTTCTGAACTCCAGCAATCACTAGTAAATATTTGGGCCCCAGTCATGGCATTGCTGGCAAAACTGTGGTGAAACTAAAGCAGAGCAGGTGGACGTATTCTGGACTTGTGCAGTTCTTGTCCCTTACTAGTTGGGCATCGCAAAAATCCTGAATACCCACTTTGATATTCCAGCTCCCCTCTCCGCCACTCTAGTTCTGATGGCTATCCCCACAGAAGATTGCAGATTGCGGGGTACACAACTGAAATTAATACTGCTATTATTTAAAGAGGCCAAAAAGATGATTACCAGGCTACGGCTTAAGCCTCACCCACCCACCCACTGTTCAGCACTGGATAGCCTTTATGAACTCTCTATATAAATTAGAAAAACAGACCTCTTACTTTATAAATCAAGTGTAAGCAGACACCATGAGACATGGACACGCTTTTTATCCCATAAGCATGACTTTATTAGGTCTTCTTTTCTCTCCTTAGCGTTATGTGCTGTATAAAATGTAAGCTCTCTTTCAGTAAAGATGATATTATAAAAAAAAAAAAAAAACCCTCAAACCTACAAAAAAACAAGTAGCAGCAGGTGGGCTGTGGTTGAGCATGCGAGATGGAGACTGCCCTTACCTCTCTGTGGGCGATGGATGCACTCAGTCCAGTCAGGCCCTCCCAGTAACAAAACTAAATTAATAATCCTTACAATATCTCTATCATACAATTATACACCTTATGATATTTTGACTATGAAAAAATATCCAGTTTGCTGCTAACTTAAAAATACTGTTGTGTAGTGCAGATGTTCTAGTGGCAAAAGGGGAATAACGGGCAGTTTTTATAAACAACCCTGAACTGATTTTTATATTCTATATGCTGGAATTTGCTTTATAAAAAATATTTTTTTATGAGTAATTTTTCATGAGACCTCGCACTGACCTCAGTACTCCAAATTTATGGTGTGTGTTTTTTGGGAGATGCGGGTTGTAGAGATGATTTCGAGCTATCTCCTCACAAATAAACTGCCTGTAAGCAGACTTCAGATGATTTTACACACCTACAATCACAAGCACATAGAAAGAGTGCTTTGAGGGATTTAGTGCCTTTTATGTGTGCAGAAGTTTTGCATTATCATGCAATATGACTTTCCTTATGCAAAAAAAAAAGTCTGAGTTTATACAGTATATTATATGCTGTGGGCAATGGCAACGCCATTTTATGTAGATTCAGTGCTGTGGTTTGTGTGGGAAATGTGTCCTCGGGCAGTCTTTCTTATCAGCCTTGCTGTGTAGAAGCAGCCTTCAATATATCATAGTGTACAACAAGCAACACCTGATTTTTCTTTCTTTTTTTTAAACCTTTTTTTTCTGCATAAGTGTATCACTGCTGCCAACCAGTTAGTATTTTCTTTGCTGACCAGTTTTATTTCCTGTGATTGTGTTTGTATAAAATCACATCTGGTCCCCCACCCCACCCCCCAGCTCAGCCACTGGTGTTGGCCAGTACTGCTCACGCTGAATGGATGAGTCTTGTCTAGTAGTAGAAGTCTTACTTTGTTGGCTTTGTAAATTGCAAAAGAAAAACTGTCTGCTGCTGCCAGAGTGCCTGTGTCCTCCTTACACAGAAGCATAGATGATGACAGCAGAAGACTGATGGTCCATCCAGTCTGCCAAATTTACCCTGTTATACCCCATGATCTAGTGTTTCTGTAGAGTCTTTGTTTACACTATCCCCTCTTTTGTTATCCATGTTTCTGTCCCCATTTCCCGCCAAGGAACTAATATCCCATTGGCTATATCTCAGCTGTGTTTGAAGCCATTTATGGTTTTGGCTCCCACAGCCTCTGCAGACCATTCCATAGCTCAGCCACTCGTCTTTCTGTAAAATAATACTTCCTTGCATCTTTTTTAAACCCCCCCCCTTAACCTCCACTCACGGCAAGTTTATTGCAGCTATTACTCCATTGAGCAGGCTCATTTACAAGGAGGTCCTGAACATAAATCAGTAACATGTACAGAGAGATGGCAGGAAATAGTACAAACAGTCTTGGAACATAATTAACATACAGTGCTAAGGTATAATTTATACACGACGCATGCAATATATATATATATAAAATAAACTATGCAATATTTACAAAGTAATCCTATAAATTACCTAGTGTACTAGGAGGCTGCCAGACCAAGAATTTGAACACACAGCCCTAGTGAATAGAAGAGGATGAGGGGAATAGAAAAAGGGATCAAGGTGGGATATAAGAGGAAAAGTGGAAGCAAGGAGGGTGAGGGAAAAGGAGACCATGTATAAAAGACATAAGTCCTAGCGGCAACTGCATATCTTTTACGTTTCTTGCGGCTAATACTTTAAAGAAATTAACAGAAACAAGGCTGGAAAGTTTAAGGACAGACTGCAGTTTGTTCCAGGCTGCAGGGAGGGCCTAGGAGACTGCATGCTTATCAAAGGAGGTACGAATCATAGGAACATCATAGAAACATAGACTTTGTCGGCAGATAAGGACCGCTAGGCCCATCTAGTCTGCCCATTTCCCTACCTACAGGATAGGCCGCAGATCCTAGTTAACCAACAGCCTATATCTTCCTGCCCCCTACAAGAATTGCCTTATGTCTGTCCCATGCATTCTTGAATTCTCCCACAGTTTTAGACCCACAACTTCCTCAGGAAGGCTGTTCCATGCATCCACTACCCTCTCTGTGAAATAATACTTCCTCACATTGCCCCTGAACCTCCCTCCTTCTATCTTTAAATTGTGTCCCCTTGTTCTTGCAAGTCTCTTTTTCTGAAAGATGCTACCCTCTTGGATTTTGTTGATTCCTTTGAGGTACTTGAAAGTTTCTATCATGTCCCCCCTCTCCCTTCTTTCCTCAAGGGTATACATATTAAGCTCCTTTAGTCTCTCCTCATACGGCTTCTCTTGCAGACCCTGCACCATTTTAGTTGCCCTCCTCTGGACTGCCTCTATCCTGTCTATGTCCTTGCGGAGATGGGGTCTCCAGAACTGGACACAGTATTCAGATGGGGTCTCACCAACTGTCTGTACAGAGGGATAACAACTTCCTGTTTTCTGCTGCTGATGCCTCTCCTATACATCCCAGTATACCCCGGCCCTCCCTACTGCCTTCTCACATTGCTTGCTAACCTTAAGGTCATCTGATATGATTACCCCAGGTCCCTTTCCTGTTTTGTTGTTGTTACTACCTCCCCACCATTGTGTATTCTTCCCTGGGTTCTTGTTTCCCAGGTGCATTATTTGCACTTTCTTGCATTGAATCTTAGCTGCCATATGCCTGACCATTTCTCCAACCTTGCCAAGTCCCTTTTCATCCTTTCACGCCTTGTTATCAACCCTGTTGCAGATCTTTGTGTCATCTGCAAAAGGCATACTTTTCTTCAGTCCCTCTGCAATGTCACTGATGAAGACATTAAAAGGACTGGACCCAATACTGAACCCTGCGGTACCCCACTAGTAACCGCCCTTTCTTCAAGTGGACTCCATTTACAATTACCTTCTGTGTCCTGTTGTCCAGCCAATGTTTTACCAGGCTACCACCCTGGGACCCACTCCCAGGCTGGTTAATTTGACTAATAATCTTTTGTGTGGGACTGTGTCAAATGCCTTGCTAAAGTCTAGGTAGGCCATGTCCACAGCCCTCCCTGGTCTAATACTTTGGTCACCCAGTCAAAGAAATCTATTAGATTAGTCTGACATGACCTTCCAGCTGTGAACATGCTGCCTTGGATCCTGTGCTCCACTGACCTCTAGGTACTCAACTATTCTTTCCTTCAGAAGTGACTCCATCACTTTCCCTACCACAGAGGTCAGACTGACAGGTCTGTAGTTTCCTGCCTCTGTCTTGGTCCCACTTTTGTGAAGGGAATCACATCCGCCTTCCTCCAGTCCTCGGGTACCACACCATCCTCCATGATTTATTAAAAGAGTAGCCAGTGGTTTCACTAGTTCCTTCCTTAATTCTTTTAGAATTCTGGGTGAATTCCATCAGGACCCATTGCTTTGTCCACCTTCAGTTTTAGGAGTTCTTGCAGAACCCTTTCTTCTGTGAAAGGACTGGGATCGACCCCCTATCAAGTGCTTCTGTTAATTGGATTAGGCACTTCCCCTCCTCTTTTGATTACTGAGCTGAAATATTCGGTTCAGTATTCCTGCTTTTCACTGTCCCCCTCTGCCCACCCACCGTTCATTCTATTCAGCCTCACTATCCCTCCCTTTGTCTTTCTACGCTCGCTGATGTAGCTATAAAAGGTTTTATCCCCCTTCTTAACTGAGTTGGCTATCTTTTCCTCAGTTTGGGCCTTTGCTATTCTGACTTCCTCCCTGCTTCTTTCTGCCTTAACTGGTACAGCTCTCTGTCCTGCTCCTTCTGTGTTTCCTTATACTTCGGAATGCTATCTTTTCTTCCTGACTTTCACAGCCACCTCTCTTGAGAACCATAGTGGCTTTTCTTTCATTTTGATTTGTTTATTTGCTTCACACAAAGGCTTGTTGCCTCTGTGATGGCAGTTTTGATAATTCCCCATTGTTGCTCCACCTCCTTCTAGCCTGTTTGCTAGTGCTTTTCTGAGGCACTCTCCATCTTGCAAAGTCAGCCCTCCTAAAGTCCAGTACCCTCACTTTTGTATGGCTTGACTCTGTAGCTGAGTTTAACGTGAACCACACTGTCTGATGGTCACTTGTCCCAGATGGCAACCCACTTCTAGATCTGAGATCCTCTCACTGCCCCGTTTGAGTCACAAGTCTAAGATTGCTCCCTCACGAGTGGGTTCCAAAACTAGCTGTCTAATGCCTGCCACCTGTAGGGCATCAAGATAGCCCTGCTCTTGGATGTGGCTGCAGCAAGTGCTCCAGTTAACATCCGGCATATTCAGGTCTCCCATCAACAGTATCTCCCTTTCTCTGCCATTCTAAGAATGCCTTCCATCATATCCTTGTCCATTCCTTCCCTTGACATGGGGTCTGTACACAACCCTGTGCGGATTGGTGCCCTTTCAGTCTCCAAGGTGACCCACAGTGCCTCCTCTCCTCCTGTTTACTCTTTTGTTCAGTTGCTTGTATCCTTCCTTTATATGAGAGCTACTCCTCCCCTCTTCTCCCTGCCTGTCTCTCCTGTAAGTTATGTACCCTGGTATGTTAACATCCCAGTCATGGTTCTCTGTGTACCATGTTTCTGTGACTCTTCAATATCCAGGCATCCCTCTTCCATTAAGGCCACCAGTTCAGGGCTTGTTGCCCATACTACGGGCATTGGTACTCATTACCCTCCATTTCCTGATGGTCTTACCCCTTTTTGCCCCATCCCTGTCCTTCTTGCCTTTGTCACTTTCTCCATTTACCCCTGCCCTTCTCCCTATCGACACCTCCATGTTGGTGTTTGCCACACTTACTACCGTGATTTTTTTCAAAGAAGATAAAGTCGGATTTCCTAAGGGAGTACGAGCAATGGGAGATGTGGATTAGTGAGGATATATATCCTGGGAGCTTATTCAGCAGGATTTTAAGCATCCAGATTCCAGAGTGAATCAAATGTCTGATTGAGAGATAAGTCCAGCCAACAGCTGCGTACAGGTCATAGTGCTGGGTACGGAAAGGAACTTTGGTAATAAACTATAGGGCTCGATGATAAAGGATATCCAGTTCGTTCAGGTTGGTAGATGAGGTGGAGTTGTAGATGAAGTCACCGTAATCAAGTATTAGAAGGAAGGTGGCCTGGACAAGTCTAGGTCTAGTCTCAGTCGGGAAGAGGGTCCTGTTTCTGAAGAAGAAACCTAGTCTGGCTTTGAGCTTGCTAGTCATGTTGTCATTGTGGGTGTTACAGGAGAGCTTTCTATCTATCCATGTGCCTAGATATTTAAATTTGGAAGCCACCTCGAGAGGTTCTCCTAGAGAGGTGACAATAGAGACATTTAACAGGTTTGCAGAAGAGTTGGGGGTATTACTAAGAGCAAAAAAAACATGGCTTTGTTTTTTTTGCATTTAGGAGGACTCGTGACCCCTTGTCCTATCTTCTCTGTTTCTAGTAAATAGCTCCTCACAGTCCACCTTGTTAATTCCTTTCAGGAACTTGAAGGTCTCTGCTATGTCCCCCCCTTTCTCTGCTGGTATTTGAGTGAATACATGTTCAGTGCCTTCAGCTATTCTTCATAGGATCTGTCCTTCTGGCCTTGAATCATCTTAGCCGCCCTGTGTTGTACCTTCTGTAGCCTGTTTGTCTTTTTTTTTGGTGGGGACTCCAGAACTGGACACAGTACTCCAGGTGTGGCTTCACCAGCGACCTGTATAGAGGAAACAGTAACTCCTGCCTTCTTACGTTGAACCCTCTCCCGATGAACCCCAGCATCCTGTTAGTCTTGCAGATGGCCCTGTTACATTGGCTTTTTTTTTTTTGTTTGTTTTGTTGTTGGTAAGGAAGTCAGTAATGATGGCTCTTAGAACTCTTTCCTCTGATGTTACATCCAATTTACCCACCATCCAGCACTCTATTATGGGGATTTTGTTCTTTAAGTGCATAACTTTGCACTTTTTTGGCATTGAATTTCAGCTGCCAAACTCTGGACCAATTTTCCAGCCTTTGCAGGTCTTTCTGCAGCTCCCCTGGCCCCTTCACATTGTCATCCCTACCACAGAATTTAGTATTGTCTGTGAATAGATGCAGCCTACCCTAGATACCTTCACCCATGTTGCTTATAAACAGATTGAAGAGGACTAGGTCCAGAACAGATCCCTGTAGTGGCCTTTGTTTCCTCTGATCTGACTCCATTAATACAACTCTCTGCTGCCTCCCATCCAATCTACTCCCTACCAACCTTACTATTTCATTAACTGTTTCCAGATCCCCAATCTTCTTAAGCAGCCTTTGACATGACACTAACTTGAATGCCTTGCTGACGTCGAAGTAGAGTAAGTCTACAGCATGGCCCTTATCAGCTGCCTTGGTTACCCAAAGAATACTATCAGGTTGGTCTGACCAGACCTCCCTGTCACAAATCCGTGCTGCTTATTATCCTGAAGTCTGTTTTTTTCTCCAGGTATTCTGCTAGATCTTCTTTGACTAATGCCTCCATCAGTTTCCCTAACACAGAGGTAAGATTGATAGGTCTATAGTTTCCTGTCCCTTGTACAGCAGAACCACATCCACCATCCTGTAGTCCCTAGGAACCACTCCTTGCTGCATGGAGCTATTGAATGGCCCTGCCACGGGGTCAGCTAACACTGATGCTAGTTCCCTTAGCACCATCAGAATAATCCTCTCTGGCCCTAGGACCTTGTTTACTTTCAGGGCTGTTAGCCCCTTTTTGACTCTTTGGCCAGTAAATTTTTGCAGTTTCATTTTCAGGACGCCTGTGTCAGCTGCCTTTATGCTGCCTCTCTCAAGGGCTTGCTGTTCTCCCTACTGAATACTGGCAGAAGTAGTCATTTAGCACAGTTGCTTTCTGCCTGTCCTCCTCTATTACCCTGCCCCTTCCATTAGCCTGACAATTCCCAGTTGCATCTGGATATGGCATTCAGAAATGCAAAGAGGGGTTCTTTGAAGGTATATTTCTTGTCTTACACTAATACGTTTGTCGGCAAAGAATTCAGAAGTTTGGGCTCAAAGCTAGACCAGGACCTCTCTCACCTGTTTTGGTCCTTGTGCAAATCTTTTGAAATCTTTTTTTGGCTAGTCGCTCTCGGCAAGTATGATGTTTCGCATGGGGTTACCTTTTAGTTTAAATCTGGGGGGAATTTTGAGGAGGTCACACTAAACAGTAGTATATTTGTGGCACAGAGAATTCTACACCAGTGGAGAAGTATCAAGAGATCTTGATAACATTTGCAATGATGAGTTCTAGGATGAGCTGAGAGGCCAGTGCAGCAGACATTTTTTTTTTTTTTTTCTGTATCTGGGATGTAACGCTACCCAGGACTGATTCAGGACTGCATTCTATATACTTGTTAATAGAAGCAGTAGATTAAACAAAATCCAGACAAAGCAGTGCTTTCCTATTAAGACAGTCATAGAGGGACCTGAATGTTGTATCTCTTAGAGTTTTTATGAACACATTTGAGATTACCCATGTTACAGGTGAGAGCGGAACATGATAAACAATATATTTGGTCATACATGCAGGCACTCGAGTGATAAACTTCTGACATTTTAAAGTACTGCAGTGGTACACTAAACAAAGTGTTATAAATTTCCGCAGAGCTAATGCAACTTGCCCAGTAAATATATGGGAGGACACAGCACTGTGTTAATACCTGTCTGAACATACGTAAACAGAGGGTGTCACCAAATTAGAGACGGGCAAGATTTCACAACAGTTACATTACTTACAGAGCACAGGTTTGCTCATGTCTAGGATTCATGCCACAGCTCATAACTGGCATGTTTCATCTGCGCTGTACTTGTGTGATTCACTCCCATGCATTTACACACTAGAGTCACTCCCCCCATGCAGATTGCACACTTTGGTTCACTCACTGTCATGGACATTATGCACTTTGTATATTCACCGTCGTGCCTATTGCACACTCTGTTCACTCAGACCCATGCACAGTTTACATTGGTGCACTCACAATCATGCATACTGCATGCTCTGTTTCTAGGGGAGCAGATGCACTTTCCACACTTTTGCAGCTCCACTAGAACAGGCTTTCCATTGGATGTCTTTAAGCTAAGCTTCTCCCGCCACCCTGAATGTATATCCCCCGACTCCACCCCATGACATCAGATCTTTCTTTCCACCTGAAGAACAAGGCAGCTCCATAGCAGCTTTCCCTTAGGGTTTAGTGTGCCATTTGCAGACCTCTTATTCAGAGTTTTCTAAGGTTTTTGCAGTTACTTCTCGGCCTTTTCAACTTCCTTTGTGATTGATGATGGATCCTCAGAAGCCGGGGTTAAAATTTTGTGTGCTGTGCCAGCAAAAGATGCTGGTCACCAAACCGCATAACATGGACTTGTACTGTCTGGGTGAGCAGCATGACATGGCCGGTCCGGCTTATGTTCCTCTTCATGCTTCTGTAATCCCTTGAGGATCAGAAGCTCTGGTTTAGCTTGTCTGGCTCCTTCGAGCAGATCTGAAAACCAAACCTAAAGGCCACAAGCAGGCCTCAGCAGCTGTCATTTCAGCATCACAGCTTGTGGCCTTCAAGAAGAAAGTAGTGACACTGCGGTAGGTATATCCTCTGTTTTGGTACTGCTCCCAGCTGGACCCAGCATCAGAGGGTCATTCTCGGAGGGATTCTGGGAAACAAGCATGACCCTAAGGACCTTGGCGTGAGAGCCCTGCCCACTACTGAAAAACACAAGCAGCGCTGGTCGTGGGATCGGGAGAAATCAAGGTCTTTCCAATCACTTGATACCCCCGAACTTGATTTTCGTTGAGACTCCCTCAGTTGAGAGCTCCTTAGTACCCCTGTCAGGCATGTCAGCATCAACTCTGGTCGAGCAGGCCATGGAGATCTGCCTCAAACCTATCGACCAACTGTCAGATAAGATCAAAGATTCGATTTTCCAGACACCAGGTCTCCTTGTCCTCACTCTGGAGGACGTGACCCGGTTGGTGTCCTTGACTGGGTCACCTTCAAAGCAGCCTCCACTGGCAATGTAGCCTTGGAAGCTGGTCTTGCTAAATGTAGCTAAACATGTGGTCTGTCTTAACCAGTCGAAAGGCTCGCTTTGATGTTGATGATTGATGTCAAGGTGCTTCCGTTCTCGATCCCACTCAACCAGGAGGCATCACCTTTGCTCCTCAGCCTCATCCTTGGATGAGGAGAGGCAGTGCTGGAAGAAGCGCCAGTACTACAAGGAGCTTCTTTGGTAACAGTGGGCCATCACGGGGTGGGGTAGGGCTCTACTCCCCCCCCACCTTCGGTCACTTGGCATCCACCAGTGATGCCTTCAGTCCACGCAGTGCTGTGCAGGTACTCTCCCCAACTGCACCACCACCGCAGCCAGTGGTGGGTGGTTTGACTGAGGAGGCCCAGTCAGCATCTGGCTTGCCAGGAGATCATCCAATCTAAGGAAACTCGGATGGTCTGCAGTGAGAAATGGTCAAGTGCATATTCAAGGAGTCCTCAAATGACTCTGTTCATCCATGGCCTCCTTTGGGGCTCACATCCTTGACTGGGGCTTGGTCAAGCAGCTGACCACCAACCATGGGCTGGTGTCTTTCAGGGCTCTCATCTAACTGATATCAGAATCCATGAATGTCTCTCTGAAGCCTGTCCAGAAAAGGGCCAAGTACCCTTAGTAGTCTTAGGGACGAATCCCTGGGAGTTGCCTTTTCCATGGCTGATGCTTTATTTGCAGTAGGCCACGGAGCTTAGGCAGCTTCCAGCATCCTGCCCAGCACCCTTCATCCGTATAGTAAGTCCACAAGTATGTGGTCCCTATCTGGTCTCTTCAGTGTTCTCAGACCACCTTTCAGCTGAAGTGCTGGTCTCTGACTCTGCCTTCTGCAGATCTGGGGGCCAAGGGTCCATCGACAAGCTTCTGGACCAGGAGTCCAGAAAGATTGACCATACCACTAAAAATGTGTATGCTTCAGCATCCTTGGGTCTCTGTCAGGCCAGTTATTCCATTATGGTGACCAGCTTATGTCACTCTCTGTTTTGGAGTCCTTGATGAAATCCTCCCTCACTTCCCTGCTGACCTGTAGTTGCCAGTGAAGTTGGTCTGGGACCAAAGTCAGTCGCTGGCTAAACACCAGCTCCAGACAGCCTTGGACATGGGCAACTCCTGTGCCCATGCCATGGCAGTGACCATACCATGCATCGCAGGGCCTGGCTGTGTTTGTCCACCTTTATGGCAGACACCCAGCATTAGCTGGCTGATGTCCCTTACTTGGGCACCAATCTCTTTGGCCCTGGGGTGGAGGGACATGGTACACGCATAGAGAAGTCTACTGCCCCCGACTCTGTTACATCGTCCCAGAAGGACCTGAAACAAAAACCTAAGAAAAGGGCTTTTCAGTATCTGCTCTTTCAACCACAGCCTCCTTGGCAGCAGCCCCAGAAGGGGCAGTACCAGGCCTGGGTGCCCAAAACCCAGTTCAGTGGCCAGGGCCCCAAGAGAGGTGGGGCTAGGTGTGGTGGTGATGCCCATCCAGTCGCAGTGACCGGTGCCCCTACAAATGCTGCACAGTGACTAGTTGGGGGGGTGTTATTTCACTGCCTGTCCTGTCCATGCCTGCGTTCCCCGTCAGATGTCGGTTAAGTCACTTCTTGTCACATTGGTCCACCGTTGCATTGGACAAGTTGGTGTTAGAAGTGGTAAGCAGGAGGCTGCTTCTGGATTTTGAGGCTCTCTGGCCTTACTGACTCCACATTCTTGGAGTTCAGAGTGTCACAGGAAATGTTGTCCACCCTTCAGGAAGGCATTGTTCAGCTTCTGGCAAAGGAGCCATAGCCCATATCTCAGGCGCCCTGGCCAGTCATGGTTACGTGTCCAGGTACTTCCTGGTTCTGAAACGGGTGGGGGTCTGGGTCCATACTGGATCTACATGATTTGAACAAGTTCATGAGGAAGAGCAAGTTCCAAATGGTCATCCTAAATTGGATCATTCCGTCTCTGGAGCAGAACATGTGGTTCTGCTCCCTAGACCCCAGGATGCATTCTTCCACATCCCCATCCATCCTACCACCTGTATCTCCACTTCTGGGCAGAAGGGGTACTCTACCAGTTCCAGGTTGTACCCTTTGGTCTCTTGTCTGCACCCATGGTCTTCACCAAGTGCATGCCAGTGGTGGCAACATTCCTGAGGCACAAGGACATCCAGATGTATCCCTACCTGGATGACTAGTGGATAGCCAGGCCATCCAAAAAGACCATCGAGAGATCCATGGATCTGGCTACCCAGACAGGTCCAAACTGATACCCTCACAGGTGATCAAATTCAGGACAGAACAAGTTCTGTTGTCTGTATAGCCCTTTCTTTGTAAAGGCAATTAACCTGGGAGGGGTAAAGTATGTCCATTAAAACCATTAGCAGATACTTAACTTAATCTTTTCCATTCTGCATTTTACAGCAGCACAGTAACAAAGCTGGGCAAAAGTCTGACCCTACCTTTTGTGACAGTAAAACATTCAGTTATCTTCCACTTTTCATTTGCTGGTTATCTTTTCTGTCTCTAATAGAATTTTAGCATTTTAAATGTTTTAAATTAGGATCTTACTTCGAGAGGGCTCTTGCAGTAGGTAGTCACATATAGGACTAAGCCACCAGGCATCAGGACCCCACGGAAAAACTTCTAGCTAGCAGTCTCTGGCAGGGGACCCCCCCCCCCCACCATTAGGTGATCGATATCAGCCGACGTCAGTGTAAAGGGGTGGTCCCCTATGACCGCCTTCCAGTTCTTTCCCGCTGTCAGCTTGTGAAAGTTCCTCACAGTAGAACAGCACTCATTCGTCTCGCCTCTTTTGGCTAAAAGTTATCACTTTTTGGCCTATTTTCACTTTTTTCTCGTAGTTTTAATAAAATTTAACATCTGCTGTGTATGTCGTCCCTGACACCCTCCAAATCGCATAAGAACAAGTGCTACTCATGCAGTTCTCAGGTCCCTCATAAGGACAGCCATTCTTTGTGTCTTTTCTGCTTAGGCCCGGACCACTGCATGGAGGAATGCCAGCACTGCCAGAAATTCAGTTCGGCTACCCATAAATGGAGGCAGCAGTCCCAGGAAGCCCACCTACTCAAGAAAAAAATGGCATCCACGGAGAAGGAATTGAAAAAGCTTAGGCAGGCGTCCACCTCCCCTGAAGGCCACAAAAAGAAAAGGGACAAAGAGAAGAACTGGGACTTGTCGTCCACACCCTCAAGGTATCTGCCTCTCCGGGGGACCAGTCCTCGATTGCCATCTTGGTGGCTACCAAGGCGGCGTCTCCCCTCCCGGAGGGCTTGTACTTAGGCCCATCCGGGACCCTCCGAGAATGAGAGGCCTCCACTACGCCAAGGCCGCCCTTCTTCACGGCCTTCTGGTTCGAGTGGGTCCAGTAAGTCGGACGCCGTTCCTTCCGACGTTCACCCAGACAAGGCTGCTAAGTTGGTTGCCGGCACTGCTGACGACTGCCCTAACTGTGCCCCTTCCACTAAGGCCGCTTTTCCCTCTCAGCCTTCTTGACAGAGTGAGTCCACTAAGCCGGATGCTGGCCCGTCCAACGTCCGCCCAGACACTTCTGGTAAGCCGGTCGTCAGACCCTCTGACGACCGCCGAGCCTGTGAACCCACATCAGGCTCTGATGTCTTGCCTGATCCCCGGGATTCGCCACAGCATGTGGTAACATTGCCCTCTGAGATCCCTCCATCCCCTCAGGCTCCCCCTAAGGATTCTGCTCCTCCTTCCCCAGCTGGGGGCGAGGATACAGGGACGCCTCCCCTACCCCGACGCCGGATACTCAGATGCCAGACCCAACGCCCGCTGACCTGACGTCACCCTCTGGTATCCCGTTGACTGACGGAGGACCCGCTCCACCATCAGGACAGTTGGACCCTTCTGGGGGTCATCCTACTCTGGGCCCTACACTCTTGGGACTGACTCGTCCACCATCCGGTTCACCCGCAGGGCCAACGCCAGGTCCTTCTGCCCCGTCGGGGCCCCTGGCACCAGAGTACCCGATGCTGCATTACCCAGCGCTGCAGTACCCGGCTCCCTAGTATCCGATGCCACAGTACCCAGTGCCGCTGTACCCACCGCCTCAATACCCGACATCGGGCTACCTGCCGTCAGGCTTTGGATACTCATACTACGGGTTTCCCAACTACCTGTACCCAACCTATCCTCCTCTTCCTCCTCCTCCTCCTCCTCCTCCACCACCCTCGCAGTTGCTGGTGCATCTGAAGGAGGTCTTGTCCTCCTGGTGGGCAGAAGCCAAGGTCCAGCTCACCAAGGAGGTTGTAAGTCATCTGTCGATGTGGGTCCCTATGCGCTCCTTACATCGGCGACAGGAGACCCCTCCCCGTTCACCCAACACCAGAGGAGAACCATCTGGCCCTCGGCTTGGGGAGGAATTGCACCCCCGGGTTACCCCAGAGGGGTTGTTCCACCCTCCAACAGGGAGGAGTCATCCTCTTCCTCTTCAGAGCCATCCAACTCTGACTCCGATTCAGATTCCTCTGATCCTGGGTACGAGCCACATACTCCAGAAAATCCCAGGCCGAAGGACCCTCCGAAGTCTCTTCAGGAGGACTCTTCCTTTTGGAGTTAAGAAAAATCCAGGACACCTGTCAGTGGCAGTCAGTGGAGCCAGACCCACAGCATAAAAAAACTCGCTGTCCATTTGGATCTGCCGGAAACTCTACTCTGATTCCACCCTGGCTTGAGCCTCATGCGGATCTTGTCTCCACCATTTGGAAACAACCTTCCTCGCTAGCCCCCCCCCCTTCCTAGGAAGGCGGATAGGCTTTACCAGGCTCCAGAGGGTAAAGATTGCCTTAGTATTCACCCCAAGGTGGATCCAATGGTGAGTAGCGCCACTCATGGCCGTTCCGTCAACCCGAAAAACCTCAGCTCATCCCCCCTCCCGACAAGGAGTCACAGCTTCTGGACCCGTATGGGAAGAAGATCTGTGCATTTTCCACCCTAGGTATAAGGGCCCTTAACTACATCGGCCACATGGGAGATTACCAGAAGCCTCTCCTTGGTCAGGTAGAAGCTAAATTGGACTCCCTTCCTGATTCGCAGACCAAACAGGAACTGGGAGACCTTGTCCACTCTATGCGTTCAGCCTGTAAGCATGTTATGTGCCACATCCTAGCATGATGGACACGGCAGGTGAGCGCGGCTTTCGCCATAGGCTTACGACGTCATGCATGGCTCTGCATGTCAGGATTGGTCACTGAAGTGCAGACTGCCATCCAGGATGCTCCCTTCAGGGGTTCAGTGCTGTTTGGGGGTGATGTCAAAGACCTCATAACTGAACTACAGGAAAAGGGTACTGCACTTAAATCTGTTCAGACTTTGTACAGACCCGCTCAAGGGCAGCAGTGTTCCTTTCTACACCAAAATCGTCAAAAACAAAAGCAAACACAGTCTAAACACCCCAACAAGCGTAGAGCACCTCCAGCATCCAAGGCTCCCCCCAGTAAAAAAAACCTTCTGGAGCTTCAGCTGCTGCCTTGCCCTCCACCTCCTGACTCCCTGCTTCTCCCTCTGCCTCTGGCCATTCCAGAGGAACCGTTGGGGGGGGGGATTCTCCTCTCATCTACCGGGTTGGGAAAGGATGACGGCAGATGCTTGGGTGCTCCAACTAATATCAACCGGACACTCAATAGAGTTTCTCAAGAAACCACCTCGCAGACCACCCCCTCAGTCATTGTACTCCCCGCAACATCTTCCTCTGGTACTGGAAGAAATCCAATTTCTTCTGCTGCAGGCGGCGATAGAACCCGTCCCCACCCCTCTTCAGGGGACGGGTTACTATTCTCATTTCTTCCTAGTACTAAAGAAGACAGGAGATTTGAGACCGATCCTAGACTTCAGCTCCCTAAATCAGTTCGTGGAGTACAAGCGTTTCAGAATGCTCTCCTTGCAGAGCCTTCTACCAATGCTTGGGCTGGGACAGTGGCTATGTGCTCTGGATATGCAGGACGTATACCTCCATATCCCTATATACCCTTCCCACTGCAAATACTTCCGTTTTTGTTTTCAGGGGGCCCACTACCAGTTCAAGGCTCTACCATTTGGTCTTTCCTCAGCCCCCTGAGTATTTACCAAGTGCTTGGCAGTGGTGGCGGCCCACCTGCGTACTCTGGGAGTGCAGGTCTTCCCTTACCTGGACAACTGGCTATTAGCGGCCCCATCCAGGGGGGAACTCCTGCACTCCCTTTCCCTTACCCTGCAGGTTTTCACCAGCCTGGGTATAACCATCAACCAGGCCAAGTCCCATTTGGTCCCTTGCCAACATCTACAGTTTATAGGGGCAGTACTGGACATGACCCTAGGCAAAGCCTTTGTGCCCCCGGACAGGGCTGAGACTCTTCAGAATCAGACTCGTCTATTGTCCGGCCTCAGGCGGGTAGGAGCCAGGAAGGTCCTTCGCCTTCTCTGGCTCATGGTGGCTGTCATTCCAACAGTTCCTCTAGCTCGGCTCTACATGAGAGTCTCCCAGTGGACACTTCAGTCTCAATGGGCCCAAACTCTAGACAACCTAGATCACGAGATCCTAGTATCTGATCCCATGATCAGGGACTTGCAGTGGTAGCTGGCTCAGCAGAACCTCAGTCTGGGGTCCCGTTTTGCATCGACCCTCCAACCCGGAGTCTGATAACTGACACGTCGGGGGAGGGCTGGTGTGCCCACCTCGAGTCTCACAAGACACAGGGCAGCTGGTCTCATCTCGAGCGGAAGCTTCACATCAGTGTGCTGGAGCTGAGGGCAGTCCTCTATGCCCTACAGGCAGTTCTTCCCTTCATTCTTCCCGGTCATCTTCTGGTTCAGTTGGACATGTGCATAGTCTGGTACCTCAACAAACAGGGAGGCACTCGTTCCTACTCTCTTTGCTGGGAGGCGATGAGAGTCTGGTACTGGGCAGTCCAGCACAGCCTTCACCTGACGGCGGTTCATGTTCCGGGAGTGGAAGATACTCTGGCCAATGCTCTCAGCCGCTCGTCAGCCAGGTACAAATGGGAACTAGATCAAAAGGTCATACTGTAAATGACATTTTTCGGCAGTGGGGGACTCCTCAGGTGGACCTCTTCGCCTCCCCCGACAACACCAGGCTTCCCGCCTTTTGCTCGCTTGCTCCAGGGCAAGACGTTTTCTGGCCGTACGCTCTGTCTCTCTTTCAGAGGGACAAATTTGTTTATGCTTCCCTCCCGTTCCTTTAATTCTGAGGGTGCTGACCAAGCTTCAGGCAGAGGGGGCATTCATGATCCTCATCGCTCCCTTCTGGCCGAGGCAAGTTTGGTTCTCTCTTCTGCAACAGCTTTCTGAGGAACTTCCACTTCCTCTTCCTCTGTCGCAACAATTGTTGACCCAAGATCACGGTTCATCTAGGTCTCAGATCACTTCATCGCCATGCGTGGCTCCTGCAGACGTAGCCAAGGCTCGCTTCCGAGTCTCCCCTCTGGTGGCGGACATTTTAGTGGAGGCTAGAAAGTCTTCCACCAGATCCACCTACGCTATGAAGTGGAAACGGTTTTCCATCTGGGTGCGCTCTAAGGACTTAGAGCCCTTTTTGTTCCCAGCTTACAAAGTCCTGGATTACATGCGACACCTCTTTGATCTGGGTCTCAGTCATTCCTCTTTAAAGGTCCATATGGCAGCAATTTCAGCCTACCACATTCCCTTTGGAAACAGGTCTTTTGCCCAACTGGAAGTCTCTCTAAGACCTTCCTCAAAGGGGTTCTTCATCTGAGACCCCCTATCTGCAATCCTGCTCCACCATGAGACCTGAATTTCATCCTAGAGAAGCTCACACTGCCCCCCTTTTGAACCTGCAGCGGAGGCAGACTTAAAGTTTATTCCTTGGAAGACACTTTTTCTGGTGGCCATTACTTGGGGTGAATTTCTGAGCTCCAAGCTTTGATGTGTAAAATACCGTACCTGATTTTCCACAAGGAACGAGTGGCTATGCGCACCAACCCTAAGTTCCTTCCTAAGGTGTTGGCTGAGTCTATGCTGAACCAATCCATTGAGTTACCGGCCTTTTTCACGGAACACTCCAATCACGGAGAGTGTCTTTTGCATACTCTGGATGTACACAGAATCCTGAGATACTACACCAATCGAACTAAGATTCTGAAGAAAATGGATCAGCTATTTCTTTCGCACACAGAAGAGAAGGCACTGCAGTTTCCAAGCAATGCCTATCCAAGTGATTAGCGAATTGCATCACTTTTTGTTATGACAAGTACAACAAAACCCTTCCAGGTCAGGTCAGAGGTCACTCCACTAGAGGGGTAGCTGCCTCTGCTACTTCTTTCAGGAATGTGTCAGTGGCAGACATCTGTGCAGCTGCAACTTGCACTTCCGTCCGTACCTTCGCGAAACACTACAGTTTGGACATTGCCTCTCGCCGTACAGCAGGCTTCGGATTGGCTGTTCTGCAGGGCCTGCTATCATGAGACCTGCTCAGCCCTGGTTTATATCAGTTGTGGATGACTGTCCTTCTCCCGTATTTCTTTTTGTTCCAGGCTGCTTGGGACTCAGTCCTATATGTGAATACCTACTGCAAGAGCCCTCTCGAAGTAAGATAGTACAGTTATGTGAGAACTTACCGTAACAGTAGATCTTCGAGAGAGGCTCTTGCAGTAGGTATTACCTTCCCTCCCTCCATCCCTCTGAGTTTTCTCCTTTTCTGTCTTACATGGGGGCATATCCTCTTCTCTCACGTCATGCCTCTTCTGGCCTTTGGCGGGAAAGAACTGGAAGGCGGGTGTGGGGGACCGCCCCTTTATACTGATGTCTGCTGACATCGATCACATGATGTGGAGGCGGTCTCCCACCAGAGACTGCTAGCTAGAAGGTTTTCCATGAGGTCCTGATGCCTGTCAGCTTAGTCCTATATGTGAATACCTACTGCAAGCGCCTCTCTTTCGAAGATCTACTGTTACGGTAAGTTCTTGCATAACTGTACTTTTTTTTTTTTTTTTCTCTAGAAAAAAGTGTGGTCACTTTTTTGGCTTTGAAATAGCATTGTGAACATGAAAACTCACTGGATCCAGAAAGAAATACAAAGTACGCATTATGGGAAACAAACAATTTATTATATTATTGTATACCATTTACAATATTTCCCTTATCTCCCCCAGGTCATATGTGTAAATGAGATTTCCTTTATCTTTGTACGTTTATCTGGCAGAACAGCTCCAATAACTAAATAAGTAAATAAGTAAATTAACAACTATGAAGAACATAGAAGAGCAAATTTAGAAGGTACATCATGTTAATATTGTGGGTGAACTGCCACTTAAAAGTCTTCATGCACATAACAAATGGCTTTGGAAGAGGAGGAACAACACACTATCAGTCATGAAAAGGAGGAGCTTGGGGCAAAGTTTGAGTGTGGTTTAGTGTGTTTTTTGCCTCTTCCAAAGGTGGCAACCCTACTTCTTCAGAGCCTGGATTTGCCTCACCTCTTTCATGATAATGCAGGTATCGAAACAGTTTCGACACCTTCTCCAGCACTATGGAGATGTGGTATACCACTCAGCCCCTGAAGTCTCATCGCATGTGTTCCGCATTCATTACAGCAAGCTCTGCAGGTTTGCCCTTGAGAGTGACTCTTGGAACGACTGTTATCTGTTGTATAGTCAGCTTGGCTAACTGCATTACACCGCAAGCAAGAACTACCACTGGTACAAACACATCTGTAGTGCATCCACTTTCCAGTCCCCACATTTCTCACATCCCTCTTCGCCTCTGTTCCAACCTGCTGTTCTCTAAGATCAACCAAGGCAGTTTGCTGGAAAGTATCTGAAATCTAAAGAGACTTCTGATAGGCCTTCTCCTTCCTGGGCCAGGCAGAATGGAACCATCTGCCAGCCCCCCTTTTGGCGTGTCAGTGACTCAGCAGGTAGCACACTCGCCTCTGAGGCCAGAAGATTGGAAGGTTGTGGGTTCTAGTCCCACACTGGGCACTTGGGGTAAATCCCAATACTGACACTGTAGTGCATCATGAGGGGGGTGCTGCACTTCTGAGGTGTCGTCTTTTGGATGAGACGTTAAACCGAGGTCCCATCTGCCTGTTCTGGTGGTTGTTCAGGTGGGCGTTAAAGATCCCGTGGCATTTCTTGAAAAGAGTAGAGGTATTTTATTGTGAAAGAGGGCTACATTACTATATATACAAAAAAAAAAAAAAAACTACCACATCAAATATATACAAAAAATATACAAATCAGAAAACATATATACAGTCATGAATGTCATTTCATATCAGACAACCCAAACACCGATGTCTGCCCTTTAGGTGATATTTCCCCAGTCAGTACAATTCATCCATAAAAACTTAACTTTTTTCATAAGGAAATCTTCAAGTATCATTCAAAATGAACATGTGCAATGAATATTGAACATTCCTGAGTATTTCAGCATTTTGAATTACTCTTTGTTGAGTAACCTAGACACATCTAGCTTGCCATATGTGATATCTAAAGATGGAAAGTATAATGTATGGGGTCTCAGCGTAATACTTGCTCCAGCCACTTGAATACTCGCCATAAAATAAGGTGGTATATTTCAATGAAGAAAAGAGGAGTTCATGAAACGCTCTGGATACATGGGCCCAGAAAGAGAGTACTTAGGAACATTCTAAAAATAAGTGGGTCTGTGTCTCTAAAACAGGACTGTCCAACATGTTGCTCGCGAAGGTATGTGCAAAACTCACTGATTTTGTGTCCGTATGCTTCTTATTTTGTTTTTATTCATTTTGCAGTTCTGTTTTGCAGTCTGTCTTTATCCCCTGCTGAATTTTGCCTTTCTGTGTGGCTCCCCGACTACACTTTAGATGTAGTTCATTCTCTTACATGTGTAATTATCAGATCACACATTTCAAACTGCAGCCTTAGAGCAGAACAAATCACACATGATCAGTCAATAACAGTTCTTGCATTCTGATTTACTGTCTTAATGACTGGATGATCTGGCAAACAACGGAGAGAGAGAGAGAGAGAAATCTGCTGTAAGACTGATATTTGTAATTTGGTGTCCAAATAGCTGTCTTAATGAATTGTGATTAATGCCTCCCATTGATGGTCTAGCAAACCGTGGAGAGAAAGAGACATTAGCTGTAAGGCTATGGTTAGCAATTCCTAATATGAGTTCTGTCCTGGCATACTCTGGCTTTCTAATTAAAATATGAAAAATGTGGTCTGGAAAAGGCATTTAAAACCACACACGCTATTTCTAATTTGCTTTCCGAATTGCTGTCTTAGTTGAATATAATTAGCGGTCCCCTCTGACGTCCAGGCAAATTCTGGTTTTCTAATTAAAATATGAAAAAGGTGTAAAAGTCAGATAAAACCTCACAGTAGCACACTAGCTAGGTAATTTACTAAACACGCTGATGCGGCTTTGCCGAATTGCCAGAGCTACACCACAATGGCTGGCTGTATTACTACTGTCATTCTATATTTTTTTGCATAGTGTGGCTGAAAATTAAAATTAAATATAATGCTGCTGAGCTGTTAACTCTCAAGGAAATGTTTTTAGAACTGGCTGTTATAAATTTAATTTAAGGGAGAAGTGCTGATGAGCACATTTAGAAGTATTTTTAAAAATACTTAATAAAATCTGATTTATCACTCAAAATTGATTACTGCTGTCATTGTTTTAACCACAAATAATTATTAATATGTGCAAATAAGTGTAAATATGGTAACTATGGGCATGGTATGTGGCGCGCGCAGGGAATGGCATGGGCCACATGTTGTTGCTCTTGCTTGACTCTGGAAATTAAAATGTTGCTCCCGACCCCAAAAAGGTTGGACACCCCTGCTCTAAAACATCAGGGCATGTAGCTCTTGGGCAAAACCGGTCTGCAAACTGTTTGTGTGTGTGTGTGTGTGTGTGTGTGTGTGTGTGTGTTGTTATTACGCAAACTAAGTCTACCAAAATTGCCCAACCAAACATTATCCCAGACAAATTCAGGCAATCTTTTGTTAGTTGTTTTATGACAAAGTCAACTCTATTCAGAGGGCAATTTTTATTTATTTATTTATTAAATTTTGGTGACTGGGTAAGCCTGCTGGGCCCCGGAGGTCCCTTTTTCAGGGGCGACCCGGAATTAGGGAAGGACACAGGCTCCCTAAACTCAGCCTGAAGGATGTGAGAA
The DNA here is from genome assembly GCA_016271365.2 of Neoceratodus forsteri. NCBI lineage: Eukaryota > Metazoa > Chordata > Ceratodontiformes > Ceratodontidae > Neoceratodus > Neoceratodus forsteri. The sequence continues at coordinate 649,987,311 of CM057458.1, forward strand.
TATATTGATTTCCTATCAGGTGTCTGAAGAAAGGTAATAGTAATGTTCCATTTCATAGAAGCTTTGAGCAATTCCAGACCATATCTTGGAAGAGATGGGATTTTATTCAGCAGCCCTGGTTTCTTTTGAGACCAAGGTACTAAACAAGGTTCCAACCAAGACATTCCACAATCTTTCCAAATCTCGAACCCAGGTTTTAACGCTTGCCCTAAGTTATAGGTGAGAAAAATACTACAGTACAATGCCACAGGATTGAAAATAGGGGAATTTTTTATTAATAAAATCATAATACAAGTACATATTACAAAAGAACTGTTATAGCATATCATAATATAAACAAATCAGTTTAGTACAAGTAATCTGATTCAAGCCAGTAACATAAACTCCAAGATAGTATAGTCCTATCATCACTATTTCTCTATGTGCTTACAGTATTGACCCCCCCCCCCCCCCCCCCAACATCAGTTATAAACCATGTACAATATTTCCAGTTTGCTTGAAATTTTCCTTTATGGAGTTTCCCCTCTTTCTAATTTATAGATTTGAAATAAGTTTCCAGCAACCTTTGAGATAATTTGAGCCGGTGGGTACTCCGTCTACTGCAGGAGGAGCACACACTGGGCCTGCCACATATAAAATCTGTACATGGCAAAGGTTAGTCTTAAGTGTACTAGGGTGAAATTTTCTAGCCCTGGAGGGGTATACCCCTAACACTGCCACGTCATATGTGATTGGATTCAGCGCATCTTCTCTCCATGTATCTAGGAATAAATCCCAGACTTCTATCGCAAAAGGACAATTGAGATAAAAAATGCTCCATAGTCTCCACTTCTGATATGCACATGGAATGAGGGCATATCCTAGCTTCCACAGATTTATGGTCATGTGTATTGCCTACACCCAGGCATCCATGACTGGAGAGCCAAGAAATATCCCAATATTTGATGGGAATTCTTGTATCTGTTAACTGTATAAACACATCATATAGGTTGTCTTCGTTACAACCTTGAATTTGGGGGGCCTCATAGTACCATTCCTACAATACCTCAGCGTATATTTTTTTTTTCCATGTATTGAGAACAGTAAACTCTGTGGTTAATTTCCACTGTCTCGTTTTTGTAAAAATTGGTTTCAGAAATGCAGACAGCTAAATTTTTTTTTTTTTAATTTATTTATCTCCTTCTGGCTACCCCCATCAGCCCAACCAGCCTCCCCCCACTCACCTTGACACTCCGAATTACTGGGGCTTACCTTATGTCCGGTCCGGGCACGGAGCCTGCGGAGGATCGGGCATCATCCTGCGACCGAATCAATTTTCTCTATTTTCTTGTCCTCCCAATTTTGCCCCAGGAGTAGAGACACATGCTCGTGGAGGCACGCTTGCATACTACAGCCCCGGTGACCCCTTACGCCCACCAGTCAGCCTATTGCCTGGTGCTCCCTTTGGCCTGCACTGCCCCCTGACCTCCACTGCGAGACAGTCAAAAGTGAAGGGATGCCACCATCCCTCCCCAGAGAGGAGAGCTGCCTCTCGGAGGCTCCATCCAGCTCTGCGCCCCTCCCCCACGACCTCCGGTCCGTGCTTGTTTACCGAACACGGGTCATCGGCGTGGTGAGAGGTAAAGCATCCAGCGCCTTAGCTCTCAGCGCCACTGGGCCGGCCCCCTCAGATTAAATTTTTTAAGGTAAAGAGGAACCTGATAGGCTTCCTCGATCCATTTTGACTTAATTTCACCAACCCATTTGGCCAGCATTGAATACCAGGGTGGAAAATTTTCAAGTAGAATTGGGGAAGTGTTCCATTTTATAAATAAACTATAGAAGAATGCAATAGCGTGTATCATTCTAACCCCTCCAAAACAGTAATCGTGGTATAATATGTTCTGTTTGATGGGGTTCAGCCTGCTGCCCCAGAAGCCTTGAAAAAAAGCATTCATAACTTTGGCTTATAAAGCAAAAGGGAGCAGAAATATGTGTGCCACATGTAGGAATAGCGGTAAAACCAAAACTTTCAATAAGTATACTCGCTTTCTTTTGGCTATGGTATACTGTTTCCAAGCAGCTGTTAGCCCAGCCACTTTGCTCAGAGCGTGGCTTCAGTTCAAGGAGGCATCATCCTGGCTGCCAAAAGATGGGCCCAAAATCTTTATTTGTGACTTTGAAACCTGGACACTTGCTACATCCGAAGGACAGCTGCTACTTGCTACAGGGTCCATGTATGTAGCCTTAATTTTTGAGAGGTTAAGTTTTGACCCTGATACCTCCTCAAACTGTGATATTTCAGGGACCAGTGCTGTGTCCTTAATATCTGAGGTGGTAAGTATACATATGTCATCCGCATATGCACTTACTACTGGAGCTTCAATCCCATTTTGGAGTTGTAGTCTAGGAATATTATCAGATGTCTGTAATTTCCTTAGAAAAGGGTCAATCTGGAATGCATAGAGCAAGGGGCTTAGTGGGCACCCTTGTCTAATCCCTTTAATTGCTAGGAAAGTTGTCCCAGGGATGCTATTTATGTACGGCAGTACCCATGCAGGCTGATATAACAATTGCATCCATTGTATAAATTTTCTGGGTATATGGTACTTTCCCAGCACTTAGAAAAGATACGTATGGTCCACCTGGTCAAACGCTTTCTCCTGATCCAGCGATATTACCAGACCATGAGCTTTACATCGAGCCCCTTCAGAGATAATGTCCCATATCATAATTAAATAATTAAATAGTGACCGTTCTTTAACTGCACAGGTCTGGACTGGGGATATTTAAATCCGGGGCTATTAATGCTAGCCTTTTTAGTAACATTGTGGCCAAAATGTTATAATCCACATTCAAAAGACTTGGGGGTTTCCAATTCTGGAGGTACTGTGTTACCTTTTTTAGATAACAGGATTAACAGGGAACATGCCATATGTTGAGGGAGTGGTAATTCCTGCAATATAGCATTATATACTATAGTCAGAATCGGAGCCATTAGTGAAACAAAGGTTTTGTAGAACTCTGCTGTTAAACCATCTGGTCTGGGAGAGGCTTTCCCTCGGAGTCCCGAAATGGCTTCTTTTGATTCTCCCAGGGATATATGACTGGTTAATTTCCTTTGCATCTCCACAGGTATGTTTGGGGTGCTTACATTATCAAAGAAACCATCCACCTGGGTTGCAGATGATGTAGAGCCAAACATATCCTTGAGGTTTGCTTGTGCAGTGCCATGAATCTTTTTTTGGTTTTCCTGAACCTGATTAGTATTAATAACAAAAACAGATTCTATTACAGTAGATTGTATTTTACAACCTTTAAATATATCTGCCACAGGTTTTTGTCCCTGTGTACCGTATTGGGCTTCCATTTTTAAGGATTCTGCCCTATTATATTGATATTTAGTCATTTCAGACTTGATTTTGTCAGTGTCTACTTTATTGTTAATGCCTAAGGAATAGGCATCTGATATCAGATTAAACAACTTTTTACGCAGTTGTAGATATTTGAAGTATGCGGCAGTGTGTATTTTACGGGCCCATTCCTGAAAAAGCTGCTTGTAATTCTTTTTTGAAATTTGACCACCAGTCTATCGCGGAGTCAGAAACTTCGATGATAGATACTTGTGCTTTAATAAACTTACCACATTGGTGTAGTATTTTTGGGTCCTGTAACAATTTCTCATTCAGTCTCCATCTAGAATGAGATCTTGATGTTACCAGAGGCAATTTACATTGTATGGAAATTGCCATGTGGTCCGAGTTTTCACATGGAGTAACCTGGGCCTACAGTATTAAAGGTTTTTTTTTTTTTTTTAATAAGAAAATATAGTCGATGTTTGTGGTCAGATGACCTCTTACATAGGTTTTGGGTCTTTTTTGTTTTTCTCAAAAAAACTGTCCACTAGCCCTGCAGTGCTAATAATGGACTTTAGGCAGTTTGCATCACCATATGATTTTTTGAGCAGCCCTTCCCTTAGTCTTAGTGGAGAGGCTACAGTTAAAGTCACCAGCAAAAATGACACTTTGAGCCGTATGTAGGTATGGCTGGTTCGCAATCCCCTGTGGGGTATAAATATTTATTAGACAAAAAGAAGCTGTGGAAGAAGAGCTATCTAGCATTAACGCCCTACCTGGGTACAGTTCTAGCACTTTATGAACTTGAAAATCATACCCTTTAAATAAGATCCCTATCCTGTCACATAAATCAGTGCCCTGGGACCAGTATGAACTTCGTAGATCCCATCCCTTTCATGTTAAACCTGCTTCATGTATAGTTTTAAGGCGTGTGTCTTGAAGTAAAATGTTATTTTGTAGCCCTTTCAAATATTGCAGGGTGGTTATTGTTTTCCTTTATGACTTAATGCTATTAACATTTAAAGTTGTGAAAGAGAGTACCTGCCCACTTAAAATCATAAAGAGAAAGGAGTGTGAAGAAAAAGAACATTTTCTGTTTTATTTTCCCAATCTAGCCATCTTTATCCTTGGAGGCACTTTGGTTCCCCAGGTGCAGTGCCCCCCACCCACCCCCAGTCTGTGAATCAGAAGAGACTTCCATTCTTGAAGATGCAAAAGAGGAGGTATGAGAGACTTCTTCCTCATCCTCCATATCACCCCAGTTCCTTTTCTTTGATAAGATAGAAAATCTATTTCTCATGTTTATAGATTTTTTTTTTTGGTGATAATTTTATCTGCTTTCCTTTTTCCTTTTCCTCTTTTTTTTTTGGAGGGGGTTATCACTTCCATGGGCTCCTCCACTACTGGATTGGGGTTGGGGGCATGGGGTCTGTGACTGGGTTAATTTGCATGTTCTCTTGTTGCCTTTCTGGGGGGGTCACATATCTTTTGCTAATGGGGAGTAGATAGAGGGGTGGGTGGGGGCTTGCCTGCACACTAGGCGAGCATAGAGTAATGTTGTTCGAGATGGTTGTTGGTGGGTTCTGTGCAGTGGTGAGCTGTGTTGTCTGTGCAGCCAAGGAAGTTTGAGCTTGCACTTGATTATGAGCTGAGCTTGATCTTGTGGGGGAGGAGGGCCTGTCTAACTTATTGTGCTCAGCTCATGGGCATTGTCTATATTAATGTCCATTTTCATCCCATCGGTTACATCGAAAGGGGTTAGGACAGTTGTAGCTAGTGTGTCTGTAATCTAGACAAAAGTTGCATCGGGGCTTGTCGCACACATTGCTTAGATGTGTTTGAGCTCCACAGTTGTGGCATGTATGGGGTTGGCCAGGGTAAAAACACAATTCCCGGTCTCTCGCAAAGTAAAAACTGCTTGGTAAGTGTGAGATACTTTATCTGTTTGTTTAAGTTGGACCTTAATTTTCCAGCCTCTTGTCCATACCAGATCTTCGTCTAGGATTGGTTGGGGCCTTTCTAGAATGTCGCAACGCTGTTTGAGCCAGTATTGCACATTTGCAGTGCTGACTCCTTCATTCCTGAACAGCAGGGTGATGTTCTTTATAGTGGGTTTTGTTAAGAGGATGGGGAAAAGGGGGGCTCAGATAGCTGTTTCTTTAACCAGGGGGTATTTTTGCCAAAACGTTTCCAGGGTAGTTATATTTTTAAAGTGGATATCGTAAAAAATTCCTCCTTCACATGAATCAAAGCAAAACGATCCTGCTGTGCGTCCCCACTATATTTAAGTCGCATAGTATTTCTGCGTTGTGCTGGTTCGCCCACTTGTTGAAATAAATTTGCCAAACAAAATTGCCTAGAGGAGGTCTGTGGTTGATCTCTGTTCATAGTGTTATTGCCAGTTACCCCTGCTACAGTTACCTCTGAGTCAACATCTCCAGAAGCAGGCTCAGTGCTTGGAATAGTACCTTCTCTTGAGTGCCCTGGATTATGCTGTTCAGTTTGTTTGTATTTCGTCAGTTGCAACATGTTGGTGTTGTTCTGGCTTGTAGGTATCTGACCTTTGCCGATCCTTTATGGGGGCTGGATTACTTTCTTTAGTTATAGGGTGATTTCTGCCACCGGGACTGGACCAGGCAACTTTCCGCGGTCACACGACTGACTTCGCTCCCAGCCTGCTGTTTCCAGTGCCTTATTTACACTCCAGACCGGTTCCGATGTTGATTCCTGAGTATTGTGCCCTTTGCATAGCTATAAGAACCATTTCCGAGACGAGCCTTCGTTTGAAGTATGCTGAGTAACCCTCGCAGGAGATTCTATGATTCCTCTGACTGGCGTCAGTATTTGCCAAGAATGTTTCCTCTGCTTCTTCTGGGTTTCACATCACTCTGTCTTCTTCACTAGTGTGGTCTTCCTTGTCCTCCTATAGCAGCTGGATTAGAAAACTGTGGTGAGTTTTCATTGCAGAGTGCAGCAGGTGCTCTGCTTCGGCCTCCGGGGCCCCCATTAATTGCTCCTCACTTTACTGATCTTGCATGGCAGCTGTATCAGTATTTTTTTATTTTCAGTATGCAGTATTGGGGGCTCACCTGAAATTGTACCCAAATGTGGCTGTAAGTGCTTTTCTACTTGTACATCTCCACTCAAACTTGGTGTTCCAGAGTTGTTGCCGGACTGTACCTGGCAATGGCTTACGCCTCCATCTCCTTCCACTCCCTCCTTCAGACTGTCGGCCATCTTGCAACGGCTGACAAAGGGGTCCCCCTACTGGAAGAGCAGGGGAATTTCCCTGTTGTCCTGGGCAAGTTCCCCCCATTCACTAAAAACAACACCAACTGCTTAATCTGATTCTGTATGTCAGTTTGCTCTATATCTTCCCCTTCTCTCCTGGGATGAGGCTGCAAATAGGCAGAATTGTCTAGGCCTCCTTTCCCGGTCAATAAAAACGAAATCAATAAACAAACTGACAGACTCCTAACTTTCCCACATTCTGAATGCTGCTGATTGAATAGCTCAAAGATCCATGTGGATGTCGTCTCTCTCGAACTCGCTTCTCACCCATCACTTTAAAGGAAAACACAGGATACTACCAAAATGGCAGTAGTTGCTGCAGAAATGCTCAATTAGAACTTTTAGCATGAAAGTAAAATGTTTCATTATTTCTGTAATATGTTATTTAATCATGAAAGTCCAGCACCGATCGTCATGTTGGCTAAGCCGCCTGCCACCATCTGAAGCACACCAGGCAGCTCCCGCAGCACCAAATATGCTAATAAGTGCTACCAACTAATGGCAGACTTCGTAGCCCTCATTGGCATACCCTGCATGGCAGAACCTACCTGGAGTGTGTGAGATGGTCGTGGGCAGCTTGGCCAACATAGCGGTGGGCGCTGGACTTCCTTTATTACATTTTTTGTTTTTTATATATATATATATAGTCTTTTGGTCGCTCTTTGAGCTGGAGTATTGCAAACCTCTGGAGAGAGGTGATACTAGCACAATTTGAATGAAACTTAATGTACTGGTGTAATTAAAGTTTACTGGACTGATTATTTTACATTGCAAGTGTGCCCCTATCTGTTCAGTGGGGTTTTGACATTCTGTCCACCTAATAATCAGGCTGCACCCTGCTGAGCTTTGTGGGATTGAGGTAGACCTGCCTATGTGTCAGTGCACCCAGCACACTCTGTAAACATTTTATTTTAACAGCTTGTACTGTGGCTAATAGCCTTTGAATTCTTTAAGTTCCTTAAAGGCTATTAGATAGCTGCTCCAGTGTTTTTAAACACTAAAAGCCCTTTTTAAGTTAGAAAACTGAGCACCGAAACAGGAAGCGGTAACACTGCAAGACTTCTGGACTAGGCATTTAAAATGCTCTCATTAGCAAGCGGGGTGAGTGTGCATGGGGCCACGCACAGAGACGCATGCTAAGACACACGCGTCTGTGCAAGTGTCGAGCGCAGAAAGAAGGAAACAGGGTGGTGAGTACTAGTTGGGAGAGGAGAAGATTTGTGAGTTCCCCTGGTAGCTATTATCTGCTATGCAAATGTCTGATTTAATGTTTAGTGACCACACCTGTGATCAAGCCCCCCTTCAAGAACAGGCCCATATCTAATACAGGGGACATAATTATGACCTTGGATGGTGAAGCAGGAATACGATGCACTACTTGTGGTATGTATGCATTATTTATAGTGCTTCCACATGGTGCCTTGTTCATTTGTGACAAGTGTGTAGATAATAGCGTGTTGAGAGAGGATATTGACACATCTTACCATAGATTAGCATTGCTTGAGTCCCAACAAGAAAACATGGTGGCTAGATTAAGGGATACAAATGAGGATCCCATTCAGGGAAACCCAGTTAGAGCAAATATTGACCAAAATCTTCCTGATTCTTATCCGGACACAGAGCAGCTGGATAAAGGTAAACACCATGAAAAAAGAAAATGTGTAACAGATGAAAATGATACCTTGGACTCTGATGGTGACTGGACTGAGATTAGCATTGGGCACAAATCAAAGAATAGATGTAGGGCATTGGGTAACTTCACTGTTACAAGTAACAGGTACGAGCCATTGTTGGATATAGTTGCCAATGATAACAAAACTGAGCACAGTGACCCTGTGGATACTGACTCAATGGTGGTTACTTCCCAGCCCATACCTCCCAGTGAGTCTTCGGCTGGTAATTTAGTCCATAGGAAAGCTTCCATACCCAGTGGCTCAGGCTTACAAAATAAATCTCCCGGGGGAAAAAAATGTAAAAGTAAACATTTGGGTGTAACAAAACAAGATATGATTTCCATAAACACTACGGAACCAAAAATAGTGACTACGTCTACTTCAGTGGGAATAAACGATACTGAGGCAGTGGTTACCATGCCAACAAAAGGTGCATCTAGACAATATTTTGTTCCTGGAGATTCCATAACAAAATACATTGATAAAGTCATTTGCAGAAAAGACAAACACAACATTGCTAGATTTGTCTTCGAGGGTGGAGCTCTTGCAGCAGGTAATACTATTAGGATTGAAGCCAGCAGGTATCAGGACCCCACGGAAAACTAGTAGCTAGCAGTCTGAGGCAGGGGACCGCCCCCGATGTCCTATGTGGTATAAAGGGGGCAGTCCCCTGGCGCCACCCCAGTTCTTTTCCTGCTGTCGACCCACATACTTCGGCTCCACGGACGCCTCTCTCTGCAGTCGACAGCTCGAACATCAGTTCAGTCGTTTTTCTTGTTTTTTAATAGTAGATACCGCTTTTCAACTTGTTTGTCATCGCGTCCTCCACCACAACGAAAATCTAAGTGTGCCTGCGGGAAGCAGATATCGACTAAAGACTGCCACATGGCCTGCCTCATCTGCTTAGGCCCAAATCACCAGCCGGATTCCTGCAGCCACTGCCAGAAATTTAACAAGACGACGCGTGCCAGGAGAGCTCATGCCTTAAAGACCTTCCTCCTTGAGAAAAAGCTTGTGGCCATGCAGCGAGGTACCAGGGATAGCTCTTCTTCTCCCACTCAAGAATTCCCTCTCAGGGACAAGGCCTCGGGGGGGGGGGGGAACAACACGAGAAAGATAGGGCTAGGTCTGAATCCCGCCATCTGTCGCCCGCTAAACAGGCATCGTCTTCCTCTTCCAAAAGATCAGGCTCAGTTCCAGACAAGGATTCTTCCCGCTCCTCCAAGTCTGCTCCCCCCGCTTCACAGGGCCACCACCGGGAGTCAGCATCAACGGGACATTGCTCTTCTTCCCTGGCCCACCGACCTCATAAATCAACAAGGTCGACCCAGGAAGGCTTGTCCAGGATTCTGGACAAGCCTGGTACCTCAGAGAAGAGAAAACGTTCCGAGGAACGTTCTGGTAGGCAGGGGGACGCCCGTGCCTGGATGTCCCCCACCAGGCCAAGGTGCGCCATCCACCGGGCGTCCGACCACTAACCGCCCGGCGGCCCACTCCCTGTCGCCAGATACGGGGCGGACGCCGGATGAGGCTCAGCCGTCTGTTCCTACACCTACAGACCAGACGCCAGCCAACATTCCTCGAGACACCAGACGCCGGCCTTCCGGACCCGATGCCTGCCAATCCAGAACCTGATCCCCAGACGCTCGCTCCTAAGGACCCGACGCCTGGTTCTTCTGACCTGACACCGGCCCCAGCGGTCATCCCAGTGGCGGACATAGGAAACTTATTCACCACCTGGTGGAATATGGTCAAAGGGGACCTTCTTTACAGACCTCCAAACAAGGTCCCTACTCCACCACCAATTATGTCCTCTTCCTACCCCACAACCTGAGGAGCACCCAGCTCCCCATCCAGAGGGGAAACGAAAGAGATCTCCTTCTCCATCGTCATCCCCACATATGTCCTCCTTGGACGAGGCAGGCGATGACTCAAACTCCTCAGAGGACAGGTTTGTACCTCCCTCTCCTGGACCCAGGGACTCTCCACAGTCCCCCCCCCCCAAACGATCCTTCTTTCCTCGATATAATGAGGCATATCCAACCCGTCTATGAATGGGATACTGAGGCCCTAGACCCGGAACAGAAACGTCTGGCTAAGTTCATAGGAGAAAAGGAACCGAAGCCCCTAGTCATTCCTCCATTTGTAGAACCCTTCCAAGACGTTACCCATCTTACTTGGAGAACTCCGTCTTCCATCTCAGCAGTTCTGAGGAAGGCAGACACTCTACAGACCTCCCAAGTTGGAGCCATTCCTGGCAGAACAGCCTAAGGCCAATTCCTTGGTCCTAACAGCGGCCCATGGAAGGGGAGCCCAACCTAGGCATTTAAGCTCCCAGCCTCCAGACCCAGTCTCAAAGAAGCTTGACGGCTGGGGATGAAAGGTTTTTCCTCAGCTACTGGGTCAATCAGGTCCCTGAATTTCATGGCCCCCATATGATCTCCTACCAACAATCCCTGTGGAGAAAGACAATGGAATTGGTAGAGGCTCTCCCTGATTCTGACTCAAAGCAGGAAATTTTGGCATGTGCCCAGTCAGGCCTGGACGTGGACAAGCATGCCCTCCGGTGCTCATATGACGCCGTGGATATGGACTTCAGGGCCGTGGCATCAGGCATTTGTATGAGACAGCAGTCCTGGCTCAGACTTACTGGTTTCCAGCAAGACCTTCAGGACTGTATTTTGGATTCTCCCTTTCAAGGTCCAGTACTCTTCGGCCCTGAAGTGGAGCAGATGGTGAAGCAACTACAAGAATCGGGGAAAGCAGCAGCGGATGTAAATCGCATGTACAAGTCCCAACCTCAAACAGCTCGCCAACGTCCTTTTCGGCAGTGTCCGAATCAAGGATAGCCCAGCAAACAATCCCAGGGAAAGGGATTTAAGAGACGGGGAAACCCTGCCCCCCAAGGTTCCCAGGGCCCTAAGCAACCCAAAGCTCCCAGGGCCCCGGCCCCTCCTACCCCCTCTACCTGACTCCCACCTCTGCCCTCCTCCTCTCGGGGACACGCAGAACGAGCAGGTAGGAGGGCGGTTTGCGCTTTACCCACTCGAATGGTCCAATATCACTACTGATCAATGGGTGCTGGCCACCATTTGGACAGGGTATTCGATAGAATTCACCTGTATCCCACTGGACAACCCCCCCCCAGTGTCCCGTTGTCCACCGCAACACAGTCTCCTCTTGGAAGGGGAGATCCAACAGCTCCTAGACAAGAGCTATACAAAGGGTACCAGCGGCCCTGAGGGGAAGAGGCTGTTACTCACGCTTCTTCTTTGTTCCGAAGAAGACCGGAGGCCTTCATCCCATTTGGACCTCAGGCAGTTCAACCTCTTCGTGAAGTACCAGAAGTTCTGCATGGGACCTTGGGATCCCTTTTCCCCCTTCTCTAGAAAGGAGAGTGGCTTTGCTCTCTAGATATGCAGGACTCCCATCTGCACATTAAGATCCTGAAGGCCCACAGACGTTTTCTGCGGTTTTGCTTCAGAGACGAGCATTACCAATTCAGGGTTCTGCCCTTTGGCCTATCGTCCGCACCCAGGGTATTCACCAAGTGCCTAGCAGTAGTAGCAGCAGCCCTCCGCAGGAGAGGTCTCTTCATCTACCCATACCTGGACAATTGGTTCCTATCTGCCCAATCGAAAAGGAGCTTTCAATCGCTCTCACAGAAACGCAGGCTCTGTTTTCATCCCTGGGCATCACGGTCAACTGGCCGAAGTCGCACCCCTGGCCGACGCAGCAGCTACAGTTTATCGAAGCCATCCTGGACACCGTACAGGGAAGGGCTTTTCTGCCCCCGGACAGGGCAGAACACCTTCGGAGGCTAGCCGGAAGCCTCCAAAGTCACCCATCCTCCCCGGCGCAGGTGGTTCTACAACTGCTGGGTCGCATGGCTGCGGCCATCGCCACAGTTCCTTTAGCCAGGCTCCATATGAGGGCACTACATTGGCAACTCAAGGTACAGTGGGACCAGTTGGTAGACGATCTGGATCTTCAAATCCGGATCTCTCGAGCAATTCATCATTCCCTGGAATGGTGGCTATGTATGGACAATTGGAGCAGCGGAGTTCCTTTCCGCAGACCCCCACCACTTCAGACCCTGACCACAGATGCCTCTCTGTCAGGCTGGGGGGCTTATCTAGGGGACCACAGGACCCTCAGGTCCTGGTCTGTCGCAGAAAGCTATCTGCATTCTGGAAATGAGAGTGGTACTGAGTGCAATTTCGGCATTCAGAGACCAGCTTTAGCTGGGTCCTCTTCTGGTGCAGACAGACAACACACATGTGGTCTTCTACATCGACAAACAAGGGGGAATTCACTCGTACCCTCTTTGCAGAGAAGCCATGAGAGTTTGGGACTGGGCAGTAGAACACAGTGTGGAACTCACCGCAGTACATCTACCAGGGGTCCAGAACATTCTCACCGACAGTCTCATTCACTCTTCCTCTCAGAATCATGAGTGGGAATTGCTCCAAGATGTCGCAGATGACCTCTTTGAGAAGTGGGACAAGCCAGAGTTGGACCTCTTTGCGTCCCCGTACAATACCAAACTGCGCAATTTCTGCTTGCTCTCTCCAGGGCCTAGTGTTTTCTGTCGAGACGCATTGTCCGTCTCCTGGACAGGGAAGTTCCTTTATGCCTTCTCTCCTTTTCCCCTCATTCAGAGAGTACTGCTCAAATTGCAGTCAGAGGCAGCCAGAATGATCCTGGTGGCTCCTCTATGGCCTCCTCAAATTTGGTATCCGCTCTTCCAGCAACTGCCACTGGAATCCCCAGTTCAGTTGCCACTCCCCACTCGCTCTCTCAAGAACAGGGGACCCTTGTCCATCCTGCTCTTCGCTCTCTTCACTTGCATGCTTGGCTCCTGCAATCTTCGCGGAAGAGAGGTTAGGAGTATCAAGTAGAGTGGCTGAAATTATGGTAGCTGCCAGGAAGCCGTCTACCAGAGCCACGTACGCTTTGAAATGGAAACGCTTCTGCTTGTGGGCTACTGCTCGTTCCCTAGACCCCTTGAGTTGCCCAGTCAGGCATGTGTTAGAGTAGCTCCGACACCTCTTGGACTTGGAATTGAGTTATTCCTCAATCAAGGTGCATTTGTGTGCGGTCTCCGCATATCATAGCCCTATCGGAGACAAAACTCTAGCCCAATTGAATGCCTGCAGACCTTCCTGCGATGGTATTACATGTCGGACCTCCCAAAAGGACATTGTTCCTCTTGGGACCTCCTTCTTTGTTCTGAGAAGCTCAAGCTTCCTCGCTTTGAACCGGCAGCTTCTTGCAAGCTGCACTTCGTCTCTTGGAAGACTCTCCTCTCCTCTTGGTGGCCATCACCTCCGCTCGAAGGGTTTTGGAACTCCAAGCTCTGATGTGTAAAGAACCTTATATAAATAGTCTTTCACAGGGACAGGGTGAATTTACGTACAAACCCCAAATTCATGCCAAATGTGGTATCCGTACTGACTGTGAACCAGGATATCAACCTTCTGGTATATTAATTTTAATTCTTCCAACAAGGGCGAAGTACTGTTGCACACCCTGGATGTTCATCGCATTTTGCGATACTATCTTCACAGGACTCGCTCCTCTAGGAAATTGGACCAGTTGTTTGTTTCTTTCACAAAGCGAATGTTATTAGCTCCTGTCTCCAAACAGATTCTAGCCCGTTGGTTAGTGCACTGCATCACGTTCTGTTATCAGCACCACGACAGGCCTCTCCTGGGTGCTGTTAAGGGTCATTCCACCAGAGCAGTGGCATCTTCATTTGCGGCCCTGAAGAATGTCTCTTCAGCCAATACTTGTGTGGCTGCCACGTGGTCCTCTGTCCACACCATCATCAGGCATTATAGCCTGGACATCGCCTCAAGAAGGAGAGCAGGTTTCGGACTAGCAGTCCTGCAAGGCCTTCTCTCATAGAGGTCCGCTCCACTGTTTTTATACATCCCTTCCACCCTATCAGACCTGGGCCTATCTTTGGGTACTGCTTGGGACTCAGTCCTAACAGCATTACCTGCTGCAAGAGCTCCACCCTCAAAGACAGATAGTACAGTTGTGTAAGAACTTACCATAACAGCAGATCTTTGAGAGGAGCTCTTATAGCAGGTGGCTTTCCCACCCTCCTTCCCCCAGGATAGCTTAGAGGATTATTGTTGTTATCATTACTTTGGTTTCCATCCAACCAAGATGCGAAATTTTCTGCTACCTGGTTCTCCAATTCCTATCTAGCTGGGTCTCTGGCGGGAGAACTGGGGTGGTGCCAGGGGACTGCCCTCTTTATACCACGTAGGACGTCAGGGGCAGTCCTCTGCCTCAGACTGCTAGCTACAAGTTTTCCGTGGGGTCCTGACGCATGCCGGTTTCAGTCCTAATAGTATTACCTACTGCAAGAGCTCCTGTCACAGATCTACTGTTACGGTAAGTTCTTCTGTAACTGTACTTTCTTCCTTTAGGGGAGCAGGTATTAGGGACATCCACAATATGTGCAATAACATTTTGAAAAATGCTGGTCCAAATCTCTTAGTTATAATACATGCTGGCACAAATGATATCGACAAATATCTCCACTGAGGACATTAAAACGGAATATATTGGTCTGGGGAATACCCTTAAAAACCTAAACTGTGAGATCCACTTATCTGAAATTTTACCAGTTCCTAGAGCTAACCTTAAAACTGAAAGGAAGATCAAAATAATTAACGAATGGTTACGAAAATGGACATTGAGTATGGCTTTGTGACAGTAACACATTGGGAAACTTTCAGTAATAACAAATTTCTCTCTTGTTTGGATGGGTTGCATCTCAGTAAAAGAGGAGTGCATTTGTTGGGAAGAACATTTGAAAGTATCATATGTCGTTCTTTAATCATGAAGGGGGACTGGGGGGAGGGACATCCAACTTAGACTACACTGGGGATAAACGGCTGATCAGACTATTACATTTGAACACCAGAAGTTTGAATTCAAAACAAACTTGCCGAGCTTAAAGCGTATCTGACTCAAAATTGCATAGATATTGTACGTGTAACAGAAACCTGGTGGGATGAGGTCAGTAACTGGGCCTATTACATCCCAGGTTATCAACTCCTTTACAGGAATAGAGTTGGCAGAAATGGAGGAGGGGTGTATTGTTATATTTCTGATCACGTCCAATATAATTACTTATAATTGCACTGTAATCACAGGTGTGAATTAGAAACTCCTATGGGTCAATCTGCAATTCATCCACTCCCTGAAATAAATTTTAGGGATATGTTACAGACCACCTGCAAGTGATCATAACTATAATGATACTTTATTAGAGGAAATTAACACAGCTACTGAATTAGGAGACACAGTCACTTTGGGAGACTTTAATGCACCAGGTTTCTCCTGGGTGTCTCTGAAAGGACTTTCTGCATTTGAGAATAAACTGGTAGACACCTTCATATCATGTGGCTGTAAGCAGTTAATTACAGCCCCTACCAGAGGCAGTAATATACTGGATTTAGTAATCACTAATTGTAAACATTGTGTTTCTGAAATCAGTGTTGGGGCTCATTTGGGAACAAGTGACCACAAAATGACAGAATGCACTGTAAACATTTCAAGGATTAAACCTAGGGGCCCCACAATTTTACCTAATTATAGAAAAGCAAATTGGCCTAAAATTAGCAAATGACTTGGCTAAAATTGATTGGTCCCTTGAATTCCATGGGCTAAATGCTGAACAAATGTGGAATAAATTAAAGGATAGGTTGCATTCTGTCATTGAGCAACATATTCCTAAATACAGAAAGGCTAACAGTAAAGGTCCCATACCACTCTTGTTCACAAAAATGGTCAGAAAACAACTTAGAAGGAACATCAAGGCATTTAGAAAACACAAAAAAACACCTACCACGGCCAGTTTAATGATGTACAAAATACAACAAAAAATCCTTAAATCTCTAATTAAAAAAGAAAAATTAAATTTGAAAGGAAATTAGAATTGAAAAAGAATAATAAAAGTGTATACCCTTATGTCAATAGCAATAAATTAGTTAATGGCAAGATAAATACTATAGAACAAAATGGCACCCCTACTAGTGACAACAAGGAGATTGCTGATTGTTTTAATGAATATTTTGCTTCAGTGTTTGCCAAAAAAATCCTAGTACAGCTCCTCCAGTAAGAAATAATCACCCACAAATAGAAATTTGCCCAGATATGGTTCTGTCTGAACTTAAGAACCTAAAACATCTTCCCCTGGTCCTGACAATATTAGTCCCATTGTCTTGAAGAAACTTGCCCATGTTATAGTATGGCCGCTAACAATATTGTTTAATAAATCATTGAATACTGGGCATGTGCCCCTGGATTGGAGAAGGGCCATAGTGGTGCCCATACGTAAGAAGGGAAACATGGCAAATGTTGCCAATTATAGGCCTATCAGCCTGACTTCAGTTTGTTGCAAGCTGATGGAAAGATTCTTAAAAACATTATTGATAATGAGATAGTTGGGTTGGGGCTTCAGGACCCTATGCAGCATGGTTTTAGGAAAGGCCTTTCATGTGTTACTAATCTAGTGTCCTTTTACAATTACATCGGTGATTTATATAGATTAAAGGGGTACCCATTGACATAAAATATTTTATTTATTTAGCTTTTGTTTACCGGGTATTTGGATATTGGTAAGGCATTTGACACAGTACCACACATTCTGTTGTGTTCAGAACAGTTGCAAATGGGAATAAATCAAATTATAGTGAGGTGGATTCAAAATTGGCTTACTAACAAGGCAGACTGTTAGGATAAACTCTGTGCTCTGAATATATAAACATGACTAGTGGTGTGTTGCAGGGTTCGATGCTAGGACCTATATTGTTTGGATTATATATCTTGAGTGTTAGTGGCTCAGTAGGTAGCACACTCACCTCTGAGGCTGGGAGATCAGGGGGCTGTGGGTTCAGTTCCTACATTTGGCAATTGGATTAATATCCCAGTACTGACACTGTAGTGCAGCATGAGGGGTGCTGCACTTCTGAGGCGCCGTCTTTCAGATGAGACGTTAAACCGAGGTCCCATCTGCCTGGATTGGTGGCAGTTCAGGTGGATGTTAAAGATCCCATGGCACTTATTGAAAAGAGTAGGGGAATTTCCCCAGTGTCCTGGCCAAATTTCCCTCATTCACTAAAACTACCACCAACAGCGTAATCGGGTTCAAGGTCAGTTGGCATTCATCTGTATCCCCCTCCCCGGGTCGTGCCTGAAAATAGACAGGATTTGTCTAGTGCATTTACCCGGTCAATAAATAATAAATAAATAAAATATCAGTGAGATGAGCATGGGACTTGGTAGCTTGGTCTCCAAGTTTGCTGACGACACCAAGATTGGTGGAGAGGTTTCCTCTGATTCAAAACATCAAATTTTTTCTAACGAACTTAATAAAATAGAACAGTGGGGACTCTCAAACAAAATGGTATTAGACGAAAACAAATGTGGGGTTCTACATTTTGGAAGTAAAAATCTACATTTCAAATATCAACTTAATGGCAAAACACTTAGAGCAATAAAAAGTGAAAAAGATCTAGGAATATGGGTGGGCACCAAATTGTCAGCCTCAACCCACTGTCGTAATATTGCCCTAACAGCCGCTCGACTCTCACGGGTAATCAAGAAAGCATTTGTAACTAGGGATAGTGGATGTATCTTAAAACTTTATAAAACATATATTATCCCCCACTTTGATTACGGTACACCCTTATGGAGTCCATATCATAAACAGGATATATTAATTTAATTGAAAATATTCAGAGAACTACTACTAAATCTATCAAAGGATTTAGTAATATTACGTACAGTGCGAGATTAAGGAAATTAAAACTTTTTCCTCTTAAAACCAGAAGAGTATGGGGGAGACCTACTGTTTCTATATACAATTATGCATAATGGTTCACTGCAAAATCAGTTTGGTTTTTAATTGATGCAAAGAAGTGAAACTCTAAGATCCCATAGTAAGCACATTTTGATACCCAAGGTACATACTGTTAAACGTTTCAATTACTATAATATACAGGTGGCAAGATTATGGAACAAATTACCAAATGCTATAGTCCATGCTTCCATATTTGAGATATTCAGGAAACTTCTAGATGATTTTTTAATTAAATCATAATTCGTGAATGTATGCCCACTATGAGTAGGAGACAATTTAATGAGCCTATGCCTACTTTGTCTTATTCTACCAAGTTATGCCAAGTTATTTAAACATTTTGTTCTCTTTTACAATATGGAAAACCGAAACAAACTTAATAAAAGATGTACATACAGTTCATCCATCGTATTCATTTTGATTGACAACTCAAAATAAATTACACACAGTTATATGCTTAATCAATTAACATAGAATTTGATGGCAGATAAGGACCACTTGGCCCACCTAGTCTGCCCATTTCCCTACCTAATGGATAAGCTGCAGATCCTAGTTAACCAACAGCCTACTTCCTCCTACCCCCCCACTAGAATTGCCTTATGTCTGTCCCATGCATTCTTGAATTCCCACACTGTTTTTGACTCTACGACCTCCTCAGGAAGGCTGTTCCATGTATCCACCACCCTCTCTGTGAAGAAATACTTCCTCACATTACCTGAGCCGTCCCCCCTCTATCTTCAAATTGTGCCACCTTATTTTTGCACATCTCTTTTTCTGAAAGAAGCTACTCTCTTGGACTTTGTTGATTCACTTGAGGTATTTGAAAGTTTCTATCATGTCCCCCCTCTCCCTCCTTTCCTCGAGGCTATACATCTTTAGTTCCTTTAGTCTTTCTTCATATGTCTTCTGATGCAGACCCTGCATCATTTTGGTTGCCCTCCTCTGGACAGCCTCTACCTTGTCTATGTCTTTGCGGAGATGGGGGTCTCCAGAACTGTACACAGTACTCCAGAAGTGGTCTTACCAACTGTCTGTACAGAGGGCCAACAACTTCCTGTTTTCTACTGGTGATGCCTCTTCCTATGCATCACAGTATCCCCCCAGCCCTCCTTACTGCCTTCTCACATTGCTGACCCACCTTTAGGTCATTTGATATGAATTTCCCCAGGTCCCTTTCCATTTTTGTTGTGGTCAGTATCTCACCCCCCCATTGTGTACCCTTCTCCTGGGTTTTTTGTTTCCCAGGTGCATTACTTTGCACTTCTTTGCATTGAATCTAAGCTGCCATACATTTGACCATTCTTCCAACCTTGCCAAGTCCCTTTTCATCCTTTCCACCCCACCTTGGGTATCAACCCCGTTGCAGATCTTTTGTGTCATCTGCAGAGAGACATACTTTCCTTCAGTCCCTCTGCAATGTCACTTATAAAGACATTAAAAGGACCAGCCCCAGTACTGAACCCTGCGGTACCCCACTAGTAACCCTCCTCCTTCTTTACTTTGACCTATTTACTATTACCCACTGTGTCCTGTTGTCCAGCCAGTGTTTTACCCAGGCTACCACCCTAGGACCCACTCTCAGGCTGGCTAATTTGTTTGTTAATCTTTTGTGCGGGACTATGTCAAATTCCTTGCTAAAGTCTAGGTAGGCCATGTCCACAGCCCCTCCCTGGTCTACTGCGTTGGTCACCCAGTCAAAGAAATCAATTAGATTTGTCTGACATGACCTTCCCGCTGTGAATCCATTTGTGGTGGATAGATCGAAATCATTAGCCCATCTCTGCTTTAGGTTAATTATCCCTGTAACTAACCCCAAAAGTTTCTCTTCGAGATCTCCATTTGGATATAAAATTGATGTAAACTGTCTATTAATGGGGTTCAGCATTTATCCATCATTTTCTTCTATATTTGAATCCCTAACCAATACTTTTAATCTTGTACAAGGCCATAGGGCACAAAATGTGGTCTTTTGGCTATAATGTAAATGACCTATCTCTGCCATTGCTTTTCAAAGAGTTCCAAACAGTGGTATGTCAGTGCAGTTAATCTCTCCATTCTATAGATCTGGATTACTACATCTTGCCAGTCCTTTAATGGAGGGAGGGACCTGCGTTAGCCACCGATGTTACTGCTTTTTTGGCTGCTAATAGATGTATATGAAACATTTCCCTAGTAGCTTTTCCTCTCATTTCTTTCTCCAGATTTGTACATAGGAAGAAATCTATAGTAAGACGCATAGGCTCTCCCCAAATATCCATCATAGCCTCCTGAAAGTCCCCAGGGAAGGGCTCAAGGATAGGACATTCCCATATTATGTGGGCCAGCACCGCTGGGTTGGCTTCACAACCATGCCAGCAAAATGCTCCCTTAGTGAGATTATATTTTACTTGTATTGCTGGGGTCCAAAAGTATCTCAGTGTTACCTTCCATGAGAATTCTCTCCAAATGTGTGACATTGTCCCAGTATGCAGTTGTTTTAAATGATTTTCCCATATCTGATTATCTATTTCTCCTTTTAATTCTCTTTCCCAGGTGTGCTTTACTTGATCCGTTAAGTGTGTTGTGAGACTGGCCAGGGCTTTATAAATATATGAAATCATGTGTTGTAAAGAGACTGTACCCCTCATAGCCTGACTACACATTTCCAGTATAGTGGGGTGTCCTTATCTACTTCCAAAGGCGATGGAAGGGAGTTTATATAATTGATTGCCTGCATGTATCTGAACTGATCTCGAGGATGCAAGTTAAACTTAAGCTTCATTTCGTCAAATGTCAGTAGGGCACCATTTTCGTAGAAATTTAAAAGCATCTTCATCCCTTGCCTTAACCAAATGCTAAAGCCATGGTCCTGTCTAGCTGGCAGAAAGGCTTGGGTGTATGGTAAAGAGTTTAGTAGGTGCTTATATGGAACCATGTGTTTGGCTGTCCACATTTTCCTCCAGCATATTATGGTGGATCTCGTATAGAGGTTATGAGTGATTTGGTCTGTGGGAATAGGGGGGTTGGCTAAGTAAACTTTTTGCAGATTTATTAGATGATTTTGTCTTTTTTCCACTTCTCTCCATTTCATTGAGTATGTTTTATGCAACCAATAAAAAATTATCCGTACTTGTGACACTATATGATAATTCAGTTTGGCAAAGGCAGCCCTCCCATATGAGAGGGGAGCTGGAGGAGAGAAAATTTTATTCTTGGTGGGTGTCCAGCCGAAATATAGCGTGAAATGTATTTATTTCTCTAAAAAAAAAACCTTGTGGTGGAGTAATTGGTATTGACTGGGCCAGGTATAGGAATCTGGGGAGCAGCTTCATGCAAACGTACTCCACTCTTTGGAGTAATGAGAGAGGAATCATTCTCAATCTCTCCATATTCATCTGTAATTGTTGTAGTAAGGATGCATATTTATGCTGATAAAGAAGCTTTCAGTCTCGTTGGGTTTATCCATAAATATTTAAATTAGTTGTGTCCCATTTGAATGGAAATCTGTTCCTTATCTGCATGGAGAGAGAGAGTAGTTTATTTGCAGAACTTCCATTTTTGCCATATTAAATTTGTACCCTACCACTTCTCTGAAACCATCAAGAATGTTCCAAAGGGGGGGAGCGATGTTTCCGCATTCGTCAGGTATAGGAGAAGGTCGTCTGCGTAAAGGACCAATTTGTGCTGTGCACCCTGCGCCTCCAGTCCTGTCGCCTCTTTCTGCTGTTGGATGGCCTGAGCCATAGGCTCTAAATATAGCGCAAATAGTATAGGGGACAGTGGGCATCCCTGCCTCATGCCCCGGTGTAGAGGGAAGGGAGCCAACACCACCTCATTAATTGTGACATAAGCCATTGGTCTATCGTAAAGTTTCATGACAATTTGTCTAAACAACAAGGGAAAGCCAAATGACTCAAGGGATACCAATAAAAACAGCCGCACCACCCGGTCGAAGGCTTTCTCAGCATCAAGGCCAAATAGTAAAAATGGGGCCCCCAACCGGGCAGCGTGGTGTAATAGGTGTAGAGTTTGCTTTATGTTGTCTTGGGTTTGCCTGGCTGATATGAACCCACATTGATCCATGTCAATCAGTGAGTGTGATATGGTTTCTAGCCTCTATGCCAAGATGGATGTAAAAAGCTTGTAATCATTGTTTAATACCGATATAGGGTGATGAGAACTGCAGGTTAGCATCCTTGCCTTTTTTGGTATGCTCGAAATTGTGGCATATCTCCACATGGGTGGAACAGGCTCCCCCCTCAGCACCTCTCCAAAGGTTCCTATTAATGTGGGTTGCAGATCATTAAAGGTCTTATAGAATTCTCTGGTAAAGCCATCCAGTCCTGGAGACTTCACTTCACTTAGTAAATTGGAGCAAAAAAGGCTAATGCCCAAAAACAGCTCCATTATGAAAAAACAAAATACTGCATGCTTTCCCCCTTCAGAGATACTGTATATTTATCCAGACAGTTTTTAAATTGCTCTTTATTGGAACTTATTTCCAGTGGTAGTCTATTCCACAAATTAGAAGTTCGTAATGTAAAGAAATGTTTTCTTTTGATAGTTTTAAATCTGTCTATTTTTAGTTGAAGAGGGTGACCTCGTACATTGAGTGTCATTTTTGTAATCAATGTACAGTTCCGACATTAATACTGGATCATTCATAATATCATAATAAAGTAATAAGTCCCCTCTTTGTCTCCTTATTTCCAGACTGTGAAGTCCTAATTTACAGAGACTTACTGGCTTTAATTTTTTTCAAGGCCTCAGTTAGTTCCTCTTGGGATATTGGTGCCTCCAACTGTGCAGGCTGATTTTGCGTTAATTTTGGAATCTGAAGGCCCTGTAGAAATTTGGTTGCTGCCTGGGAATGATACGGGATCTCAGGGCTGTAAAGGGAGATATAATATTCCTCAAATGTAGATCTTATTTCCCCTCAGGTCCGGCACAATCCCCTTTGGCTTTGGGAGTAGATCTGCATTATTGTATTCTGCTGCTTAACCTATCGCAATCTATGGGCCAAAAGTTTGGTTGCTTTAGAGGCCCCTTCATAGTATTTTTGCTTCAAGTATTGTAAGGCCTGTTCTTTAGCTTCTAACAAAGGCTCAATCGTTTGGTCCCCGCGCGTGCTGTTTTTGAAGATCTCCCTGCTGTTGTCGGAGCCCTGATAGCTGTTCTGCCTGTTGTTATTTATGATAAGCAGCAAAACTGATGATACCCCTGCTCAGAACTGTCTTTAGAGTGTCCCGCAATATTGTATAACTAACCTCCAGGACCGAATTATCTGTTAGGATTTGTGGAATTCTATCCTTAACCATTTCCTGAAATCGTTTCAGGTTCAGGAGGTAGTTATTAAAATGCCACATAGTATTCTTTTTCTGTGTGGTCCACTCCAAGGTCACCAGGACCTGGGAGTGGTCCAAGAGGACAGATGGAAGTATTTCTCTATTCTTTATTATGTGTGCATTTTCAGGGGAAAGGTGACATAGGTCTATTCACGTGTATACTCTGTGGGGGGGGCCGAGTAGTGGGTATATGCTTGTCGTGAGGGGTTTACACAATGCCACACGTCTGTCCACCCCATTTCTTTAATGTATTTCTGAGCTGTTGTACACCTCGGCGGTGAAGGGTTTGTGGAATACTTTTCATCTAAAATCATATTGTAATCCCCACCTACTAGTAACATTCCCTGTTGAAATTCCGGTATGTTTTGCATTAATGCTCTTACAGTCCCTGAGTTCGAACTCGGAGGAATATATAGGCTGGCCAGGGTGAGTGGGGTACCTCAGAGAGTCCCCGCTACAACCACCAGACGTACCTCTGGATCGCAGTATGTGGAGATGGTTTGGAACTGGGTAGCACATGGCATCAGAATCGCCACCCCCCCTCCTCTTTCCATTTTTATAAGAGGAGGAAATAACCTGACTGAAACCAAACTTTGCAATTTATTATGTTCTGTCTTATCCAAGTGCGTTTCTTGTAACAGAATGAGCTACTGCTTGTTAAGGTAAGAGAGCACCTTGTATAGTTTAACCGGATTTGTTTACCCCATTTACATTTTGGGAAGAGAGTATCGATCTCGATGCATGTACCATTTTATCTAATTAAAGTTACTGTTGAATCCTCCCTTCTTATATTCTTTATATCCCTTCCTCCTCCCTCTATCCCCTGTTGTTCCATTTCTCTAGTTTGCACACATAATCTGTTCCCTGTCTTCCTTCCGGTTATGCCTCTAAATATATAAGAACTCATGTCTGTATTCCTTCTTCCGCTTAAATTCACATTTGTCTGACTTATTTTCCCATCCTTGTTTTTAAATCAATTTTCACTAAACCCTAAGTAGAATAATGATCTTATCCACCTAATTTGCTTCATCTGACGTTGGCTTTGAACCGTATGTACACTGTAGAGTGGAAAAAACTAGATTCACTCAAACATGTAATAACATCTGAACATTGAACTGTATACATTGATGTGCGACTTCCACACCAGAGGGGTGTTAAAATCGACGCTTTAAGTGACCACACCTGGGCTCTGATGTCATAAGGTGTGCGGTCTGGAGGGGGGGGGGTTAATGGAATAATCTATTAGGTCCTTCATTCTGTGAATCTGAGCCCACAGAAGGCCTCAGAAGGCTCTAAACATCATCACCTGCATCAGCAGGATAGTGGCTTTACATTGACGAGCCATTGCTTGAGGGAGATGGATTTTCTAACTCTCCTCCCCCACCCGGCTTCATATTGTTTTTTTTTTTTTTTTAAATTGTTTCCCTTAATATCAAAGCTGACATCCTGTCTCCCAGTGTCCATTAAGTGATTATCAAGAATTCAATAGGCTGTCTTGTTATCAGCATTATTCATACTTGTCAATACTCAGGACAGTAAATCTCTTTAAAATTATGTTAATGAAGGTGATTTAATCATTTTCAATGTCTCCCCAAAAAAAAAAGAACAAGGTATAGGGAGACTTCAGGGACAAACTGCCTAATCGACTGTCCTGGACTCTAGGTATTCTACAGTACATTCCTGTGCGAGAGCTACTGTAGTTCAAGGTTCTAAGCTTGAGTTGCTGCTTATCTCAGGAAGTTATCAGCCACCGGATCTCGGAAGAAATAAATCCTAGGTGTGTAAAAGCTCTATTCTGGCTGCTCCAGGCAGTTCTAAGGCTCCTTGTCTGGAATTTTTAAATTACATGTAGAAAGAGTTCCTTTATGATAGTTTGTGCCCTTATGATTTTTTTCTCTCCTATATTAATATTTCCAGTATAACTTCAAGAAGATTATATCTGCTTTGGGTTTATTTTTAAGCCGGATCATATAGAGAGAAATTTTCAGGCCATCCAAATTGTAGTTACCTCTTCAGGTGGTAGACTGAGTGGAAGGGCCTGCAACTGCTTGCATATCAGGAGCCTGTAACAGCCTATGAATATCTGCATAGGAGCTGCAGTTTATTCTTCTCCCTGCACAGTTGAACTAGGAAACTGTTCTCTCATGTTATTGGTCTGTTCACTTAGCAAACAGTTTACAGTAGCACCTTGAGTTAGATCACAGGATTCAATTACTCCACAACTCCTATAGTGGTACTAACTTTTTATTCATTACCATTTTTTTTTTATTTCCACCATAAATGCATTCAGAGCATCAGTTGTGTGTTTTTCTCTTTTTAAATACTATGTTCCATTTCAATTAAGTTTTTAAAGTTCTTTTTCTGAAAGTTTTTTACCGTGCTTCTCCAGTGGGCTTCGGCATGTTTACCCCTCCATTTCTTTTTCTTTTTCCTGGTTCAATTGCCTAATCAATTGGCTCTGTGTGTTGTGACACCTGTTTACTCATTTCCCGGCGGGTTCCATCACTAGCCACTTCTTGTGTCCGAGGGTCTTGCAGGAGCCTAATCCTCATGCACTTATCGTTCTTTTTTTACAGGGAAAATTCCCCTTCTGTAGAACCATGCGTCTTCCGTGCAGTCCCTTCCCCAGCTCGGCTTGCCACGAACTCTGCCTCTTTCCATGCTGACGTTTTGGAGCGATGACGCTCCATCCTCAGAGCTGTCTGTTTCTTGGGGTCGGACTTAAATGTGTGATGTTGCTAGGCAACTTCAGTTCTTTGCCAACTTTCTAATTCAGCACCTTTCTGTTATTTTTTTTTTTTTAAAATCCATTCATTATTTCACCCATTGAGCTGTGCAGCATCCAGTTTCTTTTTATTTTTATGGGTGCATTTGTTCGGGTTGAAACTTTAACGTGACTTTCTAATATCCCTTTTCCTGTGAGTTTCTCTCTGGATTCAGTTCTGCCTTTGTTAAATGCCCCTTTTTTTCTGACCATTCATTTTTATGTTGTGTACCAATACATTATATTACATATACTCCCCCTATTGTTTTATACTACCTGACCTTCATACACCCTTACACAAATAATCCATTATGCTAAGAATAATTTTAACATACTACCACCTGCAAAAATTTTAATATTTAGAACCATGTACTCTGTGTTCATGCTGAGACATTTACTTATAAATAACTATTAAAACCATTATCATCATTTAGCCCCTTTGGAGTTAGGGTTTGTAGTTCATGGATCCAATATGATTCCCTTCTTAATAAAAGGTATTTCATGCTGCCCCCTGTAATGGGGATTTCAACTTTTTCCAACCCTATGTGAGTTAAGGCGGCTGCTGATCTGTGGTTCACTTCTAAAAAATGTTTTGCCATTGCGTACTTTGTTACCCATTCTTATTGCAGTTTTGCGCTCTCCTATTCGAGATTTTAACGCTCTTTGTCTGTCCTGTATAGTTCAAACCGCTGGGCATGTGAGCATGTAAATTACTCCCTCTGTGCAGCAATTAAACCCTTTGATTTTATATTTCCTCCCAGACCTGGGATGGGTAATTGTTTTTGAATTCCTGGTGCTTCCACAGTGGGCACAATTTTCATGTTTAAAATTCCCTTCTGGGGCTGCTGGCATCCAATCTGGTTTTATTGTCTTTTTCTCTTCTACAAACAAGGTTCTTACTAACATGTCCTTTAAATTCAGTGTTCTTTTATAGGAAAATCTTGGGCCCCCTTCTGCTATGCTTTTCAGACTTGTGTCAGTGCTTAATGTAAGCCAATGCTTCTTCACCACTGTTTTAATACTCTCATATGTCTCGTTACATTGTGTACAGAAATAGATCTTTTCTTCTGCCATCTCTCTCTATTTTCTGCTCTAGTATTTCTACTCTGTCTTTCTTATTTACTTTCTGTACTGCAGTTAGCAACACTTTTGGTTCATATCCTCTATTTATTGCTGCACAGAGGGGGTAATGTACATGCTCACATGCCCCTGTGGTTTGTACTATATAGGACAGACTAAAATAGCATTAAAATCTTGAATAGGAGAGCATAAAACTGCAATAAGAATGGGTAACATAAAGTACGCTATGGCAAACATTTTTTAGAAGTGAACTATAGATCAGCAGCCGCTTTAACCCACATAGGGTTAGAAAAAGTTTAAATCCCCATTAGGGGGGCAGCATGAAAGACCCTTTATTAAGAAGGGAATCATATTGGATCCATGAACTACAAACCCTAACTCCAAAGGGGCTAAATGATGATAATGTTTTTTTTTTATTGTATTATCTGTTTTAAGCCCTCCTACGTGCTCCGGAGCTGCCTCTCCTTCGGGCTGCCATGACCCACAGACATTCTCCCTACTATCTCCCCCTCAACCACCTACCTCAAATCTGCAGCCGTCATGGGATAGCCCGGTGTAACCCTTCACCGGGTGGGTCCCCCTCCAACGAGGGAGAAGGCACTGATGGGAGAGATCAGCACACTATTCTTCTTCAGTCCCAGGTGCTGCTGAGGTGTTTCGTGGCTTCTACGGAGTCTTTGGAGGTGCCCGGGGTCGGCAGCCATCATCAGGCTAGTCTGCGGAGTGGTTTTTCTGGTTTTCTACTTTCCCCAGTGCACCGCTCATATAGTGCCCCCAGTCTCCACCAGGGGCCGCTACCGAGCAAGGCCATCCCCAATCCCACCACAGGATAGGCGAGTAGTCTGTCGAATGCTCGATCCTTTATTTATTTATTTATTTAGTTCTAGGATTACAATTACCTTTGAGCCAAGGCTCTTTTACAAAGGTTCCACGATAGTTGAAGAATAGTACAGAGGATACAATAGAAATAACAACATTGCAGTAGAAATAATAACAATGCGGGTGATTACAGAACAAATTGGGAACGGTAAGGTTCAATGGAAATAACAGTTGCAGGTGGATACAGAACAATTGGAACAGTTATTATTTAAAAACACATTTAGAGAGCAAATGACCAAGGTCTGGCCTGGGTCAGCAACACAAGGAGGGGCACAGAGACAAGGAGGAGAAGGGGGTGGGGTGGACGTAGTAGCAGCTGGAGGCATTTGTCAGACGATAAGTGCAGGTAAAGAGAGGGAGGGGGGGAAAGGAGAGATGGGAAGAGTTGGGGGGCAGTAGGTATCAGAGGGGGGAGCAAGGAGATAGGACAGACAGGTGATCCCAACCTCCCCCTGCCGACCCGATTCCGTTCCCGAACTCGCGTCGCCGGCATGAGTCGAGGTAAGGTGCCAGTGCCTCAGCCCTCTACACCACTGGGCCGGCTGATGATAATGGTTTTATTTTTTATTTTTTGCATTATATGTTTATACCGCCTCCCATGCTTCGCTGGCCCCCACTCCTTCAGGCTCCACAAGTTCCCTCCTACCCCACTGACCTTACCTAGCCCTCCTCAGGTCCTCAGATCGCAGCCGATCGCCGGGATATCCAGGGGTATCGCTTCTCTGGGCGGGTCCCCCTCCTCCGAGGGGGAAGGGCACCCAGGGGGACAGGGGAAGACCCCAACACACACTTCATTAGGGCCCGGGGATGCTGCTGAGAAACAGGAGGCCCTGGGCAGGTACTGGATGTGCTCAGGGAACGGAGAGCCGTCATCTTGGCGGCCAGCGAGTAATTTTCCGTTTTCTGTGGGGGCAGCGTGGTGACGTCATGTCATACGCCGACATCCGCTCCTCCCCCAGTTAACTTTGGGCCGTGCGTTCTGTGATACTCTCAGCCTCCGCTAGGAGCCAGCAGGCGCCGGACCTTTCCCCTACCCTCCCCCCAGAGAGAGAGCTGTCGGATGCTCGATCCTTCTCCCAACGATCGCCTTCCAGTGACCCGGCTCGCTCCTGAACCCGGTCGCTGGCCGCAAGCGAAATCCAACCACTGCACCGGCGGGCCGCCTACAATGGTTTTAATAGTTAATTTATAAGTAAATGTCTCAGCATGAACACTGAGTACATGGTTCTAAATATAGTAATTTTTGCAGGTGGTAGTATGTTTAAATTATTCTTAGCATAATGGATTATTTGTGTAAGGGTGTATGAAGGTCAGGTAGTATAAATAATAAGGGGAATATATGTAATATAATGTATTGGTACACAACATAAAAATGAATGGTCAGAAAAAAGGAGCATTTAACAAAGGCAGAACTGAATCCAGAGAAAACCCCCCAGGAACAAGGATATTAGAAAGTCGCACTAAAGTTTAAACCCGAACAAATGCACCCATAAAAATAAAAAGAAACTGGATGCTGCATAGCTCAATGAATGAAATAATGGGTGGAAAAATGAATGGCGTTTTTTTTTTTTTTTCCTTTCAAAAAACAACACAGAAAGGTGCTGAATTAGAAAGTCGGCAAAGAATTGAAGTTGCCTAGCAACATCAAACATTTAAGTCCGTGCCCCTTCCCCTCAGGAAACAGACAGCTCTGAGGATGGAGCATCATTGCTTCAAAACGTCAGCACAGAATGAGGCGGAGTTCACGGCAAACCGAGGTGGGGAAGAAGCTACACGGAGGACGCATGGTTCTACAGAAGGGGAATTTTCCCTATAAAAAAGTACGAAAAGTGCTTGTGGATTCAGCTCCTGCAAGACCCTCTGACGCAGAGAGTGGCTAGCGATGGAACCCACCGGGAAATAAGTAAAAAGATATCACAACACACAGACCCGAAGGATTAGGCAATTGAGCTAGGAAAAAGAAATGGAGGGGTAAACAAGGCGAAGCCCACCAGAGAAGCATGGTAAAAAACTTTCAGAAAAAGAACTGTAAAAACTTAATTGAAATGAAACATAGTATTTAAAAAGGGAAAAACACATGATTGATGCTCTGAATGTGTTTATGGTGGAAAGAAAAAATTGAAAAAAATGGTAATTAATAAAAAGTTAGTACCACTATAGGAGTTGTGGAGTAATTGATTCCAGTAGTCTAACACAAGGTGCTACTGCAAACTGTTTGCTAAGTTAACAGACCCATTGCATTATTTTTTTTCCCTGGCAGTGAGCACTTGTATAGCCACCAGGCCCAAAGAGGGAAGGGTTATGAGCATAGCAACCAAAACTTTGTTGCATTGAAATGTCCTCTCGTTATGTCTCTGGCATTGCTGTAAAGACCTTGACTGTTCTGGGCATTCTGCTATGTCTCTTATACTGTGGGCTAATAGGGCTTTCCTTGCTTCTTGTGGCGAGTCATATATTTCTGTCCCTGTGCTCCATAACACCTTCAAGCGAGGAAGATATGGGGTGAAAAAATTGATCTGTTTTGCCTTTCAATGCCCTTAAAATATCTGCATGTTCCATTCAGCGGTGCAAAATGTCCGTTGGGTAATCCTGATCAAATAACAATTGGGCTCCATTATAATCTGCCTTCTTGGCCGCCCATGCGGCTCTCAAGACTGTCTCTTTATCCTGATAACTGGAGAACGTTACCACCACAGAGCGAGGCATTGCGTTAGGATCTGCAGGGTGGGGAGTAAGTGCTCAGTGGGTTACTTCCAGCCTGAGTTGGAAAGACTCTGGGAGGGGAACAACATGCTGGATCAAATCTGAGATAAAATCTACTGTCTCTCCAACTTCTGTTCCTTCCGGTAAACCGTAAATCTGCATGTTGTCACTACGGGAGCGGGATTCAAGATCCTGACATTTATCGTCAAGGGCCTCTTGCTGCTGCAGCAAAAATTCCATGGCCTGCTTGAGATGTGCCACTGAGTCTTCAGAGTTTGAGACCCGCTCCTCTACTTCTTGCACGCGAGTCTCCACTGCAATAAGTTTGGCATTTAAGTTTTTGAATTCCATTTGGTATTCAGAGCGAAGCTGCTGTATTTCATAGAGGATTGTCTTAAAGCGGGATCTGGCTAGCGTTTTCCTCTCCGTGTCTGCCTCTGAGACCTGTTCGCTGTATGGAGAAGAGCTTCCCTCATCGTGAGTAGACTTTTCTGGTAATCCATGTGCATTCGATCATTTCTGGTCCCAGTCTCCTCGACTTTTTGTTTGTTTATTGCTCTCTGCTTCCTTTGGCCACATTATTTCCAATTTTTAGGCAGTATGTCCACTGAATAACATTTATTTTGGACTGGCGGGTTCGGAGCCGAGGATTTAGGCTTCCATGCAGGTGATGACATCACTAGAAAGCCCCTTTATTAAATTTATATATTACAGAGGTAATTAAAAATGTTACTTTCGTGCCAGAATCCCTAGTCGGACATTTCTGGGGCAACTGCTGCCATTTTGGTAGTATCCTATATTTTCCTTTAAAATGTATTGATTAGTATGGGAATACTAGACCCGGTTTTCTTTTTCAGCTTTTTGTATTGCCTCTGTGTACGAAAGGCAGCCCTTAACATCTGTGGCTATTGTCCCCTTATCTGTTGCAAGAGTCATTGTCATCCACTGTTACCATGAACTTTCTGGTACTGTAACTTGCATCTGTGTATCATTTTAAAACTAGCACTTGTATATCCTACTGTACTGCATTGTAAACTGTACACCTTTATGTCTGACTGCTCCATGGAACTCCCACAAAAGATCTTATTGGGCCATAACCACATTTAAATTAATTCCACTACTAGTTCGTTCTTTGTAAAGAATGGTATCTAGGCCACTTTTGAAACTCTATTGACTACTTGCCCAAACAGCCACTTTGACAGGTCATTTTGTAGATTAACCACCCTGTGTGCGAAGTACTTCTCTCTCTCTCTCTCTCTCTCTCTCCTAAGCTGGTCTCCTGGCTTCCTTACTCATGGGCTGTATCTCCTGATGCAGATAGGAAGGCAGGAATTTGATCTCTGCAGCAGGGGGTAGCCAGCCCTCCACTTCCTGTTTCCCTCAGTTTACTTCCTTCCTTCAGATCAGCAGGTACTCTGCAGGCAGAGCTCTGTCACCACGTGGCAGAGCCGAAGACCTCAGTCTGTAAGTCAAACAATTTCTTTTACTGGGGATTTATGAATAATTCGTATCTATATTGAAGCGCTCCTGTGTGGGTTCCAGTCTCAGCCTTGCAAGCTGCACAGACTGGCCCCACTTCACTGCGGTGGCGGTGGTTGTTTCCCACGATTTTGGACTCGAGAAGAAGCATTCCAGGAATTCTTCTCAAGTGCGTTTTTCGGCGTTTGGGGGCATAAAAACAGCACTGGAGTGCTTATTGAGGCTCTATCCCCTCGCCAACGGCAGGTCCATGAATTTTCCATCGGCTGGCATTCTGATTGCCTCACCCGCTCGTCAACAGTGGACCTGCAGCGCTAGGATAGCAGCTCATCGACGTTCAGGGAACTCTCATCAACGAATGCTGCAGTGCATGAGGAGTGCTATTTCGGAGCATCAGCAGCGTTGTGCAGGCTTCCCCTCCCCCCAGCCAGCAATAAGGATGCTGAGGGATTCCTAGAGAGGCTTCAAGCATTTAAATCAATTTACTGACTACAGAAAGGAGCTCAGTTTTTTTTTTCCCCCTTAAAGGGCCAGCACAGTTCATCAGAACAGTGGGTCAATCCAGCTTCAGTAGCATTGCAGGATACCTCCGGGGGGGAGGGAGGGGGAGTACATTGAATCATAGGGGAGTAAGACCATTGGGTGTCATGGCCTCAGACAGACCTTCCAGGGGCAGAAAATCCTAGCACTGCAAGTCCCCACTACTAATCACCTTTGCTGGGTCGCTTTGCCTAAAATGTGAGAGGGCAGCGTCTGCGAATGGGGAGGAGACACGATGGAGGCAACCCCTTCCTCGGCCCAGAATGATAGCCAACAGATAGATCTGAGAGCAGTGGCCACCAGGGTGTGCCAGCAGCCCGCAACCCCGTCTCTTGGCCAGACGTCATAGACGAGCTAAATAGGCCTTTGCTCTGGACCCTGCATGCTTCAGCTGGCAACCTCCAGAGTCACCAGAAACATAGACTTTGATGGCAGATAAGGACCAGTTGGCCCACCCAGTCTGCCCATTTCCCTACCTACTGGATAAACTGCAGATTTTAGTTAACCAGCAGCCTACTTCTGCCACCCCCCACTACAATTGCCTTATGTCTGTCCCATGCATGTTTGAATTTCTCCACTGTTTTAGACCCCACAGCCTCTCCAGGAAGGTGGTTCCATGCGTCCACCACTCTCTCCGTGAAAAAAATTCCTCACATTACCCCTGAACCATCCCCCCTCTATCTTTAAATTGTGCCCCCTTGTTCTTACACATCTCTTTTTCTGAAAGATGCTACCCTCCTGGACTTTGTTGATTCCCTTGAGGTACTTGAATGTTTCTATCATGTCCCCGTCCACCTTTCATCAAGGGTATACATATTAAGCTCTCTCAGTCTCTCTTCATATGGTTTCTGATGCAGACCCTGCACCATTTTAGTTGCCCTCCTCTGGACTGCTTCCATCCTGTATATGTCCTTGCATAGATGAGGTCTCCAAAACTGCACACAGTACTCCAGATGGGGTCTCACCAACTGTCTGTACAGAGGGATAACCACTTCCCTTTTCTACTTGTGATGCCCCTTCCTATGCATCCCAGTATCCCCCTGGCTCTCCTTACTGACTTCTCACATTGCTTACCCACCTTTAGATCATCTGATATGACTACCCCCAGGTCCCTTCCCATTTTTGTTGTTAGTACCTCCCCCCTGCTATTGTGTACTCTTCTCCTGGGTTTATGTTTCCCAGGTGCATTACTTTGCACTTCTTTGCATTGAATCTAAGTTGCCATATGTCTGACCATTCCTCCAACCTTGCCAAGTCCCTTCTCATCCTTTCTACCCCCTCTTGTGTATCAACTCTGTTACAGATCTTTGTGTCATCTGCAAAGAGGCATACCTTTCCCTCCAGACCCTCTGCAATGTCACCTATAAAGATGTTAAAGAGGACTGGACCTAGTACTGAGCCCTGAGGTACTCCACTAGTGAACCCCCTTTCTTCAGAATGTGTTCCATTCACTATTACCTTCTGTGTACTGTTGTACAGCCAGTTTGCTACCCAGGCTACCACCCTGGGACCCACTCCCAGGCTGGCTAACTTGATTATCAATCTTTTGTGCGGGACTGTGTCAAATGCCTTGCTAAAGTCTAGGTAGGCCATATCCACAGCCCTTCCCTGGTCTATTACTTTGGTCACCCAGTCAAAGAAATCTATTAGATTCGTCTGACATGACCTCCCTGCTGTAAATCCATGCTGCTTTTGGTCCTGTGCCCCGCTGGCCTCTAGGTACTGAACAATTCTTTCTTTCAGAAGTGATTCCATCATTTTCCCTACCACTGAGGTCAAACTTACAGGTCTGTAGTTTCCTGCTTCTGCCTTGCTCCCACTTTTGTGAAGGGGAATCACATCTGCCCTCCTCCAGTCCTCAGGTACCACCCCATCCTCCCATAATTTGTTAAAAAGTGTGGTTAGTGGTGTCACTAGGTCCTCCCTTAGTTCTTTTAGGATTCTGGGGTGAATCCTGTCAGGCCTCATTGCTTTGTCCACCTTGAGTTTTAGGAGTTCTTTCAGGACTCTTTCTTCTGTAAATGGACTGGTGTCAACCCTCCTACCCAGAGTGCTTCTATTGTCTGGTTTAGGTAACTCCTCCTCATCTTCTTTTGTGAATACTGAGCAAAAGTATTCATTCAGTAACTCTTCCTTTTCACTGTCTCCCTCTGCCCACCTCCTCTCTCCCTTATTAATCTTCACTATTCCTCCCTTAACCTTCCTATGCTCCCTAATGTGTCTATAAAAGGTTTTATCCCCTTTCTTAACTGAACTGGCTATTTTTTCCTCGGTTTGGGCTTTTGCTATTCTGACTGCCTTCCCCACTTCTTTCTGCTTTAATTGATACAGTTCCCTGTCGTGCTCCTTCTGTGATTCCTTATACTTTTTGAATGCAGCCTTTTTCTCCTTAACCTTCCCTGCCACCTCTTTTGAGAACCATAGTGTTTTTTTACTCCGCTTTGTTTTCTTTATCTGTTTCACACAAAGGCTTGTTGCCTCTATGATGGCAGTTTTGATTTTTCTCCATTGTTCTTCCACCCCTCCTTTTTGGCCATTTGCTAGTGTATTCCTCAGGTATTCACCCATTTTGCCAAAGTCAGCCCTTCTAAAGTCCAGTATGCTTGTTTTCGTATGGCTTGTCTCCATGGTTGTACTTATTGTGAAGCACACTGTGCAGTGGTCGCTTGTTCCCAGATGTCTACTGACTTCTAAATTTGTGATCCTCTCTCCATTTGAGAGTACCAGGTCTAGTATTGCGCCCTCCCGAGTGGGTTTCAACACTAACTGTCTAAGGCCTGCCCCCTGCAGTGCATCGAGAATGACCCTGCTCTTGGATGTGGCTGCAGTACATGTCATCCAGTTAACATCTGGCATATTCAGGTCCCCCATCAACAGTATCTCCCCTTTTTCAGCCATTTTGAGAATGTCCTCTATCATTTTCTTGTCCATTTCCTCCCCTTGAGATGGGGGTCTGTATACAACCGCTGTGCGGATTGTGATGCCATTCCCTGTCTCCAAGGTGACCCAGAGTGCCTCTTGTCCTCCCCCTTTACTTTTTAGTTCTGTAGCTTTAATCCCTTCCCTTATGTATAGAGCTACTCCACCTCCTCTTTTCCCCTCCCTGTCCCTTCTGTAGACCGTGTACCCCAATATGTTGACATCCCAGTCATGGTTCTCCGTGTACCATGTTTCCGTGACTGCCACAATATCCAATTGTTCATCTTCCATCACAGCTACCAGATGCGAGAACTTGCAAGAAGGCAAAAAGAAAGAGGACCCTGTCCCTGTCTTCATCCAAAGAGGGGCAGTTGTCCCCACATCACTACGATAGAAAGAAAAAATCCTGACACAGGAACAGATCCTCGGATGAGCAGGATCAGCATTCCTCACGCCATAGGAGAAAAAAAAGATCCCGTTCTCAAAGTAGATCTAGGGGCACTCATAAGGGAAAGCATCACAGGGAGCATTCCTCAGACTCCTCAGACTCCAGTTCATCTCCTGAAGAGGGAGAGCTAGTGGGCTCATCATTGGACTCTGACGACTCCCCATCCAGAAACTTTGACCTGGAGGACCTAGATTTTTTCATTAAAAAGGTCATATCCGAGATTCACCTCGGGATCTTCCCAGGTGGCTCCCTCCCAGCCGAAACCAGCATTTTGCCTGACATTTGCCTCCAAACCAGCCACAGCCTTCCCTGTTCCCCCTGCCATAGAGGACTTGCTAATAGAGGAATGGCAAGGTCCAGAATGCACATATGAAGTGCCTTGATGGATCTCTAACCTTCTCAGGTTTCACAAGAAGCAATCTGAAAAGTGGTTAGACTGCCCCAAAATTGACCATCTGATTTCTAACCTAACCAAGAAGACAGTCATCCCAGCCAAAGGAGGGGCATCGCTCAGGGACCCGGTGGACAGGAGAGTGGATGCCTTTCTCAAGAAGGCCTTCCAAGTACCAGCGATGTCTCTCAAGGCGGCAACCACCAATCTTTTTTCTCGGCCAGAGCCACCCTGTCATGGGCCTCAGATTTAGCCTTTCAATTCGCTGAGGACCCAGAGAAGAACTCTCCTATTACTCATTGACTCTAGTTAATGGGTTTAGCTTTGGCTT
Source organism: Neoceratodus forsteri (assembly GCA_016271365.2). NCBI lineage: Eukaryota > Metazoa > Chordata > Ceratodontiformes > Ceratodontidae > Neoceratodus > Neoceratodus forsteri. Next base: position 650,024,351 of record CM057458.1, read on the forward strand.
ATGCAGCAGACATGTCAGAGAAGGCGGTCAGGTGCACCGCTCGGACCATGTTCTGTTAAACCTCGGCTTGCTGCAGCCTCTGGCTTTGGGCCTAGCAAGTGGACACCTCTTCGAAGAGCCATTTGGTGAACGCACCCTATAAAGGTACTCTCCTGTTTGGTTGAGCCCTGAAGGAGGTGGTGAAGGAATCCGGGGAGATGGCTAAGGTGCACATGCCCCAGTCTAGAAGCAGGGGCAAATCATTGGTCTACAGGCTCCAGACACAATTTTCGTGACCGAGGTTACAGCAAGGGTTAAAACTCTAACTTCTCCGGAAAACGAACATGGTTCTCCTCGCGTAACCACCATTACTTAAGAGGTGGATCTAGTGGCGGTGATGGCACCAGAGACACCAGGAATAGCAGCCAGAAGTCACAATGAAGCTATCCAGGCTCATCTTCGAGTAGGGGGCAGACTTTGAAATTTTCTCGAGGGATGGGTCCAAACCACGTCATCAGCAAGGAATTAACCAGATGGAATTCGAATCCAAGCCCCCACTACCTAATGTGGTTCCTTCCCCTATCTCTGGCAAGCCGTCCGAAAGACAGGCAGTGTTACAGGCCATTAAACGCCTTCTGCAAGCAGGGGCTATCGAGCCAGTTCCCCCCCACAGAGATCAGTCGGGGGGGGGGGTCTACTCCCTATTCTTCTTCGTGCCAGAACGCACAGGGGGAGTCCGGCCAGTCCTAGACCTCAAATTCCTGAATCGTTTTGTTCGCAGCAGACCCTTCAAGATGGAAACCTTATCAATCATCAGGGAGTTGCAACAAGGAGATTTTCTAGCATCCATCGATCTGCAAGATGCCTATTTGCATATTCCCATTCAGGGACTATACAGGCAATATCTCGGTTCAAGGTGGGGGAGCAACACTTCAATTAAAAACTCTGCCATTCAGGATTTCTTCAGCGCCAAGGACATTCTCAGAGGTAGTAGTAGCGGTGATAGCTCACCATCGGAACCGAGGGATACAACTTTTCCCTTACTTAGAAGATATTCTCATCAAGGCCCCGCAACTCGACCAAGCAGGACAAGCAGTGGCAGAGGTAGTCCAGTGCCTGTCGGCACGTGGATTTATCATCAGCTGGAGAAAGAGTTCCCTAACTCCGAACCAGACCTTGAACCACCTGGGGGCAGACTTCATGACACAAGCCAACAAGGTCTTTCCCTCAGAAACTAAATTCAGGGACCTGCTGAAGCTCACACAGCTCCTCAGTTGCCTGCTTAATCCTTCATGCAGCTGATTGGGACCCTAATATCACTGGCGGATTCAGTCCTTTGGGCTGCAGTCCACTTACGGCCCATTCAAGCCCATTTGCTCAGGCTGTGGTCCCAGTCCAGACACAGCCAGCACCAGCTCATCCTAATTTCTCAACAGATCAAAGCCTCCTTCCAGTGGTGGACTCGGAGGACAAACTTTGAGGGGTCGCAAGTTGGTCCATTCACACCAAATCCGAATCACGACCTATGCAAGTCTCGGGGGTTGTGGGGCTCACCTGCATCAACTGTCAGCACAGGGCAAGTGGTCACTGGTAGAAACAAGGTACAGCATAACTGTCCTCAAGATGAGAGTGGTACGCCATGCCCTGATGCACTTCGAACAGCAAGTCCTCAATCAGCACGTACTGATTCTGACAGACCATTGGACAACAGTGGCTTACATCAACCATCAGGGCGGCACAAGAAGCTCAAAAATGCTACAGGAATCCTGTCTTCTCTTTCAGTGGGCCGAGCTCCACCTGGCAAGCATAAGAGTGGTGTATATTCCAGGGCAGGAAAATGTCATAGCAGACTGGCACAGTTGCAAGGATGTTCTTCCAGGGGAATGGGAGCTGAAGGACAGTGCCTTCCACATCATAACAGGACAGTGGGGCAATCCTCAGATAGATCTTTTTGCCTGCATGTGAAACTCCAAGGTAAAGCAATGCTGCTCCCTGGCCAAGGGCGAACTAGCGGTGGCACAGGATGCCTTTTCCCTAGACTGGGATCAGTTCGGTCTCCTGTATGCCTTTCCTCCGATAGCGCTTCTATCCAGAGTCCTTCACAAAGAGGCTCTGGACAGGGCAGAAATTATTCTAGTCTGTCCCCCCGATGGCCTTGTCATCCATGGTTCCCACTACTCATTCATGTGTCAAGGCGACCACCTCTAACCTTCCAGATCAGCCCTGACCTTCTCCATCAGTTCTGCATCCCAGTTTGAACAACCTGTCCCTCTCAGCCTGGAGATTGAGCAGGAAACTTTCAAAGAGCTAGGCTACACAGCTGCTGTTATTGAAATGATGGTGAACTCACGCCACCCCTCTTCCTCTACAGTGTATTATAGAATCTGGAGGAAATTCTTGTTCTGGCTTCAATCCAAATGCATACAGGACCATCCAGTATCATTACCTGTGCTATTGCAGTTTCTTCAAGAGGGGTTTGACAAAGGACTGCAACCAGCTACCTTACCAGTTCAGGTTTCCACACTGGGGGCACTCTTGTTGGTGGATTCAGGGGAGTCGCTAGGCTCACATCCCCATGTCAGGAGGTTTCTAAGGGCAAAAACATTAAAATGCCTTCCTATCAAGCCAACTGTACCACCTTGGAGAACTGAATCTGGTTCTCAAGGCTTTGGCCAAGGGTCCTTTTGAACCTCTCAAGGAGACATCCCTCATGTATCTTACAATGAAGATCGCTTTTCTCATAGCTATTACTTTAGCCAGGAGAATCAGCGAACTAGGAGCATTGTCCACCAATGAGCCGTACACTGTTTTTCATCAGGACTTTGTGGTGCTCTGAACAGATTCAAGTTTTGTTCCCAAAGTTATGCCTGTCTTCCATTGCAACCAAGAATTGATTCTACTTCCTTCTGCCCACACCCCAAAAATGAAAAGGAAAGGGAATTTCACACGCTAGATCCGAGAACAATGACAAAAATGTGTATTAAAAGAATGGATGCTATTCGCAAAACTTAAGTTTGTTCATTTTAACTGCTGGTCAAAATATGGGTAAAAAAGCTTCAAAAGACTCTATAGCCAGATGGATATGTTCTTTCATCACCACGGCTTATGATCAGGCTGGAGTATCTTTGCCTGGCCCAGTGAGCGCCCATTCCACCAGAGCTATGGCCACTTCGTGGCCGAGCTTCAGAGAAGCTTCTCCAGCAGACCTATGCAAGGTGGCCACATGGTCCTCCATTCACACATTTACAAAATTTTATAAACTGGATATGATGTCCTCGGTGGAAGCATCCTTTGGCCGCTGAGTGCTTCAGGCAGTGGTGAACCCTGAAGGGCACTTGACATTCTTCCCACACGGGATATTGGGGGATGTACTGCTTTTGTGTATCCCATGAGTAAGGAAGCTCGGAGACCAGCTTAGGAGAGAGAAATTGAAATTTAAATACCTGTAAATTTTCTTTCCCGACGGGTGGTCTCTGGGCATCGGTTTCCCCTCCCAGAATGTACATAGTTGGCTGGCCAATTGGCCATGTATGCCTTAATTTTCTTGTTTTTGTTCCCAAGTTCATATAGTATTGCCACATTTGGACTGCTTTCAGAAGAACTGAGGGAAAACGGGAAGTGGAGGGCTGGATATCCCCTGCTGCAGAGATCAAATTCCTGCCTTCCTATCTGCATCAGTGGGTATAGCCCATGAGTAAGGAAGCCCAGAGACCAGCTGTTGGAGAAAGAAAATTTACAGGTATTTAAATTTTGAATTCTTTTTTTTTTTTTCCTGATATTACGCCCTACTCTATCTCCTGAATCAAGTTCATTCCCTTGTGTTCTACTTTCCTGTATTACAATGAATAACTTGCTGTAATTTGGTCTTTTCATACCATTTCCTTATTTATAGATCTGTATCATGGGTCCCCTTGGAGTCTTCCCTTTGTTGGGGTATTTTTTGTTTTGTTTTTTTTTCCTTTCTGTTTACCCGCTGGTCACCGGAGCTGCCTACCTTTTCTGGCAACCACCCAGACCCATCCTTCTTCTCAAGCACTTATCTGTCCTCATGGGGTCCGTAGGGAATTTTGACCCCTGTTGGTTCCATCAGAGGGCTTGGCAGGGAAGTGCCCCCTTCTGGTCCATAAGGTCAGAGGCTAATCGGAGTGGTGGGGCCCCAAGTGTGCTGGCGCCATGCTGCTGAGCTCTGGGGTTTTTGACTTGGGTACTCCCAGCCCTCAAGGATGCAGCTGACTAGAGCTCTGTGGTGCATATGCATACACAGTTGCGTGGCTGCGCCCTGGAACCAAGCTGCGTCCTCCCGCCCTCAGGATCCCCCATCTGCACTGCCATCTGTGGTTACCCAGATGGCAATATTACAATAAAGAACACTGTCCACCTGAGCTGGTCTGGTGGTGCCGAGGGCTGGGGCACTATGAGTGCCTTACCTCTTCCCATACCGAGACCCAGGTTCGAGAATGGACTTGGGTCGCTCGGGGGTCGGCTGGAAGTGGGAGGATTGAACATCCATAGGACAGCTCTCTTCCCTCGGAGAGGGGGTTTCCACATCTCACTGCTTGACTGGCATCTAGGGGAAGCCCGATGGCAGCGCGAGCATGCAGTAGGTGGGAGGGGCGTGTATTTTGAACACCGGGGGTGTCTCCATGGAAGCAGTGTGTGTATGCTGTGCTCATTGCACATCTGTGTAGCCCAGGGAGAAAAAAGGTCAAGAGGAAAAGTGGAGCATGAACTTAATGAAGCCCTCCCCATTCACGCTGCCGGCCTGCCTGGTCTCGCTGGCTCTGGTGGGACATCTGGATATGTGTTCTGGGTGGGGGAGGATGACCCTTTCTTCCTGGCCCCACCATTGAGGGGGCAATCTGTGGGGAGACGACCCCCCAGGAGCTGGAGGAGACACATGGCGGCTGCGGTCAGGTGGGACAGGGCCAAGGCAGCCACCAAGCCTGCCAAAGGAGAAGGTAAAAAAACCTATATGGGGGAGGGGAGGAACGCTGCCGTCCTCCCTCCCTCCCCAGAGGAAAAGAGCATCCTGTGGGATACTCGGTCCTCCTCCCTTGCCAGTGTCCTGGGCTCAGTCCAGAACATGAGTCATCGGCATCATAAGCGGTAAAAGATGCATGAGGACAAGGGACATGCAGTGAAGCTGGAACGGGTAAGTTCAAAAGAGATGTGAGGAAGTACTTCTTCACTGAATGAGTGGTGAATGCCTGGAACAGTCATCCAGCAGAGGTTGTAAGAGCAAAAACAGTGGTAGGCTTCAAATAATGAATGTGTAGTCCTAACTCAGGAGTTACTCAGTCTTTCCTTGTGTAAAAAAAAAAAAAAAAAAAAAATCTACCAGACCATTTCATAAAAATTTTGTCTGAAATAACATATTATTAGTTTCAAATTAAAGATGCATCTTAGTACCTAATTTGCAGCCGCCCCTAAACAGCTGGTGTCCCTAGCCTGCAGCCTACTTGGCCTATGCATAAATACGGCACTGCAGTTCAGGAATACATTACTACTTCCATTTAACTAGGTAATGTCCGGTGATGTTTGTACTGAACTAGCTGGATTAGTGTTAGTGAACAGAAGTAGGATGCTTTCCTGTTGACATGCTAACGTCCTTATTGCCATGGCAACACTCTCATACGCTTGAATCTCATCTTCTGAAGCCGCTGAGTCACTCACTCTCCTCAGTCTATACTTGGCAGCTTTAACGCAAAAAAATAAGAAAAATTAGGATAACTGGTACAAGGCACAGGATTTTTAAACAAAGCACTGCAGTCTGTCTACATTTTTGGCATTCGTTTCCCCGAACGAACAGTGCTCGGTCACGCTACGCACACTGCCAGGAAAGTGAATGTGGCACTAGAGGACAGTGCAAGTGAGTTGTTTTCAGAACGCTGTAATAACCATTTTTTGGGTTATTATGGCGATTCTGAGGTATCTGAATTCTGGTTGATTAAAGGCGGTCACCAGTAATTATTATGAATTATATTGGACAACAGTGAACTTTTAATGCTTTATTGTATGTTTGTATTGTCATGTGTACATGTAACAGGACATTCAATTGAAAATAGAGGTTCTTCCTCTAATGTTTGTTTCAAACAACATGAAGTCTTGCTGTATTCTGACAATTTGCAGTTAGCTCCAGCTCTTGAACTGCCCCAGAGAGTGAAGGATTAATTTCTATGCCAGGCACCGAACGTTGGGCTCGAACTCGGTTGAAAACTCTGTCTGTGTCCTTTCAAACCCAAACCTTCAGATTCTTTACTCCGCCTCACTGAACAGTCGCTCTGGAGAGTTCTCCTTCAGCTCGGTTCTTCGTGGTTAAAGTTTCGGTTGTAGTCCGATTTTTTTTCTCATTCCGTTTTTTTGGTTCGAGACTCTGTCTGTGGTACCGTAAGTACTTAGCATTGTAGCTGTGTGTGGAAATTGTGAAAATTTTCCGATCGTTTCAGCTGAACCGATCTTGTAGTTAGGAAAAAGTTGGTGTGTAGTTACCGGTCCGTATTGGTTTAAAAAAAAAAAAACGTAATTTTAGCGGGTTTTTTTCCCCGTCACCCGTGACACGGTGTGAAACCAATAGAGGAGTCTTGCCTGGCGGTTGCCATATAAAGGGTAAGTTGGTTACGTTGGCCATGTCTGAGAAACCCAAGAAAAAAAAACGGGCCCACTGGGTTTCAACACTGCAATGTATGTGGGGAGGTCTTTGTTAAGGCCCATCCCCGCACCACCTGTGTTTACTGTCTGGGGTTTGACCACCTCGATTCAGACTGCCAAATTTGTAAGAATTTACCTGAGTCTACCCTGGATAAAAGGTTAGGTAGACTTGGGGATAAGGAGGCTGAGAAATCCGCTGACCCGGAAGGCCAGCCCGGTTCGGTTTCTACCGAATCAGAAGGAGTGCCTTCTGACCAGGGCGATACTTCTTCGGGCAAGAGGAGAGCCGATCCTGAGGGATCAGTTCCTACAAAAAGAAAACGAAAGGATAAATCGGTCAGTTCGGATCCATACCTGCATGTTCTGACCGCCGAAAGAAATAGCCAAAGCGATTTCGGATTGTGAAATCACTTCGTCCAGTTCCAACTGATCCGGCACCTTCTGGCAGAGGTTCAGTTCGGTTGGTTCCCTCGGTTCAGGATTATTCCCCTGAAGATTTTTACAAATCGGAGTTTGATGAGGAGGGGGAGTTTGAAGAGGATGATTACGATGGTGAAAGTCTGGATGTGCCTGTGGGACCAGACATCTCCCCAGACAGACCTGCTGGTGTTTCCCCTCCTAGGTTTTCTGAGTCCCCTCCCCACTTTCTGTTCTACAGAAAAGTGGCTCAAACCCTCCAGCTTCCTATTGAGGAGGCTGTAGAGGATCAAGAGGAGCCTGACTTCATAGAGATGATGGACATCCCAGAGTCTGAGACTGTCTATTCCCCTTCATAAGTCATTTGGGAAACGGACACTAAAAATTCTTACGTCTCCTAATTCTGTACCTCCTGTTGACAAAAGAATGGACAAGAGGTATACCTTGTAAGGCTCGGATACGGAATTTCTTTACCAACAATGCAGCCATGTTGGGGTAGTGCAGGCTGCTGCCTGTGGCAAGGCAAACATCCCCTTGGCTTCACACCCCCCAGACAAAGATTCCAGGAAGATAGATGCCATGGCAAAGAAGCAGTACTTGGCATCATCTTTGGGACTCAGGCAGGCTAATTATATGGCCTATACAGGCAGGTACCAGAAGTCCAGGTGGGACACTGTACTGGCACTGGCTAAACAGGCTTCCCCCCAGCTAGCCAAGGAGCTGGATGAGGTGGTTGCTGATGGGATTGAGGCATCAAAGGTGCAATTTCATGCTGCCGTGGACTCCAGTGATGTGTCATCAAGAGCCATGGCTACATCAATGGGCAGACTGGGTGGGCCATAGGCCCTTATCTGCCGACACTGTCTATGTATCTATGTATCTGTGGCTCTTCGGAGAATGGCCTGGCTCAGATGTACTAGCCTTTCGCAGGACACCCAGGCTAAGGCCATGGATTTTCCTGTAGTGGGTAATTCTCTGTTTGGGGAGCAAACAGAGAATTACATGAAGAAAGTGGATGAATACAGGACCACTTACAGGAGTGCCCAGGTGAAGGAGAGGCAGGCAACTCCTCAGAGGCAGCAGTCTAGGGGCAGGGGCAGGCCTTTTCACAGGCCTTTCTTTCCAGGCACAGGCCTCCTCTTCTTTTTCTCAGAGGGGGTTCTTCAGAGGGAGAGGCAGAAGGGGGACGAGCAGGGCTGCATCCACCCCTCAGCCTAAGGCTCCTGCCAAGCAGACACCTTGATGTGTCAGCCCGGGTCAACTCCCCCATTCCAGTAGGAGGCAGGCTGGCTTACTTTGTCCAGGACTGGATGTCTGTTACCTCAGACAAGTGGGTCCGGGAGGTTGTAAGCCAGGGGCTGGTTCTCAGTTTCAAGAGTTTTCCGAAACTGAGACCCAGATCCTTTCCACCTGCAAATACATCAGAAACCCTTGCTCTAGAGGCAGAGGTTTTGTCTCTTCTGGCTTTAAAGTCCATAGAGAGAGTTCCTACTCCATACAGGGACAAAGGTCTGTACTCCAGGTACTTCCTTACCCGGAAAAAGACAGGGGAGTGGCGACCCATCCTAGATCTAAGATACTTAAACAAGCACCTAGTAAAGCCAAAGTTCAGGATGGTGACTCTGGAAACAATTCTTCCTTCTCTGAGGCCAGGAGACTGGCTAGCCTCCTTGGACCTCAAGGATGCCTACTTTCACATTCCCATCAGGTGCTCCCACAGAAAGTACCTCAGGTTCGAATTGCCCTCAGGCCATTACCAGTTCAGAGCAATGCCCTTTGGCCTAACTTCATTTCCAAGGGTGTTCACAAAGTGCCTAGTCGTAGTGGTAGCCTTTTTAAGAAGAAAAAGGATTTCAATCTTTCTGTTTCTGGACGATTGGCTCCTTGTGGGCCAGTCCCCAGACCAAGTCAAGTTAGATCTGCAGGTTACCCAGAAAGTTCTCACTTCCCTGGGGTTCCTTCTCAGTCTCCCCAAGTCAGTTCTCGAACCAGTACAGCTCCTCATTTTTATAGGAGAAGAGTTGGACACCCTCAAGGCAACAGCCTTTCTTCCTCTGGAAAAGGCAAAAGCCATCTCTCAGCTGGCCTCTTCCTTCCTCCCTCTGGTTTCTCGACCACCAAGGTATTTTCTGCAGCTTCTGGGCCACATGGCAGCTTCCACAGCAGTGGTCCAAGGGGCCAGGTTTCAGATGAGGGACATTCAGTTCCATCTGAGAACCTTTTGGTCCCAAAGGAAAGATCTTCTTACCAAGCTAGTTCCTGTCACTCAGACCTTAATTCAGGCCCTTCAGTGGTGGCAGGACCTGGACAATCTGATGCAGGGTGTTCCATTTGTCTCTCAGGCTCACTCTGTGGTTCCTACCACGGATGCTTCCCTTTTGGGGTGGGGAGCCCATCTGGGGGCTCTCACTGCCCAGGGACTGTGGTCCCATCAGGAATCCCTTCTTCACATCAACCTTCTGGAGCTCAGGGCAGTATTCCTTGCCCTGTAAGCCTTCTCTGTCAGTACAGAGCAAGGTGGTTCAGGTCAGGACGGACAACACTACCATCACGCGGTACATCAACAAGCAGGGAGGCACTCGTTCCACGGCCTTGTGCACGGAGGCCATGAAAATATGGTCCCTAGCTTATTCCCTACAGACCTCTCTGGTAGCAGTCCAACTCCCAGGAAAGGACAATGTGCTGGCAGATGCATTGTGCAGGATTTCCCAGGGCCATCACGAATTTTCTGTGGATCATTTGGTATTGCAGGTGATTTTCTCAAGGTGGGACACTCCAGAGGTAGATCTCTTTGCAGCCCCAGACAGTCACAAACTTCCTGTATTTTGTTGCAGACCCCCAGTCTTGGGCTCAGTCCCTCTGGATGCTCTGATTTTGAACTGGGAAGGGAAATTTCTTTATGCCTTCCCCCCTTCCCTCTACTGTTAAAGGTTCTAGTCAAGGTAGGGTCACAGTCTTGCAAAGTGATTCTGATTGCTCCAGATTGGGCCAGGCAACCTTGGTACCCCCTGTTGCTGTCCCTAGCAGTACATCTTCCCCTGTCTCTTTCCAGGAATTACAACCTGTTAACCTCCTCTCAGGGGAAGATTTGGTACCCTAATCTTCGGTCACTCAATTTCAAGGCATGGCTCTTAAAGAGTTAGAGTATGCAGATTTGCATCTGTCCCAAGGGGTTCTGGATATTGTCAACGCTTCTCAAAAGCCTGCCACAAGAAAAACGTACAACTCCAAATGGAAAAGGTTCAGCATTTGGTGTGCCAAGAAGCATATATCCCCAGACACTGCTGAGTTGTCTACAGTTTTGGATTATATGGTCCATCTTAATGGCCTAGGCCTCAAACCAGCTACTCTCAAAGTTCATTTTTCAGCTGTTTCTGCTTTCCTGTCAATGGGGAAGTCTTCCTCTCTGTCATTTCACCCTGTATTCTGTATTCAAAGGATTGCTTCATACCAATCCCCCTTTTAGGGATCCTGCTCCTGCCTGGGATTTGAATATTTGTATTGCTCAGTTTATGCATCCCTCATTTGAGCCTGTGTCCTCAGCAGAGCTCAAGTACTGGACTTGGAAAACCGTGTTTTTGGTTGCTGTTACTTCTGCAAGACATATTAGTGAATTGCAATCCCTGTCAGTGGAGCCTGACTTCATCTCTCTCTATAGAGATAAGGTGGTCCTTAGACCCAATAGAAGGTTCCTACCGAAAGTGGTTTCTGATTTCCACTTAAATCAATCTATGTTTCTTCCTGTGTTCTTCACTGATCACACCTCCTCAGGGGAACGGAGGCTACACAGTTTAGATGTTAAAGGGGCCCTTAGTTACTACATAGAACGTACAAAGGGTCACAGGTTTGACTCCCCTTCAGTTGTTCCTCACTTATGAGGAAGTTGGTAAGGGAAAACCTGCCACCAAGAGAAACATTGCCAGGTGGATTGTGTCCTGTATTCAATTCTGCTATGAAAAGCTGGGAAAAACTGCACCCTCAGGCCTGAGGGCTCATTCCACTAGAGGTACAGCTGCATCTCTGGCTGCAGCTAGGGATATCCCTTTGTTAGAAATCTGTCAAGCAGCCACCTGGACAACAGTTCATACCTTCACCAAGCATTACTTTCTGGATATCCAGGCTAGGAGTGATGCTAGGTTTGGCACATCAGTGCTTCAGAGCCTATTCCCAAAGAAGGTTCTGTCCCCTCATCCTTGGAGGTACTGCTTGGTAGTCTGCAAATTGTCAGAATACAGCAAGACTTCATGTTGTTTGAAGAAAAAATTACTCACCTTAGTAATTATATTTCTTCTAATGGAGTCTTGCTGTATTCTGACCCTCCCTCCCTGCCTCCCCTCTCAGAACCTGTTTTTGGGAAGTGGGTGGGCAGGTGCAGTGTTGCACCCCAGGGGTGTCTTTTCCCCCACTCCTGTTGTGTGGGGTGCATTGTAATTGTTTCATTAAGAGTTTTTTGTTCTTATTATGTGGTTTTTGGTTCTTTGGGTTTCCTGACTTGAGTCTTTCGGGGAATCCAAAGTCTTTGTTGCCAGTTGGCTACTAGGAGTTTTTTACAATTTCCACATTTAGTCAGTGAGTTTTAGCTTGTAAGAATCTGACGGTTTGGGTTTGAAAGGACACAGACAGAGTTTTCAATAGAGCTCGAGCCCAATGTTCTATGCCTGGCATAGAAATCAATGAGCTAGGGTCTCCTGCAGGAGTAATATCTAGTTTACAAAAATGTCTTGGAGCATTAGTAGCAATGTTACAGCCCTCCTCCCATTTGAGTTGATCCTAGGGATATGTACAGTGTACTAGTGTTAACTTGAGCTCTTGGACAATACTGATTGCAATAGAGAGCAATACAGTTCAAATGCTGCTTACCTTGGCTGTCATTAATCAGTTGTGTGTGGGCATAAGACATCATGAGCTATTTCTTTTAACTTGTGGAAGACCATAAGACTAGTCTGAAACTAGCTGGATGGTAAATGAGTGAAAGAGTTGTGAGTGGTTGATTAGTTTGTAAGGTGGGGGGTTTGGTCTGTATTGAATATTAGGGGTGGCATATAAGGACATTTTAGATATCCGCTCAGGAAGTTAGACGAGATGTGCCTAGGCAAGTGCAGTGGCCAGGGCACCTATGCGGTGTCCCAACTGTATGACCTCCGCCCCTTTACGGACCTTCCAGTGACAGCTACAGCAGCGAGATGCTATGGTGAGGTCGACATAGTAAGGAGGCAGAAGGGCAAATGGGAGGATGCTGATAGGGTGGCCGAGGTGAGTAGCATTAGGGTGGTAAAGTCCAGAAGGTGCCCTGGGGCATAATAGAACCAAGGCGGAGAGGCCAGACGTGTTTGGTTCCCATTCCCAGTGTTCCCACCAGACCGAGTGAGCAGGCAGCTGATGGACCGTCAGCCTCCACTGGTCCCAGGCGGTGCTATGCAATGCCAGATCAATGAGGAAGAAGACAGTGATTATGGCTGACTTGATTTCCTCGGTCAATCTGGCATGCATTACGGAGACAGTTGGGGGACGATGCAGGTCCAGTTTTGGAGGCATCCATCCCACCAGCATACTCCGTAGTGCACTGCCCGAGGAGGGAACTCAGGGGTGGGGGGGGTGGCTATCTGTTTTAGATCTGATCTGAAATTATCCATGCACCCTGTTGAGTCTACTGTGTCGTTTGAATGCGTGGCTGTATATGGGGGTCCGGGTGCAGGTTGCAGAATCCTCCTCTTGTATCGCCCTCCGGGCTGCGAGAGGGAATTCCTGCAGGACGTCACAGACTTCGTCACCAACAGAGTGTTGGAGTCACCAGATGGTTGATTTGGGTGACTTCAGTGTCTGGATCGACAATGAAGTCTCACATTTTGGAAAGGACTTCCTTCAGATTATGACATCTCTGGGCCTGGCATAAGTGGTTGCTTCCGCCACCCATAGCCATGCCTTAGACCTAGTATTCTCACTGGGGCTTGAGATCACTGATCTCAAGATTGATCTGGTAATTTGGTCGGATCACTGCACGGTAGAATTTTTATTTTGAGCCCTCCCTTGTTGAGATGGTCCGCTACCGCCCTTTGAGGGGTTTATCCCCAGAGAGACTGATGGCGGGAGTAGATTTTTCTGGTGTGAGCGCTGCTTGTGAGACGGGGTTGAATGAGGCGGTGGCAGCATATAATAATGCTGTCACCAAGGCGTTGGACACTGTAGCACCGATTCATATATGACCCAGGTCTTCTCGCATGAGACCCCTTTGGTTTGATGGGGCTCTCAAGGAGATGAAGACCAAGGGTCAGAAGTTGGAGCATTGCTGGAGGAGGAACGGGATGGTGGAAGACAGACTGGCCTTGAGAACTCACTATTGTTGAGTATCAAGGGGCAATCCACAGTAAGAAGGCAGAGTTCCTGTCCTGGGAGATTGCTGCAGGAAGGAACAGACCAACTCTGTTTTTTCAAACTGGACAGGTTATTGCATCCAACCTGTTTGCAGCCGAAAAGAGCATTTTCAGTCGCACACTGCAAAGAGTTTGCTGAGTTCTTTTCTGACAGGGTGTCGACTATTAGGACCGGGATAACTCCAGTGGAGTAAGATCTGATCCACAGTGTCGGATCTGCAAGAAACAGCTGCACTCTGATTGCCTGGGATGAGTTTTGGCCGGTGGGGGTAGCGGAGGTCATCGAGGTGATTTTAAAGATGCGACTTACCTCTTGTGAACTTGACCCGGGCCCGACATGTCTCCTAGGGGGAGGTGTGGAGTCCATTGGTCCAGTGTTCGCCAAGATTGTCCAGTGTTCGCTTTTGGCGGGGGTCTTTCCTGATGCCTTGAAAGAGGCATTGGTGAGGCCCCTGCTGAAAAAAACATCACTCGACTCTGACGTCTTGGTGAATCATCGACCAGTCTCCAACCTCCCATTTCTGGGGAAGGTTGTGGAGAAAGTGGTGGCTTTGCAGCTCGAGGCACACCTGGTGGCCTTCGACATCTATGAGCCACTCTAGTCGGGATTTAAGAAAAAGCACAGCACAGAAACAGTGTTAGTCAGGGTGCAGAATGATTTCCTCAGGGCGAGGGATAGAGGGGAATGGTTAATTCTCATTCTCCTTGTTCGCTCCTCAGCTTTTGACACCGTGAACCTCATGGTGCTACCTGATCACCTGAAAGAGCTTTGTGGACTAACCGGCCATGTCCTCAGCTAGTTTGAGTCCTTTTTATCAGGTAGGATGCAATGGGTAGTGATGGGAAGTTTCTCATCTCATCACGTCCGAGGCTCCTGTCCTATGGAGTACCTCAAGGGTCGATCTTGTTGCCAGTATTTGCGGTGTTCATGCTGCCCTTGAGTGACATCATTAGGCACTATGGTCTAGGTTTTCATTGCTATGCAGATGACACCCAGCTGTATATGTCCTTTGTCCCCGGAACATCAGATGCTGTGGACGTGCTAAACAACTGCTTATCCGAGATCCAGGACTGGATGTCCTCTAACTGGCTGAGACTAAACCCAGACAAGACAGAGGTGTTGGTGATTGAGCCTGGTCGTCTGAGAGAAGTAGTCGCCACCAGAGCAGGAACAGGGTTGTTCCTGGGATCCACCCCACTGATGGCGGTGAATAAAGTGCAAAATCTGGGCATCATCTTTGACGATGGTTTGACACTTGAAGCTCAGGTGTCAGCCGTCGTCCAGAGTGGTTTTACCACCTACGGAATGTCGCCCGGATTAAACCCTTAGTCCCTCCTTGAGGATCTGCCATCACCGATGCATGCTTTTGTCACCTCCAGGCTCGATTACTGTAATGCTGTATACTTCGGGGTCAGTGGGGGCAAACTCCGCCGGCTGCAACCAGGTTATTAATGGGCCTTTCGAGGTCCAGTCATAGAACCCTGGTTTTGCGCAAACTGCACTGGCTACCAGTTAGGTGGAGGATTGTCTTTAAAGTGTGCTTGCTAACCTATAAGGCCCTATACGGATCGGGTCCGGGCTACCTGTCTGATCTTCTGACATTCGCCTGCCCAGTGTGCTCCCTACGGTTATCTGCAGAGGGGTATTTAGTGGCCCCGAGGGCACAGTTAAAAACTGCTGGTGATCGGACTTCCGGTGGAAACATGGCAGAGTGAACCATGCACTAAGTGAACTCTCCCACTGCACACCTAACAAAAACCTCCAAACTCTAACAAAATAGAAGATCTTTCTAGCAACAGTACACCGGATCAGAGTTTGGAGATATATTTGCTTAAATTCCCCCTGAGGGATGGTGCACCAATCTAAAAAACGCTTTCAGCCTTTTGCAGATCATGATGACGAGGAACAACACGGCCCATCAGATGCTGATCCTCTACCCAAAACTGCCCACCAATCTGAAAATAAGAATAAAGGAAGCAAAAAAACGACTGAGGCTATGCAGTCTGAAGCCATCCTGAAAGCCATATCTGAATTCCGAATGGAGATGAGGGAATTGATTAAAGATCTCCGTTTGGATCTTGGGGAACTTCAAAACAGAGTCAACGAGGCCGATGCACAAATAACAGATGACACTCACCATACTGAAATTCTGAAACAGGCCTTGCGTTCTTTGGCATCGGAGCAGTTCCACACAGCTCTCAGACAGGAAGATGTGGAGAATAGGAGTAGGAGAAAAAATAAACGTATTTTCGGCCTCCCTGAGAACGAAGAAGGATCCAATTGCGTTTGCCGACTACCTCCTCCGTTTACTTTTGGATCTGGGCCCAGAGTTCCAGTTAGACATCGAATGAGCCCACCGTTTGTTAGGACCAAAACCCACCAGACCTGACGCTCGGCCAAGATCTTTTGTGATGCGGTTCCTGAATTACAATCACAAGGAACCGTTATTATTGAAAGCCTGGCGTAAACAAAAAATTATGTATGGATCCCAGAGGTTGATCTTTGGTAATGACTATGCTCCTGTGACACAGCATATACATAGAGAGTACTCCCCAATATTTCCGCACCTCAGAGTACAAAAGCTTACATTTAGAACGCCCTACCCTGCCAAACTCTGAAATATTTGACTAGTTTGTTAGTGAAATTAGTTCTATGTGTTAAAAATTATTACCTTGAATTTGAACTGATACTTGGGCTGTGATATTGTAGGTTTGGGGATAGATGTTTGGCAGGGAAAATTAGAAGGTAATTTAAATGTGTTGTTTGCCTGGTGTTTGGAGGAGGGGACATTAGCTGCAATTAACTTGTCTTTAAACAGGAATTACTGTAGCTTTCATTGTTCACTTGGGAGCTTAAGCAACAGGTTGGTAGAAAGAGGCCAGGAGTTATATTTTGTTTTAAACTGAAATATTTGAATAGTTTGTTAGTGAAATTAGTTCTATGTGTTAAAATTATTACCTTGAATTTGAACTGATACTTGGCCTGTGATATTGTAGGTTTGGGGATAGATGTTTGGCAGGAAAATTAGAAGGTAATTTAAATGTGTTGTTTGCCTGGTGTTTGGAGGAGGGACATTAGCTGCAATTAACTTGTCTTTAAACAGGAATTACTGTGGCTTTCATTGTTCACTTGGGAGCTTAAGCAACAGGTTGGTAGAAAAGAGGCCAGGAGTTATATTTTGTTTTAAACTGAAATATTTGAATAGTTTGTTAGTGAAATTAGTTCTATGTGTAAAAATTATTACCTTGAATTTGAACTGATACTTGGGCTGTGATATTGTAGGTTTGGGGATAGATGTTTGCAGGAAAATTAGAAGGTAATTTAAATGTGTTGTTTGCCTGGTGTTTGGAGGAGGGACATTAGCTGCAATTAACTTGTCTTTAAACAGGAATTACTGTGGCTTTCATTGTTCACTTGGGAGCTTAAGCAACAGGTTGGTAGAAAAGAGGCCAGGAGTTATATTTTGTTTTAAACTGAAATATTTGAATAGTTTGTTAGTGAAATTAGTTCTATATGTTAAAATTATTACCTTGAATTTGAACTGATACTTGGCCTGTAATATTGTAGGTTTGGGGATAGATGTTTGGCAGGGAAAATTAGAAGGTAATTTAAATGTGTTGTTTGCCTGGTGTTTGGAGGAGGGACATTAGCTGCAATTAACTTGTCTTTAAACAGGAATTACTGTGGCTTTCATTGTTCACTTGGGAGCTTAAGCAACAGGTTGGTAGAAAAGAGGCCAGGAGTTATATTTTGTTTTAAACTGAAATATTTGAATAGTTTGTTAGTGAAATTAGTTCTATGTGTTAAAATTATTACCTGAATTTGAACTGATACTTGGGCTGTGATATTGTAGGTTTGGGGATAGATGTTTGGCAGGGAAAATTAGAAGGTAATTTAAATGTGTTGTTTGCCTGGTGTTTGGAGGAGGGTCATTAGCTGCAATTAACTTGTCTTTAAACAGGAATTACTGTGGCTTTCATTGTTCACTTGGGAGCTTAAGCAACAGGTTGGTAGAAAAGAGGCCAGGAGTTATATTTTGTTTTAAACTGAAATATTTGAATAGTTTGTTAGTGAAATTAGTTCTATGTGTTAAAATTATTACCTTGAATTTGAACTGATACTTGGCCTGTGATATTGTAGGTTTGGGGATAGATGTTTGGCAGGGAAAATTAGAAGGTAATTTAAATGTGTTGTTTGCCTGGTGTTTGGAGGAGGGACATTAGCTGCAATTAACTTGTCTTTAAACAGGAATTACTGTGGCTTTCATTGTTCACTTGGGAGCTTAAGCAACAGGTTGGTAGAAAAGAAGGCCAGGAGTTATATTTTGTTTTAAACTGAAATATTTGAATAGTTTGTTAGTGAAATTAGTTCTATGTGTAAAAATTATTACCTTGAATTTGAACTGATACTTGGGCTGTGATATTGTAGGTTTGGGGATAGATGTTTGGCAGGAAAATTAGAAGGTAATTTAAATGTGTTGTTTGCCTGGTGTTTGGAGGAGGGACATTAGCTGCAATTAACTTGTCTTTAAACAGGAATTACTGTGGCTTTCATTGTTCACTTGGGAGCTTAAGCAACAGGTTGGTAGAAAAGAGCCAGGAGTTATATTTTGTTCTAAACTGAAATATTTGAATAGTTTGTTAGTGAAATTAGTTCTATGTGTTAAAATTATTACCTTGAATTTGAACTGATACTTGGGCTGTGATATTGTAGGTTTGGGGATAGATGTTTGGCAGGGAAAATTAGAAGGTAATTTAAATGTGTTGTTTGCCTGGTGTTTGGAGGAGGGGACATTAGCTGCAATTAACTTGTCTTTAAACAGAAATTACTGTGGCTTTCATTGTTCACTTGGGAGCTTAAGCAACAGGTTGGTAGAAAAGAGGCCAGGAGTTATATTTTGTTTTAAACTGAAATATTTGAATAGTTTGTTAGTGAAATTAGTTCTATGTGTTAAAATTATTACCTTGAATTTGAACTGATACTTGGCCTGTGATATTGTAGGTTTGGGGATAGATGTTTGGCAGGAAAATTAGAAGGTAATTTAAATGTGTTGTTTGCCTGGTGTTTGGAGGAGGGACATTAGCTGCAATTAACTTGTCTTTAAACAGGAATTACTGTGGCTTTCATTGTTCACTTGGGAGCTTAAGCAACAGGTTGGTAGAAAAGAGGCCAGGAGTTATATTTTGTTTTAAACTGAAATATTTGAATAGTTTGTTAGTGAAATTAGTTCTATGTGTTAAAAATTATTACCTTGAATTTGAACTGATACTTGGGCTGTGATATTGTAGGTTTGAGGATAGATGTTTGGCAGGGAAAATTAGAAGGTAATTTAAATGTGTTGTTTGCCTGGTGTTTGGAGGAGGGACATTAGCTGCAGTAACTTGTCTTTAAACAGGAATTACTGTGGCTTTCATTGTTCTTTGGAGCTTACAACAGGTTGGTAGAAAAGAGGCCAGGAGTTATATTTTGTTTTAAACTGAAATATTTGAATAGTTTGTTAGTGAAATTAGTTCTATGTGTAAAAAATTATTACCTTGAATTTGAACTGATACTTGGCCTGTAATATTGTAGGTTTGGGGATAGATGTTTGGCAGGGAAAATTAGAAGGTAATTTAAATGTGTTGTTTGCCTGGTGTTTGGAGGAGGGGTCATTAGCTGCAATTAACTTGTCTTTAAACAGGAATTACTGTGGCTTTCATTGTTCACTTGGGAGCTTAAGCAACAGGTTGGTAGAAAAGAGGCCAGGAGTTATATTTTGTTTTAAACTGAAATATTTGAATAGTTTGTTAGTGAAATTAGTTCTATGTGTTAAAAATTATTACCTTGAATTTGAACTGATACTTGGCCTGTGATATTGTAGGTTTGGGGATAGATGTTTGGCAGGGAAAATTAGAAGGTAATTTAAATGTGTTGTTTGCCTGGTGTTTGGAGGAGGGGACATTAGCTGCAATTAACTTGTCTTTAAACAGGAATTACTGTGGCTTTCATTGTTCACTTGGGAGCTTAAGCAACAGGTTGGTAGAAAAGAGGCCAGGAGTTATATTTTGTTTTAAACTGAAATATTTGAATAGTTTGTTAGTGAAATTAGTTCTATGTGTTAAAATTATTACCTTGAATTTGAACTGATACTTGGGCTGTGATATTGTAGGTTTGGGGATAGATGTTTGGCAGGAAAATTAGAAAGTAATTTAAATGTGTTGTTTGCCTGGTGTTTGGAGGAGGGACATTGCTGCAATTAACTTGTCTTTAAACAGGAATTACTGTGGCTTTCATTGTTCACTTGGGAGCTTAAGCAACAGGTTGGTAGAAAAGAGGCCAGGAGTTATATTTTGTTTTAAACTGAAATATTTGAATAGTTTGTTAGTGAAATTAGTTCTATGTGTTAAAATTATTACCTTGAATTTGAACTGATACTTGGGCTGTGATATTGTAGGTTTGGGGATAGATGTTTGGCAGGGAAAATTAGAAGGTAATTTAAATGTGTTTGCCTGGTGTTTGGTAAGAGCCCTCCCACCCACCCTGTTTTGTAGGCTTTCTTAAATACTGAAAAGCCACTGGGGGTTGGGATTGAAGGGCTGAGTATTTCTGTTTGGGACTGAAATTTGAAGCAACAGGAGTTGGTGGGCCTGTGACATCATACGGTACCTGGAGTCTGCTTACACACACTGTTAGTGGGACTGAACACATACTGGACTGTATGTGTTTGTGAGACTTGGGAACTTTGTTGGTGGGGTTGAAATTGGGTTTGTAAATAACTACAGTCAGTATAGAGAGAAACTGTACTCCAGGGGAAAGGGACTGAGAAAAGGGGGTGTGCTATTATAAACAGAGGGGATAATCAGGGTGGCCATATTCCACCATGGCAGGCATCTTCGGAAGGGTTGTAGGCTGCACAGGCTGTGGGATGGCAATAATTCTAAATTGGGCCTGGACAGAGGAGGCTGCCCACTCTGTAGACAGCTATCTTGTATCAGGAGTGAGGTATATTGGTTAAGGAGTAAGCTGTGGGAGCTGGGGGGTGTCCAAGGATAAGGGGTGTGGATATGGGCAGCAGAAGGGTGGGGCTGAGGGGAGGCTGGGGCAACGCTCTGAAATTACAGGACATTATGCTACAGCAAGCAGAAGGGGGGATATTAGGGACAGAGGACCCTTAGATAGGAAGTTGATGCTAAGGAAAGCGTACAGGGTGAAAATTCTGAATTCAAGGAGACTGGAGGGGAAGAGTCAGGAGGGGCTGTTGTGCGAAGCCTAAAACAGCAGACTGTGGGAAGGAGCTCCTAAGGTGAACAGTGCAAGAGAGGAAGAAGAGGTCAGTTTAGAGATGCAGTCAGGGAAACTCGGGTTACTTGATGGAGGCTGACATAGAGTGTCAACACATTTGAGATACTAAGCATCCTAGAGGGGAGGAAGGTTGGTGGAAATGAGGAAACTTATACAGAGGCCGGGGGGAGGGAGTCAGATACCCATAGGGCATCACAGAACAGCTATGGAAAGGATAGACATAGTCCCAGAGGGAGAAGGGGAAACATATATGTTAAGCAAATGGGGGAGATGCAACATATTCCAGACATGAGGGAGGAGAGCATGATTGGAGAGGAACTGGGAGACAAGGAGGTGGGAGAGGAGCCCCCCTTCAGCAGGAAGGTCAGTACCAAGGATGGGGCCCTAGCTAAAGGGGACCCACAGAGAGCCTCTGGAGACAGGGGTACTATTACAAGGGGGGGGATGAGGGTGCGGGGGAAGGGGAAACCATCAGGGCCAGGATAAATGGTTCAGATAAGAGAGGGTTAAAGGGACACCTATTCAGAGGGGTTTGAGTTAAGTGGGCAAAATAGCAAGGAGGCAGAAAGGGAGGGTGACAAGGGGTCTCTAATAAGGCAGGAAGACTCCCATAAAGTGCGATCATGAATAAAGTGGGGGCTGAGAGGGCATAGTGGAGGTAACCATAAGGATGATGGCGGTGTTAAGGTTCTGTTACTGGGAGACTCGATGATTAAGGGTATCCATTGGGAGGGACAGGGGATGGTGCCATAGCCAGTGAAGGTAGTGAGTATCTGGGCTGACAGTGCACAGAGCAAAGTTCATGGTGTATGAAATGGTTAGGGATTGTGGAGAACCGGATTTCCTGGTGCATTTGGGAACTAATGATCTAGAGGAAATAGCATTATGGAAATCCAAGCAAGGTTCCAAGAACTTGCCAGAGTCTGTCGGGATAATGGATGCAACATTTCTTTCGAGATATTGCCAGTACCAAAGGCCTCAGTGGAGAAAAAATGAAGCTCACAGAGGTTAATGAATGGCTCAAGAAGTGGGGTGAAGAGAATGGGTTGGGGTGTTGAGGAACTGGAATGGAGTTTGGGAGGATAAGGGACTATATGCCAAGGACAGGTTTCATCTTGCCCCATTTGGGAAGGAAGTCCTTAAACAGGGATGGCTGACTACATACAAGAAAGGTGGGGTTTAAACTTGTAAGGGGAAGGGATAGGGAGGGCTGACCAGAAGCCCTCCCTCCAGATGAGGGTAGCCTTCAAGCCCAAGGGGAGGAGAAACAGACTGGAGGTGGAGGTTTCAGGAGGAGCAGGGGAGGATGAAGTATAAGGAATCTGGGTGGGGTTCGACAAAAGGATCAGGGATAAGGGGTGGGGGTTGAGTGTTAGTAAATGCCAGGAGCTTGGGAAACAAGTTGCAGAGTTCAGAGCCATGCTGTTCAGGGGGGTGGATGTGGCGGCAGTCACAGGCGTGAGCCAACAAAAACCATGACTGGGACCTAAATGTGGGGGTACACTATGCTTAGGAAGGATAGAAAGGAGGGCAGAGGGGTGGAGTGGCTATGTTCATTAGAGATGACATAGAAATTGCTATGGTAGAAGAGGCAGAGGAAACGTGGAGGCCTTATGGGTCACCTACGATCCCCAGCAGGAGATAAGGTCAAGCTGGGAGTAGCATATAGGCCCTCGGGATGAGTGATGTTCTAGAGGATGGTTTGCTGGACAACATCATTGCCCAGTGTGGTCCAAAGGGGAAGGAGTGGTGTTGATGGGGGACCTAATATGCAGGTACTAACTGGGGAACCATGTCCTCTAAGGTGGCCAAGGAGCAGAGGCTGCTGGATGGCTTCCAGGATGTGTTCTAACACAGCATGTGATGGAGCCCACAAGGGAGGGCATGTCCTGGATGTGGTTCTGGCAGATGGGGATCTGGTAAGGGACATGGTTGTACAGGACCCCTGACTGGGAGTGACCACAATACTGTCTGGTTTCAAATAAGCATTGGGGAGTGGGGGTGAGATCTAGGACACTGGCAGTGGACTAGGGGCAGACTTTATGGGCATGGGAAATATTCTCAAGGATCACTTGAGGGATTATCACAACAACAAGTGTGGAAAGGAGATGGGAGGTCATAAAGGGGACTTCATGAGGCAGTCAGGATCTGCGCTAAGTTGAAACGTAAGGAGCTAGGTCACATAAACCATGCTGGTGGTCCAGTGAGGTCAGGTAGCAGTCAGAGAAAGAAGCGGCTTACAAAATATAAAACAACAAGAGGGATAGGGATAAGGAAATGTACCAGCTTGCATCTAGAAAAGTCACCCGTATGGTGAGGGAGCAAAAGTCCAGTAAAACAGCGGCTGGCACAGGGGATACATGGAGGAAAGGGTTCTTCCGGTACATTGGGGAGGCGGAGAAAACTAGGGCCATCTCAGCAGATTGAGATCAGAAGGAGGGTGGGTGGAAGAGGCAAGGGACCAGGCAGAGGTATTTAAGCAGTACTTTGCCTCTGTGTTCACTAGGGAGGGGATGGATATCTACAAAGCAAGGCACAAAGGGATAGAAGCGGCAGGAGTGGGATCAGGGGAGCAGCAGAAATGGAGCAAAAGGGGAAAGGTACCCCAGGGGTTCACATCTGGATAAGGATAAAAGACCAGTAAGGTGGAGGGACGGATGATGCCATCCCACCAAAAGGGTGTGGTTGCCTCAAGGCCCTAAAGAAAGACAAATCTCCTGGGCGGATGGCATTCATCCTAGAGTACTATAGAATTGGCGGACATACTGGCTTCACCCTGGGCGGAGCTTTCAACAGGTCACTTGAGACAGGGAGGGTACCTAGGGATTAAGAGAGGCACATGTGGTACCAATCCACAAGGGGGTCAAGAAGTACCAGGAAACTGTAGACCATCAGTTTAACCTCGGTGGTGGAAAATTAATGGAGAGTATACTAAAGGAACGATTGGGGTTTACTTGGAGGAGGTGGAGGTCTGGATAGTCGGCAGCATGGGTTTGTGCCAGGTAGATCATGTCAAACCAACCTTGTGGAGTTCTATGAATGGGTAACATCAGAACTGGACAGGGTAAGCCTGTGGATGTATTATTCTTGGACTTCAGCAAGGCGTTTGACTCTGTCCCCACAATGGTCTGGTGGAGAAACTGATGGGGTTAGGAGTAGGCCCTTTGATGGTCAGATGGATTGAAAACTGGATAGCTGGGCGTACTCAGAGTAGTGGTCTGTGGGAGCTCTCGAACCCTACAGAGGTTGGTAGTGGGGTACCACAGGGCTCGGTCCTGGGTCCAATCCTGTTTAATGCATACATATCAGACATCAGGGATGGTATAGGGTGTGAAATGAGTCTCTTGGGATGACTCCAAGATGGGAGCAGTAGTTGAGGGAAGAGGGAGGTTGGCCCTGCAAGGGACCTGGACACCCTGGAAAGCTGGGCTCACACATGGAAATTAAATTTCAATATCACCAAGTGCAAGGTGTTGCATCTTGGTGGGAAACCTAAACACAGGTACACCCTGGGAGGAGGTGCTGGAAGCCTCAACAGGGAAAAAGACCAGGGGTCATGGTGGATACATGTATGAATAACACTGAGCAGTGCAGGAGGCAGCTAGCAAGGCAAACAGGATGTTGGGATGCATCAGAGGGGGATCACCTCTAGGAGCAAGGAAGTGATTCTGCCGCTGTACAATGGACTGGTTAGACACACCTTGAGTACTGTGTACAGTACTGGAGACCACACTTGAAGAGGGACATACAGCTCCTGGAGAGGTACAGAGGAGGGCAACAAAGATGATACGAGGGCTAGGGATTTGACTTACGAGGACAGACTTGAGGAGCTCTGCCTGTTTTCATTGGAGGAGAGGAGAAGCAGGGGACATGATTGAGGTCTTCAAGTACCTCAAGGGAATAAATAGGAGTAAACATGGAGGAGATCTTTAGACTAAAGCAGGGAGGCATCACCAGAGGGCATGGTTTGAAGTTGGAAGGTGGAAAGGTGAGGGGGAAAAGGAGGTTTTTCACTGAGAGGGTGGTGGACCCTTGGAATGCTCTGCCTGGTGAGCTGGTTCAGAGATCCACAGTGGAGAGCTTTAAGAGAGGGTGGGACAGACACAGAAAGTGGATGTATCAGATGATGGCCTGTCCTGGGGGGGTGGGGATGGATGATAGGGGTTTCTGGAGCACAAGGGATGGGAGGGTCTCGGCACCCAACTAAGGATCTAGGTTCGAGCAGACTTGATAGACCATAAGGCCTAATCTGCTGGCAAATAGTATGTTAGTATGTTAAACTCGTGGTCCTATTCCCGAATGGCCCTGTGGTTTATACCATGGCAGCTGAGGCAAGGATGGATTTACAAGCGAGAGGGATAATTCCGGACAAAGGTGTGAAGCAAACCTTCCAAAACACTGCAGAATCATTGAATACTGGGCAACGTGAACCAACACAAGATGCTGACTTTGACCCCCCCTCCTAAAGGACACTTTACAGAAAATGAGATGATATTGCAACCCAACTCTGCAGACCTGAAGAGTCATATCTTCTGACTTGATGTTATATATCTGGTGCAGGGTGGGGGCCAATGGGGGGGGGGAGTTGGCCTAGTGTTGTGCATGGGTAGAGAGGGGCCTCCAGCATCCCGTTCTTAACTGGAATATAAAACCATGATCATTTTTATGCCTCTACATAATTTCTGGCTTAAGAGAGATCGGGCGTTTATTTGGGGGTTCCATTCTCCTCGGCACGACAGTGGGCCACGTCTCCTTCCTACCCACTTCCCGATTGGATTTCCCTCCTTTGGCCCCTAGGCACCCTGATACTCCTGCTGACCTTGCATGGGGGGGAGGGCACTTGTTCAGCAAGATTAAAGTACAACATTGCAGAACTGATCAGGAACTCATTGCTTCACAGGGCAGAAATAAGGATTTGGCAGCCAAGAGCCAGGAATAGCTCCTGGGTGTTGGTGTTTTCCAGCTGACCAGGAGCTACTCTGGAAAAACCAGGAGCTGAAGGTAAACTATGTTAAAAACATGACAAGCCGTAGTGGTCAGTTAAGAGGCAGTGCGGCTACTCGGAGGTACTAGTCTAGTGGTTAGAGCACTGGCTCAGGAAGAGAGGTTGCAAGTTTAAACCCCACTACTGCCAGATACTCACTGTGTGACCCAAGACACTCACCCACCCCATCCGCCAGTCAACCCAGCTATGAAAATAAGTAGAAACTAGGGACCCCACTGAAAACAAGTTGTGGCATTTCAGAAGGAATAATATTCCTGATAATAATGACTGCCATGGGATGGTGGCTGTAACACTCATGAATTCTGTGCTTCCTCTGATTTTGTGGGGAGGGGTTAGGAGTTTGGGACACTCTGCTTTGATGCTATTTTTGTATGTGCAAACGTTTGTGCAATAAACAAGTTAGTGTAGCAATTTGCAGGCATGGAGCAGGCAGCAGAGTAAATGTCTGCACTTGCAAAATCTTCATAAAAGCTAAGTGTCTCTTTAAATATGACCCTAATTGTTTTTTTAAATAATAAAGTAACTACAGTATTTCTGCTGCTGCATAGGGTAGTTGGCTGTTATAATTCTTAACTACAACAGCTGCTCCTCTAGCATTCTGTGAATTAAACAGGGTAAATAAAACAAAACAAAAAAAAAAAAACAACACATACTCTACACAACCAGTTCCAGCAACACTCTGTTATGTCACATACATTAGGGATTAAGACACTAGCAGCTGCAAGCATAACGTTTAAAAACAGAGCGTGTTTTCACAGTAGGGTTGTCACTGTATGAGGGTGTCATGGTATACCGCAGTGTCAGAAGTCACAGTATTGATACCGTGGACAATTTCTGATACTGCGATAACCGTGATTCACGGTATACCGCGGTATTGAGATTTTTCAACTAGTTTTTTTGCATTTTTCAGGGACAACTGTCCCTTATACGTCAATTCTCTCTGATGCAAGAGTTTGAGAAGGCTTCTTTTTCGTGCAAAAATTGTTTTGTGGATGCGACGTCCGCTGTCTGCTGCAGTGCTGTACAGATTAGTAAGGTTAGGTTTAGGTGTCCTCATGTGTCCAATCCATAAGTGGACTGATGATGTCGGTTGAGAGACCTTCAATAAAATTTAAGTCAGTCTTTTGACTTCTTCCTTCCATTTTTAAATTTTCAATGTTCAGTTTCAGGACACAGTTTTTTTAGTCATCATTTAATTTGTGTGTTTCACACGGAGTGCCACACAAGGCACACAGAGACTAAGTGAGTATTATGCCAGAAGTGATCTACAAGTAATAACTGCTTCCTTAATGGTAAATGGTGAGAACAGACTGTGCACAACAGCACACAAAAGTCAGCGCATTGTGTGAGTGCGACTGTATCACTCACACAGTGCACACTAACTGTGCAGTACACACGAAGTGCAGCACACTGCTTGCACAAAAAGCCACTGTAAATGCACAGTGTGCATCATTATTATCCTTCCTGTGCTGTTTTTTTGGAACAGAAGCAGAAAATGACGTACTGGTTTCAAAATGAGTGACATCCCTCCAAAAAAGTTGAACAACAAAACACATTTGTTGAGGGTTACATCCTCCTCGGGACAATTCCACAGTGCCCGACACTACAGCAACAACAGCACCAGGTTGCTGTAGTGTCGGGCGGGACCCCACCACTGCATTCGGGGGTGCTGCACCCCCTCCCTAAACCACTCAGACTTGGTTATTTAAGTAGCAGGGGTTGGGGGGGACATATAGGTGTCGACCAGCCATCCTAAATCCGTTTGTTGATTGGGCTTGAGCAATGGTCATGGAATGGGTGTGAGGGAGGGATCAGCAGCAGTAACCAGGCCCAGCATCAAAATCTGTTATGTTATTTTGTTAACAGTAACACTGTGTAACATGTCGTCTGTCATGTCATGTAATGATCATCATGTTAAGTTTTCTTATCTTTATGGGTAACAGAACAAACTGTCTGTGGTTGGTTGTCACTGTGTGTACAGACTCAGACTGCAGACTGTCCAGCCACCTCATCGACGGGGACAGTGAGTGGCAGAAGAGACCGCAGTGATCATTCATTCACATTACTGTTAACTGCTGTGCTGCTGGTGCTCTGTCTTGAGTGGTCATGCGTGTTCATGTTCATTCATTGTAAGTCTGAACTATAGAGAGTAGACAGTCCTGTCAGTCTGTCAGAGGCAGAAAACTGTCAAGGTTAGTCAGACAGAGAATGAGATACACACCGAGAACCTTTTCAGGTTCATTTTTAAATTGTTAAATAATACAAAAATTGCCATGATGCCAGTGCCATTTGCATTTGCAAATTGCAGTTTTGCATTACACTTACACTCTGTGTTTTTCAGTTTCAGTGATGAGAATTGGCAGTAGTAGTCTGTGTGTTCCTTCAGTTTTCATTCCCAGTTGTTCCCCGCCCCTCCCTCTATCTGATTCTGCAGCACAAAGTCATTGCTGCCCAGCACACCTGCAGTGTGGATACCGAATTTGACGCCTGCCAACACATGCCATATCCGGAGTGCAGTCTGCTCGCTAATCCAAATTCTCTCTGACATCTGCTGCTGTTGCTTCCTGACTCCGAGTCCGAGTCCTCCCTCCCTCCCTGTCCTCCTAATGTGATTTGTGATATTTCATACTTGGCATTGGCTATTCAGCTGAACTAGCACATTTAGTGAAGTTGCTGTCTTGTCTTATCTATCTGCTTGATGAACCCAGAGTCCCTCCAGTCCAGTTTCGCTGTGGACCACTTCATGTCTCTCCCTCTGTCTGCCCACCTGATGCCCCCACTAGAGTGGTCCCTAGGACTGAGTGAGTCCTACTCCTGACTCATGTCATCTGTGTCACAAAACTTTGGTTGGCTGGCTCAGCTGAGCTCTTGGCTGACTGTGGCTGGGGGCTACCTAACATAAAACCAATAAGAAAAATTACTTTAATTGCATTATTATCCTTAGCCTAGCTGCTAGCTTAAGAGTTATAGTCACTTGACTCCGCAGCTACCAACCATGGCGCTGAGGATATATAGGCTAATTCCTTTAATGCTATGCAGGACTCCAGTCCTGTTGAGTCACTCATCATATCACGAGACTTGACTCCCGAGTCCCGAGTCTGAGGTGGTGACAAGATGACTTGAGTCACTTGGGGGGGCCTACCTAAAACAAAACCCAATGGAAAAAGTAATTTAAATTCACACATTTCTTAATTACTTAAATAGCTAGTAGCTTAAAAATCAACAACAACAAAAAAAAAACAGAGAAACGAGTGCCTGCCATGGCCACGGCATTGAGGATATATAAGCAGATTCCTTTAATGCCAGACTGCACTCATGTCACGGTCACACGACTCGACTCACAATAGCACAACTCACTCAACCAAAGCAAGCAACTCACATTGACTCACTGCCTCAGCTGGAGGTTACTGTAGTTAAATACCTATTACCTACCTTAAAAAAGGAAAAAAAAGCAGCCAGTGAGTGCCTGCCACTGCCATGGCATTGAGGATATATAAGCCGATTCCTTTACTTTCAGACTTGACTCATGTCACAATCACACGACTCGACTTGAGTCACAGTATAGCATGACTGACTCAACCTAAGAAAGTCAAGCATGCAACTCACATTGGCTCACTGCCTCAGCTGGAGGCTACTGTAGCTAAATACCTATTATATTAAAAAAGGAAAAAAGCAGCCAGGCAGCCAGCATGGCATTTAGGATATATAGGCTAATTCCTTTAAATGCCACCATCTCTCACAGTTGGCTTAGCTCAGCCAATTGGCTCTGGCTGTTGGCTTGGACTCGGAGTCTTGGACACAGTGAGTGGTGAGTGCAGGCAGGAGTTGTGTTGTGGTGGTAGGGTACTACACTGAGAAAGTAAATATGAAGAACACAGATCTCCAAATTTATTTGCACTACTTACTATTACTAACTTAACTTGAGGGGACTGGGGGGAATGGGGGGGGGCGGGGTACTGGGTCTTGGAGGGAGCCCCAGGCTGTGAGGTGAGGATGGGGAAGGGACACTCAGCCTAGTCATAGCGAGACAGTGAGCTTTGATTTTCCAATCAGAACTGTTCTGATTCTAAGTAGTGCTCTTGCTGTGCCTGCTTCTAAAACTAGTAGCACACTACTTCAGTGAAGTGCAACTCTGTCTGCATCTCTAGTCTGCCCCACCACCAGGAGTGAGGTGACTGGACGTTCCTTTCGTATTCATCAACTCTCATCTTTAAGTTATTGACAATTTAACATAACAAAAATGTAAATCAAACAACTTACTACTCATACTCATACATAGGTGTCAGCGTGGCTCAGTTGGTAGCACATCCGCCTCTGGACTAGAAGGTCGTGGGTTCTCGTCCCACACCGGGATTGGACTTGCACCTAAAAATCGCTGGCATCCAGTGCAGTATTGAAAGTGCTGCTGCTGGGTGTGCGATCCTTCGGATGAGATGTTAAACAGGGTCCCTTCTGCCCATCCTGGTGTTGTCCTGGTGGGTGTCCAGGTAGAGTAAAGAACCCAGGGCACTCTTCACAAAGAGTAGGGAACATTCCCGGTGTCCTGGCCAACATTCCCCTTCCCATAAACTGGTTCATGCAATTATCCAGGCTGTGTGTGGGTGATGTGTGCGATATGGCCGCCACCACACATTCAGTCACTTCACTACCAGTCTAGCATTGCTTGTAAAGCACTTTGGATGTATGAAAAGCGCTATATAAATGCTGATTCTTCTTCTTCTTCTACTCGTGCTATTTCAGTCTCTCTCTCTCTCTCTCTCTCTCTCTCTCTCTCTCCAACTGTTACAAACTGCTCTCTGCTTAGCCCATCTAGTCAGATTAGTAAGCACTTATGCTGTATTTTTTATTTGTTTAGGCTGCTCTTAACTCAGTTGTTTGTTAGCTGCAAGTGATTACTAGTCATGGAATTTATGTTATTGTCTGTGAACTCTGACCTATCTTGTTACTTGCGCTTTCAATTTGTGAAATCTCGATTTGCTTTGAATCATTGTTGCCTCCCTGAATTCAGAATGTATGTATTTCCCTGATTATCCCTACCTATTGTAATCTCCCGGGTCATGCCTGAAAATAGTCATGTCTTGGCTATAGTACTTACCCTGTAAACAAAAACTAAATAAATAAAATAAATATATTTTTGTATAGTACTTTTGGTATTGGTAGCATTTTGTGCTGTAAGCTAAGAGTTCAAGAAAAAACTTTACTTATAACGGTATGTCACTCACGTTTGACTGCAATGAAATGAATTTTTTTATTATATAAATCTACTTGTAATGCTCGAAGCTCCATGTTCATCATGAGGTCAGGAGGAATCTGACCTAGTCAATAAAAAAAAAATATATATTTCTCTTGCACGTACTTGACTCATTATCTTTTATTTTCTCTCATTAAATTCATAATATGTAATTTACTAGTATTTTAACTGCTTTTACGTGTAAAATTTGGTTAAAATTGCATGATTTTTTAATATTGTAGGTTTTCCCATTGGAATGCATTATACCACGGTATCACACACTGCGGTTATCATACCGTCAAAATTTCACACCGTGACAACCCTATTTCACAGTTTTCTGTGACATGCCTTGCTCGTACTGTATTTTTTTATTCCGTTTCCCTCTTTCTCCTGATCGCACACTTTCCTTCTGTCTCCTAATCGCGCAGTCCTGCTACACAGAAACAGGAGGCGGCTTGTGGCGCTGCTGACTTGCCATTTCTTAAAGGGGCAGGCGATAATTACCTAAATACAAACGTGAATTGGCGCTTAGGGCCCCCTTATTTCGGTCCCTGCTTCAGGACCTGTTTTTACCCTCATTTTTCAGATGCTGTCCCTCTCGCCCTCCTTTGCCCGTATGAGACCAAGCGGGCGATGTAACTGTTTCAGCTGAGGCAGGGGGCAAGGGACCTAGATGGGTCTCCTGAGAGTTTTGAACTAGCTGCCTCCTGTTTCCCTCTCGTATGAGGGTCATGAACCATATATATACTTAAATTTATTCTCAGTGTTCCGAAAGAAAGTATAATTCAAGCCATATAACGGCAGCTCAGTATCCAGCTGTTTAATTTGGATATGGAGGGGGGTTGGAAGGTGGCATCATTTTATGGAGCTATGGGGGAAAGTAATTGTCCTCACAAGGTGTACTCAGCTTGTTTATACCAACTGATCTCCAACGTACTATCTCCCTTGATTTAAAAGACATTTGATTTAAGTTGTGAAGGGGGGGGGACTATACGGGGTACAATGTATATAATTTTATTAAAATACAAATCAGACTAGATTATTATGGAATATTTTGAGAAGTGCCAAATATTATAAATTCACCCCCCCTATATCTTAGATCGGGTCTAAAGGTTAACTTCAGGTAAAACTATTATACAGTGATGTCATATGGAAGGCAGCTTTGATTCTTTAAAATAATACTGCCACCCTGTGGAGAAACTACATACGTGAACTCAGGGGAAAGCTTTGCCTTTTACTTAACTTTCACAACGTGGACTTGCACACATGATTCCACCACTTATGGAATGGCTCATTCTCATCTTGCTGTTCCTTTGGGGGTTTCTCTGCCCCCTTCAGTGGGTGAATATCCACCATGCGTGAGTTATACCCCACTTCCCATGGAAAGGAATCTGTTTGTATACCCTTCCCCTTGGTACCAGGTTGGAGACTTGGATGTCTCCCCCACTTATAGAAGTACAATTGTATATATGTTTTTCCAATTGGAGAGTGTTATGTCAGTTTGTGGGCTTGAGACCAAAGTTTGAGCACAAAGCCCTTGATCAACAAAGTGAATTGGTTAAAGTTATAGTTTATAATTTTATTAATATTTACTGTATTGACAATGCTTTTTCCTTTTTTGTTATTATCTTGAAAACTAATGATGGCACACATTCTCATCAGAATTTCTTGGAGATCTCACAGCAGAGGTGGGTGGATGGCCTTTTGGGGGGGGGGGTACACTGGGCCTTGCAGCCATATTTTTTCCCGGTCAACAGCATTGGGTCCTTTGGGACGACCTGGTTGTAAGGGTGTTACCCCTGTGTCTATAGACTTTTCCGGTGCTTTCCCTCCCAGTCTAGTGGGCTTTCCTCTATCATCTACCATATTCTCCCAAAACACTGGGATGGATACTAATCCTGTTACAATTTATTAGCAAAATATAAATGGACTGCACGCCCCAATAAAACGTACACGAATTGTGCAACATTTAGGGAAACAAAAATCATATATATATATATATATATTTTTTTTTTTTTTTTTTTTACAAGAAACGCATCTGTCTCCTGTGGAACACCAAAAATTACACTGGGGTCATCGATATCAAGTAATTGTGTCTCCCATAGTAGTAGGCGTAAAAGGGGCACTGCAATCCTGATTCTTTCCTCCACCCCTCTAGAGAGTCAAGAAAAGTACACAGACCCTCAGGGTAGATTTTTTTATCATAAGAGGAATTCTTTATTCCCGAACAATAACACTAGTCAGTATATACCTACCACCTCAGTCCATACTCCCGGTTATACGCATTTTTCTCCAAAAAGTAATGGAAATGTTACAGGGTATATTGATTATGGGAGGAGACTTCAGTGTGGCCTTAACTCTGCATGCTGATTCCTCTAATCCTCATGCCCATCGACTTTCCAGTTCTACAAGATACCGGAAGGGCAATTTGTCATACTTGGGGATTGAGGATGTTTGGAAGAGATTATTTCCTTCTTCACCAGGTTTTACTTTTTTTCTCTGAAAGACATCATACATATTCCAGACTGGATTATGTTTTCACTGCTTGTGAACATCTAACCCTCGTTCAAGATATTATTATAGAACCTTGAGTTCTATCAGATCACAACCCTCTGGTACTTAAAATTAATCTGGGCAAACCTAAACAATTGAAATGCTGGCGCTTTAACACATCTCTTCTTCGGGATCCTGAATTTCTGGTAATTATCAGAGAGTGAATCCCTCAGGCAACTCAAGAAAATTTATCCCCAGAAATTTGACCCCATCCAGTGGGATGCTTTAAAAGCAATAATTAGGGGAGAGATTATTGCTTATGCCTCGAATAAAAAGAGAAAAATGGATGTTTCCTATAACTATTTGCAAGACCAACTCTTCTCATATCAACTACTTTATAGGAAGGGAGACAGAGAGCTACAGAGGAAAATTAGAATGATACAGCAAGAAATCCAGAAAATATTAGACTATAAAGTCCTCCAGAATTTAAATTATTTAAAACAAAATAACTATGAAGGGGGGTCAGAGGTTCAAGATTATTAGCCGTAAGCTTAGAGCAAATAAACAAGCTTCAGCTACTTAAAATAAAATACCCAGATTCAAATAAATATCGTATAAGAAGGAACAGATTAGAACAGCTTTTCATTGTATTATCAATCTCTATATACCCCCCCACCTCCACCCATACAAGACTATCCACAAACCTGGGAAAAGTTTCAGGCAAGCCCTTCCCTCCCCAGATTATCGGAAAATCAAAAAGGGACCCTAGAAGCCCACACTGAGGCAATGGAGATACTTTATCAGGTTAAGAATCTTAAATCTTTGAAATGCCCAGGTCCAGATGGCTATGGGGTAGAGTGGTACTACAAGTTTGTGCCTCAACTCTTTCCAGGCCTTCTACCTGCATTCTGAGGGATGGCAATGGGGGACACACCCCCACCATCCTGGGACTACGCCATACTCTCTCCTCGTCTGAAACCTGATAAAGACCTCACCCTCACCACCTCTTATCGTCCCAATTCTATATTAAACACTGACTACAAGATTTTTATGGCCATGTGGACTAAGAGACTGGAACCCATTCTTTTGTCCCTAATCCATTCGGATCAATCAGGCTTTATAAAACAATGCAGCACATTGGACAATATATGTCGAGTTATGATCTTGTTAGAATATATCCATACAAGATGGATTCCTATGACCCTGTTAAGCCTTGATGCTGAGAAGGCATTCAGTAGGGTGACATAAGATTTCCTGTGGGCCACCCTATTGGGAGTTTTCATTTCCAGATGTTTTTTTTTTAAATTGGCTGAGAAATATCTATGCCCACCCTATAGCCTATATTCGGATAAATGGGGCTCTGTCTCCCCACATCTAACTCTAGCGTGGTATGAGACAGGGTTGCCCCTTATCCCCATTGCTCTTCGCCTTGTATGTAGACCCACTGGCAGCTGCCATTAGAGAGAATAATCAAATTGAAGGAATCCCGTTGGGACATCAGATATACAAAGTGGTATTATTCGCAGATGATATATTACTTACAGTCCTCTTTCCAGAGCAATCAGTCCCTGCCATCTGGGAAACCCGTGATGAATTCGAGAAACTGGCCAGTCTTAAACTTAATATGTCAAAAACTGAAGTTCTCCCACTATATTTTACCCCTACCCCAAGCTTCAAAAGAAAGCACCCCCTAAAATGGCAGTATACCAAACTAAAATATTTAGGAATTCAAATACCGATGCAATTAGATCCCCTAGAACTGATTATGAACCTCTTTCACTTTAAATCCAGTCGGACCTATCGAAATGGGCTAAACTACATCTCACCTTTTTCCAGAAGGTGGAGGCTGTTCGAATGAATATCCTCCCACGTCTTCTTTATTTATTCCAAAACATTCCAGTCTATCCCTCTCCTTTTTATTTTATGTCTTGGGACAAGATGATCTCTAATTTCATATGGGGAGGGAGCAGGCCAAGAATTTGATTTTCCCTTCTTCAGTTATCCTGGACGCAGGGAGGCGCTAACCTTCCAAACCTTACGTTTTACGCAATGGCATCTTTCATTAAAATATTATTTCTTTGGCTGTCCCCCACCTATAAATCTCCTTGGAAAGAAATAGAATTTACAATAAATGATTTACATGATATTAAGAAAATAGTTTTTGCCTCAGTAAGCCGGGGCCCCCACTTCGACAATTTTCGCCATGCACAGCTCAGGTTTTAAACAAGGGAAAGTCTTCCGAGAGACAAATTATGTCACACTAATATCAGAGGATGAGCATTTTTTCCCCCCCCAACAACTTTTGATTTAACCTTTGCCCTTTGGAGATGGTTGGGCTTAGAATTTTTTCACCAATTTCTCATTGATTCAGGAGTGGCCTCTTTTGAACCTCTGTAAGAGAAATACGGGCTTCCTGAGAGAGACGCTTATAGGTACCTTCAGGCCAAAAATGATATTTTATGCCAAAAGGACATACAAGCTGTCTTCCCCAGCCCATTACCAGAATTATGGAGACTATTGTTGGACACCCTGGGTGGAGCGGCATGGGGACACTTGATTGGTCACTTTTATAAAAATATTTAGAGATCAACTAGGGGATACATCAGAGTCCATTTTAAACAGCTGGAATAAGGACTTGGATCTTGAGGTCTCTTCCCCCTGGCAGCTTGCCTCTCCCACTGCGCTGAAGTTAACCCATTCAAATGTATGGAAGGACTTTGCATGGAAATGAAGGGCAAGATTTTTTCGATCCTCTGCGATTTTAGCCAAATATCTCCCACCAACTTTTGTCAAATGCTGGTGCAATTGTTCCTGCAGACTGGCCTATTTGGGAAGGACACAATTTTTGGCTGTGTCCACTGTTGACACCCTTTTGGTGTACCTTTCAACAACAGCGGTCTGTTTGCCTGGGGGAGTTTATAGACCTTACACCAGACATGATTCTACTATCCATATTTCCTCCACATAGGCCATTATGGTATCACACTCTGTTCCCTCTATACATATTAGCTGCAAAAAAGCTATCACAAGACACTGGATGTCTACTATCATCCCCACAATCTCAGATTGGAGAAAGGTGATAATAGAAATTTACCATATGGAGAGCTTAACAGCAAAATTACACAATAAACATACCCATTTCAGAGAGAAATAGCAATCATGGGTGCTATATCCCAACATGATTCAGATTTTGTTCCTTAAAAAGCTCACTTTTGATAAGGAGGGAAGGGGGAGGGGGCTTCCGTGCCATGGGGAAATCGAGGGCATCTTGGATCCATTTGCAAAATCGAATTCTACTTTGTGTTTTAACCAACCTTCTTCCAATAAGCATATATTTACTTACAGTATGTGCTGTGATCTCCACTGATATGTTTAATGAAGGAATTTTGGTTTTATAACATTATGTAAGGAAAGTATACAGTAATCTTTGTAACCCTTCAATATTGTAACTCTATGTGTCTCATTGACTAATAAAAAAGATAATTAAAAATAAAACTGCTGGTGATCGTGCCTTTGAAGTGGCAGGCCCAACTGTATGGAACTCCCTCCCATGTTCGCTGAGGGAGGTGCCCTCTATTGAAAGTTTTAAAAATGGCCTGAAGACACATCTGCTTAAGTTGGCATTTGTAGGAGTTTGATAATGTGATAGAGAGCACAAATTTTATAGTTTAGTTTTATAATTATGATTATTTATGATACATTTTAATTGAATTGACTGATAATAATTGTGTTTAACTAATTGTCCTGTACCACTGTAAAGTGCCCAGAGCCCCAGGGATTGGGCGCTTAAGAAATAAAGCATGACTTGACTTGATGGTGATTTCTTACACAAACTATAGTGGTGGTTATATAGTTCTTGCTCACTGTGATTTCTGTATCATATAATGTTTCATGATGTGGACAAATTTGATGGTTTTTTTTTTTTCCTTTTGGCAGGGGTTTTTTCTCTGGATCACCGGGGAAGATAATGGCGTGCAAATGCTGTACATGCTCTACTTTCTGTTCCCGTTCGACTATCTATACACTGCTTCTAGGAGCGATCTTTGTTGGCTTGGGCTCCAGTCGTATCATTCTCATGAAATTCTCAGCCAACGAAGGTAAGTGACAATAGTATATTCTCAGACTTAGATGAAAATGCCAGCTGCTATCAGCCATGTGGCCTGGTGGCTGTGCTTCTCACTGCCAAATGGCTTGGGGGATGGTTGAGAGTTGGGTGTGTGGTGGGATTGATGGACACTTTACTTACAAAGGTAGGAGGGCATGTGCCGACCAGCATCTCCTAACAGTTGACTTTAGAGAGTCTTTAGCATGTGCTACAGTGGGGCACTTGTCTGTCCTCCTGGTCAGGACAGTGTCTGGTCATGGTGGCCTCAGTACTTGGGTTGGGGGGGGTACCAAGGAAACCTGGGGGCAAATATCTGCTTTTGAGGCCTGTTCTGTGGCATCTGGCAGCATGCATCCACCTGGCGTATTGATGGCCTAGGTTTGTGCTCTGGGACCGGAACATCAGGAACAGATCAGCAGAGGAGGATCAAACATTAACTCAGATGTTCACCTCCTCTGGGGAGGGCAAAAGATCTTGCCGAGTAAATGTCTCATGGTGGCCGAGGGTGCTGGAGATGTCGGTGCGGTGCAGGATGGTCGGGGAATGTGTGCCTCTGGGGTGCTTGCACATTAGGAGTAGCGTGATCGACACAACCACCTTGCAACAGCATGGGATTAGAGTAAAAATTAGGTGGAAACCATTGGCAGGCATCAAGTACTGATGGATGAAGCCCATCACCTCATCTCAGTGGGCTGAACCTCCATCTCTACCTGCAACAACCTTGCATCTCACCTTAATGGTTTGGTGTTACAGCTGGTGCTAGGGGACCTTGGTTGGATCCCACCAAAGAGGGCAAGCTGAAGGTCTTTGGGAGAGGCACCAGTTGAGCTGTGCTCAAAGCTGTTGCTGGGAAGGCAGGGTGAGGTCTGGATGCAGGTGGACTCATCCTGGCTGCCCAAAGGGAAAGGAGTGAAAAAACAAATGTCTTTCGGATGAAACGTTAAACCAAGGTTCCATCTGCCTGTTCTGGTGGTTGTTCTGGTGGATGTCAAAGACCCCATGGCATGTCTTGAAAAGAGTAGGGAATTTTTTATTAAAAGAAAATATTAGCCAAATTACAGTACACTATAAATCAAACCAAATTCTCCGTGTCATTCTCAATCACACATTATACAGACTTGAGGAAAAGAGTTATGAACACACTAGCACAATCAAAAGAAAAACCTTAAATACCTCTGACTGCAAATATCTAATCAGTCCAATTAACTCCTCTCCCAAGTGCCCTAAATACATCTTTCTGTGAGGCTACATTTTCTTTTTCTCTAATCTCTTCGTTCAGATCACATCATTTGTGCTAATACAGCAGTTAAGTCTTATTCTGTAGCACATACTGGCACCGAGCTTGCCAGATGCACCATTTTAAACAATCAGACACAACCAACATTGTACTGCTTTGCAATTCTTCAATGGGTGTCCCAGATCTCCCAGAATTAATTAATGCCTTTAAATGTTGGCCATTTCCAATCTATTGCTAGAAATTTCCACAAGGGGGCAATATAAGTACATTTAAAAAGTAAAAGTTCCATGTACTCAATTTCCTGACCACATTCAGGCCTAAGACATTGTCTGTTTTTTTTTGTTGTTTTGCATTTCCTTTTACATTCAGATGTTCGTATACACATAACCATATTGTATCCTACATTTTGGGGGGGATTCTTGGGTCTGTCATTATATCTTTCAGTTATTATTTATTTATTATTTAGTTTTTGTTGACCGGGTAAGTGCGCTAGCCAACAAGTGACTATTTTCAGGCACGACCCGGGAGGTACAGTTACAGAACACAGTGATACATAAGAGATTACACAAAGCAGGATACATTTGCAGGATACATAAGAAATTACACAGAGCAGGATACATTTGCAAAGGACAAAGTCACACAGTGTAGTCAAGCATAAGCAATAAGGATAAAATTACATGTATTCAGTTATTGAGAACTAGGGGAGGTGGTAGGGGACAGGTGTGAGGGTAGGGCAGGAGGAGGCGGAGACAGGGGTGGTAGGCGAATAGCAAAAGGGAGGACAGTAGGGAGGTTAGGTGCCAAGTGCGGCATTAGCGGGAGAAGGTTACCACCTGTGGCCGGGACGGTGGAACCGGGAGTCGGCAAGAGAGACGGAGAGGTCGGGGAACAGGACAGTGAAACTATGGGTGCAAAAATAGAGAGGAGAGAGGGTGATGTGCAGGGAGGCGGTGGGGGACTAGGTGCAAGGGTGAGGAGGTTTGAACTAAAGGAATGGGGAGGGAAGGGTAGGGTGGGAAGGGCAGGGTATGGGGAAAGGGATGGCAGACACGGAACAGATAGGAAATGAGTGGGTAGAGAGATAGAGTGCACCTAGTAAGAGCTGGCGGAGCAGAAGAGGAGGAGGACAAGAGCGGCGGTGGCAGCATTGGGCGGTGAGTAGTAACCTGCGGCCGAGCCGGTGGAACTCGAGGCGGCAGGAGAGAGAGAGGAGTCAGAAACTGGTGGGAGGCAGGATAAAATAGGAGAGGGAGGGGTGAGGACTGAGCATAGGGAGAAGAGGGAAGAATAAAGAAGGAGGGAAAGCTGGCAGGGAGAGGTCAGAAAGGTGAAAGAAGGTAGGAAGGGTGGCGGCAAGTTACGGCATTAGCGGTACAAGGTAGCAACCTGTTACGGGCAGTGGAACGAAGGGCAGAGAAGGGAGTGGAGGCGGTTAGAGGGGTGGAGGCAAAAGAGCAGGAGAGGAGGGCAGGAAAAGGAGGGGAATGACAGGGGTACTGGAGAATGGCTAAGTGGGAAGGGAAGAGGCGGGGCTGGGAAAGTAAGTGTTACAGGAACAGAGGGTGCAGGATAAGGAATGAAGGTGGGGAAAACAGCTCAGGAGGCGAGGCAAGCTAAGTGACTAGGCAGTAATAGAGAGCTTTACAATTGGCATCAGAACAACAATGTTATACAGTATCAACAAACATGAAACATAAAAGCAAAAACAACCAAGAATAAAAAAGCCAAGTGCCTATAATACATAATAGGGAGGGAGGAGAACAGGTTAGGAGCATGGGATTCAAGAGGATCAAAACAAACACATTTGTCCATCAGGTAGGAAAGCTCTGAGATTGTGCTTAAATGCATCGTGAGAAGGAGCATTTCTTAGTCCCTGGGGCAGCAAGTTCCAAAAGTGAGGGCAGCATAACTGAAGGCTCCGAGCCCTTTTTGTCTGACAGAGAGGAATATTCAATAAGGACTTGTCAGAGGATCTAAGGTCCGTGAAGGTATAACGGTTGGAGTAGTTTGAGAGCTCAGCTGGCTTTGATGCTCTGATGATGGTGTCGAAAGGTTGCAGAGGTAATATGCCTGGTGGAGGAGGAGATAGCCAGCCAGTCTTTGTATAGCTGACAATGGTGCTTCAGCGGTGCTTTAGCCGTATACCTGCAAACATTGTTGAAGGTGGTGTCCCATTGGTGCAGAGCAGTTTTGCTGGCCATGGTTAGGATGGGAGCACCGTAGGTGAGGGTTGGTAACAGGATTCCTCTAGCAATTGCCAGTTTAGCGGCAGGGGTAAGCAGGTAGTTAGTCCTGTAAGCAGCCCTAGCTTACAATTGACAGATTTACAAGTTTCCTGGATGTGCAGCTTTAGGTCAAGATTTTGGTCAAGGTGAATGCCCAAGTAACGAAAAGCTAACAGACTCAGAGGGTTACTATTAATGTCAGGCACAGAGAGAGAAGAAGCAGGTTCTTAATTTGTGTGGGATCCAAATAGCATGGCTTTAGTTTTATTGGAGTTAAGGACAAGGCGTTGGGTGTGTAGCGCGCTGCACCAAGTGGAAGTCTGTGGTAAGGGCAGCATTCAGGTTGGTGATATTGTCAGAGTGGGCATAGATGACCAGGTCATCAGCATAAAGTAGTGAGTGGCCAGAGGTTACTACATCAGGAGATTGTTTACAAATAGTGAGAAGAGGAGAGGACGAGAATGGAGCCCTGAGGGCGCCAATATTGATAACAGCACTGTCAGAGATCGCGAGTTGAATTTCACTGCTTGAGTCCTGTTGGCAAGGTAGCTGCTGAACCAGGTAGTGACAGGGTAGGAGAAGCCCAGATTTCTGAGGGAGGCAAGTAGTAAAGGATGGTCAACAAGGTCGAACACTTTAGTGAGGTCGATGAAAACAGCCCCTGTTAGCTTCCCTTTGTCCATGTTGGTAAGAATGTCAGAGGAGAATTTTGCTAGTGCAATCATGGTGCTGTGGTGTTTTCTAAAGCCGTGCTGTGTTGTATTGAGTAAGTTGGAGTTTTCAACGAATTCGGTAACTTGAATAGAGACTAATTTCTCAAGGATCTTGCTAAGGACTGATAGTATAGCAATTGGTCTGTAGTTGGTCGTGTCATTTTTGCTGCCTTTTTAAACACGGGAGTAATTCTGGCCTTCCAGATTTCAGGGACAGAGCCATTGGAGGGATAGGGTGAAGATTCTAGCTATAGGTCCAGATATGAGGTGAGCAGCCATCTTTAATAGACGGGTTCCATTCCATCAGAGCCGGGCTGGTATTGTCAGAGATAGCTTTGAGCAGCTTGAAGACTTGATGCCTGGTGACCGCTTTGAAGTAGAATGGTTTAGATGAGGTAGGTGAATCGCCAGGGAATGTTGAGTTCAGTTGTGTAGCAGGAGATTGAAGGGAAGCTGTGTAGGCAGATAGGTCGGAAAACTGCTGGTTAAGCGTTTGCAATAGTGAAGGAGTCATTACAGTGGATACCTTGCAGGACCATTTCTGAGGGTGACAGCTTGCGTAGATCCTAAAAAGTTTTAATGTGGCTCCAAAATTTTGAGGTCGTTGGAGGGTTAGTCAGCAGGTTTTGACAGTATATGCTTTTAGCCTGCCTGATCGCGCCTTTGCAATCATTTCTATACTGCTTGTACAGGATAAGATCCAGGGGAGCCAGATTTTTTGTATTGTTTCCATTGCTTATCTGGACTTTTAACTTACATAGGAGTTCTTTATTTAGCCATCTTGACTGCTGACCTCTGACTCTTCTTTTTACCTTTGGGAGGTGTTTCTTTTGTACTTTGCCAAACCTGGTGAGAAATATGTTAAGGGCAGTGTCAACATTGGAGGTGGAGAAAACGTCAGTCCAGTCTATGTCAGATATGTCAGATAAGAAGGCTTGTGTATCGAGGGCAGCATAGTTCGTGAAGGTAATCAGTCGTGGTTGAGGAGCAGGCGTGGGCAGGAGCACCAGTGACAGGCGTTGGTGAGTGATCTGTAAGTGAGTCAGCCAGGACGGTAGCTTTGGAAACATGATCCGGTCTATTTGTAGGATCCAGTCCAGTAACGACCCTGATAGTGAAGGCGTGGTTCTAGTGCAGATAGTTATAAGTTGGTAAAATTGTGCTTCTGGATCAAAGATGCAAGGAGATTGTGATGTGGGCCCAGCCAGTTCAGGTTCAAGTCACCGAGGAGGAGTGTTTCATTTGTTTTACATTTTGAGAAGCGTGCTGCAGTAGGTTCTGGAGACCGTTCAGCCCACTGGTTGGCGGGTTATACACACAAGCGATATGTAGGTGTTTCGACCCGAGTGTCAGGGTTGCATGCAGCGCTTCACATAGCATGAGGGAATCAGGGTTAGGTAGGACGCTAAGAGACAGATGACTTTTATAGTAAATAGTGACCCCACCCCCTCTTGGACCCAGATCGATCTCGCCGAAGAATATTATACCCAGGTAGAGGGCAGGAGGTATCGGATACAGTAGGTTTCAACCAGGTTTCGGTGAGGCATAGTATGTCAGGATCCACCAACTTAGCCCAGGCTTCAAGTTCAGCCAGGTGACTCAGGAGGCTTCTAATGTTCATATGGGCTAGTACCAGGCCTTTTTTAGTGCTAGTTGAGGTAGAGAGTGGGGTGCAGAGTTTGGGACCAGGGTTAGATTCAATATCACCAGATAGCAGGAGGAGCCTCTGAGCCAGGTGTATAAACATGTCTACAGGGAACATGCCTGGCTTAATTTTAGGTATGCGACTGCCCAAGAGATAGAAGTGGAGGGATAGGTAGGTACAACCCCTTTTGAGTAGTATAAGTATAAGTACATAACAGGAGAGACAGGAGTATATACCTGGTGGTTAAGTCACAAGCCAACCGTAACCAGGATCAAAGATCTAGGAACTGAACAACTGTTCCCCCACAATCTTTTTTTTTTTTTTTTTTTTAGTATGCTTTTATTGCTGCCTTGTACCCCCTCCCCTGTAACTTACCACACAGGAGATACTCCCTGGATTGCTCCCCAGGGCAGGGTCACCTCACCAGCATGACTCAGTGACGATGGAAGAAGGGTGCCGGCAGGGGCGCCAACCGGCATTGTCTCCCTGGCATGCCCCCACAGGGTGGGGCGTGGAGTCGGCTGGATACAGCCAATGACGAGATAGGTCTGTTTGGGAGTGCCAGGGCAGACGATCAGAGCCGTGGAAGCGGGCGGGGCATCATAGATGGCGACTGCTTGTTATTTCCCCCTTGAAGAAGGAGGCGTGACATGCAGTGACACCAGCGTCCACACACCTCCTAAGGAATCTAGATGCTGGTCGCTGAGAGACCCCCAGTCTCCGCTAGGGGTCCAACATGGGCCGAACACACAGACCTCCACCCCCTGGAGAAGGAGAGCCATCCCTAGGATGCTCAGTCCTTCTCTCCCGCCCCGGCCGACCCTCCGATTTCCCAGGTCAGTTCCCGAACCCAAA
This sequence comes from Neoceratodus forsteri, assembly GCA_016271365.2. Classification (NCBI taxonomy): domain Eukaryota; kingdom Metazoa; phylum Chordata; order Ceratodontiformes; family Ceratodontidae; genus Neoceratodus; species Neoceratodus forsteri. The sequence continues at coordinate 650,068,556 of CM057458.1, forward strand.
CATTGGTGTTGCAGACGGACACCATGACGCTATGCCGGCGGGCCGGCCCACATAATCTTTTTGTGAAACATTGCATCACAAGTACTATGAGGACAGGCTGAAGGACTTGAATATGTACTCCCTGGAGGAGGGAGGGAGGGGATATGATAGAGACATACAGGTACCTTACAGGGAGGAACAGGCTGCAGGAATATACCATTTTCCAGTGAAAAAGATGTTCCAGGACAAGAGGGTATGGGATGAAGTTGAAGAGAGGGCAATTTCAGAGGAAATGTGAGGAATAATTTCTTCACAGAAAGGGTGGTGAACAAGTGGAACACCCTGCCAGAGAAAGTGGTGGGGGCTGAAACAATCACAGGATTTAAGATTGCATGGGATAGACATAAGGGAATTCTGGTTGTCAGGAGTAAGGGGCAACAGACTTCTAGAAAAAACATAAACTTACAAGTTCAAATGGGCAAACTGGGTGGGCCATAGGCCCTTATCTGCCGACAGTATCTATGTAACATCTAAAGATAAGTTCCACATTTTTATTTTCTAGAAATAGTTTTGTATCTAAAAGAGTAGGGGAATTTTCCTCATGTCATACTATTGCTCATACTACGGAAGGTAGGGAGCAGGAGAAGGTGCTGAGCCCATAGATACTGCTGCCCTGCTATTTCAGCGGTAATGCTTGCTGTTCTGTCACCCCATCACATATTTATCTAATCTGCTTTTGAAGGCAGCCTTAGATGAGCTCGTGAACATTTTCAGAGGTAATTTGTTTCACAACCCTGTCACTCTTTGGGTATGGGAGAATTTTCTGTTGTTGGTTTTAAATGGTAACCGATGACCCCTAGTCTCACCATAATCAGGTATGTTTTCAACGTTTAACTCTGTCATGCGAAAGGGATCCTGCATGACGCTGTGAAGCATCGTCATACCCCTTCCCTTACTCTTCATTTTTATATAGGGACATCAGGTTGAACTCTCTAAGTTGCTTTGCATATGGCAAGTCTGATAGTTCTTTAAAGTTGTGGTGCAGCTTGTCTGTGCCCATTTGATCACATCATTCTCTCTCCTTGTTTAAAAGGGGCCCAGAACTGAGAACCATAGTTAATTAAAGGATGCACACATACACGATACAGTGATGCTAGAATTTCGATACTGTAACTTTTGATTTTTTTTTTTAATTGACCACCATACTCTTAGCTTTTGCGACTACTAAGAAACATTTGTTCTCTCATACTCATGTCTTCACAGAACAGGACTCCCCAAATCCCTTTCAGTTTTAACCAGGTGAATAGGAGTACCTTGTACAGTTTATCTGTGCCTTAAGTTCTTTTTTCCCCATGTGCAGCATCATGCATTTGTCATGACTGAATTTCATAACCCATTTTATTACCTATGATCCTATGTGTTCTAGGTCCCCTTGGATGTGTTTACATTGTTCTCAGTTATTGCTAATGTCACCTAACTTAGAATCATCTGCGTATTTATGGCACCAGCCACCTAAATGTTTTCCTGATCAGAAATAAACATATTGAATGGAACTAGCTCCAGAACAGATCCCTGGGGAACTCGCATGCCACTGGGCAAGAATTTGATACAGTCCCATTTATGATTTTCCTTTGGGTACGGTCTTTTAACCAGCTAACTATCCATGACCTTAAAGATATGGGAATTTTTAGAGGTTGGAACTTAGTTGACAGAACCCAGTGAAGACCTACATCAGATGCTTTTTATGAAGTCTTAAAAGTATAAGGTCAACTGAATTCCCTTGATGTAAATTAAGGCTCATGCTTTTGTAAAAACATAAGCTGGTAGCTGTTGATCTTTGTTTAGAAAACTCATGTTGACACTTATCTTCTTTCTCTTCATTATGTGTATATGTATGTGTGTGTGTGTATATATGTATGTGTGTGTATATGTATATATGTGTGTGTGTGTGTGTGTGTGTATATATATATATATATATCTATCTATCAAAGCCTTGTACATAATTACAAACATCATAAAACAAAACAACTAAACTTAAACGTTGTTTACAATATAATTTAAATACATCAGTTAAAATTATCACAAAATACCAGATAAAATACTGAATGCTTGCTTAAACAAGTACATTTTTGGGCCTGTTTTAAAGCTCACCACGGTCCCACACTCTCTAATCTGATGAGGTAGAGAGTTCCACAGGGACGGGGCACCAAACATAAAAGCCCGGGCCCCAGATGTTTTCAGCCACACCCTGGGAACCTCTAACAGCCCCTCGTCAGTTGAGATGAGAGGACGGCCAGGGCTGTAGGGAATCGGGAGCTCTTGCAGATAGCTTGGACCCAGTCTGTGCTGGGCTTTGTAGGTCAGAAGACTGACCTTTAAGGTGATCCGGCACTGTACAGGCAGCCAGTGCAGTTCGCGCAGCATGGGAGTAATATGACTTGAACGAGAGGTCCCAGTCAGCAACCATGCCGCAGCATTCTGCACCAGCTGCAAATGATGGATAGCAACCCCTGGAAGCCCCAGGTAGAGGCAGTTGCAGTAGTCCAGGCGAGAAGTCACAAAGGTGTGGATCAGCGTGGGCAGGTCACCGGACGGAACAAGATGCCTAATTCTGGTGATGTTCCTAAGATGATAAAAGGAGGACTTGATGACTGCCGACACCTGCGAACGCAGTGTCAGCCCATCGTCAAGCACCACCCCAGATCACGCACCTGTTCAGAGGAGGACAGCTGTGCACCCTCAAGCCAAATACCAGAGGGCAAACCCACTACTGACATCTCTATCCGGTGACCCGGATCCACCACCAACACCTCAGTCTTCCCGGAATCCAGTTTCAGCCAGCTGGATTTCATCCAGTCATGGATTTCCACTAGACAGCTGTTAAACATCGAGACCGCTTTACTCTGGTCGGGCGCAAAAGACCGATAGAGCTGTGTATCATCAGCATAGCAGTGAAACCTCAGCCCATATTGTCTTACAATGTCTCTGAGGGGTAGCATGTACACTGCGAACAACATGGGGACAGCACTGAGCCCTGAGGGACCCTGCACGGCAGAGAGAATGGCTCAAAGGAAAAAAATACACCACCACCCTCTGTGATCTGCTAGCGAGCAAAGCTTGAAACCGTCTGAGAACTGGACCAGCCAGACCACAGATAACCCTCAGGCGCTCGAGCAGTACCCCATGGTCCACAGTGACAAACGCTGAGGACAGATCAAGAAGCACCAAGATGGAATGGCTCTTCTGATCTCTCACCATCAGCAGATCATTGAGCACCCGAACCAGAACAGTCTCGGTACTATGTCTTTTCCGGAAGCCAGACTGAAGAGGATCAGAGACATCATGGATGGTAAGATGGTTCTCCAGTTGCAGTGCAACTACTTTCTCAGTCACCTTCCCAACAAAAGGAAGGTTAGAGATAGCTCTGTAGTTAGCAAAGCAGTTAGGGTCCAAAGCAGCTTTCTTAAGGAGCAGTGTCACCACTGCCTCCTTCAGGGAGCTGGGAAACTCACCCGACTCTAAGGAGCACTACACAATCTTTGCAAGGACCGGGCCGATGGACTCAGTACACCCCAGTAGTAGTTGGGCCCAGATCCAAACTACAACACGTTGGATGCAAATTCTGGGCAATCCTCACAATGTCCACGATCTCCAGCTGAAAGATATCCATGAAAACCGAGGGGGAGTGACCATGCACCAACCACCATCAACCTCCATAGAGAGTGCAGGAGGGATCTCGGCCCTGATGTTGGTCACCTTATCCACAAAGAACTGAGCAAACTCATCACACTTAACTTGTGAAAAAGCTCCTTAAACCTGTAGACAGGTTGGGTTACACAACCTGTCCACAGTTCAAAAGAGCTGAGTAGGTAGATTCTGAGCCGCAGCAATCTCACCGGACAGGAACTATGCCTTCTTACATGCGATTGCTGATTGATAGCTTTGATAATGATCCATCAATCTATGGTGATCAGCTTCAAGAGCCGGTTTCTGCCAACGATGCTCTAGCCTTTGTCCAACTCGTCTCACCTCCCATCAAACCAAGGGGACCAAGGGCAGAGAGAGAGGGCGAACACAGTCTGGGGTGATAGAATCCAGAGCTTCAGTAACAGCCTTATTATATGCTTGATCTGAATTCTCTGGATCCTCTCCTGCCATTATTCCATGATTTTCCCTGGTGTACTTGTCAGACTTGCTGAGCAGTAGTTGGCTGGGTCAGATCTGTTTTCTTTATTATGTTTGTGCATATGCGCACATGCTGCGAACATCTTGCTATGAGAGTGGATTTTGAGGGGTGTGACACTGTCAGGCCAATGCAGAGTGGTCCTTAAGGGGGTCATTGGTGTCACATCAATCATCAGCCAGCCTGATCATGACAGTGTTCTGGCTTGCTGGGTGGAAACTTTGTGTATTTCAAAGAAAAGAGCCGACCCAATCATAGGTCGGCTTTTTCCTTTGATCTACGCTGCCAAGCAAGCACAGCTGATCTGTCACGATCAGCCTGCTGAGGAATTAAACTGTGTAACAAAAACAAATGTCCATCGATGTCTGTTACTGGCAGCGCTGTAATGGTCCACCCCCCCCCCCAACTAATGTACAAAGAATTTATTTTTCAAAGTGAAGTGCATTTTTCCTTCATTACAAACCCCTGTACTCTGATGAACCCCCACCCAAGGAGTTCCTCTTAATGTACTGTTGGCCTATCTAGGGAATGTGTAGCCTGCACTTAACAGCGAAGCTGAAATTGACTGTTTGAAAAGTTTTTGACTAAACATGCAGTAGGCCTGAAATCCCACACCTCAGATTAGCTGCTCCCTTCTCATTACTTTACTGATATTATTTATTCACCTATAATGTAGGGAAGTGCATTACTCTAGGAACTCGTATGCCATGGTGCTCTCACATAATCTGGTTTCCTCCTGTGATCTGGTGATGTGATGAAATGTGCAGAGTGGGAAAGGGGTGGTTCTCAGTTTCTCAGTAGTTCTGTTGATATAATTGCATTTGTAAAGCAGAAAAATGAACAGGAAAATGTGTGTGTTGGAGGGGCTGGTGGGGTTCTATGAAATAACAGTAATCGCGGAGTAGCAATCGCTGTTTGAGCGACTACATTGCCGAAAATGAATTTCGGTGATGTACACTCTTGGTGAACTACAGGAGGGTGCCCGAGATCTATGGTTTTCTGTTTTTATGTGGGGGGGCTTTGCCCTCCACACCCCCATACTAAAGGATTCTCAACTCCAGGAGGGTGCAAAACTTAAAAAAAAAAAAATGACCCAGTGCAAAAACGCGATATTGCCAGGAACCCTCTCAACCCTGGCCTGCCACCAACCCACCACGCCACATGGCCAACTTGGCAGTCCACCGCTGTACTACACCCCACAACCCCTCCCCTTTCCTTTCTGCCCGTCACACAGCGTGGTCCCCGCCGTGCATGTGTATACATAGCAACATCCTGTCTCTTTATTCGCCTACCCCCCTCCCACATATCCGGTCACTACCCTGCCAGGTAGCCCTGTGCACGGGCGCCGTGATTGTCGCCCTTTTTGAAAACGCTCAGTCTCAGTCACGCTGTACACCAGATACTGGGCGGAGGTGGACGTCAGTGCTGTTAACCATGTTTGGTAACTGATAAGTGCCATGACCTCCGACAGTTTACATGAGACTACTGTGTGTAATTGCAGCGCAAGTTACTGTACCAACTAAAGAAGTTCTACAAAGTTGCAGAAATGGAACAAAAGAAATTTAAAAAAATAAATTTTTTTTTAAAGTACTGCATGCCATTAGACAAAAATCTGCACACGGAGATTTCTGAGATGGCAGTAAACTGAATATTAATTTAAGTAGACCTGGAGTTGGGCACTGCTCTCGGAGCAGCTGGCAGCTGCCATCCCTACCTCTCAGTCACTGTCACCTCTTCCTCAGGCTCACCCTGTACACACACTCTCACTTCAACCCAAGTGCCTTGCTCCTCAGCTCTTTGTTCTCGCTCCTTTCTTCTTATTCTACCTGGATTAGTTTGTTTTTTTTTTTAATCCAGAAGTAGTTTAAGGAATCAAATACCCTTTCTGCACTTATTTATATCCGCTATTAATTGTGCACACCTTAGTTCTTTCTACTCGACCTATACTTTATCTCCTTTTTATTTTCTGCCATAACTATTCCCCTTTCAGGGCTCTGGAGTTTCTGCACTGACCTTTATTTCCTTTCTTTTCTTCCCAACTCGTCTCTGCTCCCTTTCTCTGTCCTGCTCCACTCCCCCAGTCCTCTTAGGATCGCTTGCCCTTGGCTTCAGTAGTTACTCTTTGACTCAGTCTGATGAGCTCCCTATAAACAGCTTTCTCTCTGGCTCTCAGTGTGAGCTGAAACTCTTATACCCTGCAGGGAGATGCTAACTACTTGCTCCAACCGCTTAAAGTGACAGAGCTCAATTCTGAAATAAGCTTAACTTGTCTGGTTGGTTTTCTGAGTAAGCTTGAACCTGAGGGTAGTCATATCAGATGACCTAAAGGTAGGCAAGCAATGTGAGAAGGCAGTAAAGAGGGCTGGGGGGATTCTGGGATGCACCGGGGAGGCATCACCAGTATCAGAGTATCATAGTAAAAGCCAGCAGAATAGACCCCATGGTCTATCGTGTCTGCTCGGAAGCTAGCCCCCTACTAGGATCTCGGTCCTCCACCCCTCCCAGCCCCAGAGGTGGCCCTCCTTGGCCTCAGCTTCCCCCTGTACCTGTCCCAGCTCTTCTTGAATCCATCCAGTAGAAAACAGGAAGTTGTTATCCCTCAGTACAGACAGTTGGTGAGACCCCATCTGGAGTACTGCGTGCAGTTCTGGAGACCCCATCTCCATAAGGACATAGACAGGAAGAAGGCAGTCAAGAGAAGGACAACTACAATGGTGCAGGGTCTGCACCAGAAACCATACGAAGAGAGACTAAAGAAGCTTAATATGTATACCCTCGAGGAGAGGGGGGGACATGATAGAGACTTTCAAGTACCTCAAGGGAATCAACAAATTCTAAGAGGGTAGCATGTTTCAGAAAGAGATGTGTGAGAACAAGGGGGCACAATTTGAAGATAGAGGGAGGATGGCTCAGGGGCAACGTGAGGAAGTATTTTTTCACAGGGAGGGTAGTGGACGCATGGAACTGCCTCCCTGAGGAGATCATGGGGTCAAAAATAGTGGGGGAATTCAAGAATACATGGGACAGACATAAGGCAATTATAGTGGGAGGTAGGAGGAAGTAGGCTGTTGGTTATCTAGGATCTGCAGCTTATTCAGTAGGTAGGGAAATTGGCAGACTGGGTGGGCCAAGAGGTCCTTATCTGCCATCAAAATGTAGGTTTCTATGTAGATTTAATTCTTTGATATGAAAACAGTATGTGTGTTGTTTCCCACTTTGAGCTTACAGGATGGAGATATTTGCAACTCTTCCTTAGTGTCATTATACAGGCAACCCACTTAGTCACTACCGTACTACATTTTCTGGCACCGTACAACCTCTAGCACATGAAGACCCTCTGTAGCTAGGTGATCAGGTCGCCAGAGGGTTCCATGCACCATCCTGTCTGTGGGATGTGGTTAATCAGATCTCTGTTCTGACAAAAAAAAAAAAAAACACACTGCATGCATATTTTAAGCAGTAATAGTAACTGGTTAGTGATTATCAACTGTGGTCAGAAGCTGTCAAGCTTCGTTATACATGGCCATGTATAGTCACCTGCATATAATGGAGTTTGATTATACACGGCCATGTATAATCACCCGTGTATAATGGAGTTTGGCCAAGCACCTTTTGCAAAAATTCTAAAATCACTCGTACTAGCGCTACTGGCTCCTCGCACTGTCAACTTGATCTCGCCTACCTCACTGATGCTGCCGAGTGGGAATCTAACTTGCATGTGGCTGAACAGACATTTCTCACAGAAACCAAAAATAAGCAGCAGCCTACTGACATCTGTCTATCCACCTAAAAAATGGCACATTCATCACCATTTCAGTAATCTAGTGACCTAGAAAGATGATAATTCATAGAGGAGCAAGAAAACAGAAACACTGTAAGAAAAACTGAGATGACATTAGGCTGTTCAACAAGTACCTCTCCAACACAAAAATCAAAGGAACCAGTTATTATAAAAAATAAAAAATAAAAACATGGGGAAGTGTTTGTCAGCTCGGATTTTATGCACACCCTCAGTGTGTGTGATGCCTTGATAAACCCCTCGAGCTTTGCTCATGGAGTTTATGAGGCATTGCACCCCTGAGGTGTGCATAAAATCCTTGTTGCACACACTTCCCCATGCATTATTCTATGTGTAGTAATTATTGCATGCCTGTTGTATTTCATTGCACAAACTTTGTATTTCTTGTTTGTTTGAGTTTGGTAGCCTATAGAGCTAGTGTACTGCCTAAAACTAATATTAGATTTTAAAAGCAGCCAACCATTACCTTTTATACCTGAGGTACTTTGTCTTTTCCCTTTGTTTAATTAGAAGGTTGTTTACCTGATGTTAGTAGGTGTGATGTGTGAAACAGCTCTTAGCTTGGCAGCTGACCTATCTTGCTGTACTGCCCCACACTACATCAGCAGCATTGTGATTTCACTGACTGCGACATCACTGCTACTTAGGAACGGCAAGGGAGTGACTGCAAGGTCATTCACCTGTGATGTCACTGTCAGTGAGATTATAATGCTGCTGATGTTGTGTGGGGCAGTAGAATTAGACATGTCAGCTGCCAGGCTAACAGCTGTTCTGCACATCCAGCACAGTATTATCACATAGAATACGTTGTGGTCAGCAAAAGGACTAAGAATACTTCAGAAATAAAAAATTACTACGCCGGTGACCTGGGTCGGGAACAGACTCCGGTCGCTGGGGGGTCAGTGGAGTGAGGGAGGATTGAGCATCCCTGCGGATGCTCTCCTCTCTCTGGGGTGGGATACCAGGGGTGCTTCTATCACCCGATGTCCCTGAAGCCGGTGGAAACATGGGCTTTCGGGGCACTGGCAGCTCTACTGGAGTCTGGGAGGGGGAACGCTGTTAAGCGCATGGCAGTCTGTGTGCATCATCACATCGACAGCCTGGATGTATGTCTTACGCGCAGGCATATCAGGAGGATGGGAGGAAAACTGAGAAAATGTAACATCCCTGGCCCTACATGTGTAAATGAAACTGGGGATGGACGCTTTGGTTTGCTCTCATGGATTTGAGTAGGAGTGAGGAGGTACGAGGCCTCCTCTGAAGCCATGGGAGCCGGGCAAATAAATTTAAAAAAAAAAAAAAAAAACGAAATAAAAAGTTACAACTGACTACTACTTAAAAGTTGTATTATTTTCCTGTCTGCCTGTTTTGTCTCCACTAGCTTTTTAAGCCAGTAAGTAACTGGTCCTGCGAGGGATGTAGTTTTAATCCAGAGGGATTAAAAGCTTGGTTTTATTTGTGATGTCTAATGAATTATTTGCTGTCTTTACATATACAACAGGATCCTCTCCCTTTCTTCCTTTTCTATCCTTCCTGAAACCTTTGTAATTGGTTTATGTGGTATTTCATTCAGTCTTTGAATCCCACGAGCTTTCAGTAATACCAATGATTTCAGGATCGGGTCTCTTGATGGGAGCTTCTTCTTAATCAGTTTTAGTTGTTATTGAGACTCCTCACGTTAATCAGCATCTCCTGCCAGCCAGCTCTTTTTAATTTGTATATCATTATTAACTGAGGAGTTGTAACTGGTTTCAGGGTTTGGCTTAACTAGTACAAAGTGTGATTTGGGTTTACGTGCATCACCAGCCATTGTCCCCAAGATGCCTAGTTGAAATGTACATGTAATGAGAAGTTAATTGTGCCTGCCAGTAAACTGGCTCCCCTTCTTGTTCAGATGGAGACCATCTTGTTCATAAAAATGTGATTTCCCATAAAAATCTCCCCAGTTTGTTTGGAAAGTGAAATGTTTTTTGTGTGCCCATTTTTTTTTTTTTTTTTGGTATTTGTAGCCAAGCATTGATTCACCCCGTTGCCTGTTGTTTGTAAAGGGACACTTTCGTAAACAGAAGGATCTCAGAAATAATAATAATGATGCTGCCACCCCCAGATTACAGTTTCTTTCCCAAACATTCAAAATCTGCAAAACATTCCTGTTCAGGGGTTCTCCCTGCATCATTGGTGCCTAGATGTATAACCACCGTAGGAGAGTGTCCTGATTGTTGTAAAATATCCTCGTCTGTCAGATATGTTCCATGTCCTTGCTCCAGGGAAACAAGTTACCATGGTGTTTAGTTTGTCCTTCCTTGAGATTTTAGAATCCTAAAGTGTATTATTGAGTCCCCTATTACAACCCTCTGTTTAAGCGTAGGAGCATCTATTGGTGGTGGATCTGGGGCCCTTTAGTGGGTATAGTTAGGGCCCCTGGTGTTCTGCGGCAGAATTTTCTGATTTCTGCCGCAGGGCTTCTTGACTTCTGCGGCAGCATTTTCTGATTTCTGCGGCATGATTTATTCATTTCTCTGGCAGAATGCAGTCCTATCATTGGCTAAATATGATGTGATGTCATCGATGACATAATATGCTAAGCATAGAGGAGGAGCTTCAGGACAAACGAGGTGGGAAAGAAAGCCTGACACTATGGAAAAACAGTATATTTATATGAAAATTCACCAAAAACAATGAATTCTGCGGCACTATATATATTCTGCGGCATGATGCAAATTCTGCGGCAAATTCCTCAACCGCAGAACTGCAGAATTCAAGGGGCCTTGGGTATAGTTTGTAGTCTGTTTACCTTCCTGCTTGATTTCTGTTGGTAGGCCTTTCATTGGCTGTTTTATTTATTGGAGATGTAATATCGGATTTGCAGTCGTGAGCTTGATACACCAACATTATCTGTTTGAATGTCTAAGGATATTCCTAGATTCCTTTTCAAGGACTAGAACTTCAGATCTGTTGGAGGGGTTTAGTATATCTTAGGAAGACAGTGTCCTTCTTTGTCTTTTATGGTGTTTATTTGGGACAACCATGCACCAGTGATTGTCATGTGAACCCATTTCCCTCTTCTCTCACCCTTTTATTTGAAATGTTTTCGGAGTAGTAGCTGACATCAGAATCTACTTCTTCCTCTCCAGTACATTTGCTAAGGTTTTGGTCTTTGGAATTCTCTGTTTGATGTGCTTTCTGTACCATTAGCTTTTCAGCCTTGAGTGTGGCTAGTAAACTTTCCATTATGCTGATTTCTAGTACATTTTTAATCTCCTCATTTAGCTTCATTATTTCTTTTTGTGCTGAGGTCAGAGATGTGCATTTATTGCAAGTATATTTCCCTGTATAGATAGCTTATAACTGAATCTGATACATTTCACACCTATCACACTGGCTGACACAATCCCCTGTGGAGAGATACAGAAGTGTATTCTCCATTTTGGGTACCTTTAAACATGACAAGGACAGACAGTTCAGAACAAGGACAGATTATTTTTTTTTTATTTTCTCCTCACATCTGGATGCCACTGATGGGGAAAGGGAATGTGACTGAGGTAAGGTAGAAAATCTAGTCCTTCAAGTCAACTTCTGATTGTGCCTTTAAGGTGCAACCTATCAGTAGAGGAATGGTAAAGGACAGCAACAGAGGTTTCTTTTTTTGTTTGTTTGTTTTGTGTCTCGAGCCCTGGTAGCTCAGCTCCCGCTCATCCAGTCCCCACTGACCCCTTGGACTAACTTCATCTGGCGGGGCTGCCGAGTAGACACGTACCCTACAGAGACTGGCATTGGTTCCTGACAGACCCCTGAACTGCCAGTGTGCCTCCCTGGCTTACCCCCCCCCCCATGTGGGGGCCACAGGGTCGAGCCATTCCCGACGGAGGACTGAACTTGGTCACCAACTGAGTGTCACAGCAGGTGCAATGGGACCAGGAAGAGGGACGGCATTTTTTACATTCTTAGTCCCTGGGAGATGCGGTGTGCAGTGACGTAAAGCACTGACATCCGGCAAGCCTCCCCTACAGTTCAGCTCCAGTCGCTACTCCCCCTGGCTTCCGCCAGGGGTCAATCCACCGATCACTCACCCGTCCCCTTGGAGGAGGAGGCAGTACATGTGACGCTCAGTCTTCCTTCCTTGGCTGGCCTTCTAATTCCTCTGGTCCGTTCCTGAACCTGAGGCATTGGCGTCGCAAGTGAAAGCCCTACCACTGCACCGGCAGGCTTCCTCTTTTTCCCCCCGGTTGAACTGGCATGGCAAAGACAAATTTAGTTGTGTACAGTACAGTTACAGGCTCAAGGAACACATATATCAAAAACCTTTAACTGGATCCAGCTGTTCATCATGCATTCAAAATTAGCTCTGATATAAAAGTTAATCACATACTGCTGTATCTTCCATTGGCGGCTCAGAGCACCTTGGGAGGGAGCCAAGAACAAAAATAATCTTGCCAGACACACCACATGTAATCGGCTTCATCTACTGACTTAAAAAAAATTCCCAAGATCTTGGAGTAGATAAAAAAGTGCTTCTTTAATAACCATAAAATTACCCAGTAGTACCCCTACACAGAGTGTCAATGTTTTTCATTGCACTGATGCTCTTTCAAGACAAATACTACATGTCCACTGTCACCAACCCACTCAGCAGGTCAGGCCCTCTGCTCCCACAGTACCAACTTCCGAGTGCAGTATTGTGAACAGGTAACAGAACAGGGTAATTCTACTGTCTGCTTGTGGGTCTGAATCACCTTTAGTTTCAAGTTCTGGGAGGATTCAAACTGTGAACCTTATGCTAGTGTACCCAAATGTACAGGTTCAGATAATATGCTCTTCGGGGATGCCAGATATCTTTCACCTAAGGGCACCTAACCAGGTATCCAAAAATGAACCTTTAAAACTCTACAAAAGACCTTAGGTATATTCTTACCTTTTTCCAGTTTTGTAACACCATCAAGCTTGTGAACAGCTGTCAAATTTAACCGTCTATACGTCACATGCAAAAGAGAAAGAACTTCGAAGACACACCCAGGCAGTCTTTTCAAATGAAAGATTTACTTAAAAATGGACAAAAATATGTAAAATGTAAACATAGAACACTATATCACAAAGCATAAAATCACTTAAAAAAAAAAAAAAGCTAAGAAACTACAGACAAACTCCTGCCAACATACAGTTAGACTTTTGCTATCTAATGTATTACCTCTATAAGTTAGATCAGAGATCTTGTTTCTTAAGAGTCCAACAAGAAAAATCGCACAGATCAGACACAGTATTCAGTTTAAACTGTCTGTCTCACACACCCCTTCCATGATGTCATCTAGCTTCTCCTTTCAGAATATAAAAAATATACAAAACAGGACGTCCTATCAGCAGGTATATTTAAATAATGTGATTTCAGCAAAAACTAATTTCCCAAATTATGACAGTCTTTAAATCAAGCCTCTCATTTGATGCTGATCAGTCTGGCTTCTGAGCCAAGCATAGCACAGTGTCTGCCCTTGCGAAGGTAACCACTGACTGGCAAACTGCCTTGGATGCCAAGAAGCATGTATTCGCACCCTGCCTCGACCTTAGTAAGGCGTTCAACACTGTGGACCACAACATAATGCTTAACTCCCTAGGTAGCATGGGACTTAACAAACATGCCATTAAGTGGTTCACTAGCTACCTCACTAATAGACAACAACAAGTCAAAGTTGCGGGAGACCTGTCCTCTTTGAAAACCTTACTAAGAGGCATCCCGCAAGGCTCTATCTTGGGGCCAATCCTATTCGCTGTTTATATCAATAAACTTGACTCGCATCTGCACTCAGCCAAAGTGCACTTATTTGCAGATGACACAGTTCTATACACTGCCAATTATTCTCTGTTCATGTCCCATGAGGACCTACAGTAAGATTTCAACTCCCTCCAGCATAATCTCTTGAAGCATAAGCTTCTCCTGTTTTTTCTATGGGTTCACAAAATCCATAGAAAAAACAGGAGAAACAGACAAGTGCAGGTTCTGTAGTACAGAATTAGAAACAGTTGCGCATCTCGTGGCTGGATGTAAAGTACTCATGGCAGAAGGCCTGTATACTGAAAGACACAACAATGTAGCAAGATTGAGTCACTGGAAACTGAGCAAAAACTATAACATACAGGTAGCAGAGAGACACTGGAAACATGAACCACAAAGAATGAAGAAGTAATGCTCACATGGGATCACCCAATACCAACAGCCAAGAAAGTGGAAGCAAGAAAACCCGATATTGTAATACAAGAAAAGAGAACAAAGGTAGCATTGATGATTGAAATAGCCACCCCTAGTGACTACAGTGTGCTGCTGCGTACAGAGAGACACAAAATCATGAAATACCAAGATATGCAGTCAGAAACCAAACTGATGTGGAATAAGGACACACAGATTGTTCCAGTAGTGCTTGGAGCAATGGGACTAATCAAAAAGAACTTTCAGGCACATTTAAATATGCTACCAATACTTGTGACACCTTATGAACTTCAAAAGGAAGCCATTTTGGGGATGTTGCATGTGCTGAGAAGAGCGCTCTCAGCAAACATCAAAGATTAATACAGTACTAATTTCTTGAGTTTTAGCCCTGGCTAAAGAATGGGGTCCATTCTTGCCACGGTATTAGAAATCCCTAAACATTTGGAGACACTAACCCCAAGAAAACTAAAGCTATGATCCTCTCCCCGTCTACCGCCCCAGGACCTACCTGCAACCCGCAGATTCTAACTCTGCTAGGCGAACCCTTGAAAATTGTGGCCACCTTCAAATACCTTGGATTCTGGCTTGACAGTAAGCTTACTTACCATTGCCATCTGAATGAATTATCGAAAAAACTGAGACAACGCTTAGGTATTCTCTTCCGCTTTAAGCCCCTTCTTACCCTCGATGCCAAACTGAAACTAGTACAGTCTACATTCTTACCTCTACTGGACTATGCTGACTTCCTCTACATCAACTGCTCTCCTACCGTTCTCCACAATCGCGACACGCTGTATCACAGGGCCCTTCGGTTCATTCTTAACCTGCCTTTCTGCACCCACCATTGCCTGCTGTGTCAAGCGCTGGGATGGACCTCACTTACTGTAAGGAGAAAAAGGAATACCCTCTTCTGGATATATAGGGCCTTGTCCGACAAGTTACCAGTGTACATATCGAGACTATTTGAGTGTGCCAAGGTGTCATACGGGCTTAGAAGAGTCTCATTTATCTGCTTTCAAACACCTAGAGTACGGTCTTCACATGGGTTATCTGCTATCAGCTTCTCCCTCCCGTCTATCTGGAACACCATGCAACAGAAACTGAAGCCTATGGCCCTCTCTGGCCCAGTTACCATCAAGGCATTGATTACAAAATACCTTAAAGAAAGCTGCTCGTTACAGATGACCTGTGTAACTCAATTTGCCTGCTGCCTCCTGTGACTCTCCTTAAACTCGCAGCTCCCTCCCAGCGAACCATAATTCTCCCCACCCCTGCTTTCCCTTCACTTATCATATCATACTGCCTGTTCTTAAATATCATCACTAGCCCCCCACTCTCATGCCCTCTCTGTTTATTGCCTACTCGCACTAGCCGTCCATCGTAACACGACCACCACCCTGTCCCCCCCCTCACCCTTACCCTACACCTCTCACGCCTCTTCTTTGATCAACATCCAACTAACTCTCAAGTCCCTTCTGTGAACTACCTTCGACCTTCAATGTCAGAACTAACCCTAGTACCAAGGCCTATTTCCATTCAAGCAATAGGTCACATATATGTCAACACTATTAGCTCAAGTACTCTGTTAGCTTTACATATGCTCATTGTATACTGTTGTCATTCACTCTTATTTTATTTTTTTTGGTTGTCTTTGCTTGTATACCACTATGTTCTATATCAATATGTGATTCATTTGTCTATGTCCAGGACCACTTTGAAAATGAGCTTGCTCAACGGTGATATGCCTGGTTAAATAAAGTTATTGACTGATTATTGATTGATTGAGTAGTTGCTCTTCCCCGCCACATCAAAGGATTTGTATGACTTTAGCACCATGGTGGGAACATGTTTTTCCTCTAACGTCAAAAGTTTATGAGCCCTATATCCTGGCAGCTGGGTCAGTTCTAATTAAGTCTCTCTGGTCTTTTAATTACCTCGTGGTTTCAGGTTAATATATCCTGTTATTTCCACTAAAACCTGACCCATGGCACTGCTGCCTTATGGAGACAAATCACACACTACATTTTTATATTACAGATATCAAAGAACAATCATAACCAGCTGACCGAACGTCACAGTCACCTTATATAGTATAAATATGCAAATATCCTTAAAGTGATAGCACATAAAGTGACCACTGATTATGTATTAACCCTTAGGCTGCCAACAGAATTAGAACATGTGAGAATTCTGGACTGATATATCAGTCCACGGCCCTGCAAGGGTTAAACCATCACAGCTTTATAGATTTCATCATATGTAAAAAGTGTTAATAGTAATGTGTGTGCAATGGTAAACCCAGTAGCCAACATCTATACACTTAAATAGCACCAAAAAAGGGAGGAATGTGGAGGGGAAAAGTATTGGGGGCCAAACAGGAAGGAAATGAAAGAAGGGGAAAATAGAACAATAAATAGTAATACATATGTACAGTATTCAAATTACAAAAAAATACTCTTAAATTCACATATCTTAAAATGGACTACCATGAAATTTCATAGTCTGTGATCATAGCACCAGGCTATTTCCACGTTCCAAAAGCCATACATTTTACTTCAGATAATGAGACAATTGAAAACAGTCATTCAAACTTGGCGGAGTTAATGCTTTTAGTTTATACTGCCAAAATGTCTCCCTACATAACAACTTGTTGTCCAGATCTCCTCCTCGAATACCTATAGAAACTTTTACAAGCCTGAGGGACTTAAATATACACCCCATTACATTTTCAATCATGTGGGCAGCTAGTGCATCCTCGGTTTGTCTCAACCTAATACTATGCAGATGTTTATTAATATGCAGTCTAAATTTCCTTTTTGTCTTGCCCACATGAAACACTTGGCAGTTACACATTTCTACATAGATCACAACTTCTGTTTTGCATGAAATGCAGTCGTTTACCTTGTATGTCACTCCTATCTCTGGCTGGGTAAACTGATCACCCATGTGTATGTGATCACATTCTGAGCAGCGTCTACAACAGTGTGTTTCTTTTCTCACTCGCCTATTTTCCTTACTTTCTGCCAGCATATGTAGACTACGAACTAATTAATCTGCCACGTTCCTTCCCCTCCTGAAAGTAATATTGGGCCTTTTTATTGTTACAACACTCTGTGCTGGCTCAGTTTCGAGAATATGCCGGTTTCTGGACAATATTTCCCCTAGTCTGGACGCCCGTGGGTTAAAAGTAGTAACAAAATTGGGGCCCCATCACTGTGCTTATATTCCCTTCTTCGGGTCCTAAACAACTGCTTTCTATCCATTTCATCAACATTCAGCTTTGCCTTATATGCACACACCTCATAAACTCTTTTCAGATATTTCTGCTAACGTTTCATACTCTTTTTTTCTTGAGCTTCCACAGTACCATAATTGCATTTCAAATGCATAAATGATCTTTTAGGTATATTTTTGACTGTGTTTCGTAGAAACATAGAAGCATAGACCGTAACAGCAGAAAAAGATGAGCGATCCATCCAGTCTGCCCATATTCCTTGGAAGCTGTTGTTCCTACAGGGTACCAACCCTTTCTGTTCTATCCCTATTCTCTTCCCTGGCCTTGTCATCCCTGGTGACAACTATTCCCTTCATTTTATCCCATGCCTGCTTGAATCCCAACTGTGTTTGCACCCACCACCTCAGCCAACAGACTGTTCCAAGGTTCCACCACCCTTTCCCTAAAGAAGTACTTCCTCATGTCCCTCCTGAATCTCCGTCCTGTTAAGTTCCACTTGTGATCACGTGACCTCAAATTGGTATTCAGGGTTAATAATCCCCTGCAGTTTACCTTGTTAATTCCTTTAAGGAACTTGAAGGTCTCTGTCATATTTCCCCTCTGTGTTCCGGTTTCCTGTGAGTACATATTTAGTGCCTTGAGGCACTCCTCATTGGATCTGCCCTGCTGGCCCTAAATAATTTTTGTTACTCTGCATTGCACTGTTTCCGATCTATCCCTGTCCGTTCCGAGGTGAGGGCTCCAGAACTGGATGCAGTAATCCAGGTGAAGCCTCACCAGTGATCTGTATAGGGGAAGTATTACCTCTCTTCTTGTACTATCAGTACCCCTCTTGATACATCCCAGAATCCTGGTAGCCTTGCTATAGGCCTTGTTGCACTGGCTCATTTGTTTAAGGGAGTTACTGATGTAACTCTTGGATCCTGTTCCCCTTCTGTACTGCTAAGTCTCACCCCACCCATCCAGTACTTCGTCTTGGGGTTCCTTTTCCCTAGGTGCATTACCTTGCACTTTTTGGCATTGAATTTTAACTACCAGATCTTTGATCACCCCGCTAGTTTTTGTAGGTCCCTCTGCGTATTCCTTATTCCCTCATCACTATCCACCCTCCCACATAGTTTTGTGTCATCTGCGAAGAGGCACAGCCTGTCCTGGATTCCCTCATCAGTGTCACTAATGAACATGTTGAAGAGGACCAGACCCAGGACAGATCCCTGTGGAACCCAGCTCGTAACCTTCCTTTCCTCTGAATCTACCCTGTTGACCACCACCCTCTGCTGCTTCCTTTCTAGTCAGCTACCCACCCAGTTCACTACGGTTTTAGCTGCGCCCAGGTTTTCCATCTTTTTGAGCAACCTTTTTTGTGCGGTACAGAATCAAAAGCCTTACTGGAGTCAAAGTACAGCAGATCCACAGTGTGGCCCTTGTCTACTTCCTTGATCACCAAGTCAAAGAAAAAAAACAAAACAGATTAGTCTGACAAGACCTTCCTGCCACAAAACCGTGTTGTTTACTATCCTGAAGCCTGTAGCTCTCTAGGTAGTTCATAAGGTCCTCTTTGATTAGGAAGGGAGTATAGCGTAGTGGTTAAAGGCACTGAGCTGTAAACCTGGAGACCTGGCTTTGAATCCCATCAGCCCCACTTGCATATTGTGTGACCCGGAGCAAGTCACTTAACTTCCTTGTGCTCCCAGGTCGCATCTGGAAACAAGCTCCTGCTTAGTGTGCCTTTCCTGGTTAAACAATTTCCCCATCCCTTCCCTTCCTATTATTGATTCCATCAGCTTCCCCAAGATGGCGGTCAGACTTGACAGGTTTGTAGTTTCCTGGTTGCTCCCTATCCTCCCCACCCCCATGAAGCAGTACGTCTGCCATTCTCCAATCCCTTGGAACTTCTCTAGACCCAAGTGAGCTGTTCAGCCAGTTCTGCTGCTAATTCTGTAAGTATCCTTGGATGCAATCCATCTGGTCCTAGGGCCTTATCTATCTTAAGAGCTGCCAGCCCTTTCAGGACCCTCTAGTACGTATTGGCTGCCTCATTTCCAGGACTCCCTGAGTGGTTTCACACAACAGCTGTCAAACTGCAAAATTGCATTCGTGTCTGTTGGTTTTCTATACAGGTCAGTGGAAAGATCTCCATTTGAATCCTTTAAAATCAACAAATCTAAAAAGTTGATTTTCATGTAGTCGTGTGTAAACTTAAGATTTAGATTTGTACTCTCTGAAGTCACACAGCTCATTCATGGTCCCTTTCCAAATGGTAAGTACATAAACCGCCTATACAGTTCCAGTTTATTATGATTCATGTTTTTTTTTTCTCTCGAATACACAAATCGCTGTTCACGTTGGGCCAAATAAATGTTGGCAGAATTTGGTGCGATGGCTGCCCCATGGCTGTCTCCTTTATCTGATGGTACATTTGTTGCATAAAAAGAAAAACATTACTGACCTGCGTTTTTCGGTAAGGAGGAACAAAAATTCTATGAACTGAGCTCTGTAAGTATCCTTGGATGCAACCCATCTGGTCCTAGGGCCTTGTGTGTACAGTGTGTCTCTCAGTGCCTGCAAACCTGCCTCATCAGGAATACTGGTATGCTGATGCATATCTTTTCCCATCTCCACAATAGCACCGCCTTTATCAGCAGGCTTTATGGTAATGGCCAGATTCTCATGCGTTGTTTCATAGCAGCTTTCTCTTCTCTAGTACAGTTGTAATGATGTGGCTTTGGGGGATTCGCTGCCAATCTCGCCACATCAGCAGTGTCAGTGGCTCAGTAGGTAGCACACTCGCCTCTGAGGCTGGGAGATCAGAGGGCTGTGGGTTCAGTTCCCACATCTGGCACTTGGGTTAATATCCCAGTACTGACACTGTAATGCAGCATGAGAGGGGTGCTGCATTTCTGAGGTGCCGTCTTTCGGATGAGACGTTAAACTGAGGTCCCATCTGCCTGGATTGGTGGTAGTTCAGGTGGATGTTAAAGATCCCATGGCACTTATCAAAAAGAGTAGGGGAATTTTCCCAGTGTCCTGGCCAAATTTCCCTCATTCACTAAAAAAATACCACCAACAGCTTAATCTGGTTCAAAGTCAGTTGGCATTCATCTGTATCCCCCTCCCCCGGGTCGTGCCTGAAAATAGGCAGGATTTGTCTAGTGCACTTACCCGGTCAACAAAAGCTAAATAAATAAATAAATCTTCCTCACATGCTTTAAGAAAAATATTCGCTGCAGCATTACTCAGTGGGATGAATTGTGATTTCCGCTTTAGCACGTTACCCTCTGGAGTGGTATCTGTCACGAATTGTTCTGATGTATGGTATGATCTCCATTGTTAGTGAGGTCACGTGTCGCAGTCCCATGCATATTGTGAGTCATCCCATTATTGTTCTTGTTCTTATGAAGAATATGGAGATTGTTTTCTAGTATATTTATGTAAATCTACAGTCGTGTCAAATTCACTCAAGTGATTAATTGGAAAAAAGTTTAACCCCTTTTCCAGTATATTTAATTTCTCTTGGGATAGTGTGTAATTTAAAATATTAACAATCATATGATTATCTGTGTCCTGACCATGACCTGTCAAAGTGTCCTCTTTGTCCATATCATTAATGAGACTGACTCTATAGTCTGTCTGTCTCTTCCACATTTCACTATTAAGACCAACTGTATTGTCTTTCTTTCCAACAACCCTGTCTCTCCCCCCCCCCCAACTCCCCGGGTTGTAACCCTGATCTTATGGATTCCTGTAGCCCTCATCCTATGGGTTCCCGTACCTGTCTTGATTCCATGTAACCCCTTTTTTCTTTCTTCTTCCTTCACTTGCCCCTGCAGCCCCTCCTTGTCTTTCTTCTTGGAGCCTGACAGTTCTCAGGCTGTACCTCGTAATTCTCTGGGTCAGCTGCAGAAAATTGAGGAATGGTGCTCTATATGTGCTGATTGTTCCTGTCTCTCTGTAGAGATTACTGCTGTATTTGTCTGTGTGTTCAGGGCCTGTTGGTTGGTGGAGGTGGTGGGGATGGGGAGGTGGATTGTCTGTTTTTGATCCTTAACTCGACACTTAAAAAGGATGTCTGTGAGCCTCATTCTCCCTCAGTATTGTTATCTTCAGTTTCTGAATATTAATCACTGATATATGTATCCATGGTAGTATTACGTTTTAAAATAGAACAAGGTTGTTGTATCTTCTTTACTCCACTCGGATACATGCCCTCTTATAATCACTGTGCTCTTGCTCAGATTTCTCTCTTTCTCCTAATTCTTGCATCATATTTCTGTATTCTCTCCTTTTAAGTTAATTTCTGTATGTGTTATCAGAAGGACTTGAAAACTCCTGTAGCTGAGTCTCTTTGAGGTCCAGTCATCTTTCACTGATTTTTCTATGGCTTCTGTTTTTTAGAATGTATTGAATTGGACCTGCTGAAAACTCCAGTAAGTGGATTTGGCATCCCCTGTCTGTCCCAGTGGTCAGTTATTTAAATAATCTTAAAACTTGTGGGAAACGATTAACTTTTAAACATGCTTCTCAACTTACCCTTTGCCAGGAAAGGCATCTTGCTGTTAGAGCAATCCTTTCGACTGTCACAAATGCTTCCTTTATGTTATAAGGTCTTTCATTTTGAACGTGATCTGCAAACGTGTGGAAAAGGGGCAAGTTTCTCTAAGGATTACTGTCTCCTTGTTTATAGAAAAAAGTGGTTAGATAAAGCTGCTATTATTAGGGTTTAAGAAGGTTATTATGGGGGTGCTACTTACAGTTCCAGCATGTTGAGCGGTGCCCAATGCCATGCTTCTGGGTACAGAAGTCAGTGCACAAGACATACCATAAACCAAATTGCAAACTGCTGTATCTTCTGTTGGTGACCCAACACACCTTGGGAGGGTGCCAAGAACAAAAATAATCTTGCCAAACACACTAACATATAATTTTCTTCATCTCCTGATTGACAGAAAATCTCCAGGATCTTGGAATAGATAAAAGGTTTTTTATTCACAGCCATAAAGTTACCTAATAGCACCTCCAAACAGGGCGTAAATGTTTGACGCTTTTTCAAAGACATACTGTGTACATATCACCATATATAGGATAAAATATGCAAATGTACTTAAAGTGAAAGTATCATATAAAATGTCCATTAATTATACAATAAACCATTACAATTTCATAGATTTTATCATACTTGAAAAGTGTGAATAGTGATGTGTGCAATGTTAAACCCATTAGCAAACATATATACACTTACACACACACACACACACACACACACACACACACACACATCCACATCTCCCCCTTTTTTGCTGTTATTTAACTGTATATATGTTGGCTATTGGGTTTAACATCATACACATCACTATTAACACTTTATGATAAATCTATAAAATTGTGATGGTTTAGTATATAATCAGTGGGCACTTACGTGATAATGTCACTTTAATGATATTTGCATATTTTATCCTATAGAAGGTGATGTGTACACGTAGTATTTGTCTTGAAAAAGTGTCAGTGTGACGTGAAATGTTGGCGCTCTGTGTGGGGGTGCTACTGGGTAATTTCATAGTTGTGAATAAACCATTTTTTTTTTTTTTACCTACTCGAAGATCTTGGGAGATTTTTGTGTAAGTCAGGAGGTGAAGTCAATTATGTGTTGGTGTTCTTGGCAACCTTCCAAGGTACTCTGGGCCACCAACAGAAGACATAGCAGTTAGCAATTTGGTTTATGGTATGCATATTCACGCCAAGTGTAGCTTGTTGTTATGTGGGAATAGGTCTGGCAGGTTCTATGTCATTGCTCGGGAGGTAATTTGTAGTCCCATTTCCGTTGCTGATTGTTGTAGAGGCATAGGTCAGGAAACATAGACAGACCAGGAGAAGTTATAAAATTTGCAAGTAGCATGTTATTATTATTATTAGTAACAGTAAAATTTTTAAAAAAAATGTACAGGATAGCTCTTCATACAGGCAGTTCAAACAAAACAAAGTCCTCCATCTGAGAGTCCCTTAGGAACAGCAGGGCTTGCTTGATATAAAATGTATTTTCCTGGAAGTTTAAACTGTCTCCTGTTGTTGTCAGTTATTGTCTTCTGTTTTCACAAAATGTACCAGAACTATGTCAATGTTTTTCTGAGGCCAGCCTGAAGAGCACATCAGTCTTTAGCAGGTGCAACAAAATAGAACACGGTGTCCCTGAGATGGTTTCCTATTGGTAGTCCTGTTAACAAGCATGTGGAGGTCAAAATACATCTCAAGTTCAACCTCCTGCTTTACACATTATCTTTTTAAGAAACCCAAATAGGTTTCTGCAGTCATTTCAGCAAAATAAGTGTATACATTTGCAAACCAAGGGATCCCAGTTTCACATAAAGACTCGCATGTATGTTTTCTAACCACAGAGATGCAAGGGGAGAAAGGAAAGAAGAGAGAGAGAGAGAGACAGGCAAGAGACAGACAAGTGGCAGAATAGAAGACGAAACAGATCCTTGCTTTTAACTTTCTCTGCATAACAAATGATGCAGGGTTTTACTTCTCCCTGCCACACCTATCTGTCTGCCACGTCATCCGTTTGGGAGCCCTGCTAAGCTTGCAGGACCTGATAAATATGAGATGTGAGATGTTGCGTGTTTCATTGCCATAAAAAGTCATGACGAAAGGTAACCAAGCATGGATATGTAGTGGCTTTCTGGGCCTCTGTCAGGAGTACTGACACAGTGACAAATCTGGTAATGGAGATAAAAGTTTGTTTATCGGAGGCCAAACTTATGCTGGATTTCCTGAAAGGTTGAGGGAATGGGGCCTGTGTAGAGCTGGAAATGTATTGAAGGGAATAACATTCCTAGGTGCGATAACCACTGTCAGTCAGACTTGCATGAAAGTGTTATAATCTTGAGATGGAACTGAAGAAGGATAAAAAGGATGTTAGGTGAAGAACTTTCGTTATCTTGTGCCATACTAAAATCATGTTTCTGCACCATGGATTTAAATTGTTTACTGCCGCTGTATTCCATATAGTGTGAAATAAAAGATGGACTAGAGGTGTGAAGGGAAGCTCAGCTTGTTCTACAGTGGCCCACTGAAGGAAGGGCCTGTGAGATGTGTAAGGAGAAGCAAGTGCATCTGCGTGGCCCAGTAATAATAACAGAGAGTTGGGAGGGAGAGACTTCGCGCAGCTAGAGAGGTTAAAAATTGTATACCGAATGCATGGGTGCTGACCTGCCCAGATAACCTGAGATATCGGCCGCTACCGTTGTCACCGTATCTTGTCAGAAAGGAGTAATGGTACACGGGAAAAGAGGTATAGTGCACAGGGCAGAACCACCATTCTGACAATTTCCACTCTACGTGATAGGGATATGGGTACTGTGTTCTACATCGTGAGGTCTTGCAGGAGCTGTGTTGTGAAGGGATAGAAACATAGACATTGACAGCAGATAAGGACCTCAGGACCCATCCAATCTGCCCATTTTTTCTACCTTATGAATGTGCCATAGGCCTTTACTCTGTCAATGGCCTATCTATTCATACTGATCTGTATTGCTCCCTTATGCCTGTCCCATGCCTGTTTGAAGCCTTGCACTGTATTCATATCTGCCACTTCCTGAGGTAGACCATTCTATGCATCCACCACCCTTTCTGTGAAAAAGAACTTCCTCACATTACCCGTTAATCAGCCTCCCTCTAATCTCATGCTTGTCCTGCTATTTTCCTTATATTGAAACATGTTGGACTCTTTCACCTTGTTAATGCCCTTAAGATGTTTGAATGTTTCGATTATATCACCTCTCTCCCTTCTTTGCTGTAGGGTATACATATTGAGGTCCGTTGTGCAGGTGCAGCCTCCGGTACTGCACGAAGTACTCCAGATGGGGCCTAACCAGTGTCTTGTAAAGAAGGATTATTGCCTCCCTCTTACGACTTGTGATACCCCTACTAATACACCCCAACATCCCTCTAGCCTTAGAAAATGGGCAGGACACTATAAGCTGTCTGATTAGCTGAGAGCCATAGCAGCGGGGTACATTAAGTTATGATACACGCCTGCCTTGAAACAAGTTCAAATTCAGAGTGCCCCCTTACTGAGCTTATCCATGGGCACCCAGAATGTTCATAGTCAGCAGCTGCCATTTGTTACCCCTCGCTTAGCGAAAGAAAAGATTCCCCCTCCCCCACCACCCATCCCCGCTCAGTACTATTGGCTGAGATACACAGCATGTGAACAATCAGTGTTTTAACATTTAAAAAGAAAAAAAAAACAGGTTTTGTAATCGAAAGTAGTAGCACTGACGCATCGCGTGTTCAGCGCTACTCCAACACAGCCCAGCACCGTGAAGTAGAAATTCACACTTCTTCCCCAAATCGACTGCCTTTAAACAACCATGTAGAGCAATGCAGTTTAAACTGTAAAAACATTTCACATAGCTGCCGTTATATATCAAACTTGCAAGTCTCCACATCCTGGTTTTGTGATACAGGGTCACGCAAGGTTACATGACAAACACAAACAGGCTTCCGACCGGGGGGGGGGAGCTTAAGGAAAGTGCCATTTTTCAAATTAAGCACAAAAACCCATGCCAACCAACAAAACTGTTAAAGTTTACAAGGAACTCCATCTCTTGATGTGGTAGTGGAAGGGGGAGAGGATAAGTAGAAGGGAATGGCTGGGGGGGCAACTTGAGATGGAACAGCACAAAATGTGAGGGACTACTTCATCAAAAATATATATTTTTTTAGTCTTTGTGTTTATTTAGAAACAAATGTCTTCTTTTTTCTTACTACTTAATAAAAATTTGCAGAGATACCCATTTTCTAAGTGCAATAATACCCTCCAGGGTGGGTGGTATGAGCAATACCGGATCTTCCAATACCTATAAGGCCCTCCGCCTGTGGTGTCAGGCCTCATTATGCCCCTGGGCAGTCCGGTATTACCCAGTACCACCCACCCTGTCTGGTATTATTGCTTGCTTACCTACTGCTTTAGTGGTCTGCTTGGATGATTTCAGGTCATCTGTGATGATGATGTCGCCCAAGTATCTTTTTTCCCTTGTGACTGTCAGCAACTCTCCTTCCAGCCTATAGGTGGCTTCAGGGTTTCTCTTCCCTATGTGCATGATCTTGCACTTCTTTGCGTTAAACCCCAGTTGCCACTCTTCCGACCATTTTGCTAGTTTATCCATATCTCTTCTCATTCTGCCCACCCCATCTGGATCATCTACTCTGGTGCAGATCTTGGTGTCATCTGCAAACAGATAAACCTTACCCTCCAGTCCATCTGCAATGTCACTGAAGAAGAAGTTGAAGAAGACTGGCCCCAGGACTGATCACTGAGGTACCCTACTTGTGACTTGCATCTCTTCTGACTGTTTACCGTTTACCACCACTCTCTGTTTTCTGCCCATCAACCAGTTTGCCACCCAGTTGACCAACATCTGACCCACCCCGAGCCTTCCCAGCTTATTAATCGATCTTCTGTCTGGAACAGTATCAAAAGCTTTGCTGAAGTCAAGGTAGGCAACATCAACTGCTACCCCTTGGTCCACCACTCTGGTTACCCAGTTAAAGAAATCTGACATTAGTTTGACAGAACCTTCCTTTTGTAAACCCATGCTGTCTTGGATTCTGCGCTCCTGTGGATTCCAGGTGTTGCACTATCCTTTCCTTAAGGAGTGTCTCTATAATCTTGCCTACTACTGAGGTAAGACTGACTGGTCTGTAGTTCCCTTCCTCCTTCCTGCTACCACTCTTGTGGAGCGGGATCACATGAGCCTTTCTCTAGTCTTCTGGGACCTCTCCTGTGCTCAGAGACTCACTAAACAGTTCTGATAATGGCTCTGCTAGTTCCACCCTTAGCTCCTTTAGTACCCTGGGATGTATGCCATCAGATCCCATTGCCTTGTCCACCCTGAGCTTATCGAGGCTCTTGTAGGACCCTTTCTTTTGTGAAGGGACTAGTGCACCTCCCTCCCCTGTGTCCATGGTGTTGAGCTGTGGGCTCTGCCTACCTTGTCTTCAGTAAATACTGAGCAGAAGTATCTATTTAGCATAGATGCTTTACATAGTCCCTCCTCTGCACACACCCTTATCCCTTTGATCTTAGCAATACCCCTGGACTTTCTCCTTTCACTAATGTATCTATAGAAAGTCTTGTCACCTTCTTTTACTGTTTGTGCTAGTGTTTCTGGTTTGGGCCTTTGCCTGCCTTACTGCCTTCCCTGCTTCCCTTAGGGAAGTTTGGTATGCCTCCCTATCTTTATCCTGCTGCGTTCCCTTATATTTCCTGAAGGCCAGCCTTTTGGCTCTGACCTTTTCTGCTACTATGTTTGAGAACCAAAGTGGTTTCCTTCTTCTTTTGCACTTCCTTTTTTCACTAACACAGTGGGATGTTGCTTCAAGTATTGCATCTTTAATGCTTGCCCACTTTACCTGTACCTTCTCACCTGTATTTCTTTTTGCCAGGGCTAGCTTAACTTTATTGGCCATCTTGTCAAAGTCAGCTCCTCTGAAGTCCCATATTTTTGCCTTGGAATGGAAAGATTTTGTTCTAGTGGCCAAATTGAACCATACCATGTGATGGTCACTGGCACCCAGGTGACCTACCTGGAGATCTGCGATCCTTTCCCTGTTGGTCAGTACTAGATCTAGGATAGCCCTGTCTCTTGTGGGTTGTTGTACCAGTTGTTTGAGGCCCTCCCCCTGCAGGGAATCCACCATGTGTCTAGTTCTGGCAGATGTCCCTGCTGGTATTGACCAATCTGTATCTGGCATGTTGAAGTCTCCCATTATCAGAACCCCCCCTTTAGCAGTCATATTTTGTATATCTTCTAACAGTAACGTATCTATGTCCTCCTCCTGGTCTGGAGGCCTGTACACAACCCCAGTTCGTATGGCTGTCCCATTTCCTGTTTCCAGGGTGACCCACAGTTCTTCTGGCTCCTTATGTGTATTCTGAATTTCTGTAGCTTTGATATTTTCATTGACATAAAGGGCCACTCCACCCCTCCTTTTTGCACCTCGGTCTCTTCTGAATAGTACATAGCCAGGTACTGAAGTCTCCCAAGTGTGGTTACTGGTAAACCATGTCTCGCTAATGGCTACTATGTCCAGTTTAGCCTCTGTCATTATTGCCTGCAGGTCTGGGATCTTGTTTCCCAGACTACGAGCATTTGTGTACATGATTTTCCATTGGTCAGATTTCGTGTGTTAGTTAGTATGAGGTCCTGCATTTCCCCTGGGCATCGTATGGGGAGCCGGACCTTTTTCTTTACCTGGTGATGCAAATGAACTACAAACAGGCTGAACTCCCGTTTGAACACTAGCTGAGGGGGAAGGGGTGTTATTCCCATTCGACATATCTGGTGCTGCACCCCTCTCCCCAATTGCTAGTTTAAATATTCTGCAAAGACATCAAACTTCTGCCCCAATGCACTTACTCCCTCCTTGGTCAGATGCAGTCCATCAAATTTAAAGAACTTTTCCTCCCAAAACTGTTGCCAGTTCCCTACAGATTTGTCCTTTTTCCTGGCACCAGCCCTTGAGCCACATGTTTAGCTCCCCTATTTCCCCTTCTCTGACATTCCGTCCATCTGTCCCCCTCTCCCAGACTGGCAGGATCTCAGAGAAGGAGATGCCGGATGAAATGGATGATAGTTTGTCACCCAGCCTGGTCAGGTGTTCCTTGGTCTCCACAACTGACTGGCTGGCGAGATCGTTAGTCCCTATGTGTACCAGGATATCAGTGTTTTCTCCTGCTTCCTGAATAATTTTAGCAATGCGGTCAGTGTCTCTCCACACTGATGTACCTGGGAGACATCTAACCATTACTCCTGGCTGGAGATGCGTATCAACTCCCCGAATCGTGGAGTCTCCTATGATCAGAAGTTTTTTGGATTTCCTTTTTTCTTTTTTTGTTTTGGTTCCTGTGTTGGGCGAGTTTTGTTGTGCTAGCTCCTGTGCTGCAGTGTCCTCTGCCCCTTTGTTTGATTTTGGAGATAGAGGCAGATACCTGTTTGTAGTTTATGTATGGTTTGTGGAGGTGATATGTTGGAGAGCACTGAGTGATGGGGCACCCGATTTGCCCCTCCTAACCACCTGTCAACCTCCCGGACCAACTACCCTCTGCAGTCGAGGTGCTTCTGTTGGATGCTGGAGAAATGGTGGGCGGTTCTTATAATATATTTCCTCTTGAATATGCAATTTGAGGCTCGCAATCTCTGCCCATGCTGCCTGGAGCTGAGCCCTTAGATCTCCAATGGCCCAGCATGTAGGACAGTGTCCTAAATCCTGTAAAACTGCCCTTTTGAAAAGTGTTCCACAGTACCTGCAGTTAATGATATCCATTCCAGATTAGTTGCTGGGTTTATAACCTGGTCAGAGTAATCAGAAGGAAGAAAATGAAAGCAAAAATTTGATTTTGTGTTTTGTTTGTTTGTTTTTGTATAACTTGTTATAACAACTTAAATTACTAGTGCCCGTGTAAATGAGGTCACTGTGTGGATGCCCCTCTGGTCCGTCCCTTCCTGCTTTGCTACAGGAAATGTCATGACTGTGCTACCCTATAAAAGGAGTATAGTGTGGGGTGGTTGGGGATGTGGGTGGGTGGCTGGACCCTTCCCCTGCTGAAAAAGAACCACGGATGAAAGAAACAAGGAGGTAAGAGCAGAAACAATCAGCCAGCAACAAATGCAGTAGCCCTGAAAGCTTATCCTAATGACAGATAAAACTGTGAAAACTGTAAAGCACCACCTGTAATAATTTCACAGAAGACATGTCCTGCAAGAAACACTCTGCTACAGAGAAAAATGAAGCAGTAACAGAAGATATACTATACAACTAACATTGACTGGGCCCTGGCCTTTTTTGTGAACACCTTCAACTCTGCCTGCGACATCTTTGCCCCCATAACTGCTAGGAGGTCCAAAGTGAGACATACCCCTTGGATCACCCCTGCCCTGCTATGGCAACTTAAGCAACGGGACAACCTCTGGCACCTTGCTGTTGCTACTGGCCATCCAGCTGACAGACAGTCTTATGCTACCGCCCAGAACCAGTGCACCTGGGCCATCCGCAAAGCGAAGGCGGAATACTACCAAGCCTCGCTTACCTCCTCTTGGGGGAACCCCAGGTGCTTCTGGGACAACATCAAGATACTGAATGGCAACTCCCAGTCCCCCTCTCCCTCGCTTCTCAACATCAATGGTGCTGACTCCACTGATCCTGCCCTCATTGCCACTCACTTCAATAACTCCTTTACTGACCTTAGCTCAGTACTCCCTGGTAACTTTTTCAGTCCGCTACCTCCTTCTGCTCCACTACCCATCACTCGCCCCCCCTTCCACCTGCATCGTGTCACCATACATGAAACCAGACCATACCTACTAAGAGCCCTAAAAGGTAACACCATCGGTAATGACTCACTTGATCCCTGCCTGTTACGTCAGGTCCTGGATCAGGTCCTCTCACCTATCACATGTATCTTCAAC
Source organism: Neoceratodus forsteri (assembly GCA_016271365.2). Taxonomy (NCBI): domain Eukaryota; kingdom Metazoa; phylum Chordata; order Ceratodontiformes; family Ceratodontidae; genus Neoceratodus; species Neoceratodus forsteri. Next base: position 650,099,417 of record CM057458.1, read on the forward strand.
AAATCACTATGTCTCGGACAATTCCCTGCTGCCTGGAAGGTTGCCACAGTTACCCCTGTCCACAAAGGTGGTGACAGGACTCTTCCGGGCAACTACCGGCCCATCTCGATCCTCTCCCTCTCTAAGGCTTTGGAGAAAATTGTGGCTTCCCAGGTCTCTGACTACCTTCGTAAGTACATGTCCTCTGCCCTGAACAACACGGGTTCAGAGCAGGTCGTAGTACCAACACAGCTCTCCTGGAATTTTCCAACTTCCTCCATGCCTCCTTGGACTCTGGTGCCCTGGCTGGTGCCATATTCATTGACTTGTCTAAAGCCTTTGATACCGTTTCGCATCCTCTCCTGCTCTACACCCTCGACCAAATAGGCTTTGCCTCTGGTCCTGTTTCCTGGTGCACCAGCTATCTCTCTGCCCGCTCCCAACGTGTGAAAGTCAACGGTACTCTCTCGGAAACCTGCCCTATTCGCTCTGGAGTACCGCAGGGCTCAATTCTTGGACCCCTACTATTCTCCCTCTTTCTCAACTCCCTACCCAGCAATTGTGCGAGTAAGATTCTTCTCTATGCGGATGATGCTGTCCTCTTTGCCTCTCACAATGACCCCATGCTGCTACAGAACTCCCTCCAACTAGCTTTTGACTCTGCAGCAACCTGGTTCAATGAGCACCGACTTGTTATCAACCTAAAGAAAACAAAAACAATGCTCTTCTCCCACCCCCAAAATAAGCATAGTAAGCTCCCCCTATCCATCCACTCCACACCCAACAACTTCATTGACCCTGTTCAGTCCTATAAATATCTTGGAATAACCTTTGACCCTGCACTTTCTTTCCATGGACATATATCTACCCTAAATTCTGCCGCCAACTCGCGACTAGGCATTCTCTACCGGCACAAGAAATGCCTCCCTCCTGATGCCCTCCGCCTGGCTGTCACCTCCTCTGTCATATCCCTCATTGACTATGGTCTACCAGTCTATGGCTCAGCAGACCAGACTGCCCTCAACAAGGTTCGCCTTACACTCAACAAGGCCTGTAGACTTATCGCCGGTGCCTCCAGACTCACTCACACATGTGAGCTGTATACCCTGGCTTCTCTACTCAACCTGGACGAGCGTCTCATGTATCAGACCTGCCAGCTCACATTTAAAGCCCTGCAGGCCCTATCCCCGTAAGCCTATCAACACAATTCGCAGATCTGTACCGACCCTAAACACCGCAGCTCCTCAAGAGCAACCCTAGTCATTCCGCGAGCCAGGACCTCTCAAGGGCAGAGGGCATTCCCCTACCATGCACCCTACTGGTATAACTCCCTTCCTGCCAGTGTCTCAAACTCACCAACCTTAGCTTGCTTTAAGCCCAGGCTCAGAAATTTCCTACTTGCCTCACGCAAATGCAACTGCCGCTAACCTAAAAAAAAAAAAAAAAACGCACTGCTGACAGTGCTCACTGAGCGGCTCCCACCACCCCCCCCTTACTAATCCTCCTCCCCTCCTTCCTCTACCTGCACCCCCCCAACCACCTGTGCACCCTAGGCTGTTGTGTGCATGGGTTATGAGTTCTACTGTAACAAAAGTGTAACTGAATTGTATCTTCTTTGTGTAATTGCTGTTGTCCCTTGTTCTATTGTTCTTGTGTCCTCTGTGTGACGAGGTACCTTTGTAAATGAGCCTCTGGCTCAAAGGTTTCTAAACTGATGTTTAAATAAATAAATAAATAAATATACCTTGCAAAAGACAATTTGAGCCAGAAGATTACAGCAGTAATCTGTAGGTGCACCCTGTAAAAATGCAACAGAAGGTATACCCAGCAACAACAATTTTGAATCAGAGAAAAATAAAGCAATAAAATGTTAGCAACAGACAGTAACCGTCCCTGTGAGTACAAAATAAAAATATCAACACACAGTAAACCTGCCTAGCCAGCCAAAAGAAGCCTTAATCCTTATTGTTGCTCTGGTAAGGTTCTTTGCTCTGTCCTTTCAAGCAACCTAGAAGGAAAGAGCTCAGGTGAAGCTAGGTGCCTTGGCCAGCAAACCTAGTCTTTCAGTTGCAGGAGTCAGTTATGTGGCATCTTAATAAGGATTTGAAAGTTGTCATTTTTATAAGGGGCGCGAGCTTCAAGGATTTCTTTAGTGGGTTCCAGAGGGCTGGTTAGGAATGGTTTAATGTGGAGGCCCTGAAGCAAGTTCTAATTCGAGGAATGTCGAGGTATAGGTAGGAATGACTCCTAAGTGAGTAGGTACCAGTGGGATATGTTAGCAGGCTGGAGATATAGGTCGGTACCTTACGGGTTAGAACTCTGTAGGTCTAGGTGGCCAAATTTCTGAGTCTTCTGGTTTTTAATGATTGCCAACCCAGCATAGCATGTAGTGTACAGTGGTGCGTCCTGAAAGGGGCGCAGGTGATAAATCTTAGGACTCTATTATATAATGTGTCATGGTTCGTCTAAAGCTCCATGAGGCCTCTATACCCCACACGATTATTTACCCAGCCAAACTCCAGATCGTTAACGAGGGCAAAGTTTGGATTTTTACCGACCCTCCAGGGTGAGTGGTATGAGCAATACCAGATCTTCCAGGAGCTTCCTGGACCATTTAGGAACACCGTTGAATTTCTTGTGGCGGGTCCTCGTCGCATAACTGATATCAGGGAAGATATAAATATTCCGTTCATCCTGTATGTGGGGCCCATCTGTCTGGCCATCCAAAGAATTTTATCTTGGGTTCCAATCCCATCAGTCACCACTAGCGGGGTACGGGGGGTGTCAGATTGCTCTCGGTACCTCCGGGGAGTGATTAGGTAAGCTTTCTGAAGGCCAAACTGGTGTTCTTGTCCCCCATCCACCAGCTTTTCGTTGAACGAGTCATGCAGGAATGATATGGGATGGTCACCTTCAATCCCCTCTGGCAGGCCCAGTATGCGCAGGTGTGAGGATCGGGCCTGATTCTCTAAAGTTTCCAAACTGGCCCTGAAATGTGCATTCTCTTTAACCAGCATTGTTGTGGCTACTACCACAGAATCTGCTTGGCTTTTGGCTTAATTAGTGGTAGTTTTTAGGTGGTCTACCATTACTTCCACTGCCGCTACATGGCTCCCGAATGTCTATTCTTGTGTTGAGGTCTGTGATCGTAGTAATCATTCTCTGAATTTTTAAGCCCAGAGAGTTCAGGGTTTCTCCTGAGTCTGATGCATTCGCGGCCTGTGCACTCGTGTTGGGCCTCGGCTGCTGAGAGATATTGTTCAGTTTTCCTCCGGCCACAGCACTGTGATCTTTTCGAGGGTTACCCATTTTGTCCAGTTTTTACTCCTCTTTTCAAAGGTATGGAGCGTTTTCCTTGAAAATTGCTGTAAATAGTTGATGTTTAAGTTTTATTCGTCTGCTGGTACAGAGCTGCTTCAGTCTGCTGCCACTCAGCTCAGGCTCCACAGGGCCCCCACCTCTACCTCCTTGAGGGTCCCTTCCTCTCATCTCACCCCGTTGCCCCTGCCTCCCTCCTTCCTTCCTTCTATCTATGCAAGCCTACCAGTACCATTCCCAAACTGAACAATATTCCTATATAGCCCTATGGTGATATTGTCATGGTTTCAAGTTGAAGATATTTTTGCAAACAACTTGCTTGTTCTCTGTGTGCACTATGATCCATTGTCAGGCAACACAGAATTATGTATATATTGTATACTTTGTATATTGTATATTTCTTCCCTCCCCTTTTTTTTATTATTCCGCCATGTACGAGTGCATATTTTTCGTTTATTTCTATTTTTGTTTTTTCCTTTACACTGTATAACTATGTTTTGTTATAATCATCATTGTACTTTTGTCCAGGCCCACTTTGTAAATGAGCTCACCTCAACAGTGTTCCACCTGGTTAAATAAAGACGATTGTTTTTTTTTTTTTTTTGAGGGTATTTGATCCTGATGAGGTGTCATGGCTGTGGCCTTGCCTCAGGGTCCTCGATGCCTGGGAACATTCACTCTCTGAACCGCTAAGCTCGTGTCTGTCCCCATCTACTGATTCCACAGGTGAGCAGTTCTGACCTGACCACCTCATGTTGCAGTGCACCTCTGTTGGTGTTTCATATAAATTTTCAATGATTTTTTTTTTGTAGTTGTAGAGGTTTTTAATAATTAGGCTACTACAGACCTCTGTGTTCAAGCTGCTGCTCCATTCACGATATCACCAGAAGTCTTCAGCAATAGAGGTTCTGATACTCCCATAGCTTAAAATATTAACTAATTTACTCTTGCGTCCTGCAGAGTGAAACTGCTGTGGCAGTCTGAACCGGCTGACACAGCAGACGCAACAGATGCCTCTGCTGTGTTGCCTCATGAGATTTTATGTATTAATTTTTTTGCTCTGACCAAATTTCTCCTGTTCACTGAAAAAAAAAATACTAGTGACAGCTTAATCCTGTTCAATTACAGTCGGTTTCAATCTGTACCCCTCCAGAAGTCTGAAAATAGGCAGAATTACCTAGTCCTCCTTTAACGATCAACAAAAATTAAGTAACTAAATAAATAACCTTTTTGATGATGAATACCACCCATAGTGATCATTTATTGCCCTAGGTATCTTTTGCAGTTTTACAATATGATTCGGCTTTTCCACCTGATAAATCTCATTTACCATTGCTCTACCATTCATCCCTAGTTTGAGGGACTTTTTTAAATTACTTTCTAATAATGCATTGCTTTCCATTGATGACCAGAAAAAAAAATTATTTTTCTGTTAATTTGTCAGATTGTCTTGTGGTAAGGCTCATAGCAGTAGATTTTCTGGTAAAATCTTTTACTTCTGTTTATTAAACTTCCCCTATGTCTTCCACCAGCTCCTTCCAGTATTCCTTATGTAGAGTAATGTGTGGGCAACCCTACACAGCAAGGCTGTGTTTCCATGGAGGGGCTGAGATGACAGCATATGAAACTCAAGAGGTCTGTGCTGTCTTCTCATCCCTGTGATGGAAACACATGCCAAGTTGTGTGTGTGGTTTCCATATTTATTTTTATATAGTACTTCTAATGTATGGTAAGCGCCTGTTAACCACCATAATCCGCAGTCACACAGCTTTGTTATGCACTATTTAGAATTTTAAAAGTTGTTAACCACACTTCAGAACTTCCAAACAGTGCCATAACAAAAAAGAATGCACCAGAGTGCCATAATTCTCACACATAGAATGCAAACAGTGTTTTTTTGACCATACACTATAAAAGATGATGGCTGGGTATCGGGTGACAACCACGCTGAGATCACCTGTCATGATTGTTAGGGCTACAGTAAACCTCTCGAGCTGCGCTCTCGAGGTTTACCATGTTGCCCTAGCAACCACTTGAGGTGATTACAGCATGGTTATCACCTGATCCCCAGCCATTATCCTCTATGTTTTATCACATAGAAGTCACAAGAAGTGCCCCCCAAGTAAAAACCTTCCCATTTCTTTGTTTTATTTTTATGATCGAAATTAAATTTACAGACTTACAGGTTGTAGCAGCTAGGTATGGGGTAAATGGTGGATTTTAAATTGTATGACCTTTAAACTGTGCCAAGCAACTATTAGGAACGTGCACAACAAAAGCACTTTTAATGCTTTGAGATGTGCACAACAGTTTAGAATATGCCCAACAAGGACTTTGAGCAGGCTGATTTTTATACAGTTTAAGGGTTTTTTACTATAGTAGCTTGCTATGTTCAGTACAGTATAAGAGTGTCTAGTTAGCTTTCTCAACACTCCAATCCCTTCAGCATTTCCCTGCATTGAGCAGTAAGGCATAACCAGGGGTTGGATTTACAGTCTGTTAATCACCTCCTATGGGCATAATGTGGCACAAGACACAGCCAACTGCCATATTGCCCCTAGGGGTGATCCTGGGAGTGCCTAAACAACTTATTTCAAAAGAAAAGTGTTAGAAGTGTGCCTTTTGAATCTTTTCTGCAGTAAGAGAGAGACTTTTGGCAAAATAGTTCATCCATCGGAGTGCCTGTTCAGAATTAGATTGCATCATTCTAGGCATTCGGCAGTGCTAGAGAATGGAACACTGACAAAAAGAATTCATGCGCTGTGGTATTCAGACTGTACATGACAGTGTAACAGAGGTTTGAGTGAGTGAGTGAGCAAGCGAGTTGGTTGGTTAGTTAGTTGAGAATCGGTAACCAGGAGAGGCACACTGAGCCAGAGCTCAATTACAGGTGTGACCCTAGGGAAGGAAACAAAGGAAGAACAGCAGTACTGTGCACGATGACAAGTCAGATGAACAACATTTGCTATAATAAATTTGTACATCAGTAAATAAATAGAATACAAAAGATAGATTGGTACGGGCTGTGAAGTGCATTCTCGGCTCAATAAGATACAGCTAAACAACTACAACAGTAAAAAGTGGCAGCTCTACATGGTATTCAGATGCGATACTGACCGCAGATACGAGACCTGAAGGACAAGCTTATGGCTGGTCTTGTGGTGGAGGGAAGAATGGAGGTAATGAGGAAGTGAAACCAGTAGGCAGGTAGTGGGTCCAGCCAGATGCCTTACAAGAGACAATTGAGTCTGAGGGAAAAGGTGGGGTGAAGTTGGGACATTCAGCTGATGCCTGAGGGAGCCGGGGAAGAAGAGAGGCGGAGGGAGGATGGGAATTGGTTCCAGATTGAAGGAATTCACTAGGAGAAGGCAGATTGCCGAGCAGAGGAGTGGCAAAAGTGCGATGGTCCCTGGAATGGAGGGAACAGGAGGCGGGGGGAGTTGGGAGATGGAAGGGAACCAAACCAGTATTTGGATATGAAGGAGGTACAGTGAGCCTGGCGATGTGAGGACAGAGGGAGGATGAATAGGGAGGAGTAGAGAGAGCAATGGTGGGTACGAGGGGTGAGTTTGAAACGGACATGCAAAAGAAGTTACAGAGGGTGTCCAGTCTGGGAAGTGGAAGGGGCGGTGCCATAGACCACATATGTGTAGCTAAAGATAGGGAGCACCATTTTGGTGACAAGCTCCTTGCAGATATGCAAAGATAAGCAGTCTTTGTTGCTGTACAGGGCACCAAGCTTGGGATGGAGTTTTGCAGTTGTGGTACAGGGCATCAAGACTGGGATGGTGTTTTGTAATTGGAACCCCTCTCTAGCAGTGCATAGTTGCCCATCCAGTAATCTGTATATGCTCATGCCCTAGTTTCTGTTGTCCCATACATTTTTATGTTCATCATGCATGCAAGCGTAGACGAACATGTTGATATGAGAGTTGCTAGAGAGAGGCATGAGGGGTGCCAGCCCAATGGCCAGCGGTGCTGCATGGGCCGATCTGTGGCCGGCAAATCAGCAGGCAGTGTCATGATGACACTGGTTTGCTGAGGGGGGGTCGTCTCGGCAAACATTTCAAAGGACAGAGCCAATGCTGCTTGCGGCTCTGTCGCTGAAAACCAGCTAATAGTTTAGTGTGTCTTTCCTTACATTAGACATTGCCCCTTTCCTGCTGCCGCTTAGTGTGTCTTTCCTGGTTAAATAATTTCCCCTTTCCCTTTCTGACACTGGGATGCCCTCTCCCAATGTCTGATGTGCCCAACCCGTCAATATCCCTAACCGGCATCGGGGTGCCCAGTCCGCATGTCGGCATCCCCCACCACCACCACTATTGTGGCACACTGGGAGCCCACCCCAGTGTGCCTAAATTTTTATATATATATATTTTTACCTGTAAATAAAGAAAGCCTTCCCTCGTTGTCTCCCCTCCTCCATCCCGACCCTTCCTGTGTCCCCACCTCCCTGCACCCCCCCCGTACCCCATACTTACCCTCTGAGGTCGGCAGACGCGATCTTCTGCAGAGTGGGACACATCTGCACTCTTCAAAGCCGACCGGCAAACTGAAAGAATGAAAGGTAAGCCGTATAATGAGACTCAATGAGGGTTTCAACTTATGTTGATATCTCAGCCATTTGTAGGAATTTTGGCCCCAAATTTTCAACATGGGGTTCTTGGAACCCCTCCACGTGAATATGCCACTGTCATTTCATTCCTCAGTCCTGAAAGGTGATTTTCTGGTCACTGCGCTGAATCACCTTTTGGGACTGAGTAAGGAAACAACATTGCCACTATTCATGAGGTGGGGTCCCAAAAAGCCCATGTTGCAAATGATGAAAAAATTCAAAAAAAATCACGTTACAAGCGTAAGTTGCTCAGCTTCTGCTACTCTCGTATTAACCAATTTTAATATTTCCACTCCAGATTTTCAACATTGCCATTTTTTCACACCTCCTTACGAACAGTACTGCTGTCATTTTCATATCTGCCGAAATATGTTTTCGCACCAGTTCGCAGAATACGAACATACAAAATTGCCAATAGATACAGGCCAAATAGTCTATCTCGTCTGCACGATTGGCACATATCAGAGTTAGACTCCTGCTGCACCACCACTTGCCCCTCACTTCCCCTCATCTCCCACTGACTAGTATCTTGCCCATAACCCTATCCCACCTTTTAACGCTCTCCACTGTTTTAAGAGCTACCACTTCTTCAGGGAGCATGTTCCATCCCCCCGACCACCCTCTCCGTGAAGTCATGCTTCCTCACCTCCCTCCTGACTCTACCCCTACCACCATCAACCGCAGGCTCTGCCCCATTGTAATCCCTTCTCCCTTTAATCGAAACATGCCCTCTGTACTAACCCTGTTGATGCCCTTTAAGTACTAGATGGTGTTGATCATACCACCCCTTTCCCGTCTCTCAAAATCAACAGTGCCACTGTTCATGAGGGGAGGTCCCAGAAAGCAGACATTGAAAATTTGGTGAAATTCCAAAAAATGACCGTGTTACGGGCATGTATTGCACAGTTTCTATGCACATTCTTAACTTTACCATTTTCACACCTCCTCATGAACAGTACAACTGTCATTTTTCACATCCTGCCCAAAATGTGTCTTAGCTCTGTGACGCTGAATGGTGCAGTTGCTGCATAAAATCACCTTTTGAAATTGAGTAATGAAATGATAGTGCCACTGTTCGTGAGGTGGTGTCCCAAAAAGCCCATGTGAAAACTTGGAGCAAAAATACCAGCAAACATCTGGGCGTTAGGGTTTCCCAACTGTAACGCCCACCCCACCCTGTAGAGACTGATGGGTGTCGGGCGTGTGCCTTGGAGTCGTCTGCTGTAATGCTCACACCATTTCACCCCCACCCTGCTGCCAGTGACAGGCATTGGGGTGTGCCTTGGAGTCTTTGGCCCAAACGTTCACCCCATTCTCTTATACTGGAACCATCTCAGCTTATTTCATTGTGGAATGGGGTGAGCGTTGGGGTCGAAGACCTCAAGGTACACCACAGTGCCTGTCAGTGTCTGCAGGGTGGGTGTGGAATGGCGTGAGCATTACGACTGACGACTCAAAGGGACACCCCCAGTGCCTGTCAGTCTCTGAAGGGTGGGGGTGGGGGCGTTAGAGTTGGAAACCCTAATGCTTCATTAAGGAAGTAAATCAGGAAGGGATGTTTGATGTCACCTACCTTGATTTCAGCAAAGTCTTCAACACCATCCAACATGGAAGGCTGATTAACAAGATGAGTAGTCTGGCAACGGAGCACAAGCTGATAAACTGGGTTAGAAACTGGCTGATGGACAGGAGGCAGAGGGTGGTGGTAATGGGATCCAATCCGGGGAGAGGGGGTGACCAGTGGGGTACCTCAGATATAAGTCCTGTTCAATGTCTTCATTACAGACATTGCGGAATGGCTAAAAGGAAATATCCATCTGCCTGTTTGCAGATGACACCAACATCTGTAACAGAGGGAATACTCCAGAAGGGGTGGAGAAAATGAGCAGGGACATGGAGAGGCTTGCAAAATGGTCTGAGGAGTGCCAAATGAGGTTCAATGCAAAGGAGCCCAAATAATGCACCTGAGAAGAGGGAAACCTGTGGAGAGTTACAGGATGGAGTGGAGGTGCTGATGATCACCAAGGTAGAAAGGGACCTAGGAGTTATTGGTTCTGATGACCAAAAGGTGTCAAAGCAGAGCACAAATGTTGCAAGGATGGCCAGTGGTATGCTGGGGTGCATAGGCAGAGGTATCACTAGCAGAAGGCACGAGGTGGTGATGCCATTGTATAATGCACTAGTGAGGCCTCAACTACAGTAGTGTGCTCAGTTCTGGAGGCCTCAAATGCTCAAGGACATTGACAGAGTGGAGGAAGTCCACAGAAAGGCAACCAAAATGGTACATGGCTTGCAACATGGAACATATCAGGAGAGATTAAAAGGACCTCAGTATGTATTTATTGGAAGAAAGGAGGGAGTGGGGAACATGATGGATACGTTCAAGTACCTCAATGGCATAAACAAGGTGCAGAGGTGGACATCATTCAGTACATCAAATGTTCAGCATTGACAAATGCTTGTTTTTTATCCTAAATAAAAAGAAAGCCACCCATTATTGTCTGCTGTGTAACCCCTTCCCTCCCTTAAACAGTATACAGACACTGGAGGTGTCCAATCCCTCAGTGTCCTCATCTATCCGTACATTGTTGTGCGCTGTGTAACCCCCCCCAAACAATATGCAGACACTGGGGTGCCCAATCCCCCAGTGTCATCTGTCCGTCCATTGTTGTCCACTGTGTAAACCCCCCCAACTGTATGCAGACACTGGGGGTGCTCAATCATCCAGTGTCCTCATCTATTAAGCAAATTCCCTGTAAAAAAAGAAAACTGTCCATCATTGTCCAATCCGCAGTTACCCAACCCCCTACTCAGGACCCACCACCTCACACCCCATACTTACCCACTGGAGGTCCATCATGGTAATCTGCCTTGGACTGCAGGCACGTCTTCACTCGTCAAAGCCCAACCGTGAACTGAGGTAAACGCTTCAATATATTTCAGTGGGGGTTTCAGCGTCAATGTATTTCAATAGGGTTTTCAACTTAGTGGCATAACTTGGCAATTTTTAAATATTTTTGCCCCAAATTTTCAATATGTTTTTTGGGATCCCACCTTACAAACAACTTCACTGAAGCGATTTTCAAACATCCCCTTCCCTCCTCCCATGACACCAGTGCACACAATGAACATTCGGCATTGACAGATGTTTGTTAAATTACAATATGTCTTCCTTTTTAGGACCTGATTGGAGCATATTTGTTTTGCATTTGCTGCAGTTAACCTTAAAAATGTGTCATTGATCCCCTGTTTTAATTTCTTGTTCCCAAATTCAGTCTTCTTACCAGTAGCGCAATATGGCATCTGAACCATCCAGTGTTTAACTCGACCCAACATGGCCGCACCAGATAGAATGAGACTGCCTCCAATTTGCACCTTGTATGCAAAATGTAATTTTTGTACTCACTGTTCTTATATTTAATAGTTTGTATCTGTTTGATCCTTATGTCCCCCCCCCAAAAAAAAATATATTGTAGTCTCAGCTGCTCCAGCAGCATCCCAAAATCCCCGTTGACTGTTGTCCAAGCTGGACTGTAGCCATGGGAGGTTCAGCTACTGTACCCTGAATGTGATTTACTGCTTTTAAATCTTCCGATCAGTTGTTGTGCAATCCTTCATTCCTCCTGAGACTAAATACAGGTAACAGAAACATAGAATTCAGCAACAGATAAGGACCGCTTGGCCCATCCAGTCTTCCCATTTCCCTACCTAATGAATCCAGAAGCAAATGATTTGATACCTTTTAATGGACCAACATAGATGTAACAACAAGAACAAAGTGCTCTAACTTTCGGACCAACCAGTCCTTCTTCAAAAGCGTAATGGCAGTTATTTAGAAAAAACAGTACTTTTAACAATTAGATTCTGCAGAAAAAAAATCCCCATTGGTTTAAAATACTCATTAAAAAATAAAAAAAATAACAGTACCATGTTACCTTAAGTTGGGAGGGTCCCAGGGTCAAAGGTGCTTGGTGCAAAACACATACAAAGAATCCTACAGCATATACATTTAATTGGCATAGGATAACACTACTCAAGCAGATGGCTCTGAAATCAACCTGTGAGTGTCACAATGTGTATAAGGAAGCGATCACTGAAAAACAACCCCCACCAGATTAAAGACATACTAAGATTGTTTCAGGACTCCCAAGAAGTTTCAATGTATGTATTACAGACAAGAAATTACTAGTAAAGCTGTATTAAAAACATCAGTGCACACTGTATGATGTGTAAAACTTAGCTGACCCATTACCCAGCTATACCTTCCAGCTAGATATCATGCCCCATAGACTTCAAAAATCTCAATTGTAGTGACAGGACTTTATAAATGATAATATAATATAACCATAAATTGACAGTATTAGTGTCAAACAACAAACTCTTGTCAAGGACCACCAAAGAATAAGACCATGCAGTCTGATATGTACTGATGTCAATAAATTCTCAAGTATAACAACTTGATGTACCGAAAGTGTCTAAGGAATCTGAATAAGAGATACAAATTTAATTTCTCTCCTCCTCTTCACACGCACAATACACCCTACCCCACCCCACATACCCATAATGCGAGGGGGGGGATAACTAGATTTTAGGAGATACATACATACACACACACACACACACACACACACACACACACACACACACACAATGCACCTTCATTCACATCAATCACTGCAATTGTTCCCCAAAGGAATTCAGCTTGTCATGAACTCCCAAGTAAAAAGGATCATGTATCCTAATACCTACAGAGCAAAAATGTGACGCTGTTTAACCTTACTCCTATCTGCGTAGTAACATCTCCAAGGATTCTGGATAGAACCACAGTGAAATAAATCTGCCACCCTCCCCAGGGTAAGGTAACTAGAAGTAAATATAAAGTATGTGCGTAAGACAAGATCTAACATACCTACATTTCCACAAATCACTACAATATTAGCCTAACATAAAAAGATCTGTTCAGTACATTCATGCAAATGAGATCTTGCACCCCAATATGTTCAGAGTTAAAAAAAAAAAAAATATGACAGTCTATGATAACACTCCTGTATGTACAGTTATAGGCTAGGTAATCTGAATATGGTGCAGTGGAATCAACCCCACTCCCAGGTGAAGGTAAAAAGTAAGGAGGAATTAAGTAGGCATTAATCACCGACAGAGGAGGGTTCTACCGCTGGATTAATGCCCTGTTTGGGGGGGGGGGTTTGGCCGAGTGCTTCCAGCCACCCAGTGGGCATTAATCCCAGTAGAGCCCGATGCTGGAGGTGATTAATGCGCTTGTAACATAGCAAGTGCGACGCAAATATTGTGCCGCCAGTATTTCACATCGCAGTACACAAACGTTACCTGACAGTACTCTTGCTGGATGCAATGGAATGCTGCGCTTGTTTTCGTCTAGGATAGTGAGCTGATGTGAGACCGTGCGCATCCCCACGTCGTGATAGACATTTATTTCCATAGTGTCTGCTATTTCACAGTTCCGAACACCACACTATTACTACGTGTGTGACACAAACTAGAGTACGTATGACTAATTGCTAGCGACCATTTGACTGTTTGAACCTTCGTTGTGAGATCCCGATGCTGCAGAGCGGCAGTGCACTATGGGTAATTTCTTTCTGTAGATAGCCTTACACCACCACATCTTGATATACTCAACTGTCATTGTGTCGAACAATATCTCTCCCACTTTCTCCACAGTTGTGCATGACATACAGAAATAGATGTCGGCACAAGGAGGATCATTTCAGTCATTCTCTTTGGTTTGCGGTGCTTCGTGTGCTGTTTGGATGTGTGTACTCATTCGGCTTTTCGTGACTGACTTTCTCGTGCTGTTCCGGCTGTTGCATTCCTAGATGATCCCCACATACAGGCACACACACTGTCATACACAAAGACACATGGCAGTACGTACTAGTTGTTTCTCTTCTGCTTTTGCGCGATTCCGATGCTGGGCTATAGCTTCCCATACCATCTCTATCCTCTTCATTGCCCTCCCAGTGCTGCACCCTCTGGCTGATGGACACCCTAGGTACTACACGAGTGGGCATTAATGGGCTGCTACGAGTGTGGACACTGCGGATACTATATAGTACGGCTCTACTACTGGCTTAATCACTGCTCATTTTCCATCACATGACACCTTGGGACCAATCCCAAGACTCCATTTGCCTCATATGTTTAGAGCCATGTTACAATATTCATTATATGTGTGAAGTAAAAGTAGTAACACACTGTAACTCCATGTATCTAAATAGGAGCCTACCTCAATGTTACAGCAAGCCCCACACCTGCTATCTTCACGTACCTCACAACACATACACACACACACACCCCCAACACATGCTGAAGTCCTATAATATGCCAGTCTGAAGAAGAGCAGCTCTGTGGATGTTAATTTCTGTAAAGTCCCATGAAACCCAGATCTGTGTTCATCCCATCTGCTACCGTATTGACATGTAAAATAAGTTTAATCTCAAAAGCTTGTCTCTGTTGTGTTTTTGAGATTTCCTTTAAAAACCATTACTGTCCTATCCAAAATTGAGTGGTCAGCCTTGGAGAAGTGATGCCCCACTGGTTTTTCAGTCTTCTTTGTTTTAATAGTATGTCTGTGCGAGTTTATCCTAGTGTGGAGCTGTTGGCTTGTTTCTCCAACATAACATGTTCCATCTATGTTGGTCCATTAAAAGGTATCAAATCATTTGCTTTTGGATCTGTTCTTACAAAGACCAATACGGCAAATACTAAATCTAGATTCCTACCTAATGGATAAGCTGCAGATCCTAGTTAACCAGCAGCCTACTTCCTCCTACCCCCCACTAGGTAAGCATTAATCACCACCAGAGGAGGGCTCTGCCGGTGGATTAATGCCCGCTGGGGGGGGGGTGGTGCCCGAGGGTCAACCACCCAGCGGGCATTAATCACGGCAGGCCAACGCTGAAGGTAATTATCGCGCTGTAACATAGGCTCCGCCACGCGACGACGGTTTGTTACCGCATCACCTCCTCCGGCGGGCAGCATCGAGACTGTTTGTGTACGAGTCACCTGAGTGTTGTAAAACTGCAGTTCTCACTGCAAAAGTCCACATTAGGTTTTTATAATTTATTCGATCTACACAATACGTGGCATCCTAACTGTTTCCTGTTGTGTGTAACAACACTAGAATAAACAAAGTTAAATAATATAAGTATGTGACAACTGCCCATCTCAAAAACAATATCTTCTGCCACCTTTTGTTTCAAAAGGGCCTTCACTTTTCGGCTGTACAAAAATAAAACATCTCCTCATATTCTGACATGTGGAGGCAGGCAAACGTTGAAGTTTTAATTTACATTACGGAGGTAATTAATTCCAGCTCAGTTCATCAGTCAACAGAATAGGCGTATGACACTCTGTTCTACAAATGTATAAACTTTTCCCTGCCTTTCCCACAATAATGCAATCACTACACAGACAGCAGGGGGGCTCGCGGTGGTGACGGAATGGGCTGCTATCCTGTGGTGCCTCCATGGCCACAGCTGGTACTGACCGAGCGGCCGTTACCTGTGGCTTAATACCCGCTCAGTTTCAGTCAGCTGTGGCCATTTGGCGAATTCTGATGCTCCATTACAGCGGGCGAGACTGAGCCGTGTTACAAAATTGCCTTATGTCTGTCCCATGCATTCTTGCCAGGTGCAGATTGGGGGGCACATGTGCGGCTCTTGTTTGTGAGAGTTGTTTTGTTGAAATCTTCCCTCTTGTAGTTGTAAAATTTTGTGGTTGTTTATGCGACTGCTGGCTTGATGAATTCTTTAATTACTGCGCTATGACTAATGATCTCAAAAATCCAAGTGCTATGCGACAAAGTACCATTGCCATGTTTTGGAATGTAATTGTTTAGTTGCTGAGTCTGCCTTTTCCAGAAATGTGCTAGTAACAGTGCTCTCTAATTTGAGTCTCCTACAATGATAACAAATGGCACACGTGCAGTACGTGCTTTTGCAGAATCAAGAGAAATGGTTGCCATAGTAAAGGGTTACCACAAGCTAATAACCTTTTAGTGCAATTAGCTCTTTTACAGGGGGCTGTGGATTGCAATTCCAAAATAGACTTCTTTATTGTGACAATGCCCTTGTCACCGACACCTGTGTGTTGGTTTAGTATTTTAAGTGGATCTTCCAAGTCAGCACCCTCCAAATAAGGGAGATATCGTTTTAGTACATTGCGTCCCTCCTGATACAGTTATTAATTACTGCATGTTGTGAATATTGTTGGCAAACTAGTTTTTAATGATAAATATATGGTGAGAGTGCCATATCCTACACCACTCACCATTACAGCATAGAGAAGGAAAGGGCTCAGAACAAGACCTAGTGGTAGAACAAAAAAGGGTGGAAAGAGACAATTTAACAAGAACACAAGGAGGGGAGACAGGAACTCTGGAGGGCAGTGTACATAAATGCCAGGAGCCTGAGGAATACAAATTCTGACTTCAGGCACAGGTGGCAGAGGCCCATTTAGGCTTGGTAGCTGTGGTGGAGTGTCTACACCCCACCATGTCAGAGAACTGTCCATGTCAGGATATACAGTTTTCTGGAGAGATGGAAGGCAGAGGAAAGGGGGAGGAGTGGCTCTGTGTGTAAACGAGAGCATCAGTGCTACAGAGGAAGAAGATGGCGGGGGGAGGGTGTACTGTAACAGAAGCATTGTGGCTACAGGTAGTCACATATGGGGAGAGGATTATAAAGGTTGAAGTGGAATTGCGGCTCTCTCAAAAGAAAGAAGCAGATAAGGAGTTGAAAAAGGTAGTAAAGAGGGCAGTGAAGTAAGGTGAGTTGCTGATAATGGGCGACTTCAACATGCCAGTAGCAGCGAGTGCAAGAAACTAGAAGCTGATAGAGTCCCTGCAGGATGCATTCCAGGTATAGAAGGTGGAGGAGCCCAGGGAGGGTCCTCTCAAAAAGCAGCATTGCAGAGGTCACAGTAAGGGAACCCCTTGAGAACCAACAATCACCTGACCATGTTGTTTTGGTTTTTTGTCCCCCGCCCCCAACTTTGTTTATCCTCTAAGGGAACTGGTGCGTCCTCCTTCCACTCTCTGCCAATCCCAGTTCCAACTCTGCCAAGTTCCAACCACTCACCTGGCTGGTCTTCCAGGCCCTCCAGTGACACACGTGCTGCCCCTCCAGGGCTGGGATTGCCTTCTGCCACTTCGGCTGCTTTCCCAACACTGTCTGTCTGGGCACCTGCAGCAGAGGTGAAGATCTGGAGGGTCTCCATTCAGTGGTGGTGTGAAATCCAGTGGTGAGTGTTGTGGGCGGCAGGCAGGGGTTTCATCTGCCCTTCCAGTCCCTGCAGTTTTCCCCATAGTCCTGTCCTTCCCGTCAGAGGCGTGCTGTGTCATAGGATGCCATCTAGCTGACATACCCCCATGATCTCGATGCTCGCTCCAGACCCTCGCACTGATGCTTCTACCCTGCACCTCCATCTCTGGTCACCCAGGTGGCGGTAAAGGAGCAGAGTGGCAAATCCCCCTTCTGCGGAGGGGGAGAGTATCCTTGGTACACTCGATCCTTCTCCTCCTTCCAGCCCTCCGATGGTTCTGGCTCGTTCCCGAACCCAGGTCACCGGCATCGCAAGTGGTTGCACTACCGCTGCACGAACGGGTTGGCCCTGACTATGTTGCTCAACATAAAACCAGAATAGAAAGCAAGGACTCACAAGCTAAGGTTTTAGACTTTATTTTTTTTCAGTTTATCTTTTTATTGAACTATGAGTATATAAGAAAGCACACATCTTATACAATAGAAGAATATCCTCCATATAAAGTATAAAATATCACTTAAAGCATTTAGAGTAAACATATTGGAGAAACCTTGTATACATGTATTGATAATAAAACACAAACCTAGACAGGTTGTAAGTGGAGAGCAAAAAGGTTACAATCAATAGGATACTATAAAATTAGAAATGGTAACCATGTACAAAATAAATGCTAGGGCAGGCTATGGCAAGGCATTCAGTAAACTTCAACAAGTGATAATTGTGGTAATATGAACAATGTTCAGTAACGGAGGGGTAAAGATAAGAGAAAAGTGTGCAAGGAAAGAAAGAGGACAAAAAAAGCAAGGAAGAAGGGAAGGAGAGAGGGAGAAAATAGAGCAGGAGGGAAAAAGGAGGAGATAACTGTGCACAAAGATTTCAGGAAAACCTAATCTGAAAGCAAAATAAGAGGGCTAACTATCCCTAAGAATTGGGGTCTGAAAGAACTAGGTTCGATGTACTTGAAGTAATCTTGCCAACATCTGTCATATACAGTGAGCCGGTTATGAGTAACATGAGATAATTGGTCTAGGGAGGCATACTGAGAAATACTTTGAAGAACATCTGAAAGAGAAGGCAACAGAGTTGATTTCCATTTCATAAGAATCAGAGGTTTCACCAGAAGAGAAAGTATGTTTAGCCATCTAAAATGTGCATGTGAGAGGAGAGAGCTATTGGGGATAAGGATGCATAGAAGGAATAGCTTGGGGTCAAAAGGTAGTTTTTGTCTGTTACTCTGGAGGCAAGAAAATAGACTTTGCGCCAGAGCTTATTAATGGGAGCACACGACCACAAGATACGAAGTAGATCCCCATTGGCCAAATTGCAGCGCCAGCAGTTATTATCATTTAATAGGCCCATTCATTGAAGCACAGAGGAGGTTCTATAACAAAGATGTAGGATTTTAGTTTGTATTAAAGAACTGCGGGCATCTTTAAAGGTATTGTGTGCAAGTTGCCAACAATTACTCCATTGTGCGTCTGAAATATTGTAGTTAAGAAGAGTACTCCATTTATTTTTGGCCTGTATAGACTGATCAGGTAGATGATCAATAATGTCTTTGTAAATGGAGCTATTCAGTTTTACTAATAAATTAGTCCAGTGCGAGATGTATGGGTTTAGAAGAGCATGCTTATACACTAAACTAGAGAGAGAATTATAAGCTACCTGAATCTGTAAAAACTTCCAGAAGTCATGTTTAGGAAGTTTCCATGTAGTCTGCAAGTACGAGAATGATCTAAGAGTGAGTGAATTCTGGTCCAAGATATCTCTGGGAAAGAAAATGCCTTTGTTATGCCATGTACGACAGAACATTGGGTGATCTTCTAGAGTGAGCAGTGGATTGCCCCATAAGGGGGCATAAAACCAGGGTGTTGAATTGGATTTCAGGAATTTGTGGGTTAGTTTCCAATAAAGAACAGAGGATGATGTAGTTGGGTGGATTTTAGTTTAGAGGAGGGATTAAAAATGAAGGAAGTAGGAACTCCTCCCGGGCATAATACGGATTCCAATGCAACCCATAATGGTGAGTGAGTGAGTGGAGGGTTTCTGAAACCATTTAATGGTTTGGGCCATTCAAAAAGCCCAGAAGTAGCCTTTGAACCAGGGGAGTCAGAGTCCCCCTTTTTTCCCAGTGTGATCGAAGTTTGTTGCAGTTAAATCTCAGTGGTTTCACATCCCGGATGAAGTTGCCTATTAATTTATCAATTTTAGCAAAAAAGGAGGATGGTAAGACTAAAGGAATATTGGCAAAGAGGTAAAGAATCTTGAGAGATCTGGACATCTTGATGGCTGCGATTTTCCCCATGAAGGAGGGATTAAGAAGCTTCCATCTGTCCAGAATTGTTTTGATGTTATCTAGTAAGGGGTTAAAGTTAATGTCCCATATCATCCCTAAGTTACTTGTAATTTTGATTCCTAGATATGTTGTACCCAGTGGTGACCAACGTAATCCAAGAGGTAAGTTCATAAAGGCTTTACAGTGGTTGTTAAGGGGCAGAGTTTGTGATTTACTATAATTCAAAGCAAGGCCAGAAATGTTAGTAAAATTATTAAGCAAATCAACCAACAGGGGCCCAGCCTTCTTCAGGTTTTCAAGTAAGATTAAGAGGTCATTTGCGTAGGAGAGAGAGACATATCTTGAATTGCTCACAGGTATACCCATAATGCCAGAAGGTTGAGGCAAACGAGCAGTCAGGGGTTCCATGGCTAAAATAAACAGGGAAGGTGATAGGGGACAGCCTTGTCTAGTTCCCCTTACTAGATGAAAGTAGAGGAAAGAGTGGAATTAGTAAGTTCTTTAGTAACAGGGGAATTATACAATAGCTTGATCCAGGAGCAAAAGGTAAGAAAAAGACTGAAATAAGATAAAACTTGATGATGGTAGTCCCAGTTTAAGGAATCAAAGGCCTTCTCGAAATCAATAGCTATGGCAGCAGCTGGTGTCTTGAGGGATTTTGCTTTGTGAATTAAATTAAATAAGGAATGTAGGTGATCAGAACCAGATCTAGGTTTAATAAAACCAGCTTGTGAAAGATGAGTTAGCTTGGGAATCAAGGGTTCAAGTCGAGAAGTTAGTAGTTTAGCAAATATCTTCCCATCCATGTTTAATAAAGAGATGGGCCTGTAACTTGCGGGGTGAGTGGGGTCTTTTTCTTTCTTAGGGATTACGGTTATGATTGCTTTGGTGCAAGATGGGGGAAGTTTACCAGTATTGGAAGCTTCCTGATAAACATTAAGAAGAAGGGGACATAAGGTGTTGGAAAACATTTTATAGAAATCGACAGGGAATCCATCACCTCCAGGGGATTTTCCGGATTTCAAGGAAGACTAAGCTTTCTGGATTTCCTGAAGCGAGAAGGGTTCATCTAACAATTTTCTTCAAGAATAGAAAGATGAGGAAGATGTAACGATTTAAGGAACTGTTGAATTTGTAACGTAGATGGAGGGTTTATGTCGAGTATAGTTTTTGATGAAAGGTTTTCATGATACGGTGTTTAGAGGGGTTGCCAGAGTGAATTGTACCCTGTTCGTCTTTTAGGCTTAGGACATGTCGTTCCATTTGTTGTGCTTTGAGCTGGTAAGAGAGGAGTTTCCCATTTTTATCGCTGTGTTCCCAAAACTTATATTTAAGTTTAAACAGGGCCAGTTCGGTTTTACGAGAAATTAATTTGTTTATTTTGACTCTGAGTTGAATAATTTCACAATGAAGTTGAGAATCGGGACAGTGCTTCTTGGAAGAAAAGTATAAATTCTCTTTAGCCTTAAGAGATTTTTCCAAATCAGACAGTTGTTCCTGTACTCTTTTTCTATGTGCAGCATAACTGGTCATTTTCCCTCGAATCGTAGCTTTAAGAGCTTCCCATACAGAGGACATAGAAGATTCGGTTGGGGTATTGTGAAAGAGGAAGTCCTGAATTTGTGCTTTGATCATGGGTAAGAAATTGGGATCCTAGAGAAGGAGAGGGTCCAGCCACCAGTAAGAAGATTTAGGTGCTAATGGGCCCCACAAAAGTTGCAGTTTAACAGGGGAATGGTATGAGATTGTGATGGGAGAGATGAATGAATCAATAGTTTTTTCCATTGTAACAGGAGAAGCTAGCCAATAGTCGATTCTACTGTATGTCTTATGTAGAGAGGAGTAAAAAAGTACATTTTCAATTGCGGGGGTGAAGGAGGCACCATACATCGGCTAATCCAACATCTTGCATTAATAATGAGAGGGCTTTTATACTTCTAGGGTGGGCATCTGTAGTGGGGCTACTTCTGTCAATGCTAGTTTCTAAAGCTAAGTTAAGATCCCCTCCAAGAATAACTGGTGTATTATCAGTGTTAAAGGATATAATCTGTTGAGCTAACTTGTGAAAAAAAACTCCGGAGAATCAGAGTTGGGTGCATAGACTTCAACAAGCAGAAGAGGACCAGAGTTGGTATTCAATGTAACCATCACCCGTCTGCCATCAGTGTTGGAAAGGGAGTTTACAAGGGACCATTTGAGATTCTTATGAATAAGAATAGCAACTTCTGTTTTTTTTTTTTTTTAAATCTAGGATGATTCGTAGATTTGATCGACCCAATCTTTTTTAAGTCTATGAACATCCTCTGCTAATAATTTTGTTTCTTGAAGGAAAACAATTTTTGTTTTTGCTACTGTTTTTGACAGAAGAGAACTTTGGTTCTAGGGACGTGGATATGTTGTTCAATCCACACTCTGTGGCAGGTTCCTTGATGCTTTAAATCTTGCCGGAAGGTCTTCAAGCTGGCTCCTCCCACCCACCCGGGTGATAAAACCCTTGGGTCCGCCCCATGATGCCAGATCTTATTTACCGCTTATAAGCTCAGGTTCCCTCCTTAGCGCTCTGCGTTTTAGGCCTGGATCCTAATACTTCAGAATTTCCAAAAATAATTTTAACGTTCACTAGACTACAGTCTTGATCTTCCCTCGCAGCTGCAATGGACAAATCCACTCCCGGCTTCCACTGGTGCCCTTGCTGGCAGATGATGTCCCGGACCGAACCGCACTCCATGTGCGTTTACTGCCTGGGTCTTGCTCACAATCTGCAGGCCTGCGATCTGTGCAAGTCTTTCATGGCTTCGGTTTTGGAGGACCGTGCTGCCCAACTACAGCTTGGGTGCCCCGAGAAATGGTACCCGCTGGGGAAGTCGAAGGAGGCCCATTGGGTGGTGTCTGCGGCTGCGGGCTCTGCGGAGCAGCTGGAGCAGTTGATCGTCCTCGAGAAGGAGGCGGTTCAGGCCGCCTCATCTTCCTCCTCGGCCTCAGCGTTTATCCCACTCTCCTTGGGCTCCTGCTACACTACTTCTTTTAAGGAGCTTTGCCAGTCCCTCTCCACCAAGGGAGAAGGGCCATCGGGACATACTAGTAGGTCGAAGAAAAAAGAACCAAAAGGTAAGTTCCACCGTCAGTGTTCATGGGAGCGGGAGTGATCCCCTTCGCCGGACCGTCATCTCTCTACTTCGATCGAGGTTGCGGCTAAGGCCACTGGCTTCACGGTATCCCCGTCAGGTCAGCCGGCCGAGATGCTCGTCGATGCGGTCGAGATTTTTCTCGACCCATTGGATGGGTTGTCAACTGGAGAAACCGACAACCCTTCTTCACCATTTCCCCCGGTGGTAACCAAGGACTTGCCTGTGCCTCCTGTGCCAAAGTCCCTGTTCAAGGACCCTGAACTGAGGGATGAGCGGGTTTCTCCTGCCCCCTCTCTGACCCACCCTCGGCGACCCTGACGGTCTTGGCCATCTTCCATGTCAGATAGATCCTGCCGACATCGGCGGTCTCAGCACCATGGAAAGCGGTGTCGCCGCTTTTCCTCTTCAGAGGAAAGGCTCTGACGTACGTTACACCGGCGCTATGAGGACATGATGTGGCAACAACTTTTGTTGGCTACTAACAAGCCGACTCCATCGCCTTCTTCGGCCATTAAGTGGTTGTTACCCGAGCAACCGAAGCAACCCCTCGTAGTTGTCGAGGAGCCAACCCTGGCACTGGTTGTTCGACCAAAACCGGCTGCTCTACCCATTGTGATGGAAGCACCGCCTCCTCAACCGAAGACTGGGGCCCCGACCAAGGATTCTCAGTCGGGTCAGGACTTGCCCCACAGGTTTTCAGTCACCCTCACTCCTGATCTGCCTCGGCAGGTGGAGGGTAGCTCAGGTGCTTGGCAGCTGTTTGTGGACTCCTCAGATTCTGATGACGACTCCTTGTATTCCAGGCCCATTGACCTGGAATCTGCAGGAGGTCATCTGGTGGACAAGAGCCCATCCTCGTTCTTGGGAATACTTCGGCTCATCTCAGAGTCCACTGGGATGCAACTCAAACCCATTCAGAAATGGGCCAGCTATCCCCTCATGGAGATACTGGATTGAGGAGATTCCCCCATGGAGGCCTTCCCTGTGGCCGAAGCCATTGTTGGCCTAGCCCTGGAGTTGTGGCAGCAGCCTGTATCTTGTCTCGCGCCTTCGGCTAGGATGGCTCTCAAGTATATGGTCCCCATCGGTTCACTCTCCGGCTTCTCGAAACACCCCTCTGTGGAAGGGTTGGTGACCGACAGTGTTTTCTGGCATTCTGGGAACACTAGGGACGTGGACAAACCGCCCAATAAAGAATCCAAAAAGCTGGATTATTCAGGGCGGAAGGTTTACGCTGCTTCCTCCCTAGGCCTTCGACAGGCTAGCTCGGCTGTACTTCTGGCACATTTTTCACATGCCCTTATGGGTTCCCTGGATGAGGTGATTCCCCATCTCCCAGCCGACCTTCAGACGATGGTCAAGCAGTTGCAGGATCAGGGAAGGGCGGTGGCTAAACAGCAGCTCCAAACTTCTTTGGACATCGGTGACTCTTGTGCCCGGTCAGTAGCAGCCGCAGTAGCCATGTGCCGCAGAGTTTGGCTGTGGATCTCCACCTTCACAGTGGACACCCAGCACAAGCTGGCAGGTGTTCCCTTCCTGGGCACTGACTTGTTCAGACCAGGGGTGGAAGGCCATCTCCAAAGGATTGAGAAGTCCAATGCCACCTTGGACTCAGTCACGTCTGCCCAGAAGGACAAAGGCTGCCAGCAGTAGCATAAGCCCTTCCACCCCTGCGGCACATCCGGCCCAGCAGCACCAGCAACAGGGCCAGCAGGCTCACACTTGGTATCCCAAGGCCAAGTCTGCCACCTCCCCCAGTAGGACGCCTGGAGGGAAGGGTCCAGGAGGCCCCGGTTCTTCCTCCAAGCCTGCCCAGTGACGGGTTGAGGGGTGTCACCCCCAACCTCATCACTCTTCCCCGGGTTCCCCCATGGGGGGATGGCTCCACTACTTCCTTTCTGCCTGGTCCGCTATCACCATGGGCCGCTGGGTGCTAGAAGTGGTCGGCAGGGGTCTGCCTCTGGAGTTCGAGCAGTCCCCTCCCTATCGAGCCATTGCCCCACGGGGGGGCTACGAGCTCCGCAGCCTCTGTTGGCTCATTGAGCCAACATTGCCCAGCTCCTCCAGAAGGAGGTGATCAGCGAGGTAGCGGATCCTCCTCCAGACCCGGGATTTGTGTCCAGGTACTTCCTGTCCCAAAGCGGACGAGGGGCTGGCACCCCATTCTCGACCTACACGACCTGAACAAGTTCCTAAGGCCACGTACCTTCAGGATGGTCACTCTGGCTCAGATCATTCCATCCTTGGAACTAGGCATGTGGTTCTGCTCTCTAGATCTCCAGGACGCATGCTTTCACGTCCCAATCCGTCCGTCTCACCAGCGATTCCTCCGCTTCAGAGCAGAGGGATCTCTTTACGAGTTCCAGGCCGTGCCCTTCGGCCTTTCTCCAGCTCCCAGGGTCTTTACCAAATGCATGGCAGTGGTGACAGCATTTCTGTGGCACCAAGGGTTCCGGGTGTACCCTTACCTGAATGACTGGCTGATTGCAGCCCCCTCCAGGTTGGAGGTGGAGCGATCCAGGGATCTGGCCCTTCAGGTCTGCTCTTGGATTGGCCTCCTCATCAATGAGGCCAAATTGAAACTCATGCCATTGCAGGTGATTCAGTTCATTGGAGCAGTGCTCGACTGTCTTTGAGCCAGAGCCCAGCTCCCGGCGGACAGGGCCGAGGTCCTTTCCTCCTTTGTCCAGTCATTTCTGGTTGGGCAACTGCGCCCTGCCCAGGACTTCCTGCACCTTATGGGCCTCATGGCAGCCTGCACCAGCGTGGTCCATTGGGCCCGCTGGCATATGCGCCCCCTGCAGTGGGGGCTGGCCAGCCAGTGCTCACACGCTGCGGTCCTCTGGACCAGCTGATGACAGTGACCCAGGAGATGTGGGACGTCCTGTAGTGGTGGTGGCTCATCCCAGATTATCTTGCAGGAGGGTATACCGTTTGTCCACCCCGAGACGATGGTCACTCTAACGACTGCCTCTCTGATGGGGTGGGGTGCCCATCTGGAGGATCTCCGGGCCCACGGCCTCTGGTCTCCTCAGGATTCTCGGTGCCACATCAACCTGCTGGAGCTTCGAGCGGTTCGACTAGCCCTCACTGCCTTCGCTCCATTTGTACGGGGTCAGGTGGTTCAGGTCCAGACAGGCAACACCACGACCATGTACTACCTCAACTGTTAGGGCGGGGACGCACTTCTTGCCTCTGTGCAAGGAGGCTCTCCGCATCTGGTCTGTCGTGATCAGCCTGGAGGCGGATCTTCTAGCAATCCATGTGGCAGGAGCCTCCAACAGTCTGGCTGATGCCCTCAGCTGGATAGGCGCTGCGTCTCATGAGTGGTCTCTCCTGCCAGAGGTTGTGCAAGACTTGTTCTCCCATTGGGGTACCCCTCAGGTGGACCTGTTCACCTCCAGGGAGAATGCAAAGCTGAGTCTGTTTCATGCCCGACCCCCTCAGCAGGGTTCGCTGCAGGGAGATGCCTTCTCGAGGCCGGGGACCCCGGGTCTCTTCTACCCCTTCCCTCCATTTCCCTTGATCCACAAGGTGCTTCTCAAGGTGAAGAGGGACAAGGCGCAGGTGATTCTGGTAGCCCCAGACTGGTCTCGCCAGTTCTGGTACCCAGATCGCCTCAGAATCAGCTCCAGGCTCCCGAGGCGGCTTCCAGCCTGCCCAGAACTGATCTCAGTCCACAAGGGGAAGGTTTTACATCCAGACCTTCAACCCCTGCACCTGATGGTCTAGTTCCTGAGCGGCTAGAGTTCCAGGCCTTGGGTCTTTCCTACAAGGTCCTCAACGTCGTTGAGGCATCCCGTAAAGAGTCGACCAGAAAATGCTACACCTTCAAGTGGAAGAGATTCTCCATTTGGTGTCTGGACAAAGGGTCGGACCCCTCTTCCTGTCCTTTGGCTAGTATTTTGGACTACCTGGGGTCCCTTACTCAGCTAGGGCTTTGGTTGACAACCCTTAATGTGCACCTGACAGCCATCTCTGCTTACCGGGTGCGGGCTGGCAAGCAGTCAGTGGCGCAGGAGAAGGTGGTCAGGCACTTTTTCAAAGGCCTAGACCATATATCCCATCCAGTGTGAGAACCTCCACCTCCATGGGATCTACTGCTGGTATTGGCTAAGCTCATGGGCAAGCCATTCGAACCGATGCACAGGTGTGATATCTCTCACCTGTCGTGGCAGACCGCCTTCTTGGTGGCTATTATGTCAGCCTGAAGGATGGGAGAGCTTCAGGCACTTTCCATCAAGCCTCCCTACCTGGTCTTCCACAGGGACAAGGTTGTCCTTCACCCCCACCGGAAGTTCCTTCGGAAGGTGGTGTCTGAGTTTCACCTTAACCAGGTGTTGACTCTGCCGGTGTTCTACCCTAATCACACCTCGGAGGCCGAATATAGGCTCCATTCTTTGGATCCTAAAAGAGCGCTAGCTTATTACAAGGAGCAGACGGCTAAAGTTCGGGGAGAGGTTCGCCAGCTGTTTGTCACCTACGCTAAAGCCGCACCTGGCAGACCTGCAGCCAAGCAGACGATAAGCAGGTGGGTCACCTCCTGCATAGATCTCTGCTATAGGTAGGCGGGCATGGAGCCTCCCAAAGGGATAAGAGCTCATTCTACCCACCATACCACTGCTTCGGTGGCTGCTTCTAGGGACATCTCTATCCAGGAAATCTGCAGGACTGCTACCTGGAAGTCTGCATACACCTTTATTTCCCATTACCACATTGACCTTGAGTCATGCCAGGATGCTGGTTTTGGGACCTTGGTTCTCCAGTCCTTATTCCTCAAGTAGGGGGTGTGCGCCTTGCCTCCATCCTCCCAGAGAACTGCTAGGAGTCTGCCACAAAGTGTGGATTGAACAACATATCCATGTCCCTAGAAATACAGGTTACTCACCTGTAACAGGAGTTCTAGGAGTGTTATATGTTGTTCATCCACATGACCCACCCGACCTCCTGGCCTCGCGTGCAACCTGGCTTCCAGTGGGCCAGATCTGGCGTTATGGGGTGGAGCCGAGGGTTTTACCACCCGGGTGGGTGGAGAAGCCAGCTTGAAGACCTTCCGGCAAGATTTAAAGCGGCAAGGAACCTGCCACAAAGTGTGGATGAACAACATATACCACTCCTAGAACTCCTGTTACAGGTGAGTAACCTGTATTTTCAGAGCAAGATACAGCAGTCTAGAACTACATATTTTTTACTGATAAAATCACTTCTATCTCAGCAGGAGTTAGTACCTGTTTGGATTAAGCAAACAGATACTTTATTAGAAGATGCGTGTCTCATTTAAGTAAAAAAAAAAAAAAAAAGAAAGTCACTGTGTGTTTCTCTGAGGAAGGGGGCTGTATTAGCTTATTTACTGAGTCAGAGCAGAGGGTGAATCTAATTGGGGGTGTGGCTTAGCATTTTAGGAGTACAACAGCAGCTGTCTAGAATTATAGCTTCCTGTTGTTTTTGACAGAAGAGAACTTTGGTTTCAGAGCAAGATACAGCAGACTAGAACTACAGATGTTTTACTATTTGCCCTCCTTCCCACCCAAAGCCAGTTGTGCTTTTATAGCCACTGGATTTGACTGACAACAGAAACCTCCTGCTTGGCAGTAGGAAGGGAAGGATCACTGAGACACATTAGCTTCATCAACCTTGAAGGAACCTAAAATCTCCACCCCGCCGGCTGCTGGAGGTCTGAATCCAAGCACAGAAGAAGGAGACTGCTGAAGACTACAGGAAGTTCCTGTTCCAGAACAGGCAGGGCGAGAGTTGTAAGGGCACATAGGCAGTAGTAAAATAAGTGTAAAAATACATAGAGGGAGGAGACAGTAAGCATACAAAGGAACAGGAGAGGGGACACAAAATAAGTCAAGATGGGAGTGCTGCAGTGCAATGGCTGTGGGGCAGCAGTGTTCCGGGAGACATTCTAGAGGCTGTGATGCTGCCCTGTTTGCAGGCACCTCTCTGGTCTGAGGGAGGAGGTTGCCCGTCTCCAGGCTGACCTGGCTTGGATTCGTGAAAACCTCTTCCCCCACCCAGGGACCACCAGGGCCACCACCGTTACCTCAGAGGTTGCCAAGAAAGAGGAGCGGTTGGACCAAGGTGGGCTCAGGGAGGGAGAGAGTGGTGGAACAGAGGTGCATACCTCCAGTTGTACCTCTCCGCAATTCATATGCTGTTCTGGCAAAGAGTGGTTCCTCTATGGAGGCACCTGCAGTGGAGACCAAGGAGGATGCTGAGAACCTCCACAAAGGAGACCCACAGGAGGGTGGCACGAGACCCCACACGGGAAGGAAATAACTCCTGATGGGGGACTCGATCATTAGGGGGGTAGAAGTGGGGGAGGAAGGGGATAGGGAGGTAAGGTGCCTGCCTGGCGCCACGGCTCGGAGGGACAGGAAGCGAATTCTCAGGATCACGGGAGCATCTGCACAAGGGAGGGGAGCTGGATGTCGCTGTCCAGCTAGGGACAAATGACCTTGCTGTGAATGGGATCAGAGTGGTGCAAGAGGAGTTTGTGGAGTTCGGGAGGGGCCTTAGACAAGCAGCATGTATGGTAACCTCCTCAGAGGTGCTGTCTGTCTATGGCAAGGATGATGCTAGGGTATTCAAACAACATGAAGTCTTGCTGTATTCTGACTATTGCAGTGATATCCAACCTTTGAACTGCCCTGGAGCAGTAATATCCAACCTTTGAACTGCCCGGAGAGGAAGGAGTTAACTTTCCATGCAAGGCATGGAATGCTGAGCTCGAGCTCGGTTGAGACTCTGTCTGTTGTTGTTTGAACCCAAACCACCAGATTCTTTACTCTGCCTCGAACAGTCGCTCCAGAGATTTCTCCTTCACTCGGTTCAATTTAGTCGGTTAAAGTGTGGTTTTTTTCCCTCAGTTCAACCGAATTTCTTCTTCTAACCTGTCGGTTCAGTCTCTGTCTGTGGTACTATGAGTACCAGATAGGTTTATTATTATTAGTTTCTGTGTGGAACTTGTAAACATCGGATCAGTTTGGTTTGAACCGATCAGGTTTGTAAAAAGTTTGTTCTGCTTTTTAGAGTGTGGTAGAAAAACCGGGCCCACTGGGTTTCAACACTGTAGTGTGTGTGGGGAAGCCTTTGCTAAGGCTGACCCCCACACCACCTGTGTTTATTGTCTGGGGTTTGACCACCTCGATTCAGACTGCCAGATTTGCAAAAGTTTTCCCACAGCTACCCTGGAAAAGAGAGTAGGTAGGCTGAGGGAAAGGGAGGCCAAAAAGTCTGCTGACCCGGATGGCCAGCCCGGTTCGGTTCCAACCGAACCAGAAGGAGTGCCATCTGACCAGGGCGAAACTTCTTCGGGCAAAAGGAGAACCAACTCTGAGGAGTCGGTTCCGGTTAAAAGAAAAAGAAGGGATAAGTCAGCCGGTTTGGATCCACAAGTTCTTTCTCCGACCGCTGATGAAATAGCCAAAGCGATAAGGATTGTTCAATCGCTAATTTCAGTTCCGACCGAACCGGCACCATCGGTTAGGGGCTCGGTTCGGTCGGTTCACCCGGTTCCGGATTATAATTT
The DNA here is from genome assembly GCA_016271365.2 of Neoceratodus forsteri. Taxonomy (NCBI): domain Eukaryota; kingdom Metazoa; phylum Chordata; order Ceratodontiformes; family Ceratodontidae; genus Neoceratodus; species Neoceratodus forsteri. Next base: position 650,129,590 of record CM057458.1, read on the forward strand.
AGAGGATTTTTATGAACCGGAGGAGGAGGAGGAGGAGGGAGAATATGAGGATAGTGATGGTGGTTATGAAAGTCTGGATGTGCCCATTAACCCGGACAGCTCCCCAGACAGACCTTCAGGTGTTTCTCCTCCTAGGCTTTCTGAGTCCCCTTCCCACTTTGTTTTACAAAAAAGTGGCTGAAACTCTCCAGCTTCCTATGGAAAAAGCAGTAGAGGATCAGGTGGAGCCTGATTATGTTGAGATGATGGACATCCCAGAGTCCAGGAGACTGTCTATTCCCCTCCATAAGTCTTTTGGGAAACAGACGTTTACAATTTTAAAGACTCCTAATTCCATACCTCCTGTGGACAGAAGAATGGACAAGAGGTATACTCTCTCAGGCTCAGATACGGAGTTCCTTACCCAGCAATGCAGCCATGTTGGGTAGTGCAGGCTGCTGCCTGTGATAAGGCAAATATACCTTGGCTTCACCCCCCCCAGACAAGAACTCCAGGAGGATTGATGCCATGGCAAAGAAACAGTACATGGCAGCATCCTTGGGACTCAGACAGGCCAACTATATGGCCTGTACTGCTAGGTATCAAAAATCCAGATGGGACACTGTGATGGCTCTAGCTAAACAGGTCCCTGACCAGCTTGCCAAGGAGCTGGAGCAGGTGGCTGCAGATGGTATTGAGGCATCCAAGGTGCAATTTCATGCTGCAGTGGACTCCAATGATGTTTCATCTAGAGTCATGGCTACATCTGTGGCCCTTCGTAGGATTGCTTGGCTCAGATGCACTAGCCTGTCACAGGATACCCAGACAAAGGCCATGGATTTTCCTGTTATTGGTAATTCTCTGTTTGGGGAGCAGACAGAGAACTACATGAAGAAAATGGATGAGTACAGGACCAGCTATAGGAGTGCTCAGGCCAAGGAAAGGCAAGCCACACCCCAGAGGCAGCATTCCAGGGGCAGGGGCAGGCCTTTTCATAGGCCTTTCTACCAAGCCCAAGCCTCCTCTTCCGTCTTTGCACAGAGGGGGTTCTTCAGGGGGAGAGGCAGACGGGGTATAAGCAAGCCTGCTACCACCCCTCAGCCTAAAGCCCCTGCCAAACAGGCACCCTGATGGGTTTGCCTGGGCCGATTCTCCACTACACGTAGGGGGCAGGCTGGCTTACTTTGTCCAGGACTGGATGTCTTTAACATCAGACAAATGGGTCCTGGAAGTAGTAAGCCAGGGACTGGTTCTCAGCTTCAAACAATTTCCCAAGATGAGAACCAGATCCTTTCCACCTGCAAATCCTTCAGAAGCCCTTGCCCTAGAGGCAGAGGTCTCATCCCTCTTGGCTCTCAGAGCCATAGAAAGGGTTCCACCCCTACACAGGGGAAAAAGATTGTAATCCAGGTACTTCCTAACCCCCCAAAAGACAGGAGAATGGCAGCCCATCCTGGATCTCAGATATTTAAACAAGCACCTTTTAAAGCCAAAGTTCAAAATGGTGACTCGGGGAATAATTCTACCCTCTCTAAGGCCAGGGGACTGGCTGGTCTCCCTGGACCTCAAGGATGCCTATTTCCACATTCTCATCAGATGCTCCCACAGAAAGTACCTCAGGTTTGAGTTGCCCTCAGGCCACTATCAATTCAGAGCAATGCCCTTTGGCCTAACATCAGCTCCAAGGGTGTTCACAAAATGCCTGGCAGTAGTGGTTGCTTTCCTAAGGAGAAAAAAGATCTCCATCTTTCCATAACTGGACGACTAGCTCATAGTGGGTCAGTCTCCAGACCAAGTCATGTCACACCTACAGATAACTCAGCAACTGCTCACTTCTCTAGGATTCCTCCTAAATATTTCAAAGTCAGTTCTAGAGCCAGTGCAGCACCTCACCTTCATAGGGGCGGAGCTGGATGCAATAAGGGCAAGAGCCTTCCTTCCCCTGGACAGGGCAAGGACCCTTGTGACACTGGCCTCTTCATTCACCCTTCAGGTGTCTCGACCAGCAAGCATTTTCTGCAGCTCCTGGACCACATATCTGCCTCTACGGCAGTGGTCCAAGCAGCCAGATTTCAGATGAGGGACATTCAGTTCCACTTAAGAGCCTTCTGGTCCCAGAAAAAGGATTCTCTGGCCAAGCTAATCCCAGTGACTCGAACCCTGATCCAGGCTTTGCAGTGGTGGCAGAATCAGGACAACCTAAGGCAAGGAGTTCCCTTTGTCATTCAATCTTATTCTCTAATCCTTACCACAGATGTCTCCCTCTTGGGCTGGGGAGCCCACTTGGGGGATCTGACCACCCAAGGGTTGTGGTCACCTCAAGAATCTCTGCTTCACATCAGTCTCTTAGAACTCAGAGCAGTGTTTCTAGCACTTCAAGTTTTTTCCAAGTCTGTTCAGAACAAACTAGTTCAGATCAGGACAGACAATACCACCACAATGTGGTACATCAACAATCAAGGGGGCACTCGGTCTACGGCCTTGTGCACAGAAGCAATGAAGTTGTGGTCTCTGGCCTATTCCCTGAATACCTCTCTGATAGCAGTGCACCTCCCAGGGAAGGACAATGTCCTGGCAGATACTCTCAGCAGGATATCTCAGGGCCATCACGAATGGTCCCTGGATCCCCTAATTTTGAAGGTGATCTTTTCCAGATGAGGCACTCCACAGATAGATCTTTTTGCAGCCCCAGACAATCACCAACTTCCTCTTTTTTGCTGCAGACCCCCAGTGTTGGGCTCAGTCCCCCTGGATGCTCTAGTTCTCAATTGGGAAGGGAAATTCCTGTATGCTTTTCCCCCCTTCCCTCTCCTGTTCAAGGTACTAGTCAAAATCAGGTCTCAACCCTGCAAAGTGATTCTGATTGCTCCAGACTGGGCCAGACAGCCCTGGTACCCTCTCTTGCTGTCCTTAGCAGTCCACCTTCCCCTGTCACTTCCCAGGAATTACAACCTGTTATGTTCTCAGGGGAGGGTTTGGTATCCGAATCTCAAATCTCTCAATCTCAAGGCCTGGCTCTTGAAGAGTTAGAGTTTGCTGATGTGCATCTCTCTCAAGGTGTTCTTGATATTCTAAAGGCTTCTTGAAAGCCTTCCACTAAAAAGACTTACAACTCCAAATGGAAAAGGTTTACTATTTGGTGCTCTGGTAATCATATTTCTCCAGAGTCTGCTGGGTTGCCTACAGTCCTGAACTATATGGTTAATCTCAATAGCTTGGGACTCAGACCAGCTACACTTAGAGTGCATCTGGCAGCTGTCTCTGCCTTCTTGTCAGCAGGCAAGCCCTCTTCCCTTTCAGCTCATCCTGTATTCTGTAAATTCTTCAAGGGATTGCTGCATACCAATCCTCCCTTCAGGGACCCTGCCCCTGCTTGGGAGCTTAATGTTTGCATTGCTCAGCTTATGCAACCCCCATTTGAGCCTTTGTCCTCAGCAGAGCTTAAGTACTTGACTTGGAAAACTGTGTTCTTGGTAGCCATTAGTTCTGCCAGACGCATAAGTGAGTTACAGGCCGTGTCAGTTGAGCCTGATTTTATCTCTTTCCATAGAGATAAGGTGGTCCTCAGGACTAATAGGAAGTTTTTGCCTAAGGTGGTTTCAGATTTCCACCTTAATCAGTCTATGTCTCTTCCTGTTTTCTTCACTGACCATTTCTCCTCTGGGGAGAGGAGGCTACACAGCCTGGATGTGAAAAGGGCCCTTAGCTACTACATAGAGCGCACCAAGGGTCACAGGTTTGACTCCCTCCAATTGTTCCTCACTTATGGTGAGGTTGGTAAGGGAAAACCTGCCACTAAGAGATCTATTGCCAGGTGGATTTTTCTGTTATACAATTCTGCTATGAAAAATTAGGTAGAATCCCACCCCTCAGGCCTGAGGGCTCACTCTACTAGAGGTACAGCTGCTTCCTGGCTGCCAGGATATTCTATCTTAGAGATTTGTCAAGCAGCCACCTGGAAAACAGTACATACTTTCACCAAGCATTACTCTCTGGATATCCAGGCTAGGAGTGATGCTCAGTTTGGCACAGCAGTGCTTTAGATCCTGTTCCCAAAGTAGGTTCTGTCCCTCCTCCATGGAGGTACTGCTTGGTAGTCTGCAATAGTCAGAATACAGCAAGACTTCATGTTGTTTGAAGAAAAAACTACTCACCTTAGTAATGCTGTTTCTTTTAATGGAGTCTTGCTGTATTCTGACCTCCCCCGCCTCCCCTCTCAGAACCTGGGTTTTTTGGGATGTGGGTGGGCAGGAACAGTGTTGGCACCCTAAAGGTGCCCCCTTTTTCTCACCCTCTTATTTTGGGTGTGTGTTGTGTATTTTTTGGGGGGGGTTCCTGACTTGTCTTTGCCTTGGAAGCAAAAAATCTTTTTATTAAATTTAGTTGCCAGTTGGCTAGTGTGAGTTTACAGTTTCCACACAGGACGCCCAGTGAGTATAGCTCATAAAGGTCTGGCGGTTTGGGTTCAAACAACAACAGACAGAGTCTCAACCGAGCTCGAGCTCAGCGTTCCATGCCTTGCGTGGAAAGTTAACACTTTCTTCTCCGGGGTAGTTCAAAGGTTGGATATCACTACTCCGGGGCAGTTCAAAGGTTGGATATCACTGCAATAGTCAGAATACAGCAAGACTCCATTAGAAGAAACAACATTACTAAGGTGAGTAATTTTTTCTTCCGCACCATGGGATTCAATGAATGGTTGAAAAACTGGTGTGGAGCTCAGGGTTTTGGCTTCATTGGGGACTGGGGAGCCACCTGGAGGGATGCAGGCTTATACTGGTGCGATGGTCTGCATCTGTCGGGGGACCAGGATCCTAGGCGACAGGTTTAAATGCTTCATTGGCAAGCATTTAAACTAGCCAAGGGGGGGAGGCACTGAAAAGGAGCAGGGAAATCCCAGCCTCCCCCAACAAAACACAGTAGTTAGAGAGGTAAACACCAAGGTAGAGAAGTCAGTAGGGAGCAGGACAGGGATAAATGCAGAAAAAGATGGTAAGGACAGGGATGGGGCTAACAGGGGTAAGCCCATAAAAAATAAATGGAAGGTGATGAGTACCAGTGCCCGCAGTCTGTGCAACAAGCTCCCTGAACTAGTGGTCTTGATAGAAGAGGAATGCCTTGATATTGTGGCAGTCACTGAAACATGGTACACAGAGAACTATGACTGGGATGTCAACATACCAGGATGCACAGTCTACAGGAGGGACAGGGTGGGTAAAAGAGGAGGAGAAGGAGTAGCTCTCTATGTAAGGGAAGGGATTAAAGCAACAGAACTAAAGAGTAAACAGGAAGTTGATGAGTTACTGTGGGTCACCCTGGAGAAAGGAAATGGCACCACAATCCTCATCGGGGTTGTGTACAGACCCCCATCTCAGGGAGAGGAAATGGACAAGGAAATGATGGAAAATGGCAGAGAAAGGGGAGATATTGTTGATGGGGGACCTGAATATGCCAGATGTTAACTGGAGTACCTTTTTCTGCAGGCACATCCAAGAGCAGGGTCTTTCTTGATGCCCTACAGGGGGCATGCCTCAGACAGCTAGTGTTGGAACCCATTCGGGAGAGAGCAATCTTAGACCTGGTACTTTCAAATGGGGAAGGAGAAAGGATCTCAGATTCAGAAGTGGGTAGCTATCTGGGAACAAGTGACCACCAGTGTGGTTCACAGTAAACACAGCCATAGAGTCAAGCCATACAAAAACAAGAGTATTGGACTTTAGGAAGGCTGACTTTGGGAAAATGAGAGAGTACCTCAGAAAAGCACTAGCAAATGGGCAAGAAGGACGGGTGGAGGAACAATGGGGAATAATCAAAACAGCCATCGTAGAGGCAACAAGCCTTTGTGTGAAGCAAATCAACAAAACAAAATGAAGGAAAAAAAACACTATGGTTCTCAAAAGAGGTGGCAGGGATGGTTAAGGAGAAAATGATAGCATTCAGGAAATATAAGGAAACACAGAAGAAGCAGGACAGAGAACTACATCAGTTAAAGCAGAAGGAGGCAGGGAAGGCAGTCAGAATAGCAAAGGCACAAACTGAGGAAAAGATAGCCACGTCTGTTAAGAAGGAGGATAAAACCTTTTATAGGTACATTAGGGAGCAAAGAAAGACCAAGGGAGGGGTACAGAGACTTAATAAAGGGGAGGGAATGTGGGCAGAGGGTAAGAGTGAAAAAGCAGTGATACTGAACTAATATTTCTGCTCAGTATTCTCAACGGAAGAGGGGTGGAGGTACCTAAACCAAACAAGGGAGAAACTTTGAATGGGGGGTCGATACCAGTCCATTCACAGAAGAAAGGGTTTTCAAAAAAACTCTTGAAATTGAGGTGGACAAAGCAATGGGCCTGATGGGATTCACCCAAGAATTCTAAAAGAACTAAGGGTAGAACTAGTAACACTACTGACTACTCTCTTTAACAAATCATGGGAGGATAGGGTGGTACCTGAGGACTGGAGGAGGGCAAATGTGATTCCGCTTCACAAAAGTGGGAGCAGGGCAGAGGCAGGAAACTGCAGACCATTTTTTTTGACTTCAGTGGTAGGGAAAATGATGAAATCACTTCTGAAGGAAAGAATTGTTGAGTACCTAGAGGCCAGTGGGGCACAGGACCCAAGCAAGCATGGTTTCACAGCAGGAAGGTCATGTCAGACGAACCTAATAGATTTCTTTGACTGGGTGACTAAAGTAGTAGACCAGGGAGGAGCTGTGGATATGGCCTACCTAGATTTTAGCAAGGCATTTGACACAGTCTCACACAAAAGATTAATATGCGAGTTAGCCAGCCTTGGAGTGGGTCCCAAGGTGGTAATCTGGATAAAAACCTGGCTGGACAACAGGACGCAAAGGGAAATAGTAAACAGAGTCCACAGTGAAGAAAGAAAGGTAACTAGTGGGATACTGCTGGGTTCGATACTGGGACCGGTCCTCTTTAATGTCTTTATAAGTGACATTGGAGAGCACCTGGAAGGAAAGATATGTCTCTTTGCAGATGACACAAAGATCTGCAATAGGGTTGATACACAAGGTGGGGTGGAAAGAATGAAAATGGACTTGGCAAGGTTGGAGGAATGGTCAAATATGTGGCAGCTCAGATTCGGTGCAAAGAAGTGCAAGGTAATGCATCTGGGAAATAAAAACCCAGGGGAAGAGTACACAATGGCGGGGGGGGAGTGTGAGTTAATAACAACAAAAATCGAAAGATACCTAGGAGTAATTATATCAGATGACCTAAAGGTGGCCAAGCAATGTAAGAAGGCAGTAAGGAGGGCTGGGGGGATACTGGGATGCATAGGTAGAGGCATCAATGTAGAAAACAGGAAGTTGTTATCCCTCTCTACAGACGGTGAGACCCCATCTGGAGTACTGCGTGCAATTCTGGAGACCCCATCTCCACAAAGACATAGACAGAGTGGAGGCTGTTCAGAGGAGGGCAACCAAAATGGTGCAGGGTCTGCACTAGAAGACATACGAGGAGAGACTAAAGCAGCTTAATATGTATACCCTTGAGGAAAGGAGGGAGAGGGGGGACATGATAGAAACTTTCAAGTATATCAAGTGAATTAACAAAGTACAAGAGGGTGGTATATTTCAGAAAAAGAGATGTGCAAGAACAAGGGGGCACAATTTGAAGATAGAGAGGGGACGGCTCAGAGGTAATGTTAGAAAGTATTTTTTCACAGAGAGGGTTATGGAACAGCCTTCCTGAGGAGGTTGTGGATTCAGGAACAGTGGGAGAATTCAAGAATGCATGGGACAGGCATAAGGCAATTCTAGTGGGGAGTAGGAGGAAGTAAGCTGTTGATTAACTAGAATCTGCAGCTTATCCATCAGGTAGGGAAATGGGCAGACTAGGTGGGCAAAGCGGTCCTTTTCTGTCATCAAATTCGATGTTTCTATATTCTATGTTTATGTTTTTTGAGATGTGATTCGCTTACAAGGAGAATTAAGTCCCTTCACATTCCATGTATATAAAAGTATGTCACTCAAATTGTTGGTGTTAAAGAAAGGGAATAATCACTGGAATGTGAAGGGACAAATAAATGAGGCAGAGAATGATCAGAATACAATATATTGAGCATATGTATATGCAGATAGTGGCAGGAACATTCAAGCCAAAATAAATGATACATGAGCAGCACAGATATCATATTAAAGTTAGAATAGAGAAGGGGAAGGAGGAAAGTCATTAATAACAACAACAATTCTAGTAAGCTAAATAACAAAGAAAGCTTTTTATGGGTGTGAGGAGATATGAGTCAGCCAACTGTCTAAGAGATTCTCTCGTCCCACTCTGGGGTGTCAGTGTAGGAAGGAGACTAGGGAGGACCGGTTATAAATATCGGCCCAAACCTAAGTCTGATCTCAGTAATATAATAATGTAAGTATTCCTAATGAGCTAAACTGAAAGGGAATAATACCAAGAAAGGTAGGGGACTGTAATAACAGCTTAATTCTAAGCTAACAGGACAAGGTATAAGGATAAAGCTAAACACCAGAAGTTATTTATAAACATTAGTAGTAATAGTACAAGATATACCCACTTGAAATAACAATAAATTAGAGAACCATATACGAGATGTCAGTACAGCCTAGACATAGAACAAGGAATTCAGGGAACCAGGTGTATTACAAATGAACAAGTATAAAAGGAAAAGTAAATCATTACCACGTTAGAGTAACTCGGTGAATATATTTCGCAGTGCAACAGAATAAATAGAATAATAGATAGGTGAGGGTCTATTACAAGGGAGTAATGCCATTGATAGGTTCTGGGGACAAGGAAACGGTTCCCCTGTCCCCAGAACCTCGAGATGGTATTACTCCCGAGTGATAGACCCTCACCTATTTCTCATTTTTTGTAATATATGGAGCCCTTTTTTGTTTGCAGCAGTTCTGTGAATGTGGTGCTGTGAGGCCGTGCTACTGCTGCAGTGAGGATTTGCTCACTCACTCTGTGAGTGTGTGTGTGTGTGTGTGTGTGTGTGTGTGTGTGTGTGTACTCCGTCCCCGGTCCATCTCTGCTCACCCGCCCACCCACACGTTCGATGCTGTGTCTGTTTTAGTTGAAAAGGATTTTGTTTTAGAGGCAGTCTTACCTTGCTTCTTTAATCATGAAGTTCTGTAGCATAAAGGAGAATAAAACAATACTGCCCGTAAAGCAAAGGGACAATTTTCTCTCACCTAGTGAGAGACGGCCGCCATGTTTTTGAACGATTCTGCCCGCCCACAGAGGAACCGTGTCCAATCAGGAGGTGCGGTTTTAAGAATGTCAGCACGTGGGGCTAGGAGGTTGCCTTGGGGATGTCAGGCACTAGCGTATGGTTTTGGCAGATCTTGCGGTTGCGCTCTTCAGGTTTGGTGATAATACTATCATTCAGAGCTCAAACAATAGTATTACGAGCTCTGAACGATGGTATTATCACTTGCCAATGATGGTATTATCTCTTTGGTTAGTGCTGTATTACCGGAATTTTTTTTGTATGGGATACTATGGTTATTATTTTGGTATCTCCGTATAGTACAAGTACATAATAAATACAATATTAGGGGAGGCCACTTTAAGCCCTTACGCCCTGAGCCAGATGCAAATCTGGATTATATGGGGAGGTATAGGCTTCGGTAATAACTGTGGACAGAGGAGATAGTCTTATTAAAGATCAGCTCCGATTACTCGAAAATCACCTAAATAGGTGTTATATGGGGTGACTAGGTCTAAAATACTAGGCCCATTGAGCCCCAAAACAGGAAGGACCACACAGTAGTGAATCTCTCTAATATCTGTAGGCTTCGAGTAAAATAAGAAGCCAACAGGAGGAGAAGAAGCACTGTGTGTCAATTTGGAGGCAGGCAATGGCACCACAATCCGTACAGGGGTTGTATACAGACCCCCCTCTCAGGGGGAGGAAATGGACAAGGAAATGATAGAAAGTATACTTAGAATGGCAGATAAAGGGGAGGTATTGCTGATGGGTGATCTGAATATGCCAGATGTTAACTGGAGTGCAGTTGCAGCAGCCACTTCTAAGAGTGGGGTTATTCTAGATGCCCTACAGGGGGCATGCCTTAGACAACTAATATTGGAACCCACTCGAGAGGGAGCAATCTTAGACCAGGTCCTCTCAAATGGAGATGTAGAGAGGATCACAGATGTAGAAATAGGTAGCCATCTGGGAACTAGCAACCATCAAACAGTATGGTTCACAATAAACACAGCAATAGAGTCAAGCCATACAAAGGCAAAAGTACTGGACTTCAGGAGGGCTGACTTTGCCAAAATGGGTAAGTGCCTAAGGAATGCACTAGCAAATGGGCAGGAAGGAGGGGGTGGATGAACAATGGGGAATAATAAAAACTGCCATTACAGAGATAACAAGCCTTTGTGTGAAGCAAATAAAACAAAATGATGTAAGAAACCACTATGGTTCTCAAAGGAGGTGGCAGTGAAGGTTCAAGAGAAAAAGAAAGCATTCAGAAAGTACAAGGAATCACAGAAGGAGCAGGACATATAATTGTATCAGTTAAAGCAAAAGGAAGCTGGGAAGACAGTCAGAACAGCAAAGGCCCGAACTGAGGAAAAGTTAGCCAACTCAGTTAAGAAGAGGGATAAAACCTTTTTTAGGTACATCAGGGAGCGAAGGAAGACTAAGGGAGGGAGGGATAGTGAGGCTTAATAAAGGGGAGGGGGGGGTGGGCAGAGGATGACTGTGAAAAGGCAGAGATACTAAACAAATATTTTTGCTCAGTATTTACAAATGAAGAGGAGGAGGTACCTAAAACAAACAATAGAAAGTCTGGATACAGAAGTTGATACCAGCCCATTTACAGAAGAAAGGGTTCTGAAAGAACTCTTAAAACTGAAGGTGGACAAAGCAATGGGGCCCGATGGGATTCATCCCAGAATTCTAAAAGAAATAAGGGTAGAACTAGTGACACCACTGACTACCATCTTTAACAAATCATGGGAGGATGGGGTGGTACCTGAGGACTTGAGGAGGGCCGATGTGATTCCCCTTCACAAAAGTGGGAGCAGGGCAGAAGCGGGAAATTACAGACCAGTTAGTTTAACCTCAGTGATGGGAAAATGATAGAATCACTTCTGAAGGAAAGAATTGTCAGTACCTAGAGGCCAGAGGGCTGGGACCCAAGGCAGCATGGATTCACAGCAGGAAGGTCATGCCCAGCAATCTAATAGATTTCTTTGACTGGGTGACCAAAGTAGTAGATCAGGGGGACTGTGGACATGGCCTACCTAGACTTTAGCAAGGCATTTGACTCAGTCCCACACAAAGATTAATATACAAGCTAGCCAGCCTGGGAGTGGGTCCCAAGATGATAGCCTGGGTAAAGAATTGGCTGGAAAATGAGGAAACAGAGGGTAATAGTAAATGGAGTCCACTCTGAAGAGAGGGTTACTAGTGGTGCCGCAGGAGGTTCGAGTATAGGACCGAGGTCCTCTTCAGTGTCTTTGTAGCGACATTGCAGAGGGACTGGAAGGAAAGTATGTCTCTTTGCAGATGACTCAAAGATCTGCAACAGAGTTGATGCTGAAGGTGGGGTGGAAAAGGATGAAGGGACTTGGCAAGGTTAGAGGAATGGTCAAATGTATGGCAGCTTAGATTCAATGCTAAGAAGTGCAAGGTAATGCACCTGGAAACAAAAACCAGGAAAGTACACAATAGGGGGTGAGATACTAACAACAACAAAATGGAAAGGGACCTGGGGTAGTCATATCAGATGACTTAAAGTGGGCAAGCAATGTGAGAGGGCAGTAAGGCTGGGGTGATACTGGGATGCATAGAGAGCCATCACCAGTAGAAAACAGGAAGTTGTTATCCCTCTGTACAGACAGCTGGTGAGACCCCATTTGGAGTACTGTGTGCAGTTCTGGAGACCCAGTCTCACAAGGACATAGATAAGATGGAAGCTGTCCAGAGGAGGCAACTAAAATGGTGCAGAGTCTGCACCGGAAGACATATGAGAGAGATAAAGGAGCTTAATATGTATAGCCTCGAGGAAAGGAGGAGGGGGACATGATAGAAATGTTCAAGTACCTCAAGTGAATCAACAAAGTCAAAAGGGTAGCATCTTTCAAAAAGAGTTGTGCAAGAACAAGGGGCACAATTTGAAGATGGAAGTGACTCAGAGGTAATGTAGAAGTATTTTTCACAGAGAGGGTTGTGGATGCATGGAATGGCCTTCAGGAGGAAGGTTGTGGAGTCAAAAATAGTGATTGAATTCAAGCATGCATGGAACAGCCATAAGGCAATTCTAGGGGGTGGGGGTAGAAAGAAGTAGGCTGCTGGTTAACTAGGATCTGCAGCTTATCCATTAGGTAGGGAAATGGGCAGACTGGGTGGGCCAAGCAGTCCATATCTGCCATCAAATTATATGTTATGTGTCTGTTATAAGGAAGATGTAGATAGACAATCCTTTGCAACAGTACACCAAACATAGCCCACCGATTTGAGTGCTAATGATAGTTCCATATTGTAAACAGGAGGTAGTACGAATAATGGAGTGTAGGAAAGGAGATAAATGAAATATAGTTGGCAATAATACTTAAGAACCTGTCATCAGGAGAGGGAAGTGATAAATTGTCTTGTAATATTTGATAATTCACATATAAAAAAAGAAAAGGCATTAATCAGAATGCATACTGATTGAAGATACGCAGTTGAACAGCCCAAAGACTATAAACCTGATGCACTGCTAAATTGGAGAATAAAAGGCTAGATATAGAGAGCCTGTCTAGTGAGGTAATGTATAAGATCTAACACTAAAATAATGGCTTAGAAAAGCATTGCTGATATACCAAAGTTCCCTTGAAAACCTTTAAGCTGCTCATTTAAAGATTACAACAAAAAGTAAATTGATCACGTCACGATGTACAGCCTTTGCTTTCTGCACCCGCGAAAGCAACCAGGTAGCATAGACTGTAGCGTGGGTTGCTAGGCAAAAAAAAGAGCACTGGCACTCCCTTTAAGTATCCTTGAAGCAAAACCTACCAAGATATAGCAATTGTGACCATATTTCTGGCCATGACACCTTAGATTTATTAGTGGGATTGTGACTATTGATGTTTTTTGCTTTTGGCCTTTGTATTACGTTTCTTTTTGGGCAGCTCTAAAGATTTGAGGGGGGAACCTGCAACAACTTCTGCCCATGAAGTATCATCAGAAATAACATCCCTGAGGCACCAGGCCCAAATTAGAGTGTTGTTCGTCTGAAATCTGCTGGGAAAGATCCTCCTGCGAGGAGTGCGCAACATCCTCCAAGAGAGCAATCTTATTGCTCAAGAGAATAGAGGAGTCGATTTGAAGGTGAAAGGCTGCAGCTTGGGGTTTTTTGGGGTGAGACCTCACTAAAACAGCATGAAAGTCTTGAAGAATGATGCCCCAACAGAAGCTTCTCTTGCAGCTTTGTTGATTGCCTTGGAGTAAAATCAGTTGCGGCGTTGCTGCTTGAGGCTGCGAGTTCTGCAACACCTTTCCCACACTCCCGAACCTTGTTGTCCTCCCTCCGTGTGGATACCAGAGGTGTTTTCAGGTTGCCAATTGCTGCTGAACCTCCCAGGGTATGATTACACAGAGAAACGTCCAGATAGTTGGCTAAGGCGTCAGGGGTATCAAAATCCTTGACGGAAGAGCCTGAGAAAAGGCGTAGTGTTGCGGGGTAACGTAGAGCAAATTTAATGCTTCTTTGGTGGAGGATTTGTGTAAGTGGATTGTAAGCCTTCCTTCTAATGGTTAAATCTTTTGAAAAGTCTGTAGATGGAAATATTAAACTCTTGCCACTGAAGTTTCCCCATTTCTCTGGCTCGTTTCAATATTAATTCTGTATGGGAATAGTTCAAGAAGCGAGCAATGGTGGGCCTCAATCGCTGGTCCGATGCTGGCCTGGGACCCAGAGTGCGGTGAGACCGCTCAGTGATTAACGTTGGGTCAGAAGGCAGTTTAAGCACTGCAGGCAGCACATGTAATAAAGGCCAGTAGTGTTTCCTAATTCTATACCTTCAGGGAAGCCAAAAAATCGTAAATTGTTGCGATGATTACGATTTTCAATATCGTCAGTTTTAGCTTGTAGGGATTTAATAGTTTGATCTTGATTACGGACAGTAGCCTGGAGGTCATGAATAGTATTAGTATTACAGGCCGTTGCTTTCTCATTAAATACAATTTTCTGGCCAGAAGTTTCAAGAATGGTCGCATTCTGTTGGGTGGAGTTTTTTAAATCATTAATCTCAGCCATCAGTTTAGAAAACATTTCTTCCACTCGAGCAAGTGAGCTTTGCTGTGCTTGGAAATCTGCCATAATGCTGAAAGATGAGGCCTAGTATGCTGCAGCACAGTGTAGAATAATGGAATGTGAATAGACGGGTCAAAAATGACTTACAGATTGTGTCAGGAGGTAAGATTACAGGATGGTCACAGGAATTGGTACCGAAGTTAGATCTGGTGAAGGCTGGATGAGGTTAGATTGCAGTCACTCCTGCAGAGATTCTGAACTATGCTGCCGTCATCTTCCTGGTCAGGCCACACACCCCAGGTTTCCGACTTTTGAAAGTCGGATTTTGGTAGAATGAGGGAACTGGTTATGGAAAAGCTGGTGGGTCTGGATAATGAATGAATATTGATTAAAACTGGGTCATTTAAAGCAACAAGTTTGCATTAGGGCAATAGGAAAAGACAAGAGAGGAAGGAGACCAGTCTGGTAAATAAATGGAGGTGGAGGCAGCAGTGAGGGAGAAAGGGAAGACCTTCACAAAAAACAAGGTCAACCTGAGAGGTAAAAACAGGGAAATGTACAGACCAAGATGTGAGATGCCAGCAGGATGGTTAGGAGGGTAAAGTCGGAAGCAGAGGTGAGGATAACAATTTGGGGGGTGGTAAAGAAAGGGGATAAGGCATTCTAACACTACTTTGAGGAGAGGAGCAAATGCAAGGTAGAGATAGACCAAAGAATTGGGATGGGTGGATGGAGGAGATAAGGGTAAAGTAGAAATATTAAATGAGTATTTTTGCTCAGTATTCACATTAGAGGACAGGAGCCACTACCTGAATGGGGTATTGATGCCATAACTGGGAGGAGGGAGCAAATTTAACATGGAGCTGATCACCGAGAAGAGGGTGCTGAGGAGTCTGGGTGCTCTGAGGATTGACAAATCATTGGGCCTGCATGGGTTGCACCCTAGAGTGGTAAAAGAAATGCTGTAGAAACTGGCTGCTCCACTGGCAGACCTATTCAGTTCACTGGAAACAGGTGTAGTGCCAGTGGATTGGAGTGCAGCTGATGTTGTACCCCTGCTGAAGACCAGGAGCAGGATGCACACTGTTTTTTGTCTGATTCTTCCTTGCATCATGTTATCTGCCTGTAATTTGTATTACATTGTGCCTATAATTTGTGTAACCTGCCTTGTACTGTATTGTACCGTACTGTATTGTTATACTGTCTGCAACCTGTCGCTTGTAAAAATAGGCTTTCTAGGGACGTGAATATGGTTCACTTATCCACACATAGCAGTCTCCCTTTAAGAGCTGATTTTGCTGGACAGTCTTTAAGCGAAGCTCTTCCCACCCATCCAAGTGGTATATCCCTCGGCTGCATCCCATGATGTCAGGTCTCCCCGTCTTCCTTTCTTCTGGAAGAGTCAGGTTTCCACCTTAGCAGCTCTGCACGCTGTGTAGGCCTGAAAATCTTTCCAAGTGCACCATTTGGCTAACCTTTTTCTTCAGCTGTAAAAGTATATCCTTGGTTCCATCTCCATCTTCGACGACAACTTCATGGATCGCAGGGATTTTAAGTGGGTTCCCGGTTTCAAATGTTGCGTCCATTGCAACCCAGAAGATGTCATGGATGGAGCTGCACATGTCATGCATCTACTGCCTTGATGACCAGCACAACGTTGCTACCTGAGGCCTGTGCCAGGCTATGCTTCCTTCTCTCTGGGAGACTGCTGTGCCTATCTTCTCAGTCGTCTGGCCAAACAGGACCCTCCGGTGAAGTCTAAGTCATGTAAGGCAGTGGCCTAGATGGCAGCCATGAAAGAGGTGGCGGCTAAGGTTGCAGCAGATACTTAGTTGGTCTCTGTTCTGCTTCCGTTGGGGGCCAGCATGGGCCCAGTTTTTGCAGGTAACTTTTGAGAAATGTGCGAAACCCTCCACAGACTTTTGGGGAGACCCTGCCCACCGCAGTAAGATAAAGAAGTCGAAAAGTCCTGCTGTTGGCTGAGGGATCAGGAAAGGGCATGCTCTTCACATTCCTTCAACTCCCTCATCCGCTCAATGGCTGTCGAGCATTTAGCTTCGGCTGAACCTGTGGTCGAGGGCAAGGCTGCTAGCTCATAGGTGCCCCCATTGAGCTTCTCGGTCATGACATGGGTTGTGCAGGTGGTCAAGATTTTTCT
Source organism: Neoceratodus forsteri (assembly GCA_016271365.2). Taxonomy (NCBI): domain Eukaryota; kingdom Metazoa; phylum Chordata; order Ceratodontiformes; family Ceratodontidae; genus Neoceratodus; species Neoceratodus forsteri. Next base: position 650,145,972 of record CM057458.1, read on the forward strand.
TGACCCTGTCTACCCATTGTCAGAGGGGTAGATGATGACTTGATCTTGAGGACCCCAGTCCTGTCTGGCCTGAACCAAGAGGTCCTGGAGCAGTTGGCAGACCCAGTTGTTTCCTCTCAGGAGTTGCCTCCTCTGGGGTCGAATAGTCGAACCCTGTGCAGGCAGTCTGTACTGCTCCCCCAGCTGTATCACCTTGGCATTGTCAAATTCACCGACACTCTAGGTCGAGGGATTCCTCATGCTCTGTCTCATTCGACTGGGAGGCACTGCCATCGGCACTTCTCCTCCTCTTCGGAGGATGAGAGGCTCCCTGTTTCTCTGACAGCAATGGTCCTTAGTTGCACAGAGTAGGGCTCTACCCTCAACCCCTGCGATCACCTGGCACCCCCTAGTTGAGCCTGTACCAGCCCTACCAAGACAGCTGTCTCTGATATGAGTCTCACCCCTGATACAGGTAAGGGGTCGACCTTAACATTCGTTTACTAGCCTGGGTACTAGTTCAGATTGCCGCGGGCTAGTGCAGAATCTCTGTTACTTACCCGGCTTGGCTAGTGCGTTCCTCCTGTGGAAAGCTGCAGTTCCATTCTCAACCTGGGTATCAAATAAACAAATACATAAATATAACTTATTTAATTTAAAGCCAGGCTGTTTTCATGGAGGTTTAACTATGTGCTATCTTGGCATTAGTGAAACAAACAAAACGGATGTCTGTGTGTAGTGCATTTACAAACTGTTTCATTTTAAACTAACTACTGCTTTTATTTTTTGCTGGTAAAGATCCTTTCTCCTTTTCCTTTCCTTGTTCAGCTCAGTACTCATGGCAGGCAGATTTGTGACTGTGTCCAGGAGCAGCGCAATTCTAGGGAGGCCACCTGTCCAGTTGTAGACCGGATAATTCAGTTTTCGGGATCCTTATCTTGTCATCTGGTTTTGATTAAATGTAGTCCAGATTTGGGGCTATTTTTGAGTGCTCAGATAGTACTGATTCTTTCAAATCATTCACTGTTGTATGCATGTCCAAGTTACAAAAAAAGTTCTGATGTCACTAGTAACAGGCCTTTGTTTGTAAAACCAGTCTGTCTAGGAAGTGTAAAATATGGCCATTAAGCCCATTAGCAGTAAATCAACCTAATCCTTTCAACTCTGAATTTTAAGTATAGTCATTTACTGCCATGATAGGAAACAGTTTTTACACCTTTATATGCTGTAGTGGGTCCCTGTTTGTTTTTCCTTTATTCTCTTATTTTAGACCCTCTTTTTCAAATTAGTTTTCAAATTTGTATTGCCTTTGTCACTGTATTGATTATTTCTCTCCTAAGTCCTCAGCAGCTGCTGCCCTCATTTTTAGGTCTGTGGGCGGAGCCTACAACACTATTGGGATTGTAGCTCTAAAACAGCTGATCTTGGAACTCCCATTTTAGACATTTGGATGTATTCCTCCACGGCTGCAAAACAGTGCACTCCACTTCTGATTTTTGCTATTTGCTGCTCTATGTTAAAGGCATCTGAAAGGAAGGGGGATGCTACTGTATTGTACCTCAGAACTTCTCAGGATATTAACAAAAAAACAACTTTTTTAAACTGCTGTTTCTATCATCTGTTCAGCTCACTCTAATAGATGTGTTCTATTTCTTTCAGCAACCTAGGGGTTAACTTATTATAAGTTGTCTGGAGTTTACTGAACCTCAGACTGCATTGTCAGATTACACAGTGCAGTTTGCAGCCTGTGTTAGCTGTTTCCTATGGGCACAGACACGCTCGCCAGCAGCAGCAGCAGCATGATGATTGTGACTAAATAGCACTATATAGCACCAACAAGAAAATAACTTGGGTCATTTAGTAACACTTCACAGCCCTGTCTGTTCTGGCTAGAGTTTGTTTATACTACCAACCTGAACATTCCATGATATTAGCTACACCTTTACAGGCCATTGGAATAAACACCATGGAATGGAGTGTCTGAGATTGTGGAATGTGATGTCTTAGACATTTGACAAGAAACAGCAGTAGCTGATGAGGTAAAGGGAACACAATCTAGTATTGAGGATACCACAAGTACTAGTAGTTCAGTTATCAAAAAGGTTGTCAAAGCACATCAGAATACATGGCCGTCACGGAAAGGAAAACTGCAGAGTGTTTAACAGAGAGCGCAGCAGGTTATGAATGGGTTTTGTACATCCAGCTGATCTGGGTTCAAATTCCCACAGCCTCCACTTGCATACTGTGCGACCCTAAGCAAGTCACTTAACCATCCTGTGTTCCTGAGCCACCTCTGTAAATGGATCTTGTGCCCAATGGGAGTTACCTGGTTCCCAAAAAATAAATAAATAACAGTATGGGTTGATGCTGTTGAATTTATCCTTACTTTTTATTTTTGGTGAACATTTTTCAATAGAACTGGGACAATCAAGCATTTCTGGGATCTGTGGCCAGAGTGGGAAAAGGAAGGAAAAGGGAAGAAAAAGACGCACACACTTTTCACGATAAAACTTTATTAACTACAAATCTGAAAATGTGGAAACATATTAGTCAGTAACCCAACTGACTTTAATAGAAAGCATGCTGACAAAGACAAACAAATAAAAGATCATGAGTACGAAAAGACAAAGCAAAGCCATCGGTTTCAGCAGTGTTTGCTAGAAAAATATGACCGATTGGGGTATGGTGGTACAAAAGATCTGATTTTCTGCCATTTGTCTATCAGAATGAAATACAGTTGGGTAAGGTAGGCAATAACAATAATTTTCATTTCGGTACAGATACCTTCCGGCTTGACTCTCTCGTCCCATAATATCAGTGAAGCTCATGCTAGGGTAAAGGAAAAGGAGGATGCCAGCTCTGCTACTCCAGGGACAAGTAATGCGGAGGGAATGCTGAAGAACATGAATGAAGCAACGCTTAACCATCTGGATAAATTGTTTCGCACATGCCATGCAATTGCTAAGAAAGGGCGTCCTTTCACAAACTTTGTGTGGATGTGCAACCTTGATGATATGAAAGGGCTAGATATCAGTTCAGCATATCAGAATGACAAATATGCATGCAGCTTTATCCACTATGTAGCCAAGGCTGAACACATAGCGCTACGAGAAAAAATTATGGGAACAAATTTAATTTCAGTCATCAGTGACAGAACCAATGACTCTTCATTCACAGAAGCTGAGATAGTTTATTTTTAGTTAAAGGCACAGTGCAAAATCAGCTGGTAGGTGTCCAGACTGTTGGCAGGACAAATGCGATTTTATTTGCCTTTCGCTTAACAAATCTCAGTTAACCATACTGACTGCGGTCTACTGTAAACTTCTGCGGGCTAGGTGCAATCTTTGGTTCACTAGCCTGGCTGGCTAGTGCAAAAAAAGTTAAGGTTGACCCCTGATACAGGTGGACCTGCCTCCATGACTGCCCATGCAAGGAGCCCCTTCCAAGGACTTCCATCTGACTACTGGTTTGCCAGGCCAGTTGTCAGTGGAGATCACACACTCAAACAAGCCTCAAGTGGTGCACACAGCCAAGGGCCGTATTCAAGGATTCCTCAACTGACTCCGATGAATCCTTAATGCAGTCTTCAAGGGCTTATGCCTTTGACCAGGATTCAATCAAAGAACTGACTACTGGCCACAGGCTGGTGTCCGTTGGAGCTCTTCTCAGACTTATGTCTGAGTCCATGGTGGTTCCCTTGAAGCGAGTCCAAAAAGGGGGTGAAGTATCCCTTCACCGAGATCTTGGACAGGGATGAATCCCCTGGTGTTGCCTTCCCAGTGGCCGAGGCCATCTTGGGACCAACACTGGGAGCTTTGGCAGCACCCAGCTTCCTGCCTGGCACCCCTCTGTTCATATGGTCTACAAGTAGGCAGTCCCTACCAGCACCGTGTACAGATTTTCAGACTACCCTCGGCCAAGGGTCTGTTTTGCTGACATAGTCTTCCGCAGATCTGGAAATACCAGGGATGTGGATAAGCCTTCAGATAAGCAGTCCAAAAAGCTTGAATATGCAGCCAGCAATGTCTGTGCATCCTCCCTTGGTCTCAGTCAGGTGAGCTATGCTCTGATGATAGCCCACTTTGGTCACTCCCTGATGGGAGTCCTAGACCATGTCCTCCTTTACCTCCCTGCCAACGAGCAGCTGGGAGTGAAAGTGGTCTGAGACCAGGGTCAAGTGCTGACTAACCACCAGCTTCAGATGGCCTTGAATGTGGGCGATTCTTACACCCATGCCATAGCAGGGGCTGTCGCATTGCGTCGCAGGGCCTGGCTGAGGATTTCCTCCTTTACAGTGAACACCCATTACAGGTTGGCCGATGTCCCCCCTCCTGGGCACCAACCTCTTTGGCCCTGGTGTGGAAGGCCACCTCACCAGGATTGAGAAGCCCAATGCCACCCTAGATGCTGTGGCCTCCTAGTAGAAGGATCAGAAAAGTCAGAGGCCGAAGAAAAAACCTTTTCAGTTTCGGCGTTTTCTGTCACAGCAGCCTAGACAGCAGCAGCCCCCGCAGGGGCCTTTGCAGATTTGGTGCCCCAAGACCAGGTTCCCTGATCAGGGCCCAAGACAAACGGGGGAGGGGGGTAGAGGAAGTGGTGTTCCTCCAGCATCAGGTGTCGGTGTCCCCTGCAAAGGTGCCCACTGATGGGTTGGCTGGGGGTGTCTGCCTCCCACACCCACCCTGTCCCAGCTCCCTGTGGTTGGGGGGGGGGTCGGCTGCATCACATCTGGCACGCTGGTCTGTAATAACCTCAGACACGTGGGTCCTAGAGATGGTAGTCAGAGGGTTGCCCCTTGATTTTGAGGCTTTCCTGCCTTACTGACCCCGTGTGCCAAGGGAGTCCTTGGTGTCGCAATGCACGCTCTCCGCCCTCATGTAGGATGTTGCTCAGCTCCTAGAAAAAGGAACCATAGCCCATGTGCCAGACTCCTTGGCAGGTCATGGCTTTGTGTCCAGGTACTTCCTGGTCCCAAAACAGAGGGGAGGTGGAGGTTGGCACCCCATATTGGATCTCCAGTATGTGAATCAGTATCTCTGTAGGCACAAGTGCAGGATGGTCACTCTGAACCAGAGTAGACCATCTCTGGAGCAGAGAATGTGGTTCTGCTCCCTGGATCTCCAGGATGCGTTCTTCCACATTCCTGTCCATTCATCCTACTCACAGTACCTTCTCTATCAGTTTCAGATCATGCCATGCAGCCTTTCCTTGGTACCCAGGATCTTCATCAAGTGCATGGTAGTGATGGCAGCCTTTCTGCAGTGCTAAGGGGTCAGGGTATCCCCCCTTCCTTGATGACTGGCTGATAGCCAGGCCATCCAAGGAGGCACTGTTGCAGTCCAGGAACCTGGCCCTTCAGACCTGCAGAGACTTGGGCCTTCTGATCAATCCAGCCAAGTCCGAGCTCAACCCCTTGCAGATGATTCACTGCGTTGGGGCAGAGCTGGACTCCCTCCAGGCCAAGGCCCAGCTCCCTGCAGACTGGACACTGGATCTTGGCTGAGGATTTCCTGGGCGACCCCCTCCTCAGTCTGGGACACTGATGGGGGATGCCTTTGCAAGGTCCAAGACCCCAGTCCTCTTGTATGCCTTCCCTCAATCCACAACGTGGTGGTCAAGGTACAAGGTGCGGGTGATCTATGTTACCTCCTTTTGCCCAGTCTTTTCAGTTGAGCACTCATGCCCTATCCTGGACTTCCTGCGGCTGCTTGGGCACATAGCGTCCTACACTAGTGTGGTGTGCTTGGCCCAGTGGTGGATGTGTCAACTTCAGTGGGAGCTGAACCATCAGTGGTCCCAGCGCCTAGGTCACTTGGACCAGCCAATGTGGAAAGCCATACAGTGGTAGCTTGTCCTAGAACATCTGGAGGAAGGAGTCCCATTTGTCCTCCCAGAGCTGTCGGTCATTCTGACTACAGACACATCTCTGGTGAGGTTTGGGGGGGCCCCCTTGAGGACCACAGAACCCATGGGCTCTGGACCCCCTGGGAGTCCCATCACCACATTAACCTTCTGGAGCTTTGTGCAGTGTGCCTAGCTGATGGAATTCACTCCTTTTTTCCAGGGTCAGGTGGTCGTGCAAGACCAGATGGACAACACCACGACCATTTTCTACCTGAACAAGCTGGGTGGTGTGCACTCCCTTCCCTTGTGTTGGGAGGCCCTCCGCACATGGGCGCTTGGGTGAAGATCTCCTGGTGATTCGTGTTGTGGGAGCCGACAACCAAGTGGGCAAGACAGTGCACGAGTGGTCTCAGCATCAGGCGGTGGTGAACCACTTGTTCTCCCTGTGTGGCACTCTTCTAGTGGACCTCTTTACCTCCAGGGAGAACACAAAACCATGACTGTTTTGTGCTCGCCCCCCTCAGTCTTGGACACTGATGGGGATGCCTTTGCAAGGCCTTGGACCCCAGTCTTCCTGTATGCCTTCCCTCCCTTTCCCTTGGTCCACAAGGTGGTGGTCAATGTATAGAAGGACAAGGCATGGATGATCCTGATAGCCCTGGACTGGTCCAGCCAGTTTTGGTACCTGGATCTCCTAAGGCTCAGCAGCAGACATCTGTGGTGGTTGCCCTGGGCTCAGATCTACTGTCCTGTCATTGGGGGAAGATCCTGTACCCAGAACTTCAATCCCTGCACCTCACCATGTGGTTCTTGAATGGCTAGAGTTCTAGACTCTGGGTGTTTCAAACAATGTGCTCCACGTTGTGGAGGCATCCCAGAAGGAGTCGTCTCATCAGTGCTATGCCTTTAGATGGAAAAGATTTCCATTTGTGCCAGGGCAAGGAGCTTAATCCCCTTGCCTGCTCTTTGGCTAGCATTCTTGACTGTCTGTGGCCCCTCTCCCAGCTTGTGCTGAGATCAGTGACCCTCAAGGAGCACCTGGCAGCCATTTCTGCATATTGGGTGCAGATTGATATGCTGACGGTGGCGTAGGAGGTGGTTGGTGCTTCTTTAAGGGTCTTGACCACTTGAACCCACCGGTGTGTTAACCACTATCTTGGGGATCTGTTGCTGGTTTTGGCAGAACTCATGGGCAAACCTTTTGAGCCTATGCGCAGGTTTAGAGATATCACACCTATCATGGAAAACTGACTTCTTGGTGGCTGTCGCCTCCGTCAGAAGGATCAGTGAACTCCAGGTGCTCTCGGTGGAGTCTTCTTATTTGCTTTTCCACAGAGGCAAGGTCATCCTTCGCCCCAACCCGAAATTCCTCCCGAAGGTAGTATTGGAGTTTCACATTAACCAGGTGATTAGCTTACCAGTATACTTTACCAACCCATCTTCGGGGCCAACCATACCTTGGACCTATGGCATGCACTCTTTTGTTATAAGGAACATACAGCTGGAGTTCAGGGTGAAGCTCATCAGCTCTTTGTAACATACGCTGAAGCTACACCTGGCAGACTGGCAACAAAGCAGATGATTGGTAGGTGGATTATATCTTGCTTCGACCTCTGTTATAGGTTGGGTGGTAGGGAGCCTCCTGTAGGACTTAGGGCAAATTCCACCAGACATACAGCTGCCTCAGTGGCTGCTTTCAGGAGATCTGTAGGATGCCTACCTGGAAGTCAGCACACACCTTCTTCTCCCATTGCAGCATCGACCTTGAGTTACGCCGGGATGCTGCTTTTGGGACCTTGATTCTCCAGTCTTTGTTCGCCACACTGCGGTGTGCGCCTTGCCCCCGTCTTCCCAGGGAGCTGCTGGAAGTCTGCCTATATGTGGATAAGTGAACCATATCCACGTCCTTAGAAAGCTAGGTTACGCGCCTGTAACCGTAGTTCTAGGAGTGATACATGGATCAGAACCACACCACTCACCTGACCTCCCCTGACAAGTGGTACACAGATCCCTCCCCCATCCAGTGTGAGAGATCTGACATCACAGGGCAAAGCTGAAGTATATTCCACCTGGGTGGTGAGAGGAGCTTCACTTGAAGACTGTCTGGCAAGATCAGCACTTAAAGGGAGATTGCCATTGTATGGATGTGAACCATATACTACTCTTAGAACTACGGTTACAGGTGAGTAAACTGTTTTTCTAGGATAGTGGATATGTTGTTCATCCACACTCTTTGGCATGCCCCTTTCCACTTTAAATCTTGCCGGAAGTCTTCAAGCTGGCTCCTCCCACCCACCCATTTGGTATAACCCTTGGGTCCGCCCCATGATGCCAGATCTTCCTTTCCACTGGAAGACTCAGGTTGCCTCCTTCGTGCTCCTTGCATTTTGTAGGCCCTGGCTTCAAAACCTTCAGTTATTCTGAAACTTCATCATGTTCGCATTAGTGATCACGACTCCTTACCTTCGATTTAGGGAAGACAAGTCTTCCCCCGGATTTCACCGGTGTACATGCGGCCAGAAGATGTCACGCACCGATCCCCACACCATGTGCGTCTATTGCCTTGGTGTCGACCATGACACCTCAAAGTGCGATTTTTTTTTTTTTTTGTGTCTAGCTTTTCATCCTAATGTCCTTGATGACCGTCTCACACGCCTGAAGTTAGGGAAGCCGGGGAAACAGAACCCTCCGGTAAAATCTAAGGAGGCTCTGTGGGTGGTTTCCAAAGCTGCGGGATCCGTCGAGCAATTGGAGCACATGCAAGCCTTCGAGGAGGAAGCAGCTTGGGCTGCAGAATCTTCCTCTCGGAGCTTCTTCGTTCTGCTGAACATGGGCTCCACATTCTTGGGTTCTTTCCGAGAATTGTGCCAGTATCTCCCAACTAAGGGGGAGGGTCTTGCGAGCACGCACTCCTCTCGGTCTCATAAGCGGGAAAAGGATCCGGGATCATCTGCGTCTCGGCGAAGACCTTCTTGGGATCGGAAGAGATCTCGGGTCTCAGGAACTGGCAGTCTCAACTTTGGTCGAAATTGCCTCTTCGGCCACTAGCTTTTCGACTTTGCCATCTGGCCAGTCGACTGAAGTGTCGATCGACGATGTTGAAATCATCATCGATCCGATCGACCCGTTGTCGACGAGACTCTTGATCGGACTCTGGTCCTTACTTTTCCTCGACGAGGAGACCCAGCCCGCTGGGAATCCCATCGAGGAAGTGGTCCCCGACCCCAGAAAATCACCAGTCCCGTCAGTAGCGACCAAGTCAGCCTGTCTGATCTCGATCGAGGTCCAGGACCCCCTCGACCGAAAGGCAGAGGAAAAGCCACAAGCATTCTAAAAAGAGGCGACGCCATCAGTCGTCCTCATCCTCCTCGGATGAGGAGAGGCTCTGGCAGAAACTCTGGCGCTACGAGGACCTCACGTGGCAACAGCTGATTTTGACCGGTCACAGTCCGACCCCGGCTTCTACTCCGGCCATTACTTGGCTTTCACCTCCTAGGCTGAAGCCGACTCCTTCAGAGCCGATCAAGTCTGTTCCCCCACCTGTGGAGCTGGGGAAACCTCCGGTTCGGCCTAAACCAGTCTCTCCACCGATAGTGGTGGAACCACCGCCCAAGCAGCCTGTAGGAGGGGCTCCTTCTGAGGAAGATAGGCCAGACACTGGGCTTCCTCAGCGTCTTTCGGCCACTGTCAACCCGGACCGCCCTCGGCAGGTCGAGGGTGACCTGGGCGGTTGACCACTGTATCTGGATTCCTCGGATTCGGATGTAACTGGCCTACATTCTCATCCCAGGGATGACAAATTGGCCGGTGGATTAGAGACGGAGGAAGGTCCTTCATCCTTTCAGGGCATTCTTTGCCTCATCTCTGAGTCCACAGGGATGCCCCTGGAGTCAATCCAGGAACAGTCTGAGTACCCTCTCATGGACATCCTTAAGTGAGGGGATACCCTGACGGGGGGGCCTTTTCCTGTGGCTGAAGCCATTGTTGGCCCAGCCTTAGAACTCTGGCAGCGCCCTGCCTCTTGTCCAGCTCCATCTGCCCGCATGGCCTGCAAGTATATGGTGCCCATAGGGTCCCTTGCGGGGGTTCACAGAGTACCCTTCGGCAGAGAGCCTGGTGACTGCCTCTGTGTTCAGGCGCACTGGCAGTTCTGCCGACATGGACTGACCTCCCGAGAAAGAATCCAAAATCTTGGATCATTCGGCGAGGAAATTCTGTGCGGCCTCTTCTTTAGGCCTTCGTCAGGCAAGTTCGGCTGTCATCATGGCATACTTCTCCCATGCCCATCTGGGGTCTTTGGATGAAGTCCTCCCACACCTCCCCGTGGACATGCAGACCACAGTCAAGCAAGTCCGGGATCAGGGCTGAACTGTTGCCAAACAGCAGCTTCAGACAGCCCTGGACATTGGGGATTCTTGTGCCCGTTCGATAGCAGCCGCAGTTGCATCTCGTCGCAGGGCTTGGGTAAGACTGTCCTTCTTTCTGGCGGATACTCAGCACAAACTAGCTGATGTGCCTTTCCTGGGCACCAATCTTTTCGGCCTGAGTGTAGCTGGTCACCTTCAGCGTATTGAGCAGTCCAATGCCACCTTGGACACTACTTCTGCTAAGGGTTCTTGAGGCAGAACCAGCAGAAAAAGCTTCATCATTCTTCCCTGCGGCTGAGCAACCCTCCTTTCAAGGAGGGCAGCAGCAGCAGCAGGCTCAAGCTTGGTGCCCCTGGCCCAAGCCCGGGCCCTCCCAGGCCCATAAAGGAGGCCGATGTTCGGGTCCTGGATCCTCCTCCTCCAAGCCTGCTCAGGGACTGGGTGGGGGCTGCCTTCCCCTCTCCTGTCATGCCAGCTCTGGGTCCTCCCTTGGGGGACCGGCTCTGCCACTTCCTTTCCGCCTGATCCACTGTCACTACGGACAGGTGGGTTCTTGAAGTGGTCGGTCAGGGACTGCCTCTGGAATTTGAGCAGTACCCTCCAAGCTGAGCCTTCACCCCTCGGGAGAAAAGAGTATCCATCCAGACTCAGTCAGCTCTCCGAAATGACATTGCTCAGCTCCTCCTCAAGGAGGCAGTAGCTCCAGTGGCGGATCCTCCAGCAGACCCTGGCTTTGTCTCCAGGTACTTCCTGGTGCCCAAGCAGACAGGGGTCTGGCACCCCATTCTAGATCTGCATGACCTGAATCAGTATCTCAGGTCACGCATCTTTCAGATGGTCACTCTGCCCCAGATCATACCATCCTTGGAGAGAAACATGTGGTTCTGTTCACTGGATCTGCAGGATGTGTTCTTTCACGTCCCAATCTGTCCGTCTCATCAGCGGTTCCTCCACTTCAGAGCCAAAATGACCCTATACAAGTTCTGAGCCATGCCATTCAGCCTGTCATCAGCCCCATGGGTTTTCACCAAATGCATTGCAGTGGTGGCAGCCCATCTCAGGCATCTGGGGGGGGGCAGGATTTATCTCTATCTTGTCGATTGGCTCTTAGCAGGTCCCACCCAACAGGAGGTGGAGAGGTCCAGGGACCTGGCCCTCCAGACCTGCTCCCAACTCTACCTCCTCATACACGAGGCCAAGTCGGAACTCTTGCCATCCCAGGTGATGTGCTTCATTGGGGCAGAGCTCAACTCACATCAAGCCAGAGCTTGGCTCCCGGCGGACAGGGTGGAGGTTCGCTCCTCCTTTGCCCAGTCATTTCTGGTTGGGCAATTGCGCCCTGCTCGGGACTTTCTGCGCCTTCTGGGTTACACGGCGGCATGCACCTCTGTGGCCCATTGGGCCCGGTTGCACATGCGCCCCCTCCAGTGGGAGCTGGCCACCCAGTGGACTCAGCACCACGGTCATTTCGACCAGTTGATCACTGTAACCCAGAAGGTGTGGGACGCTGTCCAATGGTAGACCACCGCAGACTGGTTGCAGGAAGGGATCCCATTTGTCCACCCCGAGCCGACGGCTGTCCTCATGACCGATGCTTCTGTCATGGGCTGGGGAGCCCACATGGGGGACAAAAGGGCCCATGGGTTCTGGATTCCTGAGGAGTCCTGATACCACATCAACCTGTTGGAGCTCGGAGCAGTCAGACTGGCGCTGTCAGCTTTCGCTCTTCAGCTCTGGGGTCAAGTGGTTCAAATCCAGACAGACAATACCACGACCATGTACTGCCTCAACAAACAGGGCAGCATGCACTCTCGTCTGCTTTGCAGAAAGGCGCTCTGCATCTGGACCCTCGTCAGCCGTTTGGAGGCAGATCTCCTAGCCATCCATGTGGCAGGAGCCTCAAACCATCTGGCAGATGCTGTCAGCCTCTTAGGCGAGACATCCCACGAGCGGTCTCTCCATCCAGAAGTAGCTTACAGCCTGTTCTCCCACTGGGGCAAACCGATGATGGACCTGTTTGACTCCAGGGAAAACACCAAGCTGATGCTGTTTCATGCCCGCCCCCTCAGCAGGGCTTGCTGCAGGGGGATGCCTTCTCGAGGCCGTGGACCCCAGGCCTCTTCTACGCCTTCCCTCCAGTTCCCTTGATCCACAAGGTGCTCCTCAAGGTGAGGAGGGGCAAGGCGAAGGTGATTCTGGTAGCCCCAGACTGGCCGCACCAGTTCTGGTATCCAGATCTCCTCAGCCTCAGCTGCAGGCCCCCGGAGTGACTTCCAGCATGCCCAGACCTGATCTCTCTTAATCAGGGGAAGGGATACCATCCAGGCCTTCAATCCCTACACCTCACAGCCTGGTACCTGAGCGGCTAGAGTTCCAGGCTTTGTGTCTCTCCGAGGATGTCCTTGCCATGGTGGAGGCATCCAGAAAGGAATCGACCAGGAAATGTTATGCCTTCAAATGGAAAAGGTTTTCCGTTTAGTGTCAGGGCAAGGGCCTGGATCCTCTGTCCTGTCCAGTGGCTAACATTCTCGACTACCTTTGGTCTCTGTCTAAATGGAGTCTTCGGTCATCGACCCTTAGGGTACACCTGGCAGCCATCTCTGCTTACCAGGTGCAGTCCGGTCAGCTGACGTTAGCACAGGAGACTGTGGTCGAGTACTTTTTCAAAGGCCTGGATCACATATCCCTTCCAGTGTGTGAACCTCCACCTCTGTGAGATCTTGTCACACTTGTCGTGGAAGACGGCCTTCCTGTTGGCTGTTACGTCTGCCAGAAGAACAGAGGAGCTCCAGGTGCTTTCGGTGGACTCCCCTTATCTGGTCTTCCACAGGGACAAGGTTGTCCTGCGCCCCCACCTGAAATTCCTTCCGAAGGTGGGGTCAGAGTTTCACCTAAACCAGGTGTTAACTCTGCCAGTATACTACCCTAACTACACCTCTGAGGCTGAGTACAGGCTCCATACCTTGGACCTGAGCCGAGCTCTCTCTTATTATAAAGAGAAGACGGTGGAAATTCGGGGAGAGGTTCGCCAGCTGTTTGTCACCTACGCTGAAGCCACTTCTGGCAGACCTGCAACAAAATGGACTAATGCAAGGTGGATTACATCTTGCATAAATCTGTGCTATGAGTTGGTGGGCATGGAGCCTCTCAGAGTGATAAGAGCTCATTCTACCCGCCATACCGCTGCATCGGTGGCTACTTCCAGAGACATCCCTATCCAGGAAATCTGCCGGGCTGCTACCTGGAAGTCAGCAAACACCTTCATTACCCATTATCACATCAACCTTGAGTCACGCCGGGATGCTGGTTTTGGGGCCTCAGTTCTCCAGTCTCTGTTCCCTAAGTAGGGGGTGTGTGCCTTGCCTCCTTCCTCCCCAGAGAACTGCTTAGGAGTCTGCCAAAGAGTGTGGATGAACAACGTATTCACGATCCTAGAAAAACAGGTTACTCACCTGTAACAATAGTTCTAGGAGTGGTATGTGTTGTTTCTCCAACGGACCCACCTGACCTCCCTGGCTGCAGATGCACAACACCTGGCTTCCTGCAGGCTAAGGTCTGGCGTCATGAGGTGGAGCCGAGGGTTATACCACCCGGGTTGGTGGGAGGAGCCAGCTTGAAGACTTACGGCAAGATTTAAAATGGAACGGGACATGCCAGAGAGTGTGGATGAACAACATATACCACTCCTAGAACTACTGTTACAGGTGAGTAACCTGTTTTTATAGCTTATCTTGTTGTCCAGTATAATAAATAAAAATGAAATTAATGAACAGGGGGAACTGTAGACGATTAAGTCTGATGTCTCTAGTGGGTAGATGACTTGGGATTATTATGAAGGAGAGGATGGTTGAGTTTCTGGATGCCAGTGAAGTCTAGGAAAAAAAAGACAGCATGGATTTGTAATGGGGAGATCTTTTCCAAGGTATTTAATAGACTTCTTTAACTGGGTCGTGCAGGTGGTGGACAAAAGACAGGCAGTGGATGTAGTGTATCTGGAACACGTACAAACAGAAGAGAGAAAGAAATGTGTCTTACCTGGGACTTGAACCCAGGTCGCCTGGAATACTGTTCCGGTTGCAGTACCAGCTGTGCCACCAAGGCAACTGGAACTTGGGCCATCCAGGAATACCTTATGCCTTCTCCAAGGCACAACCTGGTGCTGCACAGATAATTACATTTTCAGTCACACTGCACTCTTGTGTTTAAAAATGTAATTATCTGTGCAGCACCAGGTTGTACGTTGGAGAAAGAATAAAGTGCTCCTGGACGGTCAGGTTCCAGTTGCCTTGGTGACACAGCTTGTAGCGCAACGGGAATAGTATTCTAGGTGACCTGGGTTCAAGTCCCGGCTGAGACAGTTATTACTTTCTCTCTTCTGTTTGTATGTGATCAATAAATGTGCACTCCGCACTGTTTTGGTTGAAAATGTAATTATCTATACAGCACCAGACTGTGCATTAGAGAAAGAGTAAGGTGCTGCTGAACAGCCTATGTTCCAGTTGCCTTGGTGGTGCAGTTGGTAGCACAGTCGGAACAGTATTCCGGATGGCCTGGGTTCAAGTCCCAGCTGAGGCAGTTCTTTCTTTCTGTTGTCTGTTTTGTATGTGTTCCATAAATATGCACACTGCACTCTTGTGATTGTACTGTATGTGGACTTTAGCAAAGACTTTGACTCAGTCCCACATGGGAGAATGGTTAAGAAATTAGAGGTCCTGGGGCTGGGGGACAAGATTACAGGATGGGTCAGGAAGTGGCTGGATAGGAGAACCGAAGAGTGGTTTTAAAGGAAAAAAGTGGTAATTTCAGAAACTGCAGCAGAAACTCCCAATTAGCAATTCAAGCAAGGAATAGTTTGGGGCTTTTTATTGTTTGTTTTTCTTTTACATACAGTATATATGTGTTATTGTCTATGATAACAGCGTCAAATGTCTTGTCAGGAGACATGCCTGTAGCCATCTCACGTACAATTATAAGCTTCCTGTGAGTGAGTTGCGCTAATGAGTGCTACCGACTAATGGCAGAGTCGGCAGCTGTAAGTCGGATGGGGCATTTCTGCTGCTGTAGCTGCTTAAATTACCATAGTCTTTCCTGTAAGTGGTAAGTTTTCGGAGGTAAAAGAAGTCACCAGTTTGGATCCTGAGGGATCAGTCTCAGGCACAGTACTTTTCAGCATCTTTATTTGCAATGTCCAGGAAAGGATCCAAGGAAAGCTGTGCCTGTTTGCAGACGGCACGAAAATGTGTGGTACAGTGACCGTGGTGAGGGGGGTGGGACATTGAGGGAAGAACTGAAGAGACTGGAGAAATAGTTACAGGTCTGCTTACTAAAATTGTATGCAAAACAGTGCAAATTTATGCCCATGGGACTGCCCAAAGACAATACAGGATAGGAGATGTAGTGCCAGAAAACAAAACAGAGGGGAAGGGTATAGGGGTCTTGAAAGACAGCTTAAAGCAGTCTGTGCAGTGCAACACAGCAGTCGGGAAGGCGAATAGGATGCTGGGGTACCTTGGCAGGGGGATCAGCAGCAGAAGGATGGAGGTGATCCTGCCCTTGTGCAGATCTCTGGTGCAGCTGTATTTTGGATACTGTGCATTTCTGGAGCCGACAATCAAAAAACAGTAGCGTTAGGGAGGGTTGAGGTAGTGCAGAGGAAGACAATAAAAATGATTCCGGGGCAGCAAGAGAAATCCTGCATGGAGAGGCTAGAGGTCCTTAAATGATGCACACTGTGGGGGAATAATGGAAAGTAGGTTTGTTTCTTCACAGGATAAACAAGGTGGACACTAGGGAACTACTGTTCACACTGAGCAGAAATACAGGCACAAGGCGGAACTGAAAGATGCTGGCAGAAGGAAGATTCAGGAAGGACGTCTGAGTATTTTTACAGAGGAGTGGTGGATAAGTGGAACAGACTTCCAGAGGGTGTCTGCACCAAATCAGTGGAGGGATTCAGACAGGGGTGCGACACAAATATGGGGCTGGTAAGGATGGCTGGGGGGGATAATGTGGGGGAGGGGGAGTGAGTAACCATTAGGGCATTCACATCATACTATAGCTTGGGCCGGACAGACAGGATGGGCCAGTGTGCCTTATTCTGTTTGTTTCTGTATTACACTTCAGCTGTCTCATTTACTCTGTGCTGCTTTTTTGCTGTAATTTATCTGAACCTTTAGATATTTTATATCAATTTTGTAGTAAAAATAGCTTGCGTTGTAGTAGTATGTTTGGCACCGATTGTTTATCTTCTTTATTGAAGAAAAATAAACAGAATATTGTGGATGGGAAAAAGATAGGTGTTTTGTTTTTTTTTTTTTTTTTAAACAGGGCCCTAATTTACTATGTGTGCCTAACTATATGATGATAAAAATGCAGGCCCAGTTAAAAATAAAAGAACAGTTTGCTCTTTGTGGAGGACTTATGGAAAGTAAGAATGGTGGAATAATAAGTGTGTGTGTGTGGGGGGGTCAAAAAACGGGCAACAGAGAAACTCCAAGAAAATAGGGAGACATGGAAGGTATGGTATAAATTGCAGAGAACACTCCTTGAGGCTTTCCTGCCACCAGGGGACAAACTTCTCCAAAGAATAGCTTTATTCTTTGGGACACTAAGACGTGTGAAGCTCACGACCAGCCCTGCTTAAAGTAACATAAAGGGCACATTGAAACCTCTCGGGTTACATGTCTGTTTTTAATATATTTCCTGCTGTTTTTCACAGACAACAAGTATGACTACCAGCCGGCCACAGTGAACGTGTGTGCAGAAGCTGTGAAACTGGTCATTTGTGCAGTACTGGCCCTGAGGGTCATGATACAGGGTAAGCTCTGAAGAGACTGTAAACATTAAAGAAATGTATTTAATTAGCCAGCCTGCATTTTCTTTGGACCTTTTTTTTTTTTTTTTAAATACTGAGTCACCTTCTGGTATTGTTCAGACATTACTGGTCTTGTAGTAAATCTAGTAGAGTCTGTGACTTGGAGTCTGGTGCTGAAGACCATGTTAGAACTGTACCATGCAGTTAGCTCTTAATGTTGGCACAGTGCATTCATAGTCTGCTATACAAGTCTGCAGTCGAAAAGGACATAAATTACATCAGTGAGTTGTAATATGTGACCTACCACCAGTGTGAATCAGAAATGCTCACTGAGTTTACTAAGAGACCATTAAGGATGGAATAATAACAGAATCAGTAGGGTTTTCATGCTAATGGCCTGGGTTTATTTATTTGGTTTTTGTCAAAAAAAGAGGTGTGCAAGAACAAGGGGGCACAATTTGAAGATAGAAGGGGGCGGCTCAGAGGTAATTTAAGGAAGTATTTTTTCACAGAGAGGGTGGTAGATGTATGGAACGGCCTTCCAGAGGAGGTTGTGGAGTCACAAACAGTGGTGGAATTCAAGCATGCATGGGACAGTCATAAGGCAATTCTAGGGGTTGGGGGTAGGAAGAAGTAGGCTGCTGGTTAACTAGGATCTGCAGCTTACCCATAAGGTAGGGAAATGGGCAGAGTGGGTGGGCCAAGCGGTCCTTATCTGCCATCAAATTCTATGTTTCTAAGTACAGTAGACAACAATGTTGCCTATATTCAGGCACGACCTGGGAGAGTACAGACAGGGGAGACCAGAGTCAACATTAAAGAGTATTTCATGACGCAGCATGAGGTGAGAACAAACATTTGAACGGTATACAGCCAGGTACAGTCATTATCAGTGATGACAAAGAGAAACAGATAACATTACATTAATTATTTTCATCTGATGATACATCAATGACTAAATCGAAATGACAAACAGCAAACAAAACTTAAATGAAGTAACATTATAACAATAGGATTTCTGCTGGACGTGGGAAACTTAACTCACAATTCTCGGATCTCTCCAAATACACTGAGAAATTCAACCAACCTCTTTCACCTCCTCCTGTTTGGTTGTGAATTTTGTGCATTGGCAGCAGGTAACCATGCTTGTAGAAGTGCTGCCAATGGCAGCGTGCTGCTGTCCAAGGAGGGGGGGAGGGGGGATGTCGGTATCTGCTGCCATGGGGCCCTCTCACATTGACCCAGGGAGTCTACAAGGCCACTTCTTTTTAAGGCTGGCTGTTCCCTAATGAGGGACAGCACATGTAGTAGCGCTGCAGTGTGCAAGGCCACTTCTTTTTAAGGCTGGCTGTTCCCTAATGAGGGACAGCACATGTAGTAGCACTGCAGTGTGCAAGGCCATTTCTTTTTAAAGCTGGCTGTTCCCTAATGAGGGACAGCACATGTAGTAGCGCTGCAGTGTGCAAAGCCACTTCTTTTTATGGCTGGCTGCTCCCTAATGAGGGACAGCGCATGCAGTAGCATTGCGGCGTGCAAGGCCACTTCTTTTTAAGGCTGGCTGTTCCCTAATGAGGGACAGCACATGTAGTAGCGCTGCAGTGTGCAAGGCCACTTCTTTTTATGGCTGGCTGCTCCCTAATGAGGGATAGCACATGTAGTAGCGCTGCAGTGAGCAAGGCCACTTCTTTTTAAAGCTGGCTGTTCCCTAATGAGGGACAGCACATGTAGTAGCGCTGCAGTGTGCAAGCCCACTTCTTTTTATGGGTGGCTGCTCCCTAATGAGGGACAGCACATGCAGTAGCATTGTGGTGTGCAAGGCTACTTCTTTTTAAGGCTGGCTGAGCTTACTTCGAGAGGGCTCTTGCAGTAGGTAATTACACATAGGACTGACGTCGGCAGGCGGCAGGACCCCAGGGAAAAATTTCTAGCTAGCAGTCCCTGGTGAGGGACCGCCCCCACGTCAGGTGACCGGCATCAGGAGACGTCAGTATAAAGGGACGGTCCCTAATGTCCGCCTTCCAGTTCTTTCCCGCCGTTAGCTCATGCAGCGCCTCGCGGAAAAGTTCTTCACTTCGTCAGCCTCCCTTCCTCGTTTTTTTCCCGAATAATTTTGCCTTTTTTTGACAATCGTCAGTACATCCGTCGGTGTATGTCGTCCCCTACACCCTCCGAGCACAAATCTAAGTGCGACTCATGCGGCGCCCAGCCCCGGGGATTTTTCCCCTCCATCCCCGGGCGACGCTGGGGTTTCTTCTCCGTCAGACCATCCTCCTTTAGGTGCTCCAGATCTGACACCGGTTTCCGATGCTGGGGCCTCCGATGCCGGCCCCGACGCCGGTTTTACCGACTCCGGCCGACATCCTGCTCCGGGATGTCGCCCAGACGCCGGGCCCTCCACCCTCCAGGCCCTCCAATCTGAACCCGCCCATGAGGCCGCCGGCTGGGCCGTCTGCTCCGGCAGCTCCTCCAGCTCCCAGATACCCGCCGTCGTATCCAGGACCACAGTATCTGGCACCACAGTACCCGACACCGGTCTTTCCGACGCCACAGTACCCGATGCCACAATACCCGACACCTGGTTTTCCGCCGCCGGGTTTCGGATACTCCCTGTATGGATATAATCCATACCCTTATCCCCCTCCTCGTCCTCCACTGCCCCCGCGGCCGCCGGTTCATTTGCAGGAGACTCTGGCCTCCTGGTGAGCTGAGGCCAAGGTTCAGCTCACCACGGAGGTGAAGAGCCGCCTACCGAAGATGGTGCCGACCCAGGTTCCCGTACGTCCATGGCGGCACACTCCCTCACCACCTCCAGATAGCAGGGCTATCCCCTCTGGGTCCAGAGAGGGGCAGGATATGCTTCCTCGGGTGCTTCCCAAGGGGTCCGTTCCTCTCCCGGGTCAGGAAAGGGAGTCTTTTTCCTTTTCTTCTTCCTCTTCCCCCTCGGACTCTTTGGATTCCTCCGACGGTTGCTCCGAAAGGGACGACGAGCCGCCCTCTCCGTGGAAGCCCAGGCCAAGGACTCCTGCGAAGTCTCCTCCGGAAGATCCTTCCTTTACGGAGTTGCTGCGCAAAATCCAGGAGGTTCATCAATGGCATTCTTTGGAACCAGACCCTCAGCGGTTGAAACTCGCTGAGCATCTGGATCTGCCCTTGACAGCTCCCACTTTGGTGCCACCCTGGATAGAGCCTCATGCCGACCTCGTTACCACCATTTGGAAGCAGCCGTCTGCTCTAGCCCCACTTCTGCAGAAGTCGAATAGGCTATACCAGGCTCCCGAGGGTGTTGACTTCTTAGATTCTCACCCTCGTGCTTACTCAGTAGTGATTAGCGCCGCTCACGGCCGGTCAGCTAACCCAAAACATCTTAGCTCGTCGCCACCTGACAAAGAATCCCACTTACTGGACCAGTATTGTAAGAAGATCTTTACTTCTTCCGCGCTGGGGATTAGGGCCCTGAACTATGTCGGTCATATGGGGGATTACTAGAAGGCCATTCTTACTCAGGTGGAAGCCAAACTAGACTCCCTGCCGGACTCTCAGGTCAAGCAGGAGTTGGCTGATCTTGTCCGCTCTGCACGTTCGGCCAGTCGACACATGCTTCGTGCGACCTATGATGCAGTGGACACTGCTGGACGGAGCTCAGCTTTCGCCGTAGGCTTACAGCATCACGCTTGGCTCCGTGTGTCAGGGTTGGTCCCGGAAGTGCAGTCTGCTATCCAGAAAGCGCCCTTCCGGGGGTCGGTGCTTTTCGGTGGGGATGTCAAGGACATCTTCACCGATTTGCAGGAGAAGGGGATGGCACTCAAGTCTGTTGACTCCATGTACCATCCCCATCAGCCGCAGCACCGTCCCTTTCGCAGACGGAATCGGCCCAAGGCGAAACCCCAGGGAAAGCGGGCCACAAAACGTCAGGGTCCCCACAGCTGCTAAGCCCCCCCCACCCAAAAAAAGCAGCAGGTGCTTCAGCTGTGGCACTGCCCCACACCACCTGACTCCTCTCCTCTCCCACAGCCTCTGGACTCCCCGGAGGAACCGGTAGGAGGGAGGTTTTCCCTCCACCTTCCGGGCTGGGAGAGGATAACATCAGATTCTTGGGTGCTCCAGCTGATTGCAGAAGGACACTCAATAGAGTTTCTACAGAAACCACCTCACCCCGCCCCCAAAGTCGTCATATTCACGGGAACATCTTCTCTTGGTCCAGGAAGAGATTTCAGCTCTGCTACGGAAAGAAGCAATAGAACCCGTCCCTCTCCATCTTCAAGGGATGGGTTACTATTCCCACTTCTTCCTGGTCCCAAAGAAGACAGGAGATCTAAGACCCATTCTAGATCTCAGTTCCCTGAATCTTTTTGTGGAATACAAAAGGTTCAGAATGCTCTCGTTGCAGAGCCTTCTTCCCCTCCCTCGGTCGGGACAATGGCTGTGTGCTCTGGATATGCAGGATGCTTACCTGCACATTTCCATTCGCCCGTCTCACAGCAGATACCTTCGTTTTGCTTTCCAGGGGGACCACTACCAGTTCAAGGCACTTCCATTTGGCCTATCCTTGGCTCCCCGAGTATTTACCAAATGCCTGGCGGTGGTGGCGGCCTACCTGCGTACTCGGGGGTGCAGGTTTTCCATACCTGGACGATTGGCTCCTGGCGGCCTCGTCCAGGGAGGAACTCCTGCGCTGCCTCGCCCTTACCCAGCATGTTTGCCTGCCTGGGTATTACCATCAACCATTCAAGTCTCTCTTGATCCCATCTCAGAGACTACAGTTTATTAGGCAGTCTGAACCACGACCATTGGCAGGGCCTTCCTGCCACCGTGCAGTGTCCACCTCCAGACTCAAATAAGTCTGTTGTCCGCCGCAGGCGGGTCAGTGCAAGGTCGGTCCTTCGCCTTCTCGGCTCATGGTGGCTGCTATCCCAACAGTCCCTCGAGCTTGGCTTCACATGAGAGTTTCTCAGTGGACACTCCGCTCCCAATGGGATCAGTTAGTGGACAACTTAGATCACCCAGTTCTGGTCTCCTCGCCAATGCTCCGAGACTTGCAGTGGTGGATGGTTCGAGAGAACCTGCTTCGAGGAGTTCCTTTCTTTCGTCCCCGACTCTAACCACAGATGCCTCGGGCGAAGGTTGGGTAGCCCATCTAGGTCACCATCGGACCCAGGGCTCTTGGTCCAAGCTCGAACAGACACTCCACATCAGTGTGCTCGAGCTTCGGGCAGTGTTGTACGCTCTCCAAGCTCTTCACCCATGCATTCTTCCCGGCCACTTAGCCGTTCAGATGGACAATATGTGTGTGGTGTGGTTTGATACATCAACAAATGGGGGGACTCGGTCCTACCCTCTTTGCAGGGAAGCAATGAGGGTTTGGGATTGGGCAACACAACACGACCTTCACCTCACGGCAATTCATATTCCGGGAGTCGACAACATCTTGGCAGACAAGCTAAGTCGCTCGTCTGCTGTGGCTCACAAGTGGGAACTGGACCAAGGGGTCTTAGAAGGTATCTTCCGACTCTGGGGAACACCACAGGTCGACCTGTTTGCATCTCCTCTAAACGCAAAGCTTCCCATCTTCTGCTCGCTCGTTCCTGAGCGAGGCGTTTTCTGGAGAGACTCTGTCTCTAGACTGGAAGGACAGATTTGTCTATGCCTTTCCCCCAATTCCGCTTATCCCACGAGTCTTACAGAAACTAGCTTCAGAAGGAGCACGAATGATTCTGATTGCTCCTTTCTGGCCCAGGCAAGTTTGTTTCTCTCTTCTACAACAATACTCAGAGGATCATCCTCTTCCTCTTCCTCTATCATGAGGTTTGCTGACCCAGGATCTGGGGACCCTGGTTCATCCAGGCCTTAAATCTCTTCAGCTGCATGCATGGCTCCTGCAGACTTAGCTCAATCCCGCTTTGGGGTTTCTTCCGAAGTGGCGGAGATTTTGGTGGAGGCTAGAAAATCCTCTACTAGATCTACTTACGCCATGAAGTGGAAAAGGTTCACTATCTGGGCTGCCTCTAAGGACATGGAACCCTTTTCCTGTTCAGCAGGGCTTCTGCTGGAGTACCTACACCATCTTTTCGACCTGGGTCTTAGTCATTCTTCTCTGAAAGTCCACATGGTGGCCATCTCGGCCTATCATGTCTCCTTTGCAGACAGGACATTTGCTCAACTGGAGGTCTCTAAGACTTTCCTTAGAGGGGTCCTCCATCTGAGACCTCCCATACGTACTCCTGCTCCTCCTTGGGATTTGAACTTTGTTCTCGAGAAACTTACACTGCCTCCCTTTGAACCAGCAGCTTCTGCAGACTTGAAGTTTCTTTCATGGCAGACTCTCTTCCTGGTGGCCATTACTTCCACTCAGAGAATTTCTGAGCTCCAGACCCTGATGTGTAAAATTCCATACTTGATTTTTCACAAGGAATGTCTGGCTCTGCGCACTAACCCTAAGTTTCTTCCTAAGGTAGTAGCGAAGTCTACTCTGAACCAGTCCATAGAGTTACCCACCTTTTTACGCAGTACTCCAATCAAGGGGAGTATTTACTCCATATTATGGACGTTCACCGGATTCTGAGATACTACACTAACAGGACAAAAGATCTCAGGAAGACTGATCAATTGTTTGTCTCTTTTGCACCCAAAAGAGAAGGCAGTGCTGTTTCTAAACAACGCCTATCCAAATGGTTGGCTCATTGCATCACTTTCTGTTATGACAAGTACAACAAGACCCTGCCGGGTCAAGTAAGAGGCCACTCCGCCAGGGGAGTTGCTGCCTCAGCGGCTTGTTTCAACAGTGTGTCAGCGGCAGACATCTATGCTGCCGCCACTTGGACCTCCGTCCACACCTTTACAAAACACTACAGTTTGGATATTGCCTCTCGCCGTAGAGCAGGCTTTGGGCTGGCTGTCCTGCAAGGCCTTCTATCTTAAGGCTTGCACAGCTAGAGGTTCTACTTGGAGTAGATTTCCTCCTCCTCGGTGCTTTTCCTTGTTCCAGACTGCTTGGGACTCAGTCCTGTATGTAATTACCTATTGCAAGAGCCCTCTCGAAGCAAGATAGTACAGTTACGTAAGAACTTACCGTAACAGTAGATCTTCGAGAGAGGCTGTTGCAGTAGGTAATAATACCTTCCCGCCCTCCATCCCCCTAAGCTTTTTCAGCTCCTTTTCCATTGAGGGAAATATCCGCTCCTCTCTCTTCCGGCCTCTTTTGGCCTGTGGCGGGAAAGAACTGGAAGGCGGACGTCAGGGACCGCCCCTTTATACCGACATCTCCTGATGCCAGTCACCTGACGTGGGGGCGGTCCCTCGCTAGGGACTGCTAGCTAGAAATTTTTTCCGTGGGGTCCTGCCACCTGCCAACATCAGTCCTATATGTAATTACCTACTGCAAGAGCCTCTCTCAAAGATCTACTGTTAAGGTAAGTTCTTACGTAACTGTACTTACTGTAATGAGGGACAGCACATGCAGTAGCGCTGCAGTGTGCAAGGCCACTTCTTTTTAAAGCTGGCTGCTCCCTAATGAGGGACAGCACATGTAGTAGCACTGCAGTGTGCAAGGCCACTTCTTTTTAAGCTGGCAGATGTCCAGGAGAGGTGGAAGACATGGAGGGGGTAGAAAAAAATCCAACTTCTAGCTGAGTGACAGGTGCTGGTGCACTCAGGCCTCATGTTATGCGTCCTACTGCCTGCCACCAAATCCTGATAGTGGAGCCCCTACCTCAGAGAGCAGAGCTGGGGAGGGAAAGGTACCCTTGATATGATTAGAGTATGACTGGGCTGGGTAATCACCAGTGGGTCCGAGGAGGGTAACAGGAAGCTGGCCTGTAATAAAAATGTACGAGGGAAAAAAAAAATGAAACTAGTATTTGTAAAGCAGCTTCTGTAGTTAAAAAGAAAAAAAATGACTTGAGGTTCAGCCCAGTTTTCTTTGAAACAATGTTGGGGAATGACAAGAGACAGAATTGGTGATGTGAATAACAAGGCACTAGCTTATTTTTTCTGAGTAAAATGATTTGAATGGCCTTCTGTTTGGTTTCAACAGAATGGTGAAGGAAGCCACATATTAACAAAACAAAACACTCCTCGCACAACTTGGGGCAGTTTGCAGTGCTTGTTCAGAGAGCCCCTGGATTGAATTAGAATGGAGAATGTCACTTTAAACTTTGTGAAATGCGTCTGGGACTTAATACTAAAACTAAGGACACCTAGTCAGTTAGACAGTGGCATCACCAACTCAGGAGGCTGTTGTAATAAAAAGTTTACTGTAAAAGAAAAAAAACATAATCTGAAGGAGACGCAGCATTGGTTGGTTTTATTGTATGCTTCTTGAAGAAAGGGACCAACTATATAGCAGCTTAGCTCTGGATACTATTTCACTAGGGCATGCATGGACCAGGCCCTCAGTGGCTAGAAATGGAAAGGGAACTCTTAGCCTTCCAAGACATGATTAGGTACATATTTGAGGAGGGCATGGAGGGTGAGGCAGGGGAGATTACGAATCCCTGGCTTGGCAGAGATAGAGAGACTTGGAGCAAGGTAGTTGCAGCCATGGGGATAGCGACCCAGCTAGTCTGGGTGTGCCCACTTTCAAACCTCAACATATTTTGCATCAACACGAATAGATGGCTCATTTTGGGATGATATCATATATTTAAGTCAGTTATGTCTGGCTGCAGACATGAAATCCTTTCCAGAACTGCAACTACAGTTTGGCTTACACGGGAGGGACTTCTTCCACTACCTCCAGGTGCGACACTCCACACCACTCTGCCTGCCGGAGTAAGGGACCGTAATAAGTGTTTGGCGATCATTAGAACTTTGGCACTGCATATCACGATACCGAGCACCGCACATTTAATGTCTACCATTTACCGGACGCTTCAGGAAATATAACAGTATAGCACCACATGTGTGGACACTACATGAGCGGAGGAACTTGACCTACAGGTAGTGGCAGTAGAATGGGAGAAAGGATGTTATGAGACAGGAAGGGTCACATCTTCACATGTATGGTGCGAATATGCATGGAAACACCTTATAAGGTTCTTTAGAACCTCAGCCATTACTGCCAGATATGTGAGGAATAGAGCTGCTGTTTGTTGGAGGGCCTGTGGCTACTTCCTGGTGACTCATACTTGCATATTGTGGTCACGCCTAGTTCTTAGACACTTCTACGGAGCACTGAAGGGGGCCATTATAGAGGTTTTGCATATTCCAATCATTCTCACACCACAAATGTACTTAATTCATATTTATCCTAGGGGCCTGAAGAATAGACATGTTAAATATTTACTCGGGCTCCTACTCTCGGCAGCTAAGAAGTGTGTATAACTAGAAAATGGCTGACCTCTCAACAGGTTACATTTGACAAGTGGAGAACAACCGTTAACAATATCTATAAAATGGAAAAGATTAGTTTAGTCTAAATGAACAAACAGATGTTTTTACTTCTAGACGAAATGCTTGTATTATATACGTGATGCAGCAAGACCCTATATTCATTCTGTAACTAATCCACCAGTTTTGTAGGTTGGTCTACCCATTCATGGGGCACCCCATATGGCGGTGGGTAGGTGCCACTTGGTTGCTTGACAAGGGGTCTCATGGGTCTCGAGAGTGAGTGAGTAGGCAGCAACTGTTACAGCAGGTTTCCTCTGGTATTCATATCATATTCTTCTCCCCCAGCCCCCCTCCCCCGGGAGTATACAGATAGATGATTCTCCTTGCTAATGTTACATATTACAGGAATTGGAATCAAATGTTATGTACACCTGGTGTGACAGGGTGCAGATGTCACCCATGTCAGTAATTATCGTCAAACAATTTCTATAAATGTGGTGCTTAAATGCATTGTATGAACTATATGCACAAAAAAGTTCTTGGTAAAAAGTTATTAAAAAAGGAAGGGACCAGTTCTCAAAATGGGACCTAATTTGCTAAAGTACTGCCTTGTCATTAAGATGCTGGACTAAGACATTTCTCGAATTTCTGTAAATTGAGACCATAACTGGGCTCTGGGCTCCCTTGCAAGTGTCAAATTTTCAAATGTCTTTTTTTGTTCTGCTGCTCCCAGGCAGCTGTACTGCAGAACAGCATGACATTGAGTCACCCCGCATCCCAGTGACTGCTTTAGGATCTGAAGACAATTCAGCGTCATCCTGCCTACAAAATGCCCCCCTTGGAGCTGCAGAATGTTAAAAAAAAAAAAAAAAAAAAATTTAAATGCTGCGTCTATACGGGTGCCCAGAGTCCTGTTAATGGGCTCAATTTACAGAAATTTGATAATTGTACTAGTCGCTCATTTTTTTATTTTTTATTTATATTTTATTCATTTTTACGTTCGCTTGCACGCATGCGCAAGGAACGTCTTGGGAGAATGGGACACTTTGGAGGTGTGCCCCTCCCCTGCAATCCCCTGCTCCATTGAGCAGGTGTGGCAGTCCTGCACCAATCGGACGCGGTGCAGTGTATGACAGCGGTGGTCTTCTCTTCAAAGAAAACCACCGCTGTCATACACAGCACCGTGTCACGCCGCCCCCCCAAATCTTTGCTGCTACTGCAGGAGCCCACCCCAGCATGGCAAACGCCCCGTGCCGTCTGCCGACAGGTGCCCAATCCCCGCCGGGCTCCACGGCCCCCAGCCATCCTTCTGCCACGCTGAGAGCCCACCCCAGCGGGGCAAACGCCCCGCTGTTGCACCCGGCCGACGGGGTACCCAATCCCCATCGGCTCCACGGTCACCCCAGCCATCCTTCTGCCATGCTGGGAGCCCACCTCAGCGTGGCAAACGCCCCACGCGTTTTTTTTTTTTTTACAAACCTGTAAATTGAAAACGGTCCCACGGCGCTTCTCCCAGCCCCTCCCACAACCCGCACCCACCACTGCCAGCACCTCCTTCCCACACCCCTCACCCCATACTTACCTCCGGGCTTCGGTAGCACGACAATCATCGGTGGACCGGGAACACGTCTGCACTCTTCAAAGCCGACCGCAAACTGAGGAAATTCCGGTAAGCTGTATAATGGGCTGATATAGGGTTTTCAACTTTATTGCATATCTCAGGCATTTTGTGGAATTTTGCACCAAATTTTCAACATTGGGTTTTGGGACCCCTTCTCATGAATGATGTCACTGTCATGGCATTATTCGGGCCGAAGGTGATTTAGCAGATCACTGCGGCGAAATCACCCGCCGAACAGCTCTTGCTCATGACAATGTTTATCATTCGAGAAAAACTTAAAACCATGTTAGTGGAAAAAAATCTAAAAAAATGACTGTTTCTGAAAACATGCGTTGCGCGGTTCCTATGCCACGGCTCGTAAGTTGCGAATTTTCAATATTTTCACTCCAGATTTTCAACATTGCCATTTTACCACACCTCCTTATGAGCAGTACAGGTGTCATTTTTCACATCCTGCCCAAAACGTGTTTCCGCCCATGTAGCGCACAATGGTGCAGTCGGTGTGCGAAATCAATGTATGGGACACATTAAGAAAATCACAGTGACGTTGTTCATTAGCAGAGGTCTTAAAATGGCTATGTTGAAAATTTGGTGAAAACATTTCTAAAAATGACTGTTTTACAAGTGTGCGTTGCGCAGTTCCTACGCACGCTCGTAAGTTCGCGATTTTTCAATATTTGCACTCCAATGACTTCCAGATACCTAAACAGCACATAGAGGCAAGCAACATTCGGCATTGACAAATGCTTGTACTTCTTTGTCACTGATTTTTTTAAGCCATGTCCAAGTGCCAAATACCACTGCAAATACCTGCAAGCGAACGTTCAGCATTGACAAATGCTTGTAGTATAAGTAGCAAAGAAGGAAGCATTCCGTGCAAGGAACAATGAATGCATTACATATAATTAGAACATATGTACAGTCCTATACAGAAGAGAGTATTCCTTGCTATTATCTCTGTATGAGAGGCATCCTTATTGTTATAATTCCACAGTATTGATTAACATCATTGCTGTGGGAACAGCCCGTGAGCTCATGGCAGTACTCTAAAATCGGTAGTCCAGACATGTGAACCTAGTAGTCCAGCACCCAATCGGCCTATAGATGCCATGAAAAAAAGTGACATTATTTATATCTAAATATTTAACAGTCACAGTAAGCAAAAGAAAAACTGCCTCTGAGCTTAAACAGTATTGATTAAAGAGAAGAATCGGTTCAACTTCACTTGGTGAGTACAGTTGTAATTATTATAAGATCAGTCAATATTATGCAATCCTAAACAGAAACTGACAGAGGGCATAACATTTAAGCAACTTCTCACTAAGTAGACTACTAATAACCGACTCTTAAGAGCCAGATCTCTTCAATGAGGCTAACATTGCTGTTCCTCACTTGGTATCCTGATCGCAGCAGAATCCGACTAGTACTGAAAATGGGATACTTGCCTCTCTGCCAGCATTATCAACAACATTTAAAAACCTTAATAAACCATCACTCTAAGCACTAAGTCTGGAAACTTAAGGATCTCAGCACTTAGATAAACTCAGTGCACAGAGAACAAAATCTTTATTCATTGTATTATAGACGAACCAGCCCTTCAAGTTTTCTGTGCCTGCTTCTTCTATAGTAGAGATATCTTGTTTTTTTTCAGGCAGCCAACAGCTGTAAGGCCCATTTCCCTGCTGCCGACGGGTCCGTGAAGATGTATAATTTGCTTTCATGGATAAGCCTTAGCTTGGCAGGGAACTGAATGCTGTGAGGGACCTCTAGCTTAAGGATGTTTCAAACCCCATCAGATGTCTTACAACGTAAACGGGTCACGTAGGAGATGTCGGGAAAGACATGCACTGTAGTACTCTCCACACTGAGTGACCCAAAACATTTTGCAAGACTCAATAAAGTGTCCCTGATGCCTTGACTGTCTTAACGCCACCATCACTATTCTGGGTAGTTCTGCCAGTGGTTTAGTACGATGCGGAAGGCAATAGGCTTTGACTATCTGAAAGTCCAGGTCAGGTACGCAAACTTGAAATTGAGCAATAAACCAATCTTTAATGAAAAGTCTTGCCGAGTCACCCTCCAACCCCTCCAGTAATCCCCTCAGACACACATTTTGACTGCGTACTTGGTTTTCAAGAATTTCCAGGTGATTGTTGGTGTGTTGCTGTTCTTTTGCCCGCTGCACCATGGCGCCTTTACAGTTTTCAGAATGCCACTTGATGTCTTCCATCTTTCTTTGCACTGCGTCTACAGCTTTCTCGACTGTGGAAATGTGACCTGTTGAAATGTCAAGTTTGGCATTCATGGATGTTGAAGACGGTAAGAGTTGCTGCATTTTGCAGCCATGGGATTGTAAAGTCTCCTCCTGGCAGTCTCCCTCAGCTACACCACTCTGCATAGACCGCGTGCTCAGACCTGGAGTCTTTTCCCCATCTCCAGGAGGCTGAGCTTTACTAGATTTTCCCATCTTAGGCTTTAAGTCGTGTTCTATCAAATGAGTAAAAGATGTCCAGTAGATACCTCCAAAAAGTGAAGATTTTGCAAGGTACCCAAGGGCACTACTGATTTTAGTAGGCAGATAGGCTTGACAACCTCCGAGGTTTGTCCAACTCAGGCGGTGTTATGCAATGCCAGGTCTGTTAGGAATAAGACTGCTATTATTGCCGACCTTGTTGGTTCGGCTGACCTGGCTTGCATTACCGAGACCTGGCTGGATGAAAACTCTGGCCCTATAGTAGAGGCCATGACTCCGGCCGGGTACTCGGTAATACACCGCCTGAGATTGGACTGCAGGGAAGGGGGGGGTTGCAGTCTGTTTTAAGACTGAATTGGGTCTCACGAGTGTGGTAGTAGGAGAAGCTGAGTCCTTTGAATGTTCAGTTGTAACAGGTGTAGGCATTCGAATCGTTCTCATTTACCGTCCACCCAGTGATGGGAAATGCTTCTTACAGGAAGTAGCAAACTTCCTCGTCGACATGTCGTTTGAGTTGCCCAGATTGATGGTGCTGGGTGACTTCAACGCCTGGGTCGATGATGAACTCTCACAATTTGGTAGTCACTTCTTCCAATTAATGTCTTCTTTGGGCCTTACACAGGTAGTTTCCCCTGCTACGCATAAATCTGGGCACTCTCTGGACTTAGTTTTCCTTCTAGGGATTGATGTATCCGACGTGGGGGTGGAACCAGTCGCTTGGTCTGACCACTACACCGTGAGGTTCAATTTTTGCACCCCCCCCTTAGGAGGCCATCACCTGTGGAGATGGTCAGGTACCGCCCATTACGGAACGTTACTTCACAAGGCCTGGCGGCGGTCCTTGACCTCTCATCCCCCGTGTTGGTGAGCAGTAATCCAGAGGCACTGGTGTTGGCCTATAATAAGGCCATCACGGTTGCCCCGGGTTTTATTGCTCCTGTTCATGAACGCCCTTTTTCACTGCACCCCAGGGCCCCTTGGTTTGATGGGACTCTGAGGGAGATGCGGTGAAAAGGGCGAAGGTTAGAGCGTTGTTGGCGTAGATCAGCCCTTGATGCCAACCGCCTTAGATTGATAGAACATTATGCTAGCTACCAATCTGCAATCACCCATAAGAAGGCAGATTTCCTGTCCAGGGAGATTGCAGTTGCTCAGAATCGACCGGCTCAGCTGTTTCGAACTGTAGATAGTCTGTGCAACTCAGCCTGTCTGCAAGTTCGGAAAGCCTTTTCGCAAGTAGAGTGCGATGAGCTCGCTCGTTACTTTGCAGCTAAGGTGGCTGACATCAGGGCTGATCTGTGTTTGGCAACATCTAAGGGTGATGTTGTGGGGACGTGCGAGAACGCAGTGCCTCGTTTCTCCTGGAGTTCTTTTTATCGACCTGAGTTCGTGGATATTATGAGGCTTATCCATAGTGTGCGCCCTACTTGCTGCAGCTTGGATCCTGGACCGACTACCCTAATTTTAGGTTGTATTGATATTATCTGTCCAGTTTTGGCTCAAATAGTCAGTTGCTCCTTGGAGTCAGGTGAGTTCCCTAGCTCCCTGAAAGAGGCGGTGGTGACACCTCTCTTGAAGAAAGCTTCCTTGGACCCAGACTGTTTTTCTAGCTACAGACCTATCTCTAACCTTCCCTTTATTGGGAAGGTTATTGAAAAGATCGTAGCTGCTCAATTGGATGACCATTTAACCATCCATAGTATCTACGAGTCCTTCCAGTCTGGTTTCCGTAAAAGACATAGTACCGAGACTGCGCTGGTTCGGGTGCTTAATGAACTTCTGAGGGCGAGGGATCAAAAGAGACGCTCTATTCTGGTTCTCCTTGATCTCTCCTCAGCATTTGACACTGTGGATCACGTGGTGTTGTTAGCATGCCTGAGGCAAATTTGTGGAATGTCGGGAACCGTTTTGCAATGGTTCACTTCATTCCTTACTGGGAGAACACAAAGAGTTATGTCGGGGATTGTTTCCTCCGGCCCAGTCTCTTTGTTGTGTGGAGTGCCTCAGGGTTGGTTCTGTGCTGTCACCCATGTTATTTGCAGTGCATATGCTGCCCCTCAGAAACATTATAAGATGGTATGGGCTGAGGTTTCACTGCTATGCAGATGATACCCAGCTATACCTGTCTTTTGCACCCTACCAGGATGGAGCCTTCTCGATGTTTAGCAACTGTCTGGGGGAAATCCAAGACTGGATGGATTCTGGTTGGTTTAAATTGAACTCTGAGAAGACTGAGGTGTTGGTGGTGGACCCGGGTGGTCAGATTGAGAGGTCGTGTACTGGTGCGCCTTCTGGAATTTTTCTTGGCGGTGTGTCATTGCCGGCGTCTGAACGGTTGCGTAACCTTGGGGTGATTTTTGACGACAAGCTGACTTTACAATCTCAGGTGTCAGCTGTCGTCAGCACTTCCTTTTACCATCTTAAGAATATTGCCAGGGTTAGGCACCTTGTTCCATCTGACTCCTTTTAGCGTTGGTCCACGCCTTTGTGTCCTCGCGCCTGGGCTACTGCAACGCCCTTTACTTTGGGCTTTTTGGGGTTGAAATCCGCTGCCTGCAGCTGGTGCAGAATGCTGCAGCCCGGGTTCTGACTGGGACAAGTAGGTCCTGTCACATTACCCCGGTGCTGCGCGAACTGCACTGGCTGCCTGTTCAGTGGCGGATCACCTTTAAAGTCATTTTATTGACTTTCAAAGCCCTTCACGATCAGGGTTCGTCCTATCTGAAAGACCTTGTGGTTCACTATTGCCCTGGCCGATCGTTCCGCTCGGCCGACATGGAGATTCCAAGAGTGAATTTAAAAACCTCAGGCAGCAGAGCTTTCTCTCATGCTGCCCCCACTCTTTGGAATTCTCTACCACGCCGGTTACGGGAGTGCACCTCCGTGGAGATAGTTAAGAAAGAATTAAAAACTTTTTTATGGAAAAAGGCCTTTTTGGAGGATTAAGTTAGTCAGAATGTGATTGGATTTTATTGTAATTTATTAAGTTTTTATGATGTATTTATGATGCGTTTTTATAAGTTTATGTGTGTATGGTTATGTGTATTTCTGTTAACTTGTTCAGCGCTTTGATAATTTGAAAGGCACTATATAAATAAAATTATTATTATTATTAAATATTAATAAGTCCGGAGCTGTCGTGCACCATGACCTCTCTGCTCAGGCTCCACAGCACCCGCCCCCGTTACTTATTTTAGTGACAAGGCAGTATGAGGGCAGTGTTTAAGCAAATCAGGTCCTGTCTCGAAAGTAGGACAGTTCCTTTAAACAAGAAACCCAGGATCCCACATGCTAAGATAGGTGGGTGCAGGCAGAAAGGCAGGAAGACAAAAACACACATGAACAGCCACACCTTGGGAGCTGTGTAGAAATCGGTAATCCAAGGTCAAAGTAAAACACGAACCAAGCAGAGCTTTCTTGATGATAAAAAAAAACCAAAAAACAATGTATTCAGTAACCATAAATGCAGCATACACACAGTACCCCAGCACTTCGACTGTAACACAAGTCTTCATCGGGGTGACCTTGGATTACTCATTTCTGCACAGCTCCCGGGGTGTGGCTTCCCATGTGCGTTTCAGTTCCTTTAAACCTTACTGTTCAGAGCATGGACTTGTACGAGTCAGACTTGCTCTACGTCGCCCATAAATCAGTGAAACTGAGATGCTGGTTGCCTAGTCTCAGTTTGAGTGTCCCGGGCCAGAACAGTCTGCTCTGAATTTCCCTAGTGTAGTCTGAGACTTTGCTGTTTCACAGATATTGGACAAATACAATGCTTAACAGAAATAGAAAATGAGCAGGACACAAACACAAGGGTACAGTATGGAAATTAGAATGGGAAGGAAATGTTCACTGGCTTTGAAATTAAATTTCTCCAAACCATCTTTGATACTAACAGATTAGCTTTATCTTCTGCTGCATAGAATGCAGTACCCCACCCTTTTATGATGCCACAGTGTAGAATGCTGTTGTACTGACAGTGATCAGTCACAGTAAAAGTGCACTGGGACTTACTGTCTGGATGAGCACTCGCTCTATTTTGAGTAAGAGTTTATGAAACCATTTTAATACTCTGAAGCTGTCTAGTAAGATTAAATTTAGGCACAAGTTTCCAAAACTTATTGGATTTAACTCCTTTACAGACAGTAGTAGCAGTCAGATTAGGTAAGTTTAACCAAGGGCATTCCAGCTGTTTTAAAGCACAGGATGGCATTGTGAAGCCACTTAGTACCTCACAGGAATATTCTACCCGTGTCACTAAATCCACAGGCCCACCACCAGTGTTGTTCAGCTGAAAACAAAGTTCTTCTTAAACATTTCTGCCACATATAGACCCACGTTCATTCAGGCACTGATTATTATTTGAGAGGGGATAAAGCTAGAAACTTTCCAGAGTTCATATTAGCATGAAACAGACATTTAGACGTGCACAACTCTGTTGCTGACCCTGTTGTAGTGACATTCATCTACTTTACTGGTGTTTGTGTTACAGAATAGAAGTTTTGATTTTATGTTATGCTGGTCATAGACACACAGTCTCAAAGCGCTTTACATATCAGTGGGTTAGGTACTGGTCGTACTGTGGCTGTATGCTCTCAAATGGAGCCGTCATGTGGTCCCAGCTTCTAGAGCCACACTTCCATTAACAGTTGCAGCAAGACTTTTTTTTTTTTTTTTAATTGAGGAAGGGAGGGAGGTAATGCCAGGTCACAGTAGTAATTGCTTGGTCTCCCCCCAGAAAAAGTGCGGAGGTATTTTAAACTTTCACCTGGATAACCACCAGAGTTGGTCAAATGCAACATTGGTTTAATGTCTCATCTGAAAGGTAGCACCTCGGAAAGTGCAGAACCCCCATAACTGCCACTGATGTATTGTAATGTACTTGTTAGTGTTGAGTACGAGTCCAGTTCCCTGGTTTGCATCAGGAAGCAACAACTGTCCAGGAGTGTTCCATGTTCATTCATACTGAGACTTCTACCCAACCCCACAAAACCATTTAAAGCAGCAGTCTTCCACTACCATTTTATTTAAAGAGTGTGTTCAGTGACTTTTAATGGAGGTTTTAATAGTGCTGCTAAGCTTCCAATAAGGTTGTTTAGTTTATCTAAAAAAAAATGATGACTCCCCTCCCCCCACCCCGATTCTGTCTGTTTCCCTTGTTTATCTTTACATCATGCATCCCAGCTGCTTTCCAGGTTGCTGTCCTTCTACAGCGGGTGTCCAGTGAGAGCAGATCAGGGAGGTCATACATACATACATACATACACAGATAATGATGGCAGAAAAAGGCCCATATGCCCATCTAGTCTGCCCACCCCAGCTTACTGCTCTGCAGTGGCCTTAGTGGTCATCCTCCCTCTTTGTTTCTGCCGCCCCTTTTTTAAATAATCCCGTGTGCCTGCCCCATCTCTGTCTTTTTTTTTTGTTTGTTTTTTTAACATGTTATTTATCTGCTTGTGGCCACCTTAACTGCTCCCCCTGTAGACTCGCATCACTGCTATTGG
Source organism: Neoceratodus forsteri (assembly GCA_016271365.2). Taxonomy (NCBI): domain Eukaryota; kingdom Metazoa; phylum Chordata; order Ceratodontiformes; family Ceratodontidae; genus Neoceratodus; species Neoceratodus forsteri. The sequence continues at coordinate 650,181,901 of CM057458.1, forward strand.
GGATCCAGCCGCCCTCCGTCTTGACCGGGACCGCTGGCACCCAATAACCCCTGCGGCTTACCCTCTGCAGTGGCAGGGAGCCCCCTAACTCCCCACCACAATGGATCCAGTTCGGGTGCCAGTACCCAGCGAACACTCGTGGGCGGCCATTAAGCTGCAGTAGGTGCCACTATTTTCCCTGATCTATTCCCCTGAGTCGGAGGGCATGCAATGACGCCAGCAGGCGTGAGCGCGCATGCATTCCCATCCAGGTGTCTGCCCCGACCCTGCCCTAGTATACGGTGTGCATCCCCGACCCCCAGCCTCCACCATGGGGCAGTTGGACGCCGACCGTTGTGGACCCCTCTCCCCGGAAAGGAAGAGCCGTCCATCGGACGCTCGATTCCTCTCCTCCCCTGCCAGCCCCTGGCGACCCATGCTCACTCCCGAACCCTGGTCGCCGGTGTGGCACAAGGTGTGGAGTTCAGCGCCTCAGCCCTCAACGCCACTGGGCCAGCTTCCATCTCTGTTTTAAAGCTGCTCACTGATTTGGCCTGTACCACTTCCTGCTGCAGTTTGTTCCACTTGTCCGTCATTTTTTTTGCGAAAACGTTCTTGTGGATGACCCTTTTTGAATATCCTCTTTGCAAATTTCAGTGTGTTCCCCCTTGTCCCTGTATTTAAGGAAATATTGAAACATGGAGTTTGCCGGCACATGAAAACCGCTTGGCCCACCTAGTCTGCACATTTCTCCCTGCCTGTAGTATCACCACAGATTCTACTTGATCTCCAGCCCATTCACCACCCTCTTCCCTTTCCCTAAGATTCCCTTATGCCTATTCCATGCATTTTTCAATCCCACCACTGTTTTTACCCACACCACCTCCACTGGAAGACTGTTCCAGGAATCTACCACTCTTGTACTGCTGTACCTTTAGTAAAATGTTATTTCTGACATTTAACCCATGTCCATGTTATTACTTAAGATTCCTGCCACTCGCATTCAAATGGGGGGGGGGCAGAGATTTTTCCTCGTGCGCCCACTGGTTGTGTAACTCCTTTCATGTCCAGTGCCGCTCCTCCCCCTCACATGAGTACCTCCGATCCCCCATATGGAATCACCTGAAGCTCTCCTCAGTGTGTGGTTGTCCCAAACCTCCGTGATCTGTCCTGGTCCTTTGCACTGTACTGTATTTTCCTTCAGTGTGGTTTTGGACCGCTTTGGATTGTTGGCCCTGTATGTAATGTGTCTACCCCATGTTTTTGGGTGTTGCTCTGACTGTGGCTCCACTTTCCTGGGGCTCTAAGCTGTATATAAGTTGTATCTGTTGCATCTCTAATTGTATTTATTGCACTGCCCGTATTTCTACATATGTTTTACTGTTGTGTACATACTGAATATGTTATGCCTTCCCTGCTTCTGTGAAACTGACTCAATCTGTATCATGTTGTCCTATGCATTTGAATCTGTATTTCCTGTACTCTCCTGGGTCGTACCTGAAAATAGGCAAATGTCTTGTCTAGTGTACTTACCTGGTCAACAAAAGCTAAATAAATAAATTAATTTCTGTCAGCGGGTACATGCGGCTGTCCACAACCACAGTGCCCATGGGTCAGGCTGACTGTGCACGTAGGTACTTTTATGGGGGTTGTGGTACCTGTTGCGTGTACACTGTGTCTGTGCAGTGCCTAGGGTGGCATTTCTATCTGTGTCTGGGGAGGGGGCCAGTTCCCATGCCTCATCCAGGTCATAGGTGTATCTGTGTGGGTGCTGTTTCCATGGCTGCCCCACAGTCTGGTCAACCTATACAGACAGTGTAGTGCCATTTGTGGCCATCCATGGCACTGTAGTCGACAGCGGGCGTTCATTACGACTCTATATGTACATTGCAGTCCCAGTTGTTCGCCCTGACCAGTCTTGTACCCTGTACAGTGGACCTGCCTGCAGGCAGTTTATGGCAGCCCTCCACCTGGCTCAGTGCTGCGCCCTTGGTCCCACGCACCTCTGCAATGTACTGGGCATCATGTATGAGGTGTGCACATGCCATTACGTGGCCATGCTCCGGTAGGCGCATACTACTGCCGCTGTACAGCTATGAGCAGCCTGCATTTTTAAACCTCAACACACCTTATGTGCGTACCGCTTGGCCAGACGTATGCGCATATGCATGTTCGTTGTATGCCGTGCTCAGCGGCAGCATGTTAATGCATAGGTGCAGATGTGTGGAACACAGCACCTTGTGGAGTCTTTGCAATGTCCCATATCAAGAAAATGTATTTATTTCGTCATTCGGACATAACCTTTGAGCAAAAATGCTCTTTTTCAAAGGTTCCACGTCTTGACAAGAGGACAACACAGAAAGGTAGTTACAGAGAAAATAACATGAAAACTCCATGAAGTGTGCAATTCACACAATATGTTTGGAGTTTTTTGAGAAAAATGTACACTTATTGTTTTTTTTAATGCATAAACTAAATTTATACACCTTCCCCACACCTCTAGTATTGTGTCTCGCATTTTCTCTCCCCAGGACACATCTGGAAATGAGTTTCCTGCTATCTGTTTAGTTTTCCAGGATGAAATCATTTCAATAAATAAATAGTGAGTCACTGTATGGGAGTTGAGGAACCAAGTCCTGTTTTCTGGTGTTGTACAATAGTATCTACATTTTAGTAATCTAGTTTCCTTATGGCTGTGTAGCCGGCATGTTGTTGTACTTATTAGCATTGCACAGCTGTTGTTAAGCGAGTGAAATATGCCTGGGCTCATATTAAATAGTTAGCAATGTGCAGAACTAAGTGGACTAGTAGCCCAGGTCAGTCTTTTATTGCTGAATACCGGGATTGAAATAAAACTGCACAAGTTTTAAAGATCCAGCTCTCATTGTACGTAGAAACATAGACTCTGATGACAGATAAGGGCCTCTTGGCCCACCCAGTCTGCCCATGTTTTCTACCTTCATACTTGCCATAGACCCCATTTGATCTGCAGCTCTTCATCTCCCCCTTACCTCTACGATTCCTTTGTCCCTATCCCAGGTGTTTTTGAACCCCACCACTGTTTTCGCTCCCACCACCTCCTCTGGAATGCTGTTCTAGGTGTCCACCACTCTTTCTGTGAAGAAATACTCCTTGCATCTCTCCTAAATCTACTCCCTTCTAGCATCATAGCATGTGTCCTCATTCTAGAACACCTTTTTTTCTGAAAAATACTCCTCTCTTGTACCTTATTAACCCCTATGAGATATTTAAAGGTCTCTATCATATCTCCCTCTTTTCCATGTTGCACATGCTGAGGTCCCTTAGCCTCTCTTCGTAGGGCTTTTGATGCATATCCCATATCTTTTTTGTTGCCCTCCTCTGCACCACCTCCACTCTTCCTGTGTCCTTCTGGAGATGTGGTCTGCAGAACTGGACACGGTATTCTGGGTGGGGTCTTGCCAGCAGTCTAAACAGGAACAACACCCCCTCCCTCTTTTTGCTGATGATACCCCTATCAATGCATCTGAGCATCCTGCTAGCCTCCCCGACTGCCTTGTTACCTTCAGGTCATCCATTATGATTACCCCAGGTCTGTTTATTGCTTTGTTGTTGCCAGTACCACACCACCCATCTTGTACTCCGCGCCCTGATATCTGTGCCCCAGGTGCATTATTTTGCACTTTTTTTGCATTAAAACCTAGCAGCCGTACCCTTGAGCACTCCTCTAGTTTTTTCAGATCACTGCATACTACCCCCCCAATCCCCAAATGTCCATCCTGTTGCAGATCTTGGTGTCATCCACAAAGAGGCAGACCTTTCCTTCCAGGCCATTTGCTATGTCAATTATAAAGGCATTAAAGAGGACTGGCCCCCTGTTGCAGATCTTGGTGTCATCCACAAAGAGGCAGACCTTCCCTTCCAGGCCATCTGCTATGTCAGTTATAAAGGCATTAAAGAGGACTAATCCCAGCACTGAGCCCTGAGGTACCCCACTGTTCTCCGTCCCTTCCTTGGGGTGAACCCCATTAACCACTACCTCTGCCTCCTATCCTCTAACCAATTTCTTACCCAGTTTACCACCTTGTTACCCACCCCTTAAGCTGCCTAGCTTTCTTACCATACGAACATATGAAATTGCCAGCAGATACAGACCTTTTGGTCTGTCTGGTCTGCTCAAGTGTGTAGCACTTCAGTCCTTCAGACTGCTGCTGCCCCCTCCTCTCCTTGTGAAGCTGCCCACCGTCCACAGTGATATCACCTCCACCAGCAGCGCATTCCACCCTGCCACCACCCATTCAGTGAAATACTGCTTCTTCATTTCCCTCCTGAATCTGCCACCTTCAAACTTCAGACTGTGCCCCCTGGTTTCCCTTCCACCTTTTAATTTGAAAATATTTCCGGTGCTTACTCTGTTCATACCCTTGAGGTACTTGGAGGTCTCAATCATATTCCCTTTCTCCCTTCTATCCTACAGGGAATACATATTGAGCTCTGTTAGTCTCTCCTATTCAGGTTTGTCACCCAATCCCAGGATCATTTTCGTTGCCGGTGCTGTACCCCCTCTAATAGCTTGATGTCCTTTTTCAGGTTAGGCAGTCGCACACAGGCGTACTCCCAGGCCTCCCACCAGGGGTCCTGTACAGGAAAGGATGACTCCCCCTTTCTTAGAGGTAATTCCCCTTGCGATGCACCCCAGCATTCTGTTGGCCTTTGCCGTTGCCTTCCAACACTGGGCTGAGTGGTTTATTTCTCTGTCATTCGTACACCCAGATTGTTCTCCTTCTTTGACTTGGATAAGTGCACTCCCCCTAACCAGTAACTGTTTCCAGGGTTCCTGGCTCCCAAGTGTATGACTTTGCACTTCTTGGCATTGAACCCAAGTTGCCATGTGTTAGACTATTCTTCCAGTTTTGCCAGATCCTCCTGGAGTACAGTACCGCCTTCCCCTCCATCAATCTCTGCACAGATCTTGGTGTCATCGGCAAAAAGACTGATCTTACTCTATCCCTTCTGCAATGTCTGCAGTGAAAATGTTAAAACAGCGCTAGTCCCAGCACCGAGCCCTGTGGGACCCCACTTGTTACCACCCTGTGCTCAGATACCTTGCCCCCCACTACTGCCTTCTGCTGTCTGTCTTACAACCAGCTCTTGATCCATCTAACCAGTTTCCTCCCAACTCCCAAGTTGCTCAGTTTGCTGGTCAGCCTACCATGCAGCACTGAATCAGAGGCCTTGCTAAAATCCAGGTATAAGACATTCACTGCATGACCCTTGTCCAGTGCCCGCATCACCCAATCGAAAAAGTCCATCAGGTTCATCTGGCAGTTTCTGCCAGAGACAAACTCATGCTGTCTGCTGTCCTGGAGATCATTATCCTCCAGACATTTTACCAGTCTTTTCTTGAGGATAGTCTCCAGTAGCTTTTGATAATAATTGAGGTTAGGCTGACTGGTCTATAGTTCCCTGGTTCATCCTTGGGCCCACTCTTAGGGAGGGGCACCATATGCATCACCCTCGAATCCCTGGGTACACATCCCGTTTCCAGAGAGGTGTTGAACAGGTCCACCAATGGCCCCATCAGGGCTATTGCCAAGTCTCTCAGTACTCTAGGATGAATTCCATCTGGCCTAGGTGCCTAATCAACATTCAGGGACTTAACACCCTCCAATACCCTTCCCTCTGTGATTTTCCCATCTGTGATCTCCTCCCCCCACCCACCTCACCTTCCCTTAGGTACGGGCCTGTCCCTGTCCTTGGTGAAGCATTCTCTGCACTCTTTTCTGCCCACCCACTGCCATTCTTGATCCTAACAATCTGATCCTAACTCTTTTCTTGTCCCTTATATACTTGAAGAAATCCTTTTCACCTTCATTGATCCCCTAAGCCAGCCTCAGCTCTCTTGACGCCTTGTCTGCCCTTACTGTTCTACTCACTTCCCTAGATTTCCTTATGTATTCCTCCCTGTTGGATCTTTTGTAGGTTCTTAAAGCAGCTGTCTTTTCCCTCTCCCCTACTTCCTTGTTCATCCAGCTCGGCTTCTTGGTCCTGGATTTCCTGCTCTGGCTCTTGACACGTGCTAGTGGCTTCAACCAAGCCTCTCTTGATGATTGCCCATTTTTGTCCATGTTTGGGCAGATGCTAACTATGTGCCCTTCAAGTATACTACCCATCCTGACAAAGTCTACCCTTTTGAAATCCATGACCTTAGTCCTCCTAGTGGCTACCTCCTTACCTAGATTGATTGAGAACCACACTGTGTGGTGGTCACTTCCCACCAGGAGTTCCTCTACTCTAACATCCCTGATGTGCTCCCCATCCTCTAGCAGCAGGTCCAGGATGTTCCCCTCTCTAGTTGGTTCGGTTACCTTCTGTGTCGGTAAGCTGTCCTGGAAGGCTTCCAGGAGGATCTGCTCCCTGACACGAGGTGGTCAGGATGCTTCAATCCACCCCTGGTGGATTAAAGTCCCCCACAACCACAGTGCTCCCTTTGCCGCTAAACCTCGTTAGCTGCTCCCCCAGCTGCCTATCAGTTTCCTCATTCTGTGTCGGAGGCCTATAAACTACCCCCAGTCTAACCTTGCTACTCCTCGGGTTGTATAATTGCACCCATGTGGCCTCTGCCCTGCCTTCCTCACCCTCCTCCTTATTAAACCTTATCTCTTCCCTAACGTAGATGGCTACCCCACCCCCCTTTCCCATATCCCTCTGGTATAGCTTGAAACCTGGCATGACTAGGTCCCAGTCATGGTATTGGATTGCCCATGTCTCGGTGATGGTGGCTATGTCCACATCTTTCTTAGAGTAAGAGCTCCTGCAGCAGGCTACACCATAAGGACCATGCCACCGGGCACTAGGACACCACGGAAAACTTTTAGCCAGCAGTACCCAGCTGGGGCCCTCCCCTTATGTCGGTCTGCCCACCGACATCACCAGCTGTATAAAAGGGGGCAGTCCCCAGCCCCACCTCAGTTCTTTTCCCCACCATCGACCCATGCACTTCAGCTTCCCAGACGCCTCATTGCGTCTGTTGACTGCCATTTTTTCTTCAAGTCAAACATACCCATTTTTCCTTTATATTTTTTATAAAAGTGTCAAGTAAACGTTAGCTTATGTCGTCTCCATCTTCTTCAACATCGCAACGGAAATCTTAAGTATCCGTGCAGGTGGCAGATTCCTGCCAAAGACTGTCATTTGCAGTGCCCCTTCTGTTTGGTGCCTACCCATGACCTCAAAGCCTGCCCAGACTGTGGCAAGTTCAATCAATGGACCCTGACCCACCACCACAAGACTCTCCAGGCCTACATTATGGAGCAGCAGCTCGCCACCCTTCAACGCTCATCGAAGGCCAGCTCCTCAGCCTCCCAGTCGCCGACTTCCCACAAGGAGAAACACTCAGGAGGGAAGCACCAACAGCAGGACAAGAAGCACAGTAGGTCAGAGTCCAGATCCAGGTCTCCTCGTAAAGAGAAGCACTCTCATTCGCGCTCTGGAGAACGAGAGAGCGGATTCAGCCCCTCTGTCAGGCCTAGCCACAGGCCTATCGTCAACGAAGGCTCCCGCCCTTACTGTCTCAACAGGCAGCAGTTCTTTGGGGCAAAGACCCTCGGGTCCATCCCTCAGCCTTAGGCCCTTCCAGCAGTCCTTGGGGCCTAAGACGGGAACTGTAACTGATAAGGTTGAGACGTCTTTGTCCTCCAACCCGTCGTCGGCCTCGGACAACAGACACAGACGGCGAGAACATTCCCGCTCCAGGGAACGCATTCTCAGGGACAAGTCATCAGAAGCTAAGGCTAAGACCCTGACACATGTCCCTGATGAATGGCCTTCTGACAAATGGAAGGACCAGTGGCAGACATCACAAGGTAAGGCATCAGGCACCAAGACATCCACTACGACCACTATGAATCTGGCGCCTCTGGAGCAGTTACCTCACAAACCGACTTCAGCTTTGACCATACGACAGCCTGATGACAGGCCACCTGTCGACAAGTCGCCAGACAAAACCCTCTCAGTACCCAGTGCTTGACATCAGGGGACGAGACGACAGACTGTGCTACTCCACCAAGTCCTGATGTACTCCATGACGAGACTCCAGGACCAAGCAACCCTATCACCACTCCCACAGAACCCACTGGTACGCCATCCCAGGTGTTGATGGTTCCCCTGGTAGACGTAGGAAAACTCTCTACTTCCTGGTGGAACACGGTAAAGGGAGATTTATTAAAAAAAAAAAAGGATGTCCTCTCTCCTCCACCGCCTCCACAACCCCCTACACCAGTTCCGGACAAAGTACCAGTCCCAGACTCCTGGCCACCATCTCCACACACACACACACACACACACACACACACACACACACACACACCCAGGAGCCTGACTCCAAAAAGATCAGACTCCGAACGTACCAGACATAGGGACAGACGTCACTGCTCCTCCTCCAGGTCTTCCTCAGACGACAGGAGCAGATGCTGGCATGGGCGTAAACGCTCACAGTCAGCATCTTGTGATTCTTCCAGAACCCCGCCCTCATTCCTCTGTCTCCTCTTCCATGGGTTATTCTCCTGAGCCAGAGTGCCCCCATAATTCACCCAGGTCCCCACCAGATGACCCAGCATTTATGGATGTGATGCGCCACATCCAGTTCCAAAATCAGTGGGACACTGAGGAATTGGACCCAGAGAGGAAAACGTTTCATACCTTTTTGGGAATGAGTAACCCGAAACCTTTGGTCATCCCTCCCTCTGGTCCCTCCTTTTCAGGATTTAACCAGGCTGGCATGGGACCACCCTTTCTCTTTTTCAGCTGTTCCTAAAAGGGCAGACAGACTATATAAACCTCCCAAGGCAGAGCTCTTTTTAGGAGAAAATCCCAGAACAGACTCTATGGTTCTGACTGCAGTTAACGGCAGGGCAAAGCAGCCTAAGCATATGAGCTCTCTGCCTCCTGACAAGGAATCTAAGAAATTAGACCAGTTCAGTAGGAGAGTGTATGCATCCTCCACCTGCTCCATTTGGTTCTTAAATTTCTTGGCCCATAATGGTGCAGTATCAAAAACCATTATGGAAGAAAGCCATTGAGTTGGCCCAAAAGCAGCCGGATAATCCTTCATGCACTGAACTTTAGGACATAATCCAGTCTGGCCTGGACGTAGGAAAATACATATTAAGAGCATCCTACGACTCTGCGGACACAGCAGCCAGAGCAGCGGCTACCAGGGTGTGTGTCCGTCGCCACTCCTGGCTGAGAGTATCTGGTTTCCGGCAAGATCTCCAGAATTCTATCCTAAATGCCCCATTTCACAGCTCTGTTCTCTTTGGAGAAGAGGTACAACAGATTATAGCGGAACTGCAAGACTCGGGCAAAGCAGTCCATTCAGTTCACCATATGTACTGGGCAAACCCTCAGCAACCTAGACCAAGCTGTTTCGGCACCAGGGTGCCAACCTGCAGAAAAATCAACAGCTCCAAGGTCCTTTCAAATGTAAGGCTCCCGCATAACTGGCAGGGAACGGTGGACTCCGGAATCCAAAATCCTCTCAGCCTTCCCTCACCACCCCAGGTGCACATGCATGACTTCTGACAGCCCCCACCCGGCGGAGTCAATGGGGGAAGCAGTGGGGTGTCGATTCTCCCTCTACCTAGACAGGTGAACCAAAATCACAACCAATTTATGGGTGAAGGACATTATCGAGAAGGGTTATACGTTGGAGTCTACCGAATTCTCTCCAGACAGATCTCCAGCCCCCTCTCGATACCCTCCCACCCAAACAGCCCTCATCAGAGAAGAAATACAGACCTTGCTCTCATAAACAGTGATAGACCCTGTTCCCCACTCCCAGCTGGGAACTGGGTATTACTCCCATTTTTTCTTGATCCCCAAGAAGACGGGGGACTTGAGACCCATATTGGACCTGAGTCATCTGAACCAGTACATCGAATACAAAAGGTTCAGAATGGTAACCTCACCAGGGCTGATATCTGTGCTGTGCCAAGGGGACTGGCTATGCTGTCTAGACATGCAGGATGCATACTTGCACATGCCGGTGTTTCCAGCTCACAAGAGGGATCTTGGTTCACCTTTCAATGGAACCATTACCAATTCCGGGCTTTGCCTTTCGGTCTCTCCTCTGCCCCAAGGGTGTTCACCAAATGCTTAGCAGTTGTGGCAGCTGCTCTTCGCAGACAGGGTCATTTCATCTACCCTTATCTAGACGATTGGCTCCTAACTGCTCCCACCAGGTCGCAGTTAATCCACACCCTCTCGGACACTTTTCAAGTGTTCCAGCAGCTGGGGATAATGATCAACCTCCCAAAGTCCTGTCCTTGGCCCTGCCAGCATCTACAGTACATAGGGGCAATCCTGGATACCCAACAGGGAAGAGCCTTTCTCCCACCCGACAGGACCACTCAACTGAGGGACCAGGCCTCCAGAGTAGCTGCAGCCAACACAGTTACAGCAAGAACCATGTTACAGCTCCTAGGACATATGACTGCAGCCATATCCACGGTACCACTAGCACGTTTGCATATGAGAGTTCCTCAGTGGAACTTAAGGGTGCAATGGGACCAGACGTCCGACAATCTTGAACACCGATAAGGGTATCAAGAGCTGTCCCAACAAATGCTGTCATGGTGGCTGACTTCACCCAAACTGAATTCAGGAGTTCTGTTCCAGACGGTCTCACTGAGCAAGATCCTCACCACAGATGCATCAGGTCTAGGATGGGGAGCTCATTTTCAGAATCACCGTACTCGGGGCACATGGTCAGACATGGAAGTGTCCCTGCACATCAACATCTTAGAGATGAGGGCGATTCTGTATGCCATGCAGGCCTTTCAGATTCACCTTTCCAAGGGTCCCCTGCTTATCCAGACCGACAGTTTGTCTGTGGTCTTTTATGTCAACAAGCAGGGAGGGACGCACTCTTACCCTCTGTGGAAAGAAGCTATGAGAGTGTGGTACTGGGTCCTAGAACACGGACTTATACTAACAGCGGTTCGTGTTCCAGGAGTCCAAAACATCCTGGCAGACGAGCTGAGATGCTTGCGATTCAGAAACCACGAGTGGGAGCTGCTTCAAGTAGTGGTGGACGACCTATTCGAAAGATGGGGACATCCAGAGCTGGGCCTCTTTGCATCCCCCTGCAATGCAGATCTGCCCAATTTCTGCTTGCTAGATCAAGGGCATGGTGTTTTCTTGTGAGACGCATTGTCCCTTTGCTGGACAGGGAGGTTCCTGTCCTGTATGCCTTCCCTCCTTTTCCCCTTCTATAGAGGGTGTTACTCAAACTGAAGACTGATCATGCCACAGTGATCCTTGTAGCCCCTCTCTGGCCACATCAGATACGGCTCCCTCTTTTGCAGCAGTTAGCAGTGGAACCTCCTTTTCAGCTACCAATTTTACCCAGCTTGCTATCTCAAGACATGGGACCGTTAGTCCACCCGGACCTTTGGTCCCTACACCTCCATGCATGGCTCCTACAGACATAGCCATTTCCAGGCATGGGATTTCACAAAGGATGGCAGAAGTCCTAGTAGAAGTAAGAAAACCTTCTACAAGAGCAACATATGCCATGAAATGGAAACGTTTCTGTATCTGGGCAGCTGCACGTTCCCTGGACCCACTGTCTTGCTCGGTGAAATCAGTCCTGGAATATCTCCTATCACTTTCAGATGCGGGGCTGAGATACTCTTCCATAAAGGCGCATCTCTGTGCCATGTCTGCTTATCACGCACCTGTGGAGGGCAGGGATATTGGCCAAGTGGACCTTGCTCGTACATTCCTTCGGGGCATGCTTCATATGAAGCCTCCCATTAGGGATCCTGTTCCCAATGGTACCTACTTTTTGTTCTAGAGAAATTGACATTGCCTCCCTTCGAACTGGCCACAGATTGCGACCTGTTTTCTCTCTTGGAAAACGTTATTTTTAGTTGCCATCACTTCAGCTCAGAGGATTTCTGAGCTGCAAGCCCTGATGTGTAAAGAACCTTATTTAATTTTCCACAGGAAGAGGGTGTCTCTGTGTACTAATCCTAAGTTTCTTCCGAAGGTAGTGTCTGAATTAACCTTGAATCAAGACATTTCCCTTCCAGTTTACTATCCTGAGTATTGGAATAAAGGGGAGGCCCTCCTTCACACTCTAGATGTACACAGGATCCTTCAGTATTATTTGAACCGTACAAAACTGACCCGGCAGTTGTATCAGTTGTTTGTGTCATTTGCTCCTAGGATTCTGGGGAAGCCAGTTGCGAGGCAAACCATGTCCAAATGGTAAACTAGTTGCATTACTTTCATCTACAACAAGTACGAAAAACCCTTACCTGTCAAGGGACATTCCTCGAGGGGGATGACTGCATCCTTTGCAGCCATGAAAAATGTTTTTAACAGCAGACATATGCGCTGCTGCAACATGGAACTCTGCGCATACTTGTGTTAAGCACTACATCCTGGATATTGCTTCCAGAAAGAGAGCAGGATTCGGCCTTGCTGTGCTCCAAGGCCTAATCTCATGAATAACTAAAATCCAATGTTTCAGAGGTTTATATCCCTGCCTCCCTTCTTCTTCTTCCCTTTGGGGACACTGCTTGGGACTCTGTCCTTATGGTGTAGCCTGCTGCAGGAGCTCTTACTCGAAGTAAGATAGTTACGTAAGAACTTACAGTAACAGTAGATCTTCAAGAAGAGCTCCTGCAGCAGGAGCTGTTTTCCCTCCCTCCATCCCCCTGTTATGTTTCTCCCTTTGGGATTTGCTTTGGCTCCTGCCTTAGAGCTCTCTTGCCAAGTAACCTTCGGGTCTGAGGTGGGGCTTGGCATGCCCCTTTTATACATCCGGTGACGTCGGTGGGCTGACCGACGTAAGGGGCAGGCCCCAGCTGAGTACTGCTGGCTTGAAGTTTTCTGTGGCGTTCTAGTGCCTGGTGGCATGGTCCTTATGGTGTGGCCTGCTGCAGGAGCTCTTCTCAAAGATCTACTGTTATGGTAAGTTCTTACATAACTGTACCTTCCCCTTCCGCCATCAGTGCCTGCAGCTCTGCTGTCTTGTTCCCCATGCTCCTAGCATTCAGTGAAACCACACTCCATTTTGATCTACTGCGCTTTGAGCCTTTACCCTCCCCTCCATTCCCCCTCCTATTTGAATTTGACTCCTGCATTGCTGTGGGGGAGATCCAAAGGACCCCCTCTCTTGGTGAAATCCCAACCAGTCTCCTATGTGGAACAGTGATGAAACACTTACTAAAGTCCATGTAGGCCACGTCCTCCACTCCTTCTGGGTCTAATTCCTTGGTCACCCTGTCAAAGAATTCTTATCAGAATTGTTTGGCACGAGCCCCCCCCCCCCCAGTGATCTTATAACCTGTTGAATTTGAGATATTCCACTATCATTTCAGTTGGCAGTGTTTCTATTATTTTCCACAGATCGATCTCAAGCTGACAGGCCTGTAGTTGCCAGCCTCTTCCCAGCCACCACTTTTGTGAATTGAGACTGTATCTGCCCTCCTCCAGTCCACCAGAACCACTCTGCTGTCCAGATGTTTGTTGAAAAGGGCTGTCAGAGGTGCAGCCAGTACCTCTCTGAGCTCCCTCAGCACCCTTGAATGCACCCCGTCTGACCCCATAACATTGTTCACCTTCAGGTTAGTAAGCATCTTTAGGACTCTGTCCTCTGAAAAGGGACTAGCGTCCACTTCCCATCCCTGAATGCTCCCGTTTATTTTTATGCGGTCCCTCCCATTGTGAACACTGAGCAGATGTATTTGTTCAAGATGCCTGCTTTTTTCTGGTCATCTTCTGTGTAGCCACCCCTCCCTTTTTAACATTACAATCCTTGCCTTTGTCTTCCTTTTTTCACTTACATACCCAAAACATGTATTTCCCCTTTTAATACTGCCTGGGCTGTTCTTTCTTCCATTTGTGCCTCTACATCCTTACTGCTTTCCCAGCTTCCCTTTGCCTTTCCTAACACATCCCTGTCCTCCTCCCTCTGTGTCTTCTTGTACCTTTTGAATGCCACCCTTTAGCCTTTATCCTTTCCGCCACCTCTTTTGGAAACCGGAATGGTCTCCTCTTCCTCTTGCTTTTGCTCACTTGCTTGATGCAGAGGTTTGTTGGCTTCACTATTGCCCTTTTTAGTTTTGCCCACTGTGCTTCCACCACCCCAGACCCCCCGGCCAGGTCATTCCTGAGGCATTCCCCCATCTCTACAAAATCTGCCCTCCTGAAGTCCAGGACCCATGCACAGGTGTGTTTTGATTCTGCAGCCATCCTTATGTTGAACCACACTGTACGGTGATCACCGGACCCCTGGTGGCTACCCACCTTGACATCCACAATACTGTCCCTGTTGGTGAGAACCAGGTCTAGTACTACCCCATCTCGAGTGGGTTCACTGACTAGTTGCCTGAGGAACGCCCCTTGCAGTGAGTCCAGGAAGTCTCTACTTGAAGCTGACGCTGTAGTTGAAGTCCCCCACCAGCAGCACTCCACTTTCTCAGCTGGTTTGCCTCTTGATTCTAGCAGTGCCTTACCAACTCTTCCACCTGTGCTGAAAGTCTGTAGACCACACCTCTGTGAATAGTAACTCCATTCCCTAACTCTAGGGTGACCCACAGTCCCTCCAGCTCCCCGCCCCGAATTCCCTGTGTGTCTTTTATGCTTTCCCTCACATAAAGCACCCCCCAACCTTTTCTTCCCACTCTGTACATCCGGAACAGAATGTAGCCTGTTATGGCCATGTCCTAGTCATGACTGTCATTGCACTTGGTAATGGCCACAGTATCCAGGTCGACCTCTGACTTGATGGCCTCTAGATCCGGAAACTTGTTTCCGACCTTCTAACATTAGCACACAGAACCTTCCATATTTTATTAGCACTTTGTTTACTGCCCTCAGTTTCTTTTGCCCCCTGCTTTTCCTTTGAGTGCATGCTTCTCTTCTCCCTTGTTTATCATGCCTTTTCTGATTAATTTGTACCCTGTGGGATCCCTCTCTGTTTGAGTTCAGGAGTCTTCATGACAAACCCATCATGCACTGTTAAGCATAGCTGTCAGACTGCTCTAATCAGACATCAGAGTGTGTGATTATAATGCAACCAGAATTAACTTCTCAACCTGGAAAAATGGTCCCATCAGGTCAGTATTGATCTGTTTTGGCAAAGCAATGCAGGGAAGCCTTCGTTGTAACTCTCCGTAGCCACGCTGCAGCTGACCTATCGATAAGTAGAGGGCTTCCATTTCAAGTTGCATAACTTCCTTGCCTTTCACAACCACTGAAAGCATCAAACAACTTTTAAAGAAACAGCGTCATGAAAATGGTGAGTGGAAACAATAGCAATTGTTTTGTGTAAAAAGAGGGATTCGTGGAATAAGGTGATCCAGTGCTTAGATCACAGGAATAGGAAGAACTGTGTTTAAATCCTACAACTGCAACAGACTTGCTGCGCAATCTTGGACATGTCTCTTGAGCTCCCTGTCCTTCCGTCTCTAAACTTGAATAGAAGCTAGACACTCCACTGTACAGGAGATGTGAAATCACAGGAGGAAATCACTTTGGTGTCCACCCTATTTATCTCAAGCAGGAACGTGTATGTTTTGATCATGTCACCCCTTTTCCCTCCTTTTTTGCAAGGGTTTACATGTTCCAAGTCCTTTACCCTTTCCTACTAAGTCTTTTCTCCTAGTCAGTGGACCGTCTTGATTTTCCTGCATTGTACTGCTTCCACCTTGTTGCAGTCTTTGCTCAAATGTGGACTCCAGTATCTTTCACAGTATTCTAGATTCAGTCGCACAAATGGCCTGCACAGTGGGAGGATCACATACTGGTTTCTGCTTCCAAGCCCTTCCCTATGCAGCCCTAGCATCCTGTTTGCCTTAAATAAAGGTCTATTACAGTGTGATGTTGTCTTCAGGATCTCAGATATCATGACCCCTAGGTCCTTTTCTTCCATGGTGCCCCACCCCCATTTCATATTGCAGCAAGAAGGAGGCAGTTGCTAGAACTTTGCTACTTTACTACTGGGACTAAGGAACTAGAACTTTTCACTGGGACCTTCAATTAGGGTAAGAAAAAACAAGAGTTAGTGTGCTTGTCTGAGTTGGGGGGAAGGGAACTGTTATCATCTTTGCAGTTAACAAGGTGAAGAGGAGAGCTGTAAATTGGAGGGTGTGACTTGGGCAGAAACAAACCAGGTGTCTGCATTTAAACTTCCCTAGATAGCTTTTGGCAAGAAAAAGGAGGCAGCTGCTAGAACTTGTCTACTTTACTGCTAGACAGTATAGCCCTCCCACCTTCCCCACTACCCTCCCACCATTAGCCAGTTTCACTTTTATAGGCACTGGATTTGACTGACAACAGAACTTCCTGTTTGGGAGCAGGAAGGGAGGGATCACAGAGACACATAAGACTCACCATCCTAGAAGGAAAAGAGTAGCTCTCCCTCTCTCCCCCACCCCCAGCTGCTGGAGATCTGACTCTGAGCAAGGAAGAAGGAGACTACAGAGGAATACAGGAACATCCTGTCCCAGAACTAAAAGGGCAGGCGCTGTAAGGTCACAAAGGCAGTAGCAAAGTAGGGAGGAGAGAGAGTAAGCATACAAAGCAACAGGAGAGGGGCCACAAATAGGACATGACTGGAGTGGTGCAGTGGGGAGATGTTCTGGTGGATGTGGTGTAGTCCCGTCTGCAGGCATCTCTCTGGGCTGAGAGAGGAGGCTGCTGGTCTCCAGGCTGAGTTGGCCAGGATTCGGGGGATGACCTCCTTAATCCAGGGATCACTGCGTCCATCCCCGTTGCCTCAAAGGTTGCCGAGGCCGCGGAGTGGCTGGACTACGGTAGGCTCAGGAAGGGTGAGGACAGTGGAGCAGAGGAACAGCCCTCCTGTGTTCTACTCCTCAACTCCTATGCTCTGCTAGCAGAGCAGGACTTTCCCAAAGAGGCACCCGCAGTGAAGACCAAGGAGGTTGTGGGCATCCTCCATGATGGAGACCTGAAGGGGGGGAGGCAGAGGACCCCGTAAGAAGAGGAAGCAACCCTGGTGGGGGATTCTGTTGTTAAGGGGTAGACTTGAGCAGATGGCGTGGGAGAAAGGGAGGTTAAATGCCTACCTGGTGCCATGGCTTGGAGGGATGGAAGGTGCATCCAGAGGATCATGGGGCAGCAGGACAGGAGGTAAAGCTAGACATCATTTTCCACCTGCGGATGAATGATATGGCTGCTAATGAGGTTAGAGTTAGTGCAGGAGGACTTCACGGAGCTGGGGAGGGGTCTTAGACAAGTGGCATACACTGTAACCGTTTCAGAGGTGCTACTGGTCAAAGACAAGGGGGAGGACAGGGGACTCCGCACCATGAGATTCAACACATGGTTGAAGAACTGGTGCAGAGCAGAAGGCTTTGGCTTCATTGGGGTCTGGGGTCCCACCTGGAGGGATGCAGGCCTATACAAGTGGGATGGACTGCATCTATCCCAGGGGGGGTAACCAAGATCCTTGGTGAGAGGTGAAGCAGTCAGTAGGGAGGACTCTAGGGTTGGGAAATTGACACTAAAACCTAAAACTGAGATAGGTAGAATTGCAGAGATAAGGAAGAATGCGAGGGAAGACATGAGGATAGGAAGGGAGCTACTGGAAGGGGAGGTTGCAAAACTTGGAAGGCCCTGTGCACAAATGCCCACAGCCTGGGAAATAAAATCCCAGACCTAGTGACCTTGATGGCAGAGGCAGATCTGGACATTGTCGCTGTTTCCAAGACATGGTGCACGGGGAACCATGAATAGGATATAGCCATACCAGGTTACACTCTATTTAGAAAAACAGGGTGGGAAAAAAGGATGGAGGGGTGGCTATAGCTACATCAGGGAGGGAATTAAATCAGCTGAAGTTCAGGGAATACAAGAGGGAGCAGAAGCACTGTGGGTCACCCTGGAGACCGGGAATGGCACCGCCTCTCGCACTGGCATGATCTACAGACCTCCAGCACAAGGGGAGAAGATGGATGGGATACTAGTGGAAGCCATCCACAAAATGATAGCCAAAGGTGAATTGCTGTTGGTAGGAGACTTCAGTATGCCTGATGTGGATTGGAGCCCTCAGCCTGCAGCCACGGCAAGGAACAGAGGCATCCTGGATGCCCTGCAGGGGGCGTGCCTCAAGCAGCTTGTAGCAAAACCTACTAGAGAAGGAACAATATTGGACCTGGTACTCAGCAATGGTAACAGAGTCACCGATGTAATGGTGGGTAGCCACCTGGGGTCCGGTGATCATCGTACGGTGTGGTTCAGTGTGAGAACAGTGGAGGAGTCAAACCACCCGAAAGCAAGGGTCCTGGATTTCAGACTGGGCAACTTTGCAAAATTGGGGGAATGTCTCAAGGAAGCCCTGGCAGGAGGAGAAGAAAAAGAAGGGGGGGGGACGTGGAGAAACAATGGGCTAACCTTAAGATAGCCATAGCAGAGGCAAACATGCCTTTGTGTTAGGCAACTAAGCAAAACAAAGAGAAGGAAAAAAACACTATGGTTCTCAAAAGATGTGGTCAGGAAGATAAGAGAGAAAAGGCTAGTTTTCAGGCGGTACAAGGAAACACAGCGAGGGGAAGACCATGAACTGTATCTGGAAACACAAAGGGAGGTGGGGAAGGCAGTCAGGAGCGCAAAGGTGCAAATGGAGGAAAAATTAACCCAGGCAATGAAGAAAGGAGACAAGATTTTTTCAGATACATTAGCGAAAGAAAGAAGACCACGGTGAGATTGTAAGGTTAGAAAGGGAAGGAGGGGTGTGTGCGGAGGGGTACCTAGAAAAAGCAACAATCCTGAACAAATATTTTTGTTCATTATTCTCAGAAGAAAGGGAAGGAGAAGAACCACAATAGGGTGATGGGGGCACCAGTGGGATAGAGGTGGATACCAGCCCATTTATGGAGGAAGAGTCCTAAAGGAACTCAAGAATCTGAAAAGGGACATGGCTATGGGGCCAGATGGGATACATCCCAGAGTATTAAAAGAACTTTGAGAGATGCTGGCAACACCACTAACAGCCCCATTCAACAAATCGATAGAGACTGGTGGTTCCAGGGGACTGGAGGAGAGCAGATGTAGTCCCTCTCCACAAAAGTGGGAACAGGAAAGAGGCTGGCAACTACAGACCAGTCGGCCTGACCTCGGTGGTGGGGAAATTAATGGAGTCACTGCTAAAGGAAAGGATTGTGATATTTCTTGAATCCAGTGGAGCACAGGATCTGAGGCAGCTTGGATTCACAGTGGAAGGTCTTGTCAAACAAATCTGATGGATTTCTTTGACTGGGTTACCAGGGAAGTAGATCAGGAAGGGGTGGTAGATGTGACCTACCTAGATTTCAGCAAGGCCTTCAACACCATCCCGCATGAGAGGTTGGTAAATAAGTTGGGCAGCCTGGGAGTGGGCCCCCAGGTGGTAAACTGGGTCAGAAACTGGCTGAGTAACAGGACACAGAAGGTGATGGTAAATGTCGTTCAATCCGAGCAGAGTGGGTTGCCACAGGAATCCGTGCTGGGGCCAGTGCTCTTTAATGTCTTCAAAAGCGACATTGCAGAGGGGCTGAAGGGGAAAGTATGCCTCTTTGCAGACAATACTAAGATCTGCAACAGGGTTGACACTTTGGGGGGAAGCAGGAATGAGGAAGGACCTAAGGACCTAAACATGCTTGTGGAGTGGTCGAGAGTGTGGCAGCTAAGATTCAATGCAAAAAAGTGCAAAATCATGCATTTGGGGCACAGAAATCCAAGGGAGGAGTACAAGATTGGGGGAGAGGTACTGATGGCCACCAATCAAGAAAGGGACCTGGGGGTAATCGTATCTGATGACCTAAAGGTAATCAAAGAATGTGGGAAGGCTGTGGGGAGAGCCCGTGGGATGCTAGGGTGCATAGGAAGAGGTATCACCAGCAGAAAAAAGGAAGAGGTTACGCCACTGTACAGATCACTAGTGAGACCTCATCTGGAGTACTGTGTCCAGTTTTTTAGGCCGCATCTCCAGAAGGACATAAAATAGAGGAAGTCTAGAGAACAGCAACAAAAGTGGTACAAGGGCTGCACCAAAAGTCATATGAGGAAAGACTAGAGGACCTCAATATGTATTCTCTGGAGGAGAGGAGAGAGAGGAAGAATATGATAGACATTCAAGTACCTCGGGGAATAAACAAGGTACAGGAGGGTAGCATCTTTTAGAAAAGAAGGTATACAAGAACAAGGGGGCATGATTTGAGGCTATAGGGTGGTAGGCTCAGGGGCAGCGTGAGGAAGGCTACCTCTCAACTGTCCCTGATTTTCAGGGATGGCCCTGATTTTGCCTTAGAAGTCTTCTCTGTCCCTTGTAAAATGTGTGTTCTTGTGACAGAACAGTGGGGATTAAAAGCACAAAATAATGTCAAACATTAAATTAACAGACTTGTTATTCTTCAGAAAATGCATTTTAACACAAATCCCTTTATTCTACCAGCTTTCTCAGTGAATAGTACCAGTTTTTGAGATGTGTCCCTGATTTGGGGTCTTTGTCCCTGATTTTTTTTTAAGTCTTGTCCCTGATTCATGAGGCAATAGGTTGAGAGGTGTGTGAGGAAGTACTTTTTCACAGAAAGAGTAGTGAATGCTTTGAACAGCCTCCCAGTGGAGGAGGTGGGGGCAAAAACGGTAGGGGAATTCAAGAATGCATGGGATAGACATAAGAGTACTCTTGCAGTAGGGAAGAGAGGATAAGACACAGATCAGCCAGGGTCAGCGGTATTGCATTAGATAAGAAAAAGGGGCAGACTAGGTGGGTCATATGGTCCTTATCTGCTATCACCTTCTGTGTTTCTTGGGTTCCACTTCCTAAAGTGTATCACCTTGAATTGAGAGTTGAGACCTAAAACATAGACAGTGTTGGAAGAAAAAGATCATCAGTCCATCCAGTCTGCCCTATTTAACCCTATCTTACCCAGAGACTGCTATGTAGATGTTTCTTTTTTTTTTTTTTCCCTCCACATCCTTGCCCCCTGCCTTAGTGCTACCCCCTTGAGGTACTGTTAAGTCCTTAACACTGTCCCACCTGTGCTTAAAACCAGTAATGGAGTTAGTGCCTACCACCTCTACCAGAAGACTGTTTCATGGCTCTCTCTCTGTAAAATAAAACCTTCTCACATCCCTCTTGAACCTCGTACAGTATACCCGTCAGATTCCACTTGCATCCTTGTGTTTTTGACGCACTATTCCTGCTGAATAATTCCACATAATTAAACTTATTCATTTCTTTCAGGAACTTGAAAGTCTGTATTTATGTCTCTTCCCCCCTCTCCCTTCAGGCCTCCAGCTGGGTACATGTTCATTGCCTTAAGTTATTCCTCTTTGGATCTGCCTTATTGGCCTGGAATTATTTTGATTACCCTATGCTGCACTGTCTCCAGCCTGTCTTTGTATTCCCATAGCTGGAGATTCCAGAACTGGGCACAATATTCCAGATGGGTCCTCACCAGTGATTTCTAAAATAAGTAGTATTACCGCCTTCATCCTGCAGTTGCTACCCCTTTCAGTACATTCCAACATCCTAGTTGCCCTGGAGGAGGAGTCCTCGGCAACTAAGTGACCATGCATATCACGTGGCCAGGTGTTCCAATTTGTACCTACTAATGTGTTGATTTGCGCACCCATGGCTGTCTTGATACAGTCTTAGTATGTCTTTAATCCAGGTGGATTTTGCTTTTCATTTAATGCATTCTTATACACACTGACACTCATAATTAGGTTTAGGAGCTCTCTGCTCGAGTAGATATCTTATACTGAAAGTATCTCTAAGTAATTTTAATTTATGTGCAGTGTACTCCGATCAGTGCACATCTGATCTTGAGGCCCTTTCAGCTGAAAATGAACTGGTACTATTCAAGTTCCTTGACATTTTCTTCTGTATTTTTTAAAATGAGTATTTTAAACTACTGGGAATGTTTTCCTTTTTTTTTTTTTCCTGCATGATCTGGGTGTTTAAAGTATGAGATTTTCTAAATAACTGTCATTAAGCTTCTGAGGAAGGACTTGTTGGTCTGAAAGCTAAAGTACTTTGTTCTTTTTGTTACATCTGTGTTGGTCCAATATAAGGTATCAAATCATTTGCTTCTGGATCGGTTCTTACAAGGACCAATACAGCAAAGACTAAATCCGTATCTCAGAAAAAAGGGGCATTGGTCCATTCAGTCTGCCCTATTTTACGCTATCCTGAGACCTGCTAGCCATACATGGTTTTCTGCCTCTCCTCTCTCCCCTTGCCCCCGTCTTACCACTTACCTATGAGTAACTGTTAAGCCCTTAACTCTGTTCATTGAAGCCCAGCTGCTGTATCTTTGACCAGCTCTCCAACCTACCCAGATCCTTCTTGATATTTCCTTATCCCTTCCTCGGTGTCCACCCTTGCACAGATCTTCTTGTCTTTTGTGAAGAGGCATTTCTTGTCCTTGATTCCTTACCCTGTGTCACAAACATGTTGAAAAGGACCAGGCTCAGCAGCGACCCCTGAGGTACTCTGCTTGTTATGACCTTTGCTTCTCAAAATAATTCCTCATTTACCATTATCCCTCTGTATTTTTTTTCCTTCAGTCAGTTCTCTTCCTAAGTTGCCAGTTTTTTTTATCCACCCGTAAGTACTTGTTCCCATATGGCGTCAGAACCATCCATTATTGGAACTGACCCAAAATGGCCACCGGGAGCAAATGAGTAACTTTCTGACCAGCCACCTGTTGGAGACTGAGTCAAAGGCCTTTCTGAAATCCAAGTACGCTATATCAATTACCTCTCCCCTTATCAGCTGCCCTGGTCACCCAGTCAAAGAAATCAGTCAGATTTATCTGGCAAGACCTTCCTTTTGTGAACCCATTTTGTCTGTAGCCTATTTCCCTCCTGGAAATCTACTAGTTACTCCCTTAGTATAGACTCCAAAATCTTTCCCACTGTAGGTGACAAACTAGCTAATCTGTAATTGCCTGGCTCATCCTTTCTACCACTCTTGTGTAGCTGGACTATGTCTGCTGTCTTCCAGTCCCTAGAGACTTCCTCATGTCCATCAGGCAGTTGAATATGTCTGCAAGTGGTTTTGCTGTCACCTTTGCTACCTCCTTAAGCATTCTCATGTATGCCGTCTGGTCCCATAGGTTTATCTACTTACAACCATTTCAGCATTTCTGACACCCTATTCTGTCTTATTTTGGCCATGCTACTTAAGCACTTGCTTTCCTGTCTTCCGCTCCTAATCGCACATCCTGGTAGTTGCACATCCTTCTCCTTAGTGTGTAACCCCATTGCCGCTGCCCCTCGGGTACTGGACTGTGTACTAGAAGTGCTTTCTTCAGTGTTTACAACAGTGTTTGCAAAGCATTTAGAAATGTACTAGAATCGTGTATAGAGTAGTGGATTTCTATTTGTTTTCAGTCGGGGCTGCAAATGGTTAACTTTGAGATTTTCCCTGATACCCCTGTCAGTCATCTGGACAGAGGTACCAAGTGGGAGGTGCCCCACAGCAGCATAAACCACAATGGAATGTTGAGGCTGCAGTCAGTTGCTCACTGAGTGCAGAGCAGAACAGTATCCAGTTTGACTGAGAAGAACGTCAGGAGAGGTTTCCATCCCTCTCCTATTCTGATTTTTAGTCCCTAGTTTGGTATCGGACAAGGTGAGCCTCGAGTTGTGGCGGCAGCCATCTCCTGTGGCGTACCCCAGTGTGGGATGAAGGACTTTTGAGATGTCAGGTCATGAGAATTGTGATTAAAAGGTGGAAAACTTCTCTGAATTGTGAGAGATGTTTTTCTTTGTGCAGCCCAGAGGAAGCTCCTCCAGGATGGCCCCAATGGGAATGCCTGTGAGGATTTGGAGAGACTAAACTCCAGTTAGTCTGACAGGATGTGTGAAAGACAGCAGTCCGAGTCGTTCCTCCTTGGCACAGTTTCCGTAGGGGATGGAATGGCTGGAAAATGAGACACTGCCTTTCTGACCAGAAGATGGGGAATGGGTTACATACTGCGAAGTGTTGTACATGTCACAAAATGTGGATTATGTAAAGGACATAAGCTGTCCTTAAAGTCTGAAGTTTTTGACAAGAAAAGTGAAATGTTTTCAGTAAGTACAGTATACCAGCTGTCCCCAAGGACTAAAGTGTTTCACTAAGGATGCCAGGTGCTAGTCCTTCCCCTGTGGAGCTGGTCTGTTACTACCCTTTAAAGAGGTTGTCCCCATCAGGTCTTACGGCAGTAATGGACCTCTCTGATGTGAAGGTTGCTTGTGAGGCAGGGGCGAATGAGGTGGTGGCAGCTTATAACAGAGCTGGTATCTCGGCATTTGACTCTGTCACGCCGGTCTGAATATGACCCAGATCATCTCACTAGAGATACCCATAGTTTGATGGGGAGCTCCAGGAGATGAAGACAAGGGGTCAGAGGCTGGAGTGTTTTTGGCAGAGAGTTGGATCTGAGGAGGAAAAAGTAACTTTGAGAACTCACTACAATGAGCATCAAACAGCAATCTCCCTTAAGAAGATAACATTTCTGCCCCAGGAGATTGCTTCAGGAAAGATCAAACCGGCTCATTTCTTTTGGACTGTGGACAGGTTGCGCCATCCTACCTATCTGCGGCAGAAAAGAGGTTTTAGCTGCTAAGTGTGAAGAGTTCACTCTCTTCTTCTCTGATAGGGTGTCCTCTATCACAGTTGGAATTTCCCTAATGGAGTGATTACAGCCATGCAATAGAGAAGGAATGGCGGTTGCGGGAAGCATTTCATTTGTCTGGAGTGAGTTTAGATGAGTAGAGGTGGAGGAGATCTGTGAGGTAATTTTGAAACTGCAGCCCATTTATTGTGAACGTTACCCATATGTGACCTGTCTCCTAGCAGGGCATATAGGATCCTTGGGTCCAGTGCTTCCTGAGGTTGTCCAGTGCTCACTTTCAGAGGGGCAGTTGAAAGCAGTACCGGTGATGCCCCTCCTGAAGAAACCATCTATCAACCAGGGCTGCTTGGCAGATTATAGACCAGTCTCTAACCTTCCCTTTTTTGTGGAAAGTTCTTGAGAAAATAATGGCTTTGCAACTTGAAGCACATCTCACAGCCTTTGACATCTATAAGTCTTCCCAGATGGGATTTAGGTCCAAATATAGTACAGAAACTGTACCAGTCAGGGTGCATAATGATCTCCTCAGGGCTAGAGATAGAGGGGAACAGTCTGTTCTCATTCTCCTCAATCTCACTTCAGCTTTTGACAATATGGACCATGGTGTGCTGTTGACTCACTTGTTGGAGCTCTGCAGACTTACTGGCACTGTCATCTGCTGGTTTGAGTCTTTTCTCACTGGCAGGATGCTGAGGGTAGTGATGTGGAATTTCTCCTCATTTCCAAAGCCCCTGCCATGTGGATTTCCTCATGGCTTGATCCTCTCACCCATGTTATTCGCAGCATATATGCTTCCCTTGGGAGAGGTCATCAGACGTTATGACGTGGGGTTTCACTGCTATGCAGATGACACCCAGCTGTGTATGTCGTTTGCACCTGGGACATACAGCACGGTTGAGGTACTGGATGCATGTTTGGCTGAGATCCAGGACTGGTTGTCCTCCAGCTATTGTCCTCCCTACTGGCTGAGGTACAACCTGGATAAGAAGGAGGTGCTGGTGATTGTGCCTGGTCACTGGCCAAGTGGGGAGGCGGCTGGGGGGGGTAACTAGTGTAATGCGGGGACCCTCCCCATTTACTGCCTCTGCTAAGGTGGAAAATCTGGGGGTCACTCTGGATGATGAACTGACATTTGAAGCCCAGGTGTCGTCGGTTGTCCAGAGTGGCTTTTACCATTTTAGGAATGTTGCCTGGATTAAAGCCTTAATCCCACCTGAAGACCTGCCCTCACTAGTACATGCCTTCATAAGCTCCAGGCTTGACCATTGTAATTCCCTTTACCTCAGGGTCAATGGAGGGGTCCTACATCGCCTGCAGCTAGTACACAATCCAGCGGCTAGGTTACTGACTGGCCTCCCTAGATCTAATCACATGACAGTGGTCCTGTGAGATCTGCATTGGATGCCGGTGAGGTTAAGAGTCACCTTCGAGGTCGGTCTTCTGACATATAAAGCCCTATACGAACTGGGCCCTGGCTACCTGAGTGACCTCCTGACTCCTTACCATACCCAGCGCTCTCTCCATTCCTCCGAGGTGGGCCTCCTTGTGGTTCACAGGTCTGGCTTAAATTCTCAGGTGAAGTTGCAGGACTGGCCCTGTGGACTCGCTACTAAGAACTTTGAGTGAGGCCCCCTCATTGGAGGACTTTAAGCAGGGATTGAAGGCACATTTGTTCAGGGAGGTGTTTGGGGTCTAGTTAGAATTCTTCCCTAGTACTGCCTGCCAGTTTTAGTATTTTATTTTATGATATTACACTCATTTTATATGTTCTTCTTAGAACTGGTTACAAACAACTTTTTTATGTTGTACTGTCTGCACCCTGTACAACGTCCTGAGCCGCAGGGAAAGGGTGCTTAATAAAAATATTACTTACCTGTTCCCAAAGTGTTTCTTCCTGTGCAGAAAAATGTGCTTTGTGAACCCAAAGTGTTCAAATCCTGTGAGAGCATGTGCTGTCCTGACTCCGATCCTGGAAGAGGGATGGACAGAGACTTTTGCTTGCTCCCTAATTCAGGGACCCACTTGGACTTTGTAGTGCAATGTACTTTGTACCTTCTGCACCTGCAGCGCCCAGTCAGGCAAAATGTTTGTCTGTTTCCATCTTGTGATGAACCAAACCTACTACTTTACGTTCGCTAAAGGAGAGGACATTCCTTTGTGATTACTGTGTTGTACTGGTGCCCCATCATAATTATGCAGGTTTCCAGTGCCGTGGCCACCCTAGTTCCCGGTTAATAAAGTGTTTTGTGTAACACCCACTGGGGTACACAAAAAACAACACTTAGCCGGTGTGGGGGGGGGGGAGGTGTCAGTAGCAAGGAAGGCTGATACTGTAAGGTCAACTTTTCAGTATTTCTGCTTTCCCTTTGTCACTCTCCTACCATTTTTCCTCACTCTTCAGCCTCTCAATACCCCCTTTAGCCTTCTGCTTCTCTTAGATATATCTTTAGAATGCCTTTTCTCCTTGATTCACTCCTTTGCAGACCGGAGTTCCGTCTCGGCCTTGGCCTCCTTCACCTTCCTGCTTGCTACCTTTGTTGTCTTCAGGTACTTCTCTCTCTCCACCCCCCTTTGTACTTCAGGAATGCTCTCATGTTGTCTCTTAACACAGTCTTTACCTCAGCTGTGAACGTGATTGCAACCCGTGCCCTTTTTACTCTGACACCTTCCCAGTTGAGCTTACTGCCTCCTCAGTCATTGCCTTTTTTTAATTCTTTCCCTGTTTCCTCCACCCTGTCTACCTGTCCTGTTCTCCATGTGTCTCTTTCCAGCAGCTCCCTTATCCTGTTGAAATCTGCCTTTTTAAAGTCCTGTACCCTTACTGCATATGCCTCTTTGGAAGTCCCTGTCTTGACCTAAAGCACCACTGTTCTGTGGTCGCTGGATCCACATGGTCCCTACGTGTTGGATCCTATAACTGTTGGTGTGTACCAGATCCAACAGAGCCCCTTCCCTTTTGGGGTACTGGACTAGCTGAGCTAGGAACACCTCCTGGTGTGCATACATTGAGCGCTGATTCCTAGTACTTAACACGATTGTAACTGTTCAGTTCACATCTAGTATATTAACTGTTTACTGCCTGGAGTGCTTTTGAAGTCCGCTAGTAACCACCACCTCCCTGGACCTTATTAATTTAGTTTTTGTTGACCGGGTAAGTGCACTAGACAAATTCTGCCTATTTTCAGGCACGACCCAGGGGAGGGGGATACAGATGAATGCCAACTAACTTTGAACCAGATTAAGCTGTTGGTGGTATTCTTAGTGAATGAGGGACATTTGGCCAGGACACTGGGAAACTCCCTACTCTTTTTCGATAAGTGCCATGGGATCTTTAACATCCACCTAGACTACCACCAATCCAGGCAGATGGGACCTCGGTTTAACGTCTTATCCGAAAGACGGCACCTCAGAAGTGCAGCACCCCTCTCATGCTACACTACAGTGTCAGTACTGGGATATTAACCCAAGTGCCAGATGTGGGAACTGAACCCACAGCCCTCTAGTCTCCCGGCCTCAGAGGTGAGTGTGCTACCTACTGAGCCACTGATACTGACTTGACCACCTTCCTAAGCATCTCCCGCAGTTCTTTGTCTGTCCCTTGATCCTGACCTGGTGGTCTGTAGACCACCCCAGTCTTGACTTGTTCCCCATTCCCTGTTGCTGCAAGCAGTTTTTCCAAATCCACTAGTCTGCCTTTCTCAGTTGCCTCTATCCTTTCTTTTATATACATACAGTAACTACTCCCCCTCCCCTGCCCTTTGCTCTGTCTTTCCGGAACAGTGAGTACACTGTTATGGTCCTGTCCCATTCAGCGTTCAAGGTTGCCAGTGTCTCTGTGACGGCCACCAGGTTGACGTTCCCTTCCGTGACCATTGCCTGACGTTTTGGCATTTTGTTTCCTAGGCTCCTTGTGTTGATGCACATAATTTTCCAGTATATGTCCCTGCCCCCTCCTTTTTCCCTTACTTTGGTTGATGTGCAGAGGCCGGAAAGGTCTGCCTTGTTTGTAACATAAGATATGTACCTTACCACGCTGGCTCCCCTGTCACTGGTTTAAACTTGCTATATGCTGTGGCTGCTTTTCTCCCAACACCCTCCTGTCCTCCTTGTTGGTATGTAAACTGTCCCTTTTGAACAGTCTCCAGTTCCACCAAGTTGGTCCCCAGTCCTTGAGGAACAAAATCACTACTTGCTGCATTAACCCTTTATCCATGCATTAAATTGGAACACATGAAACTGTTCCCTCTAATTCAGGCATGGTCACTGTAGCAACTTGGAGAAAATTACTGCCCCATGAGCCTAGATGCCATTATTCACCTGGGGACAAATGACCTGACATGGGACACAGGGTAGGGGTAGTGCAGGGAGCTGGTGAGGTGCCTCAAGCAGGTTGCACACACAGTGGCTTTTGCCAAAGTGTTTCCTGTATGTGATCAGGGAGAGGATAAGACACTCCACACCAGGGCTTTTAACAGTTGGTTGAAGATGTGGTGCATAGAGAAGGGTCTTGGCTGCATTGGTGACTGGGGGACAACCTGGAAAGATATGGGCATCTATGGGAGAGATGGCAGCATCTTTCCAGGAAGAGAACCATAGTCCATAGTGGGAAGTTTAAATACTACTTGAATGAGCATTTAAACTAGCCGGGGGCTGTAAGACCAAGAGAGGCAACAATTGTCCTCTCCAGTGGTGACGAGCAGGAGGGAGAGCCTGAGGGTGTAAGCCTTCCAGGGCAATGGGGGTGGGGGGAGAGGACATGGGGGTATAAATCAGGAAAGCAAGAAAGGAGTAAAGGAGACAGGTAATAGAGACGGTAACAAGATAGGAGTGGGGAGCTTCAGGGAACAGCACAAGCAGGAGGAGGGAAGCCGGAAGGGAGAGAGTAAGGTATGGAGAGCCATGTGTAACAATACAAGGAAACTGGGAAATAAAGTTCTGGTCCTGGAGACCATCATGGTGGAGGCTAACCAGGATTTGGTGGCTATTATGAAGTTGTGCTGCACTAACAGCCAAGACTGCAACATGGACATACCGAGCTACTCTCTGTTCAGAAGAGATAGGGCAGGGAGGAAGGGTTGTATTGTATGTGAGGGAGGGAATCAAGGCCCTGGAAATATAGGGGTATCTGGAGAAAAAGAAGGATTGGAGGTGCTATGGATCATGTTGGATACAGGTGCTGGGGCCGCTGTCTGTACGGGGTGGTATACAGATCTCCAGCACGGGGAGAGTAGATGGATAAGACACTTGGGGAAGCCATCATCAGGGTGCCAAGTAAGGTTGAGGTGCTGCTAGTTGGGAACTGCAGTCTACTAGATGTGGATCGGAGCCATCCAGCCACAACTCCGGCAAGGAGCAGGGCCATCCATGACTCCCTGCAAGGGACTTCTTTCAGGCAGCTAGTCCAGGAACCCACTAGGAATGGGGTAGTACTGGACTTGGTGCTTACAAACCGAGACAGCTTTGCAGACATCACAGTGGGCAGTCCCCTAGGTATCAGTGATCTCTGTACTATGTGGCGTAACATTAAGACGGGGACAGAGGAAAACCACACAGGGCGAGGGTACAGACTTTAGGAGGGTGTGTTTTAAAGAAATTAAAACTGCCTCGGGGGTAGTAGTACAAGGAAAATAAGGGAGGGCATAGTAAAGACAGCAAACTTCTGCATGAAGGTTGATTTATACATTTGCTGACTTTTTCAATTGTAAAATAATGCTTTTTTTTAATTTCAGTCTTGTGCTATATACACTGTATATACTTTTTCTTCCTTGTATATTATTGCTTTTTGTATACCTGCTTCTGTACTGTACTTTGATGTATTCATGACCAGGTCCACCTTGCAAATGAGCCTTGCTCAGTGGTGCCCGCCTGGATAAATAAAGATTTTGATTGATTTTTGATTGGAAGTGGGTGGAAGTAGAAGGAAAAAGAAACTGCTGTTGTAGGGAAGAGACCAAGGTGGTGAAGGAAAAAAAGGTGGCTTTCAGAAGGGATAAGGAAATCCAGAGGGAGGAAGAAAGGAAGGTACACAGAGTGAAATGGAGGGAAACTAGAAAGGCAGTGAGGAGAGCAAAGGTGCAGACAGAGGAAGGGATAGCTAAAGGGGATAAGATTTCCTTTGAGTGCATAAGTGAGAAGAGGAGAGCATGGGGAGGGATGGTGAGGATAAAGAAGGTGGTGGGGGATACTGCGCAAAAGAGGATCAAGAAAAATCAGCCATCCTGAACAGGTACTTCTGCTCAGTCTTCACGTAGAAGGATGGGGGAATGGACCACCAGGAGCAGCAGGAACAAAGTGGGGTGGGGGGGGGGCGTGGGCACAAGTCCTTGTTCAGAAGAAGAGTCCTGAATGGACTTGCAGCTCTGAAAGTAGACAAGGTTGTGGGACTGGATGGGATACGCCAAGGGGTACTAAAGGGAGGCACTAGCTGCCCCACTGATGGCTTTATTCAGCAGTTGACGGGAAAGAGGTGTGGTTCTGGAGGACTGGAGGAGAGCAAATATGGTCCCTCTCCATAAGAGCAGCAGTAGCCAGGAGGAAGCTAGTAGCTATAGGCTAGTCAGTTTCATATCAGTGGCGAAGAGATGAATGGAAACCTGTTAAAGAAAAGCTTGGTAGAGTATTCTGAATCCAGTTGACTACAAGACCAAAGGCAGCATGGATCTGCAGGGGAGGCCATGCCAGATGAATCTGATTGATTTCTTCAACTGGGTGACCAAGGAAATAGATCAGGGGAGGGCAGTGGACATGGCCTATCTGGACTTTAGCAAGGTCTTCGACACTGTGCCACACAGAAGACTGCTAAAGAAATTGAGCAGCATAGGGGTTGAGACCCTGAGTGGTGAATTGGGTTAAGGAACTGGTTATTGGATAAGCGACAGGGGTGGTAGTTAATGGCATTCACGCTAATGAGAGCAGGGTGCTGCAGGGCTCAGTCCTCTTTGTTGTCTTCATAAGTGGCATTGTGGAAGAACTGGAAGTGAAGGTATGCCTTTTTTGACTGACATCAACATCTTTTATAGAGTGGACACTCAGGAGGGTGTGGAGAGAATGCACAGGGACCTTAGGAAGCTCAAGGACTGGTCAAGGGCATGGCAGTTTGGGTTCAGTGCCAAAGAGCGCAGAATTGTGCAGCTAGGGCATAGGAACCCAGGAGCTAAGTATGGGGGTTTCTAACAGTCACTAAGCAGAAAAGGGACTTCAGGGTTATCATATCTGATTACCTCAATGTGGCAGGGCATTGTGACAAAGCAGTGGATAGGGCCAGCGGGATGCTGGGATGCATAAGGAAAGGCATCTCCAGCAGGAGGGAGGTGGTGTTGCTACTGTACCGCTCGCTTGTGACACCCTTCCTAGAGTATTTTGTCCAGTTCTGGAGTTCACATCTCAGAAAGAACATAGAAAGGGTAGAAGCACTAGAAGAGGGCAACTAGAGTGGCGTAGGAGTTGCAACAAAAGTCATACGAGGAGAGACTGAAGGATTTCAACATGTACATCCTGGAAGAGTGGCGACATGATAAAGACCTACAAAAGTACTTCACAAGGGTGCTCAGGGTGCAGGAGGGGAACCTCTTTCAAATGAGTAAGAGCACCAGGACCAGAGGGTATGCAGTAATGCGGGGGGGGGGGGATATAAGGAAGTACTGCTTCACTGAAAGAGTGGTGGACACCTGGAACAGAGTGCTGGCGGAAGTGGAGAGGTAAAAACCAGTAGGGGGTTTCAAGCATGCATGGGATAGACATAGGGGCATATAAGTAAATTGGCAGGGAGGCGGGAGGGTTGCCAGAGATGAGTTCGGGTCTGCAGAGACTGAGGCAGGGGCTGTCTGGGCATACTGCGTAGTCCATACGGTCTTTTTCTGATAACAGATTCTGTGCTTTCTCATTTGTTACCTTTCCCAGAGTATGGAAGTCTGACTTCATCTGTTCTATGCTGTGTCTGCTCAGATCATTTATGCCCATGTGCAGAATTAAATCTGGCCTTTCCTCCCTCATTCAGTGAGTTCCACCACCCTGGCCATAAGTTTGTTTGCTGTTGCTGTGGTGAAGCAGACCACTCTTTACCACTGGGCATGAGACTCGGATCCCTCCCTGTGTCCCTTACAATTGAATACGCCACCTAGGTGTGCCTTTCTGTTGCCCCCTTTGGAGTCTGACTTACTCCCTGGCATGCTCTCCAACAGTGCCTGCTTACTTGTTCCCTCTTCCCTTGTTGGGGGGTGATTGGGGAAGCTCTTTATCAGTAAGGTGAACCTATTACTGGTGCACAACCCTGCTTACTGAGGCTTGGACTTCCCTTTCCTCTTCTCTCTCCCCCCCCCCAAAACTACTGTCCAGACCCCTTCTCTGTCCTGTGGTGGCCTTGGAGGTGGTTGTGGCAGTAATGTCCCATGGGCCTGGCGACTGTAGCTCTTAAGTGGCATAGTTTAGCCCTTGCAGCTTCCAGTTCCACCTTCTTGGCCAGGAAACTCCTGCATTTGAAACACTGGTTGAACTCCCAGAGCACCCACTGTCTCCAACCCCCTACACTCATCGTGTCCCTCCTACATCATTGGGTGTTTATACTGGTTGTACAGTAGCTGTGTTTTGTGTTTCTTTCAAAACCTCCTAGGTTTCCAGCTCTATGTTCTCTTTTTATGATTCACACCATGTGCTATTAGGCTACATTAGCTAGGATATCTTTAGAACTCCCTACACAGCCTGTCTTACTCTATACAGTTCACTGTGCAAGACCATCACAGGGTGTTTCTGTGATCACTTTACCCAACCTGCCTTGCTAGTTACACTTTGTACTATCAGGTACGGCTACCAGTGTCCATAGTCCCCTGCAATCCTGCAGACACACCTGTGGACACCTATCAGACTCTCCTTAGGCCGATTCCACACTCCTATTCTGCGACACTCTTATGATGAGATGCCTTGCAATAGAAACATAGATTTTGGTGGCAGAAATGGACCTTTAGGCCCATCCAGTCTGCCACTTGCCCTTGCATATTCTGTTACCACTGACTAGTTGGTCATAGGTGTCACTCCCTCTCCTACTCTTCCTCCACCTAATATGCGCCAGTGTCTACCCCATGCATGCTTGAAGCTCCCCATAGCCTTTACCCGTCTACCTCCTCTGGCAGGCTGCTCCAGTCTTGCCACCACCCTTTCAGTGAAGAAGTGTTTCTGCACATCTCTCCAAAAGTCCCCCCTTTAGCGTCATAGTGTGCCGCCTTGTTCTAGTGCCCTCCTTTCACTGACTTAGACCCTCCACTTGCACCTTGTTCACTCCTGGGAGGTACTTGTAGGTTTCAGTCATGTCCCCTCTTGCTCTCCTCACTTCTAGGGAGTACATGTTGAGTTCCTGTAGCCTTTTTCTCATATGACTTCTCGTGCAACCCCCTCACCATTTTGATTTCCCTCCTTTATACTGCCACCGTCCTTTCAGTGTCCTTGTGGACACAGTACTGCAGATGGGGCTTCAGCAGTGAGCAGTACAATGGCAGCACCACTTCCCTTCCCCTGCTAAAAATCCTTCTCCCGATAAACCCCAGCATCCTGCTAGCTTTTCCCACTGCTGTGTCACACTGCCTAGCCGCCTTGAGCTTATCAGCTTTGATGACCCCTAGGACTCTTTCTTGCTTGGTGACTGTAAGTTCCACTCCAGCAGTTGGATGCTTGTAGCTATGGGGCTTAATGCCTGATGTTTTCTGTATGTTAACATTGACTCTTCCTGCTGTTCTTGAGTGTATGTACCTTGTAATCCTCCCGGGTCGCACCTAAAAATAGGCACTTGGCTGTCTAGTGTGCTTACCCGGTTAACAAAAGCAAATAAATAAATATTATCCTGTATCCTGTAAACTGCTTCAGCCTTTCCCCTAATCCAGACACCTGTTTCGCAGGTTGTAATTAACCACAACCCACAAGAGACTGCAGATAATCTGCCAGCTAGGTTCCCCTTCCTGACTACTAAGAGTTACAAAAATTTAAGCAAAATCTGGTCAGAGCCCAAATGGCTGCTAATGCATTAATGTGGTAAGAGATACAGAATTAATGTGTGACTTAGTTGTAGTTGTAAGTCCCACATTGATACGACAGTAGTAAAAATGAAAAGAAAAGCATAAACATCAGGGTAATGCAGTAAAAGGTGTTAGTTCTTCAAATACAGACCCCCTTGAAAATACAGCGCACACAGAAACGCAATCACACACCCACACCAGGAGCTGTTACAACATTTGTGAACACACAGAGTGTGACTGATGAGTAGGATAGGGCAGCTGAGCTGCAATATCTTGTCTTCAGGGTGATCCCGCTTTTATACGTTTTTACAGTGTATTGAGTAGGGTTAGCACAGCTAAAATGCAGTATCTAGTTTTTAATTGGGCCTTTATCCATTTTTATGAAGTAGTTTCTCAGGATAGCTCAGCTAACATGCAGTATCTCATTATAGTGTATGGGAGAGCGTGATTGTAGATGGAATTTCGTGAGTGAAATAACCTTGATCTTACTTCGAGAGGGTTCCTGCAGTAGGTCTTCACATATAGGACTGCACCCCCTGGCATCAGGACCGCATGGCAAACTTGTAGCTAGCAGTTGTCAGCAGGGACCGCCCCCAGTTGTCAGGTGGCCTTGGCGTCAGTGTGACTATAAAAAGGCGGTCGCACCCACCCACCAGTTCTTTCCCGCCGTTGCTCAGTTCGTTCGACAAACGCGGTAGAACAGCATTCAGTCGCCTGCCATTTTATGCGTATTTTCAGCGACTTCTTCCAAAGTTCTTGGATATTTCTGTCCATTGCCCGTTATGGTGTATGTCGTCTAGTCGGCCCAAAAAAGAAGTGTTCCAAGTGTGGCGCACAGATCCCGCACAGGAATGATCACTCTTGGTGCGTCCTCTGCCTCGGGACTAGGCACAACTCGGCTGAGTGTACTACCTGCCAGGGCTTCAACCAGGCCACACGCACCCATCACAAGAGGACTCTGGAAGCCCATCTGCAACTGAGAGTCTGGCTTCCATGGAAAAGGAGCTTCAGGAGCTGAGAAAGAGATCATCGTCACCGGCCCCGGAGAAGAAAAAGGACATTGAGAGATACCAGGAGCGGATCTGTTCTCCTCAGGGGAAGACCAGCCAGACAACCGATGCCAACCAGGGTGGGCCCTCCACCTCCGTGAGTACCCCACCTGTAGGGCCTTCGTCTGCTCTGATGGACCTGGCGCTTCACCCACCCACCACCCCAAGGTGAGCGGGCAGTCGGGGTTGCCTCTTTGGAGGTTTCTGTTAGGTCTCCTGCTCCAGGCACCACCCAATAGGGAGGCGCACTCCGCCTCAGGCTCGACTGGGCAGAACAGCCCACGGCTGAGTATTTTCTACTCTAGCTCAGCCCGGCTGCATCCAGTAAGCCAATTGACGGCCCCTCAGCCAACCACATCAATGCCTCTACTCTCCCGTTGGGCTCCCTTGTGGCCCCCGACGCAGGGACGAGTGTGGTCGCAGGTACATCTTCATCCCAGGGGTTCGCCACTGGTACCCGATCTTTCTCTCCAGTCGGATACC
The DNA here is from genome assembly GCA_016271365.2 of Neoceratodus forsteri. Classification (NCBI taxonomy): domain Eukaryota; kingdom Metazoa; phylum Chordata; order Ceratodontiformes; family Ceratodontidae; genus Neoceratodus; species Neoceratodus forsteri. The sequence continues at coordinate 650,218,039 of CM057458.1, forward strand.
TTACCTGACCTGTTGTTGGGGGACTTGCCTGACCTCCCCCCCTTCACCAGGTTCAGTTCCACCACCAGATCCCCTCCTTATTGCAGATCCCTCGCCGGACCTTCACGGGGAAGGCATGGATCCTCCTTCCGCAGGACCTTCATGCCCTCTGCCTACCCTGTCACCAGACCCGCTTCCCAGCGGGCCTCTCTGCTCCTCCTGTGGGTGATTTTCAGGGGAATCCCCATGTCCCCAGTACCCACTGCCGGGAGGTCCATTGCCGGGTTACATCCCACCGACACCAGGTTATCCCACACCGGGCTACCCAATGCTGGGATATCTAACGCCAGCATACCCTACACCAGGCTACCAGGGTCAGATAGTCTTCCAGTACCCTTATTGGTACTAGACCCCCAGCTACCCCCCCCCGCCCTTCACGGGGTACCAGAGTTACCCTTCCCCATCTCCGCCTCCTCTACCATTGCAGCCCGATCATGAATCCATCACTGCATGGTGGAAGGATGCAAAATCTCAGCTTCTTTTGGAGCTGGGTCAGTCTCAGGTTACGGCCAGGGCCACCCCTCCTTCCAGGGTGCCCCCTCCTTGTCCTACACCCTCTAGCCAGGTTTCTGACAGGGACTTGGGTGCTCTGCCCCCAAAGGATTTTAGACCCAGGGACCAGGCTCCTGAACCTTCCTTGCCCAGCAGGCCGGAATCTTTGGAATTGGATGAGGACTCGGAGATAGGCCTATCCAATCTCACTCCCCAGTTGAGCTTCAACCTAAGGAGTTCCATAAGTCTCCCCGTGAGGATCCCTCTTTTGGGAAGTTACTCAGAACAGTCCAGAAATCTTGTGGATGGGCGACCAAGGAACTGGACCCACAATGCAAGAGACTTGCAGAGTACCTGGACCTGGTCAATGTGGATCCCCTTCCCATTCCACCTGGATGGGTCCTCATGAAGACTGTCCGCTGTTTGGCAACAGCCCTCTTCCATTCCGGCTGTGTCACGTAAAGCAGATCAAACTTACTTTCCCCCAGAAGGGATCTCTTATTTGACTGCTCAACCCAAGGCCGACTCCATGGTCATTACAGCTGCCCATGACAGATCGGCCCAGCCTATACACCTTAGTGCTTCTCTGCCGGATAAGTACTACAAACAGCTGGACCAGTACGGTAGAAAAATCTACTCCTCGTCCACCTGTGCCATCAGGTCCCAGAACTATGTTGCACACATGGTGGCCTTTCAGAAGTCCTCCTTAGCAGATCTGGAGAAAGACCTTCAGGAGATTCCTGATGAACAGCTCAGGAATAAACTCCTGGAAAAAGTCAGGATGAACAAGTCATTCTGCCACCATGCCCTCCGCGCCATGTACAACTCTATCGATTCTGTGGCTCAGGGAGCGGCCACTGGGATTTGTCTCCGATGCTTAGCCTGGCTTCGTTTGATGGGGTTGGCACAAGACGTTCAGTCATCTCTCCTGGACACTCCTTTCAGGGGTCCAGTTCTATTTGGCGGTGACACCAAAGACACTTCTGTCTCCAGGAACACTCCTCATCCAGACAGACAACATGGCCACCGTCTGGTATCTAAACAAACAGGGAGACACCCAATCGTACCTTCTCTGCAGGGAGGCGATGCAGGTATGGTACTGGGCAATTCAGCATGGCCTGTCTTTGACAACAGTCCATGTGCCGGGTGTTCACAGCATTCTGGCGTACAGTCTCAGCCGATCAGTCATCAGGGCTCATAATTGGGCACTAAAGCAGGAGGTAGTAGAAGATGTGTTTCTTAAATGGGGTCGACCAGACCAAGATCTGTTCGCCTCTCCATCCAGCGCAAAACTACCCAGCTTTTGCTCACTCGTTCCCAGGCATGGTGCTTTTTGGCGTGACACACTGTCTCTATCCTGGATAGGGAAATTTCAGTACAGTTTCCCTCCCTTTCCACTGTTGCAGACGGTTCTGCTGAAGTTCCAAGCAGAGGGGGCTCACATGATCCTCATTGCCCCTCTGTGGTCTCGGCAGATATGGTTCCCGTTGTTACAGTAACTTGCTCTGGAATCCCCAGTACCTCTGCCTCTCTCTCACGACCTTCTATCCCAGGAGCAGAGCACCCTGGTACATCCGAGCCTCAAGTCTCTCCATCTGCATGCGTGGCACCTGTGGCCATAGCGATTTCTCGCTATGGAGTCTCTACGGGGGTAGCTTAGGTCTTGGTGGAAGCTAGGAAGCTTTCTACTAGATCCACCTATGCCATGAAATGGAAGAGATTCATATTTGGGCCACCGCAAAAGGCTTGGAACCCTTTTCTTGCTCGGCCTCCCAGGTGTTAGAGTACCTCTTGCATCTGTCACAGTCAGGCCTCAGTTATTCCTCACTGAAGGTCCATCTCTCTGCAGTGTCGGACTACCACCTTCCAGTGGAGGGCAAAACCCTAGCTCAGCTAGAGGTTTCTTTTAATTTTTTGCATCATATGTTTATTGAATTTTCCAAAAATATCAAAAGTAAAAAACATATTTATACAAAAAAACAGTAACAACATTAATACATCTTATATCTATACCGCTCTAGTATCTCCCTCTTATATCAATTTATTAAATTGTCCTCTCCCCAAGTTCTACACCAAATAAAAACAAACCCCCCCACCAAACAATAAAAAAAACACATACCAATTAATTCTACAGACTGATAATACATTTAAAAAAACAGTTTGTTTCTCACTCAATCACCCTCTACCTTACCCATCCCAGAATAATCTGTCGCCATCCGGGCCCAGTCTCTTCCCCTCCCACCTTCCTTCGGCCATCCCCTTTTGTCCTTGCAGCCCCTTCCCCAACATTTCCATCTCTCCTGGGGGTAACGAGGGCATAAACATTCCCCAGACTCTCCAGAACCGGTCCTCCCTACTTTTAGTCACATAATATAACTTTCTAGGGACATGGATATGTTGTTCATCCACACTTATTGGCAGGTATCCTTGCCGCTTTAAATCTTGCTGGAAGGTCTTCAAGCTGGCTCCTCCCACCCACCCGGGTGGTAAAACTCTCGGCTCCGCCCCATGATGCCAGATCTTCCTTACCGCTTGGAAGCTCAGGTTCCCTCCTTAACGCTCTGTGTATAAGACTGGTTCCTATTTCTTCGGTTTACCGGAAATTACTTTTAAGGTTTCAAGACTTCGGTCACTTGCTTCCCTCACGGCTGCGATGGACAAATCGACACCCGGTTTCCAGAGATGCCCATGCGGGCAGAAGATGTCTCGGACGGACCCGCACTCCACGTGCGTCTACTGCTTGGGCCTTGGGCACGACCTGAAGGCTTGCGACCTGTGCTCTTCTTTTTCGGCCTAGGTCCTGGAAGACCGTGCCGCCCGTTTACAACTTGGGCGACCCAAAAAACGTTATCCTCCGGTAAAGTCAAAGGAGGCCCGGTTGGCGGTTTCCGCGGCGGCAGGCTCAGCGGAACAGCTTGAGCAGATGATCACCCTCGAGGAGGAGGCGGTGCAGGCTGCATCTTCGTCTTCCTCGGCCGCGGTATTTATTCCGCCCTCCCTGGGATCCTCCTATTCAGCTTCTTTTAAGGAGCTCTGTCTCTCCCTCTCCACTAAGGGAGAGGGACCAACATCCTCAGGGCCTTCCTCTCTGTCCAAGAAGAAGGACCACAAAGGTAAGTTCCTCTGTCGACGCTCTTGGGAGCGGGAGAGGTCCCTCTCACCGAGTAGTCGACCATCGACTTCGGTCGATGCTTCGGCCACTGGCTTCACGGTGTCCCCGTCAGGTCAGTTGACCGAGACTCCTGTCGATGCAGTCGAGATTTTTCTCGACCCGTTGCACGGGCTGTCGACCGGTGAAGCCAAAAACCCTCACTCCCCGGTTCCCCCGGCGGTGGTTGAGGAGTCTGTGAACTTGCCCGTGCCTCCGGTTCCAGAGTCCACGGTTGAGCCCTCCGAGCCGAGGGGAGTTCGGGTTTCCCCCGCTCTACCCCCGTACCTTCCTCGGAAAAGACGAGGTTCGTGGTCTCAGTCTCGGACTTCTTCTCGGTCCAGCCAATCCCGCCGTCACAGGCGGTCTCGGTCTCGGCACCGTGGCAAGCGGCGCCACCGCTCGTCTTCATCCTCTTCCTCGGACGAGGCTTCGCGCATGAGATGCGTCGGCGATCGAGACCTCATGTGGCACAGCTTCTTCTGTCCGGGGAGCAAGCCGGGCTGTCGCCTTCCCGGCTATCAAGTGGCTGTCACCGGAGCGGCCAAAGCAACCCCTCGCCTTAGCCGAGGCGCCTACTTTCAGGCCTGTTGCTCGGCCAAAACCGGCTGCCCCACCGATTCCGGTGGAACCTCCACCTCCACAGCCATTGTTTGGGGCTCTGACCAAAAATTCTCGGTCGGCCCAAGGTCTGCCCCATAGGCTGTCTGTCACCCTCACTCCCGATCACCCTCGGCAGGTGGAGGGTGGCTTAGGCCCAAGGCAGCTCTTTGCGGACTCCTCCGAGTCTGACGACGATTCCTCCCTGTTCTCCAGGCAGGTCGATTTGGAGTCCTCGGGAGGTCAGTCACTGGACGATAGCCCTTCGTCCTTCATGGGTTTGCTTAGGCTCATCTCGGAATCCACCGGGATGCAGCTCGAGCCCGTATCCAAGCGGCCCAAGTATCCCCTCATGGAGATATTGGACCGAGGGGATTCTCCCACGGAGGCCTTTCCGGTGGCCGAGGCCATTGTAGGCCTGGCCTTGGAGCTCTGGCAGCGTCCTGCTTCCTGCCCTGCGCCTTCGGCCAGGATGGCAAGGAATGCGGTCCCTACTAGTTCCTGTCCGGTTTCTGGAACACCCCTCGGCCGAGGGGTTGGTTACTAACAGCGTCTTCCGGCGTGCCGGAAACGCCAGGGACGTGGACAAACCTCCCGACAAGGAGTCCAAGAAGTTGAACTATGCGGGGCGAAAAGTCTACGCTACGTCCTCCCTTGGCCTTCGTCAGGCCAGCTCGGCCGTACTGATGGCTCATTTCTCTCATGCCCTGTTGGGCTCCCTGGACGAGGTAGTCCCTCATCACCCGGCTGACCTGCAGACTACGGTTAAGCAGGTGCAGGACCAGGGCAGGGCAGTGGCCAAGCAGCAACTTCAGACTGCTTTGGACATCGGCGACTCATGTGCCAGGTCAGTAGCGGCTGCAGTGGCTATGCGCCGTCGAGCATGGCTGAGGATATCCACCTTCAGAGCGGATACCCAGCACAAGTTGGCGGATGTCCCCTTCCTGGGGACCAACCTCTTCAGCCCTGGAGTGGAAGGCCACCTCCAGAGGATCAAAAAGTCCAATACCACTTTGGACTCGGTCTCATCCGCCCAGAGGGACAAGGGCCGCAGACCGTAACCCAAGCCCTTTCGTCCGTCTGCGCCCGCGGCACGTCCGGCCCAGCAGCATCAGGGCCAGCAGGCTCGCGCTTGGCATCCCAAACCCAAGCCCGCGGCTTCCTCCTCCAGGAAGCAGGGAGGTAAAGGCCCAGGAGGTCCCTCGGCCGGTCCCTCCTCCAAGTCTGCACAGTGATGGGTTGAGGGGTGTCGCCCCCAACCTCGTTACCTCACCCCAGGTTCCCCCCGTGGGGGGACGGCTCCACTACTTCCTTTCCGCCTGGCCTGCTATAACCACAGACCGGTGGGTGTTGGAAGTGGTAGGAAAGGGCCTGCCTCTGGAGTTCAAGCAGGCCCGCCCTTCGACCGTCGCCCCAGGGGTCTCGAGATCACAAGCCTCGCTGTCAGCTGCTGAGCCGACATCGCTCTGCTCCTCGAGAAAGAGGTGATCAGAGGTGGCGGACCCTCCCTCAGACCCGGGGTTTGTGTCCAGGTACTTTCTGGTCCCAAAACGGACGGGGGGCTGGCGCCCCATTCTCGACCTGCACGACCTAAACAAGTTCCTAAGGTCTCAGACCTTCAGGATGGTCACTCTGGCTCAGATAATACCATCCTTAGAACGTGGCGTGTGGTTCTGCTCTCTGGACCTGCAGGACACGTTTTTTGATGTCCCTATCCGTCCGTCTCATCAGAGATTCCTTCGCTTTCGAGCGGAAGGATCCCTTTTCGAGTTCCGAGCCATGCCCTTCGGCCTGTCTCTTGCACCCAGGGTCTTCACCAAATGCATGGCAGTGGTGACAGCATTTCTGCGGCGCCGAGGGGTCCGGGTGTACCCTTACCTGGACGATTGGCTGATAGCAGCCCCCTCCAGACAGGAGGTGGCGCGGTCCAGAGATCTGGCCCTCCAGGTTTGCTCTCAGGTCAGCCTCCTCATCAACGAGGCCAAGTCAGAACTCGAACTGAAGCAGGTGATTTTCTTTATTGGGGCAGAGCTCGACTCTCTTCGAGCCAGAGCACGGCTCCCGGTGGACAGGGCCGAGGTTCTTTCCTCCTTTGCCCAATCATTTCTGGTTGGGCAATCGCGCCCTACCCGGGACTTCCTGTGCCTCCTGGGTCTCATGGCGGCCTGCACCAGCGTGGTCCGTTGGGCCCGCTGGAACATGCGCCCCCTTCATTGGGGCTGGCCAGCCAGTGGTCTCAACGCTGCGATCCATTGGACCAGCTAGTGACGGTGACCCAGGGGATGTGGAATGCTCTCCAGTGGTGGATCATTCCAGCTCATCTGCAGGAGGGCATCCCGTTTGTCGGCCCCGAGCCAACGGTCTCTCTATCGACCGACGCCTCTCTGATGGGTTGGGGTGCCCATCTGGGGGAGCACAGAGTGCACGGCCTCTGGTCCCCGCAGGAGTCCCGATGCCATATCAACCTGCTGGAGCTCCGAGTAGTCCGTCTAGCTCTCACCGCCTTCGCTCCGTTTCTACGGGGTCAAGTGGTTCAGGTCCAGACAGACAATACCACGACCATGTACTACCTAAACCACCAGGGCAGGACGCGCTCCATGCCTCTGTGCAAGGAAGCTCTCCGCATTTGGTCACTCGTGCACAGCCTGGAGGCGGATCTCCTAGCCATTCATGTGGCAGGAGCCTCCAACACCCTGGCCAATGCCCTGAGCCGGATAGGGCCTGTATCCCACAGTGGTCTCTCCTGCGGAGGTAGTACAAGATCTGTTCTCCCATTGGGGCACACCTCAGGTGGATCTGTTTGCCTCCAGGGAGAATGCGAAGCTGAGGCTGTTCCATGCCCGCCCCCCCTCAGCAGGGCTCGCTCCAGGGGGATGCCTTCTCGAGGCCATGGACCCCGAGCCTCTTCTACGCCTTTCCCCCATTTCCCTTGATCCACAAGGTGCTTCTCAAGGCGAGGAAGGACAAGGCGCAGGTGATTCTGGTAGCCCCAGACTGGCCCCGCCAATGCTGGTATCCAGATCTCCTCAGCCTCAGCTCCAGGCTCCCGAGGCAGCTTCCAGCTCGCCCGGACCTGCTTTCAGTCAATCAGGGGAAGGTGTTCCATCCGGACCTTCAATCCCTGCACCTGACGGCCTGGTTCCTGAGCGGCTAGAGTTCCAGGCCTTGGGTCTTTCTGACGAGGTCCTCAATGTAGTTGAGGCGTCCCGTAAGGAGTCGACCAGGAAATGCTATGCCTTCAAATGGAAAAGGTTTTCCATTTGGTGTCAGGGCAAGGGCCTGGACCCTTCCTCCTGTCCCTTGGCAAGCATCTTGGACTATTTATGGTCCCTTTCTCAGCAAGGGCTCAGGTCGACGACCCTAAGGGTGCACCTGGCAGCCATCTCTGCTTACCGGGCGCGGGCCGGGAAGCAGTCGGTGGCGCAGGAGAAGGTGGTCTGGCGCTTTTTCAAAGGTCTTGATCACATTTCCCCTCCGTGCGAGAACCTCCACCTCCGTGGGATCTACTGCTGGTACTGGCAAAGCTCATGGGCAAGCCATTCGAACCAATGCACAGGTGTGATCTCTCTCACCTGTCGTGGAAGACCGCCTTCTTGGTGGCTATTACGTCAGCCAGAAGGATGGGAGAGCTCCAGGCGCTTTCCATCGAGTCTCTTACCTGGTCTTCCACAGGGACAAGGGTTGTCCTCGCCCCACCAAAATTCCTTCCAAAGGTGGTATCGGAGTTTCACCTTAACCAGGTGTTGCCTCTGCGGTGTTCTACTCCAATCACACCTCGGAGGCGAATATAGGCTCCATACTCAGCCCCTAGAAGGCGCTCGCTTACTATAAGGGCGCACTGCTGAAATCGAGAGAGGTTGCCAGCTGTTTGTCACCTACGCTGAAGCCGCACCTGGCAGACCTGCAGCCAAGCGGACGATAAGCAGATGGGTCACCTCCTGCATAGATCTCTGCTATAGGTTGGCGGGCATGGAGCCTCCCAGAGGGATAAGAGCTCATTCTACCTGCCATACCACTGCATCGGTGGCTGCTTCCAGGGATGTCCCTATCCAGGAAATCTGCAGGGCTGCTACCTGGAAGTCAGCACACACCTTCATCACCCACTACCACATCGACCTTGAATCACGCCGGGATGCTGGTTTTGGGGCCTCGGTTCTCCAGTCCTTATTTCCCAAGTAAGTATCAGGGGTGTGCGCCTTGCCTCCCTCCTCCCGGAGAACTGCTAGGAGTCTGCCAGTAAGTGTGGATGAACAACATATCCATGTTCCTAGAAATACAGGTTACTCACCTGTAACAGGAGTTCTAGGAATGGTATGGCCATTCATCCCTGACCACCCGACCTCCCGGCTGACGGCACAGCCCTGAGCTTCCAGCGGGCAGATCTGGCATCATGGGGCGGAGCCGAGAGTTTTACCACCCGGGTGGGTGGGAGGAGCCAGCTTGAAGACCTTCCGGCAAGATTTAAAGCGGCAAGGATACCTGCCAATAAGTGTGGATGAACAACATATACCATTCCTAGAACTCCTGTTACAGGTGAGTAACCTGTATTTTCCAGACCTAGGGCCTGCAGACCCAGGTTTTTCCATTGCTGCATAGTCGGGGTCTCACTTGTAACCCATGTATTTAAGATACAGTGCCAGGCCAAAACAACCAGAATCCGCACCCATCTAGGGAGAGGTCCCCAGTCCTCCTCCTCTGAATCGTCCACCCCGAACAGCATCACCATTGGGCTTCTCTCCACCTGCCTTCCCCACAAACTGCCTACTTCCCCAGCCACCCCCTCCCAGAACTGTCTCAGGGACAGACACTCCCAGAAGCAGTGTATATATGTACCCTCCTCTTTCTTACATCTTCCACAAAGGGGGGATATCTCGGGGCGGAATCTGTGAACCATACTTGGTGGGCAATAAAGCCTATGTAGAAACCTATAATAAGATTCCTGGTATTTATTACAAATCAGTAACCCCTTATGCATTTGTAACAATAACTCCCATCTCTGGTCTGGTATCTCCCTCTTTAAGTCTCTGCTCTATAGCCTCCTAGTTTTGCAGGTAAAATCAGGCAGATACTGTCGCCCCATTCTTGCCGCTCTTCCTATTATACCCCGCCCCCCCCGGAGTACTGAGCACCATATGTTCAACCTGCTTTATGGGAGAGTCCACTTTTCGGCTTTGCCAATTGTTTTAGCAGTTTCTCGCCTGAAAAGTTCGGAACATTCCTGACCCCATGCATTCACCTAGCTCCTCTCCCGACATTAATTTCCCTAGCTAGAGGTTTCTAAGACTTTCCTGAAGGTGATCCTTCATATTAAACCTCCAGTCTGGAATCCTGTTCCTTCCTGGGATCTTAATTTTATGTTGGAAAAGCTTACTTTGCCCCCCTCTTTGAACCAGCAGCAAGCAATGAGATGCATTTTTTAGTGTGGAAAACGCTCTTTTTAGTTGCTGTCACTTCAGCTCGAAGAGTTTGAGTGTCAGGCCCTAATTTGCAGAGAGCCTTATTTAATTTTCCACAGGGACCAGGTGGTCCTGTGGACTAATCCCTCGCTCCTTCCGAAGGTGGTTTCGGAAATGACTCTCGGCTAGAGTTTTGCATTGCCAGTGTTTTACCCAGAGCACTCCAACAGGGGGGAATATCTCCTGCACACTGTTGATGTGCACAGGATTTTGAGATACTATAGCTCTCGGACTAAAGAAGTTCAAAAATCAAACCAGCTCTTTGTTGCATTTGCCTCCCAGTGTCAAGGCAAGGCAATCACGAAAGAGACTCTGTCTAGGTGGCTGTCTAACTGTATTCATTACACTTAACCAGAAGTACGAAAAACTCCTTCCAGGGGTGGTCAAAGGCCACTCCACCAGGAGTGTGGCCACATCTACCGCCTTTTTCAGGAATATGTCCACTGCGAACATCTGTGCAGTGGCCACTTGGTCCTCCGTCCACACCTTCACTAAGCATTACAGTCTGGACATTGCCTCTAGGCGTCGAGCTGGCTTTGGCCTTGCAGTTTTGCAAGGTCTTCTGTTTTGAACAGACCCTTAGTTGGCAGGAATCTTCTTCCTCCTCCTGGAACCTCATCTCCATCTCCATTTCTTATGTTAGACTGTTTGGTATTCAGTCCTGTATGTGAAGACCTACTGCAGGAACCCTCTCGAAGTAAGATATAGAAGTTTCATAAGAACTTACCGTAACAGTAGATCTTCGAGAGAGGTTCCTGCAGTAGGTCTAGTTTCCCACCCACCTTTTTCCCCAGCGCCTGAGATTTGCCTTATTACATGTCCAGGACACTGTCTCTTCCAGGGCTCAGGGTAACAGGAATCTATTACTCCTCTTTTCTGCTCTCTTTATTTAGGTCACCAGTGGGAAAAAAATGGAGGTCAGGAGCGGGACCGCCCCTTTTATAGTCGCACTGACGTCATGTCACCTGACGATGGGGGGGGGGCGGTCCCTGCTGACGATTGCTACAAGTTTGCCGTACAGTCCTGACACCAGGGGGCGCAGTGCTATATGTGAAGACCTACTGCAGGAACCTCTGTCGAAGATCTATTGTTACGGTAAGTTCTTACATAACTGCTATTTGTGCTGCAGTAGTGATGTCACAATGTTGTTTTGCTGCACTAGCTACGTCACTACTGCAGCACAAGAAGATGGAACATCTTTACGCAGGCATGATGAAGCGGCCACGGCGGTGAGAGCTGACCCAGGAAGTGAGCAGCACTGGAAAGAACCGCTACAGCCTGCACTACAGTAAGGCACTTTAAGTACTGTGGGGAGCTTTTTTTTGGACATAAGATAGTAATAATGGTTACCCATACAATATAAAACATCATGTATGAGCAACCATACACATACAATGCCTTTTTTTTCGTCTTGAGGTTTCCGTGGTAACAAGACCTCAGGAGCTGCGCTCTCGTGGTCTCTTGTTACCACAGAAACCTTTCTATTGAAAAACAGCCTTGTTGTGTGTGATTGCTCATAGGCAATCCTCACTATTGTACCAATTGTTACAATGTATTATAACAATAGTAACCAGCTGAGATGGTGTATCTTGTTTTCAGAGGGATGTTGTTTATGGTGAATTTTTAATTTTTTTTTATTTTAAATTTGTTAACCGGGTGAAGGCACTGGGCAATGCCCTTTTTTCAGGTCTGACCTGGACAATCAACAACAAAGACAAAAACAGACAATTTACAAACAATTCAAACAATTACATACATCAGCAGATAATAAATAATTTTTAAATTTAACCTTAAACCCAGTTAAGGAACTAATAGACCTGAGAGGTGAAGGTAAGTCATTCCACAAACGAGCAGCAGACCGTAAACATGAACGATATCCAGAATTGCTCTTATTGACATTTGCTTTCAAAACAGTTCCTCAATTAGAACGCAGATTAATCTGAGGGTCCCTAAATTCAAGTAAATCAGATAACAGAGATAAACTCTTTGCGTAAATAGCTTAATAAATCCAGTTACCAAGAGCATAGGTAAACTTTAACTTGGGAGATTGCCAATCCAGTGAAGCATACAAAACACAATGATGTGTTAACAAAGGGACACCAAGAACAAAACAACAGATATTATTGTAAGCCACACTCAAAACTCTACCCTCCCTTATTCCCAAATTATAATATAATGGGGAGATATAATCAAGGTGTGGCAATAAAGTACCCATGGCAGTGGTTTTTCGGGACTCAAATGATAAATAGGCCTTAAATTTATGTAACAAACTCAGCTTGGAATTAATAGTCTTACTTACTGCTTTGACCTGAGGAAAAACCTAAGCCAGGGTCTAGAAGAACTCCCAGATACTTGAACTCATTTACCTGTTCAAGTAGGTCACCAGATCTATCGTGAATTTGTAAAAAGGGCTCACCTTTTAACAGAGGGGCACTTCCAAAAACCATACACTTGGTCTTTTTTACATTAAAGACCATTTGATTGGTCAAATACCAGGAACCAAGTGTATCAAAATCCTCCTGTAACCTTTCATTAACCTGTTCAATTGTCTGGTCCTGACTATAAGAATAAGTCATCTGCATAAAGGCGACAACGGCTCCTGGTGAAATTAGAAGGAACTTGATTTATGAATAAGGAAAATAACAGGGGTCCAATCATGAACCCCTGTGGAAGCCCACAGAAATTAAATCGTAGATCAGACAAAAGTGAATCTGTTGAGACTCGCTGAGATCTTCCCTACAAAAAGCTCTTTAGAAAGAACACTACCACATCAGAAATGCCTAAACCCAGTAACTTCTGACAAAGCACATTATGATTAGGGCCCCTGGTGTTCTGCGGCAGAATTTTCTGATTTCTGCGGCAGCATTTTCTGATTTCTGCGGCATGATTTATTCATTTCTCTGGCAGAATGCAGTCCTGTCATTGGCTAAACATGATGTGATGTTATCGATAACATCATATACTGAGCATAGAGGAGGGGCTTCAGGATAAACGAGGTGGGAAACAAAGCCTGACACTATGGAAAAACAGTATATTTATATGAAAATTCACCAAAAACAATGAATTCTGCGGCACTGTATATATTCTGCGGCATGATGCAAATTCTGCGGCAAATTCCTCAACCGCAGAACCGCAGAATTCCAGGGGCCTTGATTATGATCTATTAAATCAAAGGCCCGGGTCAGGTCCACGAACACTGCCCCCGTTAAAAGACCTCTGTCACAACCTTGGAGGACGGTGTTCGTGAACCTGACCAGAGCCATGCCTGTTCCCCTGCCCTTTCGAAATCCATGTTGTTCTGCACAAAGGAAACCGCTAGGTTCCAGAAAGTCATTAAGTTTTACCACTCGCTTTTCTAAGAGCTTACTTAATGGATTTAATATTGAAATAGGACGAAAGTCTTCCACAGAAACAGCTTTGACCTTTTTAGGGATAGGCACCACTCTCGCAACTCTCCACGCAGATGGAAATACCCCAGTAATTAAACACAAATTAAATAGTGAACAAAGAGGGGCAGCAATAAAGGGTGCTACCAGTTTTACAAACCTCACATCTACCCACCTCCACAGTCACCAAACCTACTGGGCAATTGATTTAAAAGTTTCCAGATGAAGTTATGCTACTAAAGCAAAACTTTGGCATGCTATTAAATAAATCAGAATCAGCTGAAGAATCAAATATAATATCACATATACCCACACTACAATCAGAAACAAAACCAGAGGTATCTGTGAATTTGTCATTTAACAGGTTGGCCATCAGAAACAGATCGGTTACCATACCATTAGAAGAGTTTAAGTAAGAATTGTAGCTTTTTCCTTAGGAGACAACAAAGAGTTTACAGATCCCCAAAACTCTTTGAGTCAGAGGAAGCTACCTCTATCTTATGTCAATAATAATCAATTTTTGCCTGTTTTATTTTATTGCAGGCCAAATTACTAGAGTATTGATATGCCTGTAACAAAACTTTGGTGGGGGATTGCTTAAAGGCTTTCCAATCCACATTTTTCTGCTTAATGAGTACTTTAAGATCATGTGTAAACCACCCATTTTGAATGCCCCTCACCCGTAGTTTACGCATGGGGATTAACCTTTCTTGCAGTTCCAACAGTTGTTGGCAAAAAAAAGTCAACAGCGCAATCAGGGTCAGGGATAGACTTGAGAAATGACTAGTCCAGAGCTCGACTTTCTTGACACAGTAACTCGGGTGCAATGTTCTTGAAATTCCGAAATTGTATTATTCATGAAGGCAACCTAGGCTGTTTGAAATTTAGTACACCAAATATAGCCTGGTGGTCACTTATCGAGTCTCCCAAAACCCCAAAGTGTGATAACATATGCCTTTTATTTGTAACAATCCAATCAAGAATTGAGTGGTTAACAGATACAGAATTTAACCTTGTAGGCTCTGTAATGAGTTGAGACATGTTGTATCAATGTAATAAGTTTTCATAACCTAGAACATCAGCTTTGTCCCAGTTCAAATTAACATCCCCTACTAAAACAAAGTCCCTATTCCAAATACTAGGAGCAATAAGTATCAAGAAATTCCTGTAGCCCAGCTTTACCACCTGGGAGGATTATGTAAGCATCCTATAACCACATGTTTAGCGCCCCCGCAAATTCAACAGTAACTAATCATTTTGTGATTCAGAATTCTGACTGGAGAGCAGTAAAGAAACTTCTAAGTGGTCCAAATGGTAAACGGCAACTCCCCCAGCAGATGTCTTACCCTTACGGTCTGCTTGAAGTAATTTGTAACCAGGGATCTTACACATGTCATCAGCTATTACGGGCTTTAGCCAGGGCTCAGAAATCATCACCATATGGGGTTTATATAAGGTTGTAAAGGCCTCAATATGAGCCATTTTGGAGAAACAGACTCCTGGCATTAACGAGAAGGAGTTTAACTCTATGGGTTAGATACCACAAAGAATTATCAGTACAATTATTCAGAGACCCAGAACTCTGGGGGCCAGGATTTGCTTCTGTATCTCCTGCCAATGTAAGCAATAATAACAAAAAAAATGTTTTTCTACAAGACCAAAAACACAAGATTGCACTGAAACAAATGGGGTATGAAAACCATGCTAAAATAGACCCTAAAGCGTCAGTGGCGGCTGTACACCAAGACCCGCCAAGTTCATTCTGCCCTATTAAATGCTGTGCCCCAGTTGGTGCCCCATATGGTGCAGAGATTCCCCCATAGTAACAATATACAAGTGCCCTGGCTACCATCTGTTGTGCCCCGGTAACCATTTGTGGCTAGAGCCGCTGCTGTAAAGCGTGCAAGGTTGATTTTTCAGAGCACAATAAGCTGACCACATTGGAAATCCCCTCCTTGCATACTAATAAATTGGACATGGTAAAGTCATTTGGGAACATTAAAGCAACATCAGACACCTCATTTCCAGCAGCTGTGATATTATCACTTAAGCATATGAAACAAAATAGCAAAGCTACCTATTAACACACACTCCTTAGCACTAATATATGTACACTTAAACCCATATTGCTCAGTAACACATTAAGCGGGATAAAATCAATACTAGCCTCCCTAGTCCTCCCTCGAACTCCCTCAAACTCCGAAACACTTTACAGCACTTAACTGCTGGAGCCGATGGTGCCGCCGCTTCAAACGCCACCGTGTTTAGTGGACAGCACACTTTAAACCACTCAACCCCTCCCACTGGGCTACCACTACCAATGAGGGGGAGTGGGCACGGCTAGCAGCAGGGACTCAAATGGGGAAATGAGCAAAGCCATCAAAGTCCTGATACACACAGGCTCTTAAAATCCTCACAACAGATAAATGTACGCCCTTACTAGTCAGCAATGCAATTTGTACTGTGCAAAACAAGTCCCTTCAAATTTGATAGCTCAGATTCAGACAGTTTCAAAGTGCAGAATAAACAATTTCGAAAACGGCATGGCAGACAGTCTAAAATCCACACTTAGCTCCTCCAGTCGCACTCACTGTTTCCCCAGTGTTGTAGATTCAAGCAGGGAGTGATAACACACTGCACATCTCCAAACAGTATCGAGGCCAGTGCAGTTTAGTAAAGTGCCGATGGACACAACAGCTCGAGGGAGCCTGCCACGCTCCCTCAAACTCCAAAAAAAAGTTACCGCACTTCACCATTGGAGCCAATGGTGCCGCCACTTCGAGCACCGCCGCATATATTGGGCAGCGCACTTTAAACCACTCAACCCCTCCCACTTGGCTGCCACTACCAATGAGGGGGCATGGGCATGGCTAGCAGCATAGAAACATACAAGTTGACGGCAAATAAGGACCGCAAGGCCCATCCAGTCTGCCCATTTCTTTTTCTACCTTATGAATGTGCCATCGGCCTTTGTTCTGTCAATGGCCTATATATTCATACTCATCTGCGTAGCTCCCTTATGCCTATCCCATGCCTGTTTGAAGCCCTGCACTGTATTCATATCCACCACTTCCTGAGGTAGGCCGTTCATGCATCCACCATTCTTTCTGTAAAAAAGAACTTCCTTACATTACCCCTTAATCGGCCTCCTCAATCTCATGCTGTGTCCTTTTGTCCTGCTATTTTTCTTATACTGAAACATGTTGGACTCTTTCACCTGGTTAATGCCCTTAAGGTGTTTGAATGTTTCGATCATATCACCTCTCTCCCTCCTTTGCTCTAGGGTATACATATTGAGCTCCGTTAATCTGTCCTCATATGTTTTCTGATGCAGTCCCTGCACCATTTTGGTTGCCCTTCTCAGGACTGCCTCAATTTGGTTAATGTCCTTGTGAAGGTGTGACGTCCAGTACTGCACGCAGTATTCCAAATAGGGCCTAACCACTGTCTTGTAAAGAGGGATCGTTACCTCCCTCTTATGACTTGTGATACCACTACTAATACACCCCAACATCCCCCTAGCCTTACCTACTGCTTTAGTGGTCTGCTTGGATGATTTCAGGTCATCAGTGATGATGATGCCCAAGTCTCTTTCTTCCCTTGTGACTGCCAGCAACTCCCCTCCCAGCCTATAGGTGGCTTCAGGGTTTCTTTTCCCTACGTGCATGATCTTGCACTTCTTTGCGTTAAATCCCAGTTGCCACTCTTCTGACCATTTTGCTAGTTTATCAGACCCCTTTGTTACTAGATTGCTGTGTTGGTCTCAGACCGTTTGTGTGATTTTGGAATAAATCTGGCATTTTTGTGTTCAACAAAACTGGACTTTTGGCTTGAATAATTGTGACTTCACTGGAGGTTTAAGTGACCTGGCTCTGGAGTGCAGGTGATTTGTTGTTTTTGTGAATTAAAGCAGTTCCTGATACAGAACTCTAGAGCACTGTCAGCAACACTTTTGGTTTAGCACCAATACATTGACCACAAATACTTTACAATCGCATGCAAAAATGAAATCAAGTATTGCAAAAGTCAAACTTCTGTTTATGGTGTTGGTTACATTAAGACAATACTGTGGCACCAGTCCTCAAAATTCTTTAGTTAGCAGGCTGTCTGGTCAGTTGGCGCTTGCTGACACTTGCTATAGGCTGAAGTAGGAGATTTCTCCCCTGGGTCCTTGAAAGACTGGGAGGGGGTTCTCTAGGTGTCTTCCAGAAGTACCTGTAAAATATGAACAGTGATGGGGTCAAAAAGGATCTCTGTAATTAATTATGAGCAAAACAGGACAGCCCTTAAAGCTTAACATAAAACAGTACTTATCTGATACATGGTGGATTAGTGTTCTGTCAGACCGGGGATGGCATCCTGTCATAACTTTAGAAACAAACATTTGTCAATGCCGAATGTTTGCTTGGTGGTATTGGCATTGGTAATGCATGAGTTAGAGAGATGCATAATAGGAATGGCAGTGAAGTATTGAACTAACGCTAACCCCCACCCTCACCCTGCAGAGACTGACAGGCATTGGGGGTGCCTTTGGGTCATCTGCCATAACACTCACGCCATTCCACCTCACTCAACCCTGCAGACACTGACAGGTGTCACAGTGTGCCTTGGAGTTTTCGGCCCTTACGCTTACCCCATTCCATAAGGACATAAACTGAGATGGTTGCAGTATAGAAGAATGGGGTGAACGTTAGGGGTGAACGTTAGGGCTGAAGACCCCAAGGCACACCTCGATGCCTGTCAGTGGCTGCAGAGTGTGGGTGGAATGGCATGAGCATTTAAGCCGACGACCCCAAGCCATACCTCGATGCCTGTCAGTCTGTACAGGGTGGAGTGTTACGGTTGAAAACCCTAACGCCCGGGCATTTGTTGATATTTTCGCTCCAAATTTTCAACATGGGCTTTTTGGGACCCCACCTCATAAACAGTGGCACAATCATTTCATTACTCAATCCCAAAAGGTGATTTCGCACAGTGAATGTGCCATTCAACGCTAAAGCTGTGAAAAGACACTCTTACCTGTGTCAGTCTTCACCATTCATCACTGGTGGGTGTCTGCTGGAGACAGGCACCTCGCGGGAGACCCTTTTTTTTTTTTTTTGGAGGAGGGGCATGGCACTCGTGGATTGGCCAGTATCGGCCATTGGGTACTCCTCCACCTCAGTTCTGCTTCTCCCGCCGTTGAGACAGCACCACAGCCGACTAGAGACTTCTGCGGCCTAGTGTTTTCTGCGATGCCTAGTTCGATGCTATTATTCTCATCTCTGCTTCGGTTCTGCTACTCGACACCACTCAAGACCGATAAGACCTTTCCTTTTTATTTTGTGTGTAGTGTCAAGTGTTTTCTAAATTTACGATCTGACTTCGAGGTGGAGCTCTTGCAGCAGATATTACCATTAGGACTAATGCCACCAGGCATTAGGACCCCACAGAAAAATCTTGTAGCTAGCTATCTGAGGTGGGGGACCACCCAACGTCAGACACGGTATAAAGGCGGCAGTCCTCCGGCGCCATCTCAGTTCTTTTGACGCTGATGACCCATTTAGTTTGGCTCCACAGACGCCTTTCATTGCAGTCAACCGCACTTTTTTTTTTGCCATTTTTCCAGTTTATCGAATATTACTACAGTTATGGTTTCTTGCATGTCTTCGCTCTCTCCACTGCGGTGAAAGTCAGTGTGCATGCGGGAAACAGATACTGGCCAAGGACGGCCATGCAGTCTGCCTCTTCTGCCTAGGCCCCAACCATCGGCCCGCTGACTGCCTGCATTGCAAGAAATTCAATCAGAAGACCAGAACTCTGAGAGTCAACGCCCTCAAGGCCTACTTCCTCGAGCAAAAGGTAGCAGCTATGCAGAGGACCTTGGAGTGCAGGGTGTCTGGTTTTTGCCCTGACCTTCAAGATTGTATACTGGAACCCCCCCTTCCAGGATCCAGTGTTGTTTGGCCAGGAGATAGTCACTCGTCAAGAGCCTGCAGGACTCTGGCAAAGCTGTTGCTGACGTCCACAAAATGTACAAGTCAGAGCCTCAAGGTCCCCGTCGTCATCCCTTTTGGAAAAGTAGGGGACAAGGGGGCAGACAACCCCAAGGAAAAGGGTTCAAGAGGTGCGGCCACGCTGTCCCTCAAGGTGCCCAAGGCCCCACACAGCCCAAAGCTCCTAGGGCCCCAGGCCTAAACCCCTCCTCTACAGCCTGACTCACTGCTAATCCCTCCTCATTCTCTGGTTATGCAGAACAAGACAGCAGGAGGGAGATTTTCCCTTTACCCCACAGAATGATCCAGTATCACCTTGGACCAATGGGTGCTAGAAACCATTCAGAGAGATTACACTCTCGAGTTTCTCAGCATACCCCTGGACAGTCCACCCTCCATTTTCATTGTCCACCCACCCATGCCTGGCTTCTGGCGGATGAAATTCAGTCCCTCCTCCAGAAGAAGGTCATTCAGCTGGTTCCCCCAACCCAGTGGGGCACAGGCTTCTACTTCCGTTGTTTTCTTGGTTACAAAGAAAACGGGGGATCTTCGTCCCATTCTGGATCTCAGCCAACTCAGTCTGTCTATCAGGTACCAGGGATTCTGGATGGTGACATTGGCACAAGCCTGTTACCCCTCCTACATCAGGGAGACTGGTTGGGCCATTCTGGACACTACCCAGGAAAAGCCTTCTTGCCATCAGACAGAGCAGGCCGTCTGATGGACCTGGCGTGCAGGGTTCAAGCAGCAATCTCTCTCTCTCCCAGTGAGGATGATTCTTCAGCTTCTAGGCCACATGGCTGCAGCCATAGCTACGGTCCCTCTCACCAAGCTAGACATGAGGTTTCTGCAGTGGCTCCTCAAGGTCCAGTGGGACCAGGCGGTGAATGACTTGGATCACCCGATTCAAGTCTCAGCGGCAATCCGTCGTTCTCTCCAGTGGTGGCTTTGCCCTCCACATCTCGAGAGAGGAGTCTCTTTCCAGAGAATGTGCCCGTCGCAAACCTCGATGACAGATGCCTCAAAGTTAGGTTGAAGGGCCCATTTGGGGACCACAGGACCAGGGGGGCTTGGTCGCCCACAGAGTGGTCTCTTCATATCAACATTCTCGAAATGAGGGCCATTCTGTACACCCTATGGACATTTCAAGACAAGGTTTCCCAGGGTCCTCTCTTGTAGTAGTCAGACAACACTCCGGTTGTCTTCTACATCAACAAGCAAGGAGGCACTCAGTCATATCCTCTTTGCAGGGAGGCCATGAGAGTGTGGGACTGGGCAGTGGAACACCTTCTGGATCTCACGGCTGTGCATGTGCCTGGAAGCCAGAACGTTCTTGCTAACAGTCTAAGTCACTCTTGTTCTCTGAGTCACGAATGGGAGTTGCTCCAGGAAGTCGTAGACGACCTCTTCGGTCATTGGGGCTGACCAGAGTTGGACTTATTTGCATCCCGGTCCAACGCCAAACTGCCAAATTTTTGCTTGCTAGATCCAGGGCCTGGTGTTTTCTGGTGAGACGAATTGTCCCTCTCCTGGACAGGGAGGTTTCTGTATACCTTCTTTTCCCTCCCTCTCATTCAGAGAGTTCTGCTCAGATTGCAGACAGAGGAGGCCAGAATGATTCTGGTGGCTCGTCTTTGGCCTTGACAAATTTGGTATCCACTGCTGCAGCAATTGGCCATGGACCCTCCCATGCAGTTGTCTCTCTCCACACACTTGTTCTCTCAAGAGCAGGGGACACTAGTCTATCCTGCTCTGACGTCTCTTCACTTACACACCTGGCTCCTGCAGTCTTATCAGAGGAGAGGTTAGGAGTGTCAAGCAGGGAGGCAGTGGTTTTGGTGACAGCGAGGAAACCCTCCACTAGGGCATCTTATGCTTTGAAGTGGAAGCATTTCTGCCTTTGGGCAACAGCATGTGCCCTATATCCCTTGGATTGTCCGGTCAAGCATGTGCTAGACTGCCGTCTCCACCTCTTGGACCTGGGCTTAAGTTATTCGTCCATTAAGGAGCACCTGTGTGCTTTATCAGCATATCATGCACCATATGGGGAGAAGACTCTGGCACAGCTTAATAATAATAATAAGCTTTACTTTTTAGGCGCCTTTCAAATACCAAGGCACCTTACAAATTAAAATCACAAATCAGACATCAACAACACATCTTGTAAAATCGATAGTATCATTCCATCAGTCACCAAATGCCTGTTGCCATGAAAAGGTTTTCAAAGCTTGCTTAACTCCCTGCACAGTTGCACACTCCCGTAACTGATGGGGTAGAGAATTCCAAAGGGCTGGAGCTGTGTACATAAATGTCCGCGCCCCAGAAGATTTCAAACATACCCTTGGAATCTCTGGCAACCCCTCATCGGCTGAGCGGAGCGATTGCCCGGGGCAGTAAGGAACCACAAGCTCTTTCAGGTAGTCCGGGCCCAGTCCATGTAGGGCTTTAAAAGTCAGAAGACTGACTTTAAAGGTGATCCACCACTGTACAGGCAGCCAGCGCAGTCCATGCAGCACCGGCGAAATATGACAGGTCCGAGACTATCCCGTCAAAAGCCGGGCTGCCGCGTTCTGCACCAGCTGCAAGCGGCAGATTTCCACCCCGGAAGCCCTAGGTAAAGGGAGTTGCAGTAGTCTAAGCACGAAGACACGAAGGCATGAACCAGAGTGAGAAGGTCGCTAGACGGAACCAGGTGCTTAATCCTGGAGATATTCCTTAGATGGTAACAGGAAGATTTGACAACAGCCGACACCTGTGAATGCAGGGTCAGCCCTTTATCAAAAATTACCCCCAGGTTACGCACCCACTCAGAGGTCAGGAGTGATAAGTCCCCGAGAACTAGTCCAGAGGGCAAACCAACCCCCAGCCTCCCTATCCAGCGACCTGGGTCCACAACCAGCACCTCAGTTTTTCCTGAGTTCACCTTCAACCTGGAATCCATCCACTCCTGGATTTCTGCTAGACAGTTATTAAAGACAGAGAGAGCTCCATCCTGGTCAGATGCGAAAGAAAGGTAGAGCTGGGTATCTTCAGCATAGCAGTGAAACCTCAGCCCATACCTTCTTACAGTGTGTCCGAGGGGCAGCATATACACCACAAACAACATGGGGACAACATTGAACCCTGAGGAACCCCACATAACAGAGAAACTGCGTTCGAGGAATAAACCCCAGAAAACTCTGAGTTCTTCCTGTGAGGAATGATGTAAACCGTCCAAGGACTGTACCCGACAGTTCACAGATGAATCTCAGATGATTCAGCAGTACCCCATGGTCCACGGTGTCAGAAACTGATGAGAGATCCAGAAGAACCAAGATGGAATGACTCTTCTGGTCTCTAGCCATCAGGAGATCATTGAGCACCCAAACCAGCGCTGTCTCTGTACTATGTCTCTTTCGAAATCCAGACTGGAGGGGCTCATAGATGTCATGGATGGTCAAATGGTCCTCCAGCTGTGCGGCCACTACTTTCTCAATCGCCTTCCCTAAAAAGGGAAGGTTAGAGATTGGTCTGTAGTTTGCATGGCAGTCTGGGTCCAAAGAAGCTTTCTTCAAGAGTGGTGTCACCACCGCCTCTTTCAGGGAGCTAGGAAACTCACCTGTTTCCAAAGAACACCAGACTATCCATGCTAGGACAGGACCGATAGAATCCATACAACCCAAAATCAGGGAAGTTGGTCCTGGGTCCAAACTACAGCACATAGGGCGCACACTCTGGACAATCCGCATGACATCCATGAACTCCGGACAGTCGAAGGTACTCCAGGAAAACTGAGGAGCAGTGGCCTCATGCTGATCCAAAGCAACACCCATAGAGTGTGCTGGTTGGAGTACCGCCCTGATGTCAGCCATCTTAGATGCAAAGAATCGAGCAAGTTCATCGCACTCTACATGCAAAAAGGCTTTACGAACTTGTAGACAAGCTGGGTTGCACAGTCTGTCCACAGGTCGAAACAGCTGAGCTGGTCGATTCTGAGCGACTGCAATCTCCCCGGACAGGAACTCTCCCTTCTTACGGAAGATTGCAGATTGATAGACTAGATAATAGCCCATCAATCTAAGGTGGTCGGCATCTAGGGCAGATTTCTAGCAGCAACGCTCTAACCTTCGTCCTAGTCTCCGCATCTCCCTCAGAGTCGCATCAAACCATGGTGATCGGGAGTGAAGGGAGAGTGGACGAACACGGACTGGAACAATGACATGCAGGGCCGCCGAAATGGCCAGGTTATAGGCCATCATGAGGGTCTCTGGGTCACTGTTTGCTACTGGGAGGGACGATGGGTCAAGCACCGCTGCTAGGCTTGAGAACTTACATCCCGTAAAGGGCGGTACCTGACCATCTCCATAGGGGTAGGCCTATAAAGGGGGTGCTAAAACTAAACCCCACAGTGTGTGATCGGACCACCCAACTGGTTCCACCCCCAAGTCAGAGGCTTCGATCCCCAGGAGGAAGACCAAGTCAAGGGAGTGACCGTGTTTATGAGTAGCAGTGGTAACAATCTGTGTTAGACCCAGAGATGTCATTAACTGGAGGAAGTGTTGTCCAAATTGCGAGAGTTCATTGTCGTTCCAGACACTGAAGTCGCCCAGGACCATCAGCCTGGGCGACTCGAATGCCAAGTCAACAGTGAAGTCCGCAACTTCCTGAAAGAATCGCTTCTCATCTCCGGGTAGACGGTAGATGAGGGCAGTCCGACAACCAACCTGCTACTACGGTACACTCGAATGACTCGGGTCTTCCCCAACTGGTACACTCGTGAGGTTAAGTTCTGGTCTTAACACAGACTGCAACTGCAACCCCCCACTATCTAGTCTTTGGCGTGTATCAACGAGTACCCAGCCAGCGTACAGCCTCAGGATGGGGCCAGAGTTCTCGGCCCAACCAGGTCTCAGATGCATGCCAGGTCCACCGTTTCAACAAGATCTGCACTAATTGCAGTCTTGTTTTTAATGGACCTGGCACTGCATAACACCACCCGAGTTGGATGAACCTCTCGGGCCGCCCAATCTACCTGCCTACCACAATTAGTAGTGTCCTTGGGTTTGGAAACCAGACATGGAGGACCACGATCTGGGTTCCATTTCACCCCAGGGCATCTTCTGGATTTCATCACCCCGATGTGGTGGCCCTCCTCATTCACCCTCCGCTGTTTGCACCCCCCACTCCCCTCCCTCCCTTGCGCACAGTACCTAGCGCTCTACAGCGTTGGTAAGTTGTAAACTGAAGGGGCAGAGGGCACGAAGAACAGAGGGTGAACAGCGCACAACCATGGAGGCAGGTCTCCTACACATTTACATATACCAATTATATACTACTTAACACACAAAATACTTAAAAAAAAAAAAAAAAATATATAAAAAATCTAATTAAAATCAAACAAATATCCTCCCAACCCAAACAAATAAATAAACCCAACTAAATAAATCAACCAACAAAAATTTCACCTCCCCAGGGCCCTCTCACAGCCACAGGAGGGTGAAAAAACAGTATTACACTGAAATACAATAACTAAAAATATAAAAGGGGAGAACAGTTATCTAAGTCCCATTAGTTCTCTCACCACCAACAGGGCTCAAAAAAACTTCTCAGGTGCTTACACCACTGAGCAGAAATAAAATACCCTTAATAATTTCTCCCAAGATAAAACCAATATTCCCTAGTCCTCAGGTGCTCTCACTGCCAGAGTCTGGAAAAGACTATTTGACACTCTCACTTGCCAACAAGGGAAAAGAAGATTGAAAGTCTGTCCATGGCTAAATATAAGAGACAAATTCCAATGATCCTCTTCACTCTGAAATCAGGGGGGTAAGCCCCAAAATTCTGAACAGGTGGCCAGCCCTAAACTGTGGCAGGTACCACAGGTCCCCGTTGGAACACACCAATTGATAGGTCCCACGGAGATCCCTAGCGATAGTGCTCCAACCACTGTCTCCCTGGCCTCTCAGAGCCCAAACCCCCGTCCTGCCACAGATGCACGGCCTACCCAACAGATCAGGCTCCACTTCACCTGGCCCAAATGTGTGCAAGACCTTTCATGCAGGTGTACTGCATATCAACCTCCCAGGAGGGACCCTGTCCTCCGTGGATTTACTTTTTTTTTTTTTCCTCGAGAAGCTCACCCTGCCTCCCTTTCCGAACCAGCCGCGACCTGTAAGCTGTGCTTTCTTTAGTGGAAATCAGTATTTTTAAATCTTACTTTGAGTGGGAGCTCTTGCAGCAGGCTATAACATTAGGACTAACGCCGCAGACCTTAGGACCCACCGGAAAAATTCTTAGCTAGCAGAATCCAGCAGGGACCGCCCCCTGACATCAGCTCCACCCTGACATCGGTCACGGTGCATAAGGAGGTGGAGCTCGGCTCCACCTCAGTTCTTTCTCCGCCGTGACCTGCTCACGTTGGGGAAGTTCCTTTGCTGTCAGAGCAGTTGTCAGCAAAAACTGGATTTTTTTCTCGGATTTTAACCGTTCTTCTTTCCTTTTTTGACTTCAGTGCGGCGTATGTCATCCCCATCATCGGTATCCTCCTCCAGACCGAAGGGGAACAAGTGCAATTGTGGCCGCCAGATACCATCCAAAGACGGCCACTCCAAATGCATCTTCTGCCTGGGTCCAGACCACTACAGTGCGGCCTACAGCACTTGTAGAGGCTTCACCAGCAGGACTAGAATTCGACGCCTGAAAGCCTTAAAAGCTTACCTCCTAGAAAAGCAATTAGATGTCCTGCACACCTCGGGGGACAAGGGTAAACACTGGGACAAGCCCCATAAGTGTTCCCGGGACAAGGACCGTGGCCGGTCCCATTATCGTCCGTTCCTCACCCCCCCAGAAAAGCCTCTTCATCCTCTGGCTCAGGAGAACATCGCAAGTACCTCAAGAAGCAGAGTCCTTCTGCCAAAAAGATGACACCAGTCAAGGTAGGACCATCCGGTGAAAAACAAGCGAAGCCTTAGGTGGAGCCAATTCATGTGACCAAGGCCTCTTCGGCACAAGCCTCTGCCCTGCCCAAGTAGGCCTCAAATGCTCCGGCTTCAAACAAGCCGATGGGTGGTACAGACACCGCCTCCGGTGAAACTGACGCCTGTGGAGATTCCTCCTGTGGAAGACACTCCGAGGGGAAGGCGTCCCCGCTAACATTCCGGCAACCTCCAGATCTTCCACTCCACAGGGCTCTTCAAGGGACTCCCCCACTCATGTCCTCCCGGATCCTCCGGATTACCTGGTCCCTTCCCGGGAACAGCAGCAGCTGTTTTTAGCAAAGAAGAGCTGTAAGAGCTCTTCTTCTTTTGGTGGAGTCAGGTTACGAAAGAGGAGACTCTACCGAAGCTGGACCCGACACTGGTTCCCAACTGGCTGGACAACCCTGAACCCGAGGGCCTTCCCGCTCCTTCTCTGCAGAAGACCCCCAAGCGGCGCTACCTCGCCCGTCTTTGAAGGTTCATTCCTAGTCCGAGGACCGTCGTCGGCACCCTTTTCGAACGGGCAGCCGTCGTCGGTCCTGGTCTCAGCCCAGGAGCCAATCCTGCTCTCCCAGGCGGGCCTGCTCCCGCTCCCGACACCAGTCCTCTCGTTGCTCCATCGGTCCCACAGCCGTCGCCGGTCCTAAGATCAATGTCGGTCTGGTAGCTACCGACGCTCGAGCGGGCGGAATCCTAGACACAGCTCAGGCTATTTTAAGCCTAGTAGCAGGTTGTTTTGTTCTTCTTCTGCTTCCTCATCCCTCTCGGGGGGGGGTTGGGGTTCCCCGGGGAAGAAGGACCAACCCCGCTCACCTCCTGAAGATCTGACTTTTATGGATGTCATGAGGCACCTCCAGGCCTCCAGTAAATGGGAGACGGAGGACCTGGATCCGGAACGCCGTCAACTGGCCCATTACCTGAGGCAAAAGGAGCCCAAGCCTCTGGTGGTGCCTCCTTTAGTGGACACCTTCCAAGATCTTACCAGGATAACTTGGAAGCATCCAGCCACAGTCTCGGCTGTTCCAAAGAAGTCAATTAGGCTGTATAGAGCCCCGAGGGATGAGCCTTGCCTGGCGGAACCCCCTCAGGTGGACTCATCGGTCATTACAGCTGCTTACGACAAGTCTAAGCAGCCTAAGCACCTAAGCTTCCAGCCTCCTGACCCAGAATCCCACTACTTGGACCAGGTGGGCAAGAAGGTCTACTCTGCCTCCACCTGCTTCATTAGATCCTTTAACTTCCTCATGCATATGGTCCAGTACCAGACTGCGTTGTGGGAGCGAGGGCAGGAGCTAGCCAGTGCCTTGCCAGACTCCACACAAAAGACGAAGCTTCTGGACGTATTAAAATCGGGCTCGGACGTAGGTATGTATGTTCTCCGTGCCTCATATGACACTGCAGATACGGCGGCCAGAGCTGCAGTGGCAGGTGTCTGCCTTCAGCGCCATACCTGGTTGAGAGTCTCAGGTTTTCACCAGGATTTGCAGTCCAGAATCCGGGACCTCCCGTTCCAGGGTTCCGTCCTTTTTGGGCAGGAGACAGAGTCTCTTATCTCTCGTCTCCAGGAGTCAGACAAATCTATCTGGTCTGTCAGGCAGATGTACAGAGGGGACCAGAAACGAGCGAGATGACAGCCATTTCATAAGCCCTCAGGTGTTCAAGCCCGTGGAAACCAACAGGGCCAGAGAGGTGGCTTCAGAAGGAAAGCCGGCAACCAGCAACCTGGAGGTGCTCCTTTTTGAGGCCCCAAGTCCTCCCAAGCCTCTCTGCCCACTCCCAGCTCCACCCAGTGACTCCCTCCCATCCTCACCCTCCTCTGGAGGAGGCAGTAGGGGGGGTCACTTCTCCCTTCACCTGAAGGGTTGGAGCTCTATTACAGCGGACCAGTGGGTCCTAGACATTATAAGGAGGGGACATACGCTGGAGTTCACCAAAATTCCCCCAGACACTCCACCAAGGTCCTCAAGATATCCTCCTCCTTCTCACATACCTCTTATAGAAGGAGAGATTCAGGCCCTCTTGCAAAAAAGGGCGATAGAACCAGTTCCTCTGCAGCAGCAGAGAAAGGGATATCACTCCCATTTTTCCTTTTTTCTTTTTTGCAAATAACTTTATTTTATAACAAATAACAATACAATAAAAGACCCCCGCCAAAGGCAATAACTCCCTTTACAAACTTCCATACTGTAGATTATCATAGTTGTCACATATTAAAAACAGAAATAAAAGGGATGCCTCCCAACCCAACCACCCTTCCACCCCCGACCATGACAGCATTCCTTTAAACCAGGCGACAGAGAGAGAGAACCTAATAATATAGACCAGAGTGAGTTAGCAACCTTTACATTAGTAACCAAAGCAATTATAAATTGCTTAGACCTTAAAACAAAAAATGATCGACTCCAAGTGTCTCCAGAGGGGAAAGAGACTATACCTTTCGGTCCAGAATGGTCCCAGATATCAGTGTAGGGAGAGGGGAATATACTAGGCATATCAGGATAAATAGCCTGTCCAAAGAGGGGAGGAATCCTACCCTACTAATAACCATACTTGACCTTCAAAATCCTCGAAAGGTTATCCCAGTACTTATTAAATTTTTTAGTTGAATTGAGAAAATTTGCTACGGACCTCTCTGCATTTAAGGCACCAAGAAACTCATCCCACCATTCCTTATGGGAAGGAGATCTATCAGTGTGTGCCAGTAACGGAGAAGGAGGAGTTTTGCTACCAGAACCACCAGGGCCACTCTGATACTTCTGAGCCAATGTAGGTATATGAGAAAACTTACCAAAAATACAGACATCGCATTAAAGTAGTCCAAATGTTAACATAAGGGCCTATCCATAGCTTCACTAACTCCCAGAGTTTAACTGTTTGAGGACATTCCATAATTTGTGATAGGTGGTACTAGCAGGTTACCACACATCTTGCATTCTGAGATTAAGGTTATATATACGGAGAGTTTAGCCGAGAGGTAGAGATTATGCAGAAGGTTAAATTGTAGACCCCTTAATCTATCTTGTTTGACATATACATATAGGTCCTAATCAAACTCACGCTAGTCTTCTCAGACCAACTCATCGAGAGGTTTGCCTCCCAGTAATAAGGTATTGGGGAGATGTTAGTGTCCTCTTGGCTATAATTGCTTTATATAATTTAGAGACTGGTTTACCAGATAACGCCAAGTCCTCATTTTCCTTAGAAACTCCCCTGCTTCAACCGATCCTTTGGTACCCTTAGGAGGAACTAATGCATCTATGAATCTGATACAAGCGTAATCGCTCATTGGGTTCCACCTTGAGCCCCTCCACCAATACAGAGGCCGAAATAACTGAGCCTTCTGAAGTGAAATCAGCTATCTTTGGATTAACGGGGAAATTACCTACACATCTCCTTATCGACTGTTTCCCGACCAGAAGGTTAGGGTTCTTTAGGATGGGCTGCATTACATCTTTTGCATATGGGATACACAGAAACTAATATAGCTGGTGGAGAGCCTTATATCCCACCCACCGGGAATCTCTTACTTTGGCAGGAACTTTTGACCACGGGATGTACAGGCAGGCTTCAAGGTCTAAATTAACACTATGTGCTACTACCTATCCAGCTTAAGCCCTCCGGGCTACTTCCCCGCCTGACACCCATAAGACTACCCTAGCTACATGGTTGGCCAGATAGTAAATATAGAAGTCCGAGTTGCAAACCCCTACCATTCTTGAACGGTGAGTTTGCTATAAGCCCCATGTGGAGGTTTCCCCTTCCATAAAAAATCGGTACATTATTTGTAAATCGGATTAAAGAAGGACCTGGGAAGGTATAGATTAAGGTTATACAGGGGGTAAAATATTTTTGGTAGGATCATCATTTTGATTGTATTTATTCTCTCCCAGAAAGATAATGGAAGCTTTGACCACCTTTCCAGGTTCTCCTTGACCGACCCAAATAAAGGTTTAAAATTTAAGTCTACCAGATCAGTTAAGTCCTTGGAAATTTGAATTCCTAAATACTGCAGAGACTTAGGCTGCCATTGTAGGCCCAAGGATGCACACCAACTTTGTTGCAGGAAGGGAGAGTGGATAAACCATAGTTTTACTTTTGTTCAAATTATAACCAAATTTTTACTAAAATCCAAATAATTTGAAACACACGGGAAGTGAATTCCAGGTGTTGCGAAGATGTAGAAGTATATCATCAGCAAAGGCTGACAACTTATACTCCGACCTCCCTATGCAAATCCCTTGAACTTGCTTGTCATTATTAATAACCCTGATTAAAGGTTCCAAATACAAATTGAACAGATAGGGGGAGAGGGGACATCCCTGACGTGTGCCTCGTAGTAGGGGAAAAGCAGCTGAGATCAAGTTATTGCATTGAATCCTTGCTGAGGGACATGTATAAAGAACCCGAATAAAGTCCAAAAATTTCTCTGGAAAGCCAAATTTAGATAATACCTGAAACATAAAATTCCACTCCACCCTATCAAAAGCTTTCTCTGCATCCAAGGACACCAGAGATGCTTCCATATCTGGGCTCGAGGATGCAGAGATTATATAAACAGTTTTCTAAAATGGTCCCCTGACAACGGCCTGCATCTGAAACTAACCTGCTCTGGGCTCACTAGGTCCAACCACTTGTGATTTGATACGAGTGGCCAAAATCTGGCATAAATCTTAATATCGATGTTTAATAGTGAGATTGGCCTATAGTTACCCACCAGATCTAATGGTTTACCCGGTTTAGGTAGTAAAATATCTCGCTTCAAAAGGGATGTGTCTTTGATCCCGTGCTCCCGCCAAAACCAAAAAGTTGCTGTAATAACGGTATCAAAAGATCTTTGAACGACTTAAAGAAAAGGGCTGTAAAGCCATCCGGCCCCGGGGCTTTATCTATCTTTAGAGCGTCAATAGCTTCAACAATCTCTTTTTGAGAGAAGGGAGCCGCCAGCCTCTGACTACTCTCTTCCGAGAGTGAGGGGAAAGGAATACTTCCCAAAAACTCCTTTAAATGCTTTCAAGATGCTTTATTTCCGTACAATCAGAGAAGTATGTAACTGCTTCACGCACTCAGACCCAGTATTGGTATATAGCCACGCCTAGACCCAATTTTAAGTACTAACCCCCCCAGCTTGCTCTCTCTTATCCCCCTGTCTTATCAACACTAGGCCCATCCATCCCCTTATTCTTCCTTTCCCAACCTCGGATAGGAGCTCACTACCCTAGGTTGTGACATTCTACCATGCCCGTGCTATAGCATTCAATCCAGGGGCTCACACATACTCCTTTTTCTCCAGCCACCTTCTCTACATCCAGCTTTTACTCAACTCCTTTCTGTGCACCGTGCCCTCCTAGCCTTTCTCCACCTACTTCCTCCCTCTCTTCCCCTACCTTCACCTCTACCTGGTGTATATTTTATTTTATTTTTTCTTCCTTACTTCCTCCTGCAACCTTAGATAACCTGCTTTATCTTCCTATAGACACTTCTATGTATGTAAATACGTGTAATCTGTACAATATCTGTATAATTCATGTACATATGAACTTCTTTTCTTCCTCTCTGTAAAGAGCATTATCTGTATTGCCTTGTAAATACCTGTGTTGACCTGTATATACAATTGTTCATGCTCCACCCAGGTCCATCTTGCAAATGAGCTTCTGCTCAACGATGAACGCCTGGTTAAATAAAGACTTGATTGATTGATTGATTGATTGATCATAGTGTTCCTGTCCGAAGAAGGGGGCATATTAGAGTATAAGTTTTTGTAAAAGTCAAAAAAGATTCCTAGTATGCCCTCTGGGTCGGAAACTGTATTGTTAGTCTCAGGGTGTTTCAGCCCTGCCACACTCTTAGCTGTTGCCCTCTGCTTCAACTGCCAAGCAAGAATTCTTCCAGCTTTACTACCTTGTCCTATATATAAGGCCTTTAGTTTAGAAGCTCGATTCTCAACCCCTTCCCGTAACGTGATCGCGCATCAAGCCCTGAGTGTAGCTAATTCTTGATCGTGATCGGTAGATCTCACATCTGATCCCAGCAGCTCTAGGGCTCTATTTTTCTAAACAGTTGGATAGAAGACGCGGCCCTATTCTTTTTATGAACTGATGCTAGTCTAATTAGCTCGCCTCTCCACACGGGTTTCAGGGCTTCACCATGTCTGGTCCACCGCATTGATAGAGCCCCAATTAGATGTAATTGCAAAGGACATGAAGGAGCGAAAATGACCTAGCAATTTGGGATCCTTCAATAAAGATTCATTTAAAGACCATGAGTAAGATCTAGGTGGAGCAGACAGTGGATGGCATCAAAAACCTATGGGTGAGTGATCCGAGATTACCCGACTCTATAGTGACTTGAAAATGAAGGAAAGAACCTGGTAGCTAATCAGGAAAAATCAATCCGAGAATAGCTTCTGTGAACAGGGGAGTAGAATGTGAATTCTTTGGCGGTGGGATTAAACATTCTCCACGGATCCGTTAGACCCAAGGAGGAGGTTAACTCAGCCAACGCCCTCTGGGATGGAGACAGGCCTGCAGCTCTGCACCACGAACGATCAATACGATTGGACTGTACCTGATTCCAGTCTCCTCCTAAAATAACGGGGCTATCTGCAAGGGGAGCTATTAATACAGCCAGCTGGGTAAAGAAGGAGGGTGACTCCTGATTCGGGCCATAAATAGACCCCAGCACTATGCTAATTCCCCCAACTTCCCTGAGACTATGATATATCTACCGTTGGGGTCAGAAAAAATCTCTGCGGGAAAAAGGGGACTCCTTTTGCCACCAAAATGGCTACCCTCTTTTGCTAGAGGAGATCCCTGCTCCAAATACCTGACCTACCCACCTTTTCCTAAATGATGGAGCTGCTCTTGGGGTATATGAGTTTTTGAAGAAAACAATTGATTGATCCAGGTGTGCTAGATGATTTAGAATAACGATTTTTTCTTATTATCCTTCCCCTTTTATATTCCAAGAAATAATATTCAGGTTGCTAACCATATGATATTTCAACAACAAAAATAGGATCATTTGGAAGCTGCCTGCACCCACCTAATATCCTCCGCATTCCCACCCTTAAAAAGGACACCTAATAGAAACTTCCTTATCCCCATCCCAACCTCCCTAAGCACCAACCTCCCCTACGGCCGACTCCATAACCACTGGACCATGAGCGTGCACCAGTATGAGCCCCACCCCCACCCGTGGCCAAATGAGAATAAGTATCACATCCGAGAACTTAGACAAAATTATGTAAACCCCTGACTAAAGCGCTGCCCCTAAAGGTATATTAACGGTAACCTTGAGAGAAAAAGATAATAGATCCACCCTGTAATGCCCTTTACACTCGTGAGATACTGGTATCAGAGTAGATCTCATTGAGGGGCCATAATAGCTGACACCACTGATGATACAATCGAATGCCTGCCCCAAATTGCAAAAGGAAACCTGAAAACCCAGAACTACGTGTAGCAGTTCTAAGAAGGAAATGTTGAGAGTCCCTCATGTACCCAGTTGATATGTTAACCAGATATTTTATCATAACGAGTAATACCCATAACGAAATGTCCAAACAATACAAATCTCAGTACTGGGACTGGCCCTAAAATAAATCACCTCCAGAAGTCCTGGATATTAACTGAAAGAGAAAAAGACTGGGGCATGCAGTAACTCGTATATGTTTACAACGGTTGCCACCCTACAATGTTTAATAGAAAACATATTATTGGGGCAACCCTCCATATAAAATATATATTCCCCAGTTCGTTAACAATTTAATGTCCATGGAAAGGGTCCATATATAACTACAACGAATGCAGCTTCAGCACACTAAAATAATAGCAGTCTCTCCTTGATCATTTGCTAATAGAAGGCAGAGTAAGAAAATGTCCCGACTGCAGATCTATTCCATTTCTGGGAATAAATCAGGCATCATCTTGCTAAAATGTTTTAAGGACTCTCCGAGTGTCAAATCGCTTTGGCCCATCCTTGAAGAAGATTTCCAGCCTAAGCCGGGTACAACATACGGTGTTTGACTCCTGCGGCCCACAATTTGGATGTATGTGGCCGAAGTTGCCTTGTGTATGTATTTTCAGCTGCTAGATCGAAAACCACCGAAGCTTCTTGCCCTCCCATAAAATTGCAGGTAGTTTCCTCGCCTCCTTCAAGATATGCTCCCGATCGAGGAAATTGAGGAGCTTGAAAATTAGAGGCCTGGGGGCTCTGTCGAAGGTGGTTTTGCCCTTAAGGCCCGATGGCCCCTTTCGATGATGTATTCTGGCCCATTAGCCGAGGGCCCGACTGTTTTCTTTAAAAATTTCTGCAAGAACAGAATTGTATTCGGGCCTTCCTCGCCCTCTGGAAGTCCTAAAAGGACCAAATTGTTGCGGCGATTCCTTTCCTCAAGATCGTCGAGACGGTCTTCTAATTTAGCCACTGCTCTCCTGCACTCGACCATGGCTGGGCCGAGGTTTATCAGTGCTTCTTTCCAGCGACTTGAATTCGGGCTTCGGCATCAGTGACTCTCCTAGCAAGCTGCGTTAGTGCAGGTTTGAATTCTGCCACATCTTCTATTAATTTAAAGAGGGCTCCTTAATTGTTGAGAGTTCACGTATACTGGTAGGGGTTAGTTAAGTCCTGAGAAACTGGTGGGGACGAGCTGCGTCTAGGCCGTTTTGCTTCGAGCTCCTGCGGGGTTTCTTCCATCTCGTGCCCGACCTCCGAAAGGCGTTAAATACAGTAAATCGCTACTATTAGAAAGGGTTTAGCTTAATAAACTGCGCTAGAATGTGGAAAATAACGTTAATTGTAACACCGGAGCGGGGAGAGTCTCAAAGCAGCTGCTATTCCTCCAGGCGCATCACGTGACCCCCCTCCCATTTTTTCTTAGTTCCAAAAAAGATAGAAGATCTTCAGCCCATCCTAGACCTCCGCTCCTTAAACCACTATATAGAGTACCGAAGGTTCAGCTTGGTGACCCTTCCAGGTCTTATTCATCTGCTGCACCAGGGAGACTGGCTCTGCTCCCTAGACATGCAAGATGTGTACATGCACATCGGGGGCCCCCCCCCCCACAGGAAGTACCTGAGGTTCCACTTCCAGGGGGAGCATTATCTGTTTTGGGTTCTTCTGTTCAGCCTCTCCTCGATTCTTCACCAAATGTTTGGCAGTGGTAGCTGCAGCTCTAAGGCGCCAGGGGCATTACGTCTTCCCTTATCACGTCGATTGGCTGCTTTCGGCCCCGTCAAGGACGCGCCTCTTTCAGGCTCTCAGAGACACCTATACTCTGCTCCGAGAGGTGGGAATCACCCTGGACCTTCCAAAGTCTTCCCCGGAGCCTAGCCAAAGACTCATCTTCATAGGGACGGTCCTGGACTGGGTCCAGGGCATGGCTTTTCTACCTCCAGAGAGGGGCGATCTCCTACGAGAGATAGCTGAATCAGTCCTAGTAACCCCTCAGGTCTAGGCCAGGATCTTCCTCAGACTTCTGGGGCATATGGCGGCGGCCATCCCTGTCACTCCTTTGGCCCGCCTCCACATGAGAATCCCACAGTGGATGCTCAGGGTGCGATGGGATCAATGCTCAGACGACCTAGACCACATGGTCAGAGTCGCAGAGCTGGTCAAGAGGACACTATGTTGGTGGCTGGACCCTCTTAATCTAGAGAAAGGGTCCCTTTCCATCAGGAGTCCCCAAATCAGACCTTAATGACAGATGCATCAGATTTGGGATGGGGGGCGCACCTAGGGGCCCACCAGATGCAAGGGGTCTGGACCCAAGAGGAGTGCGACCTCCGCATCAGTGTCATGGAGATGCGAGCGGTCCTCAGTGCACTGCATGCCTTCCAAGAGGACCTTGTCCCAGGCGCTCTCCTAGTTCAGATGGACAAAAGGGCGGTCGTCTTTTACATCAACAAGCAAGGGGGAACGCACTCATACCTCCTATGCAGGGAGGCGATGAGAGTCTGGTACTGGGCACTGGAGCGTCACATCTCTCTGTCCGTAGTGCACATTCCCGGCGTTCTAAACAACTTGGCAGACAGCCTAAGCAGGTCTCAATCCAAGGCGCATGAGTGGGAGTTACTACAATCTGTAGCGGGCCAGCTCTTCGACACATGGGATTGTCTAGAGCTGGACCTCTTTGCGTCTCCACGCAGTGCCAAACTGCCAATTTTCTGCTCACGAGAGCTCTCGCCTGGTGCTTTCTGGTCAGATGCATTGTCCCTTTGTTGGGCAGGGAGGTTTCTTTACGCCTTCCCTCTCATTCAGAGAGTACTATTGAAGATACAGGCCAAGGAGGCTCGGATGATTCTAATCGCCCCATTGTGGCCTCGGCAGATTTGGTTCCCACTACTTCAGTGGTTGTCCTCGGAACCTCCAGTTCTGCTGCCAATATGCTCGCAGTTGCTGTCCCTGGATTGGGGCACGCTGATCCATCCAGATCTCGGGTCTTTGCACCTTCTTGCTTGGCTCCTGCAGACATAGCAAAATCAAGGTATGGGGTCTCCCAGGTGGTGGCGGATGTCCTCGTCTCGGCGAGGAAGCCTTCTGCTCACTCCACTGTATGCTATGAAGTGGAAGCGTTTCTGCTTATGGGCGTCGTCTCACCGTCTGGACCCCCTTACCTGTCCGGTGAACTCAGCATTGTAGTATCTCCTCTCCTTATACCAACAAGGCTTGAGCTACTCTTCAATAAAGGGGCACATGTGGGCCATTTCTGCATATCATGTCCTCTTGGGGGATAGAACCTAACCCAACCGGATGTGGCCCACACCTTTTTATGGAGTATTGTGCATATGAGACCTCCCATTAGGGATCCTATCCCTCCCTGGGACCTCCTGTTTGTGTTGGAGAAGCTCACTGTCCCCCCTTTTGAGCCACCGGCAAATTGTGAGCTGTGTTATCTTTCTTGGAAGGTTAGTTTTTTAGTAGCTGTTACCTCAGCTCGAAGAGTTTCCGATCTCCAGGCTCTGATGTGTAAAGAGCCTTATTTGGTTTTTCACAGGGAAAGGGTTTCCCTTCGAACAAAAACTAAGTTCCTTCCCAAAGTGGTCTCGGAGTTGACCCTCAACCAGTCGGTTGACCTTCCAGTTTATTTTTCTTCTCCTTCCAATAGGGGAGAAGCTCTTCTTTTTTTTTTTTTTTTAAACTCAAGTTTATTGACATCAAATGGGTACAAATACATTCATCTTTTGTCAGGCTTTCCATTCACAATCATTCTATTTCAGTTACTTTATAGTGTCATAATTCATTATCACTTTTCAGTACATGTTATTTATCAATAAGTCCATGTTTCCTCAACCCATCCTCCACGTTCTCTCCCCCCCTCCCTCAGTTATTTCTGGCTGCATTCAGAGAGGATGTTGAGCATGTGTCTTCAAGAGGAGCCACCTTCTCCATCTCCTTATATATAAATTTATTTTCTGATTTACTTTGTATGTTATCTCCTCCATGTCATTAATCTCTTGTACTATAGCGATCCAGCTCTGAATTTCTGGTGGGTTCAGCCTTCGCCAAAGGCGGGTTATGCTTTTATGTGCAGCCACAATTAATATAGCCCACAGGTATAGAGTGTCGGCGGAGCCAAGGCCCTGGGGGGGGACTCCCAAAATTAGGTTGGAAAAGTCTAGAGTCTGTGTCAAGGAGAAAACTTCTCGCAGGGTGTTACAGATCCCGTCCCAATAGCTCTTTATCCCCGGACACCCCCAGAAAACATGTAGGTATGTCGCCCTCTCCTCTCCGCATTGTCTCCAGCATTCTGGGGTCTGCGCTGGGTTTCTTTTATGCAAGGCAGAGGGGGCGAGAAAGAAGCGGGCTTTCACTTTCCATTCAAAGTCCTGCCAATAAGGCGAATTTGTGGTCTTAGTGGAAACGTGGAAAGCCCTGAGCCAGTCTTCCTCTTTTATGTTAACCCCCCCTCCTCCCTCCACCTGACTTTCATTTTATTTAGGGGGTCTCTTTTCATCTGTGATAAAGCCCTGTATAACTTTGAGATGAGACCCTTTTGTAACTGTCCTGACCGGATTTCACAAATACAGTCTAGGAGAGGGGCTGCTTTAGATGACGTATGATCCCTCTTCTGGCACCAGTCTATATAGGCCCTGATTTGTAGAAACCGAAAATGGTCTCTGTTTTCTAGTCCATAAGTGTCTTTAAGTGTGGCAAAATCTAGGATCTGCTCTCCCTGCAACAGTTGATCCGGTAGACCAAGCCTCGCCGCCCATATCCTATAGGTATGATCCAGCCTTGCCGGTAGGAAACTGGGACCAGGCTATTCTGATCAGTGACCAGACTGACCGCCTCAGCCCGTACTTCTGCCAGATTCTATGTACAGCAGTTATAGTGCTCCTCACAGGCGAAAGCGGGTGGGGGGGTGGTATGCCCAGCCTACTCCGTGGCATTAATGCTCTTACATCTAATGGGACTGCACCCTCTGTCTCCCCCAATTCAATTGTTTTCCAATTTGAGTCAAAATTAGGGGTGGACCAGATCAGTGCCATCCTTAATTGAGCA
Source organism: Neoceratodus forsteri (assembly GCA_016271365.2). Taxonomy (NCBI): domain Eukaryota; kingdom Metazoa; phylum Chordata; order Ceratodontiformes; family Ceratodontidae; genus Neoceratodus; species Neoceratodus forsteri. Next base: position 650,256,592 of record CM057458.1, read on the forward strand.
GCCAGATAGTAGTCTTCCAAATCTGGCAATTATCTGCCCCCCACCCTCCTATGCGCCTGGAGGATCTTAAGGTTAATCCTGGGGTTTCTTTCCATTCCAAACAAAGCTAGTTATTAACCTGTTCCATTTCAGGAATTGAAGTTTACTAATAAATATGGGAAGGCATTGAAATAAATAAAGAAATCTGGGGAGAATATTCATTGTAACTATGTGAATTTTAGAATACATTGGGAGACTAATCAAGGTCCACCTCTCAAAATCTTTCTTGATCTGATCTATCAGGGGTTTATAATTAGCCTCAAAGAGGCTGGAAGGGCTTCTAGTTATAACCGCCCCTAGGTACTTCATTCTTTCAGAATCCCATTTTAATCGGGAATAGTTTACACATCTCCCTAGATGGGGTATAGTTAAAACAGAGTACCTCTGTCTTAGATTTATTCAGAGAGTATCCTGCATGCCCCCCAAACTCCTCGAGAATCGACCAGACTGCGGGAATGGATGTTTCTGGGTTTGCCACTGTGAGGAGTACGTCGTCCACGTAAAGTGATATTCTCCTTTCCTCCCTCCTACCTCAACGCCCTTTATGGTCTCCACTCAACGAATAGCCTCCGCTAGAGGTTCAATGTATAATGCAAAAAGCAGTTGCGACAGGGGGCAGCCTTGCCTGGTCCCCCTACCCAGCCCGAACCTTTCTGAGAGATTTCCATTCACTCGGATGTATGCTTGTGGGTTAGTGTATAGAGCTTTTATGCCCTCTATAAATGGACGTGGAAAATCCATGGCCTCTAAGACCATGAACAAAAAGCTCCATGAGACTTTATCAAAAGCCTTCTCTGCATCAAGGCTCATAAGGCACGCCGATGTACGGGTCCGATGTATTGCGTCGATGGTGTCTATAGCAGAGCGGACACTATCTGCGGCTTGTCGTCCAGAGACAAATCCTGTTTGGTCCATGTTAATGAGGCCTGGGAGTTGTGTGTTTAGTCTGGATGCAATGATTGAGGTTAGAATTTTGTAATCGACATTAAGCAGCGATATAGGCCTATATGACTCACATTTTGTTGGATCTTTATTCTCTTTATGAATTAAAGAGATTGTGGCATATTGCCAGGAGGGTGGACCGGGAGCTCCCTCCTCCCAAACAGCAGAGTATACCTCCCTCAGGAGAGGGGACACCTCTATTTTGAAGGATTTATAAAATTCAGCACTGCTTAATACATAGATACATAGATGCATAGATACATAGACAGTGTCGGCAGATAAGGGCCTATGGCCCACCTAGTCTGCCCATTTGAGCTTGTAAGTTCAGTTTGTTTTCCTAGAAGTCTATTTCCCCTTACCCCTGACCTCTAGAATTCCTTTATGTCTATCCCATGCATTCTTAAATCCCGTGATTGTTTCAGCCCCCACCACTTCCTCTGGCAGGGTGTTCCACTTGTCCACCACCCGTTCTGTGAAGAAATTCTCATGTTTCCTCTGAATCGTCCTCCTCCAACTTCATCCCATGCCCTCTAGTCCTGAAACATCTTTTCGCTTTAAAAATAGTGTTTTCCTGCACCCTGTTCCTCCCTGTAAGATACTTGTATGTCTCTATCATATCCCCTCTCCCTCCTCTCCTCCAGGGAGTACATGTTCAGTTCCTTCAACCTGTCTTCATAGGACTTGTGATGCAACCCATGCACCATCTTTGTTGCCCTCCTCTGAACCTTCTCTACCCTGTCTATGTCCTTACGTAGGTATGGTCTCCAGAACTGTACACTGTACTCCAGATGGGGCCTCACTAGTGTCTTGTATAGCGGAATTATGACCTCCTTTTCCTGCTGGTGATGCCCCTGCCTATACATCCCAGCATCTTATTTGCTTTACCTGATGCCTTGTCACACTGTTTCCCTATTCCTGAGGTCATCAGAGATGACAACCCCAAGATCCCTTTCCTGCTTGGTGCATGCTATATCCTCACCCCCCAACTGATATATTGTGCCAGGGTTTTTGTGCCCCATATGCATTATCTTGCACTTCTTTGCATTGAATTTCAACTGCCAAACCCTTGACCATTCTTCTAGTTTCTGCAGGTCCCTTCTCATTCTGTCTACACCCTCTGGTGTGTCTACTCTGTTACAGAGCTTTGTGTCATCAGCGAACAGTGAAATTCTGCCTTCTATATCCTGTGCAATGTCACTGATGAAGATGTTGAATAGGACCGTCCCAGCACTGATCCCTGTACCCCACTGGTCACTCTTCCTCTGTGGAGTGACAGCCATTTACCACCACCCTCTGTGTCCTGCCACCCAGCCAGTTACCTACCCACCACACTACTGTCCTGCCCACACCTATATTCCCCAGTTTGTGTAATAGTCTTCTATGTGGCACAGTGTCAAAGGCCTTGCTGAAGTCCAGATAGGCCATGTCCACTGCCCTCCCCTGATCCACCTCCCTAGTCACCCAGTCAAAAAATTCAATGAGGTTGGTCTGACATGACCTCCCCCTGGTGAAACCATGCTGCCTTGGGTCCTGTAGTCCATTGAGAACCAGATGTTCCACCATGCGTTCAAAATTTCCTGTTGGGAAATTGGTCTAGTTAAGGACCGGCCCGCCTCCTCCGTCAGAGTGGGGAGCGAGAGGGATGACAGGAACTTTAGTCTGTCTGCTGGGGGAGATTCTCCGGGGGCCTGATAGAGCTTGCTAAAATATGAAACAAAAGCATCTGATATCTCAGTTAATTTGGTACCTATCTTATTAGTATTCGGTATCTTTATTTTGGTGATGGCTGAGTTGGCCTGGTGCCTCCTTAGTCTAAAGGCCAGTAGTTTTGTTGCTCGTGGACCTCCCTCATAAAATCTTTGTTTCAGGTAGTGTAAGGATTTTTCTATCTCTGCCTTTTGTAAAGCTTCCATCTCCATCTTTTTAACTTTAAGTTCCCTGTCTCTGTTTTTTTCCCATCTAAGCTTTTGACTATCCTCCAAATGTTTAATCTGTTGCAGGAGTTCTTGTTGTTTTTGCTTACCTTCTCTCTTTCTTGTGGATGCTATTGCAATAATCCTTCCCCTAATCGTGGCTTTAACAGTGTCCCACGTTATCTGCGGGGGAATCCCCCCCTTATTATTCTCCTGTAGGGTTCTAGCGATGTGCTGCTTAATGTCTTGGACTACATTCTTATTTTGGAGGAGGGAGCCATTCAGTCTCCAATGTGTCTTTTTTTTTGGGAGAGAGAAATCTACTTCTATGAATATCGGATCATGGTCAGACAGTGTGCATGTCCCCACCCAAATCTCCGCAAACCCTGTAAGACACTGTGAGTAGGTGAGAAAGATATCCAGTCTGGAGAACACTTTAAATCTGGGAGAGTAACAGGTATACTCCTTTGTCCTGGGATACCTTTCTCTCCAAATATCCCCCAGCCCAATCTGTTCTAGGATTTTCTTAACAGAATTGGCTTTCCTAGCCTCTGGTGTAGGAATTTGGGATGTAGTGTCCAAGGCCCTGTTAAAAATTAGATTCCAGTCCCCCCCCCCCCGGACCAGCATCCCCTCCGCCTTTTCAGCAACCAGGTGAACCAAGGAGGAGTAAACCGAAAGCGGTGACCCTGGAGGTGCGTAGACATTTACCAGGGTGACCTTAGTGTCCTGTATTCTGCCAGTCACTATTATATATCTGGCGTTTTGTCTTGCACCACCTCCCCAACCTCAAAGGGAAGGGAAGCAGCAATTAAGATTGCAACTCCCCTCTTTCTCCCCTTTCGGAGGGAGGAGTGGAACACCTGTGGGAACCTCTTAGACTTTAACTTCATTATTTCCTGTGGAGAGAGGTGTGTCTCCTGGAGGAAGTTAACCCCACAGTCTTGTTGTACTAAATATTTCATTAGCCTTCTCCTTTTTATTGGGCTTGTGCAGCCATTTATGTTGAAAGATAAGACTCTAGTAAGCTGATTACTCATAAAACTTGTTCATGTTTTGCCATTCTTTTCTACTTCGTTTTATCTTCTTAGGTGACTCTAGCCTGAAATCCTTAAATCCATTAATAAAATCGTTACCCAATGAATTAATCACTTTACACCATAAGTGAACTCTTAAACTTTGCAGCTCATCCTCTGTAACATGTTGCTTAAATTCAACGCTTAATAACCAAATAAAACCACAACTTTTCAGCACTAAGCAGGTGCAAAAACTCTCCTTCTCGTCTAAGCAAATTAAATTTTGTTGTCTTCCTAGGTTTAGCTGGGTATGTCCCAGCTTAGGTGCCATAGCTTCTAGAGCCACCAATAGGGAACTCAGTGTTACCAAGTGAAACCCCATTAGTCCTAGGGAAATCCCTCTAGTAGGACTTGGCATCATAGTCACCTTACTCCATTAGAAGGCTATGATCCGCCCCTCCCCCATTGCGACTGTTTATTTAATCTATGTTATATCAGTGTTAGCCAATCTTTCCCTCTTATTCCCCCCTCTCTCCTCCTTTGTTTTTATGCCATGAGAGACAGCTACAGTACTACCATAGTTACTTCCTGTAGTGGCTTGTTGGGTCTCAAGATCTCAGGTTACAGCATGTTGCTTTAAGGGGTCTAGGATAGGTTGTTTGTTTCCCTTAGTTTTCAATTAGTATTTAAGCATCTAGTAAAATGCTCTCCACCCCCAAGGTCAAACATGCCATTGAGCTAAACTTATCTGTAGATCCTTGTTGTCTTAGCCTTAGCTGGATTCAGCCTGGATTGTCATTATATGTTATCCCTGCTAAGGTAATGTCTCTCCTCTGGATCAAAGGAGACTTGCCCACACTCCCGAGTCCCAGCACCCCCTCCTCCCAGACCCCGGAGTTACTTTCGTTTTTCCCTCTACACCTTCTCTTAGTTTCTGCATTTACTACTAGCTTTCAGGTATTAAGCAATTTCACAGTCATATATGGTTCTCTCTTCTCCTTTCAGCCTTCTTTCCCCTCAATGGGCGAGGTGGAGGGTGTTGTAATCAGATTCTAGTTTGTCTCCAAATTTCGAGATGTCCAGGGTGGGGGCAGGGGGCCACAAGAGATCCAGGGCAGGCAGCAGGCACAGCAGAAGAGAGGCACAGCGGGAGCAAAAAAAAAAAAACATTTCTCCACCATTTCCGGGTGTATTCAAGAGCCCGTTCCCTCCGTTTGATCAGAGTCTAAGCCCCCGTTCAGGTGCTGTGCCCTTTTGTTCACTGTAAGCGGGTCTCCTTATTTCTGAAGCAGCGATGAGATATCCGATCTCAGATTTGAAGTAGGGGCTCTCCTCGATGATCCAGGAAGCTTCGCACCCCCCTGGGCCACCATCCACGCAGATGCCATCAGGTCTCTTTCCAGTTTATCTTTATGCAAGGTGGGCACTGGTATTGATATTGACTCAAGATATTGCGAGGCAGCGAACAGATCTGGGAAAATCTTTGTGCCTTTATCTGTGGCTGTCTTCAAACGCGCAGGAAAGAGGACTTGGGCTTTAATGGACTTAGCTCGCAATGCTTTCATTATGGGCTAAAGAGCTCGTCGAGCTTCCTGCACTGTAGTGGTATAATCGTTGTCCAGTGAAATTCTGTGTCCCCGGTAATTAAGCTGACCTTGTTGCCAGGCATTGCGCAGGACCTCTTCTTTAGTTTGGTAGTAGGTAAACGGGCTATTATTGGCCTGGGTCTCGATTAGGATCCCGAGGCCTCGAGCTAAGGAGCGTGCGACGGTCCATTGAGAGGTCCAAATCCTCCGGATTTTAACACTTCTGAATTATTTCTTTTAACAGAGTTCCAGTGTCCCCATATTTGTCCTCCATACCTTCCGGGATACCATAAAACCTCACATTTTGTCGTCGGACCGCCTTCCAGGTCATCTATCCTCCGGTCAGCTCCCTATCCTCAGTAAGCAGGTACAATAGTAAACAATCTTGTCTGTCTGATTGATCTGACGTCTGTGCGAGAGCTAATTCCAGCTGCCCTGTTCTGTGATCTCGTTGCCCAACTCTGCTCTGAGGTCCGTTAGTTTTGATCAATATTTCGGACCGCTTTGTGCTGTCTGCATAATAGTTTGGATGAGCTCATTTGGTAGGCCTGAGTCATGCTGTACGGAGGTCTGGGGGCCGTCTGCTGTCGGGGGCGTCTCCGCCTGGTCTTCTTGTTCCAACTGGATCATTCCTCTTAATTTTTGTACCGGAGTATTCAGCCCCTTGTTAGCTCTCATTCTAGTTGTTTTGGCAGGGGAAGGCATCGGTTTTCAGGGCGATGGCTGTGGATTTTGTTCGCGATGGGGCTGGAGCCAGCAGATCAAGCTGCCATAGGTCCGATGACGTCACCGGAAGTCGGGAGAAGCTCTTCTTCACACACTGGACGTTCACTGGGTGCGGAGGTACTACCTCAAGCGCACAGCTACATACCATAAATCGCAGCAACTGTTCGTGGCCTTCGTGCCACAGCACTTGGGCAAACTGGTGTCTAAACAGACGATTTCTAAGTAGCTTGTCCACTGAATTGTGTTTTGCTATGAGAAGCACAACAAACCCTTTCCGGGCCTGGTTAGGGGTCACTCCACCAAGGGAGTCCCGTGCTTCTTTTGCCACCTTGAAGAATGTCTCTATAAGAGACGTCTGTGCGGCAGCCACCTGAAATTCTGTGCACACATTTGTGAAGCACTATAGCCTAGACATTGCATCCAGATACCGTGCCAGTTTTGGCCTGGCAGTACTTCAGGGACTCCTGTCCTGACTTGCTGTGTTGCCAGCTTTATTACCATCCTTTCTCCTTCTGGAGTAAGGCGCCTCCTTGGCGCGGGACTGCTTGGGATTCAGTCCTAGTGGTTATAGCCTGCTGCAAGAGCTCCCACTTGAAGTAAGATACTACAGTTACGTAAGAACTTACTGTAACAGTAGATCTTAGAGAGGAGCTCTTGCAGCAGGCGCTGCTTTCTGCTCTCCATCCCCCAGGTGAGGTGTTCAGCATATCATCTACAGGCTTCACTTCTTTCTCGTGTTAGGGCCCGTTCGCGGGTCTTGGCGGGGGAACTGGAGCGGAGCCGGGGTCTGCCCCTTATGTACCATGACTGACATCGGGGTGGAGCTGACGTCAGGGGGTGGTCCCTGCTGGGTACTGCTAGCTAAGAATTTTTCCGGTGGGTCCTAAGGCCTGCGGTGTTGGTCCTAATGGTTATAGCCTGCTGCAAGATCTCCTCTCGAAGATCTACTGTTACAGTAAGTTCTTACGTAACTATACTTTACTGTTGCTTCCGCTTGAAGGGTTTCCGAGCTTCAGACCCTTATGTGTAAGGAGCCTTATCTTGTGTTTCATAGGGACAGGGTGGCCCTGCATACGAATCTCAAATTTTTGCCAAAAGTGGTGTCTGAATTGAAGTTGAACCAGGACATCCAACTTCTAGTTTATTTTCCAGAGTTCTCCAATAAAGGAGAAGCTTTGTTGCATACTCTGGATGTTCATAAGAGTTTTGCGTTATTATCTTAACAGAACCAGTTCCTTAAGGAAGACGGACCAGTTGTTCATCTACTTTGCTCACAGAAAGACAGGGGCTCCTGTCACCAAGCAGACACTAACCCGTTGGTTAGTACACTGCATTTCTCTTTGTTACCAGCATCATGGTAAGCCCTTGTTGGGATCGGTCAAGGGTCACTCCACCAGGGCTATGGCTACCTCCTTTGCCTCTTTGAGGAATGTTTCCTTGGCAGATCTCTGTGGTGCCGCAACTTGGAGCACAGTCCACACCTTCATTAGGCATTACAGCCCGGATATTGCCTTCTAGAAGGACAGCAGGATTTGGACTAGCTGTCCTTCAGGGCCTACTCTCTTGAGGTTTTTCAGCTGTTTGTTCTTCTCCCCCCTTCTGTCAGACCTGGGCCTATTTTTGGGTACTGCTTGGGACTCAGTCCTAATGGTAATACCTGCTCACCTCGAAGTCAGATAGTACAGTTACGTAAGAACTTACCGTAACAGTAGATCTTCGAGAGCAGCTCTTGCAGCAGGTGGCTTTCCCACCCACCATCCCACAGGAACTACTGTTGTTACCCTTCTTTAGGGTAAGGGAGATCCTGCTCAGTTCTCCATTTACTTCAGCCGTGTCTCCGGTGGGAAAACTGAGATGGCGCCGGGGGACCGCCCCCTTTATACCACGTCTGACGTCATGCAGAGCTGACGTCGGGGGTGGTCCCCCTGCCTCAGACTGCTAGCTACAAGATTTTTCCATGGGGTCCTAACGCCTGGTGGCATTAGTACTAATGGTAATACCTGCCGCAAGAGCTCCTCTCGAAGATCTACTGTTTTGGTAAGTTCTTGCATAATTGTACTTTTTGTTACCGTTCCATCATGTCTGGTTGTCGGGACAAGAAGAGATCCAAGAAAACGGGTCGGCCCCCTATGCGTTGGTGTCCCTGCGGCTGACAGATTTCCATGACCGACCAACATGGTGTGTCTCGCCTGTCTTGGTCCCCAGCATGATATGGACACTTGCGCTGCCTGCGTCTTGCTGGACCTTCGAGTTTTGGAGCACCACCGTTAAAGGTCGGCAGGGTCCCGCTCGACGCTTTGGGAGGCGCCGTCACTGCTACCGGTCCAAGCACAGAGATTCTCTACCCTACCTCAAGGTCTCTTCCCGGGCCTATATGGTCTGGTGAAGAGGGGGCCTCCTTCTCTTCCAGCCTTGCCATGGAGGAGGTCCATACTCCGGTGACAGAGGGCCAATCTGACCCCATTCGGGGCCGGGAGCACTGCCTTGGCAGTCACCTCCTCGGAGGTGCAGGCTTCCCCATTGTCGGGGCCCACGGCTTCGGGTCCCAGCGTGGGGTGTTCCTCGGCACTGCCCATCTGTGCCGTCTTGGATCCCGGAGCTGCGCGTGTCGCTAGTGATCGGGACGGGCTCACAGCGCCGTGACTAGGATCCCTCCGGGCCATAACCGGAGCCCTTCTATAATTGTCTCCTTCAAGGAGGAGGATTTGAGGCAGATCCAGATTGGCTGCCTGACTCTTCGGAGTCAGAGGGTTCCCCGCGACCCAGCACTGTTGCGTCTCCCCAGGTGCCCCCTCCAGCGGCTCAGGTGACTGGGGTTTGTGCAGATCTCCCAGCCACCCCTGACTTGGGAGGCCAGCTGCGACCTTCCGGTCCCTCTGCTGCTGGAGTGGCAATCGGGTTCCTGAGTAAGGGAGTGGCTACTGTCTCCGATGCCATTCCCCCTTTCAGAATCAAGATTGAGCCCCCTCCTCCTGAGGCCCTCTCCGGGGGTTGTGGAGTTGAGAGAGCCCTTGGCACAGGGGTCGAGAAAGAGGGCTTCCCCCGAGTCCTCAGGGTTGAGGATGAGGGGCAAGGGACTGCGGCATACTTTCGTGATCGGTCGGGGGAGGAGCCGTAGTGCTGAGCCCTTTGTTCTCCCTTTGGGTTCTCCCATGAGATCCCTCTGGGTAGGGCTGGGGTCCGCCCTTCTGGATCCATGCGGCCCTAGTCCCCCTCATAGAGTAGCTTACCCTACATGGTTAAGCCCTCACCATTTCAATTTCTAGGGTAGGACGGTGAATCTACAGACCTGCGGTTTTCCTCTAATGCCAGGCTTTCCTGTGGATCACGCTAGCCCTGGCAGAGGCACGTCACATCAGGTGACAGGCTCGTCCATGCATCTGCTCCCAGCTCCCCTTTTCCCATGCCACGTTGGGCCTTTGGGCCCTTTGACCTGTGATCAGTTCAGGTCTCAGGCATTTCCCCCCGCCACAGCCAGAGTCTGGTTTGTCAAGCTCCTCGACCTCCTCCACTGAGGAAGATAAGCCTTCTGTCCACCTGTCCTCAGACACTGATCAAGCCCAGTATCATTGCTGCCTGTCGAGGTTGGTTAGGAACTTGCACATCTCCCGCTACAGTAGGGACAATACTGGGCATGTGACGCAGGCCTTCCGATGCGAATATGGGGTGCACAATTTGGTAGTCCCGTCCTGGCCGGTTCCCTTCCGGCAAGTGTCGTACAGTGCCTGGCAGTGTCCATATTCCCAGGAACCAGCCCCTGTGGACTGCTGCAGGAGGTATTGTGCAACCAACGGGTCTCCAGGCGCCTTGTCTCATCCACTTTCTGGACTGACATGGCTGGAAACCCATTTCGGGCTGTGACTCCTAGTCCTCGATAGGCCCCCCGAGACTGATTCTCGAGAGCTGTATCGGATGGGGCGAAGAGTGTTCTCTTCAGCTCGGAGCCTTTTGGCAATTATCTCACATCAGGTGCACCACACTGCCTACAACAGGCATCTGTGGGTGATGCTGGGACATTCCCTAGCATTGCTGCCTGATTCGGAGGCTACCCAGCAAGCCATTGCCCTTGCCGCTGTAGGCCTGGAGTTGGCGAGGCACCAATCAAGGGCGTCGTATGACACCAATGAGGTCACTTCCCGGCTTACGGGGACAGCGATCTGCATTATGTGGATGGCATGGCTTCACCTGTTGAGGTTGTCACCTTTGGCCCGGCGCAGGATATTGGCCTCCTCCTTCCAGGGGACCCATCTGTTTTCCCACAGAATGAGACGGGAGCTTCAGGGGTGCCTTCCTTCCCCTAAGGTTCAGGGGACCCAGTCTCACTCTAAGTCCCAGCCTTGAACCGGCTAGTGGAGGTTCCCCCTCCCCCCCCGTTCTCTCCGGGGGGGGGACTGAGGGATGTTTTCCCTCAGGGTTATTGGACCCACTTCATGGATGCTCTGAACGCAGCCACCAGTGATGAATGGTGAAGACTGACACGGGTAAGATATGAAAATTACGTATGTACCATAATTCTTGATCTTCCTGTGTATCTTCACCATTCATCACTGTATCCCTCCCACGTCCCCCCTTGAGGCCTCCATCCCTGAGACATCCATCTCCCTTCTACCCTGAGCCCCCACCCCCCTCCTCTTGGAATTCTCCCAACATTGTCGGTGGGGAGGGGTGTCTGTGGGGTGGGGTCTAGGTTCGAGTGAGTCTCAGACTCTTCGGGGTTCTACTTCCTGGGGGAGCCTCCTCTTCTGGACAACCTGCTTGACCCACTCTCTGGGTCAGCCAGTCTGAGGAGGTGCCTCGGGCCTCCCAGGATGCCCTTACCCTTCCTCCATATGTCATTTTTGTTCTCTCCCCGAACCCTTGGTGTTTCGGGAGTAAGGGGAGCGAGAACTGTGACAGTCCTCGATCTGTTGGGATTGATCCTGGGGGGGTGGCCTCTCCCCAAACTCTTTTGGCACAGCCTCCTTTCGTCTTGTGCTCCCACTCAACCTTTGAGGGCTCAGCGGTAAAATCTTGCAGCTCTGCTGCATTCTTGCTTCAGAGCACTTAGGCCTCAGCTCACAGCTCTCACCAGGGTTCTACTCTGGAGTCCCTCCACAGCTGCCCCTGTTGTTTGGGGACCAAAGGCCACCCCCCCATCCCATACCTCCTTCTTTCCTCTCTCTTCCTCCTTTCTCCCTTCTTCTCATTTGGTCATTCAGGGACTGTAGCCTCCTGGTCCACAACCCTCAGGCTCCTCCTCTTTCCAGCCTTCTCATCGGCGTACTCTTTTTCAGTTAATTCCTTCCCTTTTACTTTCTCTTTGGCTCCCTTGCCCCACCCTTGTTTCTCTTTACTTTCTTCTACTGCCTCTCCTTCGTGCAGAACTGAGGTGGAGAAGGAGCTAACGGCCATTATTGGTCAACGCAGCGACACCGTGTATTACGTCGACCTGCGGCTGCTTCAGCGTGCATCTGCCCTCCTCTCCCAAAAAAAGTCTGCCACACGGTGCCTGTCTCCAGCAGACGACTGCCAGTGATGAATGGTGAAGATACACAGGAAGATCAAGAATTACGGTAGGTACGTAATTTTCATTTTTGGGCAAGATGTGAAAAATTACATCTGTACTGTTCATAAGGAGGTGTGAAAAAATGGTAATGTTAAAAATCTGGAGTGAAAATATGAAAAAGTGGTGAAGTTACAAGCATGCCTAGAAATTGTGTAACACAGTCATTTTTTTGGAATTTGTTCACCAAATTTTCAACATGGCCTTTTGAGGACCTCCCCTCATGAACAGTGGCTCAGTGATTTCGTTAATCTGTCCCAAAAGTTGATTTTGCACAGCAACTGCGCCATTCTGCGCCACAGGTGTGAAAACACGTTTCAGGCAGGATGCAAAAAATGATACCTGTACTATTCACAAGGAAGTGTGAAAAAATGGCAATGTTGGAAATTTAGAGTGAAAATATGTAAAAGGCGCAGTTTCGAGTGTGCGTGCAAACTGCGCATGCTTTTCATTAACCTCAGTCATTTTTGGGTTTTCACCAAACTTGCAACACAGACTTTTTGGGACCCCACCTCATGAACAGTTTCATTGATCGGTCCTGAAAGGTGATTCCGCACAGCAACCGTGAAGTCACCTTTTGGGACCGAGAAATGAAAATGAGTGTCAGTGGTCACGAGGTGGGGGCCCAAGAGCCCCATGTTGAAAATTTGGGGCCAAAACTCCAAAACATTTGAAACCCCCCATTGATTGCCATTATAGGGCTTACCGAGATTTTCTTCAGTTTGCAGTCAGCTTTTGAAGAGTACAGATGTGTTTCTGGTCCACAGAAGATCGCAGCGCCGGACCTCCGAAGGTAGGTATGGGATGAGGGGGAGGTGGGGTGCGCAGAGGGAGGGTCAGGAAGGGGGGAAGGGGGCTGCCAGGACAACGAGGAACCATTTTCTTTTTTACAGGTAAAAAAAACAAAAAAAAACATTGGGACAGTTTTCTTCTTTTACAGGTGTAATTTTATGAAAAATAGATTTCGGCACACTGGTGGGCTCAGTGTGCTAGACTAGTGGAAAGGGGGATCAATGCTGACCCAGGGATTGGGCACCACGAGGTCAGCTGAATAAAAGGGGCAGGGGGATATCTGACAACCGGGAGTGGGTATCCCGGTGTCAGAAATACATAATATTTACTTTGGCACACTGGGGTGGGCACCCAGTGTGCCACAGTAAAAGGGGGGGCATGCCGACACAGGACTTGGGCACCCCATTGCCAGCAAAAGATAGCTTGGGGGGGCATGCCGACACGGGGCTTGGGCACCCCGATATCTGCTTTGGTGCGGAACGTGTGGTAGGCGGCAGAGGCCGCCAATTATGTAAAGCCACATGGCTCATTTTTTATTTCACCAGGAAAGGCATACTGAGTTGCTTGTAAGTCCAGCCATGCGCATTACTGTGCACTGTAATGCGCATTGCTTGAATGTTCCTGGTTGCCGGGAAAGGGTGGGGGAGGAAGAGATCTGCCGCTGAAATGACAAAACTGTCTGTGATTGGAGCAGTAGATTTCTTTCAGGTCCGGCGCTCGCTCTAAAACTGCCATCATTGGCAGCTTCCCCATTGATTGGTGGCCGAGGGACACACCCCTGAAACAGGGATCGACAAATTTCAAAATGGCATGCTAGTCCCGGGCAACTGGTCTGGTCAAAAATGGTAGTCCCAGAGTTCCGAGTGGTAGTCCAATACGCTTATATGAAAATTTTAACCAAACATCTGTAGAAATAAATTACATGGTGTGTCTGGGGTTGTACTGTTGTATTAGGATGGATGTAGATGTAGAAGAACTGTGTAACTCGAGAAAAACAATATTGAGTGACTGACTCTCCATCCAGTTCCTTTCCTTTCTAATACGGCAGGTCCAGGGTGGGACCGGTGTACCGTGTGTAGGGGTACCGTACCCCGTACCAGATTTTGGGATGCCAAAAAGAGGACACCTAGTTCCCCGATGAGCCCTGGTGCCACTGCCAGACCCCGAGTAAACAGGTTTAAAATCTCCACTTCCTTCCTTCACAGCTCATATACAAGGGGAGGTCCGTACGGTAGGAGAAGAGACTGAGAGTAAAAAAAATTATAAAAAATAATAATAATACAACAGGATATTGAATTGAAGGTACATGAAGAATATTTGGCAGCTGGGAAAGAGGACATGTGCTCGTAAAAGAGGACATCTGGTGGTGACCCTAACTAACCATGTGTGCATGCAGGGCAGGCTGAAGTCTGTTTCAGAAGAGACTGGATAATTGTAGTGAAATGAAACCAAGGCCATCAATCAACAAGCCATTCTGTGAATATAGCATGACTGTCACATCAAGGGTAGACTGACTAGAGATTGGGAAGACAGGGAAGATGATGATGGAGCACTATTAGGAGTACTTGCATCGGATCATCATCACTCATCAGGAGAAGAACGAGCATGTAGCGACACCACCAGCAGTAGATGTAGCAGCAGTAGCAGCAGCATGCCCATGAACATGTCTAGTTCCTGGACCACAGAGCAGCCAGTGGTTAATTGCAGGATCAGGATTAAATTCATGCAGTTCAGGACCTTCTACCGCTATCTGCAGGAGAGACTGTAGTGTGTCATCAGAAAGCCGTGTCCGTATTTTTGTTTTGATAAGGTTCTGGACAGAAAAAAACTCTTTCACACTTAGCAGTTGAGACACTCATAGTTATTAGTATTTCGACTAAGTCAAGAATAATGTGCCCAATCTGTGATGGTTTTTCTTTTAGTAATTTTGTGTAGACCTGCAAATAGGGCTTGTCAGCTGAAGATTTAAGCAGCGTTTTAAATGCAGCACTCTCAGACTTTATATGTTCCTGCTGCTCTTCCGTGAAAAAAATCAAAGTACTCAACCAGGTTTGCCGGTTCACAGGTCCCAAACACCGCTAATTGGTCTCTTGGCAGATCAAACTGCTTGAAATCTGAACAGCTGAACAATTTGAGAGGCACCTCTTGAGAAATTTTTAATCCTCTCGTCTATGTATGTTATCGCTGCATCTATTAAATTCTGCAATTGTGCATCTCTTACAAACTGACTTCTGGGCAGTTGCCTCTGAATGGGAAAGGAACAGTCCTCTCCTCCTCCTCCTCCCCTCCCTCTTTGACACAACATACTCCATCCATTTCTGTTCAGGTTTGTAATGGCTAAGGAAAGTTGCCATGTATTTCCCTGGTGATGTTTTCAGCTCCGTAAGCTGGAGTAGGCAGGTCTCAACAAGTTGTGGAACTTCCAGTATTACTATGTCATCTCTTTGAAACTGGAGTGACAGGTTTTTTAGTATTGGCAGGAAGTCTTGTAGTATATAGGGATTTTACAAACTGTACACTCTGTACTTCCTTTAAGAGGGCCTTTGTTCTAGAACCTTCATCACCAGCAGCAGAGGATGCATGTTCCAGGTGTTGAGCGACACTGGGTAGATTAACCTGAACTGCATGAACTGACTGTGACCTACTGGCATGCCATCTCACTTGTTTTATAGCACTAAAGTGAGCAAGATCAGTATCCATGACATTAGCAATTTCTTTTAGTTCTCTCATTTTTTTGGGACTGTAATGATAAAACTTAAATATTCCCTTGAGAGTACTTTCAAGCTTTGAGACAAATGTATTTTTTTTTACCACATCAAGAACTGCCAGCTCTAACTTATGGGCAACACAGTGCTTTGCAATTATTTGAGGACAGTGTTCCCGCAGCTTTGCTATGGTTCCTCTTCTTTCGCCCATCATGACACTGGCCCCATCAAAATTTGCTGAAACAAGGAATGGCCCTGGATTGTGAACATTTTGTAGGCTACTTAGGGGAAGATTTACTGACTCAAGTGCAGTCGTTATTGCGTGAAATACACCTTCTGCATGTGCATGTTCCAGTGGCACAGCTTGGATAAGCACTGTACGCACCTGTTTTGAGTTTGGGTCAACAAACCGTATGAAACATTTTCCCACTCAGTTATACTAGAATCTGTACTACCGTCAGCAAGAACTGTCACATATTTAACATCAGTAAGAGTCTGCATCTGGGTTTGGGATATAACTGCTGATATAGCACCACAGAAGTCCCTGGCTCGTTTATCATTGGTATAATTAGAACCAAGCGTTATCCCATTTCTTTCTTGCAGTTCACAGAGCCACTCCATGTCCGAGAAAGGGCATAGATTTCTGGCAATGGAATATGCTGTGTTGAACAGGCGTTGCATCTTGACCTTAGTGCCCTGATCCAACTGCGTAAATGCTTGATACAGTGGGGACTCAGTGATATCAAAATGTACCACCGCTGACCACTGTCCGCAATATGTTGATTCATGCACAGCAAATGTGGATTGGACTTGTCATGAGCACGAACTGACTCAATTCGAAAAGTATTTGAGCCAGTGGCAAAACATTAGGTTTCTTTGAAAAGGCTGGTACTGCAATGGTTGGATATTTTTGCACACAGTGCAATACATCAGTTCTTTTTTTCATCATATCTCAGCCAGTTATAAATGGTTAACCAATGCCTCTGAAACAATCGGACCCTTTTCTCCTGATCATATTTCTTATCTTTATTTGGCCTCTCTGGCCTCTCATCCTGCTCATGGAGCACTAAAGTACGTTTTTTAGAGAGTGGATGTAAACTTCAGTTAAGCCGTCACTGCTTAATTCAAGACACTGATGATCAGCAGTTATATCTCCTGACACAGATATAGGCTCATTGTCATTGTTACTACTCTTATCTGCACGAGACACACTGACAGAGGTGGATTGTGTTTCTGTTTCAGGTGGTGTATTGCTGCTGATGGAGTCTGCTGTTACTCATGAGGCTACTGACCAGAGAGAAAAAAGAGTCTGCTGTTTACTACTCCTACTCCTGTTCTGCATATTGGGTGGCACTTATTTTCTTCCCCCAATGATAATAAAATATATTTTATTAATTAGGTGTGTCTGTGTGAGTTTCTTTTTTGGGTGGACTGGACTGGTGCTGGACGGCTGGCCTAGTGGCCTGGCAGACAGTGATGACATCATGGACTGGCGGGAGCCAGAAGGATGAGGTGCTTATTTGCCTAGCCTTTTCAATAAAGGCGATGGATCTTTATTTACAAATGACCCTTCAGTTAAGTTGTGTTAATACTGGAACAACAAATGCACATTTGCACAGCAAAAGCAGTATAATGGCACACTCTTTTTTTTTTTTTTTTGTGGCTTCTAAGTTGTGAACAAACTGAACACTCATCAACAGATTCAAGAGGCTACAGCTGAAACTAATGGAGTGGTTTGGTTTCCCACTTTCTACAGCGTTCTCCTCCTCAGGCTCTCGCTCTCCAGTCTCTATTTTTTGTTTCTGGCAATAGCATGGGTAAGAAAACAGTTTTTGCCAGCTGCTTCCCCAATCACCAACCCTCCCCTGCCACACCTGCGATCTCAGCAACCTCCCACCAGTACCTCAGTCTCTCAAACTCTCTGAGTCCCTGACTTTTTTTATTTAAAAAAAAAAAATTAAAAAACAATGCTGAGGCAAGACAAGTACTGTAGTCTACAGTACTGCACACTGCACTTCAAGTCTCCTCTCTCTCTCCAAAACAACTGCAAAGTCTGCAAGTGCACACAATCCAGAAAGAAACCACGATTTAAGTGAACTGCTCTCTGGGAACACGCACACGCCCTTTCTGTAAAATGAGAGAGGTGTGTGTGTGTCTCAGATCGCTCCCGCCAAGTCTGCGCGGGAGCCAACTCGTCCAATGCGCGTCTTACCCCTCCGTGAGCCTCCCTTCCATTTGCTGCCACATATGCCCGTCTCTCTCGTCTCGGCTCCTCCTCTGTTGTCCTGCTTTCTTGGCACCCGCGCCGCGGCACTGTGACTACGCGTTCTGCACCCCCCCCGCTCACGTGACTGCTGCTCCGAGGGTCAGATGACCCAGTACTCCCTCCAGTATCGCGCGCGACAGCACACCCAGTGGCAAAAGCCGGCAATGCAGGCAAATTGGGCATTTTTTTTTTTTTTTAAATGCTTGTCCCCGGGCAACTGGCAATCTGAGGCAGCGCTTGTCCCTGGCTGGAAAGTTGTAGCCCGGGACGTCGGGCTATCCTATTTGTCGAACCCTGCCCTGAAAGCGTTCGCCGGATTGGCCAAACACTGCCACACCTCTGCAATACTCTACTCTCCTCAAAATGTTTTTTGTGCACTGCGCACGAATGCAAACATAAAAAAGGAAAAACAGATTAGTATGCGGAAAGCCTATTAGCAGGAGTAGAGACAGAGTTCCAGTGGTATGCAAGAGCTACAGGACGAGCGTAGCATTTTGGAGAAAAGGTGCAGTTTAAAGTAAAATTTAAAGAAAAAGTGAAAATAGAGCAATAAAAAAACTAGTGGAAATGGGACTAAGAAAGTCCGTTAGAAATAAAGAAGAGCAAGCAGTGAGGGTTTGGGTGTTCAGGTTTACCCTTCAGTGCCTATGTGGCCTTAATTAAAAAGGAACTGTCAGCACCCCAGAAGGAAAGCATCAGGACCTATGGGCCTTGATTTAGCAAAATCACACAAGTAAAGTGATTTTTTTTTTTTTTAGTCACTCATCTGTAATAATATTTATCTAGTTGATCCTGTGCCCCCCCCCCCGGGCCTTTTTTCTCCCAGACTTCCTGCAGCCAGCCCTCTGATGATGTGAATGACGGGCTAAGTTGCAGGGAACATCTATGTGCCTGTAGTCATATCGTAACATGTTTACATTACCGTTATTGATTAAGTGAGGAAAGTGCTTTCCTTCGCTGACTGATAATGACTCACCACTGTGACTTATATAGATTAGTAGGCTGGACATCCCTTACCTACATATGACAAAACAAACACAGCCCTTTGGACCTTCCAAGCCATCACTAAGAAGCTTTCCCCATATCTCTCTGACTGCCTCCACATATGTTCTTCTGGAAGATATGCCTTGAGAAGTCTTACTTACACATTTCTTGTTATTCCTAAAGCCTGAACTCGCTTTGTCAAATCGGCTTTCAGCCACTTCCTACCATCCTTGTGGAACAAGCTGCAGAAAACGCTTAGGATAACCTGCTCCTTTTTTTTTTTTGTAACTCTTTTTATGCTCTCCCACACCCTGGGCATCCTTCCTGGGTGTACCCTCGACAGTGGCCTCTACTCCCTTGCCTGAACCCTGCCGCTACTGACCAGAGGAACTCCCCCAACCATCCAGACAGGACCTAGCCTCCCGGTTCACCCCTCCAGGGCGGGCCTGTCCTTCCGTGATGGCTTTTATGTAATTAGAGAGGCCTACCTTGGGTGGTGGGTCGGCCGTGGAGTCCTTCGGTCACGGGGCCAACGGATGGGATGTGGGCCAAGTCCCTCATACCCCCATCATCTCTATGGCGTGTGGGAGGAATTTTTTCTGTGTTCTGTTCGCCTTGTGGAGCACGGCCAACAAGGCGGTGTGGTGCCGTAACTCCGCCCCAGGCATCTGCCACGTCGCTACGTTTGGCACCCCCCCCAGCCACCGCCAGAGGTCACTCAGTGAGTGGACCCACCCCTGAACCCTCCCCGAGAAGAGAGAGCAGTCCACCAGACGTTTGATCTCTTCCTTCCCCTGTCAAACCCCAGCAACCCGGGCTCGCTTCTGAACCCAGGTCGCCGGCGTGGCACAAGGTGTGGCATCCAGCTCCTCAACCCTCAGCTCTACCAGGCCGGCTAACTGCTCCGATTAAACTGGCCACCTTCAAGACATTGTTCACCTGAGCCTTTTCTGAGCCCTGTAACTGCAGGACCTAAGGCTTGATGTAACTGTCTCCCTCTGGCACGCCTCCTTCCTGTACAAACCTGCTGCCATCTTCTCTCTCCTCTTGCACTTATCACTCTATTGTTTCCACAATTCACATTATCTCCTCCTTCTCCATATCTAGCCATGCTAAGTGCTTTATTGTTATATTTTGCCTTATGTTCTTATATGCCATGTGTATTGCTGTATTGTATCTTATTAGTCCCTTCTCCTAGTTTGCCCCACTGTTTTGTCATTCTTTATATGTGCAGGTCCATCTTGTAAATTAGTTCTTCTCAACAGTGTTTCGCCTGGATAAATAAAGATTTTGATTGTTTGAATGTAAACGCGATAATGTGCAGTATACAAAAATAGCAGTTACAGTATGTCTACAGGCATACAGATGCCTGCCATGGCTTAGCCTGACATGCATGTCATCAGAGGGCTGGCTGCAGGGAATTCTCTGAGAACAAAATAAATAAAAGGTTTACAGACAAGTAAATGACTAAAAAAACATTCACCCTTACTTGGCGATTTTGCAAATTAGGACTTGTAGGTCTCGATGCTTCCCTTCTGGGAAACTGACAATTCCCCTTTAAATAATATAGCCCTAGTGGTCCAGTGGACTACTATAAGCCTTTGGGCATGTGCCCTGTTAAAATAGAGAAGGGTCAGAGGGCATGGAGGGGTCACATTGCAGTGTGGATGCAATATGTGCATTTGTAGTAAGTTGGATTCTGACATATCGGATAGCTGAGAATAACCACTGCTGTAGCAGCAGATCCCTGCCGTCCATGTGTATAGATGGGACCAGGTAATCTGCTTGAGTTTCGCTGGGATGGGAACAGAGATAAAATATACAGAAGGACTTCAAGGGGCCCACAAGGAAGTCTCTTGCTTGCAGCCTCACAGGGACTGCTACCAGAGGAAAATGAGGCCTTGTTTCATCTGGCTGCTCCTCTTAGGGTACCAGCAGTCTCCTCTTCTGGGTACAGTGTCCTGTAGATGAGTTTTTAAAGATGGGCTGTCATTGGAGGAAGCTTTTTGCTTTTGTGGTTCCCATCGGAGTGTACAAATATTCTTCCAGGACAGACCCAAAACTCCCCAGAAGTATACCGTAAATTAATGTGGAGGAACTGTGTCTGGAATGGGAGAATGCTGATATAATTGGAGTCATGCTGCTCTGGAGAACACTGTTTATACAAAAGCACAACACAGGGTGTTTGAAAAGCTTGCACTGGTGCTCGAAACTAGATAATAATCGGTTGGAAGGAAATAGGAAGGAGGGGAACTGGACTCAAAGCTAGAGCTTCAATTAAAGGACACTACGTGTGTGTACAGTTCTGTATGCACTCATTTTTAAATGTCCAATACAAATAACTGTCATTAAGACGCAACAGTAACATCTTCAGCAGTGACCCAGATGAAGCTTATAGCGCCATCGGGTGCAACAGACATGCTCCTTAACCCCAGGACGGGCACCAGTGTTGGGAAAGACGAGGCCAGTAGCACCATCAGGTGGAACAGACACTCTCCCTGACCCCAGGACAGGCAGCAGGGTCAGGAGTGACAAGGCCCACAGCACCATCAGGCGCAACAGACATGCTTCCGACCCCAGGACAGGCAGCGGGGTCGGGAGCGATGAGACCCATAGCACCATCAAGTGCAACAGATAGGTTCCCTGACCATAGGACAGGTAGCAGGGTCAGGAGCAAAGGGGGCCAGGAAATGGAACAGTGGAAACGCTGCCAGGTAGAGGGAAGAAGGGGATCGGTGGCATCAGATGGGGGGAGTTAAAGGAGGTGGGAGGACTGCAAAACACATGCCTTATACTGTAGAGGTTCTAGTGTTGGGGGAGGGAGAGCGGCTGGTCTAGGTTGAGCAAGGGGTCAGCATGGCTCTGTTGCTGAGGAAGGGGTCCGGCATGTCCAAGAGAGTGAGAGAGCATGCATGAATGCCACCAAAGCAGCTACACATGGACGTACTGCTTGAAGCTCCAACTCCATTCCCTTCAAGGTACTGTTCTGTATATTGGTCTGCTTTATGTGGTGGGGTTGGGGGATATGAGAGAGAGAGAGAAAGTGCCCAGTGATTCACACTGGTGTGCTTCAACTCTACCAGGTGGGTGGAGCAGAGAGCAAACAAAATGTTGTGCTTTTGGTATGGTCACGCCCTTTCAGATTCCTATTCTGTCTCCTCTTCCATTGCTATGCATCAGCATAGCTCTCGCCATGCAGCCCCAGCACACTGACCTATCAGGTTTGTCCTTTCTCTTACCATATGTCACTATAAATATTCTATGCCAGGACTTATGCTTTCTTGGGGAAAAGTAAAAATGGTAGGCTGCATCTTTGGTCTGTGTAGAACCACAGGCTTCAGATTATTAAAACACACACACACACACACACGCTCATAGTACAACTTGCTACAGCTATACACACACATATAGTGCCTACTTTATATTACTTCCCTCTCTGACGCACATTTTTACGGCTGCATAGCAAGAGTTATGCTGATGTATTGCAGTGATGTAGTAGAGAAAGGGTCTCTGGAAGCATGTGACCAGATTCTTAGCATGTGTCCTTCCACCAGTGGAGTTTAAGCATATGCGATCCTCTCCATTGACCACAGTGCTGTTCTTTTGTCTCTGGTCCCCCCGGTACTATTTTCTTGCTCCAAACTAACTTCCAGTTTAGTCAGCACAAAGTTGAAAGCTGTGAGTCATGCTGTGTCATAGAGTTCAAGTACAAAAAAAAAAGTATTAAAAAATAAAAACAAAGTCCTCTCCCTCCTGTGTGGCATTTCAGTTATGGCATGTCCCTCATAAAGAGGATAATTCATGTCTGGAAGCTCTGCAGTAACTCCCAGCATGTACTGTGAGCAGTGCTCAGACACCTTCTCTCCATGTCCCAGTGTGTCCCGTGAGCCATGCCCAGCTTGCCCTCTCTCACGGCAGCAGTGCTGGTTCAGTCAGTATGAAGGGGAAAGAGCTGTTATGTGGGCACGGAGCGCTAAGTGCAAAAATTAAAAAGTTTGCTTCCTCCCTCTCTCCCTCCCGTGCGGTATTTCAGTTATGAGATGTCCCTCATAAAGAGGGATAATTTAGATCTTCAAGCCCTACAGTGAGTCCCAGTGTGTACCGTGACCAGTACCTGGCTGCCTTCTCTCCCAGCCGTAGTGCATGTGTCCCTCCCATTAGGGTATAAAGTCCTGCAAGCCCTGTAGTGAGTACCAATGTGTACAGTGAGATGTGCCCGGTCACCCTCTCTCCTGTGTCCCATGATTCATGCCTGGCCCTCTCGTGTGTCCTGTGAGGCAGCCCTCTCTCCCAGCCAAAGTGCATGTGTCCCTCCCGTCGGGATCTAAATTCCATGACTGATGGGACTCATCTGATCATGGCACCAGCTCACTGGAACCATGAACTGATACTGGCTGAGGAGGAGTCCAGCTGGGAGCAGGAGCAGAACTTCGGGGTGCTGCAGCTGCAGGAGGAGCAGGCGGTGGAGAGATGCTGCAGGTGGCAGCAGAAGACCTTTGGCAAGTGAGGTAGCATCTCTGTGCTTTTATACTCTCAATAGTACACCTACTTAGCAGTGGCAATAGCCCCAAAAAGCTGATGTTGCATCTCAGTTGGAGTAGCCTAAGTAAATCTAAAATAAAAAAAAAAAAAAACAGCAAAAGGGTTTCTGTTCTTCATGGGTTAATCTTTTGGGGGTCTGGATAGCAGAGAAAGTAAGAGCTGCCCCGCTGATGTTTGCAGTTACCCATTGCTACAGTAGGCACCTTTTCTTGGGTTGGATTGCAGCACCATACCCCTTCTTCTGGTGCTAGCCCACACTTAAGTCCTTGAGCTTGGAAAAAAAATGGACAAGCCATACTGTACAACCTTTAGCAGAGTTGCTAGCCCAGGCAGTCTGGACTTTGGTCAGTTAAACAAGGCAGGGAAATGCTACTCACTTGTGAGTTTACCAATCACCGTGTTTAATCTACATTGGTTTAGAAAGTAAAAGGGTTAACAAATGATGTTGTACAGCAAGCTCCTTCCCCTTCCCCACACTACTGTGTGTTTCTCCCTGTTTAACAAGGGTCTCTTGTGCTGTATGGGCAAGAGGATTTCAAAGTGAAACTGAGCGGTTCTGTCTGCCCAACCAGTGCAACAGACACTTGTGAAACAGTAAGAAACACAATTACTATACCCATAATCATCATAAAAACACAGAAACATGGACAGTGACAGCAGAAAAAGACCAACAATCCATCCAGTCTGCCTGAGTTCCCTGTTTAGCCCTGGGATCTACTGTCCCTCGAGGGTCTTAGCCCTCCCCATGAAATCATTATTATTATGGAACTACTTTTACAGTATCACTGCGGTCTTTGAAGGGCGAGTCCCAAACTGATAAGCACCCGAGAAATGGCATCTCATGCTGTCAGATCTATCTACAGAGTTTAGTGTGTTGTACAGGAAAATTTATTTCCTGGAAATCCAACATTTCTCCAGTGCTTATCAGTTTGGCATTTGTCTTTTAAATCAGTTTGGCATTCTGTGACATGTTGCTTCGATTGTGCTTCCCCCCTTTCTGCTGTTCCTATCAGCTCACCATTCTGTGGGATCTTGGAAGCCCACAGGCAAGGCTTCTTTACTTTGAATTGTACGGTATCAATAAAAATAATCCCCTTTTGTGGTTATAGAAACTAGAAACATAGAATTTGACAGCAGATAAGGACCGCTTGGCCCACCCAGTCTGCCCATTTCCCTACCTACTGGATAAGCTGCAGATCCTAGTTAACCAGCAACCTACTTCTTCCTACCCCCACCCCCTAGAGTTGCCTTATGACTGTCCCATGCATGCTTGAATTCCACCACTGATTTTGACTCCACAACCTCCTCCAGAAGGCCATTCCATGCATCCACATTCCTCTCTGTGAAAAAATACTTCCTTAAATTACCTCTGAGCCACCCCGTCTTCAAATTGTGCCCTCTTGTTCTTGCACACCTCTTTTTTTGAAAGATGCTACCCTCTTGGACTTTGTTGATTCCCCTGAGGTACTTGAACGTTTCTATCATGTCCCCCCTCTTATCACCCTACAAAGACCACAGTGATACTGGAAAATTAAATATTTCCATAATAATTTGTATCATCAATAACAACACTTTGCAGTCATATTGGCTCTGGCCAAAGCTCATTTTGTAGGGAGACGATGAAGTTCTGATTTGAAATAAAAAGTGTAGAACATCTGATGCCAAGTCACTTTCATGCTTTGACAGTTGATTTACACTTTGAGAATGCTGATTACTTGTTTTCAGGAGGAAGTACGTTGTGGTGGTTAAGAGCACTTAACTGCAAACTTGGAGAACTGGGGTTGAATCCCACAGCCACCACTTGCATACAGTGTGTCCATGAGCAAGCCACGTAACTTACCTATGCTCCCAGGAGGCACCTAGAAACAAGCCTCGGCTCAGTGGGTCTTTGCTGTCCAAAAATTGTAAAATAAATAAAAAATTTAAACTGTATTTGTCCAAAGCATATTTCTAAAAGAATCCTTATTGTTTTTCTATAGAGGGGCGTTCATACAAAGATTGTGGATGCACTTCCTGGAAAGATTTCCTGAATTACTTGAAATGGGCAGTGCCCGCCTTTCTTTACTTCTTGGATAATTTAATTGTCTTCTATGTGTTGTCCTACTTCCAGCCAGTAAGTATAAGATATAATTTGCATTTTTCTTAAAAGTGTGAATGTATTTTAATCAAGAAGAAAATGAAAGAGGACATAGAAGCCAAATTTGTTAGCAGTAAAGGACCGCTTGGCCCACCCAGTCTGCCTAGATGGTCCCTGCTTAGTCTGTCTCCGCAGACCCTAACTGGTCATTGGTGACCCTCCCCTCCTCCTTGCCCATTTGCTAATATTTATCTATACCTGTCCCATGCATGTTTGAAGCCCTCTGCTGTTTTTCCTCCCACCACTTCCGCTGGCGGTCTGTTCCAGCTGTCTACCACAGTGAAGTAGTACTTCCTCACATCTCTCCTAAACACCCCCCCACCACCACCACCAGCTTCATCACGTGTCCTCTGGTTTTGGTGCTTTTCCTCATTTGAAAGTTACTCACCTCCTGCACTCACTTCACCCTCCTGAAGTACTTGTAGGTATCTATCATGTCCCCTATCGCTCTCCTATCTTCCAGGGTGTTCATGTTGAGATCCCTTAATCTTTCCTCATAGGGCTTTTGGTGTAACCCCTGCACCATTTTAGCTGGCCTCCTCTGTACTGCCTCCACACTGTCTATGTCCTTTCTGAGGTGTGGCCTCCAGAACTGGATACACTACTCCAGGCAGGGTCTCACTACCGAGCAATATAATGGTAACATCACCTCCCTCCTCCTGCTGGATATACCTCTCCCTGTGCATCCCAACATCCCACTGGTCCTAAAAGCTGCTTGTCACACTGTCCTGCCACTTTGAGGTCATCAGATATGATACCCCAAGGTCCCATTCCTGCTTAGTGACTGGCAGTACCTCCCCCCAGCCTATAATCAGTTCTTTGTTTCCTATGCTCCAAGTGCATGATTTTGCCGTTTTTGGGACTGAAATCCAACTGTGATGCTCTTGACCACTCCTCAGTTCCCAAGAGCTCTACACATTCTGTCCACCCCTTTCTTATTGTCCACCCTATTACATACGTTTGTATCATCTGCAAAAAGGCATACCTTCCCTAACAGTTCTTCTGCTGTGTCACTTATGAAGACATTGAAGAGGACCGGTCCTAGTACTGAGCCCTATGCCACCCCTCTGGTTACACTCCTATCATTAGAGTGAGTGCCGTTAACCATAGCCCTCTGTCGCCTATCTATTAGCCTGTGTTTAAATTAGTTCACCACTTTGGATCTCACCCCTGGGCTTTGGTAAAATGCAGATAGGCCCCTGATCTATTTCCCTGGTCATTTAGTCAAAGAAATCGATTAGAGTCGTCTGGCATGATGCCCTCCCCCCACGCCCCCCACCGCTGTGAATCTGTACTGCCTTTGGTCTTGCAGCTCATTGGATTCAAAATGCTCTATCAACCCTTTGTTTAACAGTGTTACCATTAACTTCCCCACCGCTGAGGTGAGACTTATCAGTCTATAGTTACTAGCCTTATCCTTGCTACTGCACTTTTGTAGACGGATCATGTCTACTCTCCTCCTATCCTTTGGAACTAGGCCTGATTCCAGTGAGCCGTTGAATAAGGCCATTAGTGGGGTAGCCATCACCTCACTAATCTCTTTTAATATCCTGCAGTGTATCCTATCCTGCCCCATAACCTTGTCCACATTCAGAGCTGCAAGTCACTTCTGGACTCTTTCCTCTGAAAATGAACTTGAGTTCGCATTCCCCCTCTTTGTTCCTGCTGATCACTGATGAGCCGTCCCACCCCCTCCACCGCGAAGACTGAGCAGAAGTACTTATTCTGGATGTCCGCTTTTTCTTGATCCGCCTCTGTGCAGTCTCCCTCTGCTGCCCTCCTTATCCCTCCCCTTGCTTTCCTCTTCTCACTTATGTACCTGAAGAAAGCCTTATCCCCATTTGGTATCCCTTTGTCTGTCCTTTCTTCTGTTACGCCTTTGCTTCCCTCACTGCCTTACCTTCTTCCCTCTGTTTTACCTGGTACACTTCCCTGTCTTCCTCCCTTTGCATTTCCTTATACCTCCAGACTGCCACCTCTTTTTCCTTCACCACCATGGCCTCTTCCCTAGTGTATCATAATGGTCTCTGTCTTTCCATTTGCTTTTACTCACTTCCTTCATGCAGAGGCTGGTTGCATTAGTTATGTCCTTTCCTTATTTTCCCCCCTGTTTCTCTACCCCTCCCTGGCATTCACATGTTATTAGGCAGTTTCTGAGGCAGTCTCCAGTTTCCTTAAAGAGATTCACTAACGTAGCCCTATGCACCTCACAGTCTGGTGCCTTACCTCCTGGAAATGTTTCCAGTTCATATTTGGCCCCAAAATATCCGTCAGCATAAAAGTAAACTTGCTTGTAAAATTATCCTTACAGGGACACAGGCACTTCCCAGTTTTAAGATCCACCCCCACACCGCCCCGCGCTCAGCCAACTTTATGATGTGATCACAGGGAGCGTGCGGGGACGTGCTCCATTATAGACTATGGGGGGCACATTTCCGATCTTTTTTTTGTATTATATTGGCCATTTGGTAATGAAACGTGGGCACTAGTCGACTAATGAGGGTCTCATTAGTCGACCATTGCCCACATTACATTACCAAATGGCAATTACAGTATTAAAAAAGTGATCATAAAGGTGCCCCATAGACTATAATGGAGCGCATCCCTGGTCTGTCCCTGTGATCACATCATAAAGTTGGGGTGGATCTTAAAACTAGGAAGTGCCTGTGTCCCTGTAAGGATAATTTTATGAGCGAGTTTACTTTTATGCTGATGGATATTTTGGGGCTAAATATGAATCGGAAGCATTTCCAGGAGGTAAGGTACCAAGCTGTGTGGTTCACATCTACACCAATTTAGCTTGGTGAATCTTTTTTAAAATCTGCCCTCTTAAAAGCCAGGACACTCGTTCTCGTGTGGTTTGCCTCGTCTCCCATCTTAATGTTAAACCACTCTGCATGGTGATCACTGGTACCTAAGACCCTGCCCACTATGACTTCTGCAATGCTGTCCCTATTCATAAGCACCAGGTCTAGCACTGCCTCATCCCTAGTGGGTTCGTTGACTAGCTGCCAGAGAAAGGCCCCTTGTAGGGAGTCATGGATGACCCTGCACTTTGCAAAGCTGCAGGTAGAAGGCTCCAGTCCATATCTGGCAAACTGAAGTCCCCAACTAACAGCACCTCCCCCTTATTTGCCATCCTGACTGTTTCCTCCCCAAGTGTCTTACTGACTCCTGTCCTTGTGCTGGAGGTCTGTATACCACCTCTGTATGGATAGCGGCCCCAGCACCTGTCTTCAGGATGACTGACAGCACCTCCAGTCCTTCCTTTTCCTCCAGGTGCCCCTGCAATTCCGAAGTCTTGATTCCCTCACTCACATATAGTACAACCCCTTCTCCCTTCCCTGTTTCTGCTGAACAGAGAGTAGCCTGATATGGCAACAGCACAGTTATGGCAGTCTGTGCACCGTGATTCCGTTATGGCAACCAAATCCAGGCTAGCCTCCTCCATGATGGCCTCCAGGTCCGGAATTTTATTCCCAGATTCCTTACAGTGGCGCACGTGGCTCTCCATACATTATCCTCCCCCGCCCACACCTGTGCAGTTTCCGGAATCTCCCCCTGACCCTCCTCTTCCATCAGGAAATTATTCTTAATTGGCAGCTGTGTGTAATGTTACAATATTCAGAAGTGATATTCATACCACAAAATGATCCATGTTTACCTGTACCTAAATGAATGGTGATGTGTAAAGCACTGTATTTTGTTGGGGGTTTTGTATTTGTTACAGTTCTCTACACGGAACCAGTAATTTAGAGTATGACTTTGTCCAGTTTGTGCATAGAATTCCAAGCATTGTTTAGCTCTACAGTATCTCATTCTTAGCATTCTGTATGCAAACTGTGACATAGTGAAAACTCTAAATGACTGGTTCATTGAAGAAAACTGTATAGAAATGGTATCCATTTAGACACAATAAATATGGATCCTTTGGAGGTACTGTTTAAATTTAATTTCTGTAAATAGAAACATCACAATCAGCTGCTAATCAGCACAGATACCCTGTCCCTTTTCAGTAATCTTGCTGCCTTTTAGAACAACAACAAATAAAATCTACCTGGTTCTATAATTGATGGCATTCCAATATTCTGTCCCATTTTTGACCACCAGGCAGTTTTTTTATGTAAAGGTATTTTAACATTTGCTGAAGCAACTAAACTTAATGTGCAAAGATTTTGTACATTTTGCCCCGGATTGCATCACTAATCTACAGGTTCGCATATATTGCCCTGTTTATTGAGATGCATGGAATATCAGATTCTGAGAGGGAATGCCTGGTTCTGATTTTGGTTTTTCCACATCCCGCACCTTATTTTTGTGCTAATCTCCCACCCCCACCCCTATCAATGTGCTGCTGTCTTTCCTTTTGTATTTCATTTTCCATGGCAAGTTGGTATTTGGAAGGGTCCTGCTCTTGGAGCAGGCCTTCCATGCTTTCATGCTGCATCTAAGTAGGTGATGGTGGTGTTGTAACATTAATAATCACAAGCCTGTGCTATCATCACCTCATCATGTCCAGAACATGGATATAGTGAGCACAGCTACATTTATGCAAAGGTTTGCACACATGAGTAGCCTAGTTTAGTTGCATCACCGGTTTTAATGGAGGGTCTTGGGGGGACTTTACAGTAAGAAAGTAATTGCACATTAGGGATCTGTAGGTAAAACTTTCATTGCTTTAACCAGAGATCTTGAATACGTGCAAAAATTCAAGGAAAGGCTAAAGGAGCTAAATATGTACACCTGGGAGGAGAGGAGAGGAGGGAGAGGGGGGGTACACTAAGTGAAAGTTTTTGTTCAGCATGTCTGCCTTTTTCTGGTCCTCATCTACATAGTCCCCTCCTTCCTTTTTTATGGCTGCAATGGGCGGAGCTTGCAGCCATCTTGCGGTAGCTTTAAAAATGAGCCACCGGATGGACACAGAAGAACTGTTTTGGAGTTGCAGTATGATCATTCTGCAACTCCAAAACAGTCTGCTCATTCCCTGCCCCTCCCTGTGGGTGCACTGCGTTGGTTGCCAGTCGCCTGCTGTGCTCAAGATGGCCACCAGTGTTTAGTGTGCATGCATGACTGCACCACAGCCATCTTGGGATGGCTGACTGTTTCACCGTGATCTCAGTAAGTGTGGCTGCAGCTAAGTTGGCTCTGGCCAGAGTTTAACCTTACAATCTCGTTCTAGTCTTCCTCTTTTCACTTGCATACCTAAAAAAATATATTGTCCTCTCTTGTTACATTCTGGGTTTTCTCTCTTCAGTTTGTACCTTTGCACTCCTTACTGCTTTCCCTGCTTCCCTCTGTTTCCCCGATATATATACCTCCCTATCCTCCTCCCTCTGCGTTTCCTTATACCTTCTGAATGCTACCCTTTTAACCTTTACCTTTCAGACACCTCTTTTAAGAACCATAGTGATCTCTTTTTCCTCTTACTTTTGCTCATTTATCTGACCCAGAGGTTAGTTACCTTTACTGTGCTCCCTTTTATTTATTTATTTAGTTTTTGTTGACCGGGTAAGGTGCACAAGGCATTCATATGCCTATTTTCAGGTACGACCTGGGAGTTTACAAAGAAAGTTTCACATAATGGATGACAACACCAGACTAGAAATTACACAGGGTTCATAGGGTATCATCAAAACATTTGTACATGTTGGATTTAAGCTGTAAACTATCTCTCAGTAAATGTACAACGTTCAGCTTTGCCCACTGCTTCTCCACCCCACCCAGGCCATTCCTGAGGCATTTACCCATCTTTATAAAATCTACCCTCCTGAAGTCCAGGACCCTCACCCTGGTGTGGTTTGATTCCACAGCCATCCTTATACTGAACCACGCCGTATGGTGATCACTGGTCCCCAAGTGGTCTCCTACTTTGACATCTGTAATGCTGTTCTATTACTGAGTACCAGATCCAGTATTGCCCCATTCCAAATGAGTTCAGTGACTAGTTGCCTGAGGAACACCGCCTGAAGAGTTCAGAACGTCCTTGCTTGTAGTTAAATCTGGTGCTTGAAGGTAGTCTATATCTGGCAGGTTGAAGTCCCCCACTAGCAGCACCTCCCCCTTTTTCTGCCATCTTGTTGATGGCTTCCGCAAGTGCCTTATCCAATTCCTCCCCCTGTACTGGAGGTCTGTAGAGCACTCCAGTGCAAACAGTGGCTCCATCCCCCATCTCCAGGGTGACCCACAGTATCTCTGCCTCCCCCTGTATTCCTGTATCTCCATCACTTTTATGCTTTCCTTCACATAAAACACCACACCCCCTCTTTTCCTTCTTACCTAGTCCTTCCTGAACAGAGTATATAGTCTGGTATGGCCTCATCCCAGTCATGGCTTTCAGTGCACCATGACTCGTTAATGGCAACAATATCCAGGTTAGCATCTGTCATGATGGCCTCTAGGTCCAGAATCTTATATCCTAGATTTCCAGCATTCACATACATGGCCTTTCAGATTTTGTCCCCACTCTGCGTATTGTCCCCCTTTTGTCTTTTTTGCCCTTCCTCCTTCACCCTCTCTTTTTAAAGGGGAACTGTCAACAATAAGAGTCTCACACCCAAGTGTGAGGCTGATCCCAGTTTGCACTTTGTGTACAAAAGCATTTTTTTTACTTACTGTGTACTGCAGTGTAGTAGAATATTTTAAAAGCATATTTTGCTGACTTCTAAGATGCCATTTCTTGTAACCAGAAATCCCAGAATCCTGTGCAGCTGACATCAGAGGAGGGCTACAGAGCTGAGAGATTCAGTAGCCTTCAATAGCCCGCAGTAGACATGTTCAAGATTTTGTAAGCTAAAATCAGATGTTTGCTGGTCGTGCTGTGCTCACGGGGCTTAGTACAGTCCTTTGTGACTATATCTAGCCCCAGGAGAACAGCAGACCAGCAAACAGAAGATTACAGCTTATAAAAACTCTGACATTCACTGCATGCCATTGAATTTCCCACTGCTGCAGCCTCCTCTTATGTCCGCTGCAGAGAAGGCTGGCATTTCTGGTTACAGGAAATGTCAGCTTCCAAGTAATTGAAATTAGCCTGATACTAGACTGGAAGTGTTTAAAAAAAAAAAAAAAAAAAAGTGTTTTTTTATCACAAAGGGCTAATTAGGATCAGCCTCACTCCTGGGTGTAAGGCTCTTATTGCTGACAGTTCCCCTTTAATGCTCCCATTCCCTTCCCCATTTATCTCTACCACCCTGCTTTCTTTGCACCCTGGGGGATCTCTCCCCTTGGGTTCTCCTTACTTTGTACTTCAGCCTGTGAAGAGGGGGGCAGTTTCTGCATCAACGATTTTCTGCCACCCCTCTCAGCTAATTTAAATGTTCATTGAAGTAACATTTAACCTGGCCACTGAAGATTGCATTTCCTCTCATGGATGGATGCAGGCCATCACCCCGTATAGGCTCTTATTCTCCAAGGTGGGTCACCAGCCCCCAGCGTAGGCGATCCCTTCCTGTTTGCACCATTCCTTCAGCCATAAGTCGAAGCTTATGATACGGAAATCCCTCTCCTTCCCGCTGTCATAGACAGGCAACACCTCATCGAAAGCCACTGAGCAAGCTACCTGTCTAAGACCCCCTGCATTATCCCAGCCCCATCCCTAGTCAGATCATTAGTTCCCATGTGGACAATGACATCCAGCTTCCCCTACCATTTTGCTGCCCTAGCAATCCTCAGGATCTGCTTTCCATCCCTCCGGGTCGTGACGCCAGATAGGCACCTAATCTGCCCACCCCCACCCCTCTTCCTTTCCTATTTCCAAATCTATCTCCCTCACAATCAAGTCTCCACCAGAAGTTGCTTCTTTCTCCTCTGGTGTTCTCTACCACTCATCTTGGGGTGTCCATGGGGGGGGGGCCCCCACATCCTCCCTGGTCACTACTGCAGGTGACTCCTCCCAGCAGTCCCGACCTGCCAGAGCAGCATAGGAATGATGTAGTGGTTCTGGTTGAGGAATGTGCCTCTGTCCCACAACCCCCACTCTTCCAGAGACCACCAAAGTCCAGCCGTTCTTCCTGCCTGGCGTCCTCTGAGGTAACAGTGGCAGATTTGGTGGCCCCTCGGTGGGGGGATGAGGCTCCCCAAGTACTAGCCAGCTCGGCCTGGAGTCTAGTGACCTCCTCCTTCCACCCAGAGAGTTGTGAGTAGATGGGGCAGCACTGAAGCCTCCAGAAGGTCTCTCTGAAAACTGCCGCCCCACAGCCACTGCACTGCACCACTCCCAGCATTCTCAACTTCTGTTCTCCCTCCCCGTGTTGCCTGGAAATACTTGTGTACCCCCCACAGCTTACCCCTGACAGGGTGTTTCTGGTTTTCCCCTTTTTTTGTTCATTTCTGTTTGTGTATCCCATGCCTTGTTTAAATCTTTCTAAGTTCGTGTCCTAGATTGGTGTTGCTCTTATTCCCAGTTGTGGCATACCTTTGATGTTCTGCCCTTCCCAGCAGTGGCAGTTGCTATGTAGTGAACAGATGCTTTGTCTTTGTTTACCGGCAGAGTTCCCTACTTCTCCACTTCCTCCTGCTGACACCTGCCAATTTCCTACGACACCAGTTACCTGTTCCACTCCTTCTCTGTTCCACTTGCTTGCTGGACACGAATGTGAAGTGCTTTTATAGTGCTCTTGTAAGAAGGCACTATCAATCAATCAGTCAATTAATCACTTTATTTAACCAGGCATATACACCATTGAGCAAGCTCATTTTCAAGGTGGTCCTGGGCAATAATACATTGCAGTTTAATACAAGGAAAAATACAGATGAGTTAAGGTAGTAACAAAAGAAAAAAAAATGTAGAAACCATTGTACAATAGTAAGTTGCAAATCAGAACAAGCATAACTCCGATAGGGTAGTATGAAAATGTAATCCATATACAGGTGAACCACGGAAGGCCAATATCAAGTGCCTGTCAAATATGGTGAACACACATAATTCGGAGCAAAAGATATGTAGGAAGTAGGGGAGCAAGAATCCTAGTCACTCTAAGGACAATAGTAAGGTAGAGATGGTAAGAATGGGGAAGGGAGGGCAGCTAAGAGAAACTAGGTGTGATAGAGGTAGCTGAGCGGAATAAGAAGGCCAGAATGAATTAAGAGAACTAGGCAACCTTAATAGGGAGGAATCTTAATCGACAGCAGCAAGATTTATAAGAGGAGCGTGATGTAGATTGATCAGTGTCTACGAAAACAGTTGCAGGCTTCCGACAACAATACGGTTAATGAAGCATTAAATGAGAATATGCCTGGGAGTAAGATGAGTTTTAGGGAGTTTTACATGGTATTCCATAACGATGGGAGTGAGAAGTTGATGGCAACCGCCCCATATGCCATGTTCACTTTAGGAATCTGGAAGCAGAGTAAGGAGAAACGTCTCAAGCCATATGATCCCTTGGCCCGTGTGAAGAGACTTGAGATGCAAGTAGGCAGATTATTGGATAGTGCTCTATGAAGCCAAAGTAGCACATTTCTTTTTCTCCTAGCTGAGAGTGAAGGCCACCCTGATTCCTGGTACAGTAGGCAGTGGTGAGTGCGGAGAGGTAGACTGAAGATGAATCTAAGGGCCCTGTGGTAGAGCGTGTCAAGTTTGTTAAGCACTGCTACAGGGCAATGCATGTAGAGAAAGTTGGCATTGTCCAATAGGGGTAAGAATGTAGTTTGTACTAGCCTCTTTCTGGCTTCTGGGGTGAGCAGATGTTTAATACAATAAAATAAGCCTAGCCGCTGTCTTAATTTCTTCGAGACTTCATTCAGATTGTGTAGAAAGTTAAGCTTATTATCCAGCCAGAACCCAAGGTATTTAAAGGTTTCAACTATTTCAAGGGATTCATTTAGTAGTGTTAGGATCTTGGGTGTGTGCGATGGTCCGGGAGCTAGCTTTGGGGAGTAAGTGCAGTTACAGTGCTGTGTTTGACTCTGAATCCTGATTGTGCCGGGTTTAATAGATCAAGTGAATCCAAGCGTTCTCTGATTTGGACATTGTCGATTTTGTCAAGGAGTTTTGACAGGATGGATAGTATAGATATGGGCCGATAGTTGTTCAGGTTGCATGGAATAATGGTAGAATGTAGGCAGTTTTCCATAGTAGAGGAAGATCTCCTTGTTTCAACGAAATGTTGAATAAATGGGCGATGGGGGCAGTCAAATAATGATGGCCAAGTCTTAGGAAGTATGGCTCGATATTGTCTGCGCCTGCACTCTTTTTAGTATCCAGTGATAGTAGTAGGTCCCCTACTTGTTTAAAAGTAACTGTGTGGAAGCTGGATGTAGCAGGAAAAGGTTGGGTAGGGGGCGGGTTAGCATTAGAATCAGTAGCAGGGTGATCCGGTGGAAGGATTTTGTTGATAGAAGAGGTGTCGAACGCTAGTCCAGCGGTGGCGAAGTGTTCATTTAGCTGCTGCAATATATCGGCTCTGTCTGTGTAGGTGGATCCAGCGGCCAAAATTTTAGCTGGGAATGATGTGCCGGTAGTGCAACCCTCTAAGGATGTTCCAAAATTTGGCAGAGTTGTTTTTGTTGGCTTCTAGTTCTGCTTGAAAGTATCTAGCTTATTCCGATCTAATTAGCTTAGTACAGGCATCTCTAGAGGTGCGGAATGCTACCCAGTCTGCCTCCACGCGAGATTTCCTTGCTCTTTTCCACCAATAGTCCCTGTCCCTGATCGCTTTCTTCAATATGGTAGAGGACAAACCAGGTGGTCTTGTTTTAGACCTAATCAACCTTAATGGGGCATGTTTGTCTAGTAGGCCCAACAGGAGGTTGTGAAAGATATTAAATGCCACGCTATGGGAGGGAGCTAGACAGAAATTCTGCCATCTGATATTACTTAGATCTTTCAGAAATTTGTTTTGGGAGAACTTTTTCATGTTTCTTACGAAATTAAATTTGGTGGCCGATTTTGTTTGTAGGGGGCGTCTGACGCAGGCAATAGCACAATGGTCACTTACTTCATTGCAGAATACTCCGACATGAGTAAAGTTGTGAGGCTTATTTACGAGCATAAGGTCCAGGAGAGAGCTACGTTCCGGGTATTTTCTGTTCAGTCTGGTGAATGCAGGAGTTATTTGTACCAAACCAACTGCATCAGCAAGATCCTTCAATTTCTTAGAGTTGTCATTGTTCCAATTCAGGTTAAAATCTCCCAGTAGGATACACTCTGAGTTAGATAACTCGATTAGATTTTGGAGATGAGGTAACAGGACCAAGCCCCCAGATGGGGGTCTGTAGCAGGCTGCAATGAGGAGTGATTTCTCATTGGAGAGTGATAGTTTTAGAGCCAGGCATTCGAATTCTTTGGGCTTTGAGGTACTGTCAGTGACGGTGGTTACAAATTTGTTCTGGGCATATATTATGACCCCTTCTCCCATAGTTGGCCTATCACAGCGGAAGGTATTATATCCTGGGATATTGATATCTTTGTCTGGGGTTGATGACTTAAGCCAGGATTCAGTTATCATGAGGAAATCGGGACTTGCATGAAGAGCCCAGGCCTGTAGGCGGTCCAGTTTCTTTAGTAAACTACAAGCATTAATATGGAGAAAGCTAAGACCTTTATATTGAGGGAGGTCTGCTGGAGTTGTTATGAGGACGGGTGAACCTGGGTTTAGTTCCACATTTCTGGAGCAGAATAGGAGTAGCAGTAATTTTTTAAGGTGCTGGCTAAGCCTCTGTCAGCTCCACCCCCCAATTATACACCTGATTCACAGGGTTTCCTGAATCTACTCAGCCCCAGATTAGTCTCCTGAGCTAGTTTCCTTCACACTACCTGTTAGAAAGACAATTCTCTAAACACTGCCTACACATCTCTTTTTCTCCCCACGTACCCTGCTGCTTTCAGTATGAAGAGAACAAAAATAGATATAAATATACCTTTAAGGTAAAGTTAGGTGCTTTTACTACTGTCCTTAGGTGAGGACTCCAGAACAGGGTGCTGTACTCCAGGTGTGGCCTCATAGAAACATAGAATTTGTCAGCAGAAAAGGACCACTTGACCTACCTAGTCTACCTAGGTGATCCCTTCCTAGTCTGTCTCCACAGACCCTAATTGGTTTCTGGCAACCCTCCCTCCCTCCTCACTTCCCATTTCCTAGTATTCCACTAAGTCTCTGCACATGTTTGAAGCCCCCTATGGTTTCACCTCCACCACTTCCTCTGGCACTCTGTTCCAGGCATCCACCACCATTTCAGTGAAGTAGTCCTTTGTCACATCCCACCTAAACTCCACCCCAGCTTCACCGCATGCCCTCTGGCTCTGGTGCTCTTACTCATTTGAAAGAGATTCCCCTCCCTCACCAGGTGATCTGTAGAGAAGTAGAAATACTTATTTCCTCTTGCTGTCAGAACTGCTCCTAATACACCTCAGCATCCTTTTAGCCTTACTGTAAGCCTTGTTACATGGGCTAGATTGTTTAAGGGCGTTACTTATAATGATCATTGTATGGTCATTTAAAAAATGTCCATGTTCTTAATGTAAATTGCATTGTGTGTGTATTCTGTTCATTTGGTTATTCCCATATATTTTTGTCAAAAAATTCAGATGTTTTGCATAATGGGAAAATATTCATTGTTTTTTTTGTTTTTAAATAGCTCAGATCCACAGAAATAGTGGTCATATGAAGGCCATGTTTTGTTCATCTGTATAGTTATGATTTCCAAGGGTATGCCAATTACAGCTTTTTTTTTTTTTTTCCAAGTAATGACTTAAGCAGGGAGACGTGATAAAGTGCATGTTACTGTGGGAAAATTGACTTGTTAGTCGACCATTGCCCACGTTTCACCACAAACTGACCATTATAATATGAAAAAAATACTCAGAAAGCTGCCACCCATTCACTATAATGGAGTGTGCCCCCACGCTTTCCCTAGCATCACGTCATAACGTTGCTGAGCACGTGGGCGGAACTTGGGCGGCTCTTCAGATCGGGAAGTCCTCTGGGACACGGTTTAACTAAATTATGAGCATTTTTACCACTAAACTATTATAGTATTTATGAACATGTGGCGCTACAAAGATTCCCCCTGAGGTAAGGCACCCATATATTGGGTCCAGTCCTCTTTAATGTCTTCATCAGTGACATTGCAGAGGGACTGGAAGGAAAAGTATGCCTTTTTGCAGATGACACAAAGATCTGCAACAGGGTTGATACACAAGGAGGCGTGGAAAGGATGAAAAGGGACTTGGCAGGGTTGGAGGAATGGTCAGACGTATGGCAGCTAGGATTCAGTGCAAAAGTGCAAAATAATGCACCTGGAAACAAGAACCCAAGGGAAGACTACACAATGGGTGGGAGGTAGTAACAACAACAAAACAGGAAAGGGATCTGGGGTAATCATATCAGATGACCTTAAGGTTAGCAAGCAATGTGAGAAGGCAGTAGGGAGGCCAGGGGTATACTGGGATGTATAGGGAGAGGCATCAGCAGCAGAAAACAGGAAGTTGTTATCCCTCTGTACGGACAGTTGGTGAGACCCCATCTGGAATACTGTGTCCAGTTCTGGAGACCCCATCTCCGCAAGGACATAGACAGGATAGAGGCAGTCAGGAGGGCAGCTAAAATGGTGCAGGGTCTGCAAGAGAAGCCGTTGAGGACAGACTAAAGGAGCTTAATATGTATACCCTTGAGGAAAGAAGGAGAGGGGCCATGATGGAAACTTTCAAGTACCTCAAGGAAATCAACAAAGTCCAAGAGGGTAGCATCTTTCAGAAAGAGACTTGCAAGAACAAGGGGACACAATTTAAAGATAGAAGGAGAGCGGTTCAGGGCAATGTGAGGAAGTATTATTTCACAGAGAGGTAGTGGATGCATGGAACAGCCTTCCTGAGGAAGTTGTGGGGTCTAAACTGGGGGAGAATTCAAGAATGCATGGGACAGACATAAGGCAATTCTTGTGGGGGGCAGGAAGATATAGGCTGTTGGTTAACTAGGATCTGCGGCCTATCCTGTAGGTAGGGAAATGGGCAGACTAGATGGGCCTAGCGGTCCTTATTTGCCGTCAAAGTCTATGTTTCTATATCGAGTGCAATGGCTAAACAATATAAGTTGCTGAATCTCTTTAACATAAGGCTCTCGGAATGCTGACAACCAATCAAATTACAGCATTCCTGAGACCCTTACAATAATATAAACTAGATATGTTGTTTCACCCCAGATATGGCTAAATAACTGTGCTGTAAGTTTTCAGGCTACGTCAGGTGGAGTTAGAATATGAATTTTTTTCTGATTGTGTACATTCTTTTAATTGTTAAAAGACTTTAAACACACGTGTAAAATTATGTGGTCTTTTCTGCTCTGACTTTCAAAAATACATGAAAGAAGTGTATGTGCCTTAATGGCATGTAAAACAAGAAACCCTCCCCAGCCCACCCCAGCCCCCGGTTGCCAGAGGGTTGGAAAGTTTAGTAGACAAAATGGGGTCAGGGAGAAGGTGGAAAAATGAGGTGGGGCAGATAAAAATAAAACATGTACTGTAGCATCTCATATTGACACTAGTTATTAAAGAATTTTGGGCAGCTAACATATAAATGAAAAAAAGAATGTGAATCTTCTGACACATCCCTGTTTTTATCTCCATCGTGGTCTCTTTCTAGGCTATGGCTGTGTTGTTCTCCAATTTTGTCATTATCACCACGGCACTCCTGTTCAGGATAGTGTTAAAGTGAGTAGCTTTTAAAAATATATATTAAAGGGATCTGGCATGGATTTGTGATTGTGGCAGAAGAATATAATAATGATGTTTATTGCTGGATTTACAAAGAGGAAGCAACAAACTGAAATACCCACCACCAAGAGTACAACTGAGAGAGGTATTCTGTGTGCAAAATATTTTTATTGCAGGTGCCAAGGGTACGAAAAGTAAAAACAGGCCCTGAATGCATGTTCTGCCTGGTTTTTGTACCTTAGCCACCTACAGTAAAGTTATTTTCCCCACAGAATACCTCTGTGTGAGTATTTGAGTGTTTGGTTTGTTTGCCTCTGTTACTGATTTAACCATCAGTACCCAATTCCCAGTGCAGCTTAGTATTATTGTGTACAGTAGAGCACTGTTCTATATAGAAATCATCTTTTTCAAAATGCTGTTGTACCACAGTTCAAAGGTTATGGAATGTGATTGTACCCTTCTGTGGCAGAACAGCATTCTAGAACCTCTAGAGACTGCACAAGTCAGTTTCATTGTTTTTTTTTTTAACCTTATGTTTATCCCCCAACTACCTCCTCTCTCTCAGACATTCACACTAACTGCTCTCCTCCCTGGTCTCGCTGCGGTCTGCCCCTAGAGTACTTGACCTACTAGCCTAGGTATCCTGGATAACCCCCCCCAGGTGGGGTGAGGAGGAACCCCTGGTGCTTACCTCCTCAGAACCAGCACTCTGAGTCGTGGATCCTCTTACAGCGGGGTCTGCCGTTGCGGGCCAGAGAAGCGCAAGGTGGTGTAGTCGCCTAGGAGAGACCGAGGGGTGTTTCCTGGTTTTCTCCCCTGAGACGTGCCTCCCGCTCCGCCTCCTGCCGACATCTACCCAATGCCCTTACTGCTTACCCAACGTACCACACCTACCACCGGGCTCCCCCAGATGGCAGTATTGCAGCGGGAGGCGGCAGAACCCCAGAGAGAGGAGGCAGCTGTTGGGCGCTCTGTCCTTCTCTCCGGCCGACCCCTGGCGCCCCAGGCTCGTTCCCGAACCCAGGTCGCCGGCGTGGTGCGAGGTGTGGCATCCAGCGCCTCAACCCTCAGCGGCACCAGGCCGGCCAAGTCGGTTTCATTGTGATAGAGAAAAAAACACAATGCACACAGTTCACATAATACTATACACGATGAGCAACTTTATGCACAACCAGTGTGTTCTGCCATCTCGGGGTTCTGATTCCCATGTACCTCTCAAGCTTCGCTCTCGAGGTCCGAGAGAATCAGAACCCCTCTGTGACAGAACACACTGGTCGTTCATAGTTGCCCATCCAGTATTCTCTATGTTCTGCTGGAGTTTATCGTATGGTGTGATGTTGAAGGACAAAATCTTTTTTCCAGATGACTGAAATGAAGGTGATGGTGGTGGTGGCAGTAGTAGTTTTTATTTCTCAGACACCCAATTCCACAGGCTCTGGGCACCTTAAAAATATACACAACGATTTAGAACAGCACAATAAATAGATATAAGGTCTTAGAAACAGTTACTCTTTACACTAATAAATACTACATGTCATTGGGGTAGGCTGTTGACAAAAGATGGTGTTTAAACCCCTGCTTAAATACCTCAACCCAAGGGACCTCTCTAAGTTCACTAGGCAGCTGATTCCAGAAAACTGGAGCTGCCATTGCAAAAGTCCGGTCCCCAGACAGTTTTAAACAAGATCTAGGAACCTTCAGGAGGCCCACCTCAGAGGAATGAAGGGGCCGATCAGGAGCATATGGACACATGAGCTCTTTTAAGTAGCTGGGACCCAGATTGTTTAGGGCTTTGTATGTTAACAAACCTATCTTGAAAGAGGTGCACCACCACACATGCAGCCAGTGCAGTGTCTGCAGAGCAGGAGAGATTTGCCTGGAGCAAGAAACTTTGGCAGTCAGTTGAGCTGCAGCATTCTACACCAGCTGCAAGCAATGCATGAAACCTCCAGGTAGTCTAAAATAAAGAGCATTACATTAGCCCAGTATGGATGTAACAAAGGCATGTACTAGTGCCTTTTGATCCTGGGAACTAAGACTTGGCTTGATCTAGGCAATAGTCCTAAGAAGGAAAAACCCAGAACGGACCATATTCAGACCCTGATGTTCTAGTGTTTAACTTATGGTCCTTGACGACATCCAGATTCTTCACCCTATCTCTGGTAGTAAGTTAAGAGGAGCCAAGATGTAATCCTCCCTCCACCCAACACCCGAACCACAATGCTCCAGGTACCAGAAT
Organism: Neoceratodus forsteri; assembly: GCA_016271365.2. NCBI lineage: Eukaryota > Metazoa > Chordata > Ceratodontiformes > Ceratodontidae > Neoceratodus > Neoceratodus forsteri. The sequence goes on from CM057458.1 coordinate 650,298,667, forward strand.
TCACCAGTAACACTTCAGTATGTCTGGATTCAGTCTGAGCCAACTGGAAGCCATCCAGTCACTAATCACAGTCAGGTACTCATTTGCCACAGACACTACATTTCCTTCCCCGAGGGGAAACAGTAGGTACAACTGAGTAACATAAATATAGCAATAAAGCTACACACTATAAAGCTCCCCCCCCCCCAGTTGCACCGTATACACTGCAAATAACCTGGGTGACTAGATAGAACCCAGTGGGACACCACACATCAGGGCAGCTGGCCATGAGAAAAATTTTCCCCATGCAACCTTCTGCAGCCTACTGGAGAGGAAAGCTCAAACCACCTCAGCATGGTGCCACTGAGTCTCACCAAGTCTCTCAGTCACGTTATAAACATTCCATAATCTGTGGAGTCAGATGCTGACAAAGGATCAAGGAGAACCGAGATAGAACATTCACCTCTGTCTCTCGCTCAGAGAAGATTATTTTTCACCCTGGCAAGTGCCATCTGCAGACCATGTAGCCTCCTAAAATGAGACTGGAAAGGATCATAAATAGAGAAAGCCTCTAGGTGCGTCTCTAGCTGCATCGTCACCACCCCTTTTGATCAACTTCCCCAAAAAAGGAAGGTTTGAGATGGGCCTGTAATTTGCCAAGTTGTCCAGGTCCAGTGATGGTTGCTTTAGGAGGGGTCTCACAACAGCCATTTTCCAAGCCATCGGAAACTCACCCTTCCAAGAGAACACCAGACAGTTTCAGCAGTCATTGGACCCAAGGACTTGCTGACAGTCCAGTAACAGCCGGGTAGGACCAAGATCCAGTGACAAGGATGTGGAGCGTAGCTTCATGATCACCCAGGGAATCTCCTCAGCCAGCAGAGGGTGAAACTACTCACAGACAGACTGAAGGCCTCCATTAGTCCCAGACCAGGCTACACTGGGCCCTAACAACCCACTCAAGGGGATCGAGGAATGAATAGAGGATACCCTATCAAAGAAGAACTGGCCAAACTCCTTGTAACGTTCGTGTGTCAGAACCTGAACTGTAGGTAGGGCAGATGCAACAGCCTACCCACTGTGCAGAAGAACTGAGCTGGTCTGTTTTTCCCTGCAGCAATCACCTGTGACAGGAACTCTGTCTTTCTCAGGGTGATTGCCCCCTAATACACTTTGTAGTGAGCTCTCTGTGTTAGCTTATCCTCCATTCAGCTTGATCTCTGCCCTTTGGCCTTCAGCCATATGAGCTCCTCATTAAACTGGAGGGAGCTCTGTCAGGAGACTCTCGGGTGTGCATGATACGGTGCGATAGAGTTGAGAGCTGCTGTGATAGCTGTATTATAGGCTCCCACTGCAGTTTCGGCTCCCTCAGCACATACCTGCAGCGGGTTCAAGCTGTGTAATACTGACAGGAGCCTCAAAGGCTCCAAATCTTGTAAAGGCCAGTAGCAGGCTAACTCCACCGATGGGTTTATGCGCTTCAGGGGGCCCCTGATCTGAAACCCTACAGCGTAATGATCCAACCACCTGATCAGATCAACTTCAACATTAGACATTTCGAACTCCAATGGAAAAAAACAGGTCCAGGTTGTGGACAAATTGGCGATGGTCGTAAATTTTGGGCAAACCTAAAGGAGGTCACCGGACGTGAGTCCAAAACGGACCCCACCATGCTCAGCGTTGTTGGATCCCCCAACCTTGATCCTAAACCTATAGCCAACACCTTCAACCTTGCTTTCACCGACCTCTGTAATGTCATCCCTACCGACTTCTTCTCCCTCACCAACCCTGCTGCTCCTTCACAGACCCAGTCGATCCCCTTTTAAACTTCAAGACTTTTTACTATCGGAAGCCAGGAAATACCTGCGTAGGGTGCTCGGTAAGGGGAGATACAGTGGAGATAACCTCGATCTGAAACTATTCTCGCTCTCTCTAGAAGAAATCCTGTCTCCCCTTACCCATATCCTCAACCTATCACTCCAGTTTGCAGTATTCTCTCAAAAATGGAAAGCCACAGTAGTTACCCCTGTGTACAAGAGTGGGGATCGGGCCATGCCTGAGAACTATAGACCCATCTCTATACTTCCACCACTCTTGAAGGCCCTGGAACGAATTGTTGTGGACCAATTTGTCGAATACCTGGACAAACATAAACTCCTATGCCCTCAGCAGCATGGCTTTAGGGCAGGGCACAACACCACTGCAGCCCTCCTGGAATTCATGGGCATAATCTATAAATCTCTCGATCTTGGACAGCTTGCTGGGGCAATCTATATCGATTTAACAAAGGCCTTCGATACGGTCAATCATGCCTTCCTAGTTGACCAATTCACTGCTACAGGCCTTGCCCCCGAGGCAGTTGCATGGTTCCGCAGTTACCTGCACTGCTGCTCCCAGCATGTCAGGATAGGTACTGTCCTCTCAGACAGCAAATCTGTCTGCTCAGGCGTTCCTCAGGGGTCAATACTTGGTCCCCTCCTATTCAGCTTATTCTTGAATTGCCACCCTAAGCCAATCAAGGCCGCATCCTCCTTTATTCAGATGATGCAGTTGTCTTCTCAAATGGCTCAGACCCCAGTGCCCTTGAGCAGCAACTACAGAGTGACTTCACCAGTTTAGAGACGTGGTTCAAAGATCATAAATTGATAATGAACTACAAGAAAACAAAAACCATGCTGTTTTCCAGCTCTCTAAACAAACACAAAAACTACCCACTATCAATATGCAATAGTGGTGGGGTTTCCCTTGAACTTGTTCAACACTTTAAATACCTCAGTATCACTATTGACCACTGGTCTCCTACACTCTCCACATTGACGACACGGGCAAAGCTGTCAACAAACGCATAGGGCTACTTTATCGTCACAAGCATAGCCTCTCCCCTGAGTTCTGTGGGTTTCCTGGTGAACTGTGGGCTGCCTATATATGGTTCTGCCACAGATCCTGCTCTCCAGCGCATAAAAACTGCACTCAACAAATCCTGCCGGCTCACCTTAGGTGTGCACCGACTGACTCACACCTGTGATCTCTATACCAGGGCACACTGGCTCATGCTGAATGGCTGACTAAAATATAAATCCTGCCTTCTGGCCAAAAAGATCTGCCTTGGTCAGCTACTGCCAGGAGTCCAACAACTTCTGGTTCCCAGCAGTAATCTACGGCATACCCGTAACTCCAAACACCAGTCCTTACTAACTCCGAAATGTCAGACATCTCAAGGACAAAGGTCCTTTGCTTACCATGCACTGCTGTGGTTCAGCTTCCTCCAGGAGAACATTGTATGCCTGCCCACACTGGGTACTTTCAAAACAAACTTGAAACTCCTTATGGTGCGCGAATCTCTATGTGCCTGCCATCGCTAACACCGCCTTTCCACCCCCTCATCACTTCTTCTGTCCCCTACCCCTCAACCCTTCTCTCTCTCTCTCCCTTGAGTAGACCCTCCTGCTCCCCCCACACACTTAGCACCCTCTCCCTCCAGTCTAGTCACCTCCCTCCGATCCCTACTGCTATACTGATATTACGCTCTCCTTTTGCACATTGCACTTGGGCTCCTCCCTTTCACCCCTTTTTTTTTTTTTCTTTAGCACTTAGCAACGCTCCAAACAACCTCTTGTTTGCTGACAACTGACTGGTTTCACCGTTGGGCACTGTAAATTGTCTGTTTTCCTGTGACCTGTACTGTGTTTGATATATAGTCCTGATGTGGAACCTATGTAAAGAGCTCTGAGATCAAATGGTTTTCCGAGTACTGAAATAAATAAATAAATTGGTGAATCGCAGAGGTAACATTGTGTGCGATACCCAACAGTTCCATCTGCCAGAGGAATTGCTGACCAGGCAAAATGGATTCATTGTCAGGCCAGTTATTGAAGTCACCCAGCACAAGCCACCTGAGTACTCCAACATTATACCAGACACGAATTCCCCAAATTCCTGTTGGCATCCACTCTTGCAGGCCAGAAGGCAGTTACATGAGAAGCATCCTACCGCTACATCTGCATTATCCTTAATGGCCACACCTTCAAACAACCTAGTTTGACCCACTGTGTAGGCTGCAGCCCTCAGGCCAAGATGCACCCCCAGGTCAATACAACATGGTATAACCCGGAGGGATAGCAGCCTCCAGCACTGGCCAGAGTTGTCTCCCAACCAGTTCTGGTAATGTACACCAGGCAGAGTACATGACTGTGTTTGTGATCACCAGAGGTTCATAGACATCAAACTATCTAAAATGCAGTTGTACTGCAGTGGGTGGAGCATTGTGGGCCAGTCCATGTTGACTCAGCCAGTATTAAAAAAAAAAAAAAAAAACTTAAGCTTGACCATCGCCCTGAATTCTTTGGATCCTTTGTGTGCACAGGTGAAGTATTGCCTGTTAGCTTCTTAGTGGTAAAACAATATTTGGATCATTTGTGCTCACAGATGAGTCATTTAACTAGCAGTAACCGCACTCCTGGAAAGAAGAGTCAGGAAGTCCATAAACTGCTCTAGCGTTGAGACTCCATTTTTAGACTGTTGACACAGTTCAATGGTCTCTATCAGACAGCAGCAATACTTTGCAGAGTGCTAAGTGATAGCAAACTTAGGAGACCCTCTGCACAAAACAGCCAGGTAACACTGCCCAGTATGTTCCTGTAGGATTTTTTTTTGCCATACATATTTTACGCCTCCTTCTGCGCTTTTAGGCAGCTCTGGCCCCTCCCTCAGAGGGGACTCATCTCTCCTGCGAGGTTGTCCCCACACCCACCTCAACCAGCCATCCCCCACGAGTTGACCCCCTCTTCCCGTGACAGGGCCGGTGGCGAAGGGTTCTGGTCTCCCCCCCACCTCCGGAAGACAACATCTAGATTGCCGGGTGCAGGTGCAGCCTGTCGTCATTGAGCCTGCCAGCTCCGAACCTTTTTCCATTTTTTCCTTGACCCACGCATGTGCAATGGGCAGGATGACTGTCTCCACCTCCTCAGAGGCAGTCGTATGCCCTGTGCATGGGTTCACCCCTTTCTTGCATCGTGCCTGTGCGGACTCCCAGCCTCCGCTGAGTGTCAGTCTACAGCGTGATGCTGATCCCCGAGGAAGGAGGAAGCAGCCGACAGGCGCCTCAGTCCTTCCTTGCCCTGGCCCGACCCCCAAGCAACACGAATCCGTTCCCGAACCTGGGTCGCTGGCATAGTGTGAGGTAAGGCGTCCAGTGCCTCAGCCCTCTGCGCCACCGTGCCAGCTGGTCCTGTAGGATTTTTACATAAATAGACAAACATATGCCTGACTTAACTTGCTAATGCTAAATTTTTATTCTGAGAGGGGCATACTGCAGGGTGTTTCCAGATTGTTCATTTTTGGGGCTCCTAAGTTTGCTATCACTCAGCACTGTGCTGATCTATCTGGAGGTTGTTTGTCTGCGCCATTATGGGTCAGCTCTCTCACTTACAAAGATAACTTGCATATTTTAAGTCAGGTCATCGTGTATCCCCTATTTATTTATTTTGAAGTGAGTAAGGGCAGGCCAGCTTCTAAAAGGACCATTGCTACAAGATCTCAATTTAAAAAACACCTAGATACATTTTTACTATCTGGACATAGCTTGAACTACTGCTGTTACTGATGATATAGTATAGGCGCACCGATCGGTCTGAACGGCCTTCTTGCACCTTGCACAATCTTAGTATGAACCTTAGCCTGCTAGATCATGTCCTGCATCCATTCTGTTACACTAAAGCTGGCAAGCAGCCACCGCAAGGCCTCAGTGCACACTCCACTTGTGGCACTGCTGCCTCTGCGATAGCTGTAAGGGATATCCCCTTTTTTAGAAATCTGTAAAGCAGCAACCTGGAAAACTGTACACATCTTAACAAAATACTGTTGTCCAGATGTGCAGTCCAGAAGAGATGCCAGGTTTGGCACTGCTGTCTTGCAGAACCTTTTTTCTAAATAAGATTTGTACCCTGCCTTCCAAGGTACTGCTTTGTAGTCTGCATATGTTAAGCATAGTGAGGGATTCCTGGGGTTTGAACGAAAATTACTTGCCATAGTAATATTGTTTCTTCCAAGAGATCCCTCACTATGCTTACGTCTCCCACCCTGCCTCCCCTTCCAGAACCTGAAAAAGGTTCAGCAAGAATCTGTGCTTGTCCAGTGTTTACTTGCTTGAGTATTACTTGTTGTTCATTCACAATTAATTTTTTCTATGATTCCTTTTTTATTTTATTTTAAGTTTGTCATAGCTTGTTCATTGCCCTTTTGGTAATCTTCTTTTTAGGTATACTTTGTTAAGTTAGTAAGATCTCTGTGGCTTCTGGCCATTTGGCTTCAAAATAAATCTGATGTTAGGCTGCAGAATGCCGCGCCACCATGAGGCAGAGATTTGAAAGTGTCTTCTAGTTCCATAATTATACATTCTGCTTTCTCCGGAGCAGTTTAACCTCCCAGGCTAACTGCATATGTTAAGCATAGTGAGGGATCCCTTGGAAGAAGCAGTATTACTACAGTAAGTAATTTTTTTCTTACATACAATTCACATACATTGGGAACACTGCTGCCTGGCACAGTTGCCAGGGTATAACTTTCAAGTACAGTACCATTATCTGGGTATGATTACTGAGTACCCTTGCTGGGATATGACTGCCAAACACCATTGTCTGGGTATGACTGCTGAGCACCATTGCCTGGGTTTGACTGCCAGACACTGTTAACCTGGCAGTGACTGCCAAGCATCGTTGCTGGGACATGATTGCCTCGCATTGTTGCCAAAGTATGACCACCAAGCACCCATACCAGGGTTTGACTGCCAGACACTGTTAACCTGGCTGTGACTGCCAAGCACCGTTGCTGGGGTATGATTGCCTCACATTGTTGCCAGAGTATGACTGCCGAGCACGGTTACCTGAGTATGACTGCCAAGCACCATTGCCTGGGTTTGACTGCCAGGCACTGTTAACCTGGCTGTGACTGCCAAGCACCGTTGCTGGGGTATGATTGCATCACATTGTTGCCGTCGTATAACTGCTGAGCACCCATGCCAGGGTATGATTGCCGAACACCATTGCTGGGGTACGACTGCCAAGCACCAGTGCCTGGATATGACTGATGAGCACCGTTGCTGGGGAACAACTACCAAGCACCATTGCATGTATATGGCTGCAGAGCACAGATGCTGGGTTATGACTGCCGAGCACCGTTGCTGGATTATGACTGCCAAGCACCATTGCTGGATTATGAGTGCTGATCACCACAACATTGTTTTTTTACGCCTTTGGAATGGCACTTGTTCAAATATTTATTTTTGTTCAAATTCCAACATGGGTGACCAAAGTTGTTGGGGATGAGCTGAAAAGGGAAAGTTTTGCTATCCTTTTTTTAAGTCATCCCTTTCTGCTAGAAAACCTGTCATTCAAGGAGAAATCAAGTCAACCTTTGGCAAGCTCAACAAGTTGCAGATCTAGATTCCCTGTGCATTTCCTTATCTCTCTGCTGATTTAAGCAGTGAGTGCAAACATTTATATTTTAGCTTATTGCCTTTCCAGTAGAATAAAAATTGTTGGGTTTCTTGATGATTTTGCTCTTGTTATAGCCTCCTGAAAGTGACCCAATGGGTACATAATTCCCACTTTAAAAGCTTCCAAAATATTTGAGCTAGAGGGATGGACCTTATGCTATAAGTCAGTAGGGTCTCCGATTGATGTCTCTTATGGTATAAGAGACTCCAAGTGTGAGGTTTGGGTGAGGGGGCAGTGAAACTGAGTAGATCTTCCTTGAGTATATCTCCTTCATTAGGCCACACCTTTGGAACTATAAGCCATCATCGGCAGGATCACTTGGAAACGTTTTGCTAGCCAGGACCACCACAGTGACGTGCAGCATCTATGCATATATAATGTGGGTGACCCCATCGCTCCTCAGTTCTTTCTGCAGCCGTGGTTCATCCTCATCAGACTTGCTGAAGGAAACACCATCAGCTTAGCCGTTGCCATTTATTTTACTTTTATTATTTAGCTTACTTTCATCATCCCTGCATGCCACTGAATTGAAATAATTTTTTTTGTTTCATTCACATCTGGGAAAGAGGGCACTCCTGTGTCTTAACAGTGCCTGTCCAAATGACTGGCACATTGCATTGCTTTCTGTTATAGGAAGTACAGGAAGGATCTTCCTGGTGTTTGTGGTCACTCCACAAGAGTATGGCCTCTTCAGTTGCTTATTTCAAAAATGTCCCTGCTGCTGACATATGTGCTGCAGCCACATGGAGCACTTCCTCACACGTTCACTAAACATTACAGTGTGGACATCATCTCTCGTAGATGTGCTGGTTTTGGTCTTGCTGTATTGCAAGGCCTTCTGTCCTTTGTTACATATCAGACTGAGCCATTTTCCCAGTTTACTTTGTACTGCTTGGGAGTCATTCCAAAGGTGTGGCCTAATGAAAGAGATATCCTCGATGAAGATAGAATGGCTTGTAAGAAGTTACTGTAACAGTAGATCTTTGAGAGAATCTTCCTCATTAGGCCATGCCGTACCCTTCCTCCTTCCCCCGTCTGATTTCAGTCACATGGTCTATATAAAGACAGTCTGGAATAATCATTCAGGAGACAGGGAGTGAGGTGTTGACTGCTGGTTCGTTCATGGTTTACTCTTGGTGCTTCCCTAGGCACCATTCTTGCTTTGCACATTGCACTGCTGGATCATTCAAGCCCTTTAGAAGGGGTTACAATGGGAGGTTGGCAGCAGGCATGCCAGACAGCCGGCAGTCAGTCGGGGGCAGCACATGGGCACACAGAGTCTACAACTCCAGCACCATGCAAGCATCACTGCCAGCCCCTGTTCAACAGTGAGATGATCTGAGAAGGAAGGCAGCCTGGAGGAATCATTCGGAGAGGGAGGGAGGTGATGACCGCTAGTCCACATTTAGTGTACTGTAAAACCAGAGTCAAGCAAATCCATGCTAGCCAGCAGCAAGCAGTCCGTTCGGGGGAGGGAGGGGCAGTAAAAGCAGAGAACTTATTATAGCATAACTTTCGTTGGATGGCAAATACTAAGAGGTTGCCACAGGAAAGAAGTAACAACACAACACCATACAGAGCAAGGGACTACCTTACTTGATCAAGCTGGGCAAAGCAGCAGGCAAAACAGCAAGCTCAGCTCACTTTTTGTCCTCAAGCAGTTTTTGGTGCTCGTTCCAGTCTCTGTCTTTCAGAATAAGACCCAAAAAGCAGTCTGACTGGCAGAACACAATACTAACCTGTGAACTGCAAGTTTCAAGTGCATCTGATGGCAAAATCACACGGTCACAGGACTAACTACCCTGCAGTAGGAGAAGGTAGGGGAAAAGGTCCAGGAAGATGGGAGATTTAGGCGGCGGCCAAAATGATGGGAGGGAATATGCAAATTAGGGAGACTTCAAAGCTAGGTGTGTGTTGAGGGGAACACTTGGGAGGTGATTGGATTGTTCCAGCAGGCTGATGATTATGCTGCTCAGCTGGCTGCTGGGCAGTGTGTTGTACTTGCAAAGATGGAACCGCACTGGGAGTGGTGTGGCTCAGTCCTTTCAACTACACACAGTTTACACTCATCAGCCAGGCTAAATGGTGTCGCCATCAGCCTGCTTCTGGTTGGTTTGTCGCACCTACTGCAGCCTGAGCTGCATCGGCTCAACAGTGACACACATCTGAACTGCCATTCTTGTAACAAAATGCTTGCTGTGTATGCACGTACACAAGCATAAGAACGTGGTATGCTTCTGGATTGTGCAGAATGGTTTCATCACCAGATGCGCTGGATGACTATCGGGGAAAGCTGCTGACACTGCTGTGGGAGTGAAACTAGTGGATCTCTGGGGACAAATGAACCTTGGTTTCTTTGGCTGTAATTGACTACATTGGACTGCATTACTGATCCTATACTTGGGGGAGGTGTTCTGCAAAGTTGTTTTTTTCTGCCCACCTTCATCAGACACTGTGAAAGTAGGCGCAAGAGGAAACCAAGATTGTGGGGTAAGGGGACAGTAGCCCCAGGACTGTTATGCTAAATAAGTTTGAACTTTTCAATTTTAGTACATTTTGGTGCTGTTGCATCATGCTTAAAGGGACACATTCCTGTCCAGTGGTCATCATTGTTTGAAAGCCCATGAAAAGCTCTTTCATATGAGGTATGGGGCTGTTCTATAGCTGGAAGCACTCCAGTGACATAGATGACTGAATCTGTTCAACATTAAAGAGCAGATGTTTACTTATAGTAAACAGACAGCTGGCTAGCTTATTTATTGTATTTTGATGTGTTAATAATTACTTTGTACTTTTATAATAAAATATTTGTTAGTGCAGTGAAACAAATTCATTTTCACCTTTGCTTTTCACACTGCTAGTATAAAGAATTCCATAGAATTCTAGTATTGTGATGTCAGAAACTGCCAACTACTTATAAACTCAATGTATTTCAATAAGAATCTAGACATATTTTTCTTTTTCAAAAGAAATAGATCTTTCTTTCAGTAGCAAACTTTGCCTTTCATGTTTACACTGTATTGGTACATCTGTATGTCTTTAAAAAGTTAAAACCATAATTGGCTTCCCTTTTCTTCTTCCCAAATAAAATCTGGTTTTGAAGAAAATGTCACCTACTAAATTATAACAAAAGATCAAAGATGACCAAAAATAACGTATTACTATGACTATATATTATTTTGATGGTAACAAGTATTATTTCTGTATAAAAATCTGAAAACAGATTTGCAGTTTCCCATTGAACTGCATTGTCAGCCTTGCCAGTAAAACTTTTCTGACATCATAATACAAGAATTCCATTAGATTCTTTTTTCAGTAGGAGTTGGCAAAAATACAGATAACATGATTAAAATGTTTGCCTATAACTTGCTGTAAATTCATGTATTCACTGTCATTTGTTTTCCTGTTTGTCTGTGCTTCTGCACCCAGGTTGTGCTTGAAAAAGGTACATGTTACCAGCGCACTCACCAGGAAACAAAGTTAAATAAATAAATAAAAGGTAATTAAAGAAACAAACAAAGGCAGACACAAGGATTACAGAGGCATTCAAAGATCCCAAATCGTCATTCTTTAAGATATACATCCTTGCTCTTTAATACTGCATTGGAGCCATTTTTAGAAAATTGTGATGTCAAGGAAACTGTGCCTAACAACATTAAGCATCGCTTGTTCCTCTGTGACATCACAGTGTTCTAAAAAATGGCTGTAATGTAGTATTAATGTTGAACAGACTCTGTCATCTATATCTCTGGAATGTTTCCAGCTACAGTTGAGCCCAGTACCTCGTTTGAAAGAGCTTTTCGTGCGCATTCAAACTATATCAGCAACTATACATGAATGTTTTCCCTTAAAACAAATTGAATCCTCACTGACAAGTGAAGGGCATCCAAGCTCAACAAAAGAGCTTGGAGTCTTGTGCCTTTTTTTACTGGACTGCGACTTTAATTGCCAGTGAGAAGAACATCACATTGAACCCAGAACCCTGATGATGTGGGCCCTTGGAGTCCTCAATGCACTTTGAAGAAATTACCAAAACCCTCCTGTTGAGGGACTGGAATGTCTGATATTGGAGGCTCAGGGCTTCAAATAAAAAAATTAAAAAAAGCTTGAGTTTGACCTCTAATTTCCCTTTATCTAGACACCATTTAAATTTGGTTGTAAGAGAGAGTTTAATAACTTTGAAGAATGGAGTGCGTACTAGATAAAAGTGAAAGGTAGGGTAAGCAGAAGTAATTTCCTTCTATGTTGAATAAAATAGGGTCTTCCACTTTTGCTGTTCAGTGTGTTTCTAAGAGGTGAGCTGAGAGGCAGGTACACTGGATCTGATTACAGGATTTCTTTCCTTCCCCTCCTTTAACTTAGAGACTGCTGGCGTGGTTCTTCTGAAGCAGTACTAGCTGTAGACATGCTTCGGGTGCCAGTTTGGTTTTAATTGTGCTTGTGGCTTATAAAACTCAGGGCATTTTTATGGTTACATGCAGCCGGGTCCTCTGTGTAAAGTAGCTTCATGAGAGCATCCTATTAGTGTATTTTCCAGCACAGGTCTCTCTCCTCTATGCCTGTGCCCTTCTCAAACTAAAGACCAAGTTGGTTCTGCATAACAAATGACTGCAAAATATCGCCAAGCGAAAGACAAACAAAAGAGCAGCATGTAATGCCCCTGACTTTCACATGCTTTCGCATCAGAAGGACAATGATTCAGAGGTACCGGGTCGAATTCCAGTCAGATCTGTATAGAGTTCCTGGGAGGATCTGCATCTCTCTTCACTTCTACTTTGTGATCAAATACTAACAGCTCTGATGTGAACCCCATTAGCTCATACAACATGCAGTAGTACTTGCAGGGTGACTCCGTTTCAGTGCAAGGGCCCCTAGCTCCCCTGTAATAATCCCAGTTTTGAACAGAACAGACAGGGAGAGTTGGGAATAGAATAGGAGGAGATGTTGATATTTAAACCCCATATAAAAGGGCGGCAAGGTTAGGGGTGGGGTGGGGGGTGGTCACAGGTGAGGTGGAATTCAGTGATATGGTTGTGTTTTGGTCCCAATTGGAGTGTTGTTCAGTAATCTAAAAGGTCCCAAATCTGGATGGGCCAGTCTGTTAAGAAGTAAAAATCAACTCTTTTAAGTTCCGGTTTTAGAAGGTAGAAGCATTGGAAATTGAAGCATTCAACTAGGCAGATTGTAGGAGCGTTTCATTTTCTTTTGGTTCCTCGGATCTATAGCGTGTCGTGGCCAGCAGTTGTCTCCTCACTGCCCCAGGTCTTGTCTGAGTTGGTGTTCCCCTCTTGCATGCTGAGCTTTCTGGCTGTCTTTGTGGCTGTGTACCCCGGTCTCTGTCGGTGTGCTCACTGTTCAGCTGTGTGACTCAACACCCCAGTGTTTGTTCTCTTGTCCCTGCAGGCATTTTGGGGATATGGAGACTTGAAACACTTCTTAAACGAAAGTGTGGAAACTGTGCCACCTAAACTTTCGACTTTAGCTTTATTTAAAAAAAATGTATCTGCCGTGTCCATGGCTAGTGGGCAGTCGTGAACCTGTAAAGATTGATGGAGGTTAGGAGGCAAAAGGTTAAAAAACATAAAAAGTTGTGATATGTGTGCAAATGATTTTAAAGCAAGAACCCAGTAAAATGCACAGCCGGGAAGGGCACTCGGGAGATGGGAGGTTGTTCAACAGCAGGTGGGTTTCTCTGTGTATTGGGCGGGTGCTGCTCTGGAGGCATTCAGGTTCTTCCAGCAGGCTGATGAGTACCCCACCCAGCTGGGTGACATATTGCACATGAAAGGATGGAACCACACTAGGATTGATGTGACTCTCTCCTTTCAATTACACACATCAGCCAGGCTGAATGGCGTCACCATCAGTCTGCTCTTGGTTGGGCTGCCACTGTCAAGCCCACTGCAGTCTGGGCTGCATGGGACCCGACAGTGACATAGACCTGAAATCCCGTTCTTGTAACAAAATGTTTGCTGCGTACATGCAGATGTAAAAACACTGTTACTCAAACCCCTGGAATCCCTCACTTAATGCAGTCATTCCCTTGTATTGGAATGAGGAGGTTTCAGGGTTCTAGAATTTTATGCAAATTATGAAATTTAGAATGAAATTCAAACTCTGCTGTGTGGTCACGCTCACCTCTGCACTCTAACAGCAGATTTATTTCTCCGTCTGAAGAGAGCAGTTGCCCCAAAGTCTTCTCTATGCTTCTGGCTGGTTTACAGTTTATAATTTTATATTTTGTAGTGTTTAAGTATTTCAGGGTAACTTATGTGATACTCTGTGTTAGAGTCTTAATTGTGTAAGTTTATTTTTTTTTCTCCAGTTCCTGATCAGTTCCCAGGAACCTCAGAAGAACATTTTCAGTGCGGTTCCTGCTTCAAGGGAATCACTATTCAGAGCTTTTAAAAGTAGATTTTAAAAAACACTTTTATCAAACCACTTTGCGTTGTTACGTAAAATTATTCTCGGTTCCTCGTTTTTAGGAACTAAGACGATAAGTATATATTACTTGTGGTTTTACTTTTCGGGGAACCAAACTGCATTTTTGACTTGTAAGTCCTTTTTAACATTTTTTTTGCCGTAATATGTAATCAGTTTATTCTATTGGGAACCGGAAACAACATCTCAGGATCATCGGTGTTTGACATGACAGACGGACCCCCCAAAAAAAGACAGGACCTGTGGGCTTTAAAAATGAGACTATTTGTTTTCAGCTCCTGGCAAAGGCAGACTGCCATGAGCTTTTTTAAATGCCTGTGTCTAGAGCATGGTTTTACTAATTGTGATCTCTGTATAACGTTTTAGCCAAAACACAAAAGGCAAAAAAATTAGAAGATTTTATGGCTTCTCAGTCTGCCTCCATATCACCAAAAGACTCAGAGGAGGGTCCAGCCCCTCGGAATAAAGAAGCAATCCCTGTCAGAGGGGACAGAAAGAACAACCACAAGTAATATATACTTCAAAAGAGGTTTGTTATCATCTCAGTTCCTAAAAATGAGCAACCAAGAATAATTTTACGTAATGCCACACCGGGAGGGGAACCAGAATCCTAGGTGACAGGTTTAAATGCTTCAGTGGTAAGCATTTAAACTAGTGAAGGGGAGGCACTGAAAAGGAGATGGGGAAATCCTAGCCTCCCAAAAAAAGAAATCAGGGTAATTAGTGAGGTAATCACTAAGATAGAGCAGTCAATAGGGAGAAGGGCAGGGGTAAATGGAGAAAAAGACAAAGGCAGTAGGGACAGGGATGGGACAAAAAGAAATAAAGCCATAAAAAGATGGAGGGTAATGAGTACCAATGCCCGTAGTCTAGGTAAAAAAACTCCCCGAAATGGTGGCCTTGATGGAAGAGGGATGACTGGATATTGTGGCAGTCACAGAAACATGGTACACAGAGAACCATGACTGGGATGTCAACATGCCAGGGTACACAATCTACAGGAGGAACAGAGAAGGAAGAAGAGGAGAAGGAGTAGCCCTCTATGTAAGGGAAGGGATCAAAGCAACGGAACTAAAGGGTAAACAGGGAGGAGAGAAGGCACTGTGGGTCACCCTGGAGACTGGAAATTGCTCCATAATCCGCACAGGGGTTGGATACAGACCCCCGTCTCAGGGAGAGGAAATAAACAAGGAAATGATAGAAGGCATCCTTGGGATGGCAGAGAAAGGAGAGATATTGCTGATGGGGGACCTGAATATGCCAGATGTTGAGTGGAGCACCTTTGCTGCAGCCACATCCAAGAGCAGGGCCATTCTCAATGCCTACAGGGGGGCATGCCTCAGACAGCTAGTTTTGGAACCCACTTGGGAGAGAGCAATCTTAGACCTGGTACTTTCAAATGGGGACGGAGAGAGGATCTCTGATCTTGAAGTGGGTAGCCATCTGGGAACAAGCGACCACCAAACAGTGTGGCTCACGATAAACTTAGCTGTAGAGGTAGGCCACACAAAAGTGAAGGTACTGGACTTCAGGAGGGCTGATTTTTGTCAAAATGGGAGAGTGCCTCAGAAAAGCACTAACAAACAGGCAAGAAGGTGGGGTGGAGCAACAATGGGGAAGCATCAAAGCCGCCATCAGAGAGGCAACAAGCCTTTATGTGAATCAAATAAACAAATCAAAATGAAAAAAAAAAACACACTATGGTTCTCAAAAGAAGTGGTGGGGAAGGTAAGGGAGAAAAAGATAGCATTCAGGAAGTATAAGGAAACACAGAAGGAGCAGGATAGAGAACTATACCAGTTAAAGCAGAAGGAAAGCGGGTAAGGCAGTCAGAATAGCAAAGGCCCAAACCGAGGAAAAAGTAGCCAACTTGGTTAAGAAGGGGGATAAAACCTTTTATAGGTACATTAGGGAGCAAAGAAAGACTAAGGCAGGGATACTGAGGCTGAACAAAGAGGAAGGTGGTTGGGCAGAGAGTGACAGTGAAAAAGCAAGGATACTGAACGAATACTACTGCTCAGTATTCACAATGGAAAAGCAGAGGGAAATACCCAATCCGGTGAATAGAAGCACTCTGGATAGGGGGAGTTGATATTAGTCCTTTCATGGAAGAAAGGGTTCTGAAAGAACTCTTAAAACTGAAGGTGGATAAAGCAATGGGGCCTGATGGTATTAACCCCAAAATTCTAAAAGAACTAAGGGAAGAACTAGTAACACCACTGACTACCCTTTTTAATAAATCATGGGAGGATGGTGTGGTACCTAAGGACTGGAGGAGGGCGGATGTGATTTCCCCTTCACAAAAGTGGGAGCAAGACAGAGGCAGGAAACTGCAGACCTGTCAGTTTGACCTCAGTGGTAGGAAAAATGATGGAATCACTTCTGAAGGAAAGAATTGTTGAGTACCTAGAGGCCAGTGGGGCACAGGACCCAAGGCAGCATGGATTCACAGCGGGAAGGTCAAGTCAGACAAATCTAATTGATTTCTTTGACTGGGTGACCAAAGCAGTAGACCAGGGAGGGGTTGTGGACATGGCCTACCTAGACTTTAGCAAGGCATTTGACACAGTCCTGCACAAAAGATTAAAAAACAAATTAGCCAGCCTGGGAATGGGTTCCAGGGTGGTAGCCTTTGTAAAATACTTGTTGGACAACAGGACACAGCGGGTAATAGTAAATGGCGTCCACAGTCAAGAAAGGAGGGTTACTAGTGGGGTACCACAGGGTTCAGTACTGGGGCCGGTCCTTTTTAATGTCTTTATGTGACATTGCAGAGAGACTGGAAGGGAAAGTATCTCTCTTTGCAGATGACACAAAGATCTACAAGAGGGTTGATACACAAGGTGGGGTGGAAAGGATGAAAAGGGACTTGGCAAGGTTGGAGGAATGGTCAAATGTATGGCAGCTTAGATTCAGTGCAAAGAAGTGCAAAGTAATTCACCTGGGAAACAAAACCCAGGGAAGAGTACACAATGGGGTGAGATACTGACAACAACAAAATGGAAAGGGACCTGGGGTATTCATATCAGATGACCTAAAGGTGGGCCAGCAATGTGAGAAGGCAGTAAGGAGGCTTTAGGGGATACTGGGATGCATAGGGAGAGGCATCACCAGTAGAAAACAGGAAGTTGTTGGCCCTCTGTACAGACAGCTGGTAAGACCACATCTGGAGTACTGTGTACAGTTCTGGAGACCCCATCTCCCCAAAGACATAGGCAGGGTGGAGGCTGTCCAGAGGAGGGCAACCAAAATGATGCAGGGTCTGCATCAGAAGACATATGAAGAAAGACTAAAGGAACTTAAGATGTATAGCCTCGGAGACTTCCGGTGATGTCATGCTCGAGTTGGCGGCCTGAACTAAGAGCTCCGTCGTAATCCACGCGTTAAACCTCCTAATCTCTCCCAAATAAACTTCAAAGTGCGAGAAAGGTACAGCGGGAGGTACGGTATGCCTAAAAAAAACGATCGAGTGAAAAATAGAGCTGTTGACCCGTCGGATGCCGAAAGATTGCAGGAAGATGAATCCGAGAGTGAAGGCTCGCAGGCCTCGAACAGCTCCTCCCGAGATGCTACTGATTGTGGCCAGATATCGCTTAATATTGTGCAACGACAGATATCCCTTGTGCTGAATGAATTAAGGGATTTTCACAAGGAAATTAGGTCCACCACAGCAGCTCTGCGTACCGATATAAATAAACTGGAGAAGCGGCAAGATAAATCAGAGACCCAGGCTCAAGAAACAGATTCCCGAGTAACTGAAACCGAGAAGGCCATAGTGCAACTGCATAACTCGGTTAAGCTTCTTAGAGACAGAGCAGAAGACGCAGAAAGCAGAAATCGCAGAACTAATATTAGAATCTCCGGGATTCCTGAGGGGGCTGAGGGAGGTGAAATGCTGGAATTTCTACACAAAACCTTAAGAGAGCTGCTCTCACTTCCCCCAACAGTGACTCTGGAAATCGAAGAGCACTCTGCATCTTTGGGACCGAGGCCACTGCCGGGAGCCCGCCCCAGAACAATCCTGGTGCGATTTCTCAGATTCCAGGACAAAGAAGCAGTGCTGCATACAGCGTGGAAGGCGGGAGCAGTCTCACTGGCTGGAAATAGGCTTTATTTTGAAAACGATTTCGCTCCAGAAATCATGGCCAGACTCAAGGCCTACATCCCTCTGCTGTGGGCCTTGAAGTTGAAAGGGATTCGATTCAGAACGCCATACCCAGCGAAACTCACCGTCCTTTTTGAAGACGGCCCACTGACTTTTGATAATACTGTCTCTGCCGCGCAGGAGCTGCAAAAACGAGGGATAGAAGTGCAGGCGCAACGGTCAAACCCTGAATCCTCTATAGCCTCCAAATTAGCCCTTAAAGTTGGAGCAATGGTCAGCAGGCGAGGCAGCGCAGGAGCTGAGCAATTCAGAACATTGTGGCAGCGTTAAACAAGCAAACCCCTGGGGCTCTGGTGGATCGAGGCATCGAGGCTGAAGGATGAGAGCACGCAAGTACACTTTTGGGCTATGCAGCTATTCGCGGGAACTGGCCTGAGCAAAGCGATTGTGGAACTGTTTCTGGACTATTTGGATTCTGGACTGGGCGTGAGGAGAGGGATGGATGCTCATCCCTACAAACCTCCACACTGTATCTATAGATTGATATTGGGGGCGGTGAGGGCATGTAGGGAGGCTGGAGGAGCGCTTATGGGGGTCTTACAGTGGGCCGAGTTCTGGAGATGGGGTGGTAAGTTGTGATGGCTGGTCTCGTGGCGTAGTAATCCCCGCTGGTAGCTGGGTGTGACCATTGGATAGGCACGGGTCGCTCCCAACTCCGGGGGTGGGTTAAGGCCAGGCCGCTTGTAGGCCTGAGGGCGGGTGTGGGGCGGGGCCCTCCGTTGCTGGGATCCAAATGTCGAAGTTGGTCCGCCTCCACCTATTAATCGGAACTCTGGAACCAAAATCGCTGCTATGCGATGGGGAAAGGGGGGAGGTAGCTAAATACATCTTCCCCTCTCACGCGATGCACCGAATTAAGATCGGGGCCACACATTCTGAGCTTCGGGACACTGTTAAAATTAATCACAGAGGCTGAGCTCTGTTTAAAATGACTAGGTATGCAAGAAGCTGCCGACTGGTGGATGATATGGCGGCATCGTGCAGCGTTTCCCCCTTAAAGGTCTCACCTTTTCTCCAGACATTAGTGGGGCGCAGAGATGCGAGGGATGGTTGTTGAATTGGGAGATAGGGAACGGAAGGCGGATAGGGATCCAGAATACTCCAGGGCTCCTGAGGATTCGGTGCGACTTGTCCCTGCAGGCGCCTCTTCCGATCCTCTGTCCTCTCTCTTCGATGGGCCGGGCTTCTGGGGAGTTAGCTGCATTTCTTCAGGAGGGTTCTGGCTTATTTGTTATCTTTGGGGCGGCTCGGCCTCCCTAGAGGCTTTGCTGGCTAGCCGAGGGCGGTCACTGCCCCAGGATTCTGGAGTGGGCAGTGGGTCCGCCTTCTTCTGCACTGACAAGGGGGCAGAGACTGACAGAGAGCGGACTTACTGATCAGCGCCACATGTCCTTGCAGAGAGTCTCCTTGTTGATAGGCGAGGGCTCTGCAGGGACCTCCTCCTCTGACAGCGACCTAGAGCCTATTCAAGAGGGGTTTACCAGTACATATCTGTTGCGGCAGTGATTGATTAGGGGAGGTGTGGTGTTGATGCAGCCTGCTTCATAAACAAAGGTATGCTCCTCTCACTGGAGGATGCTCGGAGGGGAGGGACGAGCGAGGCACACATCGCGGCTCTCGAATTAGTAGGAGTCTGGCCAGGATAGGTCCCTTCCACTATAGCCAAAAGCTTTAAAAGGCCGGGTTGAAATTAGGTCTATCGGAATGGATTAAGAAAACTTTCGCTCTACTATGAGCTGTGTCCTGGAACTGGGGTTGATTAGGGTGGGCTGCATTGTCCAAATATTGACATCGGGCAGTCTGCTTTAACTAACAAGAATGGGGGTGGCTTAGGGTGGCAAGGAGGCGTTCGTGTATGGCTTCTGACCCTTTAGGTAGTGACAAAGGCATGGAGGCAGGATTAAGATTTGCTGCAGCTCTGAAACAGTCATCCCGGGTGTATGTAAGAGCTCTAACTCCGAGGGGACCGAATTGAGAGTAATTATGCCCTACCACGCCCTAGGGTGTTAGGAATTGAATCATTGGGGCTATGGTAGTTAAAGAGCCTCAGATAGTCAGGCTAATGTATTCCCGCTGTAATAGGGCGGAGACTTGAAGGGGGGTGATCGTAGGGGGATTCGTTCAGGGCTGGACTTAGATACTAGAAAGTGTTCCTGGGAACCCCTCAGAACTTAACGAAAGGCTCCTGTTTCTACAGCAATCTGGGGGCCTGCTCATATGGCAGATGGGGCGGGAAAGGCCCGATCCTGCACTCCAAGTACATAACGCTGAGCGCCTGTCCCTATGCAAGGGGAAGGTGCTGAGCGGGACAAGCCATAAACTGAGCCTATTATGGAGTGCCCTTCCAGGACGCAGGGGGAATGGGGAAATAGGCTGACTGGAGGGGGGGGGAGTCAGGGAGGCTTAAACGCATGTTGCCCCAGAGATGGGAGTGCAGTTTGGATGGACTCTCAATCTAATTCATGAGTTAAAAGTGCCTTCTTGCCAATGGACGGAGGGGACAATAGGGATCAGGAGGACATTACGGTTAATATAATTCACATACCACTCATCGTTACAGTACACTCGGTGAAGTAGCTGGATTCGACTCTTCAGAATCTGGTGTCACCACCCTTTTCTTATTTCACCTCAGAATAGACACTTTAGGTGTCAGGGGCATCACGATAGGTGATGAAGCCTCAAGAGTATGGACAGTTCCATACCAGGGAATCTGTACCAGTTTCCACTGTTGGAAGTACCAGTTTCTCTATTTCAGGTTAATTGTTTGTTTGTTTGTATGTTTCAGTTCCACATGTTGGTGTGATTGTAATCAGTTAGAAATGACAGGAACTGAGCTGATAGACGCTGATGGGATCCAGAATGAAGAAAAGGAGAATCTTTCTGTGCGGAGGACCACCTATAGGTTACAATGACCAGCATGCAGGTTAAGTTGTTGTCCCTGAACATTAATGGGATTACCTCACCGATAAAGAGGTCACGAGTCTTGACATATCTCCGGGAGTCAAGAGCGGACCTGATATACCTTCAGGAAGCGCACCTGAGTTCCGGGGAACATCTCAAGCTTGCCAGACTCAGCAGGGGTACCCTATATAGCTCCTCAAGTAGATCAGGTAGACGAAGAGGGTAGCAATAATCATTCAGCAGGCACCCCATTTCAACACAAAGCACCATAGGGACACAGAGGGGCGGTTGATAATAGTCCAAGGTACCCTGAGCAGGGTACTGGTTACTCTAATAGCTTATTTCCTCCTGCCACTCCGTCCCACAACTGAAAACACTGATGGATAAAATTTTGCAAAATACAAAGGGCATGCTCTTACTAGCGGGGACTTTAACCTGACACAAAATGCTTTATTAGATTCCTCCAATCCTAGAGTAACTAAGCAAACGCTGAGGCAAAAGTTCTTTAGGAGATATGTTAAGGAGGTAGGATGGACAGGCGTCTGGAGGCATCTGCACCTCGAACCAGGAACTACACACATTATTCAGCAGTACATAGGTCATACTCACGAATAGACAAAGCGTACACACAGGCTGAATTTTTGGACCGATTAGGCGATGCTCAAATAGGATATCTCCTTTCAGACCACGCCCTGTGTGCACAACCTGGGAGATGGGGCTACAACCTAAGAACTCCCGATGGAGGCTCAACCCCTACTACTACGCTCTGAAAGTTTAGGAGTTTTTAGCGGATAAATTGGCCGAGATAATAGAGCTCAATCCCCCTCCAGGACACGGTGCCCGCAATTCACTGGGACACTATCAAAGCTGTCCTAAGAGGCCATATTATACAACAGCTGCAAATTAAACCGTCGAAGAAAGCGCAGAGCTACTGAGAGGAAAACTTACACTTTCTCCAATATGCACATAAGTGTGGGAACACTTCGTGCTGCCCCTGCTTCAGGAAGTTAAGGCAGAACTTGATCGTCGGCCCTTCAACAGACTGAGCTAGCATTGACTTTCCTGGAGCAGAGATATTATGAGGTGGGACCCGTGCCACTAGACTGCTAGCATACCAGGCCGAAGGCAAAGGAAGGCCTCAACAATCACCTCCCTTAAGCACCCGGTGGGGGGTCAGTCCCTAACTAAGATAAATGATATGGCAGAGGCATTTGCAAAGTATTATTCAGATCTCTATACCCCAGAACACTCTCCCACAGCGTCACAAATTGCGGAGTACCTTGAAAGAATAACTTTGCCTCGACTTGATCAAGTCCAAGCAGAGTCCCTTACCTCCAGCATAACAGAGCAAGAGATAGCTGAAACGATCTCTTCAGCCAAAACTTTAAAATCTCCAGGTCCCGATGGCTACGGGAGTGAGTTCTATGGCGCTATGAGGCAACAATTATCTACTCAGCTCCTTACTTTGTTCAATTCCATACTGGCAGGTGAACCCCGCCCCCATCGTAGGCACTGCAGCGATCTCTGTGATCCTGAAGCGGGGAAGAATCCTCAGCACTGCAGCTCATATAGAACTATCTGGGTCCTAAACTCAGATTATAAGATGTTCATGCATATATTAGCACATCGGCTAGAACAAGATAATGCCCATGTTAATAGACCAGGATCAGACAGGCTTTGTTAGAATCGTTCTACAACAGATAACATCAAGCGTACTCTGCATATTGTGCATAGTATGCAATCCGACAACGTTCCATCGGTCCTCATTAGCCTTGATGCTGAAAAGCATTGACAGAGTAGCTTGGTCCTTTCTATACAAGTCCTGGAGAAACTTGGCATTCCCAGCAGTTTGGTGGGGTTTTACAAAACATTTACGGGCCCTCAGGCCTGCGTTAGGAGTGAGGGCCATCACTCTGAGTACTTCCCACTTAGAAGGGGAACCAGACAAGGTTGCCAGTATCGCCTCTTTGTTTCGCGGCCTTTATAGAGCCCCTAGCCTAATACATTAGAGAATCGCTGGATATCACGGAGTGAATATGGGTGGCGCAGAGCATCGAATAGCGTTATGCACTGAGCGATGTCTTGTTATACCTTTCAAACCCAGAACAATCCCTGCCAACTATAAGGCTACTCCTTGACCAGTATAGTCAAGTTTCGGTTATAAGTTGAACTTATTAAGCGGAAATTCTGTCATTCCACTACCTTCCCTCACCAGATATAAACTCCATTTTCCCATGCAACTGGAATCTAACAAAATTAAAATACTTGTGGTATATATTTCTAAAATTTCGCTGAAACCTTCCAAAATAACTATGAGCCCTTTGCCACTCAGCTCAGGGCGGATTGGAGCCTGGGCCACATTGCCTCTCACATTAAGCCGTAGAGAATAGACCTAATAAGGATGGTAACCTTACCTAGGGCCCTGTATCTGTTCAGAATGTCCCACTATATATAGAAAAAAAAATTTGTGGAATGGAGCACGCCTTATTTCTAAGTTTATTTGGGGGCGAAAGCCTGTGTCGAATGAGGATACTTAGCCTTCCACGGGATGAGGGAGGCCTAGCATTCTCAGATCTACAACTTTATTATAGGGCGGCTGTGATGACCCATATTATGTAAGACAAACGAGTAGGGAGCCACATTGGTTACAAATAGAACAGGCCCTTATGCCAGATAAAGACTACTTTCAGAACATCGCTTCAGCCAGGCTGTCCCGGCTCCCTTCAGACCCGTGGCTCAGAGCACAGTAGGACATGGCAATTAATTAAAAGTACAATCCCTATCCCGCTTATTGGCTCTGGTTTGCCCAATTTCAAGGCTGAGTAACTTCCTCCCAAACTGACTTGACCATGGCTTCCAGACTTGGGAGAGGTATGGACTGAGATATCTTACACAGATAATGTCCCAGGAGAAATATGGCCTTTAATAGAGTACAAGTAAGTTTAATATTCGAATCGGGACTTTACAGATTCCTGCAGTTAAGGCACTATGGTCGAGGGCTCCCCGAGATCGCCCATAGTCCGGAGAGTTACCCGGCTTTGGTAGTAGTTCAGTCACTATTGAATACAGGGGCAGAGAGGCTTCATTTAATCTCCCGTTATTACAAGGCCCTTAATTCTCAGGGAGCAGCACACACTGGGACCATTCGAGCTCAATGGCAGGAAGAACTTGGTTCTCCTCTCACACAAGAGGACTGGCGAAGAGCATGCGAATACTCTTCTAGGGTCGCAAACTCCCATCAATGGCGGGAATTTGCGTGGAAGAACCTAATTAGATACTTCAGAGCGCCAGTAATGACTAGTCACTACTGCAATCAGCCTCTGCAGGGTGTTGGAGATTATGTGGTGAGAATAGAGCTACACACACCCACATTATGTGGTCCTGCCCGAACCTCAAGCCCTTCATGGATCAACTGCAGGGTCACTTAAGAGATATTTGACCCACAACTACAAACTGTCGGGAGGTGTATCTTTCCTTGACACTCCAAAGGAGTACAAAAACCCGAATACTAGATATCTCTTGCATTTGCTGCTTACAGCGCCCAAAAAAGTGGTTACTAAGCATTGGCTGACAGACAACCGGCCCATGATCCAACAATGGTGGGAGGTCACTAAGCAGATATACCAGATGGAGCAGATTACCCATGGATTGAATCAATTAAAAGAGAAGTTCTCTGATAGGTGGTCCCGCTGGTTAGTATATTATATGAGGTATGATGACACCTTTATACCATGAGGAGGAATTATGGGTCTGAAAAGTGACTGCGTACACTAAGTAGAAGTGGCCACTGCCCTTGGAGAGGGAGAGGGCAGTAGGTAGACAACCTGATAACAACTCCTGCCCAGGTACAGTCCTACGGGGTGGCGACTCTGGCAAGAGTGGGGAGGGCTGAATGATTTGGTAGGCCTCGCTTGGGCTTGGTGCCCGCAGCCTTAGGTGGCTCCGGAAAGGGAAAGCTCAGATGATGCTAGGGTAGCAAGGATTCGATATCCCCATATGAATTAATGGAAATTAGTGATATCAGATGTCTATTTGTAATTCTCAAATCAATTTATTGTATACCAACGAACCTGTCAATGTTTGTATGTATGTATGTTTGTCGAAATATGAAAAGTCTAAATAAAAATGAGATTTAAAAAAAAAAAGATGTATAGCCTCGGGGTACATGATAGAAACTTTCAGATACCTCAAGGGAATCAACAAAGTCCAAGAGGGTAGCATCTTTCAGAAAAAGAGGTGCAAGAACAAGGGGGCACAATTTGAAGATAGAGGGGGGACGGCTCAGAGGTAATGTGAGGAAGTATTTCTTCACAGAGAGGGTTGTGGATACATGGAACAGCCTTCTTGAGGAGGTTGTGGAGTCAAAAACAGTGGGGGAATTCAAGAATGCATGGGACAGACGTAAGGCAATTCTAGTGGGGGGTAGGAGGAAGTAGGCTGTTGGTTAACTAAGATCAGGGGAACGGATTTTAAGGAAATGGGATTGGGTCAGACATGAACGCTGGTAGTAGGTGGGAAATCATTAGGAGAGGGGTGCAAGATGCTACCAGCACCTGTGCAAGAGTAAGACGAAACTGCGGTAGGGCCCGAAAACCCTGCTGGTGGACAAGGGAGGTCCAGGAGGTGGTGCAGGGAAAGAAGGCAGCCTATAGGCAATTCAAGTGCTCAAGGAGTGAAAGAGATCGAGGGGAGTATGAGCTGATGCTAGAAGGGCCAGTAGGGTGGTGAGGCGGCTAAGGCAAGGAAGGAGCAGAATCTGGCCAGGAAATCAGGAGAGGGAACAAGGGTTCTTTAGATAAACTGGGAGAAAGCGAAAAGTGAAGGCAGATTAGCAGGATTAAATCAGGAGAGATGGGCACAAGACCGGGGAGCAGGCTGAGGTACTAAATGAGTACTTCACCTCAGTTTTCACCAAGAAAAATGGGGTGCTGCATCACATGGGAGGAGACAGAGATACTGAGGGGGACCCTTATCAATCGGTGGGTCTGGGAGGGAGGCATCACTGGCAGAAGGGGAGGCTAAGCAGGAGAAGAGGTACTGGAAGTGGAAATCACAGCAGAAGAGTGAGGGAAGCCCTCAGCTCCCTTAAGACGGAGAAAGCACCAGGGCCGGATAAATTACATCCCAGAGTGCTGAAGGAACTGCGGATGTCCTGACAAACCCCTGCAGAGCTTTCACCATTTCTCTGAGGACAGGTGGGTGCCCAGGACTGGAAGGTGGCGCATATAGTGCCTATCACAGAAGTGGGGATCAAGGGGTGGCAGAGAACTACAGGCCTGTCAGCCTGACATTGGTGGTGGGCAAGGTGATGGAGGCATTGTCAAGGAGAGGCTGGTGGGGACCTGGAAAAGTCAGGGTGCCTGGACGATGAGACAGCATGGATTCAGTCTCGGGGAAATCGTGTCAGACAAACCTTGTGGAGTTCTATGACTGAGTGGCGAGTGCCTTGGACCTTGGTAGACCAGTGGACGTCCTCTTTCTAGACTTCAGCAAGGCATTTGACTCTGTTCCTCACATGGGCCTGTTGGATAAGCTGGGAGAAATGGGGTGGGAACCAGATGATCAGATGGATAGGCAATTGGCTCCAGGACCCGGACCCAGAGGGTCGTGAGTTGGCAGGATAGTCTCATCCCAAGAGGGTCATTAGTGGGGTCCCACAGGATCAGTCCTTGGCCCCTCCTGTTCAGCCTCGTCTCTGACATAAGGACAGGAATCAGGAGTGAGATGAGTCTCTTTCGGATGACTCAAAACTGGGGTGGTGGTGGATGGGGAGGAGGAGGGTGGCCCTACAGGGGACCTGGAGACTCTGGAAAGATGGTCTAGAAAGTGGAAGCTGAGGTTCAATGCAGGAAATGCAAGGTGCCTCCCACCTGGGGCCAGAAACCCAGGCCAGTGTACACCCTGGGGGAATGCTACAAGTCTCAATGGCTGAGAGGGACCTGGGGGTGGTGGTGGATGTCAAAATGAACAACTCGGAGACTTGTAGGAGGGCAGCAGCCAAGGCCAACAGGATGCTGGGATGCATCGCTAGGGGGATCACCTCCAGAAGGAGGAAAGTGATGCTCCATATGTATAACTGCTTGGTGAGGCCACACCTTGAGTACTGTGTGCAGTTTTGGAGGCCACACTTAAAGAGGGACATTAAACTCCTGGAGAGGAGGGCAACCAAAATGATTTGGGGCTTGGGGCACAGGACCTATGAGGAGAGGCTCGAAGAGCTAAATATGTGCACATTGGAAGAGAGAAGGGACTGGGGGGACATGATAGAGGTCTTCAAGTACATGAAAAGGGTAAATAGGGGAGGAACAGTCAGGGTGCTTCGAAGGAAGGAGGAGGGGGCCACTAGAGGGCATGGGTGGAAGCTGAAGGGGGAAAGATTTGGGGGAGAAAGGAGGAGGTGCTACTTCACTGAGAGGGTGGTGGAGCCATGGAATGCACTGCCTAGGGGGCTGGTGGAGGCAGAGATGGTGGAGGGGTTCAAGAGGGGCTGGGACAGGTACAGGGGAAGGGTTCTGGAAGCAAAATCCATTGCAACAAGAATATCTGGAACTGAAAAGGGAGAAGCCAGAGATGGCGAGGGGGCAGCAAGGTCAGCACCCAGATCGTTCTTCTGAGCAAGAATTTGTCTGTCCTCCTAGGCCTTCAGAGGACTACACTTCCCACTATACCTTTGTAAGGCAAGGCAAATGTTATTTTTAGGGCACCCATTCCCTGAGGCTTTGGGCGCCTAACAAAACATAAATGAAAACGACAGTTAAACCCAGAAATTTCAAGAATAAATAGGCATGTGGTAAGTACCCTCAACATTTCCTCCTACAAGACTGAGGAAGGTAACGATGAGATAGAATTCATGGATATGATGAGCTTAGCACCAACAAGAATGTTGATACTGCCCATCCATAAATCCTTCCAGAAAGCCATATGCAAAGTTATGTCGGCACCCACCTCAGCTGCTGCATGACAAGAAAATTGAGAAAAAAGTATCAAGTGGACAAACTGGGCACTGAGGACCTGTAGTCCCACCACCCTGATCACGAGGGGGTGGTCTAGACTGTTGCCTCTGATAAGGCCAAAGTGCCCCTTTCCTCCCAGCCTCCTATGAATGATTCCAGGAAACTGGATAGTATGGGCAAAAACGTCTGTATGTCAGCTTCCCTGCTTCTAAGGCAGACAACTTACCTGGTGTACACAGCCCAGTACCAGAAAGCCCTATGGAATTCAGTATTGGCACTGAGTGAAAAGCCTACTGGAGCATTGGCACAAGATATGGATGACACAGCAAGATCAGCCATAGATGTCACAATGTACCAGTACCATGTGGCAGTGAACGCAAATGACACGTCATCTAAAGTCATGGTTCATGCATTGTCCTTAATGTTTCCTGACTTAGAACTACTAACCTATCCCAGGACATTCAAACAAAAGTGATGGATTTCCCCAGTGAGGGAAATTCTCTGTTTGGTGACAAGACAGAGGCTTAAATGGATGAATACAAAACCACCTGCAAGAAAAATACAGAGAAAGAAGAGGCCTCCACTTCCTACAGGCCTTGTGGAGGTGGAGATAGGGGGTAAGGTATACTAGCCTCGTGTTTGTGTTTCCTACGAGTACTCTCCACAAAGAGGCTACACCAGAGGCAAGGGTAGAAGGGGCACTATGCATGCAGCTACGGAACCAGCCCCTAAACCTCAGACAAAATATTCAAAGCTAAGCTTCATGACTGTCTTGCAACCCTAAGCTGTTGTGACTGCTGCCTTTAACCTGCCCAAGCCCCTATCAACACCTCCACCTTTTCCATCCCACATCCCCCCTGATCTGTTTCCCCAGCCATGTCCCTCCATTTGCCCCCCCCACGCAGACCTACATGCCTCCCTATCCCCTCGCTCCCTCTCATCTACTCCCCTCATCCACTAAATTTTTACAAGGCCTACTTGGCTGCTTCCGTCCTCCCCTCATCCCCTCTCTTAGTGCTTCCTTCACTAGCCCTCTCCTCCTCTCACCCCCTGCAACCAGTCCCTTCCCATCCATGGTCCTCTTTCCTTGTCCTGCCTTGCATTATTAGTGCACTTATGTTACATATGATTTTGTTGCTGCATATACTGTACCCTGTACTTTTATAATCCTACATGTTAAACAGCTGTATCTGAATTGACTGTTTGTTTTCTTTAACACTGTTGACTTGTATAATTTAACTACTGTATCCCTGTTTTGTCATGACGTGGAACCTTTGTAAATGAGCTTCCAGCTCAAAGGTTGTAATCCGAGATTTCAATAAATAAATAAAGAAATCCCCTGAAAGCCTGCACATGCCACCCATCCATTGCCAGTGAAGGGAAGACTAACTTGATGCTTCCAGAAGTGGACAGATGTCACCACAAAGTGTCTAGCTGTGGTGGCAGCATTTTTGAGAAGGAAGGGGGTGGTGTTTTTTCCCTGTCTGGATGACTGGCTGATCTCAGGAAAAGTAAAGTCCTCCGTACTGCTAACACAGGACACATTGCAGGACCTGGACTTCCTCATAAACATTAAAAAGTCACAAACAGCCACCCGGTGGTGCTGAGGGTTGAGGTGCTGGATGCCACACCTCGCTCCACGCCGGCAACCTGGGTTCAGGAACGAGCCTGGGTCATCGGGGGTCGGCAGGGGAGGACTAGGATTGAGCATCCGACGACAGCTCTCCTAGTCCTGGCGAGAAGGGGTGGATGCTCACCGCGCTCTGCAGGTCCCTGGGGACACCCGGAGATACTGTAGTTGTGCGGGTGCCTAGTGGGGGAGGGAGGAAGCACGGCAGACGTCTGCACACCAGTGCGCTGATGTCATTGCATGTCCGTGCTTCCATAGAGAGATGATGGTAGCACAGGTCCGCGGCAGCATGATGGCCACAAGTTTCACCGGCCAAAGATGCCTGGAAGGCATGTGCTGGTAATGGTTCCTTGCCGGGTGCGGGGCTACGGGGGGCCCCCTTCGCAGGTGTAGTTGCATCTGCCAGCTGGGCATGCGGGGCTTCGGGGTCAGCGGTGGAATGGAGGAGCGGTGGTTGGATGTAGAGCAGGACTGTGGCTGCAGGTGAAAAAGTATTAAATGATAAAAAAAAAAAAAAAAAAGCCGCAAACAGAACCAGTTCAAGTTCTGGACTTTATTGGCATAGAGCTAGATACCTTGAAGGGGAAGGCATTCCTTCCTCAAGCAAGGGTAGCAAATCTGATTTCAACTGCAGAATCCTTCAAGGCAGGCCAACAAGGGACCCTCTACAGTTATTGGGTCACATGGCCTGAGCCACTGCAATGGTGCCAAGTTCCATATGAGGGACATTCATTATCACCTATAATACCATTGTTCCCAGAGGTGGGATCCTTTGTCCAGGCTGGTGCCTCTTACAAAAACTTTTAAGGGCACTGGCAATGGTGGAAAGAGGAAGACAACCTGAGACAGAGAATTTGTTTCCTCCAGCAATCCCCCACAGTCTTACTCACAGCACATCCTCCCTCCTAGGATTGGGTGCCCACCTAGAGGACCTTACTGTGACTGACACCCGAAGCTCACAGGAGACTTTAGAGCACATAAATCTCCTGGAACTCAGATCACTTTACCTGGCAATACAGGCTTTCTCCTCCCATATTCAGGGTCAGTCTGTTCAAATCGGAACAAACAGCACCACAACAATGTATCACATAAATGAGCAGGGAGGAACAAGCTCTTCAAACCTGTGCACAAAAGTCATGAAGATCTGGAACCTAACCTAATCCCTTGAAGTTCAGCGATCTGCAATACACCTGCCAGAGAAAGACAATATGTAAGCATTAATCCCCGATGAAGGTGGCACCTAATGGGAGTTAATGCATGGTTAGGGCGTTGTGGCCCGGTGAAAGTGCATTGCTTGGTCAGCATGCATTAACTCCCCATTAGATGCCACCTTCATCGGGGATTAATGCGCTTGTAACATGGCACCTGCTACTGTACTACTTCTCAGATGGTCTTCTCTGTGCTGTTTACCAGTAATCGCCAAAAACACTTGTCTAGCGCTTCCAATTATGGTACATGTCTTCTTACTTTTCCTGCCTTTCTGCTGCTGGATCGGTGCGCTTGCATGTTGATCGCCCCACCTCCAGTAATATAGTGGCGACTAGTTTTTTTACTGTTTCAACTGTGCTCTATGTTTCACTATTCACATGCGGCTCTGTTTGACCCTGCGACTTTCGTACTTCTGCTGCCCACTACAGTGGACTACCCTAGTTGTTTTTTTTTTTCATCCCTGCTCTACTGCATGCTGGGCAATATGTCCCTGCATACCTTGATGATCTCTGAAACCTGAGAGTTGTCTTCTCCGCTCCCTGTTCACCTGTCGATTACGACCAATAGGTGGCGCTTTCTCACCTTTTGAGAGCTTCGCGTCTCCCTAGTGCTGATGTCTTACTCAACTCTGCTGTCATATGCTTTTTCCCATCCCTCAGCCACTTCAGCAATGCGCCCTCACTCGCTCAGTACCTCCAAGACTGCACACTTCCCTGTTGTCTGCTGTTTCCCGTTGACTACGGTGGCCACACCAAGAGAGGCATTTCTCCTCTTCCTCTTTTCCCGTGCCAATACCCTGTGCTGCTGTGTTACTCGCGCCACCTACTGTTGGACATATTTTTAACAAATTCACTGCATCCCTACTTCGGTGAGCGCATTCACGCTCTGCAAAGGGGATTATTCGTCTAAGCATTCCAAACCAACACGGCATTATCGTGCCATAATGCCGTGTTGCTTTTGGGACACCTGACCCTGTTAGACCTATCACCTTCCCTCCCTGGAGTCCTCATATTTCTGCCATGTTACAAACTGGCATAATCTTTGAGCAGGATCACCCAGGGCAATCACAAATGGACTGTGAACCGGCAGGTGCTAGCATCAGTGTTCAGATGGTGAGTACAGCATAAATAGACCTGTCTGCCTCCTGGAAGAGCAACCAGCTCCCACTCTTTTGTTGTAGACCCCCAGCTGTGGTCCTAGTCCCAGAGGATGCTCTGGTCCTCAGCTGGGCAGGGAAGTTTCTCTGTCTTCCCTCCATTCCCACTGTTACTGAGAGTTCTGATAAAACTGAGAAGGGAGTTAGCAGTAGTGATCCTCATAGCTCCAGATTGGACCAGGCAGACCTGGTATTCTGAACAACTGTAAAGTGGCTGAGGATCGTCGGACAGTGCCAACACGTAACACATTCAGAGCAAACAGGAGAGTAGTGGTACTATGTCCTGAAAGCAAAGAAAATCCCCACAATACTGAAGCAATTAATTAAGTGCAAAACAATGGGGTAGTACCTCCTTACTGTCTCCCAACATTTTGCGTCACTACCTCACACTTTATCAAAAGCGCAGTAAATATATCAAATCACCTGTTAAATGCTGTGGAGTATGCAAATGTTAAAACAAATAACCAATGAATGAAGTGCTCAAAAATAAATAAAATGCAAAGTACATCCTGCGATACCAAACAACAATGCAAATATTGCAGCTCATTATTTAAAAAAAAAATCTATACTACTATAAATAGGTATTGCTAACAGAAAACACTCTCAGTAATACCCACTGTAATAACAAAAAGCAGCCTAGTCAAGGGGGGGTGGGAGTGTATGGGATGTATGTGTGGGGGAAAGAGGGAAGGGATTATTATGGAATAGTATAGGGGTGGGATTGTGGACGAGAAGGGGGTAAGTATGTATAAAAAAAGGAAGGAAGACATGAATGTGAATAAGAAAAAAACAGGCTAAAAAGTGACAAAACCTTTAAAGCGTATGGAACTCTTGTCATTAAACCATTGTGAATAGCACTTAATATGGTAAATCACAGAGGCTAAGGTACGAAACTAACAGGCAGAGATTATACAGTGTAAGGACTCTATTGAAAATGTCCATTCGATCTAGGAGGTGACTGTGCTCCCATTTTGTGTTGCCAGAAAGTCTCATGTCTCAGTGGTTTATGATTGAGATCCCTTCCCAATGCCAAGTTCAACTTTTTTGTATTTTGCTATGCCTCGGAAAGTAAAAAGTATCCATGCCCACTTTTAACCACATGTTCTGCCAAGGCGTTGTCCATTTCTTTTTAGATATACTTCGAAGATGTTCTTCCACACGTATTTTAAAATTAAATGTTTTTTCCAACGTAAAATTATTTCTAGGGACATGGATATGTTGTTCATCCACACTGTCTGGCAGTTTCCTTGCCGCTTTAAATCTTGCCGGAAGGTCTTCAAGCTGGCTCCTCCCACCCACCCAGGTGGTAAAACTCTTGACTCCACCCCATGACGCCAGATCTTCCTTACCGCTTGGAAGCTCAGGTTCCCTCCTTAGCGCTCTGTGTTTAGACTGGATCCAAACTCTTAGGTTCACCCGAAAATAGTTTTAAAGTTTTCTAGACTTTGGTCTGCTTCTTCCTTCGTGGCTGCGATGGACAAATCGAGACTCGGTTTTCGGCGGTGCCCATGCGGACAGAAGATGTCCAGGACTGATCCGCACTACACATGCGTCTACTGCCTCGGGCTTGACCACGATCCATGGCCTCACGGAGTTGTGCAAGTCTTTTTCAGCAACAGCGCCCGAAAAACGTACCCTTGGTGAAGAAGTCCAAGGAGGCCCATGGGCAGTGTCCTCGGCGGCTGGCTCGGCTGAGCAACTCCAGCAGATGATTACCTTCGAGGAGGAGGCGGCCCAGGCCGCATCTTCATCATCCTCGGTCGCGGCATTTATCCCACTCTGCTTGGGATCCTCCTATTCAACTTCTTTTAAGGAGCTTTGCCAATCCCTTTCCACTAAAGGTGAGGGGCCATCGGGACCCTCCTCTCTGTCCAAGAAGAAGGACTCGAAGGAAGTAGAGTCCCACACGTCGGCGTTAAATGGGAGGCGGAAGAGGTCCCCTTCCCGACAGTCGACACTCTACTTCGGTCGAGGTTGCGGCTAAGGCCGTTGGTTTCAGAGTGTCCCCGTCAGGTCAGCCAGCCGAGACACCCGTCGATGCAGTCGAGATTTTTCACGACTCGTCGGACGGGCTGTTGACTGGAGAAGCTGACAACCCTTCTTCACCGGTTCCCCCGGTGGAAGCCGAGGACTTGCCTGTGCCTCCTGTGCCGGAGTCCCCGGTCAAGGCTCCCGAGCCAAGGGAGGATTGGGTTTCCCCCGCTCCCTCCCAGACCACCATCGGAGAACAGAGCGGTCTCAGTCGTCTCCGTCCAGCCGATCCCGCCAACACCGGCGGTCTCGGCACCGAGGAAGGTGGCGGCACCACTTGTCTTCGTCTTCCTCGGAGGAGGAGGAGGCTTTAGCGCCAAATGCATCAGCGCTGCGAGGACAATGTGGCTAGCAGCTCCTTCTGTCTGGGAACAGAAGCCTGCTTGCCGTGCTTCCCGGCCATTAAGTGGCTGTCACCCGAAGGCGAAAACAACCCCTCGCGGTGGTCGAGGTGCCCAAACCTGGGCTGGTTGTTCGGCCGGAACCAGCTGCCGCACTGATTGTAGTGGAACCTCCGCCTCCACAACCGAAATAGGGGGCTCCGACCAAGGATTCTCAGTCGGGTCAGGGACTGCCCCACCGGTTGTCGGTCACCCTCACTCCCGACGGTCCTCGGCAGGCAGAGGGTGGCTCAGGCCCTAGGCAGCTCTTCGCAGACTCCTCGGAGTCTGACGACGACTCCTCCCTGTTCTCCAGGCCCCTTGACCTGGAGTCCCCAGGGGGACAGTCGATGGACGAGACCCCATCATCGTTCATGGGTTTGCCTTTCCCACGGAGGCCTTTCTGGTGGCTGGAGCCATTGTTGGCCCAGCCTTGGAGTTATGGCAGCGACCGGCTTCTTGTCCTGCTCCTTCGACCAGGATGGCCAGGAAGTATGCGGTCCCTACCGAGTCCCTGTCCGGTTTCTAGGAACACCCCTCTGCGGAGGGGTTGGTTACCGACAGCATTTTCCGGTGTTCCGGGGACGCTAGGGATGTGGACAAGCCCCCCGACAAAGAGTCCAAAAAGCTGGACTATGCCGGGCATAGAGTATATGCTGCGTCCTCCCTCGGCCTCCGTCAGGCCAGTTCGGCCGTACTGATGGCGCACTTCTCCCACCCCCTTGTGGGCTCCCTGGATGAGGTGATCCCTTATCTCCCGGCTGATCTGCAGACTTCAGTCAAGCAGGTGTGGGATCAGGGAAGGGCAGTAGCGAAACAACAGCTCCAAATGGCTCTAGATATTGGAGGCTCCTGTGCCCGGTCAGTAGCTGCCGCAGTGGCCATGTGCCACAGAGCTTGGCTGCAGATCTCCACATTTACGGCGGATACCCGGCACAAGTTGGCAGACGTCCCCTTCCTGGGTACTGACTTGTTCGGGCCTGGGGTGGAAGGCCACCTCCAGAGAATTGAAAAGTCCAGTGCCACCTTGGACTCGGTCATGTCTGCCCAGAAGGACAAAGGCCGCCGTCAGCAGCATAAGTCCTTTCGCCCTTCTGCCCCTGCGGCACATCCGGCCCAGCAACACCAGCATTAGGGCCAGCAGGCTCGCACTTGGCACCCCAAAGCCAAGCCTGCAGCTTCCTTCAACAGGAAGCCGGGAGGAAAAGGCCCAGGAGGTCCCTCGGCCGGTCCCTCCTCCAAGCCTGCCCAGTGATGGGTTGAGGGGTGTCACCCCCAACCGCGTAGCTTCCCCCTGGGTTCCCCCCGTGGGGGGACGACTCCACCACTTTCTTTCTGCCTGGTCCGCTATCACCACGGACCGTTGGGTGTTGGAGGTGGTAGGAAAGGGTCTGCCTCTGGAGTTCAAGCAGGCCCGCCCTCCCAAGCCGTCGTACCCGGGGTTATGGGGTCCGCAGCCTCTCTGTCGGCCTGTCAAGCCGACATTGCCCTGCTCCTCCAAAAGGAGGCGATCAGGAAGGTGGCGGATCCTCCACCAGACCCAGGGTTTGTGTCCAGGTACTTCCTGGTCCCGAAACGGATGGGGGGGCTGGCGCCACATTCTAGACCTGCACGACCTGAACAGGTTCCTAAGGTCTCGAACCTTCAGGATGGTCACTCTGGCTCAGATCATTCCATCCTTGGAATGAGGCGTGTGGTTCTGTTCTCTGGACCTCCAGGACGCGTTCTTTCACGTCCCAATCCGTCCATCCACCAGCAATTCCTCCGCTTCAGAGCAGAGGGTCCCTCTATAAGTTCGGGCCATGCCCTTTGGCCTTTCTCTAGCTCCCAGGGTCTTCACCAAATGCATGGCAGTGGTGACAGCATTCCTGCGGCGCCGAAGGGTCCGGGTGTACCCTACCTGGACGACTGGCTGATTGCGGCCTCCTCCAGACCGGAGGTGGAGCGGTCCAGGGATCTGGCCCTCCAGGTTTGCTCTCAAGTTGGCCTCCTCATCAACGAGGCCAAGTCGTAATCGTGCCAAAGCAGGTGATCCAATTCATCGGAGCAGAGCTCGACTCTCTGAGCCAGAGCACGGCTCCCGGCGGACCGGGCCGAGGTTCTTTCCTCCTTTGCCCAGTCATTTCAGGTTGGGCAATTGCACCCTGCCCGGGACTTCCTGCACTTCCTGGGCCTCATGGCAGCCTGCACCAGTGTGGTCTGTTGGGCCTGTTGGCATATGCGTCCCCTACAATGAGGACTGGCCAGCCAATGGTCGCAGCGCTCCGGTCCTTTGGATCAGCCAGTGACAGTGACACAGAAGATGTGGAATGCTCTCCAGTGGTGGGTCATTCCAGCTCATCTGCAGGAGGGCATCCCGTTTGTCCGCCCCGAGCTGATGGTCTCTCTTTCGACCAATGCCTCTCTTATGGGTTGGGGTGCCCATCTGGGGGAGCATAGAGTGCACGGCCTCTGGTCCCCTCGGGAGTCCCGATGCAACATCAACCTGCTGGAGCTTCAAGCGGTTCGTCTAGCCCTCACCGCCTTCGCTCCGTTTGTACTGGGTCAAGTGGTCCAGGTCCAGACGGACAATACCACGACCATGTACTACCTAAACCGCCAGGGCAGGACGCGCTCCATGCCTCTGTGCAGGGAAGCTCTCCGCACTTGGTCCCTCGTGCGCAGCCTGGGGGTGGATCTCCTTGCCATCCATGTGGCAGGAGCCTCCAGCATTCTGGCTGATGCCCTAAGCCGGATAGGAGTTGCGTCCCACGAGTGGTCTCTCCTGCCGGAGGTAGTACAAGATCTCTTCTCCCACTGGGGCACGCCTCAGGGTAGACCTGTTTTCCTCCAGGGAGAATGCGAAGCTGATGCTGTTTCATGCCCACCCCCCTCAGCAGGGCTCGCTGCAGGGGGATATCTTCTTGAGGCCGTGGACCCCGGGCCTCTTCTATGCCTTTCCCCATTTCCCTTGATCCACAAGGTGCTTCTCAAGGCGAGGAGGGACAAGGCGCAGGTGATTCTGGTAGCCCCAGACTGGCTCCGCCAGTTCTGGTATCCAGATCTCCTCAGCCGAGGCGACTACCAGCCCACCTGGACCTGATCTCAGTCAGTAAGGGGAAGGTATTCCATCAGGATCTTCAGTCCTTGCACCTGACGGCCTGGTTCCTGAGCGGCTAGAGTTCCAGGCCTTGGGTCTTTCCGACAAGGTCCTCAACGTTGTTGAGGCTTCCCATAAGGAGTCGACCAGGAAATGCTATGCCTTCAAATGGAAGAGATTCTCCATCTGGTGTCAGGGCAAGGGGTTGGACCCTTCCTCCTGTTCCTTGGCAAGCATTCTGGACTCCCTGTGGTCCCTTTGTCAGCAAGGGCTTCGGTCGACGACTCTTAAGGTGCACCTGGCAGCCATCTCTGCTTACCGGGGGCGGGCCGGGAAGCAGTCGGTGGTGCAGGAGAAGGTGGTCGGGCACTTTTTCAAAGGCCTTGATCACATATCCCCTCCGGTGCGAGAACCTCCATCTCCATGGGATCTAGTGCTGGTATTGGCTAAGCTCATGGGCAAGCCATTCGAACTGATGCACAGGTGTGACATCTCTCACCTGTCGTAGAAGACTGCCTTCTTGGTGGCTATCATGTCAGCCAGAAGGATGGGAGAGCTCCAGGCGCTTTCCATCGAGTCTCCTTATCTGGTTTTCCACAGGGACAAGGTTGTCCTGCGCTCACGAAAATTCCTTCCGAAGGTTGGTGTCGGAGTTTCACCTTAACCAGGTGTTAACTCTGCCGGTGTTCTACCCCAATCAGACCTCAGAGGTCAAATATAGGCTCCACACTTTGGACCCTAAAAGAGCGATCGCTTATTATAAGGAGCGGACGGCTGAAGTTCGGGGAGAGGTTCGCCAGCTGTTTGTCACCTACGCTGAAGCTGCACCTGGCAGACCTGCAGCCAAGCGGACGATAGGCAGGTGGGTCACCTCCTGCATAGATCTCTGCTATAGGTTGGCGGGCTTGGAGCCTCCCAGAGGGATAAGAGCTCATTCTACCCGCCATACCGCTGCATCGATGGCTGCTTCCAGGGACGTCCCTATCCAGGAAATCTGCAGGGCTGCTACCTGGAAGTCAGCACACACCTTCATTACCCATTATCACATCGACCTTGAGTCACGTCGGGATGCTGGTTTTGGGACCTCGGTTCTCCAGTCATTATTCCCTAAGTAGGGGGTGTGCACCTTGCCTCCCTCCTCCCGGAGAACTGCTAGGAGTCTGCCAGACAGTGTGGATGAACAACATATCCATGTCCCTAGAAATACAGGTTACTCACCTGTAACAGGAGTTCTAGGAATGGTATATGTTGTTCATCCACATGACCAACCCGACCTCCCCGGCTTCGATGCACAACCTGGCTTCCAGTGGGCTAAATCTGGCGTCATGGGGCAGAGCGGAGGGTTTTACCACCCAGGTGGGTGGGAGGGGCCAGCTTGAAGACCTTTCGGCAAGATTTAAAGCGGCAGGGAACCTGCCAGACAGTGTGGATGAACAACACACCATTCCTAGAACTCCTGTTACAGGTGAGTAACCTGTATTTACAAGTCAAGTCACGAGGTATATGATTGCTGGAGTACTGCATGAAATAAATGAACTTCCCTCATAGCTCTCTCCAGTTACTGGATGCACAATCATTTTCCACTTTGTTATTGCCACATTACCTGCAGCTGTTGCATATGTAAGTTCCAGAAGGCATTTTGGGACCTGTTGTCACTTCTGCAGGGAAGGAGTGTAAGCTGTGTACCAGGACATCGGATAGATTCCTTCCTCTTCGATAAACTGCTGTTGCTCCTTCTTGGGCAGTGTTCCAGAGTCTTGATTCCATCTCCAAGATGTGCCAGTTCTTCTGTAAAATATGTCAAACTGCAAATGCCTACGGGTCTGTCCACAATTGCTGTTGCTCTGCCCTTAACTGCCATCTATATCACAGTCTCCACATTTTGCTGAAGGGATTGAATAGCTTCACTTTCCTGTCTTGCACAATTTGCAAAATGTGGTTTTTATAGATTATTTTCAATTTTTTTAATGTCTATTTCACATACTTTATGAAATGTTGTCACTCTGGGACTTGATGGTGGTAAAAAGCATGTTTTTTTTATTAAAGGAATTTCCTCTCTGTGGCCCCTCTTCACCAGGCAGTTTAGACTCTGTTGATATCGCTTTTGTCAGTCTCGTTTTATATAGCAGGGGAAGAATTGACTTTGTCTGCAAAGACTATTTTTAAGTCCAGTTCGCGGGTGAAACTACGGAGTTCTACCACCGTGTCAAAATCATCCAGGTAGTTCATGGGTATAAATGTCAAACCTTGGCTAAGAACACTCTTTTCACTTGCCGAAGAGTATAAGAGGATGTATTAACCACAAGTTAATTTTGTTCACTGCTGTTAACCACATCATTCAAATCATTAACATCATTGTTAGCACTCGTAATAGGGGTATGTTGTTGGCTGCTGATATTATCTGGGTAAAGAATTGGCTGGAGAATAGGACACAGAGAGTAATAGTAAATGGAGTCCACTCTGAAAAAAGGGGGGTTACTAGTGGGGTACCGCAGGGTTCAGTATTAGGACCGGTCCTCTTCAATGTCTTTATAAGCGACATTGCAGAAGGACTGGAAGAAAAAGTATGTCTCTTTGCAGATGACACTAAGATCTGCAACAGAGTTGATGCACAGGGTGGGGTGGAAAGGATGAGAAGGGACTTGGCAAGGTTAGAGGAATGGTCAAATGTATGTCAGCTTAGATTCAATGCTAAGAAGTGCAAGGTAATGCACCTGGGAAACAAAAACCCAGGGGAAGAGTACACAATGGGGGGTGAGATACTAACAACAACAAAAATGGAGAGGGACCTGGGGGTAGTCAAATCAGATGACCTAAAGATGGGCAAGCAATGTGAGAGGGCAGCAAGGAGGGCTGGGGGATACTGGGATGCATAGGGAGAGGCATCACCAGTAGAAAACAGGAAGTTATTATCCCTCTGTACAGACAGCTGGTGAGACCCCATCTGGAGTACTGTGTGCAGTTCTGGAGACCCAATCTCTGCAAAGACATAAACAGGATGGAAGCTGTCCAGAGGAGGGCAACTAAAATGGTGCAGGGTCTGCACCGGAAGACATATGAAGAGAGACTTAAGGAGCTTAATATGTATAGCCTCGAGGAAAGGAGGGAGAGGGGGGACATGATAGAAACGTTCAAGTACCTCAAGGGAATCAACAAAGTCCAAGAGGGTAGCATCTTTCAAAAAAGAGGTGTGCAAGAACAGAGGGCACAATTTGAAGATAGAGGCGGCTCAGAGGTAATTTAAGGTATTTTTTCACAGAGAGGGTTGTGGATGCATGGAGCGGCCTTCCGGAGAAGGTTGTGGAGTCAAAATCAGTGGTGGAATTCAAGCATGCATGGGATAGTCATAAGGCAGTTCTGGGGGGGTGGGGGTAGGAAGAAGTAGGCTGCTGGTTAACTAGGATCTGCAGCTTATCCAGTAGGTAGGGAAATGGGCAGACTGGGTGGGCCAAGCGGTCCTTATCTGCCGTCAAATTCTATGTTTCTATGTTTATCAGTGTCTACCCCCCCCGTACACCCCTCCCTTATGTTTGTAACCTTAAGTTGTGGTTTGTTGATAATAATTCTGATGTCTGTTCCATCTTGTATTTTCTATTCGATTTCCACCCCTTCCCCTCTCGTGGCTGTTCGTGTTCTTGTCTGAAGTGTGTGAAACTGGAGCTCCAGTATGCGGGTCTCTGGGGCAACTGTGGTAGATGTGCTGTAAGTGGGGGTGGGGGGGGGTGCTGTAGTCGTTGTTGGTCCTGCTGTTTGTAATGGCTCTGTACAGTGTCCTTCTGAAGTTTTTGTTTGGCTTGTTGATTGGGTAGCAGTGTCAACATCACTGATCCTTCCTCTAAAAAAAAGACTGGTGTTGTTGATTACTAGCAGAGGGTCCATCTGACTTGGAAATGGACCCACTAGTGTATGTGTCTCTCAGTGCTTCCCTCCTATTATGGCATGAACTAAAATCACGAAGAAAGAAATTCAACAACAGACTGTGGAAAGAGCAGTACAGATGGAAACATACCCACAGTGAATACATGAAACGTAGACAACAGCTTAGTGAAACCATTAAAGTGTATGACACAATAAATTGACTAAGGAATGGAAATTTGAATGAGACGAGAATAATTATAAGCAGGGTGGATTCTTCAGTTGGAGCAAGAAAACCTGGACTCCAAGGTCAATAAAAAAAAAAGACTTCTGATTCACATCATGGTGTCTGAATTGCATCTGAATCAGTTAGTTTTCTTTACAGCAAAATCCAATTCAGGTGCTCAAAAACTCCACAGTCTGGATGTGAAAAGTGCACTGAGTTACTATCTGGACCACATAAAGGATGTCATGTCCACTAGCACTCAGCTGTTTATTACCTGTAGTGGAGTGGGGAAAGGCAAACAAGCATCCAAGAGAACCATTTCTCACAGGATAGTATCCTGCATACAGTTCTGTTATGCAAACTGTCACCCAGAGGTCAGGGCATACTCCACAAGTGACACCTCTGCTTCTATGGCTGCATCAAGGCAAATCCCTCCGAAAGAAATTTGTAAAGCAGCTACCTGGGAAAACAATACACACTTTCACAAAGCACTACTGTCTGGACATACAGTTCAGAGGGGATGCCAGGTTTGGCACTGCTGTTTAGAACCTTTTTCCTAGGTAGGTTCTGTACCCAGTCTCCCAAGGTACTGCTGTGGAGTCTGTGGTTGTTAAGCATAAGTGGGGGATTCCTGGGGTTTGAAAAACAAATTACTCACTGTAGTAATGTTTCTTCAAAATGTATCCTTCACTAAATTTAACAATCTCTAATCCCTGGCTCCCCTTCTAGAACCTGGGAAAAAAGCTTCAGACGAAAATAGGTTATTTTCTACTTGCTTGAGCATTACTTGTTACAGTGCTTTTACAAATGTTGCTAAGTGGTCTAAGTAACTATTTTTTTCATAACAAATTCATTTGTTCTGCCTTGTTTTTAACCTATTTTACAAATGTTCTAACAATTTAGCTAGTTTTAGTGGTCACAGCTCATCCTTAAGAGTGTGGGGTGAGTGTACCCACATAGCAGTCTTAGAGTGTCATTCTGAATTCTGTAATTTGCATAACATCCTAAAGCTCCAGGACTACTAGTTCCAATGGAATGCTTGCACTTGTTAAACTTAGTGAGGGATCCCTTTGGAAGAAACAACATTACTATGGTGAATAATGTTTTCTTGCTTGTCATATCCTGTAGAGATTGCTGATGTAGCTGGTGGCTTGATTCTGATTCCTTTTTTTCTTTTTAACAGTGAAAAACAGACTGCCCACCATACTGGTGTTACCCCACAAAAACGTCCTTTATCAACTCCCCCTTTATCTTTCATGGACTTGGGAACACCCCAACACAGTGTAGTCACTCATTATGCAGTGAGAGGAGAAGAGGCTAGTCCATCATGAGTGCATGCACTTTTTGGGGTGTTCTTAATATTAAATAGGTATGCAGTAATAGTAAATAAAGGATCTGAAACTTAATGAGGTTCAATATAATTACACCATTATAAAATGGTAGCAAGAAAATCTAGAAATGTTATTGGTGGAGAGATGTGACTTGACCATGGATTAAGTATAGAATAATATATGGGGTTGTGTGCTGAATGAGAATTTTGCACACACCCCGAGGTGTTGGATGCTACATAAACACTGAGAGGGAAGCTCGAGGGGTTTATTTAAGCATCCAACACCAAGAGTTCCTGACAATATCTGTCTTTTTTTTTGTGGATCCTGACACCTTGAGACACGTTTTAATATGGTAGCTATTACTTTGTATTTTACAGTTTTTGTTCCTCGTTCTGACTGCAATAGTCATGCCACCCACTCCCTGTATGGTTTTTCTTTGGTTTGCCAGTGGCTGCCAGACTAAATTGCAACTTATGTCATTTATAGGTGTTCTTCACTGAGCCTAGCTCACACTCTGGGACTGAGCACAAAGGCTGCCTTCCTGAGCCTCTCCTGAATGAAGAAACCGCAGAGTAGTTTCAGGCTCGGAGCACATTTCAGTCCCCTCCCAACTGAGGACCTTGCTTCATTCCATTCCAGGTTAAACAAAAAATGAAACACAGCTGAATGAAAACTGATCCAGGGCAAACAGAAGCTCAGTTTGAGAATGCTTGTTCTACTCAGTTTTAAAAGACTGTGCACTTCTGTTGGGGATGGGAGAACTCTGTGAAGTATTGACCCTTATTAAATAAGAACCAGAACATGGTGAAATCCTGATTTATCCCAATTAGTTCTGATTTATTGACCAATATTTGAAAAAAAATGTGAAAAAATGCATAAAAGTGGCCAAAGTTGTTCACATTTGACACAGAGGCCCAAAGTAAATAATTTAATGGATTATTTGTATAAAAATTAAAGTAAAACTAAATAAACAAGCATTTGTCAATGCCGAATGTTTGCTTGCTGGCATTGGCAGTGGTAGTGTAGAAGTTACAGAGCTGCGTAATAGGAATGGCAGTGAAGTATTGAACTGAAGCCAACCCCACCACCACCCTGCAGAGAGTGACAGGCATTGGGGTGTGCGTTTGGGTCATCAGGCATAACGGCCACGCCATTTCACCACACCCCACCCTGCAGACACTGACAAGTGCCACGGTGTTCCTTGTGGTCTTTGGCCTTACGCACCCATTTCATTAGGAAATATGGTGAGATGGGTGCGATATAGGAGAATGGGGTGAACTTTGGGGCGAAGAGTCCAAGGCATACCTCGATGCCTCTCAGTGACTGCAGGGTGTGGAATGGTATGAACATCACAGGCAAGAATCCCAAGTCACACCCGGTTCTCATGTCATTCTCTATAGGGTTGGGCGTTATAGTTGAAAAGCCTAATACCTCAGGCATTAGTTGGTATTTTCCTCCAAATTTTCAACATGTTTGTTTTGTGACCCCACCTCATGAACAGGGAATATCAGTTTGTTAGCAGCTGCTTATGCACAGTGACTACGGCATTTAGCACAACAGGTGTAAAAATATTCGAACAGGATGTAAAAATGACAGCTGTACTCATTCATGAGGAGGTGTAAAAATGGCTATGTTGCAAATGTGTAGTAAAAATATTAAAAAAATGGTGAAATCATGACGTACATAGAAACTGTAGCATGAGAACGTAATATAATTAGGTTGGGGATTTCTTACAGCAGATTGTCAACTCAGGCATTTTGGTGCCTCCGATCATGAACAGTGTCACTGTGATTTTCTTTATCTGTGCCGAACAATGATTTCCCACAGCGACCACGCATCTCTGCACTGAAAGTGTGAAAACAC
This sequence comes from Neoceratodus forsteri, assembly GCA_016271365.2. Classification (NCBI taxonomy): domain Eukaryota; kingdom Metazoa; phylum Chordata; order Ceratodontiformes; family Ceratodontidae; genus Neoceratodus; species Neoceratodus forsteri. The sequence goes on from CM057458.1 coordinate 650,343,359, forward strand.
ACTTCGGCCATGTTGTGAAAAATGGCAGCTGTAGTGTTCATAAGGAAGTGTGTAAAAATGCCACTGGTGAAAATCTGGACTGAAAATATTACAAAGTCATGAACTAACGAGGGTGCGTGGAAACTGTGCAATGCTCACTCGTCACACAGTCATTTCATGGACTTTTGTCACCAAATTTTCAACATAGCCATTTTAAGACCTCTGCTCATGAACAGTGTAACTGTGATTTTCTCAATCTGTCCTAAACATTGCTTTCTTTTCCAACAGCACCATTGTCGCTGCATGTCGCGAAAACACATTTCAAGCGACATATGAAAAATTACAGCTGTACTGTTCATAGGAAGTTTAATAAAATGGACATGTTGAAAATCTGGAGTGAAAATATTAAATTTGCAAACTTACGAGCATGCATAGGAACTATGCAGCATCGTAAAAGTCATTTTAGGAATTTTCCACCAAATTTTCAACATAGCCATTTAAGACCTCTGCTCATGAACAGTGTCACTGTGATTTTCTTAATTTGTCCTGTACATTGATTTGCTTTACCGACTGTGCCATTGTCGCTAAATGGCTGGAAACACGTTTTGGGTGAGATGTGAAAAATGACAGCTGTACTGCTCATAAGAAGGTGTGTGTACAATGGTAATGTTGACAATCTGGAGTGAAAATATTGAAAATTTGCAAACTAACTGACGTGCGTAGGAACTGTACTGCTTGCGGCACAAGTAAAACAATCATTTTGGAATGTTTTCACCAAATTTTTCAACATGGGGTTTTGAGACCCCTTCTCATGATTGATGTCACTGTCATGGCGTTATTCGGGCCCGAAGGGTGATTTTGCAGTCACTGCACAGTCACTCCGTGAAATCACCCTTCGGGCTTGAATAACGCCATGACAGTGACATCAATCATGAGAAGGGGTCCCAAAAACCCCATGTAGAAAATTTGGTGCAAAAATTAAAAAATGCCTGAGATATGCAATAAAGTTGAAACCCCCCTATTTAGCCCATTATACAGCTTACCGGCATTTCCTCAGTTCGCGGTCGGCTTTGAAGAGTGCAGACGTGTTCCCGGTCCACCGAAGATCGTCGCGCCGGAGTCCGGAGGTAAGTATGGGGTGGGGGTGTGGGGAGGCTGGGTGCGCAGTGGGTGGGTGCGGGTTGTGGGGGGCGGGGAGACTCACCGTTGAGCCGTTTTCCTTTACAGGTGACAAAGGGAACTGGACAACGTGGGGCGTTTGCCACGCTGGGGTGGACTCCAGCGTGACACTCTCTACTACGGGGTGGAGGACAGTGCAGCCGGCGAGGATTGGGCACCCCGCCGCTATATATTGGTTACCCACGCTGGGGTGGGCACCCAGCGTGGCATTTTCAAGCCTTTGGGGCGAGGGCACAGCACAGCCGGCGGGGATTGGGCACCGTCGGCTATACCCGTCGTGTGGGGGCGCGCCGCCTGCGCAGGCGTCTGTGTGGTTGGGGGAGAAATGCGGCGTGAGCAGCGTTATCTTATCGCTGCTCACTCAAGCGTAGCTCCCCTTTCAACTGTATGCTGCCACTGCATTTTGGGCGTGTCATACACAGCTCAAAATGCATTGGCTTACAGGGGCCGCGCCTGCCAGCCCACTGACTGAATTGGAGGAGGAGGTGACACACCTCCGAATCTCCGATGATGGCACTATGTTTCTTGCACATGCATGCAAGCAAACATAAAAAGCAATCTGTCACTACTAGCCCCTTCATGGCTGGCCTATAATGGTGGCATATCATGCTTAGGCCCGCGACATGAGTGTGCTAGGAGAGACGGAGAGAGAGACAGACAGATGCAAATACCTACAGTATATCATAGCACCACCAAGCACTGCAGGCACTGCCAGGCAGCTAAGATTTCTTTTTTTTTTTTTTTATTAATGGTGCTGTGTGGGTATTATTTTGATGGATATTCCAGTCAGAGCCGAACACGTCAAAGAAATGGATATGAATGATAAAATGAGCAGCACTGAGAGAGCCCACCCACCATACCCATGTGAATGATGCAACTGCTTTGCATGCCCCAGTGTACTGTGGTATATGGTACACTACCTGGTCCAAGAGGTGGTAATGTTTTGTAGTACTACAACTACTTCTACTGAATCTGATCAACATGCTGAGGAATGGATGCTGAATCCTTAAAGAAGAACGAAAGACACAGTGATCGCCATCCAGGCAGGCAGCCAGTCACACATCGCATTGGTCAAGTGCAGTACAGTTGTAAAAAAGTTTGCCATTGCCACCTGATGAGACACAACACAATGACATCCTTCCTAGTTCCACAGTTGCTTGCTGCCAGCCACTGCCAAGTAATTTGAGTATCACAAATAAAATACAGTAATATAATAATCTCAGCCCAGTTACTTAAGTGAAATGTTACCAAGCTAGCATACCACGCATACACACAAACAATAAAGAAATTATAGGAATTTTCAATTTAGTAGCGTTTTTTTCTGTGAAGTATTTGCAGTCAAATATTGGGGACGTGAGAACTATACAGAGTATTCAGTTTCTGAACTTTCAGGCATCTACTAAGCCATGCGTGCACTGTACGAAAATTAAAACAGTACAGTCAGGATCACTTTGAGGGCAAAGAAAGTGACTAGTAGTAGTAGTAGTAAGGAGGACTGGAGTAAGGACAAAATGTGACAAGTAGTTGTGACTTGTAACCGTGAGTCATGATGACAAAGTGATAGTAGTAGTAGTAGACAGCAGTACCCTACCTTACAGATCAGATAGTGGTACCTGGTACCACCAAGTAAGTCTGTGACATGAAATGCAGTTGCTTGCTGTATTTGGACTCTGAACCCACTGATGATGTTGTTTTTTTTTCTATTCTGTGCTGCTCATGTGATCATAGTGGACTGGCCTAGTCTGTCCTGACTTGACTTGTTGCAATTAATTGCAGCCTCATGTAGTAGTCCCTGTTCACAAAACATTTTCACCACAGACCCAGATTCTTGAGTGTTTTGTGCATAGGGCCTGCTCAGACCAGTTACTGTATGATTTATTCAGGTATCATATTTGAAATTAAAGTGAGGAACGTTGACTTTGAGAAATGTGAGGCGCTCAAGATTTCCTGGTGTCAAACGGGATCGTGCGTCAGTGATGACATTACCAGCTGAACTGAACAATCATTCTGAACAGACACTAGTTGGAGGGCAATTCGTGTACTTCATCGCAATGTTTAATAAAGCAGGCCACGTATTTTGTTTGGATTTCCAGCATTTCCAACAGCTTAATCTGGTTCAAGGTCAGTTGGCATTTATCTGTAGCCCCCTCTCCCGGGTCATGCCTGAAAATAGGCAGGATTTGTCTAGTGCACTTACCCGGTCAACAAAAACTAAATAAAAATTAAATTTCAGCGGATCAGCTTTCCAGCTGATATTGCACTCTGCCAGATGCATTTCAACAAAGGTCTGTGCTGAGGCTGTGTTACAAGAGGCAGATGAAGATGTTACAATTACATCTTCTAAGTGACTCCAGAGACGTGAGGCTGAACCAAGTGACAGTGAGACAGTGCTATCATGCATGGCTGGTGGTGAAGATGATTCGGCTGCAGTGGCTGAGGAGGAAGAGGGAGAAAATGCTGCAACACTAGAGGATGGGCCACCTGATGCTGTGCTGTGTTGTGAAGAAGACTCTGAATGTGGTGCTGCTGTTGTACTCTGTTCCATGACAGCACGCACTTCGTCAATTATTTCTTGTTTGTTTCTCTCGAAACAAGTGTCATCATCATCATTCAATAGTTGCTTCAATTTGTATTGTGGGTCCAAGATTGTTGCTTTAATGTAGTAATCAGAATGAAGCATTTTACATAGTTTGTCATCTTCAACTTTTTTGATCATACATCTCGTTAGATCTTCTTGTATTCTGGAGGGCAACCTGTGTGTGACCATGTCACTGGCAGCCTGTGTGATTATGGAACTGTCTTGCTTCTCTAACTTTTCCCTAATCAGATTCAATCTGAATTTTAACATTTTTATTAGGGGTATCACGTGGCTCAGAGTTGCTGTGTTTGCACTAACCTCCCTGTTGATTTCTTCAAATGGCTGGTGCAGTACAATGAGAAACTCCAGCATAGCCCACTGTGGTGGAGTGATATAGATGTCTGCATCACCAATTTTATTTTCTAAGGTGTACTGCCTGACAGCTTTCTTTTGTTCCAGCAGCCTTTGGAACATGTAAAAGGTTGATTTCCATAGAGAGGAAATGTCTTGGATCAGTCTGTGCAAAGGTAAACTGTGCTCCTGCTGTATTTTTTTCAAACAAGTGACAGGCTTTGCTTGAGTGACTGAAATGAGTGCATATTCTTTTACCAGTGCTAATGAGAGCCTTACTCTCCCTGTCGTCATCAAGAAAACCGTGAACTATTAAATTTAAGCAAAGCACAAAGCAGTCGAAGTGAACAAAGCGCCCCTCCTCCAAGGCCTTCCTTATGTTAGACTCATTATCTGCAACAATAAAGCCAACTGACAGTCCCTGTGAAGTGAACCATTGCTGTATTGGTTTTTGGTGCTCTTCATTGATGTTGTATGAGGTATGTTCAGATGGAAAGTAAAACAATCTTAGAACAGCAAACTGTCCCCACTCCCACGTGTATTATTGAAACATGCACAATGGGCCATGACAGACCTGAAGGGATCAGGCTGACAGCTTGTCCAGATATCTGTGTGAGATGCACCACCCTCCCAATAGCACTGCACAAGACACGTCTTAATTCTTTACATACAATATCGTAAAGATTGGGAATCCCTGTTGCCGAAAAGTATTTCTGCGATGGTATACTATATCGAGGTTCAAGGTACTCAAGCATCCGCCTGAATCCTATATGTTCAACCACTTTATATGGTAGCAAATCAACAGCTATCATTTGGGAAAATTTTTTTGATTATTGTAACAGTAGCAGGGTGAGTCGAGGCATATTTGGCCTTGCAGTCGTATGTTTCTGAGATGGTGAGCGGTCTCCATGAAGGAGGAGGGGTTTTGAACACATGTTGGTCACTTTCAGTAACAGTCGGAGGAGTCCTTTGAATGGCAGCAAGTGGTGGTTGAGGTGTAGTGCTCCGGGGGCTGCCACTGCTTTCATCTATGGGCGTTAACCCCCAGTGTACTGAGCTATCACTTTCTCTCTGAGACTCACACCTGACCTTCTCACCAATGTTATGACATCTGTCTAGATGCCTTTTCAGTGCTGAAATTCCAATGCTTCTTTCTTTTTACCCCTGCTGATTGGCCATTTACAAATAGCAACGTGTGCTATCAACTCATTGGACACACTAATGGAGAAGTGTGACCAAACAAAATATATTTTTCCCCAGGAAGGCACGACACCTCAGTCATCTTTTCAGGGTCCGTTTCCCACTCCCCCCCCTCCTCCGCATTTTTCCTGGGCCTGTTCCTGTTCTGGTTTATTCCCACTGCCCCCTCCTCCATAACTGAAATATTTCTGCCGGTTCCTTCCTCATCTGCAATTTCTATCCCCTCCAGCAAACTGTCTGCTGCCTGAGCATTCTCTTTCTCTTCTTTATTATCATCAGTATTACCTCGTCAGGTTCAGCCTCAGAAGAATCAGATGAGGGACTGGCGGTGCCTCTGCGGGTGGTACCCACCACATCTTTAGTTTTTTAACTACATAATATATTTTTTTTTTTTACTTGGGACTGATGATGATGATGATGATGATGATCATCCAAGACATTCACCTTTTTTGGATTCAAGCACTCGCTTGGAAGAGGAAACCTTGTTAGATGTGAAAAAATCCCTTTTTGGGATTTGATTTTGTTTTCCCTTTTTAGGCTGATTCCTGTCTTTTGCAGTGCTGCTGCCTACCTGAGAACTAGAAAGTGCCTGATCAACACTTTGATCCATTTTTGAACAAAATCTCCCTCTGACGTGAAACGTGTTGTCCTTCTGATGACTCCCACCCACACAGACCAGGGACAAATTTACTGTTGTGACTTGTGACTGCACACAGCACACCGACAGCACAGCAGTCCACCACCACTTACTTCCAAGATTGCCGTACTGGCTCCTATAATATTTACTGTTAAGTGAAAGTGACCAAATTCAGCAACTGTTAAGTGTGCCTCAGAATTTGAATTGGAGATGCAGACACATCTGATGCATTAGCCACATACAGCACTGACCCACACTAGGGGTTGATTAATGCTCATACGTAATGTAAGTTTGTAATGCGATATACTTTGACACTAATGATAACGAGGAATAATGGGGAATGAGTGATGATGATGATGATGATGACACTTGTGTGTAGTGCTTGTGTTTTACTTATGTTGTACTGTAAACACTCAGCCTGCTACTGCTCACAGTCAGATAATCCCCTGGGCCACCCACAACCAGCAGCATAGGGCAGGTGCATTAACTAGTATGTTGTTTGAACAGTATATATATATCTTTTTTTAAATGCATGAAATCATGATTGAATGTAGATGATGATGATCGTTGTTCGTGATTGGATTGTACACACAGCCACACTGAAGCCAGAAAAAAAAAATTATTTGGGATTTCTGGGACTGTCATATTTATTGTGGGCCACCCTGCAGTCTCTTTTCCCTCTCCCCTCTTTACGTCACAAATATTTATTTTGCCACCCTACTGGCAAGAAAAAAAAAACTTTCATTTGTGATTTTCTGTAACTGTAATTTCTGGGCCACCAGTACTCTCTCCTCTGCATCCGGAATGGCACAGGTCAGATTTTGCCAGCCTGCCCTTTTTGTACACATAGCTACACTGTCTGAGGCCAAGAAAAAAACGTTCATTTGGGATTTTCTGTAACTGTAATTTCTGGGCCACCACCACCACCAATACTCTCTCCTCTCTGGATCTGGAATAGCACAAGTCAGATTTTGCTAGCAGCCAGCCTGCCCTTTTTGTACACACAGCTACTACAATCTGAGGCAGAGAAAAAGTTTAATTTGGGATTTTCTGTAACTATAATCATTCATGGCCCCCCTCCATTCTCCCAACGCTCCCTCCCATCATCAACCGACCGACTTCTCCCACCCCATGTCCTCCACGATCGGGAATCTCTTCCCCCTCCCTCCCCTAACTTCAGAGCTTTTGCTTTTTTGTCTTGGCGGTTCACCTTCTAGTCTCCAGTCTCTCTCTCCTGCTGCGATCCTCCTCTTCCTTCAGGGCTGCATGGTGCACTCTCCAGCCTTATATACCAGTGAGTGCATCACGTGACCTTCTGTTGCTTGATTGAATGCGGCCGGCTGCCTGTACATCCCCAATGGCATCCACCAGGCAACAGAAAAAAAAATATGGAAACAGCATCTCCATGGACCCGGAACCAGACTTCTACCGCGAAGTTCATATTTATCCGGTCCGTGGACTGCAGGTTCGATCCGGAGGTCCAACCCCCGGATCTCCCATAGAACAGTCCACCCACGACCTAGCTTCTATTTTATGCACTGACATCTGCTCTCACTACCCCTCTGCTAATATATGCTGTTGACAGTGCAAGCACTGAAAACTAAGATCAGTCAGGTCCAGACTTAACCCTATGCTGACAAAGATCCATGCACAGGCAATGGAGCAAACCTGGATATTTGGTTAATTGCATAGCTGATTGGCATTTGTCCCCGGTTACTTTGCTTATTTTGTCCACATCAGTGTTGCTGTTGTTGGAAAGTGACAGTCACTCTGTTTGTGAGATCATAGGGTTAAGTCCGGACCTATATTTCTGTGTCAGTGGTTCATTACGTAGCACACTCACCTTGAGGACCAGAAGACTGGAGTAATGTGGGTTTTACTACTGCACCCAGAACTTGGGCTGATACACAATACTGACATTGTAGTTTAACACTTATTGGGAGCTTTGCTGTTGAGGTGCCATCCTTTGCATGAGAGGTTAAACCAGCATCCCTTTTGCCACTCTCTGGTAGCTGTCCAGGTAGAAGTTAAAGATCCCATAGCACTTACTGCAAGAGTATGGGATCTTCTCCAGTGTCCTGGCCAACTGTCCCACCAGGACACACCTGGATATGAGCCTTCCCAGTCAAGAATGACAAAAGTATATTTCAGAAACTCATTGGCCTAAAAAGCTAAGGACGAGTTCTATCTTTCATAGGCAGAAGGCAAAAGGAACAGACTCGCAAAGGGACTGAGTGCTTATGACAGCTAAGCTTTGCAGAGTAAATAAAGAAAAGCTGAGTGCATTCTTGCCCCAAAATGACGCCAGATACTGCCATGTTGGTACAAAACAAATTTCATGCCTTTATTGAGTGTCAAAAAGTGAAGTTAAATGTTCCCAGTTTGAAAGAATTGATTTCAACATGGAATGCACAGTCTCTCAGGTCTCCTAAAAACTTAATTATGTGTCCCTGCTAATCTTCGGATCCCGTTTCCCAGTTTAGTGCTCAGGTAATTAGTACTTACTACCCACAGCACAGCTGGTAGTCTTTGCTCAAAAAATACCTAGTACTGAATGAGAGTGGAAATTTTAATATCTCCTCATCATAGCAGAAGGGGGATGAGGGTCCTTTCTGGTTGTCAGTAGAATTTTATTTTGGAAAACTTGTGTCAGTAAAAGAGATGCTATCACCGCCCACCTCAGTAATTTCAATGTAGAATTACACTGGGTGTGCATTAAAGTTGTGTGGACATTGTACCATCTGACCCGCCAGGTTATCCAAATATAATGCAGTAGTCAAAGATCAGTATGCAAATGGCATAACCACAGCCTGACATATCACAACCCCCACCTGCACCCCACCCAGGAAACACCAAATCACTCATAAATACCATCTAACAGTTACAAAATGTAAATTTGCCATGCCACATAAAACATAAAATGCAACTGAAAAAAGAGAAACAAATATAAACACAGTAACCATACAGTTCAAACACACAGAAGGAGCTAACACACCTCGAACTAAATAATACAGAAACACTCCCACATGCAGCTAACTTCAAATAAATTAATAAAAGTAAGTCACATAAACCTTATCACCTACAGAGTAGATTCTTAAACCCCCAAAGTACTGAATGGGATGTTGACATTCCCAAAAGCAGCACAGCTTTCTCTCTAGTCACAAATTGTAAGTGGAGCTCATGCTGCAGGGGGAACTTACTGTGTACGCTCATGTGATCAGGAAGTAAGCCAGAGACACCATTTTTAAAGTAGCAGTGCCATGCAAGACGTGCTTCACTGACACTGGCCTTAAAAACACAAATGCATTATTACTAAAACCCCAAATCATTTGATCAGTGGAATAAAACATTCCAAAGCAGGTATTACACGTGCAACATGTCTTGTGTTGGTTTACAGATGATTCCTTTGACTTGGCAGGTTACCATGGCACATTGCCTACTCTATCGTGTCCTATTCTTTATGTAGCCTACACGTTTGGCCTGGGTAATGAATTCAGATAGTGGACAGTCCAGTGTGGATCCGCAGACAGTTCACACTATCTGGAACTATCTAAAACTGATAGCTGCACAACCCTGTTTTGCAGTGGTATGTCTGAAGTGGGAAACTGGGTACTCTTCTCAATCACTTATTCTACTTGGCTGATTATCGCTGAAATTGCTTTAGGGTAGAGCATTGTTTAAAATCAGCAGTTCTGGGAGGTGGAGCCTTCAGAACATTCTGGTGAAACTTGTGAGCAATCTTTGTTATATTGAAAAAAGGGTGTTTTGCCAGTAGCCTATAAAAGGAAAGCTGAAGAAGTTGGGCTGCTGCAGGAATGTCCTTGTTTTGGTATACTAAAGATCCTCATATGAAAACAGGCTTAGGGGAGCTGGCTGTTCTTAAATTATCTGGTAGTTCGTAAAGGGGAAGCCCTGTGACATACATTGTGTGATACTGCCCCGATTAGCACTTTCAAGCTACAAGTAATTCCTTAGCACTTAGTTTGTTAAATTATCTGTTGTATTCAAACAACATGAAGTCTTGCTATATTATGACAGTAGCAGTTTTTCCCACCACTAGAACTGCTCCGGAGGTGAAATGGTTAATACCATTCCAAAGTAGAACTTTGAGCACGAGCTCTAAGAAGCAGCTATATCTGTGTAATTTCAAACCTGAACTGTCAGATTCTTTACTCCGCCTCAGTGAACAGTCGCTCCGGAGATTTCTCCTACTGCTCGGTTCATTTCTCGGTTTAAACAGTGTTTTCTCGGTTCGATTCAACCAAGAATAGTTTTATTTTAACCGCAAAACCGTTCAGTTCAAGCTCTGTCTGTGGTAATCGTAAGTAAATTAAAGGTTTTGTCTGTGTGGAACCTGTAAGTTTATCGGTTCAGTTTTGAACCGATCAGCTGGGTTTAAAACTTATTTACTTTAAAGTTTAACATTTTAGAGTGCGGTTCCCGGTTCTTATCGGTTCTAAAAAAAAGGGATTTTATTACGTTTTTTTCCCAATACCAGTGACATGGTTAGGAACCGATAAGGGTGTCTTGCCTGGCACTGCGTTTAAAGGCAAGTTTTTCTGGTTAGGCTGGCATTATGTCTGAGAAACCCAAAAGAAAAACCGGGCCCACTGGGTTTCAACACTGTGATGTCTGTGGGGAAGTCTTTGTCAAGGCTGACCCACACACCACGTGTCTATTGTCTGGGGTTTGACCACCTCCAATCAGACTGCCAGATATGTAAGAAATTCCCTGCAGCCTCCCTGGAAAAGAGATTGGGCAGGCTTGGGGAACGAGAGGCCAAAAAGTCCGCTGACCCGGATGGCCAGCCTGGTTCGGTGCCAACCGAACGGAAGTGCCCTCTGACCAAGGCGAGACTTCCTCGGGCAAAGAAAAGCTGGTTCTGAGGAACCAATTCCAGTAAAGAAAACAAGAAAGTCAGCAGGTTTGGAGTCCAAAACCCTTCTCCAACTGCTGCAGAGATAGCAAAAAGCCATACAAATTGTCCAGTCACTGTCTCAGGTTCGTCCGAACCGCCACTATCTGGCAAAAGGTCGGTTCGTCGGTTCCAGTGGTTCAGGAATATGATGTTGAGGAATTTTATGAACCAGAGGAGGGGGAGGATGATTATGAACAGTATGAATGTGGCTGGGAAGGTCTGGGTGTGCCCATTGAACCGGACATTTCCCCAGACACACCTCTAGAATCTCCCCCTATGCTATCTGAGTCCCCATCTCATTTTATGTTTTACAAAAAAGTTGCTGAAACCCTCCAGCTTCCCTTGGAAGAAGCTGTGGATGAGCAAGAGGAGCCTGATTTAGTAGAAATGATGGATATTCCAGAGTCTAGGAGATTGTCTATTCCTTTGCATAAGTCTTTTAGGAAGCAAACAATAAAAATTTTAAAAGCTCCTAATTCTGTGCCTCCTGTAGATAAAAAGATGGACAGAAGGTACACATTGTCAGGTCCTGATACAGAATTCCTTTCTCAGCAATGCTATCATGTTGGGGTAGTTCAGGCTGCAGCCTGTGATAAAGCTAATATCCCCTGGCTTCACATCCTCCTGACAAGGATTCCAGGAAGATTGATGCCATGGCGAAAAAAACAGTATATGGCAGCCTCTCTGGGACTCAGGCAAGCAAATTATATGGCTTATGTAGCTAGGTATCAGAAATCTAGATGGGATACTGTTATGGAATTAGCCAAGCAAGCCCATGGCCAGCTGGCTAGCGAACTAGAACAGGTGGCTGCTGATGGCATTGAGGCTTCTAAGGTACAGTTTCATGCTGCTGTGGATGTTAATGATGTTTCCTCTAGGGTCATGGCCACATCTGTAGCTTTTCGTAGGTTGGCCTGGCTCAGGTGTACTAGTCTGTCACAGGATACCCAGACTAAGGCTATGGATTTTCCTTGGTGGGAAATTCTCTGTTTGGGGAGCAGACAGAGAATTACATGAAAAGATGGATGAATATAGGACTACTTACAAAGTGCCCAAGCTAGAGGCGGCAAGACACTCCTCAGAGCATACCCCCAGGGGTAGGGGTGGGCCTTTTCACGAGCCTTTTACCAGACTCAGGCCTCCTCTGCCTATGCTCAGAGGGGCTTCTTCAGAGGCAGAGGCAGACGAGGGGTGGGCAGGCCTGCTCCCACCCCTCAGCCTAAAGCTCCTGCTAAGCAGGCACCTGATGGGGTGCCCAGGGCCGATTCTCCTTTACCGGTAGGGGGCAGGCTGGCTTACTTCAGTCAGAACTGGGCTTCAACCTCAGACAAGTGGGTTCTGGAAGTAGTAAGCCAGGGTCTGGTTCTCAGCTTCAAAAACTTTCCCAAGTTGAGAACCAGACTTTTTTCTACCTGCAAGTGCTTCAGAGACCTTTGCTCTGGAAGCAGAGGTCTCAACCCTGTTGGCTCTCAGAGCAGTGGAAAGGGTTCCTCCCCTGCACCAGGGCAGGGGTCTGTATTCCAGATACTTCCTTACCCCAAAAAAGACAGGAGAATGGCGGCCCATATTAGACCTCAGATATCTGAACAAGCATCTTTTGAAACCAAAGTTCAAAATGGTAACTCTGGCAATGATTTTACCCTCCCTAAGGCCAGGGGACTGGTTAGCCTCCTGGACCTCAAGGATGCCTATTTCCACGTCCTAATCAGAAGCTCCCATCGAAAGTACCTCAGATTCGAACTACCTTCAGGTCATTACCAGTTCAGAGCAATGCCCTTCGGCCTTACCTCTGCCCCAAGGGTATTCACAAAGTGTCTAGCAGTGGCAGTGGCTCACTTAAGGAGGCAAAGGATTGCTGTTTTACCCTATCTAGACGATTGACTCATTGTAGGCCAGTCCCCAGAACAGGTAAAATCTCACCTGCAAGTTACCCAGCAGCTTCTCACCTCCCTGGGCTTTCTGCTAAATCACAAAGTCGGTTCTGGAACCAGTCCAGGTATTCACCTTTATAAGGGCAGAGTTGGACACAAAGCTAGCCAAACTTTTCTTCCCTAGAATGGCCAATTTAGTGACTCTGGCCTCCTGCTTCACCCTGCAGGTCTCTCGACCAGCAAGACACTTTCTGCAGCTCCTGGGACACATGGCTGCATCCACAGCTGTTGTGCAGGGAGCAAGATTTCAGATGAGAGACATTCAGTTTCACTTGAGAACCTGTTGGTCTCAGAGAAGAGACCCCTTTCCAAGTTGGTCCTAGTGACTGAACCTTGATCCAGGCCCTCCAGTGGTGGCAGGATCAGAGCAATTTAAGATTGGGGTCCCTTCATTCCCCTGCTCACAATTTGACTCTCACTAGATGCTTCCCTTCTGGGTTGGGGAGCCCACATGGGCGACCTTTCCACCTCAGGAGTGTGGTCCCCCGGAATCTCTGCTCCACATCAATTTGCTGGAACTCAGAGCTGTCTTTTTAGCTCTTCAAGCATTTTCTGCATCTGTCCACAACAAGGTGATACAAGTCAGAACAGACAACACCACAACAATGTGGTACATCAACAAACAGGGGGCACTTGGTCTTGACCTTGTGCACGAGGCAATGAAGTTGTGGTCTCTGGCCTATTCCTGAACACTTCCCTCATAGCAGTTCATCTTCCAGGGAAGGACAATGTCCTAGCGGATGCTCTCAGCAGGATTTCCCAGGGCCATCACGAATGGTCCCTGGATCTTCAAGTGCTGGGGATAGTCTTTGCCAGATGGGGCACCCCTCAGATAGATCTTTTTGCAGCCCCAGACAATCACAAACTTCCTCTGTTCTGTTGCAGGCCTCCAGTGTTGGGCTCAGTCCCCCTGGATGCCCTTCTCCATGATTGGGAGGGGAAGTTTCTTTATGTTTTCCCTCCCTTCCTTCCCTCTCCTATTCAAAGTATTAGTCAAAATCAGATCTCAGCCTTGCAGGGTGATTCTGATTGCCCCGGATTGGGCCAGGCAGCCCTGGTACCCACTCCTTCTGTCGCTGACAATCCATCTTCCCCTTTGCCTCCCCAGGATTCACAACCTGTTAACTTGTGCCCAGGGAAGGGTTTGGTATCCGGACCTCAAATCCCTCAACCTCAAGGCCTGGCTTTTGAGGAGTTAGAGTTTGCTGATTTACACCTCTCTCAAGGTGTTCTTGAAATCCTAAAGGCTTCCAGAAAGCCTTCCACTAGGACTACTTATAGTTCTAAATGGAAAAGGTTTTCCATTTGGTGTGCTGGGAAAAATATTTCCCCAGAATCTGCTGATTTGCCCATTGTATTAGATTACATGGTCCATCTTAATTCCTTGGGTCTCAGACCAGCTACCCTGAGAGTCCATTTGGCAGCTGTATCTGCTTTTGTGTCAGCAGGAAAGTCATCCTCTTTCCACTCACCCTGTCTTTTCAAGTTTTTGAGGGATTACTCCATACTAATCCACCCTTTAGGAACCGGCCCTGCCTGGGACCTTAATGTTTGTATTGCCCAGTTAATGCAACCCCTTTTGAACCTCTGTTTTCTGCAGAGCTTAAGTATCTAACTTGGAAAACTGTTTTCTGGTGGCTATCACTTCTGCTAGCGCATAAGTGAGTTGAAGCCTTGTCAGTGAAACTGACTTTATTTCTTTCCACAGGGATAAGGTAGTCCTTAGGACTAATAGGAAGTTTTACCTAAGGTGGTTTCAGATTTCCATCTTAACCAATCTATCTCCTTCCAGTATTTTTCACTGATCACTCCTCTTCTGGTGAGAGGAGGTTGCACAGCCTGGATGTTAAGAGAGCTCTTAGTTACTATATAGAGGCATACCAAAGGCCACAGGTTGGAATCCTCCAACTTTTCCTTACCTATGGTGAAGTTGGGAAGGCAAACATGCCACTAAGAGATCAGTTGCCAGGTGGATTGTCTCTTGTATCCAATTTTGTTATCAGAAACTGGGCAGAGATCCCCCCTCTGGCTTGAGGGCTCATTCTACCAGGGGTACAGCAGCATCTCTAGCTGCTGCCAGAGACATCCCTATATTAGAGATATGCCAGGCTGCTACTTGGAAAACGGTACACACTTTTACCAAGCATTACTCCCTGGATGTCCAGGCCAGGAGAGATGCTCGGTTTGGCACAGCTGTTCTTCAGAGCCTATTCCCTAAGTAGGTTCTGCCCCTCCTCCATGGAGGTACTGCTGTGTAGTCTGCTACTGTCATAATATAGCAAGACTTCATGTTGTTTGAAGAAAAATTACTCACCTTAGTAATGTTGTTTCTTCTAATGAGTCTTGCTTATATTATAAACCTTCCCCAGCCTGCCCCTCTCAGAACTTCTACTTGGGAGGGGTGCGGGCAACTTAGTGTGGGCACTATTTTATGCCCTTTTAGCATTTCTCCCCTTTTGGGAGTTTGGGGTGTGTGTGTTTTATTATATTGTTGTTTTATTCTCATGTTGTTAGAATTGTGTTAGTAGTTCTGGTCCCCTGGCTTGAGTCTTGGGTGTTGGGACCAGCAATGGTTGTTAATATTTAGGTAGCCATTTGGCTAGTGTAGGTTACAGCTTCCACACAGACCTTAGTGAATTTTTGCTCGTAAAGATCTGACAGTTCAGGTTTGAAATTACACAGATAGAGGTGCTTCTTAGAGCTCGTGCTCAAAGTTCTATTTTGGAATGGTATTAACCATTTCACCTCCGGAGCAGTTCTAGTGGTGGGACAAACTGCTACTGTCATAATATAGCAAGACTCCATTAGAAGAAACAACATTACTAAGGTGAGTAATTTTTCTTCTTGTGCGCCCATACTGAATGTAAACAAAGTTCCCTGTGGCTGATGTCATCATGGGAAACAGTCCATGGGGATTCGGTTAGCTTTTCATAGACTTGGGAGATTTTAATATCTCAGGTTTTACAGTCGCCAGTCCTAATAATCTCCAGAGAAGTATAGATCATGCACCCCATAATTAGTAGTAGTAATTTATTTATTTAGCCCCTATCCCATAGGCTCAGGGCACCTCACAAAATATGTATACTTACAGCAGCACAGATTTCATAATCATTTAAATTTAACAGAACAGTAATATAAATATTCCAGAATATTACATGCCATTGTAATTCTGGCCTGCTCGACATGGACAACAGAGTAGTCAAGAAAGTCCAGGATAAAAGATGGTATTTAAGCCCCCTCGTAACCTCAACCGAGGTGGCCTCCCTGCTATAACAGAGCAATGACTTTCACAATAGTGGTGCTACCACCACAAATGCTCGGTCCCCAGACATCTTTAAACTCAATCTGGGAACTATCAGGAAGCCCACATCAGAAGAGTGGAGCAAGCAGCCAGGAATACATGGACAGAAGAGCTCTTTTGGGTAGCCCATACCCAAATTGTGTAGGGCTTTGTATGTTAAGAAACCTATTTTAAAGTAGACACACCACCTAACAGGCAGCCAGTGCAGCATCATCAGCAAGGGGGAGATATGCACAGAGCAGGAAACACTGTGTCAACCTGGCTGCGGTGTCCTGGACAAGTTGCAAGTGGCATGTAAAACTTCCAGATAGCCCAAGGTATAGAGTATTGCAGTAGTCTGATCATGACATGATGAAGGCATGCACTAGTGTCTTTAGGTCCTCTGCATTTAGATGCATTTTAATCTGGGTGATATTTCGTAGATGCAAAAAGTCACAGTGGTCCACTGCTGACACCAGATGATCCTCTTTGGGGGTATTTCAGTCATCAGGTCACACCTCAGGAGCTTTACCATTCGTAAAGCAGGATCTATATGGAAGATTTTCCAGCAGTATCACTGGGTCCTCCCACGCCAACATCACCTGCCAACGCCACCAACCCTATAAAGGCATGAGCGGTCCCGCTCCCTCCTCAGTTCTTTCCTGCCAACTCTGTTCACATGGGTCTCCATGGAAGTTCCATCACAGTTTGCACCATTTTCACCTATGAATTTTTTCCTTTACTCTAGCCTTAAGAAATTCATTTAAACGAGAGATTCCTTTTCCTCATTTATGTCGCGAGTTACTCCTTCCCACATCTCTCTTCTGTCGCTGCAGAAAGAAGATTGCATCTTCTCACGACCACAACCTCTGTGTCTGCAGTCTTGGGCCTTACACAACATTTCTGAGTGTGACCTCTGCCAAAAATCTAATTTCACAACCCTTAGGCGACACAAAAGGTTTTGAAGAAATTCCTGATGGAGCAACAGGTAGTAAGTTCTGGGAGGGGGTCCTCCGGTATCCCACCTTCTCAGTCGCCGGTGGGTTCATCGAGCTCCCAGGCTTCAAAGGCCCAAGATAAGTTCTTGGGGGTCACAAAAAAGACCATCAGCAGGATTGCTCCCAGTCCCTGGTGGCTTCTTCTTCCTCCTACAGGGACACTCTGTCGGCTGCGGCAGCGCCAATGCATTCTGCTGTCCAGGCATCTGCTTCTTCTAAGCTCCTGCAAACAGTGCCACCTCCTGCTTCTCAGGGATGCCTTCTGTCAACCCTGGGGTCATTGACCCTTGGATCGTCAATGCCAGACCCTCCATCGTGGCCTGATGCTTCTCTAGGCCCTAAGATGTTGGGGCCCTCGGGATTTCAAGACCCAAGAGATAGCTCATGTGCCGGCAACCCCTCCACCGTTGACGAACCCTCTTCTGGCCGTTGATATCAGTAACACTTTGCCAGGATAACCATTGCCCTGGTGCATCGTTTGAGCTCATACAAACCTGGATCTGTGGCACCATCGACTGCCCTGTCATTGACACCAGTTAGGCCTTCTCGGGCTGCACCGCGTAAGCCATCGTCAGCCCCTTGATCGTCAGACCTTGAGTTAGAACAGGTCACCATCAAGGAGGAATACCACCCTGACATCCTCCCTGAGGAAGAGGAGGAACCTCTTTCCTCTGATAGGTCTACGGCTTCTTCAGTGATTGAGGATTCTGTTAAGCATACTCCCAGGTCCCCTTCTGAAGATACTGCCTTTTTTAATGTCATGAAGCAGCTGTCCACAGCTGTAGGCTTCCATACTGAGGAAGAGGATGCCACCAGGAGAGAACTGGTGGACATCTTAGAGATTCCAGAATCTCCCCCTGAGGTCATGCCTCCTATCCTCCCAGCTCTGAGGAATGCCATTACTGTGGGTTGGCACCGCCATACCCTGTAGGGCAGATAAACTCCATCATGCCCCCAGGCCTGCCTTATTATGCTGCCCAACCTGAGACCAATTCTGTGGTCATCAAAACACCTTAGTTCCCTCCCCCGACAAGGAATCCAGATAGATCGACCTTTGGGGTAAGAGGGTTTATGCCTCCTCCACTTTGGGATTTCGGATTGCTAACTATCTAGCACATATGATCAAGTACCAAAATACCATCTGGAAGAAGGGCAAGGTGGCTGCCCAAACCCTCCCAGAATGTTCCTAGAAACAGGAGGTTCTCAAATCTTTGCAGGCCACTGAGGACATCAGTAAGCACCTCCTCAGGGCCTTGTATAACATTTCTGATACTGGTGCCAGGGCTGCTGCCATGGGCATTTGCCTTCATAGGCGTGCCTGGCTGTGGGTCTTGGGCTTCGCAGCAGATGTCCAACAGAAGGTGCTGAATGCCCCCTTCAGTGGCTCAAAGTTATTTGGGCCACATATCCAAGATATCATTAATGATTTACAGGCAGCTGGCTGGGCTAGTAAGTCTGTCCATTCGTTCTACCATACCCAGCCTAGGAGCAGACCGTGCCTGTCCCTCGCAAGATGTCTCACAAATCCAGAGCAGACTCTCATCCCCAGGGAAAGAGAAAAGCTTCCTTGGCCCTACCGACCCCCCTACTTCCCTGGCCCAGCTTCCAAGCATCCCAGAGGCAATGGATCAGCCCCAGCGGCAACCCCTGCCTGACTCTTTGCCAGACCCCCCTCTTCCAGTCCCCAACCAAGAGGTGGTGGTCAATTTCTTTCTCTAGCTCAACCAATGGATAACCATAACCTTAGATGCCTGGATTCTTCAGATTGTAGAATGGGGTCACACTCTGGAACTCATAGAACAGACCCCAGAGACTCGTCTGGTACCCTCCAGCCTATGTAATGGATCTTCAGGAAGAGGTACAGTCACTTCTGCAAAAAACGGCTGTCTAGCCAGTGCCCAGGCAGCAGAAGAACAGAGATTTCTACTCGAGTTTCTTCCTTGTCCCCAAAAGAACCGGAGATCTGAGACCTATTCTTGAACTCAAGGACCTCAATCTTTTTATCCAGTACAAAAAATACTGCATGTTCACTCTGCCTGGCCTGCTGCCTCTACTCAAATAAAGCAATTGGCTGTGCTGTCTGGATATGCAGGTTGCTTACTTGCATATCTCGGTTTGTCCTCTGCACAGGTGATTTCTCCAGTTTCTTTTTCAGGGTGAGTATTACCAATTCAAGGTGCTGCCCTTTGGCTTATCCTCTGGCCATGGGTCTTTACAAAATCTTTCGCAGCAGTAGCTACTGCCCTCTGGAGAGAAGGTCTGCACATCTTCCCCTGCCTGGACGATTGGCTGTTCTAAGCTCTGTCCAGAGATCGGCTTCTCTGCGCCCTGGAGAGGACCTTCCAACTGTTTCACTCCCTGGGCATAACTGTCAATCTGCCCAAGTCTATCATGATTAGTGTTGTGCAAAATTGAAATACTTCGCCTGGTGAAATTTTTTGCCTATGCAAACAAAATTTCTCCTGTTTTCTTGATTTCGCAGAACGGCGAAATTTTACTTATCATGACAATTTTGCCGATTGATGATCCAGATTTCGCCTTGTAGCGGAATTTCGCCAGCGAAACTTTTGATTTCGCCAGCGAAATTTTGCTACAAAGGTGAAATTTGCAATGTATCGTGGGTAGATAGGTCAGAAGTCACATGTAGCTTGTTCCAGCCCATTCTGCTGCATGTTGAGTCTGAAAGTAGTGTGTTGTGGTGCATCAGAGCCAATAAAGCCTTTGAAAACATAGCTAAAACTTGTTTTTGAGAGCTAATTGATGCAGAATATAAAGTTTTTTCCTAGTGCTACTGTGCTGCTAGTGCTTGGTACTGGGGAACATTTTCTGATTTTGTGAATTTTTGTATAATACATAGTTTGAATTAGGTTTACTTTTCTCAGCTGTCTTTGAAAGAGTTGTGTGGAGTAGGGTAGGAGTGTAAAGCAGTGCAGGCTATTTCTAGCCAAGCAGATTGGTATATTTACTCACAATTGTGAGTTATCTATGTACTGTTATTTCTTATTAATTTTGTTATATCTTGCAATTTATTTTCTCTGAAAAGTTTCTCTGTCCTGTTTGAGAGAGTTCCTGCCACTGTTAGCTGTGTTATATATACCATTCTTCCACTTTTAGTTGTGAATTGATTTTGAATTCTAAAGTTTTAAATGCACAGAGCTGATCCTTTCTTTTATTTTTTTGTGGTTAGTTCTGTTAGCTGGAGTGTTAACTTGTGTGTTACTAAAATTGTGAAAATCAACAGTTCTAGGGACATGGATATGTTGTTCATCCACACTGTCTGGCAGGTTCCTTGCCGCTTTAAATCTTGCCGGAAGGTCTTCAAGCTGGCTCCTCCCACCCACCCGGGTGGTAAAACTCTTGGCTCCGCCCCATGACGCCAGATCTTCCTTACCGCTTGGAAGCTCAGGTTCCCTCCTTAACGCTCTGCGTTTAAGACTGGTTCCTAATTCTTGGAAAGTTTGAATTGGAAAAGTTTTTGCTAAAAAGACTTCGGTGGTCTTCTCCTCGTGGCTGCGATGGACAAATCGACTCCCGGTTTCCGGAGGTGCCCTTGCGGGCAGAAGATGTCTCAGATGGATCCGCATTCCACGTGCGTCTACTGCTTGGGCCTTGAGCACGACCCGCAGGCCTGCGACTTGTGCTCTTCTTTTTCGGCCTACGTCCTTGAAGACTGTGCTGCCCGATTTACAACTGGAGCCCCAGAGAAAAATTCACCGGTGAAATCTAAAAGGCCGGTTGGCGGTGTCAGCGGCGGCCGACTCGGCCCCGGATCAGCTCGAGCGATGATCGCCCTCGAAGAGAGGGCGGCGCAGGCCTTCTACCTCGGCTCGGCGAGTGGTCCCACTCTCTCGGTGCCTCGTGCTCGGCTTCTTTTAAGGGCTTTGTCTGACCCTCTCGACGAAGGTGAGGTCCAACTATCGGGACCTTTCAGGTCCAAAAGAGCAAAAGTAAGTCTCTCCGTCGGCGCTCTTGGGAGGCAGAAGATCCCCTTGTTCGACAGTCGACTTGATCGACCCCTCAGCTCGGCCACTGACCCGTTAGGCGGGTTGTCGGCTGGAAGCTGAAATCCTCTCCCGGTTCCCCGGTGGGGAGTTGAGGATCCCGTTGGCTCGTCTGTGCCTCGGTTCGAAGCCTTGATTGGAATCGTCGGCGAGGCAGTGCGATTTATGACACTTCTTCTCGCCTTCCTCGGCCTAGTCGAGGACTCTCGGTCTCGGACATCCTCGCGGTCAACCGATCCGCCACCATAGGCGGTCTCGGTCTTAACTTTTGGCGGCAAGCGACGCCCGCCCGCTCTTCCTCTTCACTCGAGACGAGGGGCTTAAGCGGAGTTGCGTCCGGGTATGAGAACTCTGTGGCAACAGCTCCTTTTGACCGGGAATAGGCCGACCAGTCGTCTTCCCGCCATTAAGTGGCTGTCACCGGAGCGGCGAAACAACCCTCGTTGGCCGAGGAGCCTGTTCCCAGGCCGGTTGTTCGGCCAATTCCAGCTGCCCCACCGATTCTGGTGGAACCTCCACCTCCACAGCCGTTAGTTGGGGCTCCGACCAAAAATTCTCGGTCGGCCTTGGGTTTACCCCATAGGCTGTCTGTCACCCTTACTCCCGATAAACCTCGGCTGGTGGAGGGTGGCTTAGGCCCGAGGCAGCTCTTTGAGGACTCTTCTGAGTCCGACGATGGTTCCTCCCTCTTCTCCAAGCGCATGGACTTGGAGTCCTCGGGAGGGCAGTCAGTGGATGATAGCCCTTCGTCCTTCCTAGGGTTGCTTCGGCTCATCTCGGAGTCCACCAGGATGAAGCTCGAACCCGTTTCTAAATGGGCCAGGTGTCCCCTCACGGAGATTCTGGACCGAGGGGATTCTCCTGCGGAGGCCTTTCCGGTGGCCGAAGCCATAGTGGGTCCGGCCTTGGAACTTTGGCAGCGTCCTGCTTCCTGCCCTGCGCCTTCGGCAAGAATGGCCAGGAAGTATCACAGTCCCCGGTTCCCTGTCTGGTTTTGGAACACCCCTCGGCTGAGGGGTTGGTTACCAACAGCGTTTTTCGGCGTGCGAGAGCATGAGGATGGACAAACCTCCCGACAAGGAATCCAAGAAATTGGATTATGCCAGGCGAAAAGTCTATGCTGCGTCCTCTCTCGGCCTTCGTCAGGCCAGTTCGGCCGTCCTCATGGCACATTTTTCTCACGCCCTGTTGGGCTCCCTGGATGAGGTTGTCCCTCATCTTCCCGCGGATCTGCAGACTACGGTCAGGCAGGTGCGGGACCAGGGCAGGGCAGTGGCCAAACAGCAGCTCCAGACTGCTTTAGACATCGGAGACTCATGTGCCAGGTCTGTGGCGGCCGCAGTGGCCATGCGTCGTCGGGCTTGGCTGAGGATATCCACCTTTACCTCGGATACCCAGCACAAGTTGGCGGATGTTCCTTTTGGGGACTGACCTCTTGACCCTGGGGTGGAAGGTCACCTGCAGAGGATCAGAAGTCCACTGCTACCTTGGACTCTGTCTCTTCCGCTCAGAAGGACAAAGGCATGAAGCCACAGCCAAGCCCTTCGTCCTTCTGCGCCTCTGTTGCCCAGCCCAACAGCGTCAGGGCCAGCAGGCTCGAGCTTGGCATCCCAACCCAAGCCGTCAGCTTCCTCCAACAGGAAGCAGGAGGTAAAGGCCAGGAGGTCCCTCGGCCGGTCCCTCCTCCAGGCCTGCCCAGTGGCGGGCTGAGGGTGTCGCCCCATCCAGAATCACCTCACCCTGGTTCCCCCTGTGAAGGCTCAGACTGCTTCCTTTCCACCTGGTCACTGTTACCACGGACAGGTGGGTACGGAGGTGGTGGAAAAGGCCTACCTCTAGAATTCGAGCAGGCCCGCCCTTCAGAGCCGTCTCGCACTCGGGGCCCTTGGGTCCACAGCCTCACTGGCGGTTCGTCGAGCGACATCGCTCCTCCTCCAAAAGGAGGTGATCCGCAGTAAGGACCCCCTTAGACCGGGTTCATGTCCAGGTATTTCCTGGTTCTGAAAGCGGACGGGGCTGGCGCCCATTCTCGACCTACGACCTGAACAAGTTCCTAAGGTCTCAGACCTTCAGGATGGTCACTCTGGCGCAGATAATACCATCTCTGGAACACGGTGTGGTTCTGCTCTCTGGACCTACAGGGCCAGCGTTCTTTCCGTCCCTATCCGTCTGTCACATCGGAGATTCCTCCGCTTTCGGCGGAGGATCCTCTTCAGTTCAAGCCATGCCCTTGACATCTCCAGCTCCAGGGTTTTCACCAAATGCATGGCAGTGGTGACAGCATTCCTCTTGACACCGAGGGGTCCGGGTGTACCTTACCTGGACGATTGGCTGATAGCAGCCCCTCTCAGGCCGGGAGGTGGGCGGTCCAGAGATCTGGCCCTCAGGTTTGCTCTCAAGTCGGCCTTCTCATCAGCGAGGCCAAGTCGAACTCGAGCGAGCAGGTGATCCTGTTCATCGGGGCGAGCTCGACTCTCTTGAGCCAAACCTGGCTCCGGCGGACAGGGCCGAGTTCCACCTCCTTTGCCCAATCATTTCTGGTTGGGCAATCGCGCCTGCCCGGGACTTCCTCGCCTCCTGGGTCTCATGGCGGCCTGTACCAGCGTGGTCCATTGGGCACGCTGGCACATGCCCCCTTCAGTGGGGACTGGCCAGCCAGTGGTCACAATCTGCGATCCATTGGACCAGCTAGTGATAGTGACCAGGAGATGGGAGCGCTCCAGTGGTGGACCGTTCCATCCCATCTGCAGGAGGGCATCCCATTTGTCTGCCCGAGCCGACGGTCTCTCTATCGACCGATGCTTCTCTGATGGGTTGGGGTGCCCATCTGGGGGAACACCGAGTGCACGGCCTCTGGTCCCCTCGGGAGTCCCGATGCCACATCAACCTGCTGGAGCTCCGAGCGGTCCGCCTAGCTCTCACCGCCTTTGCTCCGTTTCTGCGGGGTCAAGTGGTCCAAGTCCAGACGGACAATACCACGACCATGTACTACCTGAACCGCCAGGGCAGGACGCGCTCCATGCTTCTATGCAAGGACGCTCTCCGCATTTGGTCTCTCGTGCGCAGCCTGGAGGCGGATCTCCTAGCCATTCATGTGGCAGGAGCCTCCAACACCTGGCCGATGCCCTGAGCCGGATAGGGGCTGCATCTCATGAGTGGTCTGTCCTGCCGGAGGTAGTACAAGATCTGTTCTCCCACTGGGGCACACCTCAGGTGGACCTGTTTGCCTCCAGGAAGAACGCGAAGCTGAGGCTGTTTCATGCCGCCCCCTCAGCAGGGCTCGCTGCAGGGGGATGCCTTCTCGAGGCTGTGGACCCCAGGCCTCTTTACGCCTTTCCCCATTTCCTTGATTCACAAGGTGCTTCTCAAAGGCGAGGAGGGACAAGGCGCAGGTGATTCTGATAGCCCCAGACTGGCCCGCCAGTTACAGGTACCAGATCTCCTCAGCCTCAGCTCCAGGCTCCCGAGGCAGCTTCCAGCTCGCCCGGACCTGCTCTCAGTCAATCAGGGAAGGTGTTCCATCGGACCTTCAATCCCTGCACCCGGCGGCCTGGTTCCTGGCGGCTAGAGTTCCAGGCCTTGGGTCTTTCCGACGAGGTCCTCAATGTTGTTGAGGCGTCCCATAAGTGACCAGAAAATGCTATGCCTTCAAATGGAAGAGATTCTCCATCTGGTGTCAGGGCAAGGGCTTGGACCCTTCCTCCTGTTCTGTGGCAAGCATTTGGACTATTTATAGTCCCTTTCTAGTCAAGGGCTTCGATCCGGCGACCTAAAAGGTGCACCTGGCAGCCATCTCTGCCTTACCCGGGCGCGGGCGAGGAGCAGTCGGTGGCGCAGGAGAAGGTGGTCGGGCGCTTTTCAAGGCCTTGATCACATTTCCTCTGGTGCGAGAACCTCCACCTCCGTGGGATTTACTGCTGGTACTGGCAAAGCTCATGGGCAAGCCATTCGAACCAATGCACAGGTGTGATCTCTCTCACCTGTCGTGGAAGACCACCTTCTTGGTGGCTATCCGTCAGCCAGAAGGATGGGAGAGCTCCAGGCGCTCTGCATCGAGTCTCCTTACCTGGTCTTCCCACAGGGACAAGGTTGTCTCTGCCCCCCACCGAAATTCCTTCTGAGGTGGTGTCGGAGTTTCACCTTAACCAGGTGCTGACTCTGCGGTGTTCTACCCCAATCACCTCGGAGGCGAATACAGGCTCCATCACACTGGACCCTAGAGGCACAAAGCTTATTATAAAGGTACCGGCTGAAATTTGAGAGAGGTTCGCCAGCTGTTTGTCACCCTACGCTGAAGCCGCACCTGGCAGACCTGCAGCCAAGCGGGCCCGATAGTCAGGTGGGTCACCTCCTCGTAGATCTCTGCTATAAGTTGGCGGGCATGGAGCCTCCCAGAGGATAGAGCTCATTCTACCCATCATACTGCTGCATCGGTGGCTGCTTCCAGGGGCGTCCCTATCCAGGAAATCTGCAGGGCTGCTACCTGGAAGTCAGCACACCCCTTATTACCCATTACCACATCGACCTTGAGTCACGCGGGATGCTGGTTTTGGGGCCTCGGTTCTCCAGTTTTTATTCCTAAGTAGGGGTGTCGCCTTGCCTCCCTCCTCCCGGGAGAACTGCTAGGAGTCTGCCAGACGGTGTGGATGAACAACATATCCATTTCCCTAGAAATACAGGTTACTCACCCGTAACAGGAGTTCTAGGAATGGTATATGTTGTTCATCCATTCCGACCTCCGGCCGACACACAACCTGAGCTTCCTGAGCCAGATCTGGCATCATGGGCGGAGCCGAGTTTTACCACCGGGTGGGTGGGAGGAGCCAGCTGGAAGACCTTCCGGCAAGATTTAAAGCGGCAAGGAACCTGCCAGACAGTGTGGATGAACAACATATACCATTCCTAGAACTCCTGTTACAGGTGAGTAACCTGTATTTAAGTACTTCTACTCAATCACTTGAACTTGTCTATTACAGTTGAACTGTATTGTTGAATTGTTCCCCTGTATGTTATTGCTGGAGCTTGACTCTGCACACTGCACGGTGTTCCTCTTTTAGTTGACCTACATACATTACCCTTTCTCTGGTAGAACATTGTTTGTGTCTCACTTGACGTGCGCATTATAAAACAGTATATATTAAAATAGTCATTTTCAAGACATTTCTTGTTGATCCCTCCCATCCAGACCACTAGCATATTGTGTTGTACTTACTTCCTTTGTTGCTGTTTTATGGTCGTCTCTGCCCGCATATAAAAAAACAAGCATTTGTCAATGCCGAATGTTTGCTTGCTGGCATTGGGATTGGTAGTGTAGGAGTTACAGAGCAGCATAATAGCAATGGCAGTGAAGTATTGAACTGAAGCCAACCCCACCACCACCCTGCAGAGAGTGACAAGCATTGGGGTGTGCCTTTGGGTCGTCAGGCATAATGGCCACACCATTTCACCACACCCTACCCTGCAGACACCGACAAGTGTCACGGTGTGCCTTGGGGTCTTTGGCCTTGTCGCACCCCATTCCATCAGGAAATATGGTGAGATGGAGTGCGGTATAGGAGAATGGGTGAACTTTGGGGCCGAAGAGTCCAAGGCATACCTCGATGCCTCTCACTGGCTGCAGGGTGTGGAATGGTATGAGCATTACAGGCAAGAATCCCAAGTCACACCCCTGATGACATTCTCTACAGGGTGGGGCGTTGTGGTTGGAAACCCTAACACCTCAGGCATTCGTTGGTATTTTCACTCCAAATTTTCAACATGGTTTTTTTGTGACCCCCACCTCATGAACAGTGGCAATATCAGTTTGTTGGCCGAAAGCTGCTTATGTACAGTGACTACGGCATTCAGCACCACAGGCGCAAAAACACATTCCGAACAGGATGTGAAAAATGACAGCTGTACTGTTCATGGGGAGGTGTAAAAAATGGCAATGTTGCAAATCTGCAGTAAAATATTTAAAAAAACTGGTGAAGTCACGAGTGTGCATAGAAACTGTGCAACGCACACCCGTTATGTAATTAGTTTGGGGATTTTCTACAGCAGATTGTCAACACAGGCATTTTGGGACCTCCGATCATGAACCGTGTCACTGTGATTTTTTTTATCTGTCCCGAACAATGATTTCCCACAGCGACCACGCATCTCTGCGCTGATAGTGTGAAAACACATTTTGGCCATGCTGTGAAAAATGACAGCTGTACTGTTCATAAAGAAGTGTGGAAAAATGCCACTGGTGAAATCTGGACTGAAAATATTACAAAGTCATAAACTTACGAGGTTGCGTAGAAACTGCGCAATGCTCATTCGTAACACAGTCATTTTATGGACTTTTGTCACCAAATTTTCAACATAGCCATTTTAAGACCTCTGCTCATGAACAGTGTCACTGTCATTTTCTTAATGTGTCCCATACATTGATTTCGCACACCGACTGCGCCATTGTGTGCTACATGGGCGAAAACACGTTTTGGGCAAGATGTGAAAAATGACAGCTGTACTGCTGATAAGGAGGTGTGGTAAAATGGCAATGTTGAAAATATGGAGTGAAAATATTGAAAATTCGCGAACTTACGAGCGTGCGTAGGAACTGCGCAACGCACACTCGTAAAACAGTCATTTTTAGGAATTTTTCCACCAAATTTTCAACATAGGCTTTTTGTGAGCCCACCTTATGAACAGTGGCAGTGTCATTTCGTTACTCTGTCCCGAAAGGTGATTTCGTGTTGTGACTGCAAAATCACCCTTCGGGCCCGATTATCATCATGACAGTGAGAGCATTCATGAGAAGGGGTCCCAAAAACCCATGTTGAAAATTTGGTGCAAAAATTCCAAAAAATGCCTGAGATATGCAAAGTTGAAAAAACCCTATCTATCCCATTATACAGCTTACCGGCATTTCCTCAGTTCGCGGTAGACTTTGAAGAGTGCGGACGTGTTCCCGGTCCACCGAAGATCATCGCACCGGAGTCCGGAGGTAAGTATGGGTTGGGGGTGTGTGGGGAGGCAGGGTGCACAGTGGGTGGGCGCGGGTGGGCTGGCTGAACGCCGAGGGAACGTTTTCTTGTTTACAGGTTTTTGTTTCTTTTTTTAACAGGAAGAGGACGCGGGATGTTTGCCACGCTGGGGTGTGCTCGTACCGTGGCAGCTAGAGGCTGTTTGTGGGGGCTGGGCCGATGGGGATTGGACACCCCGTTGTGCTCTGGACTTGTGCCCACGCTGGGTGGACTCCCAGCATGGCAGCTGTAAAACTGTTTGGGAGTCTAGAGCCGCGGGATTGGGCACCCCGTCGTCCGCCTGAATGTGTTGCCACGCTGGGATGGGCACCCAGCGTGGCATCTGAGACTCTGTTTGGGGGCGCAGCACAGCTGACGGGGTTGGGCACCGTCGGCTATACAGGTAATGCGTGGGGCGAGACACACAGTATGCATGCGTGTAAGGGGGGAGCACGCATGAGCAGGCGATATCTTATCACTGTTCACTGAAGCGTAGCTCCCTCTTTCAACTGTATGCCACTGCATTTTCAACTGCTGTCATAGACGGCTCCAGCAGTGATTGGAGAACTGCGACCGCGCCTGCAAACACACTGACTGAATTGGAAGACGCTGACACACCTCCGAAAAACTCTGATGATGGCACTATGTTTCTTGTACATGCGTGCAAGCAAACATAACAAACTGTGGTACTGAGTAACATAACACATTACAGTGCTTTATTTGTCCAGAGACTGAGACACAGGTGATCTGTATTTAAAGTGTACCACTTGTGCCCTTTTCCCTGTGTGTGTTTCTTTAATTCCTTCCTGTCTGGGGGGGAAAACAGTTACCTTTTTGTGTTTTACTACAGTAGGCTGCCTACCATATAGTATTAGTTCTACTGTAAGTGCTGGTACCTGTCCTGATTGTTTTGGGACTTTTAAGGAAGCCAGTACTGTAGGTGTGAGACAGTGTGACATCATCATTTAGTAGTAGTAATACATCCTTTCTTCACCTACTCCCGGAGAAAGGCAAAGCTTTGAAGCAGCAGTCAGCAAAAATGCCTGGTAAGAAGCGGCCAAGTACAGGGGGTAGACATGGCAGGGGGAATGAGGGAGCTAAGAAGTCTGCTGAAAAAAGTGCAGTTTCAGTTCCAGTTCCCCATAGAAGTGAAAGCACAGGTATGTCTGCATCACTGTCTTCAAGTTCTGGTGTGGGCCCTGGTGGTGCAGCAGGAATGAGCAAAGGAGTTGGTGGCCGAACTGAGTCAGGCATACCCGTGTCTTACTTTTTTAAAGCTCAAACTGTTGCAGCCATGCTAGTGGGGGATGCTGACAGTGAGATGAAGGCAGACACTGACACCAGCACAGGAACAGTGGTCCAGGACTCTGAGGAGGGTGATAATAAGTCTGTCAGTGTGACTGTCTATGTTCCTGCAGGAGTTGGTGATGACAGTGTTCAACAAGAGTCTGATAATCCTGGAGATAAGGATAGTCAGCCCCCGAGATGGTTATAGAGAAAGAAAAAGGTGCTGTCCTCCAAGAAGACAGTGATTGGGGAGGAGGAAGACAAGGACATCATCGCTGTTTGTGGTGGTGATGATGGTGACTGGGATGATCCCACATGGGAGCCCGAGTTAAAAAAGGTCAAGGGTGATGTAGGTCATTTAAATGTACAGCCTGTGGTTGGTCAGTCTGTCACCAAGCCTATAAGCAAACCTCCAAGCAGTCAAGTAACCACCCCTTCCAAAAGTAGTGTTATGGAAGTCATGTTAGCAGTTCAAAAAATACACACTTCCACACCTGTTTCTGAATCGTCCCAGAAACATCTGAAGTCCAGAGGTCAAAAGTCCCTAGTTTCGGACTTTTATGTGCTAGATCCTGCTGATGAGACCACAGCAATATGCCAACTTTGTCAAGCCCGTGTTAGTCGGGGAGAAAAAGGGAAGCCACATAGGCACTGGTGGCCAGCACCCCCACCTGAAAAACAAGCACCCGCTGAGATGGCATCAACACCAGAAGGATGCCAGAGCTGTTGGTAGCAAGGTGCATGTAGTAGAGCAAGAGCACGAGGAGGGAGGGCAGAGTGGATCAGTGGTGGAGGAGGAGGAGAGTGACCAATCTTTTGCTCTCTCTAGTAGTGGACATAGCAGTGGCAGTGTGAGTCCCAGTCCCACGAGTCTTAAAAGTACACCACACTCACAAGCAACTAAAATAACGTTTCATGCGGTCTCCACCGCCCGGCCAAGAGTCGGTTGTTACTCCTAAAAGAAAATCATTGCTGACACAAGTACAGTGTTCTGGTCGGACAGCCCCAAAGATGCAGCCCACTCTGAAGACCATCCTTGAATGGCAGACAAAGTACCCACCCAGTCATGCTGCTGCATGAGAGGTAATTGCTGCCACTGCTGAAATGCTGGTCATCAATCTGTCATCATCAATTTGTAGAGAATGCTGGTTTCCACAGGTTGATGGCCCATGCCTGACTCAAATGGCAAGTTCCATCACGAACCTATTTTAGAAAGCGTGCCATGCCGGAGCTGAACAGTAAAGTTGCTGATTACATTAGACATGCATTGAAACATAGTACATCACACTATATCCATCTTAGCATGGATATGTGGACCAGTGGACAAACAGCAGCAAGCTCGTATCTGTGTATAACAGCACACTGGGCACAGTTACCTGGAGTGGTACTTGATTTTGGGCCTGGCAAAACATGTATGAAGCAAAATTGTGGTGGTAGCAACACACCTGGTATTCGGGCAGCATGTGACCCTGAGTATGACAAGTGTCACAGGTTCGCACACGGCTGCAAAAATGCTTAATGTTCTGCTGGACGAGATTGGTGGGTGGCTACCACACAGTCGCTCATAGCAGGATTCATCGCAAGTGATAATGGCGCCAATGTAATGAAGTACAGTAGCGATGGTGTTTTTTTCAGTGTGCCCTGCCTGGGACACTGCCTTAATCTTGTTGTTCAGCAGTTTCTTAACCATGCGGACAGTAAGGAAATGGATACTGTTGCTCGTCGCATCTGTGCCCACCTTGCCCATTCTGCAAAGGCCTGTGACCATCTACGTGAGCTACACGCAATAACAATCTGCCTCAGCACCAGATGAAGCTTGATGTTGTCACCAGGTGGAACTCCACACAGTACATGCCTGTCCAGCTCTATGAACAGTATAAGGCTGTGTCAGAATACCTACTGCTGCACACCACCCGTGACAGTGCTGAAGTCTCCATCACTCTAACAGAGCAGTGGCACCGAATTGATGGGCTAATACGCATTCTCCATCCAGTCAAGCATGCTACACAGGGAGTGAGTGGGGACACTGCTCGCATAAGTTGGTCCATACCTCTCATACATGTGCTGAGGCAGACACTAGTCAATGTGCGACACCAGACAGAGGCGAGTGAGGATCATGGCAGTTGTGATCTAATGGATCACATGCTCCATGTGCTGGACACAAATATTTGACATTTTACAGTCAGCTGTGTTTGCACTCGCCACCATGCTGGATCCACGGTACAAATGTGGCCTGCCCTCTGTAACTGAAGGAGGTCGTCAGCGAGTACAGAAGTTGACAGAGAACCTCATTAGATTGGTACGTGCTGCACAAATGAAAAATGCACGCACTGCATCAAAAACGAGTGTTGCTACCACCACCAGCGCCTCACAGGGAACACAATCAGAGAAAATCGGCAAGGCAGAGAGGAAAAGAGCAAGCAATCCCATTTGGGATGTTCTCTTTCAGATGGGAGTGGAAGATATGGAGCAAAAATGAGTCCTATGCCTGTACCTTGATATCTTAGTCATTACAGAAACCTGGCTGAAGCCTCACAACCTCAATGCAGAGTTCTCAGTACCTGGCTACTCCCTCATTTGGCAGGACCGTCAGGGTAAAAGGAAGGGTGATGGTACTGCCATGTTCATCTCCTCCAAGCTCCAGTTCACCACAATCAGGCTTTCCACACCCACGTATTCAATAGACTCCCTACTAATCAAAATCTCTGTCCCTCACTCAGTTCCCATTTACGTAGTAGGGTCTTACTGCTCTCCGGACACACCGCTGCCTGCCATCCTAGACCACTTGGGCACCCTGAGGTCCCTCGTGGCTGGGGTCGAGCTACATATCCTTGGGGATTTCAACCTGAACTGCAAGCCAGTGCTAGCTCTAAATTACGAAGCCAAGTAAATGCGCTAAACCTGTCCCAACAAATAACTGAACCCACTCACCTAAACCACAAATCCAAGAAATATACTCTATTGGACTGGGCCCTAACCTCCCACTTCCATTGTATTATTGACGCTGGCCTACTACCGGACTCTCTCAGCGATCACCACATGATTTACGTAGTGTGGAAAATATTCAGACCTAAGGCCCCCACCCCCTATTGATGCCTCTCCCTATGCATCCCAGTATACCCCCAGCCTTCCTTACTGCCTTCTCACATTGCTTGCCCACCTTTAGGTTATCTGATATTATTACCCCTAGGTCCCTTTCCATTTTTACTGTTGTCAGTATCCCCCATTGTGTACTCTTGCCCTGGGTTTTTGTTTCCCAGGTGCATTACTTAGCACTTTTTTGCATTGAATCTGAGTTGCCATACATTTTACCATTCCTCCAACCTTGCCAAGTCCCTTCTCATCCTTTTCACTCCATCTGGTGTATCAACCCTGTTGTAGATCTTTGTGTCGTCTGCAAAGAGACATACTTTTCTTTCCAGTTCCTCTGCAATGTCACTTATAAGACATTAAAAAGGACCGGTCTCAGTACAGAACCCTGCGGTACCCCACTAGTAACCCTCCTTTCTTCACTGTGGACTCCATTTACTACTACCTTTTGCGTCCTGTTGTATAGCCAATTTTTTATCCAGGCTACCACCTTGGGACCCACTCCAAGGCTGGCTAACTTGTGTATTAATCTTTTGTGTGGGACTATATCAAATGCCTTGCTAAAATCTAGGTAAGCCATGTCCACAGCCCCTCCCTGGTCTATTACTTTGGTCACCCAGTCAAAGAAATCTATTAGATTCGTCTGACACGACCTTCCCATCGTGAATCCATGCTGCCTTGGGTCCTGTACCCCACTGGCCTTTAGGTACTCAACAATTCTTTCCTTCAGAAGTAATTCCATCATTTTCCCTACCACTGAGGTCAAACTAACTGGTCTATAGTTTCCTGTCTCTGTCCTGCTCCCACTTTTGTGAAGAGGAATCACATCCGCCCTCCTCCAGTCCTCAGGTACCACCCCATCCTCCCATGATTTGTTAAAGAGAGTAGTCAGCGGTGTCATTAGTTCTACCCTTAGTTCTTTTAGAATTCTTGGGTGAATCCCATCAGGCCCCATTGCTTTGTCCACCTTCAATTTTATTAGTTCTTTCAGAATCCTTTCTTCTGTAAATGGACTGGTATTGACCCCCGTCTTCAGAGTGTTTCTCTTGTTTGGTTTAGGTACCTCCCCCTCCTCTTCCTTTGTGAATACTGAGCAAAAATATTCGTTCAGTATCCCTGCTTTTTCACTGTCACCCTCTACCCACATTCCCTCCCCTTTATTAAGCCTCAGTATCCCTCCTTTGGTCTTTCTTCGCTCCCTAATATACCTATAAAAGGTCTTATCCACCTTCCTAACAGAGTTGGCTATCCTTTCCTCGGTTTGGGCCTTTGCTGTTCTGACTGCCTTCCCAGCCTCTTTCTGCCTTAATTGATAACGTTCTCTGTCCTGCTCCTTCTGTGTTTCCTTATATTTTCTGAATGCTATCCTTTTCTCCTTAACCTTCCCTGCCACCTTTTTTGAGAACCATAGCGGTTTTTTCCTTCATTGTGTTTTGTTGATTTGCTTTACACAAAGGCTTGTTGCTTCTGTGATGGCTGTTTTGATTACTCCCCATTGTTCCTCCACCCCTCCTTCTTTCCGTAGTTTGCTAGTACTTTTCTGAGGCACTCTCTCATTTTCTCAAAGTCAGCCCTCCTAAAGTCCAATACTCTTGCTTTTGTATGGCTTGATTGTATGGTTGTGTTTATCGTGAACCACACTGTTTGGTGGTCGCTTGTTCCCAGATGGCTACCCACTTCTAAATCTGAGATTCTTTCTCTGTCCCCATTTGAGAGTACCAGGTCTAAGATTGCTCCCTCCCGAGTGGTTTCCAGTACTAGCTGCCTGAGGCATGCCCCCTGTAGGGCTTCAAGAATGACCCTGCTCTTGGATGTGCCTGCAGCAAAGGTGCTCCAGTTAACATCTGGCATATTCAGGTCCCCCATCAACAATATCTCCCTTTTTCTGCCATTGTAAGGAAGCCTTCTATAATTTCCTTGTCCATTCCCTCCCCCTGAGATGGGGGTCTGTATGCAACCCCCATGCGGATTGTGGTGCCATTTCCCGTCTCCAGGGTGACCCAGAGTGTCTCATCTGCTCCCTGTTTACTCTCTAGTTCTGTTGCTTTGATCCCTTCCTTTACATAGAGAGCTAGTCCTCCTCCTCTTTTACCCTCCCTGTCCCTCCTGTAGATTGTGTTTCCTGGTATGTTGACATCCCAGTCATGGTTCTCTGTGTACCATGTTTCTGTGACTGCCACAATATCCAGGCAACCCTCTTCCATCAAGGCCACTAGTTCAGGGAGCTTGTTACACAGACTACGGGCATTGGTACTCATCACCTTCCACTTTTTGATGGCCTTACCCCTTTTAGCCCCATTTCTGTCTTTACTGCCTTTGCCTTTTTTTACATTTACCTCTGTCCTGCTCCCTAATGACTTCTCTACCTTGGTATTTACCTCACTAATTACCGTGTTTTGTGGGGGGAGGCTGGAATTTCCCTGCTCCTTTTCAGTGCCTCCCTCCTTGGCTAGTTTAAATGCTTGCCAATGAAGCATTTAAACCTCTCACCTAGGATCCTGGTTCTCCCCGGATAGATGCAGACCATCGCACTAGTATAGGTCTGCATCCCTACAGGTGGCTCCCCAGTCCCCAATGAAGCCAAAACCCTGAGCTCCACACCAGTTTTTCAACCATTCATTGAATTCCCTGGTGAGGAGAACCCTAGCATCACCCTTGCCATAGACAGGCAGCACCTCCGAGAAGGTTACTGTATGCGCTACTTGTCTAAGGCCCCTCCCCAACTCTACAAACTCCTCTTGCACTGCTGATCCCATTCCTAGCCAGGTCATTTGTCCCTAGGTGGACAATGACATCCAGCTCCCTCCCTTGTGCAGCTGCTCCCACGATCCTGAGGATTCACTTCCTGTCCCTCCAAGCCGTGGCGCCAGGCAGGCAGGCACCTTACCTCCCTCTCCCCTTCCTCCCCCATTTCTACCCCCCAATGATTGAGTCCCCACCAGGAGTTGTTTCCTTCCCTGTGGGGTCTCATGCCATCCTCCTGTGGGTCTCCTTTGTGAAGGTTCCCAGCATCCTCCTTGGTCTCCACTGCAGGTGCCTCCATAGAGGACCATTATCCACTGAAAAGGCGAGATGATTGTGGAGGATTAGCAGCTAGGGATGCAACTCTGTTCCACCCTTTTCCCTCCCTGATTCCACCCTGGTCCCACCTTTCCTCTTTCTTGGCAACCTCTGAGGTAGTGGCATTGGCCCTGGTGGTCCCTGGGTGGGGGAAGAGGTTTCACGAATCCTAGCCAGGTCAGCCTGGAGACGGGCAACCTCCTCCCTCAGACCAGAGAGATGCCTGCAAATAGGGCAGCATCACAGCCTCCAGAATGTCTCCCAGAACACTGCCGCCCCACAGCCATTGCACTGCACCACTTCTATCATGTCTTATTTTGTGTCTCCTCTCCTGTTTCTCTGTATGCTTACTCTCTCCTCTCCTTACAACTCTCACCCTTCCAGTTCTGGGACAGCAACTTCCTATATTCTTCAGTAGCCTCCTTCTTCCTTCCTCAGTGTCAGACCACCAGCAGCTGGGGGGGAGAGTGAGCTACTTTTTTTCTTTAGGGTTGACAAAACCAATGTTTCTCTATGATCCTTCCCTTCCTACTGCCAAACAGGAAGTTCCTGTTGCGGTCAGATCCAGTGGCTATAAAAGTAGAACTGACTTAGGGGTGGGGTGTGGGGAGGGTGGGATGGAGGCAATTAGTAAGAAAAAGGCTAGCAACAGGAAGTTGTAATTTGAGTCACCTGCTTTTATAGTGTCTAAGTCACACCCCCAATTAAGCTCTCTCTCCTCCTACTGGTTTAGCAAAGTAAACTGATACAGTACCCTTCCCAGCACAGAACACACACACTGACTTTCTTTCTTTTCTTTCTTTTTTTAACCCTAAATAAGACCCCTTCTACTTCTAATAAAGTATCTGTTTGCTTAATCTCAACAGACTCTGACCGCTGCTAAGATATAAGTGTTAAATTAATAAGAAAATGTAGCTTCTTTTAGTTAGCTGCTTTCTGCTCTACAAGCAAGGCTAGCAACAGGAAGTTGTAATTTGAGTCACCTGCCTTCCACAATAACTTTACACAACCAGCTCAGTTTTGGAAGTCAATTAAATCCCTCTTCTCCCCTCTGGCTCAACCCCCTACACCAACCCTCGGTATAGCAGGTATCACTATCACTGCACCGAGCGCTGCAGCCACAGAGCTTAGCTCCTTTTTCACAAGCTGTACATCCTTTCCATACCTCTCAACTGCTATGAATTCCGCATAGCGCTATGATTTTCCCACTCATATTTACCCTTGCTCCTCACAAGTTTACCGATGTTTTTCATAATGTTAGAGCTATTTCTGGACACACAAACTATTAAATCATTGAACTAAGCCAATAGAAACGTTCCTTATCACTTACTATATGGGATCCACTATCTGTAAACATAATACTGTTTAAAATAAGAAAGTGCTCCACATGCTGACCCTTTGCTATGATTTTTGAAGGCCAGTGCTATGGTTTTTAGTGCTGAGAGGTTGAGAGGTATGGTCCTCTCTCTTATCCTCTCACCCCAGGCACCCATCCCCAGATACCCCAGCATTTTCTCCACCCCGCCAACTGCTCCTTTCACCTTGTTACACCAACAGAGGTATTAAAAGCACTTTGGTCACTCAATCCCTCCAAAGGTAAATGCCCCTCGGGACTAGACTCCAAAATGCTCCTTCTATGTGCCTCAGCCATAGCCAGTCCACTGGACACTCTCTTTAACCTGTCCTTCAGACATGGTGCAGTCCCATCTAAATAGAAACATGCCACAGTCATCCCCCTCCTCAAAGGCAGCGACCCTTCCTCCCCGGGCAACTACCGACCTATCTCGTTACTCCCCATCCTAGCCAAAATCCAGGAGTGCCTTGTACGCTCCCAATTCCTCGACTCCACCTCCTTCTTCACTCCATACCAGGCTGGTTTTAGGAAAACTCACCCCACCATCACCTCTCTCCTCCGACTCACCGACACCATCCTCACAGGAATGGATAAAGGTGAAATCACTGCGGCTATCTTCATCGACCTGGCTAAGGCCTTCAACACGGTCTCTCATGCCCTGTTACTGTCCAAGCTCGCCCTCACTGGACTGACTAGGCCTGCCATCAGCTGGTTCCATTCATACATGGCAGGCAGGTCCCAGTGAGTCCATATTGGCTTTGCCATTTCCACCTCACTCCCTATCACCACCAGGGTACCCCAAGACTCCGTCCTAGGCCCTTTGTTGTTTTCCATTTTCCTCAATGATCTGCTTGCGGCCTGCCCTCATACGTCCGTTCACATGTATGCAGACAACACAGTTCTGTATACCTCTGGGCCATCCCCCTCCGCAGTAGCTGCCTTTCTACAGCAGAATTTTGACAATGTCCAACTCTTGGTTTCGTTCTCATCAGCTATTTCTAAACCCCAAGAAACTGTCTCCTTAACATTAGGCATTGGGGCAAAACTTTCCCGTCTCCCCACCACCCCACTTTCCACACACTTGGTGCCCCCCCCCCCAGGTTTGTACTTCCTTCAGATACCTTGGGATCTGGTTAGACCAGCATCTTGACTTCACTGCGCAAATTGATGCTATACATAAGAAGCTACACCCAACGCTGGGTGCGTTATACCACAATAAAAGTTGCATCCCCCTGCCTACGCGCCTGGCAATCGTTCAAAAGATGATCCTCCCAATACTGGCCTACGGGGATGTAGTCTGCTGTGTAGCCCCTAAGTCCTCCCTGGCCAGACTTGATCTCTTCCACTCTTTCTGTCGTTTTGCCCTGGACTGCCCTCCCACAACCCATCACTGTGACCTCTACCGTTGCTTAGACTTTCCATCTCTCCGTGGTAGAGGCCTACATGGGGGACCCAAAGCACCTTGCCATTAATGACAAGCCACTGCTGTACTGGAGCAGTAAAATGACTGAATGGCCAGCACTAACATTGGTTGCTGTGAAATACCTGAGCTGCCTACCATCCAGTGTAGCTGTAGAATGAGTGTTTAGTGCGGCTGGGGCAATTGTGAGTGACCGTAGGACCAATTTGTCACCCAAGAATGTGTCCATGATAACATTCATCAAAATGAATAAAAGGCACATTCCACACAACACAGTGATGTCAGTGATGTTGCCACAGGAACTGTGTCTCGGTGATGAGGATGATGACAATCCCTCGAGTAAGACAGCCACTGGCAGCGAGGTGGATGAGGCAGCAATGTGGAGAGAATTCCCACCTGGTGAGAACTCCAGTCTTGAAGACTGTGAGGGGTGCTTCTTGGATGATGTGGAATTGTAAGTTGAAAAGGCTGAGTTTACTCCAGGCACCCCCCCAAACAACAACTTTCAACTCAGTATGTTTGCTGGGGTGTGTATGTTGCACCTTATTTCTAGCTATGTACCACTGGATTGGTTATGGAACTATGTTGTTATGTGCTGCAGCCTGCAGTCTGTATAAGTTTCATGTCATCTCCCTTTGCCATTACGCTTTGATTGGTCACCTCACCACCTCCACCAGTCCCCCAAGGCCACAAGCCTATATAAAGCAGTAGCAATGTAATTACCATAACCGTAAATATTTTGCAATTGCACGATTAATGTTTTTCTTCAAAAGAATATTACTTTTCATGTTGACTGTATCAACACATCATCATCTTACAGCAAGATATGTTGTCTTGATGTCCTTAAAAGTGCCCCAGATGGCAAATTTCACACTGCCTCACGGCCCCCTCTCATCACCTGATCTGACCTGACACACCCATGCACTACATGCGACTGAAAAAAAACATGTGCCATGTGCAAGAACCCTGGCTCCTAGACAAGTGTACAAGTAGCATATGATTGTAACATGCTAATTCAACAGTTAACACCAAGTTGAACACATTTTGAAAAATGGTGAATGGTGGCCATCTTTAATATGTGAATCATTAATTACAAAAGTAATCATGAAGAGGCTTAACAACTTACAAGATCAAACCCCCCAAAAAAGGTTACTTCGACAGTACCAGGTTAAGGTACACCAAAATTGCAATGTTTCTTTGGGGAGGTCAACTCAGGGTCCTCACTTTTGAATGGATTCAAAATATTCGTGATTACTGCAGCTATGCAATCCTCATTGCGTAGACAAGACATTAACCACCTCCACCTAATTATTTACTAAACACCATATCAACCATCTGTGTTCGCATATAGGTCCTCCCTATATGTGGGTGGCAGTTGTGATTACTTAGTAATGGTATGGACACCAGTCCAGTGGCCAACATTGCAGTTCAAGCAACACCCCTGTCTTGCAATGACACAACACAGCTTCTGCATGGCCTGAATTGATCATGTGTCATCAAGATACAACATACTTAATCCTCAACAGAGGAAAATGACCTAAACAAGAGCAAAGATAAGAAAAAATGTTGGATACTAATCAATCTGCATACCTGCTTTTACCTAACAAGTTGGAAGAAGAAGCAGAGAAAAAACGTATGTTTACTATACCCCGTGATGTGATGTAATTCAACTGAGGACATTCCCCCACAGGAACATGCAATGTGATGCACATGATTCCAATCCAGACAAAGTCCGACAAACCACAATAGCACTAGCAGGCATTCCCTTTCCCCTATCAGCACTGCGTACCTTGACAAGAGAAAAAAATTAAAAACAAATATTGGTGATTGTTGAAAATTACCCCACCACCTGTGAGTCTGACCATCCACCCCTTCCCCTGCCCCAGAGAGCCATAAAAAATTAAGACATATTTACCTCAAGACTGTGAAAGTGGAACCATCGCGCAAGGGTGCAATTAAATAAATCCCCCAGACCTGGTTCAGCAGCAGGATGGAAAAATACTTAACTTCACCTGAATTCCTGATGTTGAAAAAAGCAAAAAATAACACAATTACTATCAAGCTCAGACAACCATATGGCAGTAACAGACATACCACACTTGTATGAAAATTCCAATACTTACCATCTGCGTTGGGAAATTGGAAAGATTCATACATCTGACATCTCCCTCCCTCATGGCCCAGCATGATGATGTCGTCCAGAGCACACTGAAAAATAATATATGAGCAGTACAAGCATACTAGAACTCAAGATGCCATGATACCAACCCACCAACACCCTTACCTTGCACAGGAAGAACAACGAAGACAGGTACTTACATGTTCATCAGCAGCAGTGTGGACTGTGTGAGGGTAAATCCACCAGGCATCAACCATCCAGAACAGTAGTTCTTGTGGCACCTTGGAAAGTAGTAGTCATAGACAGCAGCAGGCAGCAAGCTACAGTGCCCCAAAATTTCATTCACTACCCCATCACCAGGCAAGGTACTACTACAGAGACAGTCAACACAACTAGACAATCAGTACAGCAGCACAGGGATAGGGAAATGATACTTCTGCATTTCTATGTCAGTCAATTTAAACAGCAGCAGGAAAGAATTGAAAGTAGCCGCAGCATTTTGCAGGAGGAATTCATTTTCTCTGCATGTTGGCACCCCTTTTCAGGTCCCTGAGGTGGTGGGCACCATAAAACATCAAGACTGACAGCACATTTCAGTCTCAGTTTGATGTCACATTTTTGGGTAAACATTTCTGGACTTGTAGGCCCTGTTTGGCACCAGCAGCAGTGAGTTTCAGGCAGAAATATTGTGTAAACAGGCCCTTAAACAGCTATTTAATGTCTGGATGGTGGAGGGGAAGCACCCTAAAACATAACAACTGAGACCAGATTCCACTTCCAATTTAAATATATGCAGTCTACTACATAAACTGCCCTTGCTCCAACCAATCATCCTGTCACTACGTCCTGACATCCTGATAATAACTGAGACCTGGCTGAAACCACACAACCTGGACGCAGAAGTAGCTATCCCTGGTTACTCCATCACTCGTCATGACCGCCCAGGCACCAAGAGAGGTGGCGGCATAGCCATATACATATCATCCTGGATAAAGTTCTCAATAGTCTCA
Source organism: Neoceratodus forsteri (assembly GCA_016271365.2). Taxonomy (NCBI): domain Eukaryota; kingdom Metazoa; phylum Chordata; order Ceratodontiformes; family Ceratodontidae; genus Neoceratodus; species Neoceratodus forsteri. The sequence continues at coordinate 650,384,743 of CM057458.1, forward strand.
CTACCCGATCTACCACCATCCTTTAATGCCCTGCTCATAAAAATCTACTTGCCTCACGCTATCCCCATATTCATAGCAGGCTCCTATTGCTCCCCGGACTCTCATATGACCTCGGTCATAGTGCACCTGGACACCCTAAAAATCATTGCTTATGGGGGCGAACTTCATATCCTTGGTGACTTTAACCTGAACTGGCTCTCCAGCACTAGCACCAAGCTCCACAACCTTGTGGCTGCACTATATCTGGCACAACAAATCACTGAACCCACGCGTCTAAATCATGAAACTCAGAACCACTCCCTACTGGACTGGACCCTCAACTTGCACCCACACAGGATAATTGCCTCTCGCCTTCTACCAGACTCTCTGAGTGATCACCACATGATTTATGTAGTAAGAAAAATGTTTAAAGCCAAGGCACCTCCCCCAAGAACTCTCCTCACCAGGTCTTATAAATCCCTTGACCTTGAAGGGCTCCTAAACGGCTTAGCAAATTCAGACTGGTCCTTCATCCCCAAGGTCAACTCTATTGACTCCGCCCTAAACTTCTTTAAGTCCAGATTTCTTGCCGCTTGGAACCACTATGCCCCACTCAAGAAGGTAGTTGCTAAAATGCAGGAACATCTAGTCCTCTCGCAACTCTCCTCCCTCCTAGATTCCTCCTCCTTTACTCCTTACCAATAAGGTTTTAGGAAATCCCACTCCACTATCACTTCCCTCCGCAGACTCACTGACTCCATCCTTACAGGCATGGATAAAGACCACATCACATCTGCCATCTTTGTCAACTTAGCTAAGGCTTTCGACACTGTCTCGCATACCCTTCTCTTGGCGAAGCTGTCCCGCGCAGGGCTCTACACTGCAGCCATCAGCTGGTTCAAATCTTACTTGGCGGACAGGTCCCAATCAGTCAGAATTGGGACCTCCACTTCCGACTCCCTCCCCGCCACCATTGGTGTCCCCCAAGGATCTGTCCTTGGCCCAGTCTTGTTTTCCATCTTCCTAAACGACCTGCCATCAGCCTGCCCACACATCCTTTCATATGTACGTAGATGATACAGTTCTGTATACTTCAGGCTCCTCCCCACTGGAAGTGGCACCCAGACTCCAGTGAAGACTTCAGTGCTATCCAGCATTGGTTTCACTCAAATCCACTTATCTTAAATGCAAAACAAAATGATCTCTTTGATTTTCGGCAAGAGGCAGAGAGACTTCCGTCTCCCCGCCAGTCCCACTTTTAAAACCCTAGAAGGGACTCCCTAGAAAATTGCACCTCCTTCAGATATCTTGGGGTCTGGCTGGACCAGCACCTCGATTTTTCGGCACTCATCACCGCTACCCATAAAAAACTGCACCCTAGACTGGGCGCATTATTCCAAAACCGTGGCAGTATTCTTCTGCCAAGCCCGCAGAGCAATTGTACAGAAAATGATCCTCCCTGTTTTTGATTATGGGGACATAGTCTGCAGTGCTGTACCAAAGTCCACCCTGGCTAGACTGGATCCCCTTTTCCACTCCTTCTGTCGCTTTACTCTGGACTGTACACCCACCACTGTGACCTCTACTGGTCCCTTAACCTCCCCTCGCTCCACGAAAGGCGACAGTCCCACTGCAATAGCCTCACGGCCAAATTCTGGACCCAGTCACTCCCCCCCCCCAATCACCTCATTGATATCCTAACTGCCTAAACACCCCCAGCATACTCACTCCAGAATTTGACTCCGCCCTGCATAACCTAACATGTTGACCTCTGCTTGCCAGTTGGCCTTCAGAGCTCGCATGCCCAAACTATGGAACTCTCTGCCTGTGGACATTCAGCACGCTCCCTCCTCTCGGCAAATCAACTCACTCCTCAAAAGACACTTCTCCGCCAACTGCCCATGCAGACTAAGCTCACACTAGTCCAGGTACTAGCCCTCCAACTGGCTCCTACGGTGGGTACTCCTAATAAATATCTCCAGCTCTTGTGAATGATGTCATTTGCACCACATATCAATTTGCTGCCATGAATTACCCAGATTTTCTGGATGCTTGCTGTGTTGCAGTCTGTATTTATACTGTACATAGCATTATATATAGCTAGTTGTTTGTACATATTTTGGGCAATGTCTGTACTTTGAATTTTGTATGTATCCTCCCATCCCCTGCATCCCCCAGGACGCATCTGGAATCGAGCGGTACTCTGCTCAGCATGCCTTCCTGGTAAAACTTTTAAATAAATAAATTTATTGTACCATTTTTTCTGCAACATTTCTGGACATTTACTGCCTGGCAGAAACAAGATAGGGCCTAAAGACAATTGTAAAAGTGGACCAAAGACCATTGTTTGGTCTGGGTGGTGGCGGGGCGGCATAAAACATCATGGCTGAGACCTGATTTCACTCTGTGTACTGTGCAATTTTTTGGCAACATTTCTGGACATGTGGGACATGATTTGAATGTGCAGCCACACATTTCGGCTCAAAAAGCATTTAAAATGTGCAGAAAACAGCACATTTGGGTCAGCAGGGTGAGTGTGAGCCTGTAACTGCAAGTCTCAGACCTGATTTCACTCTCCGTGTACAGTGCAATTATTTTGGCAACATTTCTGGACATGTTTTGAGCCGGCAGCATGCATTTCAGGCAGAAATATTGTGTAAACAGGCAATAAAACAGCTACTTAATGTCTGTTGGGGGGGGGGGGTGCACCCTAAAACATAATGGCTGAGACCAGATTCCACTTCCAATTTAATGTACCATTTTTTCTGCAACATTTCTGGACATTTACTGCCTGTGCTGCAGTGGCAGAATCAAGATAGGGCCTAAAGACAATTGTAAATGGTGGCCAAAACAACATTTTAATGTCTGGTTGCTGGTGGGGCACCATAAAACATCAGGACTGACAGTGCATTTCAGTCTCAGTTTGATGTCACATTTTTTGGGAAGCATTTCATTACCTGAGGGCCCTGTTTTACATGAGCAGAGCCAAGATTCACTCTCACATAGCTTTGGAAAATATGTTTGTTCCTAATAAAGTGCTTTATACTTGGCATTTGTGGATAGGCTGGAAGGAGCAATGAGGAAACATATAAAGGAAAACAGAGTACGATAGAAGTAGGAAGGTACATGATTTATGGGCACGGTACTACAAGTACAACAGGGGGACAGGGAGGCAGGAACTGGGGAGTGGGGACCTGCATGGTCAGGAGGAGGACAAACTTACTCATATTCATATATGAAAGGGGATGGGAAACAGAGGGAGCATAAACCAACTGGAAAAGATAAAATAAATAAGAGGATACAGATCAGAAGACAAAGAGGACAGAAACAAATGAAAGGATATAGAAGAAGCGGACAGAAAATATGTACATAATTATTTTAATTTTTGTTATTTTTAGAGGGTGCAGATGAGGGAAGAGTGACAGTAACAAAGCAAGGACAAGAGAAAGAAAAGGAAAAAAAAGCTTGCCAATGTAGCGCTGACTGGTCTGGAGGCTAACCATTACACCACACCGGAGCCAGATACACTTTCTGACGTGCCACCACCACACAGCTCCTTCAGAAGCTCAAACATTTTGTCTTGCTCCTGAAGGAGTTTCTTGAGTTCCCACCGACCTCCTCTTGGAAATCATTGAACTTACTGCGCAGAGCTCCCACCTCTCTACGCAGTGCTCTCAGGTCATCACTCACTGGTGCTGGCACTTGGGGGCTGCAGGCTGTGCTGGGTGTCCACCATGAACCCAGCGACGCCTCTTGTCTCTGGGGTGATGGGGGTCTGCTCCCGCCTCCTGCTGCCTTCTGCTGTGGTACCTATGCCCACCACCGGCCCCTGCCTCCTGCTGGCCCCCTTCACCTTCTACTACCAGCTCAGCAGCACCCTGGGCCCCTGTACCTGCTGCAGCCTCTTTTTGTTTTTCAAGCCAGTCTGCAGCGTGGTGGTGCTGCAGATGGCTCCTTTGCCCATCAGTTCCAAAATGACACCCAGTCTTGCCCCTTCTCACTGATCTACCACACAAGGTGCAGGTCACGATGGAACTGTCATTTGAGTTTTCCTTAAAAAATAAAAACAGCAGATGACCCTGTCTCTGGTGGGGGCAACAGCTGATGTCCCAGGGCGGTGGGCACATCATTCTCCTGCTCAGAGGAGGCAGGGTGCATGCTCCAGCTGGGGATTGGCATCTGGAGGTGCCTGCTGCTGCTGCCTGGGGGTGGAGGCCACAGGAGGATCCTGCTGCTGGGATGGGGTAAAGGGCTCATGCTGCTCCTGGGGAGTGGGAGCTACATTCTCCTTCTGGTAGTGGGGGCCAAATGCTCCTGCTGCTGTTCGGGGGAGGCACAGACATAAAGGCCTGCCTATTAATACGGATACTGGGTCGGGGTGGTCCAGCTGCCTTCTTCACATTCCCACTAGTCTCCATAATTTTTAACTCTATCTCCTTCCAAAAAAAAAAGGAAAGGGGAGTTTTACACACACACACCACAAAAGATAGATGACTATAAAAATGAAGAAAAACCACTAACTGAAAATATTAAGTTTTTAAACTATTGGGGAACAGAGATCAGAATCAAATAAGCTGCAAATTCAAACACACACACAATCCACTAATTTTTCACTGAAGTTAGCTCTCTTAGTCTCTCTCCTCTCCTACTTCCTAGCTGAAACAGCTCTAAAGGAAGTAGATTTAATCTGGCTTCCTGCTTAAGTGTGAGTCACTCACGTGACCAGCAGTCCTGCTGGAGAAAGGATATGTGATAAGCTTTTGCTACAATTTATGTAGCACTTACTAAAGCGAAATGTTCAGTCGAAAGGCAAAATTGATAAAAAATTTCGCAAAATTTACAGGTGAAATTTTGCCATAAGGGCACAATTACGTGAACTATTTTGTGCGGTAAAATTGGCGATTTCGCCGCCAAAATTCAGTTTTGCTGCATCTCTAGTCATGATTACGTCCCAGAGACTGCAGTATATAGGGGTGGTCCAGGACTTGGTGTAAGGCAGGGTCTGCCTGCCCCAAAACAAGGCAGAGTGCCTCATTTCACAGGCTCAAGTAATTGCCCAGAACTGTTATGACCCCGCAAGGGTGTACTTGAGGCTATTAGGCCTTATGGCTGCAGCCATTTCCATGGTTCCATTGACCAACGTGCACATGCATGTGCTCCAGTGGACCCTCTGGGTGCAGTGGGACCAACGCACGGACAACTTGGAGCAGCCGGTGCAGGTCTTCTCTCCATTTTTTATTTTATTTATTTGCAAAATGTTTCACCAGAAAAGACCACATGAGCTGTAATCGGCTCATTTCCAGAAGCGTCCTGGGGAGGGGGGGTTGCAAGAGTTGGGAGAGTGAGCAAACATAATACAGGAACAAAAACTATTACATAACAGTGTAGTTCACTTATAGAACAGTATAGCCCAGACCATCAGGCTGAGGTAAATAAAATCATATGCAGATATTACATTACATAGTAACACCCAAGAGCCGTTGATCTGGAGGCTAGAGGATGGATAACACATCTGAAGTGCTAGAAGTAGTAGGATGAGCACAGATTTACGAAGTGCTGATGTAAACCCAAGGGAAGGCAGTTATATGACAAGTGGGGAAGTTGGGCGCGAGAGAGGGAGAGTGAGGGGGATGGGGGGAGAGAAGAGAGACAGCCAAGATCTATACCCTTCAGGATGCTGAGAACCCTGCAAGGGGAACAGGACCGGATGGAGAAGGAGGGGATTAGAGGGGAGCGAGTGACAGGAGGGAGAGGATTGGTTCAATTTGAGGGGCTAGGAGGTGAAGTTAGAGATGGTGGATAGAGGGTAAAGCGCAAGGGTAGGGAGGGTTGATGGGGGCTGAAAACAAGTACAGTTGGGGGAAATGGAAGTTATGTAGGGACAGAGAGGTGTCACATACAGGTGAGGGAGGGGTTGGGAAGGGGGCTAGAAGCAAGTACTGTTATGGGATTAGAAGTTGCGTAAGGCCAAGGAGAGAGAAGATGGGGTAGAGGAAAGTCTGATAGGAGGTGGACGCGAGCTCCAAAGCTTTGGGAAGCTATAGGAGAAAGCATCCTGGCCTACGGAGGTGTAGTGACGAAGAATAGCAAGAGTGTGTGCATCAGTGGATCTGAGCGGGCAGGAGGAGCAGTAAGTGAGAAGGAGAGGTTAGAGGGACAAGTCCCAAACCAGAATTTAGACGTGAACTTGGCGCAGAGAGAGGGGCGCCTGCACTCCAGGGAAGGGAGAGCTAGAGAGTGGTACAGTGATTAGTGTGGAAGGGGGAGTCAAGAGCAAGGCAACAGAAAACATTGAAGAGAGTATCCAACCTGGTAAGGGAAGACTTAGGAGCAGCATTGTAGACTATGTCACTCCCTATTTTTGACTATTGTATCATTTACTGAACAAGATCACACCTAACCAATAGTGGTAGTGAACTACAGTTCCTGTAAAGGGTGCTGAGCTTGGGGTGCAGTTTTTTCAGAATGGCGTATGTTCAGAAAAGTTAAGGTGTTGGTCAAGCCAGACACCCAGGTATCTAAAAGAGGTGGTGTCCTCTAGTGTTGTCCTGTCTAGCGTGTGGAAAGATGAAAGGGAGGGCAGCCTAGAGAGTCTCTGCCTAGTGCCACAGGTCATAGAGACTGTCTTCTTGGTGTTGAAGAGTTGATGTGAGCTTAGCCAGCGTTGAACATTATTGAAGTCAAGCTGCAGTCTGGTAGTCACATCGGAGGGTGAATGGCCAGAGGTGAACAAAACTATATCGTTAGCATACATATGGATAGAGGACGAGGAGCAAACTGATGATAGGTCATTTAGAAAGATTGAGAATAAGAGTGGGCCAAGTATGGAGCCTTGAGGTACACCAGTAGAGATTGGTAATGGTGGGGACATAGTCAGCTATTTTAACAGATTGAGTTCTGCCTACCAGGTAGGCTCTGAACCAGTTGCAGGCAGAGATAGGCCAGCTGTTGAGAGGGTTTTGAGAAGGAGGGAGTGGGAGACTGCGTCGAAAGCCTTGGCAAGGTCAACAAAGATGGCAGAAGTAATGTGACCTTTATCCGTGGCTGAATGGACAGAGTCAGTGAGTCTAAGTAGGGAAGTGGTTGTGGAGTGATTCTTCCAGAAGGGGAGTGAAGAAGGAGGAGTCATCAAGAAAGGAAGAGAGTTGAGCGAGAACAAGGTGTTCCTGAAGTTTAGCCAGGGTGGGTAGAAGTGAGATAGGGTGGTAGCTCCCAGGAGATGAGAGATCTTCGCCCTTAGGTAAGGGAAGAACTGTAGCATGTTTCCAGGCTTCAGGGATAGTCGCAGTGTAGAAAGACAGGTTGAGGAGATCAGCCAGAGGGAGGGAAATAGCAGGAGCAGATAGGTAAAGCAGCTTAGGGTCGAGGCCATCGGGGAAGCTGCCTTTTGTTGGGTTGATAGAGAGAAGAGCCTCTAAGGTGTCATTTGGAGAGAGATGGGTGAAAAGGCAAAAGTTTCTGCTAATTGGTGGTATTGGGAGGAAGCGGTGGGGGAGATGAGGTAGTAGGGTGGGTTGGGAGGGAGGCTAACAGAGTGGAGGCACAGGAAGTAAAGTAAGAATTGAATTCAGCAGCTACCATTCGATGGTCAGCTATGAGCTGGTTGTCGATTTTGAGCAACAGAGATGGTTTAGTTTGGGGCGAGAAAAGTGAGTGAGCTACTTTCCAAAACTTTGATGGGTTGTTTATGTTAGAATTAAAGGTGGACCAGAAATATTCAGCTTTAGCCAGCCGAATGGCTTTAGTGCAGGCATTTCAGAATGTTTGGTAGATAGAGTAGTCAAGAGGGAGTTTGGAGGATTTGTGGGTTTTCCATGCTTTATCACGTGCTTGTTGATAGGCCAGGAGCTCAGGGGTTACCCAGGGGAGGTGACTTCCACGCACTCTAACTAGCTTCAAGGGCGCATGTTTGTTCCAGATGGCAATTAAATTGTCTTTGAAATATCTGAGGGCATGCTCTATAGTTTTGGCAGAGGCTATAGGGGTCCAGTCTACATGGTTTAGGTCCTGATGTAGAGGGGCAAGGTCTAGAGTATTGTAAGAGCATATAGTTAGTAGTTTGTGGGGAGCTTTAGGTCTGTGTACTTTCCTAACTAGGTAGAGCATATGATCACTAAGAGCGTTGGGCAGTAGGCCAGACTGGATTACCCGGTGAAGGTGGGAGGTAAGGGCCCAGTCTGAGTATGGTTATGGGATTTGTGGTTTAGGCGAGTAGGTTCCGTGATTAATTGGGACAGGTTAAGAGCAGCTATGTCAGTACAGGTGTTACTTAGGGCAGATGACAACCAGTTTAGGTTAAGATCCCATAACAGGTAGAGCTCACCCGAGGAGGTAAGGGACTCAATAGTGGTGATTAGCTGTGTGGCTACAAAGTGGTGTAGGCCAGGATGACAGTAAGCTCCTGTGATAAATATTGGTATGGCAAAGGGTAGAGATAGTCTTGTGACGAGGGCTTCATAGGCAGTGGGGTCAGTGGCTGATAGGACAGTAGTGGTTTGGAAAGAGGAGGAGTAGATAGCTACGCCACCACCCCTACCATTGCAGTCCTGGCGGATAACGACGTAACCAGGATTTGTGATAGATGCATCAGGGATTTTATTTGTTAGCTAGGTCTCTGATACTGAAAGGATGTCTGGATTAAGGGATCTTACATGAGGAAAGTAGCAGGTCAAGTTTAGGGAGAAGACTACTACTGTTAAGGTGGAGGATGTTTAGACCCCGGGGGGGGGGGTGAAATTGGGGTTGGAGCAGAGGCTGGGGAGGGAGTGGATGGAGTAGAGGCTTTACTGAGTGTGGGGCCAGGGTTGGGATTTATGTCACCTGTAGAGAGGAGTAAGAGAGGGAGAATGATAAAATGCAGCTTGGTATTTTTGAACCAAGGTTGATTAATCTAGTTTGGAGAACTAGGTGGGTAATAGGAAGTACTGTAGAGAGCTGAAATTTAAGGAGACACAGTAAAGTGTGGGAGTAAGGTATAGACATGAGTGGGGTAGAAGGCCGTATAGAGAAGTGGGTCCAGGTATGTTAAAAAGGCGTTGAAGCCATCACTTGGTTTTAGCAGAGGGAGTGAGGTGGGGAGTATGAGTGTTGAACAATTGAAGGGACGGTAGGGATAGCAGGGTGATAAATATGATGAAGAGACACAGGGGAGAGACTTGGAAAGAGATCGTAATTCCTGTTTTAGAGTAAATGTGCAGCTAAGCTGAGTATGTAGACCCTGCGGTTGTTATCCGTAGCACTTAGTAGTATGAGGAGAGCTAGGAGGTTGGAGTAAGAGAGGGAATGGGTTAAATCAGTTATGTGACTTACTTGGATCTTAATGGTGACCAACAGAGGAAGGGGTAGATGATACAGGGTGGAGCTTTGGCAAATTTAATAGAGGTCGGGGCCGGGGTGGGAGATGGAAGGCGGGAGAAAAATTAGAGAGAAAAATATATCTATAACAGCGGCAAGGAGCCAGGAAAACCAGCAGTCCAGGGCCTGGCGCACCAGTCGAAGATACTCCTGGGCTGAGAAGCAGCAGCCAGTCAAGCTGCGGCTGGAGGTGCAAAAGAGGTAAAATACAGCTCTTCTCTTGGACCCATTACCTGGCTGGGGAAGTCTTGAGGTGGCAACAAGGTGCGGCAGGCAGTGGTGCAGTTGAGCCACGCCGCAAGCAAGGGAGCACCCAATCAAGGGGTTTGAGAGCTGTTGGAAGAGGAAAAGAGTAGAAATTAATTATATCAAACAGATCGGGGCAGGAAACAGAGATGGCAATGTAATTTGAGGGGATGGGAGCTGTAGAGAGCTGGCGACATCAGAGCAGAAAGGGGACCAGAGGCGGCAGGAAAAAGACAAAGGAGTTTGAGCAGAGGTCTGGGTCTCAGGTACAGAGTTGAGGGATAAAAACAAGAGAACAATACAGGCTAAATCGGGGGGTGGGTCACAGGTTCAGAGAGGAGGGAGAAGCTGGGGGAAGGGCCGGTCAGTGCTGAGCTCCAGGGGATTGGGGGGGTTAGATGAGGAGTAGTAGGCTGGGAGGGAATTGGAGCAACACAGAACAGAATTAATGTTAAATTAACATTAAGCAGTACATTTCAAGCAATCTAAATTCTAAGAAAACAGTTGCAGAAAAACCCAAGCATTAACTACATTAACACTGTAAGCAATTACAACTAGCACATACATTTAGAGGAAGTCTAATCTGTGCACTATATTAAAGGCAGCAATTAGAGGAGGCGGTAAAATTAGAGAGAAAAATATACAAATAACAGCGGCAAGTGGCTGGGAAAACCAGCAGAGTCCAGGGCTTGGAGGTGCACCAGTCTGAGAGCTCCTGGGCCGAGAGGCAGCCAAATGGAAAGCTGCAGTTGGACAGTGCTGAAAGATGAAAATACTGGCTCTTCTTTTGGACCGTACCTGGCTGAGGGAAGTCTTGAGGTGGCAGTAAGGTGTGGCTGATGGCTGTGCAGTTTAGTCAAGCCGCAGGCAAGGCAGCGTCAGATTAAGGTGCTCGAGCTGGCTGAGAGACGTCTTGAGGCGACAGCAAGGTGCAGCAGACAGTGGTGCAGTTTATCCATGCCCTAGATAAGGGAGCCCCCAATCAAGGAGCTCGAGAGCTGGCTGAAGGAAGTCTTGAGGTGACAGCAAGGTGCAGTAGGCGGCGGTGCAGTTTAGCTATGCCGCATTCAAGGGAGCGCCTGATCAAGGAGCTCAAGAGCTGGCTGAGGGAAGACTTGAGGCGGCAGCAAGGTGTGGCGGGCAGCAGTGCAGTTTAGCCACACCACAGGCAAGGGAGCAGCCCGATCAAGGGGCTCAAGAGCTGGCTGTGGAGTCTTGAGGCAGCAGCAAGGTGCAGTGGGCAGCGATGCAGTATAGCCATGCTGCAGGCAAGGGAGTGCCCAATCAAGGATCTCAAAAGCTGGCTGAGGGAAGTCTTGAGGCGGCAGCAAGGTGCGGCAGTGCAGTTTAGCTATGCCGCAGGCAAGGGAGTGCCCAATCAAGGGGCTTGAGTTTGCAAGTTGCTGCAGTAGTGGATGAACCTCCAGAATCTATTGTATGGAGTCGCATTCCTGATCTCCTCTCCCCAGCAGATTCTCACTATGGATGCCTCTAGTTCGAGCTGGGGTGTGCACCTAGATCCTTTTCAGACTCTGGGGACATGGTCCCAGATTGAGACATCTCTGCATATCAATGTCCTCAAGATGCTGGTGGTCCTGTATGCCATGCAGGCTTTCCAGAACCATCTCCTTCTGGGTCAACTGTTGGTGCAGTCAGACAACCTCAGTGTTGTCTGCCACATCAACAAGCAGGGGGGAACACATTCATACACCCTGTGCAGGGAGGCCACAAGAGTCTGGTGCTGGGCACTGGACCACGGCCTGGTCCTCTCAGCAGTCCATGTCCCTGGCGTGCTGAACACCCTGGCGGACAGTCTCAGCCAGACTCGGTCCAAAGTGCATGAATGGGAACTTCTCTCATCCATACCGAAGATCTGTTCAATAGACGGGGTCATCCAGAGTTGGACCTTTTTGTGTCCCCATTCAATGCAGAGCTGCCCAGTTTCTGCTCACTAGATCTAGGGCCTGGAGTTTTCTGATGAGATGCATTGTCCTTCTCTTGGAGCGGGAGTTTCCTTTATGTTACCCCTCCATTTCCTCCGATTCAGAGGGTGCTAATCAAGCTGCAGATGGGGGCAAGTATTATCCTTGTAGCACCCTACTCGCCATGGCAGGTATGGTTTCCTTACTGCAACAGTTAGTGGAGGAGCCTCCGGTTCCTCTGCCCCTTTGCAGGGATCTGCTGACGCAAGTTCAGGGGAGCCTGATCCACCCAAACCTCAAGATCTTACTTCAAGGAAGGCTCTTGCAGCAGGACAGCACCAGTAGGACTGAAGCCACCAAGTGCCAGGACCACACGGAAAACTTTCTAGTTAGCTGTCTACCACGGGTGACTGCCAAAATCAGCGCCTGACGTCAGCCTATCCTTTAAAGGCAGGCAGTCCCCCACACCTACCTTAGTTCCTTTCCCGCCATCAACCCATGTACGTCAGACCTTAGTTGATGCCGCCACAGTTGCAGTCTGCTGCCATTACCCGCGCTTGCCACGCTTTTTGATTTTTATTTTTTCAGTAGTAAACATCGAATTTTTGGTGTTCAGCCATCGAGTTTGTCCTTCTACACCAGCTTCATCTTCCAGTTGCTCCAAGACATGTGCCTATGGAAAACAAATTCTGGAAAAGGAACGGCCACACTGCTTGTATCCTTTGCCTAGGCCCCAGCCACAACACCAAAGCCGGCCAGTTTGGCCAGAAATTCAACCAGACCACTAAGAGATGTCAACTTAAGATTCTAGAGAGCCACCTACTTAAGCAGAAGTTGGCCATGATGGAAAAGGTGCTGCAGGCCAGGAGCTCTTCAGATTCACTGGCTCAGTTCTCTGAGGCTGCTGCTACTTCTCACAAATCCAGTGGGAAGCACAAACACCAGGACAAATACTGGGACTGGGACCAGTCTGCTTCCCTCTCGCGGTCGCCTCATAAATCCGTGACCGCGTCAGAGTCAACTTCCCGCGGGAGGCCGGCTCCATCTGCCCTCTTCTCCGGGCTGCTTGTGGCACAGCCATTGCTATCTCAGGTGGTGGCTCATCCTCTGGGCAGGGGACTTTCTCTCCAACCCATCAGCCCCTTAAGCTCAGGCTCATTTCTTCACACACACAAGCTCTCGGTCAGGAGGCTCGGCCAGTGTTGGAATTTCAGGTGTCTGTTCTTCTACAGGCACCACCCAGCCACGGCGCTGCATATATTGGTCCCCTCTGTGGGACCCGATGCTAGCTCTGCCAGGCAGCGCCCACAGCAGGCTACCGCCATATCTTCTAGTCCAACATTGCCTTTGTCTTCACCTGCAAGGTCGCCTTCTCCCCAGGCACCGGACTCTTTGGTCCGCCCAGCACCAGCAGGTCCCCCTTCCGGGCACTCCCTGCTGACACTGGGTGAATAGCTGCCAGATCTGCCACTGCCACAGCCTGTGGACCCGGCACCAGGGTCACCACTACCGGTGCCGCTACCTGTTCCAGGCCTGGCACCGGACCCCCAGCCAACACCGGCTGGCCCTACACCGTTGTACCCTTTCCCGTACCCACAGGTCTTTAACATTACGTCTGAGGTGGACTATGGGGCTCTGTTCTCCGTGGAGTGATCTCTCATTCAGAAGCAGTTCCCCATGCCTGCCCCCGGTGCCCTGACTGGTACCTGCTGCCACAAACCCCAGACAGGTCTGGTGCCGGTGAACACCTATCGTTGGAGTCTTCTGGGTCTAGACCTGATGCCGCCTCTGGCGCTCATCAGGAAGAGTGCCCGCTGCCGGATAGTGACCCAAACAAGTCTAGTGGTGAAGACTCAGATTCCCTATGGTCTTCCTCCTCACCTGGGGAGTCTTCGGAGGGGGAAAAGCCTTCTAGGGTGATTCCCAAGTCTCCTACTGATGATCCCTCCTTCATGAGCCTGATGCACTACATTCAGTCCCTGATGGAAGGATGGAGAAGCAGGACCCAGAGCGGCGTCAGTCGGTTGCTTACCTTCTGCAGCAGGATGCCCTCCTGGTGGTGGTGCCACCCTTTAATGAATCTCATGTTGATGTTACTAGGGCGGCCTGGAATCACCCCTCCACTATTTGTTCTTTGCCTAAGGTAGCAGACCACCTCTACCATGTGCCCACTGGCAAACCCTTCTTGGGGAGCCATCCTAAGGCAGACTTGGTGGTCATCAATGTGGCCCATGACTGCATGAAATAGCCCAAGCACCTCAGTACCCTTCCTCCAGACAAGGCGTCTAGGCAGCTAGACCACTTCGGTAAGTAGGTTTTTGCTTCCACTACCCTCACTATCCGGACTGTTTGCTGTCTAGCTCTTATGATCCAGTACCAGAATGTACTTTGAGACCAAGCCCAGGATCTGGTTCAGACCTTGCCAGAGGATCCCACCAAAACTCAACTTGCCCAGCTGCTGAAGTAGGGCTCTAACATAATGCTATAGATTCCTCTAGTAGGGGTGGTTGTGTTGAGGGTGTGCCTCCGTCACCATTTTTGGCTTCAGGTTTCAGGCTTTGCCCCAGATATGTAGTCCAGCATTCTGGACACCCCCTTTTGGGGCACTGTCCTTTTTAATGGTGACACTCAGGATATGATCTCCACTCCACAAGAGTCTGGTAAAGCTCTCCAGATGGTTCATTCGCTCTGTCATACCTAGCCTAGGACCAGGCAGCGGCCGTTCTTTTGATGCTCCTCCCGCAAGCAGTTCTACCAGCCCACTAATGGTCTTAGCAATTGCTAGCTGGCGTCAGTCTCCACAGCTGCCTCCAACAGGGCCCCAGAGCACCCGCTGCTGCCATCCCTGTGCCCGCACCCACCTCGTGACTCCTTTGCTGACCCCCCCCCCCAAGCAAGGGATCTGGAGGAGGCTGCCGGGAGGGAGGTGCTTCTCCCTCCACCTCAACGGTTGGAGGGGAATAACCACGGACAATTGGGTGCTTCAGATCATAGAGCATGGCTACACCCTAGAATTCTTTGAGTGGGCTCCAGAAAATCCTCAAGTACACTCCTCTTATCCCCCAGCCCACCTGCCTCTGGTCTGGGAGGAATTAAGGCCCTTCTTCACAAAGAAGCCATGGAGTCTGGCCCTCTGGCTCAGAGAGGAAAGGGACTCTACACCCACTTCTTCCTCATCCCCAAAAAGACCAGGGATCTTGGCCCATCCTCAGCCTAAGCCATCTGAACCTGTACATAGAGTGCAAACATTTCTGGATGGTGACTTTTTAGGGGCTGTTACCCGTTCTATATCGGGGGACTGGCTCTGCTCCCTGGATCTGCAGGATGCCTATCTGCATATTCAGATGTTTCCTGCCCATCGGAGGTTCCTTCACTTTTTCATTCAGTGGTACCATTTTCAGTTCTAGGCCCTCCCTTTTGGCCTTTCCTTGGCACCCAGGGATTTTACCAAGTGCCTAGCAGTGGTGACCGCCGCTCTGAGGTAGCAGGGCTTCTACATGGTTCCCAACCTGGATGATTGGTTGTTAGCAGCCCCTCCAGGGATTCTCTCATTCAGACACTGGATTACATACTCCGTCTTTTTCAGACTTTGGAGAGCACCGTCTGGCTGCCAAAATCCTGCCTGTCTCCATTCCAGCACCTCCAATACATAGGGACAGTTCTGGACACTGCCCATGGGGATGGCATTTGATCAAACAAGCTTGTCTGATTTCCTCCAGTTGCTGGGTCCCTACCAGGGTTTTCCTGCGACCTTTTGGCCACATGGCAGCGGCCATTGCCATGGTCCTTCTCACCCACCTCCACATGAGGGTTCTTCAGTGGACTTTACAGGTCCAGTGGAACCAGTGTATGGACGACCTGGATCAGCTGCTCGTGGTATTCAACCCAATCCAGAGAGTTCTGTCATGGAGGCTGGACCCAGCCAACCACCTTCAGGGAGTCTCTTGTCAACTTTCGAATCCCAATCAGATTCTCAGGGCAGATGCCTCCGGCCTGAGGTTGGGTGCTCATCTAGCAGATCATCAGACCCAGGGCACCTGGACAGACATGGAGCAGGGGCTCCATATTAATGTCCTGGAGATGTGAGCGGTCCTTTATGCTCTGCAAGCCTTCCAGATTCATCTCCTCTCCAGTCCCCTGCTGGTGCAGATGGACAACTTGTGCGTAGTGTATTACATCAACAAGCGAAGGTTGGGGCCAGCCCAGTGGCACTGAGGGTTGAGGCACTGGACGCCACACCTTGCGCCATGCTAGCGACTTGCATTCAGGAATGAGGGCAGGCCGCCAGGGGTTGGCAAGGAGGAGAAAGATTGACTGTCCAGGGACAGCTCTCCTTCTCTCGGGGGTCGGCAGTCTGTGCTAGTAAAACCGACACTGCAAGATGGGGGAGTCGGGAGTGGTGCAGGCAGCTTGATGGTGGTGTGCACAGGAGCATGCACAGTGCCGCCATGAGCATCATTTCAAGTGCTGCAGCAGAGAAACACCAGGAGAAGTGCATCACAGAGGGATGAGGGGGCTCACAGGCCTCACCCCGACTAGCCACGGCACAGGAACCGTGATCTGGTCTCGGGAGGGAGGGCCCCTCGATCCCACGGGGGTTAAGTCCTGGGGCCACTACTGTGCCAGCTGGTGGGCCTCGAGGGTGATGAGGCTGGGGCTCCCCAGATTGTGAGGGGCTGTGGGGGCAGGAGGGATAAATAATTAAAAAAAGAGGAGGGACCCCTCTTACCCCCGTGTCAGGAGACGATGAGAGTTTGGTATTGGGCCATCGAGCATGGTTTGGAGCTCTTGGCTGTACATGTTCCAGGCATCCAAAACATCCTGGCAGACAGTCTGGACCACTCCCAGTCACGGGCTCATGAGTGGGAGCTTCTGACCTTGGTGGTCAAAGATCTCTTTGACAGGTGGGGTCAGCCAGGGCTGGATCTTTTTGCATCCCCACTCAATGCAAAACTGCTGCTTTTCTGCTCACTCAGTCCCTGACGTGGAGTTTTCTGGTGAGACACATTGTTCCTCTCTTGGAAGGGGAGGTTTCTGTACACCCCCACCCCCCTTCCCGCTACTGCAGAGGATGCTGCAGAAGCTCCAGGTGGAGGGGATGCAGATTGATTCTCATAGCTCCCTTCTTGCCAGATCAGATTTGGTTCCAGTTGCTGCAGCAGCTAGAGTCAGAACCTCCAGTACCCTTGCCCCTTTGCACCGGTTTGCTCTCCCAGGGCCAGGGCATCCTGAACCATCCAGACCTGAGGTCACTGCATCTTCATGCGTGGCTCCTACAGACTTAGCTGTTGCCCACTGTGGGGTGTCCTCTAGGGTCACAGATATTCTGGTGGCTGTTTGGAAATCCTCCACAAGGGCCACATAACGCCATGAAGTGGAAGCAGTTTTCCCTTTGGGCCGCTTCCCATTATTTGGATCCTTTCACCTACCCGGTGAGTCAGGTGCTGGAGTACCTTCTCTCCCTTTCAGATTCAGGCTTGGCATACTCCTTCCTCAAGGTGAATCTTTCTGCCATCTCTGCATACCATGCGCCTGTCGAGGGCAAGGCTGTGACTCAGCTTGAGGTAATCCCACACATTTCTGTGGGGTATCTTGCACCCATTCAGGACCCGATCCCTCCATGAGACCTCAACTTTATGTTGGAGAAACTCACTTTACTTCCTTTTGACCCGGCTGTGAGTTGCAAACTGCACATCCTGTTGTGGAAAGCGCGCTGTTTTTAGCTTCTGTTACTTCTGCTTGAAGGATTTCTACGCTTCAGGCTCTTGTGTGTAATGAGCCTTATTTGGTTATTCACAAAGACAGGTTGTGTCTGCGTACTAATTCTAAGTTCCTTTCCAAGGTGGTGTCAGAGTTTACACTGAACCAATCCATCCACCTCCTGGTGTGTTTTCCTGAGTACTTGAATCAGGGGAAGGCTTTGCTCCATACTTTGGATGTACATAGAATTTTGCGGTACTATATGCACCGGACCAAGACTTCTAGGAAGTCTGACTAGTTGTTTGTTTCATTCGCCCCTGAGAGAGGGCGCTTCTGTTTCCAGACAGTGTTTGTCTTTTGGTTAGCCAATTGCATTGCTTATTGCTACCGTAAGTCCAACAAGGACCCAGGAGTGGTTAAGTGTCATTCTACCAGGGGTATGCCTGCCTCTACAGTTTGTTTCAGAAATGTGTCTGCTACGGATATTTGTATAGCTGCCACCTGAAGCTCTGTCTACACTTTTACCAAGCACTACAGTCTGGACATTGCCTCTCGGCGCAGGGCCAGTTTTGGCCTAGTTATTCCTCCAGGCTTTCTTTCATGAGCTTTTGGCTGCTAATCTGTCCTCCTTCTGGTGCTGTTCTCATGCTCATGCTCACTACTGCTTGGGACTCAGTCCTACTGGTGCTAGCCTGCTGCAAGAGCCTTCCTTGAAGTAAGATAGTACAGTTGTGTAAGAACTTACCATACTAGTCAATCTTCAAGAGAAATTCTTGCAGCAGGCCCTGATTTCCCAACCTCCTGCCCCCCTGCTGTTTCTTTTCTCCTCTCGCACTGCTTCTGCTTTTCTTTTCTATGCTGTTTGGATCCCCCTCTGTTCTCCATTTTGCTGTCCACTCTGGCTCTCAGGCAGGAGAACTGAGGCGGGAGCAGGGGACCACCAGCCTTTATAGGAGATAGGCTGACGTCAGACCCTGACGTCAGCGGTGGGTGGTCCCCCATGGTAGACTGCTAGCTAGAAAGTTTTCCTTGTGGTCCTCGAAGATCTACTGTTACGGTAAGTTCTTACGTAACTACTTCCCTTCGTCTGCATGCCTGGCTCCTGAGGACATAGCTATTGCCTGATTTCGAGTATCTCAGAGGGTGGCAGTTGTCCTCGTGGCAGCTAGAAGGCCCTCCACTAGGGCCACTAACGCCGTGTCTGGGCTGCCAAACATCATCTGGACCCTTTTACTTGTCCCATGAGCAAGGTTCTGTACAACCTAATCTCCTGTTGGACTCGGATCTCCAGTACACTTCCCTCAAGGTGCACCTTTCAGCTATTTCTGCCTTTCACGAGTCCGTGGGCGGTCATACCATGGCTCAGTTAGATGTGTCCTGTACTTTCTTAGGGGCATCGTGGACCTGAAACCTCCAATCCGGTCCCCTGTCCTGGCTTGGGATTTAAATTTTGTTCTGGAGAAATTGACCCTGTCTCTCTTTGAGCCAGCGGCGACTTGCGAACTATGGTTTGTTTCTTGGAAAGCATTATTTTTGGTTGCTATTACTTCTGCTTAAAGGATTTCCAAGCTTCAGGCACCCTTGTGTGAGGAGCCTTACCTGATTTTTCACAAAGACAGGGTGTCTTTGTGCACAAATTCTAAGATCCCAAGGTGGTGTCTGAGTTGGCACTGGGTGAACGCCGCTAACCAAAACAGCACGCTTCAAGAACCACACTGCAAAAATGCCATTTGTTTGGAGGGGACTCTGCCCTCGAGACTCCTGGGTAGATACTGACTTGGGAGAGACTTGGGCCGTTGAATACTGTTTCCACGGCCCCATGTAAAAATAACCTAAGTCCCAAACTGACAAAATGAAAGGAGACCAGGATTAGAACCCTGGTCTCCATTGCCATCCAACTGAGCTGCTCCATGCCTCAGACCTCCACGCCACGGGAGCACAAACATGGCAAAGCTTTGCCAGGGATGGTGAAAGCCTGTCCACAAGGGGCATGGCTACCTCTGTGACCTGTCTCAAAGGGATTTCAGCCACTGACATTTCTGCTGCTGCCACTTGGAGTACCGTTCCATACTTTCACTAGGCAGTACAGTCTGGACAGTGCTTCTAAAGCCTGATCAGGCTTTGGCCTGGCTGTCTTGCAGAGGCTCCTGTCCTAGGCTTTGTTTGGCCTTCCTTTCAGACTGTTCTGCTGCTCCTGGAACTGCTTGGGCCTCATTCCCATGGTATGACATAATGACTGAAATAACCCCCGAAGAAGACAGAACAGTTACGTAGGAACTTACTGTAACACTAGATCTTTGAAGGGATCTCAGTCGTCAGGGCTGCCTTCCTCCCCACCATCCCCCTTTTTATTGGGCTGTCTTCTCAGAACTGGTGTATCCAGTTTTTATTTTGGCCTGGACACCTCTCTTCCCTCGGTTCCTGTGGCTGTTAGTCTTTGGGGGAAAGAACTGAGGAGGGAGCGGTGGCGTTCACGCATTTATAGGGTTGGTGGAGTGGGCGGCCCCAGTGCTACTGCTGGAAAATCATCCATGTGGATCCTGTTTCACCGACAGTGAAGTTCCTATGATGTGACCTGATGACTGAGATCCTCTCAAAGATCCACTGTTACGGGAAGTTCTTATGTAACTGTTCTTTCTAGTACCAGATTTCGATCCATGATGAAGCCCAGATTCTTCACCCTGTCTGACAGTGAGTGGGGTTTCATCCAGTTATCACCCACAAGACTGGCGATACGCAAACCTGAGCTATTAGAAGCTCCTTAATCTAATATTAGCTAAATGACCCCCCAAGCTGGTTCTTAGCTCTGAGATCAGCCATGGGGAATTCCGGTATACCACTACAGTTACTACAAAAGAGAGAACGCACTCCAGAGTATGCAACATAAATCAGCTGTTCTCATTTAGGTGAAGTAACGTACAGAGGAAAAAAGGCTTTATGCAGAAGTTTTATTTGCTCACCAGTGCTTGATTCTAGTACCCAGCAAAATACTGTGCAACATAGGCAGCTTAGTTTCATATTTTAAGTTCATAAAAGCATGTGTCCAAAGTAATTGCTATCAGGAACCGCTGACCCTTAGGGGCCTTAGGTCAGTAGTTCCTGGTAGGAGTTACTGCTGAAATTTGTACAAGGGGATGTCACTTTGGCTACTTTGAAATATTTTTGCACTGTGGACATTTATGACTTCCTAAAGGACTATGTGCGTCTGTGAACTTAAAATCCGAAGCGAAGCTGCCTATTGTACACACTGTCTTACTGAGCACCATCTAGAACTGGTGAGCAAATACACATTTCTGTATAAAGCCTCATTTGTCTCCATGTTACTTCACCTAAATGATACCAGTTGATACATGCTGCATACTCTGAAATGGACACACTCTTTCATTATAATTGTAATGTGGGGTTAGTCGCCCCGGGCGTGCACCAACCATCATAGAGTGTTACAATGTGTGCGCAACTGCTAACAGGACAGTTGGTATACCACTGCAGCTTTTCTGTACATTAATTATATGGGAGGACAGCAGGATCAACCAGATTATTTAATAGACTGACAAAAAACATTCAGAGCACTAACGATGCTAATTGGGGGCAGCCCCACTCAATATGAAATTGACTTTCCTCTTTAATTTGGACTGCACTCCAGTTTAGATTTGCAGCTTACAGTTAGGTGATTTAACTGCCTAAAAAGACTTGGAAAGGACAGTAGGTGAGCGATCCATTCTCTTCTTTCTTTCTTGAGACTTGTAAGCTATTCATGGATTGCAATGCACTTGGGGATATAGTGCTTCAAAAGGTGTTGCATAAAACAAAGTTCCTTTTCTGCCTCCTTATAAAGTGTTGTTTGCTTAGATGCATCTTTTTTGAAAGAGGGAAGTCATTTTTAATTATTCTTTATATTTGAACAGGAGGCGTTTGTCGTGGGTGCAGTGGGCATCTCTGCTGATTCTGTTCTTGGCCATAGTGTCACTGAATATAGGGACTGGCAGCACACAACACGCAGTACCAGCACACGGCTTAATTCACATCACCTTCCACAGCCCATCCAACAGCTGTTCTCATTTCCTGCAAACAGCAGAACAGCTCCTGGCAAGCTCCAACACCACTGCAAGACCTTTTCCTGGCTTGAACTGGAACGTGGATGCCATGAAGAAAGTTAATTTCAGCCTTGGCCATCTGCTAATCATAGTACAGTGCTTTATAGCCTCTATGTCGAACATCTACTGCGAAAAAATATTTAAAGAAGGAGAACAGCTCACAGAAAGCATCTTCATACAGAACTTCAAGCTTTACTTTTTTGGCATTTTATTTAATGGACTGACTTTGACACTCCGTCCTGAGTATCGCAGCCATATCCTGAACTGCGGCTTTTTCTATGGGCACAATGTATTTTCTGTTTCCCTCATTTTTGTAACTGCCTTCCTTGGACTGTCGGTGGCCTTTATCCTGAAATTCCGAGACAATATGTTCCATGTGCTCACAGCACAAATCACCACCGTGATCATTGCCACAGTGTCCATCTTTGTTTTTGAGTTTAAGCCCACCATGGAGTTCTTTCTGGAAGCCCCTTTGGTTCTTCTCTCTATATTTATTTATAACCGTAGCAAAGCTCGGGACCCAGAATTTGCACTGCAGAAAGCAAGGCTGAGGATTCTTAATGGAGAAATTTTGGAACGATCTAGTGGGGTAAGTTCCTTTCTTCAGCACCCTTGTCTTTGCACTTCTCTGTTTTTCTTTTTAACCTTTGTTTTACCAGGATAGACACACTGAGCTAATAGCTTGTTTACAGGTACAACCTGGGAGCACAAGAAAGTTAAGTGACTTGCTCAGGGTTGCACAGTATGCAAGTAGGGGCTATGGGATTCAAACCCAGGTCTCTAGGTTTGCAGCTCAGAGCCTTAAACCACTGCGCTATACTACCTCCTATTTTCTTTTAGTCTCTTGTGTTTTGGGCTTGCTTCTTACATTGTTAAAACTACAGGTGCCTGGAGAAGATTGTTTTGTCCATGCTGACAGGTAAGAAACCATTATTGTTATAGCAACACAGATGAAGCTTACAGAAAGATGTTTTACTCCCCAGGAATCCCTCAGTATGCTTGACTAATGTAATGATGCCAGTTGGGTTCAGCTGCCCCAGAGGTGGAGTCTATGCTAATGATGCCAAGAATTAGCCTTTTAGGTTACAGAAAGAGAGTGCTGCTTGCAGATGCTGCTGAAAGCTAGTCAGATTCATTTCTTCACTGACTGGACAAGTCTGCCCTAGAGCTCTCTCTTCAAACCTTCACTTGAAGTATTTTATTTTTAGTTTGTCATTTCTTTTCTTTGTACTGCCTTAGAGTGTGTTTTGCTAGTTTTTAATGCTTTTAGTACATTTTCCACAGATTTTCAGTTCCCAGAATCCGTAGAAAGCTGCCACTGTTTTCTGCGTTCCCACACTTTTTTTGACTAAAAAAAAATCCCGCACTTTTTCTGACTAAAAAATATTACGCCTGAGGTAAAAATGCCACAAATTCTATATTTTAAACTTATTTTTTCTGCAAATACATATTTTTTAAAGCGGTTCCAGGATGTTTACCACTTTTCTTCACTTTACCTCAACAGGGGAGTAATTTTTAGTGGCTCCACAGTGCTGGGAACCTTTGGTTTTTCCTTTTTGGGAACAAGCTGTTTTAGGTCCCTCACAAATTGGTAAGTCAGGAAAACCCAGTTAACAGACTGGTCCTTTGTTATTTTTAATTTCTCAGAAGCCTTTTAGGTTGTAGACTTGGCAGACTGCCACAACTCCTTGTTTTCACCTGGGCCACTCACTGTTTTTCTGTCAGGGAGCTTACTTTCACTTTGCTCCCAACATTAAATAATTAACCTTTTGGCTGGAAATTATGGCTTCTCAGTCTGCCTTTTTTCCTATAAAAAAATACAGAAGAGGAGTCCACCTCTAATCATAAGAATAAAGATAGGTCCTGCAAGGACCCCATTGAAAATAAGTCTGATAAAAATAATAATGACCAGGCCAAACAAAAAAGGCATTCTCCACAGGTTTCTTATTCAGTGCCTGCTAAAAAGAAACAAAAGGAAAAACATATCACTGCCACCTCCCACTGAAAAGCAAAGGGAGGCACCAGTGTTATTTCAAGATATATCCTCTGTGGAGGAAATGGCAAAGGCTTGGCACCTATATCAAACTTATGAAGCTGTAGGCTCTCTTATGGGGGCCCCCAGTAGAGCCTGCTGCTCCTATTCCCTCTGACCGTGGTCTTGGCCAGGACATTTTCTGTGAGGGGGATAATGGTGCACAAGAGGGTGAATTAGAGCCTGATGAAATTCCTGACCAAGAATTTGGCTCTCTTTCTCATCGCCAGGAGGATTTTTCCTCCAATTTTACTTTTTTTCAACATATGGTGGACACCCGTGGCCTTTCCATTCAAGAGTGCACCAAGGATGATGAGGAGCCAGACGTTTTGGATATGGTGGGTCTCCTTCCTTCTAAAAAGCTACTCCTTCCCATTCACAGGTCTCTTTGCAGGGCTACTTTCAAAGTGCTCCAAAGTCCCACCTCCATCTCGGGGTGGCTAAAAAGAAAGAAAAAGAACCAGCTAGGTAAATTCAATGCAGAGTACCTTTACATGGGTGATGGTGTCATATGCTGTAGTAGTCCAATTGTTGTAAAGGGTGACTAAAGTGTAAAGTGATGTGATGACCCAGGTAAGTTGCACACTATTTACCAACACCAGTGTTGCTCCAAGCAAGTGGAATGGCAGGAAGACACTTCAGGTTCTGCAAAGGTGGGTGGTATCACCTGACAAAGAGAGGCAGGACTCAAGAATGAGGTTCAGATGCTGTACAGTATTTATTATCAACAAAGGAGGAAGGAAGACACGGTCACAGGGCAAGGGGAAATCTTATCACTCTAAGGTTCTTATAAGAAGAAAACTCTAAACCCTGAATTCTGTAAGGTGGCATAAGCACCTCTAAAGACTGTATAAGCCACTCTAAGACTGTATAAATGATTCCAAAGACTGTATAAGCAGTTCTACCCCATCCTTGAGGTGCACCTCTGCCCACTTGGGGCTACCCCGGAGTACTCCAACACAAGGAAAAATACTGTATTCAGTAAGTAAACTCTAAGATAGTACAATTCACAGTACATTCGCAACTTTCAAAGTCTGTTCGTGCGATGGACAATCTGTGCAGTAAGAAGAGTGAAACAAAGAAGGATTCCTGAAAGGAGGGCAAGCATGTTCACCAGCCAGTGTGGCCAGTGGGATTTCTGTGGGACTGTAGGGCTGTGGAGAGGCCATGGCTCCATCAGCTACAAAGAACAAGCACAAGAACTCTTTGGCAAAAACCCTTCATTCGGCTGCTGGAATGTAGCAATGAGGAACAAGCACAAATGATCTGGCCTGAGCCCTCCAGTTTACTGCAGGGAAGAAGCACAGGTGCAGGAACAATCCGGCCACAGTCCTTTTGTGGACTGCCGGGACAAGACAACAGAAGCAGGAACAGTCCGGCCACAATCCTTCTGTGGCCATCCGGGATGAGATGCAGGAACAACCCAGCCACAGCCCCTCTGTGGACTGTCGGGACAAGATACCAGATTCAGGGACAGATGAGAAGAACCCACAGAAACTGAGGACCAGGATGAAGATACCTTCAGAAGTCAGACAGTGAGCTTCTGGGCGCTAAGGCCAGATAAGCCAGGGAAGAACGCAAAATAACAAATGGGGCATTGGCTTGGAGATGGGAACAGAAGATCCTGAAGGAACCGTGAAGAGAAAAGAAAGCAACAAACTGGATGGCAAGAGCTGCACAGGGCCTAAACATAACCTGGTACCAGCAGAAACTAGCAAACGTGATGTTGCAAGGAGTGCGAAACATGAAGGATGTTCTTCCAGAAGATCCACACTGCAAGGCAACTTTACTCAGGCTGGGTACTGAAGGTGTGGGATGCAGCGGCCGAACACCTTCCTGGAGCTGCTGAAGACTGATTCTGGAAGCCACTTCTAAAAAGTAATAACACAGTTCAGAGCAATTGCAGCTTGGGGCAATTGCAGGCAAAATAACATAGTTTGGGGCAATTGCAGGCAAAAGAACACAGTTTGGGGCAATTGCAGGCACTAGAACACAGTTTGGGGCAATTGTAGGCAATGGAACACAGTTTGAGGCCATTGTGGCAACAGAACACAAATTCAGTTACAGTACAGCATTATTGCACTGTTAACTTGCCCTTTTCCCTTTATACTTAGCCCTGACAGGGATTTTTGCTAGCCGACACTAGTGCTCGGCCACATCTGCGTGTGGTCCGAGGTGGGGAGAACTCTATAACTCCCCTCCTACCAATGCGAACTTGATCATTCACACAGCACCCTGGGGGCAGGATCTATGCAGCAATTAAATTAGAGGACCACAAACACACTTTGGACTTACTAGCCCACATGGGTTCCTTAAGTTAACAGGGTTTACCTTACCACCTGTAATTCATCTCTGGCCCCACTGGTCTTCTTAATGTGACTGGGGCTTGTCTTACCCCTTTAATTCTCCAGTGGCTGCCCCATAAATTTGTGCTTAAATTCCTCCACCCTGGGAGCCTTTTCTAATTAATATTTAAATTAAATAGGGCTAGTTGCTGTAAGCACTGCCTCTGCTCCACCTCTAGGAACTTTACCTATAAATATTAATATTTTTAACTCAGGGCTGCTATGCCCTAGACTCTTCCCTAGGCATTGCTGTGTCTAATCAATATTCATTTATTCCCAGTCTTGGCCCTCTGGCCCGCCCCTCTCTCGGCTCTCAGCTGATGCCCCTCGTGCCCTCAGGCGCCTTCAAATAAATAAACAAGACTTTCGTAAAAAGAATTCTGGTGGTCAGCACCTAGCTGCTGGTGCTGCCGCTGACTCACCCACCGCCCCAGCCTAGGGTGAAGGAGAGTGGTTCAGGAGGAGGGAGGTATCTGGTAGTTGGAGGGATTTCTCTGCAGGTGGGGAGGCAGATGGCTGGGGGCCTGATGTCAACTGGAGCTCCTCCTCCTCAAAGTGAAGATGCAGCTCTTCTGCACACCGCCACCAGGGGACCGACTTTGCTTCAAGGAATTAAAAAAAAAAGTAACAAAAGGGGCTGAACAGAACCCACACCGCAGACGTCCACCGGCCTCTTATTTTCCTTAGGCGACCCAACGGCAGTTTTTCATAGCAGCAATGAAGACTGCTGGCAGATCTGATGACCGGAGGCAGCAGAGGCACACAGACAAGCTCCAGGGATGGCTTCACCACTCCAGGTAAACTTTCCTGTCCCACTACACTTTCTGTGTCCTCTCCTCCTCAGTCCCAGCTTCAACTTCCTCTGGAAAACAATACTTTTTTTTAATTTTTTTAAAGAAGTTACATTCAGGGATCCGATTCTGAAACCCTGAGCTTGCACCTGCATGATCTGTATTTCTTTTTAAACAAAAACGTGCATCACACGCTGGACAGGGAAAGCAGTCCCAGTGCGTGGGTGCCCTAGACTCGTGCTGCCTGCTCGGGGGGGTCCAAGAAAGAGTAGGCAGCCAGGAAAAACAAAAGAAAGCCTTTTTTTTAATTCTTTTTAACCACAGGCCCTGCCTTACTGCCTTGCCTTTTTTTTGGGGGGGGGGCACATTATGGGGGAGTCCCTGTACCACCCCTGTGTTGCCCACCTAAATAGGGTCCTGAGGGGCATTTTAATTATTTTTCTGTTGTGCCTTCAAACTTTGGGGCACTACACATACATCCAGACCATGAAGGAACAGCGCAAGTTGCAGCTTGTGATAAAGTAAAGGTGGCTTTTTCTTCCCAACCTCCAGAAAAAGATAAAAAAAAAACTGGACACTATGGGTAAGAAATCTTGCACTACAGCCTATTTACTGCTTCGCCTCTGCACTTGCATGGCATATGCAGCTCAGTACCAAAAGGCTCTCTGGACAGCTGTCCTGGCAATCAGCCAGCAAGCCCCAGATGAAGTGGCTCAAGACTTTGCAGAAACTGTTAAAACAGCCCTGGAAGCCACAAAGTATCTGTTCCATAAGGCTCTGGATGCCAGTGACACAGCATTTAGAGCTACGGCTCAGGCCATCTCCCTCAGACAGTTTGCCTGGCTAAGGACTACCTGCTTTCCCAGGACACCCAATCTAAAGCTATGGATTTCCCCTGTGACAGTAATTCTCCGTTTTGGAGATAAAACAGAGGCATATGGCCAGCCCGGTGGCGCAGAGAGCTGAGGCACTGGCGCTACCTCTCACCACGCTGGCGACCCAGGTTCGGGAATGACCTCAGGCCACCAGGGTGCTGGCTCGGGGTGGGAGGGTTGGAACGGGATTGAGCTATGGCTCTCCCTTCCATAGGGGTGGATGCCTGCTCCGCCGTAGACCTGCACCCACCAGGTGGAGGTCCGGTGGGTAACGAGACGGTCAGGAGTGGCGACACAAGTCTGGGGAGGGCCGGAAGGGCCACTGAATCCTGATGTGTGCATGCACTTCCACACACATACACTGGCTGCACATGGTGGCCCTGGGGCTAAAATAGAAAAAAATTGTGTGAAAAAAAAAAAACAGGCATATATGAAAAAGGTGGAGGAGTGCAAATCCACCTATCAGAGTAATGCAGCTAAAGGGAAACCCTCTACTTCCTACAGGCCCCAAAGCAGGGGAAGTAGAGATAGGAGTTATTATCCCATTGCCTTCTACCCTGTGCCAATGCCCATGCCCTTGGGTTACTCTCAGATGAGAAGATCCTTTGGGGAAGGGGTAGAAGGGCTCAGAAACATGCTGATCTTCGCCAATCATTACCTATGTCCAGAGGTCAGGACCCTGCACGGAAAGAAAAAGAGCACTGCCTCTTTAAGTTTTTTCTGAGCTGGAGGAGCCGACATCAGGACAGCACCGCCTATGAAGCCAGAGTTCTACGTGGCGCTCGCGGGTTGGCCAGTAACCCACATTGACCCCTCTCATGACTCAGTTCTGGTTTTTACGCCATCGAGGAAGAATCCTGCATGGGGAGATTTCTTCAAGCAACTACGTCACAAAGTCAGCCTAGGCCTGTACTCTTGTCTGGTGCCGCTTCAGTGCCAGATGTTTTTTCTTTTCTTGTTATTATCGTGGCTCTGAGTACTTTTTTGGTACTTTCCCTGTTTTATTATTTTAGTCGCACAATGGAATGTCGGAGTCAGGGCATAGATCGATTTCCAAATGCACCGGAGTTGCCTCTATGTGTCAGTGCCCCTGTGGCAACTCCATGGCCGTTTCAGATCCCCACGACCGTTGTTTCGCCTGTCTGGGTCTCCGTCACGCAATGGACAAGTACGACACCTGTTTTTCTATGGATTTTCGTTACACTCGGTTTTCTTGCAGTGCAGTTGGGGAGAGATTCCCCCCCTCCAACTTTCGGAGGGCGTCATTGCACTCGAGATGCCAAGAAACGGTCTCTGGGCTCCACCCCAAGCCCTCCTGGCTCTGTACAAGCCAGCAGGGATGGGACCCCTCTGCTCCACAGCTTGCTGGGGCAAGGGGTCCCAGCAAGGGGTTGGTAGGGCAGCTGACCCTCCAGGGAATGACTGGTCACCGCAGTCTGGAGCCTTCGGTGGTCCCCTCAGAGTCACGGTCGGTCTCTGCCCCAGCTCTCGGTGCCATCTCTGGGGCCGGTTAGTGGGGCGATGCCAACTGTGCATCCGGGCTCTCCACTAATGCCTCCCTTGGTGCCGGGGGCCTCGAATTGTGAGAATGGCCCATTTGGAGATCTCCCTGATCTTGACACCCACTTCAGAGGACGATGATCTGGATGATCCCGACTGGATTCCAGGCACCTCAGATTCTGCCTCTCTGTGGCCTTTCAAAGTTTCCAGGATGGCGTTTTCATCAAGCGGTGCTGTGGGTGGCGCCGCTGCTCCAGACTCTTCTGGCACCGTGTCCGGTGCCGGTGCCTGTCAGGGCCCTCTCTGGAGTCTCTGTGTGTGGCGGCGCCACATACAGCACTGTTTCGGGGTGATGGCGCTGCAATCAGCACCACATCTGGTGACGTCAGCGCCCCCTCAGCCTCCAGTGCCGCAGCCGGTGTTGGCTTGGGGGTGGGTGTACTTCCGTTGGCCAAACCCAGACCTACTGTGATTTGGATCCCTGTGTCATCGAGGCACAGGTCAGGAAACGTAGGAAAGCCAGGAGCAGTTTCTAAATTTGCAAATAGCGTTTTATTTTTCTCAACAGCAAAATAAAAAATATTCAGTATAACTATTTACAAAGGCAGCACAAACAGAGAAAACAAAGTCCTTCTTCTGAGGGTATCTCTTAATTCCAAGTTTGTCTCTCAGTCTCTCGCTATCCTTGTCTCTCCTGATTCTGTTCTCCCTGGTCCGCCCCTTACGCTTCGCCGATGCTGACCTGCTGGTTGTTCCATCTTAACACTTAAGAAGATCTGGTGATAGGGCCTTTGCAGCGGCTGCCCCTCCTCTTTGGAACTCTCTCCCTTCCCATATTAAGGCGACCAGCTCGGTGGAGGCCTTCAAAGCCTCTCTTAAAATGTATCTGTTTGAGAAGGCTTTTGATTTAATTTGATTTTATGCTGAGCTTGTTATAGTTATTTATAGCTCTTTTACTTTGTTTTATGTAAAGTGCTCGGAGGCTTTGGATAGGGCACTATATAAAATAAAGATGCCTTGCCTCTCTAGCAAAAGCATTGCTCCACTTTTTATAAGTCTTTGTCTGGCTTCTCACAGAATGTTCTTGTAAGTTTACAGAATGTTCTTGTCAGTTTCTTGCAGGTGCAGCAAAAAGAACATCATGACCCAGAATTGACCTCTTGTTGACAGCGCTGGAGAGATTTTGCAAACTAGCATCTCAGGTTGACCCCTTGAGTTCCAAATAGCTTTCTGCAATCATTTCAACAGTATAACTATATACAGTTTTAAACAAAGGGATCCCAGTATCAGTGACATTTCCACACAAAGATTCACATATATTTTTATAACTGCAGATGTGCAAAGGTGAGAGAAGAAAAGACAGAAAAAGCAAGTGAAGGTAGAGAGATTACGAGAGGCGGAGAATTGCAAAATCGTCGGAGTGATCAGTTCCTAGGTCTCACAAGAAAATTTGGTTGCGCAACCAGACAGAGAAGAGACAGAAAAGGAGAGGATGGAACAGACCCTTGCGTTTAAACTGTTTCTGCGTAACAAATGGGCAGGGCCTTATTCAACCCTGTCACACGCGGCCAATGAGGAGGATACCCAGGAGGGCCCCACCTCTCCCTCTGTGGGAGGTGGGGCTATCCCCCCCCAAGGCGCCCAGTCCGACTAGATCTCCTCCGAGGGGCAGGGCTCTCTCTGTAGAGTCGAGAGTTGGCAGGACCGGGTCTGAGCGGAGACTCCCTCAGGGAGCCCCTTGGAAAACCGTTCAGGGTCGCAGTACAGACACGTCTTTGCCTTCCTTTGAGGAGGGGTCCTGCGATTAGTTGGGGTGGGAGCCTTCCGATGGACTCTGCACTGCTCCAGCCTCCCCACTTGGGGGTTCCCCATGAGGAGCAACCCCTGGTCCTCCCCTTGACAGTTAGGTGCACTGGGGTGGGCAGGATTGGCAGCCCCCCTTTGGGAGGGGGTTCCCTGCATGAACCAACAGCTCTGGCAGAGGACCTTCCAGGCAGGGCAGGCTGTCCCTCCTCCAGTTTCTCTGTCTTCTCTTCCTCCTTTCCATGGGCTTCTTGACCCTGGGGTCCTCTCACTTGGGAGCAGTTCAGGGCTTCAGCAGCTGCTTTCCAACGTTACCTCAGGGCTATCTCGGAGGTCATTTTTAGATCTTACACTTCTGTGCCGCCAAGCTCTGATTTGGACTCCTCTTCATCTTCAGCTTCCTCCAGCGAGGAAAGAGATTCCTCTCGCCACTTCTCTGCTAATGAAGACCCTACGTCCTGCCAGCATTTCCTGGTGGAGATGATGAAGGAGGTCCGCCTTTTGTTGGACAGAACAAGGATTGTGCAGTGATGTCATTCTGAGGAGAATACAGCACTGACATATTGGTCATCCCTCTCTGGCCAAGACCATTTGCAGAGGCTTCGCACACCGTCTTGCAGTGTCCCACCACTCCTTCGCCTGCCCCTAGGGATTATGTGGGTGTTGCACAGCACCAAGGTTTCCAGGTGCCATGGCCGAGCCCCCTTCGGGACTGGGGCTTCTGGACACCCCATCTGGGCATCGTCGCCCTTATGAAGACTGCCCTTCTGATGCTGACCCAGCTGAGTTTGACCGGTGTGGAAAAAGGGTGTTTTTTTCAGCATACCTTCTTCTGCGGATAGTGGCACATCAGGCGCACCAGGTGGCCTATGCTAGGCACATCTGGACACTGCTAGGACAGGTTCCAGCAGCTTTGCCTAATGGTGAGGGAATCGGGCAAGCCATCCGCCTCACCGCTCAAGGCCTGGAACTGGCTAGTCACCTCTTTAGGGAAGTCTGTGACGCCAACGAGGTGGCTTCCAAGCTGGTGGGAACTTCAGTCTGCATTAGGTGGACTGCCTAGCTTTGCCTGTCTAGGTTTTCATCCTTGGCCCGGCATAGGGTGATATCCTTACCTTTCTGAGGGGCCCACTTTTTTTCTCGTAGGGCATGTTGAGTACTGCAGGGGCGCCTTCCACCTCCCAGGTCTCAAGAGCACTTGCCGGCCAGTTCCAGTCCACGGGCCTCACCAGGCCCATTAATTGGCCCCCTTGTCTTGTGGTTATTCCGCACAGGAGGCTGGGAAAAATATTTTTTCCCTCAGGGTTTGCCATCTTGGCACTCGGACCCATAGGTACTGAATGTTTGAAGATTAATTTGGGGAACATATGGAAATTATGTACTCTACCATAATTATTGATCTTCCCAAATATCTTCACCATTCATTACACCCACCCACCCTCCCTGTAACCAGACGGCACAGGCAAGCTGAGTCCCTTCCCTCTCTCCCTTCTCCCTGATTTGGGACAAGAGTCAAGGGAAGGGATAGCTTTTCTGAGAGGCAAACCCTGTTTTCCAATTATGGGCTCTGTCAGCCCTTCTAGGTTGTTTTTTCTAAACCTCACCCTTTTTTTTCCTTTTCTCTCACCTGTAGGGGTATGGAGTATCCCCTTAAGTATTTCCTTATTGGTTTGTCAGCTGGTCTGATCCCTCTTAGGGTCGCATTTGTTCGATGCTACAGTCTGGCCAGATGCTCTGGAGAAAATTCCTACAGCTAGTGATTGTGATAACGGTTAGCCTCCTAACTTGGTCTCTTGACTGTGGTGTTAAGATTTCGACCCTTTCTTGAACTAGCTGTAGGGTTCCACGGTTGTGGTTCCTCCCCCACAAAAAAGGGGGGGGATGATGAAGGAATTCAATCAGGAGGGATGTCAGGATCTTCTTTTGGAAACCCCTCTGAAGCTTTTGGAAGAAAGAGTGGCCACCTGGGCCTCTGATGGTTTTCCCCTCCTGAGGATTGGGAAGGCTTCTCTCCTTTCCCCCTTTTTGTCCTTTTCCCTTCCATTCCTGTGACAGTATCTGGGACTGTATCTCAGTATGCCCTTAATTCATACTAAGGAATTTGAGGGGTGAAAGGCTTATGCAGCCCATTAATGCTCCTATGCTATTTCAGTTCATATTAAACAGAATAATATGACAGGGATTTACCAGAAGTCAAAGAGGTATCCAACCATTTTTTAAACTCAGATTTTATTTTATTTAATACAATATTCAAAGGTAATTTGTTCCAGGGTTGGATCACCCTAAGGGTGAAGAAAATTTTTCTACAAATATAATGAAAATGTTTCCCAGCAGGTTGTAAGTCTGAGGAGCCTGTCTGGTCCTTTTTCAGGGGACTGCATTTCTAGGAGAGAGAGGAACTTTTGGGGAGTGGATCCCTTCCCAGTGGGGACTGCTAGCTCTGTTTCCCTCTTTTCTTCCTTCTTTCTTATCTATACTTTTGTTATATTTTTCTTCTGCCTTCGAGCTGCCCAGTGTGCTGGTCACCCCACCTTATTAGTTTGTCCCTCTTGGTTATACCCCCCTTCTTTCAGTCAGCTTTATATTTATCCCCACCCCCCAATCATTCAGGCACCTTACCCTCTTTCTGTCCCTGTCCTTATCCTTTCTTCCTCACCTGGTGGACAAGAACTGAGTTATGGGAGGAGTTGACATCGGTTATTGGCCAGCCCGCGAGCACCATGTAGAACGCTGGCCATGTGGGTTGCGCTGTCTCAACATTGACTCCTCCAGCTCAGAAAAAATTAAAGGGGCAGTGCTCTTTTTCTTTCTGTACAGTGTCCTGACATCTGGTAGGACCCATAGATAATGAATGGTGAAGATATTTGGGAAGATCAATAATTACGGTAAGTACGTAATTTCCATATCCTATCCCTTCTACAAAGCCCCCGACTAAACAGAATCACTGACTGGAAGGGCCAGGTCACCTACCCCCTCCCAGTAGGAGGAAGGCTGATCCACTACCTCCACCAGTGTCACCTCATCACCACAGACAAGTGGGTGTTGGAGGTGATGGGTCAAGGACTTGCTCTGCAATTCAAAAAATTCCCTCTCAACAGGGTCACAAGACCTTAAAATCCCTGACCCCCATGGAATAATTTCTGACAGAGTTAAAGTCTCTTCTGTCTGCAAATGCAGTGGAAAGAGTTCCCTTCCACCAATGGGGAAAAGGCCTCTGCTCCTGGTACTTTCTTACCCAGAAGAAAAATGGGGACTGGCGACCCATTCTGGATCTCGGGTATCTGAACAAACACCTGTTCAATCCAAAATTCAGGATGGTCACCGTGTCGGTAGTGATTCCCTACTCGCAACAGGGAGACTGTCTAGCCTTCCTAGACCTCAGGGAGGCCTACTTTCATATTCCATTCAGGGCTACCCACAGAAAATATCTCGGATTCAGACTGCCCTCCAGCCATTACCGGTTTGCAGCTCTGCCATTCAGCCTTTCTTTAGCTCCCAGAGTTTTCACAAAGTGTCTGGCAGTGGTAGCAGCCCATCTCAGAAGACAGGATGTGTCTTGTCTTGTCTTTTCTTACCTGGACGACTGGCTGATAGTGGACAAGTCTTCCCAAAAGGTCAGAGACTCCCTCAGCCTCACACAGTGCACCCTGGATCTTTGAGCTTTCTGATCAGTGCAAAAAAGTTCCATTTTGAGCCAGTTCAGCTATTGGAGTTCATTGGAACAGAACTGGATACCCAGCAGGGAAAGACTCTGCTCCCACTAAACAGGGTGCACAACGTTCAAACCTTGGCAAACTCATTTGTCTTGGGCCAGCCAAGGCCAGCCAGACATTTCCTCAGCTGAGGCTCCTGGGCCACATGGCCTCTACAACAGCCATGGTTCCATGTGCCTGGTTTTGTATGAGGGACATTCAGTAACACCTGAGGGCTCTCTGGTTCCAGAAAAGAGATTCTGTCAAAGCTCATTC
Source organism: Neoceratodus forsteri (assembly GCA_016271365.2). Taxonomy (NCBI): domain Eukaryota; kingdom Metazoa; phylum Chordata; order Ceratodontiformes; family Ceratodontidae; genus Neoceratodus; species Neoceratodus forsteri. The sequence continues at coordinate 650,419,352 of CM057458.1, forward strand.
CAGTCACAAGAACTGTTTTGCAAGCCATGAACTAGTGGAAGGACAAGGAGACTCTCAGGGAAGGGATTTCCTTCCAGCAAAGGGAACCTTCCAGAGTGCTCACCACAGATGCTTCTCTTTTAGGATGGGGTGTACACTTGGCAGACCAGTCCATAAGCGGAGTGTGGTCCCCAAGGGAGTCCAGGTGCCACATAAATCTCCTCGAACTCAGAGCTGTGTACCTGGCTATCGAAGCCTTTGCCCCACAGTTAAAAAAAAGAGTCTGTCCAAATCAGGACAGACACCACTGCTGTGTTTTATATCCGTAGGCAGGGAGGCATGAGATCCACTAAGCTCTGTGCAGAGGCCATGAAGATCTGGTCTCTCGCTTACTCCTTGGGCATATAGCTCTCTGCCATTCATCTCCCAGGCAAGGACAATGTGCTGACAGACACCTTGAGCAGCATCAGTCGGAGCCACCACGAGTAGACCCCAAACAGTCAAGTACCGGCTACAGTCTTCAGAAGGTGGGGTACCCCATGGATAGAGTTCTTTGCTTCTGACCTCAGTCACCAGATTCCACTATACTATTGCAGGCCCCCAGCTCGAGGCACCGAGCCACTGGATGCCTTGGCTCCAGATTGGATGAGAAGGTTCCTGTATGCCTTCCCTCCATTCCCCTTAATCCTCAGGGTCCTGCTTAAACTCAGGAGTCAGCCAGCCACCATGATCCTGGTGGCTCCAGACTGGGCAAGGCAGCCCTGGTACTCTCTGGTCCTTGCCCTGTCAGTCAAATGGCCCATTCAACTACCCTTGAGCCACAGTCTCCTGACCCTACCTCAGATGGGGATAGTATATCCCAGCATAGAGTCTCTTCACCTCAAAGCTTGGTACTTGAAGAGCTCGAGTTCCCAGACTCTCAGTATTCAGAACAGGTCCTAAGAATCCTTCGACTGGCCAAGAAGCCAAGCACTAAAAAGACTTATGCTTCCAAGTGTAAGAGTTTTTTTGGGTGCAGAGATGGGCAAATCGACCCACTGCAAGCCACCCTGTCTTCTTTGCTGGATAACTTGGTCCATTTGCAAGCATCAGGCCTTAGAACCTCATCTCCGAAGGTTAACCTGACAGCCATTTCAGCCTATATTTCTGCTGGTAAGGAGAAATCTATAATTTCTCACTCCATTTTCAGAAATTCTTTAAAGGCCTGGTGCACGTTCAACCCCAACTCAGGGAACCTGTCCCTCCCTAGGACTTGAGCCTGTGCATATCCAAACTCCTGGAGCCTCATTTGAGCCTATGGCTACTGCAAATTTAAAATATGTCACCTGGAAAGCTGTTTTCCTAGTGCCTATCACTTCAGCCAGAAGGATTTCAGAGCTGCAAGCTCTTTGCACTGAGCCAAACTACATTATCTCCCACAAAGACAAAGTTGTTCTCAAAACAAATAGGAAGTTCCTTGTCTGAATTTCCCCTCCATCAATCTATAACACTACATCTTTTTCACAGACAAATCCACTCCTGGTCAGTGCAGACTCCACAATGTGGACATCAAAAGGGTACTGACCTACTATCTGGAGCACACCAGGCAGTTCAGGGCCTCCCATACTCCACTCTTCCTCACCTATGGTGAGGTAGGCAAGGGCAGGTCAGCCTCCAGGAGAACTACTTCTCAGCAGTCTCTTGCATTCGATTTTGTTACAGTAAGGCTGGCAAGCAGTCGCCTCAAGACCTCAGGGCCCACTCCACCATGGATACTGCGGCTTCAGTGGCAGCAGCAAGGGAACATTCCCTTGCTCAATATCTACAAAGCAGCTACCTGGAAGACAGTACAGACACCTTCACAAAGCACTAGTGCTTGGATGTACGGTTCAGATCGGATGCAAAATTTGACACTGCAGTCCTACAGAACTTGTTTCCAGTGTAGGTTCTGTTCCCTCCTCCCAACTACACTGTTTTGTAATTTGCATTAGCCAAGCATACTGAGGGATTCCTGGGGCGAGAGGAAAACATTTCTTGCTACAGTAATATTGTTTCTTCAAGGGGATCCCTCAGTAAGCTTGACCTCCCACCCAGCCTCCCCCCACATAACCTGGCTGAGATTAGTTCTGCAGTCCATGCCTTGGGCCAAATTTCTTACTGTTGGTGCTGTTGGGATTTATCTTGTGAAATGCTCCACTTTTTTTTTTTTTTTTTAACCATGTTGTACATAGTTTGCCTGTTGGCGAGTTCTTTTTCTTATTCTTGATTTTTTTTTCTTACTACTAGGTTAGGTTAGGGATTTGGGGCCTTTTGCCACTTTAGCTTCAAAATGAATCTGACTAGCTTTCAGCATCCTCTGCAGGCAGCACTCTTTCTGTAACCTGATTGGCTAATTTTTGGCATCTTTAACATAGACGCCACCTCCGAGGCAGCTGAACCCAGCTTGCATCACTGTATTAGTTCAGCATACTGAGGGATCCCCTGGAAGAAACAGTATTACTGTGGTAATTTTTTCTAATCAGTCGTCATCTTGTGAAGACCATGCTTCTTGTTCAGTTCAATTCTGTGTTTAAATGTGTAATCAGAGATTTTACTTCGAGGAAGGCTCTTGCAGCAGGCCACACTGTTAGGACTAAGCCGCCAGGCGCTAGGACCACACAGAAAACCTCTAACAAGCAGTCTATCATGGGACGTCAGTCAGCTGATGTCAGCCTAGGTTATATAGGTGGCTGGTCCCCCACACCTCCTCACTTCTTTTCTTGCTGTCAACCCGCACACTTCAGAACTTGGGGGAAGACACAGCTATAGTCAGCCGCCATTTCCCGTGCTTACCGCACTTTTTTATTTTTCATTTTTCTCTAGTGTAAAACATCGATTTTTTGGTCTTCTAATTGACAAGTTTGTCTTCTCCACCAGCCTCCTCTTCTGACCACTCCTCGAAAAGTGCCTGCGGAAAACAGATCTCTGAAAAGGACTGCCACTTTGCATACTTTATCTGCCTAGGCCCCAGCCACAACACCAATGCCTGCCAGTTTTGCGAGCAATTCAACCAGGCCACTCAGAGATGTCATTTAAAACCTCTAGAGAGCCATCATTTGAAGCAGAAGTTGGTTGCGATAGAGAAGGTGCTGCAGGCCAGGAGCTCTATGACCTCACCGGCACAGTCTTCTGGGGCCTCTTTGTCTTCTCACAAGGAGAAGTCCGGGAAGCATCAGCACTGGAATAGGCATTGGGACCGGGACCAGTCAGCTTCCCATTCACGGTTGCTCCACAAACCTTCAGCCGCCACCGAGTCATTCCCCCCCATGGAGGTTGGCTCCACTGCCCACCCTTATTTCAATTTCGGGCACCTACTCTTTGGGGCAGGGGCCTTCGTCTCCTGCTCCCCAGCCCCTGACACTCAGGCCCATATCCTCCACTGGCTGTCAGCCAGGTGGCTTGGTCAGTGTTGGCTTTTAGGGTGTCGGCTCTACAACTATGCCCCGGGCACAGCGTTGCTTTCATCATCTCCCATCACTGGGACTGATGTCAGTCCTTCCAGGCAATGCCCACAGCAGGCTACCGCTCTCTCTTCCTCACCAGCATCGCTTGTGCCCTAAACTCAGGGGTCTCCGTCACCTCAGGTGCCAGCTTCCACAGCCGGGCCAGCACCGGAGGATCCTTCACCAGAGCGCTCCAGGTCAGTGCTGCCACAGCCCCAGCCTATGGGCCGAACTCAGTCACCCCTGCTGCAACCTATACTGCAGCTGATGCCTGCTGGTCCATCACTGGATTCCTACCTGGTGCCAGGGGGACCTATGCCGGGGTACCCTTTGCTGGCTCCTCAGCCATCGTACCCTTTGCCGGCACCTTCTTTTACATTCCTGCTGGTGTATAATATAGCACCCCAGTTTGATTATAATGCCCTTTTTTTGGTGTGGTGTTCCATTTTGCAAAAGCAGCCCCCTACCCCCTCAGGGTTTGCCTCCAGCATCCCCCTCCCCAGGGTCCCCAGCTTCAGAATCCAGATCGGGCTGATCCGAGTGGACCCCGTACATTGGGTTCTTCAGGGGCTTGACCTGATGTCGATTCAGGTTCTAGGAGGGACAGTCGCCTTCCCCTGGTGTCAGTCCCTGATTGTGATACTACTGAGGATGACACTGATTCTTTGGGGTCTTCCTCCTCTTCTGGTGTCTTCGGAAGGATATGATCAGGCCAAAGAGGTACTCAAGTCCCCTCCAGTGACCCATCCTTTATGGATGTTATGCCCCACATCCAGTCCATCATGGGCTGGGAGACGGAGGTGCAGGACCTGGAGAGACATCACTTGGCCATCTACCTCCAGCAGCGGGGTGCCCTACCTGTGGTGGTGCCCCCTTTGATTGACTCCTATGAAGATCTCACTAAGGCTGCCTGGAACCACTCTTCTACCACCACTCCTTTGCCTAAAAAGGCTGACCACCTTTACTATGCCCCAGCTGGCAAGCCTTTTCTGGGGAGCCACCCTAAGGTGGATTCGGTGGTAATTATTGCGGCACACGACCGTATTAAGAAGCCCAAGCACCTTTGTACCCTCCCCCTGGACTGAGAGTCCAGGCAATTAGATCATCTTGGCAAATGGGTTTTTGCCTTCACTACGCTGGCTTTCTGGGTCATAAATTATCTGGCCACATGGTTCAATACCAAAATGTTCTTTGGGACCAGGCCAGGGATCTGGTACAGACTTTACCAGAGGACCACACTAAGATGCAGCTCACCCAACTCATGAAGTCAGGCTCAGATGTTGGCAATCTTGTCCTCTGGGCAGCTTATAATAATGTAGATGCCTCCAGGCGTGGGGCAGCTGCTGGGGTCTGTCTCCAGCACCATTCTTGGCTATGGGCATCTGGCTTTGCCTCGGACGTGCAGGCCAGTACTATGGATGCCCTCTTCTAGGGATCGGTCCTTTTTGGAAGGGATATCCAGGACATCATTTCTACCCTGCAGGAATCAGGGCAGGCCCTCAAGTCAGACCATTCGCTTTATCACACCCAGCCTAGAGCAGGTTCTTTCGCAGGTCCTCCCACAAGCAATCATGGATCAGCCTGCTGAGGGTCAGCACAAGCATACAGCCACAGCGGGCCCCAGCTGCTGCCATCGCCAGGGCCTCCATGTCCCCCAGAGCCCCCATGTCCCCCAGAGCCCCTCTGCCTGCACCTGCCCCTACCTCCTGAAGCCTTAGTCAATCCCCCCTCTCTGGCCCAGGATCCAAGGGAGGGAGTTGGTTCTCCCTCTGCCTAGAGGGGTGGCAGAGGGTAACCACAGAGAGTTGGATGCTCCAGATCATAGCACATGGTTACACTCTGGAGTTTCTAGCGTGGCCACCTGAAAATTCTCTGGTCCACTCCACCTGCCTCCACATATATACACACACACACACACACACACACCTGTCTCTGGTTTGGGAAGAAATTCAGGCTCTTTCTCAAAAAAAAAAAGAGCCACAGAGCCCATCCCTTAGGCTCAGTCGGGAAGAGGGTTTTACTCCCACTTCTTCCTCATCCCCAAAAAGACCGGGGATCTCCAGCCCATCCTGGACCTGAGATATCTGAATCTGTACATCGAGTATAAGCTCCTCAAGATGGTAACCCTTCAGGGGCTGTTACCCCTTCTGCACCAGGTGCACTGGCTCTGTTCACTGGACATGCAGGATGTTACCTGCACATCTAGGTCTTTCCTCCCTACCACCGCTTCCTCTGCTTCCAATTTTAGGGGGCCCATTTCCAATTCTGGGCCCTCCCTTTTGGCCTCTCCTCAGCCACCCCCCTCAGGTATTTACCAAATGCCTGGAAGTGGTGGCAGCCACATTGTAGAGGGCAGGGCTTCTATGTGTTCCCCTACCTGGACAACTGGGTACTGGCAGCCCCCTCCAGGAACCGCTTAGTTCAGACCCTAGAATTCACCATTCGTCTCTTCCAGTCCCTGGAGGATCACTACAAATCTGCCAAAGTCCTGCCTCTCTTCTTGCCAGTGCCTTCAATACATAGGGGCGGTCCTGGACACCAGCCAGGGCAAGGCTTTTCTGCCCAAGTACAGAGCGGAGCAACTGACTGAGCAGGCTCGTCTGGTTTCCTCCAGCCAGCAGGTCCCTGCCTGAGTTTTCCTGCGCTTTCTGGACCACAAGGCAGCAGCGATTGCCACCGTTCCCTTGACCTGCCTGCATATGCGGGTTCCTCAATGCACCTTGAGGGTCTAGTGGGACCAACGCACAGACGACCTGGACCAATTGGTCCTGGTCTCTGAACTGGTCTAGAGGGTTCTGTTGTGGTGGCTGTATCCAGCCAGCCTCCTTCAGGGGGTCTCTTTTCAGCTTCAGACCCCCCCCCCAGCAGAATCTCACTACAGATACTTCCAGCCTGGGTTGGGGTGCTTATCTGGCCGATCACCAGACCCAGGGTACCTGGATGGACATGGATCAGGGTCTTCATATCAATGTTTTGGAGATGCGGGCAGTTCTTTATGCCCTGCAGGCCTGTCAAACTCATCTCCTCTCAGGTCCGTTGGTGCAGACGGACAACAGGTTTGTGGTGTATTACATCAGCAAACGGGGGGGGGGGGTACCATTCTTACCCTCTGTGTCAGGAGGCGATGAGAGCCTGGTATTGGGCCCTCAAGCACAGTCTGGAGCTCTTAGTCATTCTTGTTCCAGAGGTTCAAAATGTCTTGGCCGACAGTCTCAGCCACTCCAGGTCACAGGCTCATGAGGGGGAGCTTTTAACCTCAGTGGTTGAAGATCTCTTCGACAGATGGGGCCGTCCAGAGTTGGACATCTTTGCGTCCCCACTCAATGCAAAACTGCCATGTTTCTGCTCGCTCAATCCCGGGCCTGAAGTTTTTTGCCAAGACACTTTGTCCCTCTCCTGGAAGGGGAGGTTTCTGTACACCTTTCCTCCCTTCCCACTTCTGCAGAGGGTTCTGCTCAAGCTGCAGTTGGAAGGGGCGGAGATGATTTTCATAGCCCCCTTCTGGCCCTGCTAGATGTGGTTCCCCTTGCTGTAACAGCTGGCAGTGGAGCCTCTGGTACCTCTGCCCCTGTGCATCGGCTTGCTCTCCCAGGACCAGAGCACCCTAGTCCATCCGGACATCAAGCCCCTGCATCTCCGTGCATGACTCCTGTGGATCTAGCTGTTGCTCACTTTGGGGTATCCTCTAGGGTTGTAGTTGTTCTGGTGGCTGTCAGGAAAACCTCCACCAGGGCCACTTATGCTATGAAATGGAAGCACTTCTTCATGTGGGCCACTGCTTGCCATTTGGATCCTTTCACTTGCCCAGTGAATCAGATGCTGAAGTACCTCCTTTCGCTTTCGGATTTAGGAATTCAGGCCTGCAGTACTTCTCCCTTAAGGTGCATCTGCCATCTCTGCATACCATGCACCTGTTGAGGGCTAAGCTGTCACCCAGCTTGGCGCACATTCCTGTGGGGCATTTTGCATCTGAAACCTCCCATTCGGGACCTGGTTCCTCCATGGGACCTCAACTTTATGCTGGGGAATCTCACTTTACCTCCCTTTAAACTGGTCGCGAGTTGCAAGCTGCACTTTCTGTTGTGTTGCTGTTACTTCTACTTGAAGGATTTCCAAGCTTCAGGCTCTTCTGTGTGAGGAGCCTTTTTGGTTTTTTCGCAAAAACAAAGGTGTCTTTGCGTACTAATTCTAAGTTTTTACCTGAAGTGGTGTCTTGAGTTTTCTTTAAATCAATCCATCCACCCTCCAGTTTATTTTCCTGAGTATTCCAATCGGGGGAGGCCTTGCTCTATACATTGGATGTACATACTGTATAATGTTGCGGTACTACATGAACTGCACAAAGTCTTTCAGGAAAACTGACCAGTTGTTTGTTTCCATCGTCCCCAAGAGAGAGAGTGCTCCTGTTTCCAAACAGTGTTTGTCTAAGTGGTTAGCAGATTGCATTGTTTATTGCTGCCGCAAGTACAACAAACCTCTTCCGGGGGTTGTTAAAGGCCAATCCACCTGGGATATGGCTGCCTTCTCAGCTTGTTTCAGAAATGTGTGTGCTGCGGACATCTGTGCAGCCGCCACCTGGAGTTCTGTCCACACCTTCACCAAGCATTACAATTTGGACATCGCCTCTTGGCGCAGGGCCAGTGTTGGCCTGGCAGTCCTTCAGCATCTTCTCTCCTGGGCTCTTGGCGGCTGATCTGTCCTCCTCCTGGTAGTGTTATCCCAGTGATACCCAGTACTGCTGGGGACTCAGTCCTACTGGTATGGCCTGCTGCAAGAGCCTTCCTCAAAGTAGGATATTATAGTTATGTAAGAACTTACTGTAACAGTAACTGTTTGAGAGAAGCTCTTGCAACAAGCCCTGCTTTCCCTCCCTCCTTCCCCCTGCTGCTCTTTGTCTCTCACACTATTTCTGCCTTTCTTTTGGCTCTTGGGAAACCTCTTGAGTTCTCTTCAGCTGCCGGTACAGGGTCTCCAGCGGGAAAATTGAGGTTGGTGTGGGTGACCGCCCACCTATATAGGCTAGGCTGACGTCAGCTGACCGACGGCAGTGAGCAGTCCCCCTTGATAGACTTGCCAGCTAGAAGTTTTCCGTGTGCTCCTCGCACCTAGTGGCTTAGTCCTACCAGTGTGGCCTGCTGTAAGAGCTTCTCTCGAAGATCTACTGTTACAGTAAGTTCTTGAGCAACTGTACTTTACCATTGGGAATAATAACAGTGGTATTGTAAGTTAGTCAAGAGGCTTACAGAGATGCAGTAGAGAACTAGCACACAGATTCAAGGAACAAAACAAACTAAAACATGGATTACGGTATTTAAATGACACATATAGATCAGAACATTTAAGCTTCATACATACAGATTAGATTAATTTAGATCAGACAGACAGACTTTATCATAGGCTGAGGGTGCCATACAAAATGCACAAATAAACCGTAGTTAAAAAGCTGAGGAAATAAGGATGGTAGTCGGATGCCATCAGGTATCAGTCAGTAGCTGATCTAGGCTATGTTGCTAAGAGTATTGGTAGAGATGAAGTAGGAGAGTTTCAGGTCTCTCATCAGGATGTTACAGCTGGCAACAGCAGTAAATTTGAAAGAGTGTGCTCCGTAGGCAGACAAGACCATGAGCATTGTAAGTCTGATGAAAATGTCAGCTCTCTGGTGGTAGCTGTTCATTTTTAAACTTTCATAAGAAGCAGCATAATTTTGTGTTTTTATTTGCCAAGTAAATATGGTAAAAAAATTGTTATACAAGGACAAGGAAGGACATAGACAGGGTGCAGGCAGTCCAGAGGAGGGCAGCTAAAATGGTGCAGGGGTGCACCAAAAGCCCTATGAAGACAGACTGAGGGATTTCAACATTTACACCCTGGAAGAGAGGAGAGTGAGAGGGGACATGATAGAGACCTTACAGGTACCTCACGGGTGAAAAGTGCAGGAAGGGGGTCTCTTTCAAATGAGAATGAGCACCAGGACTATTTTATTTTTTATTTTTTTATTTAAGCCTTTGGTAACCAGGTAAGGCCCACTAGGCACAAGTGCCTGTTTTCAGGGGCAACCTGGGAGCACTGGTCGGTTAAGTGACTTGCTCAGAGTCACACAGTATGCAAGTGGAGGTTGTGAGAATCAAACTCCGGTCTGGTCTGCTGGATGTATCAAGCTTGTTCACACCTCATTACTCTAACCTCTAGGCTATACTGCCAGCCCAGACTAGAGGGCATACAGTGAAGCTGAAGGGGAGGGAAGTTTAAGAGGGATGCAAGGAAGTACTTCTTCACTGAAAGTGTTGTGGACGCCTGGAACAGACTGCCAGCAGAAGTGGTGGAGGCAAAAATGATAGGGGACTTCAAGCATGTGTGGGATAGACACAGGGTAATATGAACAAATATGCAGGAGGGGGGTCACCAGAGACCAGTTAGGGTCTGGGGAGACCCACTAGGCAGGAACCATCAGGTCAAACTGGGTGGGCAGGCTGTCCTTTTCTGCCGACAAATTCTGTGTTCTAGGGACATGGATATGTTGTTCATCCACACTGTCTGGCAGGTTCCTTGCCACTTTAAATCTTGCCGGAAGGTCTTCAAGCTGGCTCCTCCCACCCACCCAGGTGGTAAAATTCTCGGCTCCGCCCCATGAAGCCAGATCTTCCTTACCGCTTGGAAGCTCGGGTTCCCTCCTTAACGCTCTGCGTATAGACTGGATCCTAATTCTTCGGTTCGCCCAAAAATAGTTTAAAAGTCTCAAGACTTCGGTCAAATTCTTCCCTCGCGGCTGCAATGGACAGATCGACTCCCGGTTTTCGGCGGTGCCCATGCGGGCAGAAGATGTCCAGGACAGATCCGCACTCCATGTGCGTCTACTGCCTCGGCCTTGATCATGACCCGCAGGCCCTGCGAGTTGTGTAGATCGTCTCGCCAACGTCTCTTGAAGACCGCACTGCCCGGTTACAACTTGGGCGCCCCGAGAAGTGCTACCCGCCGGTGAAGTCTAAGGAGGCCCGTTAGGCGGTGTCCACGGCGGCTGGCTCAGCTGAGCAACTTGAGTAGATGATCGCCCTCGAGGAGGAGTCGGCCCAGGCCGCATCCTCATCCTCCTCGGTCGCGGCATTTATCCCGCTTTCTCTGGGATCCTCCTACACAGCTTCTTTTAAGGAGCTTTGCCAATCCCTTTCCACGAAGGGCGAGGGGACATCGGGACACTCTTCTCGGCCAAGAAAGAAGGACTCGAAGGGTAAGTCCCACCGTCGACATTCGTGGGAGCGGGAGAGGTCCCCTTCCCCAGACAATCTACACTCGACTTCAGTCGAGGTTGCGGCTAAGGCCGCTGGCTTCATGGTGTCCCTGTCAGGTCAGCCGGCTGAGACACCAGTCGATGCGGTCGAGATTTTTCTCGACCGGTTGGGACGGGCTGTCGACTGGTGAAGCCGACAACCCTTCATCGCCGGTTCCCCTGGTGGAAACTGAGGACTTGCTTGTGCCTCCTGTGCCGGAGTCCCCAGTCAAGGCTCCCAAGCCAAGGGAGGAGCAGGTGTCCCCCGCTCCCTCCCAGACCCGCCCTCGGAAACACCAAGGATCTCGGTCTCGGCACGAGGAAGGCGCGCGCCGCTCATCCTCGTCTTCCTCCTCGGATGAGGAGAGGCTTCAGCGCAAATTACGTCGATGCTACGAGGGCTTAATGTGGCAGCAGCTCCTTTTGTCTGGGAACAAGCCGACACCGTCGCCTTCCCCGGCCATTAAGTGGCTGTCACCCGAAAGGCTGAAACAACCCATCACGGTAGTCGAGGTGCCCAAGCCTGGGCCAGTTGTTCGGCCAAAACCAGCTGCCCCACCGATTTGTGGTGGAACCTCCGCCTCCACAACCGAAATCGGGGGCACCGACCAAGGATTTTCGGTCGGGTCAGGGTCTGCCCCACCGGTTGTCGGTCACCCTCACTCCCGGCCATCCTCGGCAGGTGGCTCAGGCCCCGGGCAGCTCTTCGCAGACTCCTCGGAGTTCGACGATGACTTCTTCCTGTTTTCCAGGCCCCTTGACTTGGAGTCCTCCGGAGGGCAGTCGATGGACGAGAGACCATCGTTGTTCATGGGTCTGCTTCGGCTCATCTCGGAGTCCACCGGGATGCAGCTCGAGCCCGTATCCAAGCGGGCCAAGTATCCCCTCATGGAGATACTGGACTGAGGGGATTCGCCCACAGAGGCCTTTCCGGTGGCTGAAGCCATTGTTGGCCCTGCCTTGGAGCTTTGGCAGCGTCTGGCTTCCTGTCCTGCACCTTCGGCCAGTATGGCCAGGATGTATGTGGTCCCTACCGGCTCTTTGTCCGGTTTTTCGGAGCACCCCTCTGCGGAGGGTTGGTCACCGATAGCATTTTCTGGCGTTCCTGGAACACTAGGGATGTGGATAAGCCCCCCGACAAGGAGTCCAAAAAGCTGGACTATGCCGGGCGCAAGGTGTGCGCTGCATCCTCCCTAGGCCTCTGTCAGGCCAGCTCAGCCGTGCTGATGGCACACTTCTCCCACGCCCTCATGGGCTCCCTGGATGAGGTGATCCCTCATCTCCCGGCCGCCCTGCAGACTACGGTCAAGCAGGTGTGGGATCAGGGAAGGGCAGTAGCGAAACAGCAGCTCCAAACAGCTCTAGACATTGGAGACTCCTGTGCCCGATCAGTAGTGGCCTCAGTGGCTATGTGCCACAGAGCATGGCTGAGGATATCCACCTTCATGGCGGATACCCAGCACAAATTGGCGGACGTCCCCTTCTTGGGGACTGACCTGTTCGGCCCTGGAGTGGAAGGCCACCTCCAGCAGATCGAAAAGTCCAACGCTACTCTGGACTCGGTCACCTCCACCCAGAAGGACAAGGGTCATCGTCAGCAACATAAGTCCTTTCGCCCTTCTGCACCTGCGGCACGTCCGGCCCAGCATCACCAGCATCAGGGCCAGCAGGCTCGTGCTTGGCACCCCAAAGCCAAGCCTGTGGCGTCTTCTAACAGGAAGCAGGAAGGAAAAGGCCCAGGAGGTCTCTCGGACGGTTCTTCCTCCAAGCCTGCCCAGTGACTGGTTGAGGGGTGTCGCCCCCAGCCTCGTCGCTCCCCCCTGGGTTCCCCCCATGGGGGGACGGCTCCGCCACTTCCTTTCCGCCTGGTCTGCTATCACCACCACGGACCGCTGGGTGTTGGAGGTGGTAGGAAAGGGCCTGCCTCTGGAGTTTGAGCAGGCCCCGCCCTTCCGAGCCGTCGCCCCGCGGGGGGCTACGAGGTCCGCAGCCTCCCTGTTGGCTCATCGAGCTGACATTGCCCTGCTCCTCGAAAAGGAGGTGATCAGGAAGGTGGCGGGCCCTCCACCAGACCCGGGGTTTCTGTCCAGGTACTTCCTGGTCCCGAAACGGATGGGGGGCTGGCGCCCCATTCTTAGACCTGCACGACCTGAACAGGTTCCTAAGGTCTTGAACCTTCAGGATGGTCACTCTGGCTCAGATCATTCCATCCTTGGAACGAGGCATGTGATTCTGTTCTCTGGACCTCCAGGACGCGGTTCTTTCACGTCCCAATCCGTCCGTCCCACCAGAGATTCCTCCGCTTCAGAGCAGAGGGGTCCCTCTACGAGTTCCGGGCCATGCCCTTCGGCCTTTCTGTAGCTCCCAGGGTCTTCACCAAATGCATGGCAGTGGTGACAGCATTCCTGCGGCGCCGAAGGGTCCGGGTGTACCCCTACCTGGACAACTGGCTGACTTGCGGTCTCTTCCAGAATGGAGGTGGAGAGGTCCAGGGATCTGACCCTCCAGGTTTGTTCTCAAGTTGGCCTCCTTATCAACGAGGCCAAGTCGGAACTCGTGCCAAAGCAGGTGATACAATTCATCGGGGCAGAGCTCGACTCTCTGCGAGCTAGAGCATGGCTCCCGGCGGACAGGGCCGAGGTTCTTTCCTCCTTTGCCCAGTCATTTCAGGTTGGGCAATTGCGCCCTTGCCCGGGACTTCCTGCGCCTCCTGAGCCTCATGGCGGCCTGCACCAGCATGGTCCATTGGTACATGCGTCCCCTACAATGGGGACTGGCCAGCCAATGGTCACAGCACTCCGATCCTTTGGATCAGCTAGTGACAGTGACCCAGGGGATGTGGAACACTCTCCGGTGGTGGACCGTTCCAGCTCATCTGCAGGAGGGCATCCCATTTGTCCGCCTCGAGCCTACGGTCTATCGCCCGATGCCTCTCTGATGGGTTGGGGTGCCCATCTGGGGGAGCACAGAGCGCACGGCCTCTGGTCCCCTCAGGAGTCCCAATGCTACATCAACCTGCTGGAGCTTCAAGCGGTTCGTCTAGCCTCACCACCTTCGCTCCGTTTGTACGGGGTCAAGTGGTCTAGGTCCAGACAGACAATAGCACGACCATGTACTACCTAAACCGCCAGGGCGGGACGCGCTCCATGCCTCTGTGCAGGGAAGCTCTCCACATTTGGTCCCCCGTGCGCAGCCTGGAGGCGGATCTCCTTGCCATCCATGTGGCAGGAGCCTCCAATATTCTGGCCGATGCCCTAAGCCAGATAGGGGCTGCATCCCACAAGTGGTCTCTCCTGCCGGAGGTAGTACAAGATCTGTTCTCCCACTGGGGCATGCCTCAGGTGGACCTGTTTGCCTCCAGGGAGAATGCGAAGCTGAGACTGTTTCATGCCCACCCCCCTCAGCAGGGCTCGCTGCAGGGGGATGCCTTCTCGAGGCCGTGGACCCCGGGCCTCTTCTACGCCTTTCCCCCATTTCCCTTGATCCACAAGGTGCTTCTCAAGGCGAGGAGGGACAAGGCGCAGGTTATTCTGGTAGCCCCAGATTGGTCCCACCAGTTCTGGTATCCAGATCTCCTCAGTCTCAGCTCCAGGCTCCTGAGGCAGCTTCCAGCCCACCCGGACCTGATCTCAGTCAATCAGGGGAAGATATTCCATCCGGACCTTCAATCCCTGCACCTGATGGCCTGGTTCCTGAGCGGCTAGAGTTCCAGGCCTTGGGTCTTTCCGACGACGTCATCAACGTTGTTGAGGCATCCCGTAAGGAGTCGACCAGAAAATGCTATGCTTTTAAATGGAAGAGATTCTCCATTTGGTGTCAGTGCAAGGGCCTGGACCCTTCCTCCTGTTCCTCGGCAAGCATTCTGGACTACCTGTAGTCCCTTTCTCAGCAAGGGCTTCGGTCGACGACCCTTAAGGTGCACCTGGCAGCCATCTCTGCTTACCGAGCGCGGGCTGGGGAAGCAGTCAGTGGCGCGGAAAGGTGGTCGGTGCTTTCAAAGGCCTTGATCACATATCCCCTCCGGTCTGAGAACCTCCACCTCCGTGGGATCTACTGCTGGTATTGGCTAAGCTCATGGGCAAGCCATTCGAACCAATGCACAGGTGTGACATCTCTCACCTGTCGTGGAAGAACGCCTTCTTGGTGGCTATCACGTCAGCCAGAAGGATGGGAGAGCTCCAGGCGCTTTCCATCGAGTCTCCTTATCTGGTCTTCCACAGGGACAAGGTTGTCCTGCGCCCCCACCCAAAATTCCTTCCGAAGGTGGTGTCGGAGTTTCACCTTAACCAGGTGTTGACTCTGCCGGTGTTCTACCCCAATCACACCTCGGAGGCCGAATATAGGCTTCATACTTTGGACCCTAGAAGAGCGCTCACTCATTACAAGAAGCGGACGGCTGAAGTTCAAGGAGAGGTTCACCAGCTGTTTGTCACCTACGCTGAAGCTGCACCTGGCAGACCTGCAGCCAAGCAGACGATAGGCAGGTGGGTCACCTTCTGCATAGATCTCTGCTATAGGTTGGCGGGCATGGCGCCTCCCAGAGGGATAAGAGCTCATTCTACCCGCCATACCGCTGCATCGGTGGCTGCTTCCAGGGACGTCTCTATCCAGGAAATCTGCAGGGCTACTACCTGGAAGTCAGCACACCTTCATTACCCACTACCACATTGACCTTGAGTCATGCTGGGATGCTGGTTTGGGGCCTCTGTTCTCCAGTCTTTATTCCCTAAGTAGGGGGTGTGTGCCTTGCCTCCTCCTCCGGAGAACTGCTAGGGTCTGCCCGACAGTGTGGATGGACAATATATCCATGTCCCTAGAAATACAGGTTACTCACCCGTAACAGGAGTTCTAGGAATGGTATATTGTTCATCCGCATCCCCACCCACCTCCCGCTCGATGCACAACCTGGCTTCCAGCCGGCTAGATCTGCCATGGGGCGAGCGAGAGTTTACCACCTGGGGTGGGAGGAGCCAGCTTGAAGATCTTCCAGCAAGATTTAAAGTGGCAAGGAACCTGCCAGACAGTGTGGATGAACAACATATACCATTCCTAGAACTCCTGTTACAGGTGAGTAACCTATATTTTCTGTACAGCGTATAACATACTAAACATACTCATAGTATGCACAACATTATATACATTTTGGGTCTTCCATTTTTTTGGGGGGGGGGAGGGAATAGAAAAACAGAAATATGTTTATATACAGCAAAGCCAGCTACGATGAAATGCAGTAACTTGCAGATGACATCACAAAATACTGCAGTATTACTGTTATACTGTTCACTGAAGCACACTGCAGCATTTTGTGATATACTGCAGCATTGCTTCGTTGCTTCCTAGCTGGCGTTGCTGTATAACTTGCCATCCCCCAATTCATCTGTCATACAGTGGACCACAGAACGGAATGCAGTTCATCACATTATGAACAAAAAATGTGTCTCACAACTTAACTGCAGGGAAGGTGAGATAAATAAGGGATATACATGGTGAGCTGTCAGATGAATGGTTTATCTACACAAGTGCTGTTTGACCTCGGGTAACCTCACGAGTGGTGTAAGCCATTAGTGAGGTATCCGAGGTCAAACAGCACAAGTGTAGATAAATTATTTATATGACAGCTCACCATTGTATATTTTATTTATGCAGTAGTGATGCTATCAGTGCAGGAACATTTGCTTTTGACTGTTTATCATTTGTTTTTATGTTTTTTTTTATAATTTCTGGGACTTTCAGTTAACTTTTCTAGTGTATGTCTGCCGAGCGTAGTGGTTGTTATTAAGGCAGTATAGCGCAGTGGTCTAAGGCTCTGAGCTGCAAATTTGGTGACGTCCAGCAGACCAGACCTGAGTTTGAATCCCACAGCTTCCACTTGCATACTGTGTGACCCTGAGCAAGTCACTTAACCTCCTTGTGCTCCCAGGTCGCTCCTGTAAAAAAGCTTTCAGCTTAGTGTGCTATACCTGGTTAAACAAAAAAAAAAATGAAACACCACTCATTTTATAAGAAACTTCCTGCTAAACAAATGTCATGCTCACAGTACCATACTACCTTTTTGGTTTTAAAGTTATTCGCATTTGTTTGTGAAAAAGTGAACAAAAATGTAATTTTCTTCTGTTTTTTTTTTTGCTAATTATGAAAAATCTATAAGGTATCCATAAATGAAACACCATTCATTTTGTAGATAATTTTGTGCCGAACAACTTCCATGCTCACAGTACCAGGCTATCATTTTTTGTTTTAAAGTTATTCGAATTTGAATATGGTTAGTGTGGATAAACAAGTAACTGTGGATAATTGATAATTGTGATAATGAAATTTATCCACACAGTTACTCAGATAAACGGATTTATCGCACTCCATTTATGTCCATCCCTGTTGCATAAATTGCATTTCTCTTAGTAGCTCATTTCATGTTTTGTTTATACTATTTTGGGTTGTATCATTTTCTGTGAGTTGTGTTTTAATGTGTTTGTGGGGGGGATGAGGGGGTTTACATAACAGCTTCTGAGATTTCAGAAGTGGAACCAGTAATAGGCTTTGACAGAGCATATTTGAAAATACATCCATTGGCAACCAGTATTAATCAGTTGAGTTTCCCCTTTCCATTTATTTTTCTAGTAGCTTGTCTGACATTCCATTTCAACCTTCTTCATCTGGCCTACAGGTGCAGTGGTCATCTGCACCTCAGGAGGGGTCACCACTGGCCCTGAAGCACCTCTCCTTCCCATCGTACCCCTGGGTGTATCCCCCCCCCCGCAGGACCTCTGAACAATGCATACTTGCGTGAGCTTCACCAAGTGGCAGAAAAGCAGCTGGAGTTACTACCCCGCCCAAGCGAGAGTGTTCTGTGGTATACTCATTTGTTTCCTGCTGCTCGTTGTTGTTTTCACAAATCGGGGTTGCCAACATTAAAAGTAAGGAATAACACTGAGTTGTCTGGGCATGCACTAATATAGGACACCTCGATTGTCTTGTGAGGGTATTATTCCTCTTCAAAAAAAAAAAGTCCTAAATTGATTTGCGAAGTGTACAGTCATTTAGTTCTGAACTGTCCAGGCATGTTCTGATAACCGGAGAATTAGATGATGCTCTCAGCTAATCAGATAACTAGGATTTCAGCAACTTTTATATAGGTAGCACTCACCTCGACTACCCCATCAAGCCATGTCTAAGATACAGTAATTGCTTGAGCATTTTAGCCTGCTTTAGTCCCTTTTAAATGCTTTACCTTTTCTTATTGTACTGCTTTTTCACCAAGAATCTGATTCTGCTGCTGAAGTTATTAAAATAAGCCATTTTCCATTGAGTTGTATCTTTTTGCCAACAGGGTCTACTGCGAAAGCAGCAAAAGTGTGTCAAAATGGGAGCTATTTAGTTATTTTCACATGGACACATAAAATAGGTTACTCACCTGTAATCGTAGTTCTAGGAGTGGTTTATGGTTCACATCTGTACAATGACAGTTCTTTCTTAGTAGCTAATTCACTGGAACATCTTCAAGAAAAGCTCGTTCCACCACCTGGATGGCATATCCTCCGGCTCTGCCCCATGATGTCAGATCTTGCATGCTGGAAGCAGGGATCCATGTGCTATTTGCCAGGGGAGGCCGGGTGGTGGCGTGGATGTATATCACTCCTAGACTTCCGGTTACAGCTGAGAAACCTATTTTCTAGGGACGTGACTAGGGTTCACTTATTGACACGATGACAGACTTCAGCAGTTCTCAGGGAGGAGGGGTAAGGTGTGCACTCCTGCTTGGCAAACAGAGACTGGAGAACTGAGGCCCCAGAAGCATCATTCTAGTGAGACTCAAGGTCAGTGAGTTATGAGAGATGTTGTGTGCTTACTTCTAGGCGGCAGCCTTACAGATCACCTGAATAGGGATGTTCCTGAAAGCAGCCACAGAGGCAGTGGTATGTCTGATGGAATGAACCCTGAACCCTTTGGGAGACTCCCTATCAGCCAACCTATAACAGAGGTCGATGCAGGAAGTGATCCACCTGCCAATCATCCTGTTAGCTGTTGGTCTGCCAAGTGTGGCTTCAGTGTATGTTACAAAGAACTGGCAAGCCTCACCTCGAACTCCAGCCTTGCGCTTCACTTAATAGGAGAGCTCCTGCCACGGGTTCAAGGAATTGAGCTTGCATTCGGCCTCCAAAGATGGATTGGTAAAGTATACCGGAAAGTTCATCACATGGTTAAGGTGGAACTCCGAGACAACCTTTGGGGGGGAATTTGGGTGGAGGTGAAGACTGTCTCGTCCCTGTGGGAGACCAGATAAGGAGGCTTCTCCTTTGAGTACACCTGGAGCTTACTAATCCTCCTAGCTAACATGATGGCCACAAACATCTCACACCTGTGCATAGGCTCAAAAGGCTTGCCCATGAGAATAGTAGGTACCAGCAGTAAGTCCCAAGGTGGTGGTGGCTCATGCTTCAGCAGAGACAAGTGGTCAAGGCTTTTAAAGAAGCTCCCAACCACCTTCTCCTTCTCCACTGTCGACATGCCAGCCCACTCACAGTATGCAGAGATGGCTGCTGGGTGCACCTTAAGGGTTGTTGATCACAGTCCCAGCTGAGACAAATGCCAAATATATTACAAGATGCTTGCTACAGAGCAAGCCAGGGGATCAAGTTCCTGGCCCTGACACCAAATGAAAAACCACTTTCATTTGAAGGCATAACACTGGAGAGTTGCTTGTTTCCTAGAAACCTCCACAATGTGGAGAACATTCTCTTAGAGACCCAAAGCCAGGAACTTTAACCGCTTGGGAACCAGGCTGCGAGATGCAGGAATTGAAGGTTCGGGTGCAGGACCTTTCCCTGTTGTCAGAACAACAGATCGGAGTGAAGAGGCAACCACTACAGGGTCTGCTGCTGACGCTAAGGAGATCTGGGTCCCAGAACTGGTGAGGCCAGTCCGGAGCTATAAGGATTATCCACACTTTCTCCTTCCGTACCACAACCACCCCTTGTGAATCATGGGAAAGGGAGGGAAGACGTATAGCAGGCCTGGGGTCCAGAGCCTTGTGAAGGCATCCCTCACTAGCGTTCTGGAGTGGGAGGGAGGGGGGCAGGCACAGAGCAGCCTCAGTTTTGCGTTCTCCCAGGAGGCAAATAGGTCCACTAGAGGGGTGCCCCACAGGGAGAATAGGAGGCTCACCACTTCCTGCTGCAAGAACCACTCATGCGATGTCTCGTCCACCCAGCTGAGAGCATCTGCCAGCTTATTGTCTGCTCCTGTGATATGAACTGCCAGGAGATCTGCACCCAGGTTGCACACAAGGGTCCAGGTAAGGAAGGCCTTCCGACACAGTGGAAGGGAGTGCATTTCGCCCTGCCTGTTCAGGTAGAACATGATCGTGGTATTGTCTGTCTGGACTTACATGACGTGACCCCTGACTGGAGGAAAAAATTCCGAGAGCTAGCCGCATTGCAAAGAGCTCCAGCCGGTTGATGTGGTGACGGGGCTCCCTGTACAGCCAGAACCTGTGGGTCCTCTGGTCCCCCATGTGCACTCCCCACCCCCACCAGAGACGCATCCCTCATGAGAGTGACGATTGGTTGTGGGCAAACAGACAGGACTCCTTCTTCCAGATATTCTGGGATCAGCCACCACTGGATAGCATCCCATATCAACCATTTCACTGTGACCAGCTGGTCCAGGTGTCTTAGGCGTTGGGTCCACTGACGGCCCAGCTCCCGCTACTGGTGCCGCATCTGCCAGTGAGCCTACTGGACCACGCTGGTGCAAGATGCCATGTACTCCAGCAACCTCAGGAAGTCCTGGGCAGGGCGCAAGCACTGTACCTAAAATGATCATGCAGAGGAGGTAAGATCTGATGCCTGGGCCGTGGCCCATAGGGAGTCTTGCTCAACCCCGATGAAATTGATCACCTGTGAGGGGATTAGTTTGGACTTGGCTGAGTTGATCAAGAGACCCAATTGTCTGTAGGGCCACATCCCTGGACTGCTCCACTGCCTCTTTGGATGGCCCAGCTATCAGCCAATCATCCAGGTGGGGATAAACCCTTGTGTCCTGACACCGCAGGAAGGCTTGCCACTGTTGCAGTTCACTTGATGAAGACCCTGGGCGCCAAAGAGAGGCCAAGTGGCATGACCTGGAACTGATAGAGCACCCTTCTGCGTGGAACCAGAGATACCGTCAGTGGGATCTATGGACCAGTATGTGGAAGAATGCATCCTGGAGGTCCAGGAAGCAGAATCACGTGCCCTGCTTCAGAAATGGTATGATCTGGTTCAGCATGACCATCCCGAGCTTGGGAACTTGTTCAGATCATGAAGATCCAGTATGGGTGCCAGCCCCCCATCTGTTTCAGTACCAGGAAGTACCTGAACACATACCCCTGACTTGCCAGGGCATCTGGGACACAGGCTATGGCTCCTTTTGTGAGGAGCTAAGTAACGTCCTCCCTGAGGGTAGACAGTGTCCTGCAACACCGAGAACTCCCTTGGAGCATGGGATCAGTAAGGCAGAAGGGTCTCGAAATCGAGAGACAATCCGCTGCTGACCACCTCGAAAACCCACGTGTCCACAGTAATGATGGACCAGTAAGGCCAGAAGTGACAAAGCTAACTGCCCACCAGGAGCCAAGTCAGGGACTTCACAGGTGGGAGTTGAGCACCCCTCAACCAGTCACTGGGCAGCTTTGGAAGGGACACCAGCCACTGAGGCCAGAGGGTCACCACTTCCCCTACATCCCTTTTTTTGGGCTTCTGGCCAGAGAACTTGGCTTTGGGGCACCAATCTTGGAATTTTTCCTTCTGAGGCTGTTGCTTCTGAGACTGATGTGGCTAAAAGGACTGAAATTGACAGGCTTTCTTCTTTTTCTTATGGCATTTTGAGTCCTTCTGGGACAAAGCCACAGAATCCAGGGTGGCATTGGACTAGTCAGTTCTCATGAGATGCCCATCCACCCCTGGACCAAAGAGATCAGTGCCCAGGAAAGAGACTCTGCCAGCTTGTGCTGAGTGTCCGCTGTGAAGGTGGAGATCCTCCAGCCTGGCCCCGTGATGCATTGCAATGGCCGCTGCTATGGTGCAGGTGCAAGAGTCGCCAATGTCCATGGCCACCTGGAGCTAGTGTTCAGCCAGCACTTGACCTTGGTCTTGGATGGCCTTTACCAGGAGCTGCTTGTTGGCAGGCAGATAAGGGAGGACAGTATGGAGCATTCCCAGCAGGGAGTAACTGAAAAGGGCCATCATCAAGACGTAGCTTGCCTGTCGGAGTCCAAAGAAGGACACGGTGTAGACTTCCTTAGCTGCATGGTGATGCTTCTTCAGCTCCTTGTCAAGGTACTTGTCCATGTCCCAGTATTGCTGGATTTCCAGAAAATGGAATCTGAGACTGCGCCCTCAGCTGAGGGGAGGTCGGAGAATCAGGCAAAGAGCTAGTAGGGACCGCGTATTTGAGGACCATATGGGTTTAGGGTGCTGAGCAAGAGGCTGAATGCTGCCAAAGCTCCAAAGCCAGTCCCAGAGTGGCCTTTGCCATGGGAAAGGCAGCCCCAGGGGATTTGTCCTTATCCAGGATGTTAGTGAAGGGGTATTTAGACAACTTCTGAAATGGCAGCAAAGGAACATAAATTGGAGGAGCTCTTAGAAAACACCGGGCCGTGGTCAGTGGTCTGTTCCTAGACCAGTTCCTGGTCAAATGTATGCGTCCTCGAAGATTGCATGGAGGACCCATCGGAGTCATTCCAGAACTCTTCAAAGATGGCCCTCGGCCATTTACCGCCATGGACCACCCTGGACTCCTCAGAGTGGGCAACTTCCACTGAGAAAGCTGTAAGGAGCTCAAAAACATTTGGCGCCTGTCCTAAGTGTGCTTTCACCGTTTAAGTATTTTAATAAATACATGTTTTATCCTACAAAAGCTAATATGGTTTCGGTGTCAGCCGTAGCACTGTCTTTTAACATTGTTTAACATTATTTTCATGACCAGGGCTTGGCGTTCTGTCTGGTGGCCACCTGCACATTCTAGTTTCTAACTTCCACTGATAGCTGACTTTGGAAGCCAGTTCCTGGACGGGAGTCCATTGAAGGAGCTCCCCAATATGGGCTGCTGTGGAGGTGCTTCCACCAACAGAAGTGGAGAGAGACATGTCAGGGACAGCTGTCTTGGGTGGAGCAGCTTGGGCTTGACCTGTACTGCCCAGTCGACCATAGGGTTCAGTGGTTGAGCCATACCTGGCCTCGCCAAGGCCCACTGCTGCTAGAGGAGCTCCTTGTAGTGCCGCTGTATCCGCTGGTGGAGCCTCTCCTCATCTGTAGAAGAAGAGGACAAGGAGGGTCAACAGCAACGCCTCCTGGATAAGTGGGATTGAGAACTATAGGAGCCCCTCGACCATCAACCCGGGGGCCAGTGTCAATGAGATGCTGCCGGAGGTGCAGTGTAAATCACTTGCATTGGTTTCAACTGTACAACTTCCGGGGTGGGAGTGGGGAGGCTGAGCTTGAGGGGGGACAGCCAGGGAGACCGACCTCTCCGCTTCCTCTTGAGTGAGAACCGGGATAACCTGGGTCTTGGAGATTGACTCATCATCGACCTCCTCCAACAATGGGTTGATGGGGTCCTGAAAAATCTCAACTACCTGATCAACTGGTGTCAAGGTCAACAGGCCTGATGGGGTTACTGTGGGGCTAGTGACCCGCCCCTCAACCAGTGTTTCAGACAAAGCCAAGCGCTTGACAGTCGTCAAGTGGTCAGGGGAATCGAGGGAGCTGGAGGAGCATGATCTCTCCCAGTCCCACGAATGATGGCAGTGTTTCTTGCTTTTGTGCATCATACTGTGGCGGGTAGGGCTCTCCCTGAAGGTCTCAAGGGTCCAACATATTTTACGGAATTTCGCCATGAAGGACGCCCAGATGCTGTCACCAGCCAGAAGCAGTACCAAGGCCGGTGAGTTGTCCACTATGGCCATCGCTCCTGCCTCTTCCATAGCTACTAGTTGGGTCGCAGACCCTGCTGCAGTGGAAGCTGCCTTGTGACCACTGTAGGCCCACAATTTAGGGTCTTGGCCAGTCAGCCAAGTAGAAGGTGAGCCCAGCAGTGTCATGTATTGTTCCTAGGTAGTACAGAAACAACACGTGTGGGTTCGTCTGGGACATCTTCTGCAGCACGTGACTAAATTTTGAAGCCAGGAGCAGGCTTTGCGTCCTTGTGTTCCATGTTTTCAATCGGATGCTGAGAGCAGGACTGAGGAATATACAGTGTGTTTGAAATGTAGGAAAAAAAATCACTAAGTTTGCCAGTGACGCACTTAATGGATCCTGCAACATCCAGAGCTGCGAAGGAGGAGATTGAACTCTTCCAGTGGAAAGGAAGATCAGACGTCATGGGGTGAGCTGAAGGATATACCACCCGGATAGTGAAAGGAGCTTTGCTTAAAGATATTCCAAGTGGATCCACTCTTAAGGAAGAACTGCCATTGTGTGGATAAGCAAACCACATCCACATCCCTAGAATATCATAATTTGTCATGATTTTAAACAGATGACACAGCCACCAGCAAACAAACTAAGTCTGGATCAGCAGAACTCAGTTGCACTACGTCAGTACCATGTTTATTGGCACCATCTTTGTTGCAACAAGTGTACGGTGTGTTATCAGCACCATGCACTTCTCTGCCATGAATGTTGTTGCTGTGCACTTCTGCTCCATTTTCAGTGGCAGAGGACGTATTTATAATGGGCGCCGTTTTCACTACCAGTCGGCTCATGTTCTGTTTCTTTGGTGCAGGGACATCAGGGTCCTATTGTGGTCTCTTAAGCTACCGATGTGGTGCTGTAGCATGCGTCATGTTACAGGGTTATTGTCAATCTATTTGTTTTCATGACCACCACCCCACCCCCACCCCCACCCTTTTGTGTTCTTGGGTACACCTCCTCTGGGGTCACACCCCCGATAGTGAACGGCCTCCCCCAAAGTCCATTTCCTAGTCTGGAACACTCTGGAAGGCATGGCAACCCAGTTCCCCACATCATGAAGCAGACACCAGTCTCGTCCTTTTGAGCATGGCCTGCCTTCCTTCCTTTTGAAGCACTTTGACTACCACTCATGCTCACCGGAATTTCTCACTACCCAGTTTTTGGTCTTGCTTCTTGGGGTCAAAAACTGGTTTAGAGGCCAGAATCCTGTGCATAAGCCTCCAGCTCTGGAACTTTCTAGGCCTTCTACCTCCGAAGGGGGCGAAGTGTCACATTACTCATCCCCATCTGAAGTGGAGGACATCTTGCTTCAACAATTAGCCATTGCAGAGCTTTGTGCACCCATAGAATATGAAGCCAACCACAGAAAGTCTCATTTTTAATTTTTCATATCTACCTTTCTCAGAGAATTTCATTTCTTTTTTCAAATCTGATACTGTCGGAGGCAACATTGATCGTCTGAAATCACCCCTTTCTACTCCAGCTGTGCTTTCTGGAGGACATTTCAGATACAGCATAACACCATCAGCTGCAGATCCTATAGAATACATAACTTGCATGGAAAGGAAAATGGGAGGGCAGTTAATTATACAAAAATAATTTCCCATCACCTCTAAGAGTCTGCAGAGGGAAGATTTGCAACCCTCATTGTGCCTAGCACTGAAGGAGCACAAGACAAGGGACTGTCACTAAGTGGTTGTTGCGACTGTGTATGTGACATCTGCTGTTTTCTAGGATGTGAAAGGCTTAGTACGCTTCACCAGTTGTAGGGGACAGAACTAGTTCAATTTCAAGATTTCATTTTGACTTACAGTAGCACTGAAAACTACAGTATCTAACCCTGCAAGAATACATAACATTGGCATGTTTGGCTGTATTCAGATTTTCCAAACTTCAATTTGCAAACAAAAGTTAACCTTCCCTTTTATTGGTGCTCCTCAGGATTTACTCTTAAATTGCTTGTTTTTAATGTCTTCCTGGCTTCTCCTTGTCTGCATTTATTCTTCCCTCATACGTGCATTATGTGCTTGATTTATCAGTTGAAAGCAGCAATGAACAAAGCTGAGCATTTTCCTCAGATGGAAACTCACAGTAGATTTTTCCAGGTCCTTAATCTCAACATGGCTGTCTCCTCTCATGACGAGTCTCTCCACCTCTGTCATTGCCGCTCTTTGCTCTCAAGATTCTGGTACTCTGCCCTTCCTCTATACCTCTTTGCACTCCTGTCCCCTCTATCACATACTTCCTCCACTCTTCTTATGCTCGCTTCTTTTTCTTTCTCCACTGCAAGCCCTCCACTAGTCAATCCATCGTCTCAGTCTGCCTCCCCTAACTTCTGGGTCAGCCTTCCCTTCCCTACCCTATTCACTTTTCCTCCTCTCATTTTTGTCTTGCCCCCGTCCCCACCTCATCCTGCCCTGTGCCTGTCACCGCCTCATGTTGTCCACTGTCTCATCCTTGTCCTATCACGAAATCCCATCTCTGTTCTCCCTCCGTAATTCCAAATGGGTTGCGTAGACCGTTGCTTTTTTATTCTTTTCTTTCAGTACCACTGCAGCATCTTAACATGCTCCTTGTGATCTTTGGCTCAGTATCCTGTGTCGTCGAGGCACAGGTCAGGAAGCATAGGAAGGAGGACCAGGAGCAGTTGTAGAATTCACCAAAATTATTTATTTACAGTAGCAATAACATAAAAAAATATATACTTGCTCAGTATAACTATGTACAAAGGAGACATTAGTTTTTTTCTTTCAGTTTCTGTGTCCCTTTTTCTTCTCCTTCTAAGCAATTGCAGTTTAACTCCCTTATAAGTCTTTCCAACCCCCACTCTAAACAAACATCCTGTCCTTGTAAATATAAGGTGGGAGCTGCTAGCACTCAATGTTTTCAGCTGAGGTCCCGATTCCGCAGCTTTTGCAAAAGGCTGGAAGATTTGCACCCAAGTAACCTCTAGAGTTTACAATAGCTTTCTGCAATCATTTTAAAATATTAAATATATACATTTCAATAGTAACACTATATATTTTCCAAACAAAAGTGATCCCAATATCGGTTTCATTTCAATACAGTGATGTACATATCATTTTATATTAGCGAATATGCAAGGGAGGAAAAACAGCAAGAGAAATCTGAGAGACAGTGAGAGGCAAAGAATTGCGAAACTGTTCGGATTGATCAAATCCGAAGTCTCACAGGAAAATTTGGTTGCACAACCAGACAGAGAAGAGAAAGAAAAGGAAAGGAAAGATCCTTGCGTTTTAAACACTTTCTCCATAACAAATGGGACAGGGTCCTGTTCTACCCTGTCACATACACTCCCCTCCTTAAGAGGGAACCTGTTTTATTAAACAGGTTTCCAACACTTTTTATTAATTCTCTGCTAACAACTGGTGCTTTCAGACATTAAGCACATGTACGTCATCTCTTTCTTTTTTTTTTTTTTTTAACAGTACAACAAACCGTACAGTTCAACCAATACATTTGGTGTGTGTGTTTTTGGTTTTTGTTTTCTCAACCTTCAGACCCCTCAATACCTGGTCCATATATTGACAGAAAATCAGCATTGCTATTCTCTTTACCAGATTTGTGTATCACAGTGAATTTAAATGGCTGAAGTGCAAGGTACCACCTTGTGATTCTGGAATTTTTATCTTTCATCTGGTTAAGCCAACAGAGAGGATTATGGTCTGTTACAAGAAAAAAATTGGTTCCTAGTAAATAAAATTTAAGGGACTCCATGCCACTTTGCTGCTAAACACTCCTTTTAGATAGTGGAGTACCTTTTCTCTCTGTCATACAATTTCCTACTTATGTACAGGATAGGATGTTCTGTCCCATCTATATTTTGGCTTAGGACTGCACCCATCCTAGGCCTACCTCTGATGCGTCTGCCTGTAGAAAAATGGTTTCTCAAAGTCTGAACTTCTTAAAACGGGGGCTGAACATAATGCAGCCTTTATGGCTTGAAAAGCTACATCACACTCTAGGGTCCATTTCACATTATTTAGATACTGTTTTTTCGTGAGTTCAGTGAGGAGAGTAGTTTACTCTGCAAAGTTGGGAACAAATCTCCGATAATAATCAGCCAGCCCTAAAAATGACCTGACATGTTTCTTTGTTTTAGGTACAGGGCTGTTAGCTACAGCTTCTATTTTAGAAACCTCTGGTTTGACTTCTCAATTTCCCAACACATAGTCCAAATATCCGGTTTCCTGAATGCCCAGTGCACATTTGGTAGCATTAATAATCAGACTTGCATTTTTGAAAGCTTGGATAACTGCTCGTAGGTGTTCCAGGTGGCTTTTCCAGTCTGGACTGTACACCACAACATCATCCAGGTACGCAGCACAATAACCAGTGTGAGGGGATAAAATTACATCTGTGTGCCGCTGGAATGTAGCTGTCGCACCATGTAATCCAAAGGGCATGGTGGTGAACTGATAGAATCCTATAGGGGTAGCAAATGCAGTTTTATATATGGATTCTTTAGCTAAAGGTATTTGCTAGTAACCCTTGGTGAGATCAAGGGTACTGATATACTTTGCACTCCCCAGTCTGTCCACCAGATCATCTATTCTGGCCATAGGATAACTGTCAAATTCTGACACTTAATTGTTTTCTAAAATCAAAGCAGATTCTAACACCCCCTTCTTTTTTGTTTACAGTTACCATGGGAGCTGACCAAGCACTCCTTGACTCCTCTCTGATACCCAATTCTTTCATTTTTTGTATTTCCTTAACCACATCAGCTTTTAACTGCTCTGGTAACCTATATGTCTTTTGCCTAATAGGACGAGCATTCCTTGTCACTATCATGTGCCCTTTTGCTCAGCCTGGTACCGTGGTAAAATTACTGTTAAATGTCTATCACATTACAGATGTCTGCAGTTTGTTCTGAGGTTAAGGAAACATTCACCTTTACAGCATCAGCATTTACAGTTTGTTCCAGTCTATCATAAGCTACATCAGTATCTTCCTTATCGGTTTCTGGTAAAACTAGCAAAGCAGCTTTTGGCATTTTTTCAACCCATTTCTTGAGGAGGTTAGCATGGTATATCTTAGTTAGATTTTTGCTGTCAGGGGTCTCACTCTCGTAGTTAACAGTGCCAGTACATCTAAGAACTTTATAAGGCCCTTGCCACTTCATTAACAGCTTATTTTCTGTTGTGGGTAACAGTAACAAAACCTTTTCACCTGGCTCGAAAACTTTTTCTTTTACCCCATGGTCATAATATTCCTTCTGCTGGTTTCGGGCCTCTTCCTGATAACTATGGGCAATTTTAATATATTTTGCCAGCTTCTTTCTTAGGGCACACATATAAGGTGTTATAGATTGTTTCTGAGTGGGCTCATCTTCCCACGTTTCTTTTATCCCATCCAGTGGTGCTCTTAGCTGCCTACCACACATCATTTCAAATGGTGAAAACCCTGTTGATGCCTGTGGCACTTCTCTGTAAGCAAAAAGTAGGTGAGGCAAGTATTGGTCTCAATCTTAACCCTTTCCCTTTTGCAAACCTTTTTAACATGCGTTTTAGGATTTGGTTAAAACACTCAACAAGACTGTCTGTCTGAGGGTGATGGGGGTGGTTCTTATGGCAGTGATACCTAGCCTGTACAGCTTCTTAAGTAATGCATCACCAAAATTACTACCCTGATCAGTAATAATTTTTTTAGGTATGGCCACTCTGCTGAAAATTTTTACAAGCTCTGCTGCAACTTTTGAGGCTGTAACAGTATGCAATGGAACTGCTTCTGGGTATTGAGCAGCACAGCGGCATACTACCAGGATAAATCTGTTACCCTTTTCACTTTTGTATAAAGGTCCAATCACATCCATTGCAGTTCTCTCAAAAGGCACATTTATCAAGGGTAGGGACACCTTGTCTTTTCTAGTGACTGGGGCTACTTTTTGACACTCAGCACAGGAATTACAATAGGCAGCAACATCTTCATGAATTCCAGGCTGGAAAATCTATACAGCGATCTGGCAAGGGTGCGATCTCTCCCCTGAGTGACCATCTATAGGACTATCATGTGCTACAGTGCCTTCAGAAAGTATTCACCTCCCTTGGATTTTGTTGTGTTACTACCAGAATTTTTAATGCATTGAAATGAATTTTTCCCCTCTTGATTCACACAGCATACTCAACAATTTAAAGGGGCAAAATTATTTTTATTGTGTAACAAAAATTTATGAAACATTAAAAACTGAAATATCTTGTTTACTTAAGTATTCACTCCCCCTGAGTCAGTACTTTGTAGAAGTGCCTTTGGCAGCAATTAAAGCTTTGAGTCTTCTTGGGTATGTCTGTATCAGCTTTGCACATCTGATTTTGGGGATTTTCGCCTATTCTTCCTTGCAGATTTGCTCAAGCTCTCTCAAGTTGGATGGGGAGCGTCGGTGAACCGCAATCTTTAAGTCTTTCCACAGATTCTCAATGGGATTCAAGTCTGGGCTTTGGCTGGGCCACTCAAGGACATTCACCTTCTTGTTCTGAAGCCACTCCAGTGTTGCTTTGGCTGTATGCTTCCGGGTCATTGTCCTGTTAGAACGTAAATCTTCGCCCCAGTCCAAGATCTATTGCAGACTGATGCAGGTTCTCCTCAAGGATGTGCCTGTATTTGGCTCCATTAATTGTTCCCTCTATCCTGACAAGTTCCCCAGTCTCTGCCGCTGAAAAGCATCCCCATAACATGATGCTGCCACCACCATGCTTCATGGTAGGGATGGTGTTACACGGGTGATGAGCTGTATTCGGTTTGCGCCAGGCATAGCGCTTTGCATTCAGGCCAAAGAGTTCAATTTTTGTTTAATCAGACCAGAGAATCTTTTGCCACATGGTTTGAGTCTGCCATGTGCCTTCTTGCAAACTGCAGACCTGCTGTTATGTGGCCTTTTCTCAGGAGTGGCTTCCGTCTAGCCACTCTCCCATAGAGGCTACATCTGTGAAGTGCTGCAGAGATTGTTGTCCTCTGGACAGGTTCTCCCATCTCAGCCATGGAACTCTGTAGTTCTGTCAGGGTGGTCATTGGGTTCTTGGTCACTTCTCTGACCAAGGTCCTTCTTGCCCGGGTTGCTCAGTTTGGGAGGACGGCCTGCTCTAGGAAGAGTCTGGGTGGTTCCGTAATCTTTCCATTTCCTAATGATGGACTTGGCTGTGCTCCTGGAAACTTTCAACACCCTAGAAATGTTTTTATACTCCTCACAATTCTATCACGGAGTTCTACAGGCAGCTCCTTGGTCATCATGGTAGAGCTTCTACTCTGACATACACTGTCAACAGTGGGACCTTATATAGACAGGTGTATTTCCTCTGAAATCATGCCAACCATTTGAACTGACCACAGGTGGACTCCATTCAAGTTTTAGAGTGATCTCACAAGGAAATTTGAAGCACCTGAGCTCAATTTGGAGTGTCATAGCAAAGGGGGTGAATACTTATCAAATCAAGACATTTCAGTTTTTTATTTTAAATTACATGTACAAAAAATTCCAGAAGTTTCATTCCACTTTGACATTATAATTTGTGTAGATACGTGACAAAAAAATTCCATATAAATGTATTTTAATTTGAGTTTGCAACATCACAAAATGTGACAAAATCCAAGGGAGGTGAATACTTTCTGAAAGCACTGTATCTGTAACAACTCTATTCTATACTTCTGTGGTACAACCAGTTGTTCTGTCTGTTCCTGTGTCTGAGGTTTAACCCAAACTCTGTACAGTAACCCATTACATTTTTTAAACTTCGGTCCACCCTGTTTTGGTTTCACCCCCAGCTGCTTAAAATAACCCTGGAGAGAAACATTGTTGGCTTGTTCTGAAAGAAAATCACAATCAGTTATCAATTTAGTTTCAGCATTTTCATATTTTAACCCTTCATGTCCGTCAGTCATTTGTTACCACAGTTTCTTCAGGCTTTGCCTTTCTTTCCTGAATTTCCCGGATCTTGGAGCTGTGCTCAAACAAGTCCAAAACAAAATCTTTGAAACAAAAAGTGTCCCCACTATCTGAAATTTTCTTTGCCTGAGCTCTTGTCACCCTAGCTGCTGAAACATCAGGATTTACTCCCTCTTTGATCAACTCAGTAAATCCTGGAAGTCATTTCCAATAATCACAGGTAACTTCGGTACTACCCCCACTTTCATTTGATGTGACAAACCTTTAACGGTCAGAGTCACTTGGGTGGTGGGATAGTGTCGAGTGTCCCTGTGGATGCAGATGACACCAGTACCCGGTCCCTTTGCACAGTTTTTCCCAGCACTTTAACATGCACTAGGGTCTGTCTGCTTCCCAAATCAATGAGTCCCTTAACAGTCTTATTCCCCACCTCACATCTGTTAAGTACTTGCCCCAATTTGCCAAGGACAAATCTGCTCCAATGCCACTCTCCATACTACGACAGTTTCTTGCAAAATGACCTTATTACAGTTATAGCAGATAACATCTTCGGCAGAGATTTGTTACCCCCACCAGAGTTCTTATTATGTTTGGAGTTTAAATTGGAAAAGGAATGCCTTACCAGCGCTTGGCTGTTGCTTCGCTGCTGTGGCATCTCTCTGGCCATTTGATAGTCCTTGGTCAAAGAAACAGCCTTTTCCCCACTCTCTGGTCAATGTTCCTTTACCCACAGCTGCACATCCATAGGCAAGTTGTTGATGAATTGCTCTATGACAGATGTGTTGATGATATGTGTGGGACTGTTTTGCTTTCGGGTTGGATCCATTTTATCAGGAGTTCTCTAAGTCGGGCGAAGGCTTCTCGAGGATTGTCGACCGAGTTGTACCTCAGAGATTGAAATCTCTGCCTGTATGTCTCTCCGGAGATGTCATACTTTTTCAGGATTTCACTTTTCACCAGGTCACAGTTTTCTGACTGTGCAGTGTCCATACTGCTGTAGGCAAGTTGGGCTTGCCCTGTCAGGTAGGGTACCAGTCTGATTGTCCATTGCTGCTTTGGCCACTGGCAGGCTATGGCAACTCTTCCAAACATTGTCAGGTATGGCTCAATATCATCTGAGGGACACAACTTAGTAAGTTTAATGGCTTTTAAGTTGCTTACATTTTGTTGCTCATCTGGATGTGTGCCGGATCCTCTGCCATTGATTGCTTGCAAGGCGTCCAGCCATCGCTGCTCCTGCTGCTGCATCTCTTCTCTCATCTGCTGCTTCTGTTGCCGCATCTCTTCTCTGCACTTCTAAACATTGAAACTCTTTTTCTGTCTGCTTCTCAGTCTCTTTTTGTTGTATATCCCACCATTTGAAAAAGTCCATTAGGCTTTCAGGTTCTGTCACTCTCTGTTCTTTTTCCATAACTTGTGCTGGCTGTACAATCTCAGTGTGGACTTCTGTCTTTGCTAGTTTGGCTGCCATTCTCCTGTCAACCACTCCTGGACTTGCTGCTGCAGAATCCATACCTTCCTCTGTGCTTCCTTGATACTAGGTCCAGTACCCACGCACAAATCTCCTGTCTTAGGGTATGCACAGCTAAAATCCTACTTTTGATGCCATCTGTTGTCAAGGCACAGGTCAGGAAGCATAGGGAAGACCAGGAGCAGTTGTAGAATTCCCCAAAACTATTCATTTACAGTAGCAGTAGCATAAAAAATGTACTTGTTCAGTATAACTATGTACAAAGGAGACATAAAATAGTTTTTTTCTTTGTCTCTGTGTCCCTTTTTATGCTGGCTCGCGTGTGCGCATCCAACATCTTGCAGTAGTAGCAGATTTGGAGGTGTGGTCGCTGTGGGCGAATGCAGGGCACGACGCATCAGTAGGTGCATCCCTCATTCCCCAATAAGCCAGCAGCAGGCGCTGACATCATGCATAACTAATGTGGCCACCAGATCTAAGAAAAGGTCCGCTGCAATGAGAGCGAAGCTCATGCAGTGGAACCACAACACGCCCACGACGCAGTTGCCAACGGGGTCCAATCTCGTCGGCTTCAGTTCCCTTTCCTAAAGTTCATCTGCTGACGGGAGCCCACCCCCATCGGCATAATGTCCCTCCACCATTTGTTGTGTGTGCTGAGGGGGTGCCCAATCCCCTCGGCCTCCTCCCCTTGAAAAAAATCTCCGATGGCACGCTGAGGAGCCCACCCCAGCGGCAGCACCAACCCATGTTAAAAGTCCTTGCGATGTTTGTTTTGTTTTTTTTTAACCAGAAAACGGTCCTCGTGATCTCCTGCCCCTCCTCCAACCCGTGCTCACCTTCATGCGACTCCTGCCTCCCACACCCCACTCACGCAATGATCTTCGGTGGACCGGGAACACGTCTGCACTCTTCAAAGCCGACCGCGAACTGAAGAAATGGTGGTAAGCTGTATAATGGCATAAATAGGTTTTTTTCAACTTTGGTGCATATCTCAGGCATTTTGGGAATTTTGACACCAAATTTTCAACTTGAGGTTATTGGGACACCTCCTCATGAATTCAGGCACTGTCATGGCATTATTCGGTCCAGAAAGGTGATTTCACAGTCACTATGCAGAATCACCTTTCGGGACTGATTAACGAAACAACAGTGCCACTGTTCACTTAAGGGGCTCTCAAAAAGCCTATGTTGCAAATTTGGTGGAAAAAATCCAAAAAATGGCTGTTTCACAAGCGTGAGTTACACAGTTACCACGCACGCTCATAACTTTGTGAATTTGTAATATTTTCACCCAGATTTTCAAAATTGGTATTTTTCCACACCTCCCTATGAACAGTACATCTGTCATTTTACATATCATGGCCGAAATGTGGTTTTGCACGTCCAGCGCAGAATAGTGCAGTCGCTGTGCAAAATCAGTTTTCAGGACAGTTTAAGGAAATGGCTGTGACGCTGTTCATGAGCAGAGGTCCTACAATGCCTATGTTGAAAATTTGGTGATGAAATTCCATAAAATTACTGTGTTAGAAGTCTGTATTGTGCAGTTTCCACACACCCTTGTAACTTCACAAATTTGCAATATTTTCATGCCAGATTTTCA
Source organism: Neoceratodus forsteri (assembly GCA_016271365.2). Taxonomy (NCBI): domain Eukaryota; kingdom Metazoa; phylum Chordata; order Ceratodontiformes; family Ceratodontidae; genus Neoceratodus; species Neoceratodus forsteri. Next base: position 650,453,977 of record CM057458.1, read on the forward strand.
ACACTGGCATTTAATCACACCTCCTTATGAACAGTACAGCTGTCATTTTTCACATCCTGCCGTAAATGTGTTTTCGCACCTGTGGCGCACAATGGCGTGGTCACTGTGGGAAATCAACGTTTGGGACAAATTAACAAAATCACAGTGCCGGTGTTCATGAGGTGAGGTCCTAAATGCCTATGTTAAAAATGTGGTTAAAAATATCCCAAAAATAATTGGGTTACGGACGTGTGTTGCACAGTTTCTATGCATGCTCATGACTTCACCAATGTTTCATATTTTCACTCCAGATTTTCAACGTTGCCATTTTTTTACATCTCCTTGGTTTTCATTTTCCATATACTGCCCAAAATGTGTTTTCATCCCTGTGTCGCCAAATGGCATAGCCACTGTGCAAAACCACCTTTCAGCTAACAAACTGATAGTGCTGCTCTTCATGAGGTGGGCTCACAAAAAGCCCATGTTGAAAATTTGAGGTGAAAATACCAACACACACGCCTACAGTGTTAGGGTTTCCAACTGTAGCACCCCACCCTGTAGAGACTGACAGGCGTCAGGAGTGTGACTTGGAATCATCGGCTGTAATGCTCACGCCATTCTACCCCCACCCTGCAGCCAGTGATAGGCATTGTGGTGTGCCTTGGAGTGTTCGGCCACAAAGTTCACCCCATTCTCCTATACTGCACCCACCTCCACGTATTTCCTTATGGAATGGAGTAAGTATAACGCCCAAAGACGCCAAAGCACACCACAACACTTGTCATTGTCTACAGGGTAGGGTGAGGTAAAATGGCATAAGCATTATAGCTGACGACCCAAAGGCACACCCCAATGCCTGTTGGTCTCTGCAGGGTAGAGATTGGGTTGGCGTCACTTCAATACTTCACTGCCATTCCTATTATGCATCTCTAACTCCTGCACTACCAATGCCAGTGCCAGCAAGACAACATTCAGCATTGACAAATGCTTTTTCTTCTCCTTCTCAGCAATTGCAGTTTAGCTCCCTTATAAGTCTTTCCAACCCCCACTCTAAAGAAACATCCTGTTCTTGTAAATATCAGGCAGGAGCTGCTAGCACACAGTGTTCTTTAGCTGAGGCCTCAGTTCCACAGCTCATGCAAAAGACTGGAAGATTTGCACCCAAGTAACCTTTAGAGTTTACAACAGCTTTCTGCAATCATCTCAAAATATTAACTATGTACATTTCAACAGTAACACTATATTTTCAAAGCAAAAGTGATCCCAATATCAGTTTCATTTCCATACAGTGATGTGCATATAATTTTATATTAGTGAATATGCAAGGGAGGAAAAACAGACAGCAAGAGAAACTGAGACACAAAGAATTGCGAGACTGTTCGGGTTGATCAAGTCTGAAGTCTCTCAGGAAAATTTAGTTGTGCAACCAGACAGAGAAGAGAAAAAAAGGGGGAAATCCTTGCATTTTAAACAAATTCTCTATAACAGATGGGACAGGATCCTATTCTACCATGTCGCATCCTGTTCCCAGTCAGTGATTTTCAAATTAATAAAATGAATAGTAAAAGGGCAATGGCCCCAGAGCAATATTCCCAGCATTTTTGAGCAGAGAAGCAGCCCTTACCTTTCCTGCATCTTCCTCTTTTTCTAAGTTCAGTGAAACATTTTTGATATCCTTTAGAACAGCACAGAGTCAAACAGTAAACAGTAAACACTAAACATCATCTTTTCAGTAAGATTCAACAATTCAGGGTACTTCAGGAATGTACACTTGGTCCTTGGACATGTGTTTTGTGAACAGTAGTAGCTTGCAATACAGTATTCTGAGCAGAAGGTGATATCTGCCTATTTCACTTTAAGGCTAAGAAACATCTAGAGGCAATAGCTGATCAGAACAAACCTGCATCCTGTTCTTGTACGTAATTTCAGATCTGTGTTTTATAATTTTAGGTTTTTTGAACTTTTCCATAATTCCAGATGTACTCCCTAAAAACAGTGGCCACTTTTGTCTGTCAGTTAATGCCAGCTGTTGTCTCTAAAAACAGTGGCCACTCAACCCTTTAGTAATACTGGCCATTGTTTCTAAAAACTGTGTCCTCTCAGCCCTTTAGTAATACAGGCCATTGTCTCTAAAAACAGTTGCCCCTCCTGCACTTCAGTAATGCTAGATAATTTAGCTAAAAAAAAGGCCACTCCTGCCCCTCAGTAATGATGACAATCTTTAAAAACAGTGCAGGTCAGAGACCAGCAGGGTGGGTTAAGAGCATCCAAGGGATGCTCTCCTCGAGGGGCAGTGCAAGCCAGCATTGCCCTTGAGCAGCTCCTAGTGGCCAACCTGTAGGCTACACACCTTGCAGCAGCGGTGACCATACGCCGGGGGGTGCATTCAGCCAGAATGCCATGGCGTGTGGCTCCATTGGAGTAGAGGAGTGGGTGGGGAGAAAAATGGAGAATGGCTGGCCAACCGACCGGATGATAGTCACTGGGTCCCCCTCCACCACAAAGCACCAGCGGAATGCCCTCTCAAGCCTGCACCTGTAACCCTGTGCCCAGATCCAGGAATGGAGTCCCATTGTCACCTCCCTGTCCTCCAGGCAAAGGGATACGTCTGGGCTGTCTGGGGACATGGAATCGGGATAGCAGCAGATGGAAGGAGGGGGACTGACCTGGCCAGTAGATGGGGCCTTTGGCATCTTGAAGGCGTGGTCGGTCGGGTGGCCAGTAATGTTGGCTATTGTGTCTAAAAACCTGGACACTCCTGGCTTACAATAGTTCTGGCTGTTGTCACTAAAAACCATGGCCACTGTATCATTCCAGCAGTGCTGACTGTTGCTTGTAAAACAGTGGCCGCTTTAAACTTTTAACATTGCTGGTCATTGGCTCTAGAAACGTTGGCCACTCATCCCTTCAGTAATGTGGCTAGTTTCTCTAAAACCGGTGACCACTATAGCCCTATAGCTATTGATACTCCAGCCCTTCAGTGCTGCTGGCTAGCAGAGGTCCCTCCAGCCTTTCAGTAATGCAGGCTGTTGTCAGTAAAACAGTGGCCCCTCCAGATCTTCGGTAGCAATAGCTATTGTCACTAATACAGTTGCCATTCTAGCCCGTAAGCAATGCTGGCAATTAAAACAGTGGGTAGTACCCCTCAGACCTTCAGTAATGCTGGCTAATTTCTCTAAAAATAGTGCCCACTCCAACCCTTTACTAATGCCATCTTCTCTAAAACACTTGCCGTGCAGCCTTTCATTAATGCTGGCTGTTATAACAAAAAAAGTAGCCACTACAGATCTTCGGTAGTGCTGGATATTGTTACTTAAACAGCTGCCTCTCTAGTGCTTTAGCAGTGCTTGTTTAGCCACTGTAATGTCGTCATCTCTAAAACCGTAGCCACTCAGCTCTTCAGTAACACTAACCATCATCTTAGACCTTCAGTATTGCTCGTTATTGTCTCTAAAACAGCGGCCACTGCAGGCATTTAGTAATGTTAGCAAAACACTGGTCACTCAACCAATCGGTATTGCTGGCTGTTGTATGTAAAAGGAAAAAAAAGATTTCACTCCAGCATTCAGTAATGCTGGATATTGTGCCTATGAACAGTGTCCAGCACAACCCATCAGTAGTGCTGCTGTTCCTAAAACAGTGGCCACTACAGCCATTCAGTGATGCTGATTATTGTCTCCAAAACAGTGGCTACTACAATCATCAGTAATGCTGACTGTTGTCTCTAAAATGGTGTCTGCTCATCCCTTCTCTAATGCTAGGTGTCATCTCTAAAACAGTGGCCATTCAACCCTAATGTATTGCTGACTCTTGTCTCAAGCAATGACACTACAGTCCATCAGTAATGCTGATTATCATCTCTAAAACAGTGGTCACAGATTTCTTCAGTAATGCTAATTGTTGTCTCTAAAACAGTGAGCAGTGCCCTTCAGCCCTTAAGTATTGCTGGCTGTAGTCTCTAAAACCTTGGCCCCAAAGCCCTGCAGTAATAGTGATTGTTGTCTCTGAAAACAGTAGTCACTCTGCCTTAATGCTGTCATCTCTAAAAACAGTGGCCACTCAGCTTCTCAGAAACGGTGACTGTCATCTCCAAAAGCACTGGTCACTCAGCCCTTCAGTAATACTGTCATCTCTAAAAAGTGGCCATTTAGCTGTTCAAGTAATACTGTTGTCTCTAAAACAGTGGCTTCTCAGCCCATCAGTAATGCTGACTAGCGTGTCTAAAACAGTGGCCCTTTAACCTGTCAGTAATGTGGACAAGAATGTTTAAAGCAGTGGCCACAACAGCCCTTTAGTAGTGCTGGCTATCTGCTCTGAAGCAGTAGCCACCCAGACCTTAAGTCACGCTGGCTGTGGTCTTTAAAACAGTAGCAACTGCTGCCCTTCAGTAATACTAGTTATCGTCTCTAAAACAGTGGCCACTTAGTCCTTCAGTAATGCCGGCTATTGTCTCTAAAACTGTGGGCCTGCAGCACTTAAGTAATCTGGCTAGTTTCTCAGAAGACAGTGGGTAATCAGTCCTTCAATAATACTGGCTAGTTTTTCTAAACACTGGCCACTTAGCCTGTCAGTAAAGCTAACAGTCATCTCTAAAACAGAGACTACTCATCCCTTCAGTAATACTGACTGTGGTCTCTTAAACTGTGACCACTCAGCTCTTCAGTAATGCTGTCGTCTCTTAAAACAGTGGCCGTTAAACTCTTCAGTATTGCTATTATCTCTTAAAACAGTGGCCGCTAAGCTCTTCAGTAAAGCTGTTATCTCCTAAAACAGTGAGCAGTGCCCCTTAACCCTTCAGTATTGCTGGCTGTTGTCTCTAAAACAGTGACCGCTCCAGCCCTTTAGTATGGTTGGCTATTATTTCTAAAACACTGGTCACTCAACCTGTCAGTAATGCTTGCTGTCGTCCCTAAAAAGAGTTTCCCCTCCAGCCTTCAGTAATGCTGGTTCTAAAGGCATGGATACAGTTCATGATCCACACAATGTCAGTTTTCCTGGAAACAGCCATATCATTGGACTGTCTTCAAGTTAAGCTTCTCCCACCACCTGGGTGGTATGTCCTCCAGCTCCGCCACATGGCGTGAGATCTTTTGTTCTGCTGGAAGGCACAGGTATCCTCCTTGGCAGCTGCATGTGTAGAAGGATTTTAGTTTTTCAAACGTTTTTACTTTGGCGGATCTTTGAATTTATGCAGTCCGCATTAGATATTAAAGTTGCTCTTGAGTCTTTCCACTTCGCTCCAAGGTTTCAAGTTCTGCACCTGGTGCAAGAAGATGTCAGCCAAGGATCCACGGGACACATGCATCTACTGTCTTGAGCGATCAACATGACACTGAGATTACAGCAAGCGCAGGGTTTTGCTGCGAACATCCATCACAATAGTGAAGAACTAGGGACCGCAGTTCGGCCATGGTGGCTGGTGAGTCAGCTGCACAGCTTGCAGTCATGGAAGACATATTGGCAGTGACTGCAGTGAGTTTCTCATCTGTGTCAGCGGTATTCTTGATTGGGGCCAGGGTTGGAGGGTCCTTGTCTGATGATTTCAGGGAAATGTGCATGGCCCTCCAGACCTACGGGGAGAGCTCAGCTCTCTGCAACAGGAAGCCTAAGAAGCACTGTTACTGCAGGTCATGGGATTGGAAACAATCACACTCTTCCTGTTGCTTCAACTCCCCCGACTGCTCAACCTTGGTCGAGCTTCCTCCAGTCAACACTTTTGTTGAGGGTCCACAGTAACTCCGTCCGGCCTGTCAGCCTTAATTACTGTCAAAGAGATGGTCAAGATCTTTTTCAAACCGGTTTACTGGCTGTCAGAGGAGATCGAGAAGGAGTCGATCTCTTGGACACCGGTGCTCTCTATCATCATCCAGGAGGATGAGGCCTGGTCAGAACCTCTGACCAACTTGCCTTGGAAGCTGTCTCTAGTGGTAGTCATGCCTGCCTGGCCTATTTTGGTCTGATTGCCTAAGCAGGTGGTGTGTACTGACTCTCTGGTGGACACCCATAGACACTGAACCCTGGGACCAATTATTGTGGGCAAGACTGAGGTGCTGTTCTCCTCTTGCTTGACTGGGAGGTGGCGCAACACTTCGTGACCTCGTCATCCTCACTTGAGGAGAGGCATCTGCATTGTATGCATTGACGCTACAAGGAGCTCTTCTAGCAGCAGTGGGCCATTGTAGGTAGGGGTGGGGGCTCTGCTCCCAGGACTGGCAGTTTCTTGGCCTCCTCCTCCAGCCATTCCCATATTGGTCCACCTGTCCCAGCAGACATCTACTTTATCCCCTCTTTGGGTAGAGTCCTCTCTACCACAGGCACTGTTCGGTGCTCTAACCAATGACTCCTGTCAAGCCACCAGCTTGCCAGGTTGGTTGTTAGTAGAGATTCAGGCTGGGGATACCAGGGTGGTCTGTGGTGGTAAGCAGTTGAGGGCCATCTTTGAAGAATCTTCAGACTCAGAAACTGAGTTATTAATGGCCCTTGACCAAGACATAACCGTTTGACCAGGATTCAGTCAAAGAGCTCACTATGCTCAGGGGCCAACATTTTCACGACTTTGCTTCAATTAATGTCTGAGTCCGTGAAAGTGCAATTGCAACCAGTCCGGAAATGGGTTAAATTCCCTTTCACTAATATCCTGAATAGGGGTGATTCCCCGGGAATTGCCTTTCCCTTGGCTGAAGCCATCTTGGAACTGACCCAGGAGCTCTAGCAGCACCCAGCATCCTGCTCAGTACCCTCTACCCACATGGTCCACAACTATGCGGTCTATATGGGCACCCTTTCAAGGTTTCTGATCAGCCCTCTGTGAAGAGCCTGATGGTGGATTCAGTCTTCAGTATGTGGAAAGGCCAAGGGGATGTGGACAAACTTCCAGACAAGGAGTCCAAAAAGATCCCTTCGCAAGTGATTCTCTTCATCACGGCAGAGCTGAACTCCCTGCTGGCTAAGGCCTGCTCCACCACCCCTCCGTGGACCAGGCACTGGATCTTGTCCCCTTTGCCAGGATATTTCAGGTTGAGTGCTTGCACCCCACCCGGGACTTCCTGCAGCTGCTGTGGTACATGGCTTCCTGCACTAGTGTGATCTGGTAGGCCCACTAGTGGATGCACCACCTGCAATGGGAGTTGGGCCGTCTGTGGTCCCAGCGCCTAGGGCACTTGGACCAGCTGGTCACAGTGACCCAGCTGATGTTAGATGCCATCCAGTGGTGGCTGATCCCAGAACATGTGGAGGAGGAGTCCCATTTTTCTTCCCAGAGATGACTGTCACTGTCACAATGGCTGCACCTCTGGTGGGATGGGAAGCACAGCTGAGGGACCAGGTGGGGTGGGGAGCACACCTGAGGGACCACAGAGCCCATGGGTTCTGGTCACCAAGGGAGTTCCGTCACCACATCAACCTTCTGGATCTCTGTGCAGTGCAGCTAGCTCTGACAGAATTCACTCCTCTTGTCAGGGGTCATGTCGTGGAAATCCAGTTAGACAGCACCACAACCATGTTCTGCATAAAGAGACAGGACAGCATGCACTCCCTTTCCTTCTTTCAGGAGGCCCTCTGCACCTGTACACTCGTGTGCAGCCTGGGTGCAGATCTCCTCGCGATTCATGTCGCCGGAGTTAACACTCAGCTGGCAAGACACTTAGCAGGATGGGCGAGATGTTGCCTGAGTGGTCCCTGCATCAGGAAAAGGTGAGCCTCCTGTTCTCCCTGTGGAGCACACCTCTGAAGGAACTGTTTGCCTCCTGGGAGAACATCAAACTGAGGCTGTTTTATGCCCAACCCCCACGGTCTGGTATACTGGTGGGAGGATGCCTTTGTGAGGCACTGGACCCCAGGCCTCATGTACATCTTTCCTCCATTCCACTTGATTTACAAGATGGCGGTTAAGGCCCAGAAGGACAAGGCGCCAATGATCCTGATAGCTCTGGACTCTCCTCAGCCTGTGCAGCAGAACTCCATGACAGTTGCCTTTTTGCCCAGTCTGATGACCTGGCAATGGGGGAAGGTTCTGCACTTGGACTTTCAGTCTCTGCACCTCACAGCCTGGTTCCTGAGTAGCTAGAGTTTCAGGCTTTGGCGCTTTCAGAGAATGTGCTCCTTGTTGTCAAAGTCTCACAAAAGAAGTTGACTCGCCAGTGCTGCACCTTTAAATGGAAAAGGTATTCCATTTACTGTAGTGTCAAGGCAAGGAGCTTGATCCCTTTGCTTGCCCTGTGGCTAGCATCCTCAAGTACCTCTGGTCCCTTTCCCAGCTGCGACTGTGGGAGACTACCCTCAAGGTGCACCTGACAGCTATCTATGTATACCAGGCATGGGCTGGTATGTTGTCGGTGGCCCTCGAGAAGGTGGTTGGTGCTTTTTTAAAGACCTCGACCACCTGCCCCCTCCAGTGCATGAACCACCTCCACCATGCGAACTACTGCTGGTATTGACTGTGCTCATGGGCAAGCCTTTCAAGCCAATGCGCAGGTGTGAGATGTCACACCTGTCATGGAAGATGGCCTTTTTGGTGACTGTCACATTAGTCAGAAGGATTAGTGAACTCCAGGTACTTGTTAGTGGAATTTCCATATCTGGTCTTCCACAGGAACAGGGTCGTCCTTTGCCCCCACCTGAAGTTCCTCCCAAAGGTTGTATTGGAGTTCCACCTTAACCAGGTGATGAACCTTCCAGTATATTTTATGAACTCCTCTTCGGAGGCCAACAGCAGGCTCTGTACTCTGAATCTGCAGTGGGCACTTTCCTTCTATGTAGAGCGCACGGCTGGAGCTCGGGGTGAGGGTCATCAGCAATTTGTCACATACACTGAAACCACTCCTGGCAGCCCAGCAGCTAAGCAGATGATTGGCAGGTGGATAACATCCTATGTCTGCTATAAGTTGGGTGGTGGGGTGCCTCCCATGGGGCTTATTCTTCCAGACATGCCGCTTCTTCAGCGGCTGCTTCCAGGGGCATCCCTGTCCAGAAGATCTGCAGGACTGCCACCTGGAAGTCAGCACATACTGTACCTTTGTCTCCCACTACAACATCAACCTGGAATTTGTTGGGATGCTGCTTTTGGGACCTCTGTTCTCTAATTAGGGTGAGGGTCTTGCCCCCCTCCTCTTGCAGAACTGCTGGAAGTCTGCCATCATGTGGCTAAATGAACTATATCAACACCCTGAAAAAATAGGTTGCTCACCTGTAACCGTAGTTGTAGGAGTGGTATATAGTTCACATCCACACCACTCATCCGACCTCCCCTGGCAGTATGGTACCCAGATCCCTGCTTCCAGTGTGCAAAGATCAGACATCGCAGGGCAGAGCCACAGGATATACCACCCAGATGGGAAGAGGAGCTTAGCTTGAAGACATTCCGGTGACTCTGCTGCCTCCAGGAAGACTGCTATTGTTGGACTGTGAACTGTATACCACTCTTAGAACTACGGTTGCAGACTAGTAACTTATATCTGTTTTCTCTATGAACAGTCTCCAGCACACACTGTCAGTAATGCTGTAATTTCTAAAACAGTGGTCACTACAGATCCTCAGTAATGCTCATTATCGTCTCTAAAACAATGGCTACTACAGCCCGTCAGTAATATGGGATGTAGTAGCCCATCAGTAATGCTGGTTGTCTTTAAAAAAAAAACATGCCTGTACATCCCTTAAGTATTGCTGGCTTTTGCCTCAAAACAGTGGGCACTACAGCTCATCACTAATGCAGAGTATCATCTCTAAAACTGTGACCACTCATTTTTTCAGTAATTAACTGTTGCCTTTAAAGCAGTGGCCACTCAGTCCATCAGTAATACCGACTGTCATCTCCAAAAACAGTGGTCACTTAGCCCTTCAGCTTTACTATCCTCTCTAAAATGAATGGTCACTCAGCCTTTCAGTAATACTGCCTGTTGTCTCTAAAACAGTGGCCACACAGCCTGTCAGTAATGCTGACTGTCATCTCTAAAACGTGTGATTACTGATGAGGGAATAAGGGACATTAAGATACCTGAAAAGATTGAAGAGGTATGGCAACTTAAATTTAATGCCAAAGAACTCCACAGTTGCCCACATTGGCAGGAAAAAACTGTACAACTGAGTATTGGATGGGGTGAGAGTGGGTCAGACCTCCTAAGGAAAAGGACCTTGGAGTCATCATCACTGTCAACCTCAAGTCTACTGCCCAGTTCAACAAAGTGATTGGGAAAGCTATCAAGATGCTGGAGTGCATTGTAAAGAGTGTTAGCAAGCAGAAGGGAAGAGGTGATATTGCCTCTCAGATCCCTGGTGAGTCCACACCTAGAGTACTGTGAGCAGTTATGGAGTCTGAATTTAAAAAGGACAGGGGCCACTTGGAGGCTGTCCAGTCGAGGAGGTCCACAAAAAATATTCAGTGGCAACTGCCTTAACATGTGGACTCTGGCTGCAGTGGGGGAAGGGGGGACATCGCAGAGGCCTACAGATTCCTGCATGGATTAACAGGGTGGACTGCAATGAGCTGTTTACTGGAAGTGAGAGCAGTGTGACGAGGACACATGTGGAATGTGGCGGAGGTGGACAGATAAAAGAATGCCATACGGGAAGTTGTTATTCACATAAAGGATGGTGAACAAGTAAAACTAATTACCCAGTGAGGTAGTCTGTGCTAAGTCTGTGACTGAGTTCAAGCATCGGTGGGATAGACACGGGAATAGTGTGGACCAAAATGTGGTTGGAGGGTAGGTAATCTGGGGAAAGGGGTTCTGACACACCACTAGGGTTATAGGCTAAATAATTCCAGTTGGGCATTAGGCTGGGCATGGTTTCAGGCACATAAATTGTCAGACTGACTCGGCCATGATGATGTTTTTTTGCCACCAGATTCTTTTTCTAAAACAGTGACCACTCAGCTTCTCAGTAATGCTGGCTAGTTTCTGTGAAACACTGATGTGACATCAGTGACTCCAGACCTTCAGTAATGTTGACTGTTGTCTCTAAAAACAGTGCCACTCAGCTCTTTAGTAATGCTGGCTAGTTTCTCTAAAAACAGTGGCAGCTCAGCCATTTTAACATTGCAGACTGTCGTCTCTGAAACCACGGTCACTAAACCCTTTAGTAGTGCTGGCTGTTTCTCGTAATACAGTGGTAAATCAGCCCTTTGGTAATGCCGACTATAATCTGTAACACAGTAGCCATTCAGCCCTTCAGTAATGGTGGTTGGTTTCTCTAAAAACAGCATTACTGAAGGGCTGTACTTGTCACTATCGTCTCTAAAACTCAGCCTTTTAGTAATGCTTGCTGGTTTCTCTTAAAAACTGTAGCCACTCAGGTAATTCTAACTATACTCTGTGAAAGAGTAGCCATTCACCCTTCAGTAGTGCTGGCTGATGCCAGCCCAATGGCATGGAGGGCTGAGGCATCTAACGCCTTACATCCTGCCACGCCGGCGACTCATGTTCAGGAACAAGCATGGTTTGCTGAGAGTCAGCAGTGTAGAAGAGGTTTGAGCATCCCTAGGATACCTCTCCTATCCCGGGGATGGGGTGGCAGCCATATCAGCCCTTGGCTGCTACCTGATGAAAGCCCAGTGGCAGTGCAGGCAGCAGGTGGCTCAAGAGGGGGGTGCTGCGGATCTGCAGGACATGCACACCTCCACGTGCACATTTCTGACATGAAACCACAGCAGGAGAATGAGAGAGAACGGAAAAGGGACGCTGCATCAGGCTGAAGCCCTGCCTTCCTCCCCAAATCCACACCACCCCTGGATGCCTGGAGCCAAACAAGACTTCAGTACGAGGAGGAGGAAGATGGCCCTCTCCTCTCCACTCCCCCCCCCCCACTCGGGGGCAAGCCGTGGGGGAACAAGCTCCAAGATCAGTCCAGGGGAGGTGGGTGCTGGCCGTGGAGACTATATGGAGGGGGAAAAAAGTGCTGGCTGGCTTCTCTACCAATACAGCCCTTCATTAATGCTGACTGCCATCTGTAAAACAGTGGCCGCTCATCCCTGTGATATTGCTAACTGTGATCATTAAAACAGTGGTCACACTGCCCTGAGATAATGCTATCATCTGTAAAACGGTGGGGGGATTGTTTAACACGGAAAGGCACACTGAGCCAAACCTTGTTTCCAGGTGTGACCTGGGAGCACAAGAAAGTTAAGTGACTTGCTCAGGGTTACACAGTATGCATGTGGGGGCTGTCAGATTCAAGCCCAGGTCTCCAGATTTGCAGCCCAGTGCCCTTAACCACTATGCTATACTGCCTCCTAATAGTAGTCACTCAGCCCTTTAGTAATGCTGGATGTTTTTTCTAAAAAGAGTGACCATTTCGCCCTTTAATAATGCTGGTTAGTTTCTTTAAAAACAGTGACTACTACAGTTGTTCAATAATGCTGGCTATCGTCTCTTAAACAGTGGCCTCTCAGCACATTAAGTAATGAAGTGATAAGGTATGACCAGGGGGTATGTTAATGGTCTATTAATTGCCCTCTGATGATGTGGCACATGCATGCCATGTGCCCCTAGAGGGTGACTGACAATTAACATAACTCCTGGGAGTGCCTTATTGCTAGTAAAATAAAAAAGTTTTTAAATAGTGTTAAACCTTATTAAGCATTAGGCTCTATATGTATATTAAACAAGTCTGATTGACTGTGAACATTCTCAGACTATTTTTGTAATGCTGGATATTGTTTCTAAAACAGTGGCCACTCCAGACCTTCAGTAATGTTGGGTACTGTTTCCAGAATAGTTGCCACTCCAGGCCTTCAATAATGCCTGTTTTCTGTAAAACAGTGGCCACTCCAGACCTTCAGTAATGCTGAATACTGTTTCAAGAATAGTTGCCACTCCAGGTGTCGGGCCTTAAGTCATGCCCACTATTTTCTCTAAAACAGTGACAACTCCAGTTGTTCAGTAATGGCACTGGCTATTGTTGCTAAAACAGTTGCCACTCAACCCTTTAGTAAAGAATGGATCTTACTTCGAGAAGGCTCTTGCAGTAGGTATTACCCATTAGGACTGCGCCCCTTGGCCTCAGGACCACATGGAAAACTTTAGCAGTGTCTGGCGGGGGATGCCCACCGACGTCACATGACCGATGTCAGCGTGACTTTATATAGTGGGCGGTCCCCAGCCCACCCTCCAGTTCTCTCCCGCTGTTGACCTGTGCACGTTGGACCTTGCAGAGAGCATTGCTACAGTTCAACCACCATTTCGGATGAGTATATTTCTAATTTTTTTTCAGATTATTTTCCCATCTTGATGTCAGTCTTCATGTATGTCTTCCCCAATGCCTTCCGAATCGCATAAAAATAAGTGCGAGTCCTGCGGCACGCAGCTCCTTTATAAAGACGACCATACTGTCTGCCTCTTCTGCCTGGTCCCGAAACACCAGACCACGGACTGTTAGGCCTGCCTGAGCTTCAACCAGGCCACATGGAAATGCCAGCAGAAGGCCCTCGAGGCCCATATTTTAAAACAGAAGATGGCTTTGATTGAGAAGGAGTTGCAGAAGTTACTGAGTACCTCTTCATCACCCTCATCAGATTCGCACCACCACAAAAAACGGCAGGACAAGGAGAAGCATTGGGGCCAAGAAAGATCCCCCTCTCGCCTGCGACTCCCTCCGAGGACCGCAGACGACCAACTTCCCTCTTCCTGCGGGAAGAGCACCTCTGCAGACAAGGCTGCTTTGACCTCTCAGAAGCAACCCTTAGTCCCCGCCCCCCCCGCTGTGGTTGTCTCAGTGGCGCCTGAGGCTACTGCCACTCTTAAACCCCTCAAAACCTTAGGGTCTCAGTCTTTTAGCGGGGCTGATAAGTCACTCATCAGAGTCTCCAACGAGCACTCAGCCCAGGCTGTTTAGTCAGTCACCGCAGTCTCTGGTGAACACCCAGCCACAGCTGATAAGCCGGACATCAGCGCTTCCGATGCCTGCCCAGATGCTTCCATCAGGGACCAACAGACAGCCTGACATTGATCCTCCGTGCCCATTGCGGTCTCCTACACAAAATACCCCAGCGGACTTGCCTGGCCGGGTTCCCTTCTCGCCTCCGGCCTCCCGGAACACCTGGCGCCAGAGCCAGAATAATGTCAGCCAGACGATGCTACTACAGGGTCACAACCTATGTTCCCCCTAAGGTGCGCGCATGTGCGCCCGCCCAGCAGTCTGAAAGCACCCGCACACTGCTTCCCTCCAAGCGCACAAAACAGTAGAAAGGAATCTCATCCCCATCACGAAGTAGTGAAATAGTCATCACTCACATGTAAAACCAAGCCAGCAGGACATGAAAGTTAATGGGAAATACATTTTATGTCAACCCCCTCCCACGGGCCCCAACCCATTCATTTGAAACAGTTAACAAGCCAGACACTTTGCTCCCCGCTCCACTTACTGAACAAAGGCACCTGTCGGCTTTTCAATTGGAACAGATCAGCTGTGCAGCTACAGCAGTGTTTCAGCTTGTCACCTCTCCCTAGGACAATACTACCTAATGATGAGCATTCCTCTGCTGTTCACATAAATGGCATTTTTAAGCACTTTTATTATGTACTTAACATCAGAAATTTCTTTGCTAACAAGGGTCAACTGAGTTGACCCTTGTTATAAAAAGTCTCTGATGTAAAACTATAATGTATCATTTAAATTCTCAGGTTGCCTAACTTCAGACTGTGATCTAATTCTGCTGTCTGTCATATGCCTTCAATAGAGAGAGATGTCCTTCTTTTTACAGGTTGCCCCCCCTCACCCCCCTTCCTACACACACACACACACACACACACACACACACACACACACGAGCGCGAGTCTATTAAAAAATGAAAATAAAAAAGGAGCTCATAACTTCTTGTCACTATTTGTCAGCAATCCCCTGTAATGTTATTTTACCAAGTATAGTCCTCGGAGCAGGTTGTGGTATTTATTTATGTTTTCTAAGAATTGCATAAGGGCAGTGATAACTGGTACAATAAAAGGTTAAATTATGACAGGAAAGCTGAGGTTAACTTCTTAACTCTGTCGGCTTGTACTGGAGACAAACTTAAAATCGGAAATTACGGCATCTGGGATGAACAATAAGATATTGAAAAGGTCACTGCAGAAAATTAAATTATTAACTGGCATAATTTAGTTAATTTTCTGCAGTGACCTTTTCAATATCTTATTGTTCATCCCAGATGCCGTAATTTCCGATTTTAAGTTTGTCTCCAGTACAAGCCGACAGAGTTAAGAAGTTAACCTCAGCTTTCCTGTCATAATTTAACCTTTTATTTTACCAGTTATCACTGCCCTTGTGCAATTCTTCCACTTGGCATTTAGTGTAAGGAACATTATTAGATTTACACAAGGGACTAGAAAAACAAAAGTTAACTTCAGTTTAAAAAAATCTGTGACAATCCATAAATGCCCATCCCTCACTTATGCCTGTTGCATGATTTGCATTTTGCATCACTACGTATTTGAAAAAGGGGGAAAAACAGTTCAAATTTCGAGTATCTCTAGTCTGCAGTGAGACGGCAGGGCACCTCTGAAGTTGATGACATCACACTATTTTGATCTCCATATATTACTGTCACATAAATGTTGCTATGAGAATAGTTTCTCTGATTAATAAATACAGATTCGTTTGATTTCGTTTCTACCAAAAAAATTCACAGTTATTTAAAGCAATTTAATTTGTTCCCATTATGTGTGTGTGTGTGGGGGGTGAGTGCGCGATGTTGCCTGGAGTAGTAGATTACAAATACTATACAACCTATGCAGCATTATGTGCTTTCCCTTCTGAATCTTGTCATGGGAAAACATTTGCATTGATTAAATAACTGCTGTGATTCATAGCAGTTATTTACTCAGTGCTGCATAGGTTGTATTTGTGAGCTACTACTCCCGTCAACTTCGCAGCACTCCCCCACACACACACACACATACAATAATGGGAACAAATTAAATTGCTTAACTGTGATATTTCGTTTGGTAGAAACAAAATCAAACGAAATCTGTATTTATTAATCAGAGAAACTATGCTCATAGCAACATTTATGTGACAGTAATATACGGAGATCAAAATAGTGTGATGTCATCAACTTCAGAGGTGCTCACTGCCCTGCCGTCTCACTGCAGAGACATACTCAAAACTTGAACTGTTTTTCCCTTTTCAAATAAGTAGTGATGTGAGTGATGAATCATGCAACAGGCATAAGTGACAGATGGGCATTTATGGATTGTGGCCAAGAGGACCACTGGAAAAGTCCTCCGGTCCGTTTCAGCAGCAATAAGTACTGCAGGTAGAACAGAGAGCTCAACAGGGCTGTAGTAGCCCCTCCAGGTAAGCTCAGCCTGGGCTGTGGGGCTTACAATTTGATGGGTTAATATTTTAGTAAGTACATGGTAGAGCCTCAGGAATGGCTGTGGGGTCAGAGGGAGCATATGCCAGGTTACTAGCCCTGCTGACTAGTAACTGTAAAATTAGTTTGGGCTTCTATATGTTACTGCTACCCTCCCTATCAGGCACTGTGTTTTAACATTACCCTCTGTAACCTGCCCCTCATCCTGTACCTTGCAGATAATAGCCCACCTGTCCATCCTTAGTCCTTGTTGTGGGGGGATCCCATGCCCTTAGTAGTCCACATTACTGTCAGTCTAGTGATATCCAATATCATGAATGCACTGTATTCCAAAGTCCCGAAGTCTTTCGACAAAGTGAAAGGATGGCCCATGCCACCATTCTCTAAAAAGACTTTAGGCTTGAGAGCTAACTGTGGTGAAGCTAGGGTATATTTTATTAGGGATGCACAAATAATGCAATTAATATTTGTTGTACATGGTCTCTCTCTTTACCATTCTCAAAGCTGTGTACCCTCGGCTAGCCTGCTCCTGGCACACCCTAGTACCCTGTACCCTCTCACTACTGCTACTCCTCCTTACTGTCGTATGTATCCCATATAAGCAGTGTAGCCCAGTTCAGCACATCACACTTCAGCGCTGGATAATACAGCGCCCTCTGATCTCAGCGCTAACTGCATTGCTCTTCATTCTAGAATTAATTAACGTGTCATTTTCTACAAACACTCTCCCTTCAGACTGCTCCACTTTGTAAACTAGGCATATGGGAGGTAAATTAATCATGTGCCTGTGTTCATAAAACTATTTTAGCTCTCTGAGAATAACAAGATTCAGAAGAAGAAAGCACATAATGCTGCATAAGTTGCTTGTATTTGTAATCTACTACTCCAGTCAACATTGTGTGGCAATCACCCCCCCACACACACACACACACTCACACAATAATGGGAACAAATTAAATGGATTAAACAACTATGATATTTTGTTTGGTAGAAACGAAATCAAACGAAATCTGTATTTATTAGTCTCAGTCAGAAACTAAGTTCATAGCAACATTTAGTGACAGTAATATATGGAGATCAAAATAATGTGACGTTCATCAACTTCAGAGGTGCCCTGCCATCTCACTGCAGAGACATACTCAAAACTTGAACTGGTTTTATGTTGACTTTTATTTTTCTTGTCCCTTGTGTAGATCTAATAATGCTCCTTACAAAACTAAATGCCAAGTGGAAAAATTGCACAATGCAGTGTGCAACTTAAAATCAGAAGTTACGGCAGCTGGGATGAGCAATAAGATATTGAAAAGGTCACTGCAGAAAATTAACTAAATTATTAACTGGCATAATTTAGTTAATTTTCTGCAGTGACCTTTTCAATATCTTATTGTTCATCCCAGCTGCCATAACTTCAGATTTTAAGTTTGCCTCCAGTACAAGCAGACAGAGTTAAAACGTTAACCTCAGCTTTCCTGCCATAATGGTTGGTAACCAATCCAGAAATGCCTATTAGTCACCTATGTCTGTTGCTGCAATATTCACTACTTATTTGAAAAAGGGGGGGAAAAGCACCTCTGAAGCTGATGTTATTATCACACTATTTTAATTTCTGTATATTACTGCCACGTAAATGTTGCTAAGAGCATAGCTTCTCTGATTAATAAATACAGATTTCGTTTGATTTTGTGTCTACCGAAGGAAATATCACAGTTATTTAATCAATGCAAATGTTTTCCCTTGACAAGATTCAGAAGGAAAAGCACATAATGCTGCATAGGTTGTATTTGTAATCTACTACTCCAGTCAACATCGTGGCACTCACCCCCACATACACAATAATGGGAACAAATTAAATTGATTAAATAACTATGATATTTCGTTTGGTAGAAACGAAATCTGTATTTATTAATCTCAGAAACTATGCTCATAGCAACATGTACATGACAGTAACATACAGATATCAAAATAATGTGATACCATCAACTTCACAGGTGCCCTCTCACTGCAGACTCTGCAGAGACATACTCAGACTGTTTTTCCCCCCTTTTTCAGATAAGTAGTGATGATGATCAATGCAGCCTTAGGAAAAAACATGGGACAGAAAAGAATAGATTTTAAAAACAGTACTGCAGCATAGGGACTGAAAAACAAGTTGTTCAACTAGGTCTCATTAACCATTAAATCTACCTGTATTTTAACAAGCTGCCTGTGATATAAAATATACCCAATTTCAGAAACAAAACACACAGACACATGATTTCTAGTGAACATTTTTATTATACCGTCAGTCAGTACCTGTGGGGGAAAAAAATATAATTAGCAAAAATAATTAGCAGCTATGCATTGACCATTAATGTGAAGAACTAAATGAACATGGAATGCTAGTGAGCTCTTGGATGTGTTTCCTAATAGGGGGATCGAGAGAGGTGTGGGCCAGTGAAATGGTGTACTCAGCAATCATCATCATATACTGCTTAGGTGGAAAGTGTATATATATATATATATATATATATATTACTGGCACTTCCAGTTTCATACTTTTAGGCTAGTCTGTTGACATACAAATTTACAGATGTATGGGGGGAGTGAATGAACAGGAGCAAAATAACAGATTTCAGAATAACAACAATATATCAAGAGGCAATGCAGACAGCAATTCATGCAGCAAGATCACTAACTAATGTTTACAGCATTTTTAAAATGTATTCACATTTAAATCCATCACTTTCACATAGTAGCTTGGCTGGAATGCTGATGTCATAGCTATGTGGCATCACCCATTTTAGATGTATGCAAGACTCTTATGAAACGTACAGTTTACACAACCTTCAAGTTTAGACTGTTATGGTGCACATTCAAGCTTTGGATTGAGTCCGAAATTGTATATTTATGCATTGCATGAAGTATTTTAGTGTTTGGCTATGTTTTCTACTGTTTATTGGCAATAAAATGTATCGCTTCTGTGGGCCACCCAAGTTGCGCACATGAATCTATTTTTTAGCACAAAGTGCCGCACACACATATCAGTCGCCCACTCACAAAGTCTAAAAATTAGAGGGAACATTGGTCACAACTGGGAGCCAACACCAGTTTCCCGGCGGATCCTCTGGAGCCTTCCCCATTGACCCTTCTGGCAGGGCCTTCTGCCTCTCCACCTCCGTCTGAGGGTGCCCCGAGGTGATGTTAGGCTCCCTCCATAGTGGTCTGACACGAGACTATCGCACTTCTGGGTCTTCCAACCTGTCTTTCGGGTCTCCTCAGGGTCCTCCGTCTGGCCCAAGGGCTCCCTCACAAGGACCAGCACTGGACATTCAGATGCCAGGCTACCAGCCACCACGCTATCATACCCCTGGATATCTTCCAATGAGGGACCTGCCGCCGGGCTATGTCCCAAGTTATCCCATGCCTAGTTACCCACCATCAGGGTACTAGATGTCAGGATACCTGACGCCGGGTTATGGCTCTGGTTTTCAGACAGTTTACCAGCCTCCTCTGTCCCCTCCTCCACCTGCCCAACCACAGGCGGACTTCCGGGCCATTCTCCAGTTCTGGTGGACTGAAATGAAGTCTCAATTAATCTCTGAATTGGACAGTTGTCATCTGGTAACTGCTTCTTCCTGCAGCATGCACAGATATGACGCATCGGTCCCCTTCGCCAGTGGAGTACCGTCCCTCGACATCAGGCCTAACTCAGGGCACAGCTACCTGTCATAAGGGCAGACCTCCTTCCCCCCCTTAAGGAGGTTCCCTGCCCAAGAACTGTATCCCCAGTCTCGATTCATTCGTTGGACTCTGATTCAAACTCCGAATCCTCTTCTTCGGTCTCTGGCTTCGAGACACCTCCGCCAGAAGAACCCAATGCTAAGGAGTCTCCGAAGTCTCCTCCGGAGGATCCCTCCTTGTCGGCTCTCCAGAAAAAGATTGCGGAGGCCTAAGATTGGAAGGCTAAAGACCAGGACCCCAAACTAGAAAGGTTGGCCAAGCATCTGGACATGCCTGAGCTTTCCCCAGTCCTCATGCCTCTTTGGCTGGAACCTCACAAGGATCTTGCTTGCATCATCTGGCTCATGCCCTCCTCGATTCCAGCAGTGGCCAAGAAGGCGGACAGGACTTCCATATGCCAGAGGGCAAAAACCACCTTAGCGTCCACCTTAAAGCGGACTCTGTCATTAATGCAACGCACGAACCTAAATACATGAGCACCTCTTCCCCTGACAAGGAGTCGAGGCAGCTTGACCAATTTGAGTGCAAGTTTTATTCGTCCTCTACTTTGGCTATGCGTGCCCTTAATTATGTGGCGTACATGTTGGTGTACCAGGAAACTCTCTTTCGTTAGTTAGAGACGGTCATTGAGACCATGCCAGACTCTGATGCAAAGGAAACCCTCTCAGACACCATTAGGTCAGCTAAGGTCGCCTGTCACCAGTCTTTGAGGGTGACTCATGATGCTGTGGATTCCTCAGCTAGGGGCATGGCTACCGCAGTCTGCCTCCGGAGGTATTCTTGGTTGAGAGTTTCTAGGTTGGCACCTGATATTCAGGCTGCCATCCAAGATACTTCCTTCTGGGGTTCCATCCTCTTTGGAGGAGATGCTCAAGACATCACCACAAACCTCCAGGATAAGGGGCGGGCATTAAGGTGGGTGCAGACTATGTACCACACTGGCTGTCAGGCGAAGAAGTCTTTTCATCACCAGCAGAGATGGTGGATGAAGCAACCACAGCAGGCCAGAACAAACAACGGGCCCCCTCAGCAAAGGTCACCCCTCCAGCCGAGAACCAGAGGACTTCAGGGGTAACCTTCCCCAACCCTCCCTCTGCCTCTTGACTCGTGGTCTGCTTTCCCTCCTCCTCGTCAGTCGGAGTAACCGGTGGACGGAATATTTGCCGGTCATCTGGAGGGTTGGGAGATGATTACCGCAGATTCATGGGTCCTTTAATTAACTCATTACTTCCAGTATAGCTTCAAATGAAGTCCGAATGATCTGTTGTTTCCCTGACACAAAATGGTCACCCAGGTAATAATGAATTAATCTCCTAGGGCCACACAGAGTTTCTGGAGAGACACCCAGACAACCCTCCGGGTCCATCCTCTTACCCAAGGGTGCACATTCTCATCATCAGGGAAGAGAAAGAGGCTGTTTTGCAAAAGGCAGCCATAGATCCCATTCCTCTAAACCAGAGAGGAAGAAGGTATTACTCTCACTTCTTCCAGGTTCCCAAAAAGACGGGAGGCCAGTGCCCTATACTAGACCTCAGCACCCTAAATCTGTACATAGAGTACAAAAGATTTTGAATGCTGACCCTTCCAGGCCTGCAGCCCATGCTGCACAAGGGACAGTGGCTCTGTGCTCTGGATATGCCGGATGTGTACCTGCACATACTGATCTTATAAGTCCACGGCCATTACCTCAAGTTCTCCTTTTAGGGGGAACACTACCAGTTCAGGGCCCTCCCCTTTGGCCTGTCCTCGGCACCCAGGTCTTTACCAAGTGCCTGGCAGAAGTGGCAGTGGCTTTGAGGCACCAGGGCTACTATATCTTCCCGTACCTAGACAACTGGCTGATCTCGGCCCCATCGAGGGAGCGGTTGGAAATTTCACTTTCTAGGGACGTGGATATAGTGCTCTATCCACACTGTCTGGCAGTTGCCTTTCCCTTTAAGGATCACCGGAAACATCTTCAAGCTGGCTCCTCCCACCCACCTGGGTGGTAACTCCCATGGCTCCACCCCATGACGCCAGATCTTCCTTTCCGCTGAAAGAAGCGGGATCCCTCCTTACCACTCCCACGTTGAGCAGGGCCTGGCCTTAAATCTTCGAATTTTCTTCCTAAACTTACACTAAAACTCATTAGAGTTTCATCTTCACCTCAGTCTTTGATCAGGGTGGCAATGGAGGATAAAACCTCTCCTGGGTTTCGCCGGTGCCCTTGCAGGCAGAAGGTGTCCCATATGGACACCCACACCTCATGCATCTGCTGTCTGGCCACGATCCGCAGGCCTGCGACATTTGTCGGTTGTTTCACTCAAATGTCCTCGACGACCACGCTGCCGCCTGAAGTTGGGCCGACTGGAGAAGCGTTACCCACCAGTCAGATCAAAGGATGCCGGTTGGGTGGTCTCCATGGATGCGGGGTCCGCCGAGCAGTTAGAACAACTTAAGGCCTTTGAGGAGGAGGAGGAGGTCCAGGCCGCTGCTCAATCTTCTTCTGCCTCAGTCTTTGTTCTTGTCCAGGTTGGGCTCCACCTATTCGGCCTCCTTCAAGGAGCTGTGCCAGTCCCTCTTTATCAAAGGAGAGGGCCCTTCCGAGTAGCACAGTTCCCACTCATGTAAGAAGGAGGCCAAGAAGAATAAAGAGAATACTCATGGTCGATGCTCCTGGGACCAGGAATGTTCCTGCTCTCAGGAAACCTCGGTTTCGACTGTGGTCAAAACCTCGGCCTTGGCTGCTGGCTTCACGGTAACCCCGTCGGACCAGTTGGTTGATACGCCAGCCAACGATGAGGCCGAGATTTTTCTGGACCCTGTCAACCGGTTGTCATCTGAAGAGGCCGACAACTCTCTTTTCAGGACTGCGATCTTGCTAGTGACCACTGATGGATCGGCCCAGCCTGCTGCACTGGACCTGCCGGTCATCAACCCAGACCAGAAGGAGCCACGGACCTCCCCGGCTCCCTCCGAGGCCCCTCCGTTGGCACCACTGATGGCCGAGATCTCAGTTATCTTCAACTTCAGGATAGAGCAGGTTCCACCGACATCGGCGGTCTTGCGTTTGGCACCATGGTAAGCGATGCCGCCGCTACTCATTTTCATCCTCCTCGGGTGAAGAGAGGCTTCGACGCAAATTGCATCGACGCTACGAAGTCCTCATGTGGCAACAGTTCTGTTCGGGCCAAAGCTGACTCTGGCTATCACCCCGGCCATTATTTGGTTTTCGCCCAAAAGGCTGATGCCGAGGGGTTGGTCAACACAGTTCCTCCCCCAGCAGAGCCCGTTCAGACAACATCGGCTCGGACAAAGCAGGCTTCTCTGCTGATGGTGGTGGAGCGCCACCTAAATGGCCAATGACCGGGGTTCCAACCAAGGAGTCTCGGCCGGCCAAGGGGATTCCACATCGGCTGTCAGTCACCCTTATGCCTGACTGTCCGTGGCGGGTCGAGGATGACACAGGTGGCCACCTGCTTTATGCAGAGTCCGAGAATTCTTCCTTGCACTCCCGTCCACTGGACATTGAGTTGATACATAGATACATACATAGATACATAGACAGTGTCGGCAGATAAGGGCCTATGGCCCACCCAGTCTGCCCATTTAAGTCTGTAAGTTCAGTTTATGTTTTCCAAGAAGTCTGTTGCCCCTTACCCCTGAACTCCAGAATTCCTTTATGTCTATCCCATGCATTCTTAAATCCCGTGATTGTTTCAGCCCCCACCACTTCCTCTGGCAGGGTGTTCCACTTGTCCCCCACCCGTTCTGTGAAGAAATTCTTCCTCACGTTTCCTCTGATCAGGGATCTCTCCATGGATGAAGGCCCTACTTCATTCATGGGCATTCTTCGCCTCGTCTCCGAGTCTACGGGGATGAAGCCGGAGCCTGTCCAAAAGCGGGCTCAATATCCCCTCACAGAAATTCTGGACAAAGTGTACTCTCTGATGGAAGCCTTCCCAGTGGCCGAGGCCATTGTTGGCCCTGCCTTGGAACTTTAGCAGCGACCTGCTTCTTGCCCTGTGCCCTCACCCCAGATAGCGCGCATGTATGCAGTGCCCACCGATACCCTTTCAGGGATCACAGAGCATCCCTCGGCTGAGAGGTTGGTGGCTGACTCCGTGTTTCGGCACTTGGGCAATACCAAGGATGTCGATAGACTGCTGGACAAAGAGTCCAAGAAATTGGACCATTCAGTTAAAAAGGTCTATGCTGCCTCCTCACTAGGCCTCCACCAGGTGTGTTCGGCCTATGGCACACTTCTCTCATGCCCTGTTAGGCTCCCTGGATGAGGTGATCCCTCATCTTCCTGTGGACCTTCAGACTACGGTCAAACAGGTCCAAGACCAGGGTAGGGCAGTGGCAAAACAGCAACTCCAGACGGCTCTGGATATTGGTGATTCCTGTGCCCACTGAGTGGCGGCCACGGTTGCCATGCACTGTGGGGCTTGGCTATGGATCTTGACCTTCACAGTAGATACCCAGCACAAGCTGGCAGATGTCCCCTTTTTGGGCACCATCCTATTTGGGCCTGGTGTAGAGGGTCACCTCCAGTGCATTGAAAAGTCCGGTGCCACCCTGGACTCTGTGACATCCACCCAGAAGGACAAGGGCTCCAAGCAGCAGAAGTGCAAGCCCTTTCGGTCCTCCACTCCTGCAGCAAAATGAGCCCAGCATCAATCTGGCCAATAGGCTCAGTCCTGGCGACCTCAAGCCAAGTCCATGGCCTCGGTGGTCCGAAAACCCAGAAGGAAGGGACCCGGTGGTTCCTCAGCCGGATCCTTCTCCTCCAAGCCTGTCCAGTGACTGGATGGGGGTTGCCCCCCATGCCCATCTTGCCTCCCCTGTGTCCTCCTGTTGGGGGCCAGCTCTGCCTCTTCCTTTCTGCCTGGTCCACTGTTACCACGGACAGGTGGGTTCTGGAAGTGGTCGTTAGGGTCTGCCTCTGGAATTCGAGCAGTACCCTCCAAGCCAAGCCCCATAGGAGGACTTGGTATCCTCCGACACTCAGTCGGCTCTTCGAGACGACTTAGCCCAGCTCCTCCACAAGGAGGTCATGGTCAGAGTTGCGGATCTTCCAGAACACTCAGGGTTTGTCTTCAAGTACTTCCTGGTGCCAAAGCGGATGGGGGGCCGGCACCCCATTCTAGATCTGCAGGACCTGAACAAATTCCTCAGGTCCCGCACTTTCAGGATGGTAACTCTGTCCCAGATCATACCATCTCTGGAGCAAAACATGTGGTTTTGCTCTCGGGATCTTCAGAATGCGTTCTTTCATGTCCCGATCCGTCCATCCCACTGAAGGTTCCTCCACTTCTGAGCAGAGGGAGCCCTTTACAAGTTCCAAGCCATGCCTTTCGGCCTTTCCTCGGTTCCCAGGCTCTTCACCAAATGCATAGCAGTGGTGGCAGCCTACCTGAGGCGCTAAAGGGTCTGGGTGTACCCCTACCTGAACGACTGGCTGATAGCAGGTCCCTCCAGGCAGGAGGTGGAGCGGTTCAGGAACCTGGCCCTCCAGACCTGCATCAACCTTGGCCTCCTGGTCAACGAGGCCAAGTCAGAAGTCGTTCCCTCACAGGTGATCAACTTCATCTGGGCAGAGCTCAACTCGTGCTGGGCCAGAACTCTGCTCCCAGCAGACAGGTCAGAGGTTCTCTCCTCCTTTGCCCAGTCATTTCTGGTTGGACACTTGCGCCCTGCCCAGGACTTCTTGCATCTTCTCGGTTGCATGGCAGCCTGCACCAGCGTGGTCCAATGGGCCCGTTGGCATATGCACTCCCTGCAGTGGGAGCTGGCCAGCCAGGGTCTCAGCGCAAAGGTCACTTCGACCAGCTGGTCACTGTAACCCAGAGGATGTGGGACGCCCTCCAGTGGTGGCTCATTCCATAGCATCTGCAGGAAGGGATCCCATTTGTCCACCCCGAGCCAACGGTCATCCTGATGACTGATGCCTCTCTCACGAGTTGGGGTGCTCACCTGTGGGAACACAGAGTCTACAGGCTCTGGACTCCCCAGGAGTCCCAATGCCACATCAACCTGCTGGAGCACCGAGCAGTTCGGCTAGCCCTGACTGCATTCGCTCCGTTTCTCCAGGGTCAAGTGGTCAAGGTCCAGATGGACAACACCACGACCATGTACTACCTCAACAAGCAGGGCAGGACACACTCCTTGCCTCTGTGCAAGGAAGCTCTCTGCATCTGGACCCTCATGCGCAGCCTGGAGGCAGATCTCCTGGCCATCCATGTGGCAGGAGCCTCCAGTTAGCTGGTGGATGCCCTCAGCCAGGTGGGCGAAGCATCCCATGAGTGGTCTCTCCACCCGGAGGTAGTTCACAGTCTGTTCTCCCAGTGGGGCACCCCTCAGGTGGACCTGTTCACCTCCAGGGAGAATGCAAAGCTGAGGCTGTTTTGTGCCCCCCCCCCCCACTCAGCAGGGCTCGCCACAGGGGGATGCCTTCTCGAGACCGTGGAATCCAGGCCTTTTCTATGCCTTCCCTCAAGCCACAAAGTGCTCTTCAAGGTCAGGAGAGACAAGGCACAGGTGATCCTGGTGGCTCTGGGCTGGCCCCACCTATTTTGGTACCAGATCTCCTCAACCTCAGCAACAGGCTTCCGAGGCATCTTTCAGCACGCCTGGACCTGCTTTCCAAAGGTACTCTGTAGCTAGAGTTCCAGGCTTTGGGGCCTCTCCGAAGATGTCCTCACTGTCGTGGAGGCATCTAGAAAGGAATTGACCAGAAAATTCTATGCCTTCAAATGGAAGAGATTCTCCATTTGGTGTCAGAACAAAGGATTGGACTCTTCATCCTGTCCAGTGGCTAGCATTTTGGACTATCTGTGATCTCTCTCCCAAGGGGGACTTTGGTTGACTACCCTTAAGGTGCTCCTGGCAACCATCTCTGCTAACCGGGCGCGGGCTGGTCAGCAGTTGTCGGCACAGGAGAAGGTATTCTGGCATTTTTCTCAAAGGCCTTGACCACATTTCCCCTCCGGTGCGTGAACCACCACCAACGTGGGATTTGTTGCTGGTTTTGGTAAAGTTCATGGGCAAGCCATTCGAACCGATGCACAGGTGTGAGATGTCTCACCTGTTATGGAAGACCACCTTCCTGGTGGCTGTCACGTGAGACAGAAGGATCAGTGAGCTCCAGGCACTCTCAGTGGAGTCTCCTTACCTGGTCTTCCACAGGGACAAGGTTGTCCTGTGCCCCATCCCGAAGTTCCTCTCGAAGGTTGTGTTGGAGTTTCACCTGAACCAGGTAATGATTCTACCACTGTTCTTCACCAATCACACCTCGGAGGCTGAACACAGGCACCATACTCTGGACCTGAGGCGAGCGCTCGCTTACTACAAAGAGCATCTGGCTGGAGTTCAGGGAGAGGTTCACCAGCTGTTGTCACCTACGCAGAAGCAATACCTGGCAGACCTGCAGCCAAGCGAACGATTGGCAGGTGGATCACATCCTGCATTGATCCCTGCTATAGGTTGGTGGGTAAGGGCTCATTCCACCCGCCATACCGCTGCGTCGGTGGCTGCTTCATGGGACGTCCCTATCCAGGAAATCTGCAGGGCTGCTACCTGGAAGTCAGCACACACCTTCATTTTCCTTTACCACATTGACCTAGAGTCACGCTGGTTTTGGGGCCTCGGTTCTCCAATCTCTGTTCCCTAAGTAGGGGGTGTGCACCTTGCCTCCCCCCTCCCAGAGAACTGCTAGGAGTCTGCCAGACCGTGTGGATAGAGCCACCATATCCACATCCCTAGAAACACAGGTTACTCACCTGTAACAGTAGTTGTAGGAGTGGTATATGATCTTCATCCACACAGACCCACCGACCTCCCCAGCTTTGGCACACAAACTCTGCTACCAGCGGGCAAGATCTGGCATCATGGGGCGGAGTCATGGGAGTTACCACTCGGGTGGGTGGGAGGATCCAGTTTGAAGACATTTCCGATGATCCTTAAAGGGAAAGGCAACTACTAGACAGTGTGGATGAACATCATTTACCACTCCTAGAATTGCTGTTACAGGTGAGTATCCTGTGTTTCTGCTGCCCTGGACCTGTTTGGCCGCGAGTGGGGGTTACGGTGAACTACCCCAAGTATCACCTTACCCCCTCCAAGCGACTGCAGTTCATTGGAGCAGTGTTGGATACGGCCCAGGGTCAGGCTTTCCTCCCTTTAGACAGGGCATAAACCTTGCAACAGCAGGCACGGCTGGTAAATTCCAGCCGTTGGATTTCAGCCAGGTCATTGCTGTGCCTTTTGGGCCTTATGGCAGCGGCCATCCCGACTGTTCCTCTGGCCAGGCTCCACATGCGGATTTCTCAGTGGACACTCAGGGTTCAGTGGGACCAGAGATCGGACGACCTTGACCAAAAAGTCTTGGTCTCCGCATTGATGCGTTAGGATCACCTATGGTGGCAGGATCTCAGCAATCTCTGCAAAGGAGTTCCTTTTCAGTGCCCTCCTCCCATCCAGACCCTGACCATGGATGCATCGGGGCTGGGGGGCTCATCTAGAGACCCACAGGATCCAAGGTCTGTGGTCTCAGTCAGAACTATCTCTACACATCAATGTGTTGGAGATGCGGGCGGTGCTGTATGCTCTGCAGGCTTTTCAGCACCTCCTCAATCCAGGTCCACTGCTGGTCCAAACGGACAATGTGTACATGGTCTGGTACTGTGTCTGAACAAACAAGGGGGCACTCGCTTCTACCCTCTCTGCAGGGAAGCAGTGCGAGTCTGAAACTGGGTGATTCTGCATCAGATCTCCCTTGCTGCAGTTCATGTCCCAGGCATCCAGAACGTCCTAGTGGACAGTCCTCACCACACCCAGGCCAAGGCTCATGAGTGGGGACTAAAACAGTCGGTTGTCGAAGGCATTTTCGACCTGTGGTGTCATCAGGATCTCGATCTGTTCTCCTCCCCATCCAAGGCAAAACTTCCCAGGTTTTGCTCACCTGTTCCAGGGCCTGGTATTTTCTGGTGAGATGCACTATCTCTGTGCTGGACAGGGAGGTTCTTGTACGCCTTTCCTCCCGTTCTGATCCTGCAGCAGGTGCTGCTCAAGTTGCAAGCGGAAGGGGCTGACATGATCCTGATCACCCCACTTTGGCCATGTCAGATATGGTTCCCCCTCTGCAACAGCTGGCAGTGGAGTCCCCGGTTCCCCTGCCCACCTGTCACAACCTCCTGACCTAGGAGGGGGGTGCTCTGGTTCATCCAGGACTTAAGTCCCTTCATCTTCACGCGTGGCACTTTCTGACATAGTTGCTTCACGCTATGGAGTTTCCTCTAGGGTGGCCCAAGTCCTCATGGAGGCCAGAAAGCCTTCCACGAGGACCTCTTATGCTATGAAATGGAGGAGATTTTCCATTTGGTCCACTTTGAAGGGTTGGGACCCTTTTTGTGCCCTGTTCCTCAGGTCATGGAGTACTTGCTGCATCTGTCTGACCTGGGTCTGAGTTATTCCTCATTGAGGGTCCACCTCTCAACCATTTCTGCCTACCACATTCCAGTGGAGGGCAAAACTGTTGCTCAGTTGGAGGTTTTCAAAATGTTTCTGAAAGGAATCCTCCACTTGAAACCCCCAGTGCGTAACCCTGCCCCACCATGGGATTTACATTTTATTTTAGAGAAACTCACTTTGCCTCCTTTTGAACTGACCGCAAGCTGCAACATGCGCTATCTGTCCTGGAACGTGCTTGTTCCCCCATCCACGCTGATTTTTCAATCTTTCAGGCCCCAACACGGCCTAATTCCCGCCCCGGTAGTCCCCCCCATCCCCCACCGTCCCACATCGCAGCCAGCCCAGGGTAACTGATGTATCCTTTCATCGGGCAGGTTCACTACCTGCACAGGGAATGAGCCTTACCAGCCCTCCTTATGGTCCTGGGTGCTGTTGAGGCGGCTTATGAGGACTCGGGTACTCAGCACCGAGGATCCATGGGGGCCATCACCCAACTGACCAGTGTGCCATTTTCCTCATTTCTCCCGCAGGAGCGCGACATCCAGGACGCAAAACTGATGCCAGCGTCTGTCACGCTTGTTAGCTAGAGGGACCAGGTGCAGTGCCATACCCCCGGCCTCCGCCAGGGGTCAGTAGGCACCGGTCCTCTACCCCACCCTCCCCCGTGAGAGAAGGTGAGCAGTGAATGGACGCTCCAGCCTTCTGTCCCCGGCTAGCCCTCCGACACCTGAGTCCATTCCCGAACCCAGGTTGCCGGAATCACAGCAGTAAATCTTTCCACTGCACCAGTGGGCTGGCCTCAAAAGCACTCGTTTTAGTTGCTGTCACTTCCCTTCTTTTTTTTTTTTTTGTTGATTTCTTTTACCTCCTCGACTGGGGGGTGGTCCTATGGTTCTCCTCTTCAGCCGTCCTTTCTCGGCTGCTGCCCCCGACCCAGTCAGAGCTCAAACCCTTTTTTCACCCTGCTATCTAGGTAGCTTCTGGCGGGATTTATCCCACACATCTGAGGAGACCTGGAGGCCGGGGCTGAAGGAGGAGGTAACAGTGGGTCTGCCAGGCGCCGATGATGTCTGCTGTCACTCGCACTGGAGGATTAGTGTTTTTGTCCCTTAGTCCCCCTGTGATGCGAGCATGCAGCGGCATCAAGGACGCTCCTACGCACGCGCTCATCCGCAGTGCACCCGATGCCTGCTCGCTCCAGCCCACATATTGATCCCCGAGCCTGCAATAGCTCCCAGCCACCTCCAGGAGTCAGTGGATCAGCGATCCTCCTCACCCTCCCTCCCTGAAAGAGGAGAGCAGTGTGTGTGACTCTCGATCCTGCTCCTTCCGGCTGACCCGCCGAGACCCAAGGTCGCTTCTGACCCCGGATCCTCAGTGTGGGAAGAGGTAAGGCGCCAGCGCCTCAGCCCTCTACACCACTGGGCCAGCTAGGTGCTGTCACTTCTGCGCGAAGGATTTCCGAGCTTCAGGCCCTGATATGTAAGGAGCCTTATTTAATTTTCCATGGAAACCGGGTGACTCTGCTTACAAATCCCAAGTTCTTGCCAAAGGTTGTTTCTGAGTTTACATTGAATCAGACTATTCAACTACCTGTGCATTACCCTGAGGACTCTAATCAGGGGGAGGCGATCCTGCACACACTAGATATTCACAGACTTTTGCGTTACTATATGACTCTGACAAAGCTGGTCTGCAAAACGGATCAGCTTTTCGTTTCCTTTGCGCCCAAGAAAGAGGGCTCTGCTGTTTCTAAGCAATGTTTGTCAAAATGGTTGGCAAACTGTATTTTGTTTTGTTACCGGAAGTACAACAAACCCCTGCCGGGAGAAGTCAAAGGGCATTCTACCAGAGGCATGGCTGAATCTGCTGCGTGCTTCATGAATGTGTCTGCTGCTGACATTTGTGCAGCAGCCTCTTGGAGCTCCATCTGCACTTTCACAAAACACTACAGTCTGAACATGCCTTTAGGCGCAGGGCCAGCTTTGGACTAGCTGTCCTTCAGGGCCTCCTTTCACAACATTTCCTGCATCTCTGCAGATCTTTCCTGCCTCCTGTGCTTTAGACCTGCCTGATTTACACTGCTTGGGACTCAGTCCTGATGGTTAATACCTACTGCATGAGCCCTCTCGAAAGTAAGATAGTACAGTTATGTAAGAACTTACTGTAACAGTAGATCTTCAAGAGAGGTTCTTGCAGTAGGTAACTTTCCCTCCCACCTTCCTCTAGCTTCTGCTTCTATTTCTAGCTTCACTTAGGCTCAAGGAGCCCACTCCTTTCTCCTGTCGTTTTGCTCTGAGGTCTCCGGCAGGAGAACTGGAGGGTGGGCTGGGAACCACCCACTATATTGGGTCACGCTGACGTCTGTCATGTGACATCGGTGGGCGGTCCCCCGCCAGACACTACTAGCTAAAGATTTCCGTGTGGTTCTGACACCAGGGGGCACAGTCCTAATGGTTAATACCTACTGCAATAGCACCTCTTGAAGATCTACTGCTATGGTAAGTTCTTTCGTAACTGTACTTAATGTCTCTAAAACCAGTGTCCATTCAGCCCATTATCAATACTGGATAGTGTCCCTAATAACAGTGTCCACTCCAGCCCTTTAATAATGCTGATTATTGTCTCTAAAAACTGTGTCCACTGAGCCCTTTAGTAATGCTGGTTCTAGGGACGTGGATATGATGTACTATCCACACTTCAGGCAGTATCCTTTCCCTTTAAATCTCCTGCCGTAAAGTCTTCAAGCTGGCTTCTCCCACCCACCCAGGAGGAAACTCCCTCGGCACCGCCCCGTGATGTCAGATCTTTCTTTCCGCTGAAAGAATAAGGTTCCCTCCTTACCACTCTCACACTGAGCAGGCCCTTTGCTTTCAAAACCTTTGAATTCCTTGTCTTCAGGTGATTTCCTTCACATCTCCCATGATGGACGACGCAAAGTCGACTCCTGGCTTCAAAAAGTGTGCGTGTGGGCAGAAGATGTCCTCAACAGACCCACTTATCGTGGCTTAGGTAGGCCATGAGCACAATCCCCAGGCGTGCAACCTGTGCCGTACCTTCATCCTTATACGTTGGAAGACCAGCACACTCGACTTCTTCTGGAGTGCCCTGACGAACAGGGATCCTTCTTTGAAGTCTAAAGACACCCATAGTATGGTCTCCGTGGCTATGGGGTCTGCTGAACAGCTTGCGGCATTCAAAGAAGCTGCAGCTCAGGCCATGGAGCATGCTTCTTTGGCTTCGGCGTTTTTGTCGCTCCCCTTAGGCGCCTCCTTTTCAGGGGTGTTTAGAGACTTGTGCCAGGCCCCCAACCCCACGGGCAGGGTCCTTCCTCAGGCACGAATTGCAAATCGAAGAAAGAGACTAAAAAGAAGTCTTGCTATCGATCGTGGGATCGTGAGCGCTCTCGGGCCTCGGATTACATACATATTATAGGCACTGTCGGCAGATAAGGGCCTATGGCCCACCCAGTCTGCCCATTTGAGCTTGTAAGGTCACTTTGTTTTTCTAGAACTCTGTTTCCCCTTACCCCTGACCTCCAGAATTCCCTTATGTCTATCCCATGCATTCTTAAATCTCATGATTGTTTCAGCCCCCACCACTTCCTCTGGCAGGGTGTTCCACTTGTCCAACACTCTTTCTATGAAGAAATTTTTCCTCACGTTTCCTCTGAATCATCCTGCCTCCAACTTCATCCCATGCCCTCTAGTCCTGGAACATCTTTTTCACTGGAAAATAGTGTATTCCTGCATCTTGTTCTTCCCTGTAAGGTACTTGTATGTCTCTATCATATCCCCTCTCTCTCCCTCCCTCCTCTCCTCCAGGGAGTACATATTCAAGTCCTTCAGCCTGTCCTCATAAAACTTGTGATGCAATCCCAGTACCATCTTTGTTGCCCTCCTCTGAACCTTCAATACCCTGTCTATGTCCTGACCTAGGTAAGGTCTCCAGAACTATTCACTGTACTCCAGGTGGGGCCTCACTAATGTTTTGTATAGTGGAATTATGACCTCCCTTTTCCTGCTGGTGATGCCACTGCCTATGCATCCTGTTTGCTTTATCTGCTGCCTTGTCGCACTGTTTCTGTAACTTGAGGTAATCAAAGATGATAACCCCAAGGTCCCTTTCCTGCTTGGTGCATACTATATTCTCACCCCCCAACTGATGTGATGTTCCAGGGTTTTTGTGCCCCATATGCATCATCTTGCCCTTCTTTGCATTGAATTTCAACTGCCAAACCCTTGACCATTCTTCAAGCTTCAGCAGTTCCCTCCCCATTCTGTCTACACCCTCTGGCGTGTCCACTCTGTTACAGAACTTCATGTCATCAGCGAACAGGGAAATTCTTCCTTCTAGGTCCTGCGCAATGTCACTGATGAAGACGTTGAATAGGACCGGTCTCAGCACTGATCCCTCTGGTACCCTACTGGTCACTCTTCCCTCTGTGGAGTGACAGCCATTTACCACCACCCTCTATGTCCTGCCACCCAGCCAATTACCTACCCACCGCACTACTGTCCTGTCCACTCCCATATTCCCCAGTTTGTTTAATAGCCTTCTATGTGGCACAGTGTCAGAGGCCTTGCTGAAGTCCAGATAAGCCACATCCACTGCCTTCCCCTGATCCACCTCCCTTGTCACCCAGTCGAAAAATTCAATGAGGTTGGTCTGGCATGACCTCCCCCAGTGAAATCATGCTGCCTTGGGCCCTGTAGTCCGTTGGCAACCAGATGTTCCACCATTCTCTCCTTCAGTAGTGGTTCCATGGTCTTCCCCACTACTGAGTTCAGGCTGACTGGTCTGTAGTTCCCCGCTTCCTCTTTGTTCCCTGTTTTGTATAAGAGGACTGCATCTGCTGTCCTCCAGTCTTTGGGTACCTCCCCTGTTTCCAGTGATTGGCTAAACAGGATTGCCAGAGGTTCAGCCACCACCTCTCTTAGTTCCTTTAGGACCCTGGGGTGCACCCCATCTTGCCCCATTGATTTATTGACACTTATTCCTTCCAGTTCCTTTAGGACACTTTCCTGTGTAAAGGGACTTTTGTCCATTTCTGCACCATTCCAACCCCTTGTACTCCCTCCAGGTCCATTACCCTCCTCTTCCTCAGTAAAGATTGAGTAGAAATATCTGTTCATTATGTCAGCTTTACTGTTGCCATCCTCCACGCGGCCCCCATTCTCCCCCTTCAGTCTCACTATCCCTCCCTTTGCCTTTCTTTTTTTACTTATGTACCTGTAAAAGGTTTTGTCCCCTCTACCCACTGATTTTGCGATGCACTCTTCTGTCTGAGCTTTGGCTTCCCTTACTGACCTCCCTGCCTCCATTTGCTTCTCCTGGTACTTCTCCCTATCCCCTTCTGCCTGCATCTTTTTGTATTGCCTGAATGCAATCTTTTTGGCTTTCACTTTCTGCACTATCTCCTTGGAAAATCATAATGGCCTCCTCTTCCTTTCCCCCTGTTAACCTGCTTAATACATAATTATGTTGCTCTTGTAATCCCTGTTTTAAATATTGCCCACTGTTCCTCAACCACTGATTCCCTCCCATTCCCATTAATGCCTCTTTCAAGCATCTCACTATTTTCCCAAAGTCTGCTCCGCTAAAATCCAGGATACGTGTTTTGTGCGGTTTGGTTCTGCTCCTTCTGTGATTTCAAACCACAGTGACTGGTGGTCACTGTTCCCCAGGTGCTCCCCCACTGTTACCCCCATCATACTGTCCCTGTTTGTGAGCACAAGGTCCAGTATTGCCTTCTGCCGAGTTGGTTCCATGACCAGTTGCTTGAGGAAGGCACCCTGAAGGGAGTCCAGGATAAATCTGCTCGTAGTTGATGCTGCTGCTGGGAGGCTCCAGACCACTTCTGGAATATTGAAGTCTCCAACCAGCACCACCTTACCCTTGTCTGCCATCCTTTGGATGGCTAGCATCAGCTTCCTATCTGTTTTTTCCTCCTGCGCTTGTGGTCTGTAGACCACCCCTGTGTGGATGGCTGACCCCATTTTCCTTTCCAGCTTAACCCACAGTATCTCTCCCCCATTTTGTTCCTCCTGGATCTCTGTGGCCTTTATGCTGTCTTTCACATAAAGTGCTACTCCTCCTTCCTTCCCGCCTGCCCTGTCTCTTCTGAATATGTTGTAGCCGGGTATGGCCATCTCCCAGCAACAAAGGCCTCTTCTACAGCCAGAGATTCAGTTATCTCACTGTCAGGGTAAGCAGAAGAGATTTCCCTGATGAGCAGGTAAAGACAGAAGGGGGATTTTTCATTGTCAGCAAAGAAACAGTTGTAATGAAAACTATAAACAGTGTTTCTGATTTGTTTATATGTGTAAGGAAAGTGTGATGATCAGGGAAATAACATTTAAATAATTTTATTTATTATTTAAGGCAGTTTTATTTTTAGGGCCCAGTTGGTGGTTTTTTTACAGTGTAACGGTAGCAGCCATGTTTGTGATGGAAGATCAATTCTGGTTGTAGGGGGACTGATAGAAGATGATTCTGGTTGTAGGAGGACTGATTTGCTCATTGTGTGATGTGGTTTAGGACCAGGATGACTGTGTATGAAACAGATTTCATGCACGGTCACATGATATATTTTGACCAATGAGACTTCTTTATTTTGGATGCCCATTTTATAACTCTTGTTCATCCTCCCTTGGCGGTACTGTGTGTGGTTCTGGAGCTCACATTTTAGGAAATACTGGGACAGTGTAGAGGTGGTCCAGAGATGACAACCAAAATGGTCCAGGAACAACAAGGGAAATCCTACGCTGAGAAGTTGGAGTACACCCTGGGGGGTGGGGTGGGGATATGACAGAAACATACAAGTACCTCCATTGAATAAATAAGGTAGACTGCAACGAGATGATGCTCTCAAATGGGGACGGAGAGAGGATCTCAGATCTAGAAGTGGGTAGCCATCTGGGAACAAGTGACCGCCAAACAGTGTGGTTCACGATAAACTTAGCTGTAGAGTCAAGCCATACAAAAGTGAAGGTACTGGACTTCAGGAGAGCTGATTCTGTCAAAATGGGAGAGAGCCTCAGAAAAGCACTAGCAAACAGGCAAGAAGGTGGGGTGGAGCAACAATGGGGAAACATCAAAACCGCCATCACAGAGGCAACAAGCCTTTGTGTGAAGCAAACAAATGAAAACGAAAGAAAAAAACACTATGGTTCTCAAAAGAAGTGGCAGGGAAGGTTAGGGAGAAAAAGATGGTGTTCAGGAAGTATAAGGGAACACAGAATGAGCAAGACAGGGAACTGTACTAGTTAAAGCAGAAGGAAGCAGGGAAGACAGTCAGAACAGCAAAGGCCCAAACTGAGGAAAAGATAGCCAACTCAGTTAAGAAGGGGGATAAAACCTTTTATAGGTACATTAGGGAGCAAAGAAAAACTAAGACAGGGATGCTGAGGCTGAATAAAAAGGAGGGTGGTTGGGCAGAGAGCGACAGTGAAAAAGCAGGAATACTGAACGAATACTTCTGCTCAGTATTCACAACGGAAGAGCAGGGGGATACCTAATCCAGTCAATAGAAGCACTCTGGATAGGGGGGTTGATATTAGTCCTTTCACAGAAGAAAGGGTTCTGAAAGAACTCTTAAAACTGAAGGAAAATAAAGCAATGGGGCCTGATGGGATTCACCCCAGAATTCTAAAGGAACTAAGGGAAGCACTAGTAACACCATTGACTACCTTTTTTAATAAATCATGGGAGAATGGTGTGGTACCTGAGGGCAGATGTGATTCCCCTTCACAGAAGTGGGAGCAAGACAGAGGCAGGAAACTACAGACCTGTCAGTTTGACCTCAGTGCTAGGGAAAATGATAGAATCACTTCTGAAGGAAAGAATTGTTGAGTACCTAGAGGCCAGTGGGGCACAGGATCCAAGGCAGCATGGGTTCACGGCGGGAAGGTCATGTCAGACGAATCTAATTGATTTTTTTGACTGGGTGACCAAAGTAGTAGACCAGGGAGGGGCTGTGGACTTGGCCTACCTAGACTTTAGCAAGGCATTTGACACAGTCCCGCACAAAAGATTAATAAATAAATTAGCCAGCCTGGGAGTGGGTCCCAGGGTGGTAGCCTAGGTAAAGAATTGGCTGGACAACAGGACACAGAGGGTAATTGTAAATGGAGTCCACAGTGAAGAAAGGGGGGAGTTACTAGTGGGGTACCGCAGGGTTCACTACTAGGACCGGTCCTTTTTAATGTCTTTATAAGTGACATTGCAGAGGGACTGGAAGAAAAAGTATGTCTCTTTGCAGATGACACAAAGATCTGCAACAGGGTTGATATGCAAGGTGGGATGGAAAGGATGAAAAGGGACTTGGCAAGGTTGGAGTAATGGTCAAATGTATGGCAGCTTAATTTCAACACAAAGAAGTGCAAAGTAATGCACCTGGAAAACAAAAACCAAGGGGAGGAGTACACAGTGGGGGGTGAGATACTGACAACAACAAAAATGGAAAGGGACCTGGGGGTAGTCATATTAGATGACCTAAAGGTGGGCAAGCAATGTGAGAAGGCAGTAAGGAGGACTGGGGGGATACTGGGATGCATAGGGAGAGGCATCACCAGTAGAAAACAGGAAGTTGTTGTACCTCTGTACAGACAGTTGGTAATACCACATCTGGAGTACTGCGTACAGTTCTGGAGACCCCATCTCTGCAAAGACATAGACAGGGCGGAGGCTGTCCAGAGGAGGGCAACCAAAATTGTACAGGGTCTGCACTAGAAGACATATGAAGAAAGACTAAAGGAGCTTAAGATGTATAGCCTCGAGGAAAGGAGGGAGAGGGGGGGACATGATAGAAACTTTCAAATACCTCAAGGGAATCAACAAAGTCCAAGAGGGTAGCATCTTCTAGGAAAAAGAGATGTGCAAGAACAAGGGGGCACAATTTGAAGTTAGAGCGGGAATGTGAGGAAGTATTTCTTCACAGAGAGGGTTGTAGATGCATGGAACAGCCCTTCCTGAGGAGGTCATAGAGTCAGAAACAGTGGGGGAATTCAAGAATGCATGGGACAGACATAAGGCAATTCTAGTGGGGGGATAGGAGGAAGTAGGCTGTTGGTTAACTAAGGATCTGCAGCTTATCCGTTAGGTAGGGAAATTGGCAGACTGGGTGGGCCAAGTGGTCCTTATCTGCCATCAGATTCCATGCTTACACTGAGTGGGAACACAAGGACAAGAGGAAATTCAGTGAAGCCGGTGGAGGAGATTTAGGAAGGACGTCTGGAAATACTTTTTCATGGAGAGTGGTGGACAGGTGGAAAAAGCTGCGAAGGAAGTGGTCTACTAAGTGTGCAAGTAGAAGGATTCAAACGTGGGACAAATATGTGGGACACAAGGGTAGAAGAGAAGGGGGATGAAGGAGTAAGTGATCACTAGTTAAGGAGTAAGTGATCACTAGTGTCTTCACATCCAACCTTAGGTAGGGCTGGGCACACTGGATGTACCATTGGGCCTTTTTCTACCATCAGCATCTATCTTTCTATGACTACAGCAGCATTCCCGATACTAAGGCCATATAACCACTGTCTTTCCTGTAGCAGAAGT
This sequence comes from Neoceratodus forsteri, assembly GCA_016271365.2. Lineage (NCBI taxonomy): Eukaryota > Metazoa > Chordata > Ceratodontiformes > Ceratodontidae > Neoceratodus > Neoceratodus forsteri. The sequence goes on from CM057458.1 coordinate 650,492,991, forward strand.
CTGTCTGGTCTTCATTCCATTTGTCTGTTCACTATTTTTCCCTGTCCCTGTCTCTAGTGGCCACCTTGGCTTTGCCTTATACAACCAATGTCATTGGTAGGGCCACTTCTTTTGTCAGACAGACGGGGATATTTTTGCATAAGGTAGTTCACCTCCAGAACTGGAAGTTCCAGGCACTGTGTGTCAAATCTGGTTCTTCCATATGAGAGTGCTGTGCACTGCTGCCATGTTATTTGTTAGGGCTACAACTAGCCCTAACATTTTACAACTCAGGCTTATTTTTTACTTTTGTCACAGCTTGCAACCTGTGATGGTAATTTGAAATTTATAAAAAATGTACAAACGCCGCAGTTTAAGAACATGGTATACACAACAGTACATTGGTAAATACAAAGATACAGGATTGTAGAAAGGTAACCGTATAGGAGCTAACATTACCTTGTTCTCTCAGCTGTTAAACTGAATAGAAGCAGGACACCACAGAAAATATATTCCAGCTCTTTTGGGCTATTCTGTAAGTTAATAGGACCTCCAGGGGGTGTCTCTTGTAGTATAAGATACTCTGAGCATTAAGTTTGGGTAAGAAGACTGCAGTGTGAAGCTGAACAGTTCTGTCTGCCCAGACCTCACAAGAAGAGTCTCTTATACCCTAAGAGACACCTGTCAGAGGCCCCAATAACTAATGAATCACTCAGCTTTAGCATGAGTTGTATATAGTAAGTTTACAGTATTTTTTTATTTTATTTTGCTCATCCTCCCCCTCGTGCTGAAGTGGGAGCACTCCCTCCACATGCTCCTGTACTCAGGATAAGACGTACAGAGTCTCTGCATGCTGATTGGCTGAAATCACATTAGTGATTTATAATAGGTAAATCCATTTTATAATCTAAATGGGCTGGAAATGTAGCCTAGAGGTTAGAATAATGAGCTGTGAATAAGCTTGATACATCCAGCAGACCTGGGTTTGATTCTCACAACCTCTACTTGCATACTCTATGGCTCTGAACAAGTCACTTAACCACCCCAGTGCTCCCGGGTCACCCCTAAAAACAGGAACTCATGCCTAGTGGGTCTTACCTGGTTACCAATAGAAAAAATGGTTAAATGGTCTGGGCAGTACAAAGAAAATTCCTGATTGCATGCACTGATCTAAAGCGCTGTTAAGGAGGTTCCAGTTGAAAATCAGGTAATTTTTGGTGGTACAAGGGTTTTCTACACCAGTTCACCAAAAGCAATCAGGCATACACCAGCCATGTATAAACTGCTCCACCAGTAAATAAAACTTTAAAGTTCTTTTATTCAGCACATATAAGAACGGACAACCACGAACCACAGGTGAACGCCTGACGCGTTTCGGATCACATTAGACTCTTTCTCAGAAACTTTTGAGAAAGGATCTAGCGTGATCCGAAACACATCAAGTGTTTATCTGTGGTTCATGGTTGTCTGTTCTTATATACGAACATACGAAATTTGCCAGCAGATAAAGGCCTAGAGGTCTATCAAGTCTGCTCGAATGTGCAGCTAGCACCCCTTATTCTGCAGCTGCCCTTCCCTGCCACCCTTCCCCTTCATTAACCCTCCCCCTTGTCCTGTCCCATCCTCGTTTGAAGCAGTCCACTGTTCTACTGCATACCACTTCAGCAGGTAACACATTCCACCCAGCCACTACCCTCTCTGTAAAAAAGTGTCTCCTCATCTCCCTCCTGAACCTTCCTCGCTCCAGTCTCATATCATGGCCCCTGGTGGCCCTCCCCTCCCTTACTTTGAACAGCCCCTCTGTACCCGTCTTGTTTATTCCTTTCATGTATTTAAAGGTTTCAATCATGTCACCCTGTCTCTCCTCTCCTCTCCTCCAGTGAATACATGTTCAACTCCTTCAACCTCCTCTCATATGATAAATCCCCAGCCCCTTGATCATCTTTGTGCTCTGCTGCACCCCTCCAGTAACTTAATGTCCCTCTTCAGATACAGACGCCAGTACTGCACGCAGTACTCCAGGTGTGGTCTAACTAATGACCTATACAGTGGCAGAATCACCTCTTCCCTCCTCGAGGATATACCCCTTGCAATACAACCCAGCATTTTGTTGGCCTTTGCAGCAGCCTTCCTACATTGTGCTGAGTTGTTCATTGACCCTATAATGAGCACACCCAGATCCTTCTCCTCCTCTGTCTGGGCTAGCTGCACTCCCCCTAGCTGGTAACTCCTCCTTGGGTTCTTCATCCCAAAATGCAGCACCTTGCACTTTTGGCATTAAAGCCCAGTTGCCAGGTGTCTGACCAGGTTTCAAGCTTTGCCAGATCATCCTGCAACCCCTGCCATCCCCCTAGGTTATCCACCACCGCGCCTACCTTGTTATCATCAGCAAACAGACTGATCTTGCTCTTGATGTCCCATGATATGTCTGCAGTGAATATCCCAAACAACACTGGTCCCAACACCGAGCCCTGTGGAACACCGCTCGTCACTGCCCTTGGGTGTGAGAGCTCCCCACCCACCACCACGCTCTGTTGTCTTCCGTGTAGCCAGTTTTCTACCCATCTCACCAGCTTTGCACCCACCCCCATGCCTACTAACTTCCTTCCTTCCCAGCCTTCCATGTGGCACTGAGTCGAATGTCTTACTGAAGTCCAGATACAGGACATCCACTGCATGGCCCCTGTCCAGTTGCCTAGTTACCTAGTCATAGAACTCGACCAGTTTGGTTTGGCAGGATCTGCCACGCATGAAGCCATGCTGTCTGCTGTCCTGTAGGCCTTTGGCTGAATAAAAGAACTTTATATTTTAATTTACTGGTGGAGCAGTTTATACATGGCTGATGTGTGCCCGCTTGCTTTTGGTGAACCGAACAAGATGATTTTATTGTAGAACACCACCTACCCTGTGCGCACTTTTGGTGTTTGGTCGGTTTTCTACATCAGTTCGCTGTCATTTAGATTTTGAATCAAGCAGACCAGCGTTTGAACTCTTATGCCAGTGTGTAATGATGTGCTGTTATAGCGCTGTCCAGTCAGCACTTACAGTGCAGGATTGTCACTAGCATTGGTTAGGGTTTTTGTGTGTGCATACTGTCTTTCACAGAGGGAAGGGGGTGGGAGCAAATACATGTTCTTTTTCCTACATTTTATTGCTGCTTGATTTTAAATTTCAGCTTTGGGGTTTTCTCAAAAAGTATTTTTGCCACAAATTTGCTGATGGACGACAAGTTCTGCATTGGGTTGGTAATGTGAATTTATCCTAATCTCCACTAATGTCACAGACAGGGGAAACAGACTTCCAAGAAATTTCTTTAAAATCTATGAAGGACAATCTTCCACTTAAATTGTATGTTTTAAGCTTTTTTTTAATTTTTTTTTTCTTTTAGGATGGAGAGGAATTAGAAAGGCTTACTAAAATGAATACAGACACAGACACAGAAGATGATTCCCTCTAGAACCTGAAGAGTTAAAGGATATTGCTGCCAACAGGACATTGCTCATCATTTTAATGATTACACAATGGCCTGTTTTCATAAAACGGGCATCTCAGCCACTTTGGAAAGTGACCTTTTTCTGAAGCATCCACCAGAAAATGTGCTGCTATTCAGATAGTCTCCAAAGATGAGTAACAAATCCCACAGAATATTAAAATAAACAAGGTACATAAGTCCATCATTTATTGAGCAGCCTCAATGTACAGTGCGTCCTCTGTGTTTAATTCTGCCCATTGTGGCTCTTGACCAATTATATAGTGCGCAACACTGGGTTTTCAGAACTTCTCCACTGAAGAAAGCAAATCTCTATATTTGGAAAACTGTGCAACAGTCATATTAAAATGTCAGCAGTTTAGACCAGTAACCCAGTTTGTCAGTATATACGCTTACAGTTCATACTTGCCATCCTGTTGAGTGTGATCGCATTAAAAAACACGCAAGGAAAGGCATGCTCCTGATTATTTTGTAACAGTTGCCTTACTGGGATATAGACAGACAGATCATTATACAGTTACTTGCTCTGATATATGAGTAGTTTCATGTAAGTCCTTTTGAGTATCAGAGCTATTCAGTGTTGCCTTGCAGTCTTCTTGTCCAGTGAATTTCTGAGAAGGTAAATATTTATATACTGTGTTAGTGCCCAAGAAGGACTTGCGAATAAACACTCTTTTTAAAAGCGACATACTGAACAAACGCATGAACATGTATTAAGTTGTATTAAAATATTTTATTAAATGAAGCGTTATAGCATTTTTATCTATTTTTTTTTATCATTTCTTTTTATCCCCCTCGGCCCTCATTCACCCACCGACCAGGGTCTCTTTCGGCAATCACAGGTGCCATCATCCTGTCCAGCGAGCTCCATTTACCTGGATTCTGGGGCTTCAGACCACCTGTGATATACCACAAGGCGAGACCTCCCTGGCCTGCCTTCCCAGATAGGGTTGCCCTTTTGCTCCATGGCTACTCCTCATGTGATCCAGCTGTGCCCCTGGCAGAAATGAAGTCCTGAGCTATCCCCAGGTCCAGGTAGTAGTGGTCTAGTCGTGAACTTGGGGGGGAGAGGCATCATCTTCCTGGTCAGCAACTTTTTCTGTTTCCCTCAGTGCCTCTGCAGAGGTGCCCCAGACACATCTGTGAACACTCCCGCATGCCACTTGCTGGCATCTAGCAGCATTCCCCCCATACAGTGCAGTCACTGAATGGTAGGCAAGTACCAAGAACTGGAACCTACCCCGTCCCCCAAGAAAAGAAGAGCAGTCTCTGGGTTTCTCAATCCTGCTCACCAGTCTAGCCCTCAAATGACTTGAGGCTCACTTCTAAACCTGAGTTCTCAGTGTCACTAGTGATAGTACTACCCTTGCAGTGGCAGTTTAGCATTTAAATGTTTTAGTTGACAAAAAAACAATAAATCTTCCTCAGATGACAAACATGCAATATTCCAATAGAACATAGATTCTTCTGGATTTTGAAGCTGCTAGCATGAGGGATACCCTTTACATAATATGATGAACTGGAATGCTTAGAAATAAGCAAACCTTACTGGTTTATTAATGTTCTGTGATGTATACTGTAATCCGCGTGAGTGACTAGGCAGTTATACATACGGTGTGCAGCCCAAGAAATTCTGTCCTAAAACCCCGAAGTATTGTAATGAAATATTGTTACTAGCAGTCTTACCTTGAAGTTATTCTGTAGGACCTAAGTCAAAGAGCGATCATCAAAAAGTGAACAGAGTAGTGAAATCGGATTCCTTTGTTTTGTGAAATTTTGACAGTTGTTACTGTTTCTTGAATTCTGAAATAAAGGTTTTCATAACAAGTGTGCTGCTTGTGTATTTTGTGGATGCCAGTTTTCTAAGTAAACGGAAGCATACCTCCACCTAGGATGTTCAGGTTCAGGAGCAGTCCCCATTTTGCCTAGTATCCCATCTCCAAACAACGAGCCATTCTAATTTACTGTAGTTGATGTATGACTTCTGCTCTTTAGTGGCATTTATGATTTAGTACTATGGGGATTGCATTTCTGAGATTGTCCACATACCAAATTTTGCATCCATTTTAGGAATCAAGCCCCAGTTCTGCTATTAATTGGGTTGCTAAAAAGTGATAGTTTACGGAGACGGGGGGACAAGAGAGAATGATACCTGTAATGTTCTAGGACACCCAGTATGAACAATGTTTTTCACTTCAGCGTAACTATCCTGGTAAACTAATTTTAAGTAAAGTGAAATAAAGAATGAAAGGAGACATTTTTGGCAAGAAAATGTTAAAAAAAAAAAAAAAATCCAGTGTACCTACGTAGTCCAAGGGCTACAGTAAGTTTGCCAACTGGTCACTGCTACATTAAAGTAACAGTTTCAGAGTTCCCTCGTCAGTGAAGGAGGAGGAGTACTATATAATGGTGATACCATGCATTTTATTTATTTTTATTTATTGAAATGTTTCACCAGGAGGGCACAATGAACAACAAGTTGCTCGTCTCATGGTGCGACCTGGGGTGAAGGGGTTACATAGGGTTGTGAAGGATGATTAGTTACAATAGTATGTGGGTAGTACAAACAATACAGCATTGTAAGATTATGTAACAGTTGGAACACAAGGTATTGTACAATTAACAGTAGTGGAACATTGAGTAAATTACAATATATGTCCAAAATCATACAAAAGAACATATAAACGTACCAAACAGTAATAATGCAACAGAACCATTATAGTGCTTGAATGTACCAGGAGCAGGCTTGAGGTAGTATGCAAGTGCTGTTGGAGTAAAAAGGACAGGGTAGGTTGTGCACACGGGTGACCCAGAAGGGCAGGTGGAGAAGAGAGGGGGAGAGGCAAGAACTGAATATAAGGAGAAGGGGTAGCCATTTTCTGATTCCCCTTCAGGATGTTGAGAACCCTGCCGGGGGAGGAGGTCAGAGTAGGAAGGCAGAAACTGGGGATGAGTATTAAGAAGGGTTAAAGCAGGAACAGCTGAGGAAGAGGTAATTGTGTAAGGCAGAGGTAAGGGAGTAGTTGGAGGAGGAGTGTTGTATTTCAGCACTATAGCACAGTGGGTTAAGGCTTAGAGCTGAAGGTCTGGAGACCTGGGTTTGAATCCCACAGCCACCTAGGTGCATACTTTGTGATCCTGAGCAAGTCACTTAACTTCCTTGTGCTCCCAGGTCACATCTGGAAACAAGCTTCGGCTTAGTGTGCTACTCCTGGTTAAACAATGTTCCCTTCCCTTCAGAGGGAAGGGCATTCCAGATTTTAGGAAGTGATAGGCAAAACCAGTCTGACCGATGAGGGTGGAGCGGCGAGGGACCATCAAGGTGCGGGCGTCATTAGATCTGAGAGAATGGGTGGGGGGAGGTGGAGTGGAGAAAGAGGATGAGAGATACGAGGGGAGCACTCCAAACCAGAATTAGAGGTTTGGCACAGTGTGAGATGCATCTGTGAGATAGTGGAAGAAAGGTTAGTCAAAGATGGGGAGTATCATCTTCTGGACAATGTCACGCCTCACAGCAGGATGCAACCACAATTCCTGTACAGAGCACCAAGCATGGGGTGCAGTTTCTTCAGGATAGCATCAATATGCACAGAGAAGTTGAGGTGCTGGTCCAGCCAAACCCCTAGATATCCAAATGAGGAGGTGTCCTCCAGGATGGTCCCATCAAGGGTGTGGAAGGTGGGTAGGGCCGGGAGCCTAGAGTCTCTGCCTTGTGCTAAAGGTCATTGAGACTGTCTTCTTGGCATTTAGAAAAAGCTGGTGAGAAGAAAACCAGAGCTGAACTTCGTTGAAGTCATGCTGTAAGCTGGTTTCCACAGCAGCAGGGTTTTTGCCAGAACTATATGACAGTATCGTCAGCGTACATGTGGATAGATGAGGATGAGCAAGCTGTTGGAAGATCATTTAGGAAAATGGAGAAGAGTAAGGGACCAAGCACTGAGTGAGCCCTGAGGGACACCAGTGTTGATGGGGCGTGGAGGGGAGATGGAATCAAGGATTCTCACCGATATGGTCCTGCCAATGAATTAGGATTTAAACCAGTTGATGGCTGACGGAGCTAGGCCAGCTGAGAAGAGGAAATTAAGAAGCAGGGGATAGGAAACCGTGTCGAAAGCTTTGGCTATGTCGACAAAGATGGCTGAGGCGATCAGGCCATCATCCATCCCGGAAAGGATGGAGTCAGTAAGCATGAGGAGGGAGGTGGTTGTTGAATGGTTCTTTGGGGGGTGGAGGTACAGTGGTAGCCATCACCATTTTCAAAGATTATGTGCCATGGGTCTGGGCATCGTATTCACTGGTTCTTTTTTTGCTTTGTTCTGATATCTGAATTTTTCAGACACTGATGTCACTGTTCAACATTTATACTGTGCATTTGTCACCATCGAGCATGGCCTGGGGACAGTGCAGAGGTGCACCAAGTAATAGGAGATCTAGGGCAATAAACACTTTGATACACACTTTTAAATATGTGGATAGATGTTGTGGTGTCCTTTGCAAACACTCCTGCTGTTCCTATCCGAATATTACTGATTCAGCAGGCCAGGGGATAAAGCTTTGACTGACGAGAGGTGCATACATCTCAACCTTTTGTCACTCAAAATGAGATGCAGTATAATAAGAGACACTTCCTCTTCTCACTGAGGAGCAGGAGCCCTTGAAGCACTGACACATTCTTAGTTTAAGAGAGGGAGACCTTGGAAACAGTCTGTCACATTCCCAGCAGAACACTTAACAAATCAGCATGCAAGGGATTTTACTTACGAGAGTGGGCCCTTAGAAACAGTTTATCACATTCTCAGTTTAGGAGAGGTGGCCCTTGGAAACATTCTAGCACTTTTTGATTTCAGGAGAGGGGGCCCTTTGAAACACTCTGTCACATTCCCAGCTGTAGACTTACTGAATCAGCATGCCAGAGTTTCACTTAGGAGAAGGGGCCCCTGGAAACACACTGTGACATTTCCCAGCAGAATACGATATAACAGACCTGGCAGGTGGCATGTTATTGCTCGCCAGAATAAAATCATAACAGCCTTGATTTTATTGGGGGGGGGGGGTTGATTGAGGTTGGGGGAATGTTATTGTTATTACTTGGCTTACTTAATTGTTCCTGTTCATATCTGGTTATGTCTCCTTGATGTGTTAGTGTTGTTTTACAGTTTGAAAATTAATAAACTTTAAAATTAAAATAATCGACAGGTGTTATACAGTAAATGCGTTTATATAAAACAAAATAAACTGTGTCATGTCAACAGATGGAGAAAATACAGCAGGATATATCACTGAGGTCCTAGTCCTCCTCCTGTGAATCTTCTCTGGATCTCTTGGGGATGATTGGTGTATACCCCATCACCACCAGTACCAGCCCTAACAGAGGACCATGATAGCACTGAAACAAGAACACAAATGACAGTGATGAGCTGGCCACACATGCAAGCCTGCAGCTGTATACAGCTGGCACACAGCACTCTCATCGTGCACATAACTGACATGGAGCCTTTGCAAAAGGGTCCTTGACTCAAAGGGTTGTACTTCTGATTGCCTAATAAATAAAAATAAAAACTTTGATGGCTTCTCTAGGGCCTACAACTCCCCCACATCATCTTTATAGTGGGCATCCCAGCTTCCCGTCCTCCAGCACAGGAAGTCCAGAATGAACAATGGCCATGGCCTTGCCACCACCACCAATATTGCCCCCTTGGGTTGGTCCTGCCTTTCCATGACTATCTGTCCTGGGCATCCGTGAAAACTCTGTGGAGTCCTAGAGATGGAGACAGCATCAGTGACAACGCACACATATGCAAACAGGTAAAGTATACACCATCAGCCTGTGACAAGTGTGTACTGTACTTACCTGTGCAGGCTGAGTCACCTGCCAGATCACCCCCCCCCCACACCAAGTCCAGGTATGTGGAGATGGGCACACTCCTCAACTTTCTGGGGTATACCCCAAGCCTCCCCATACTGGGCACAGACACAACACGCACTTGCATACCAATGTTAATGCAATGTACTGGATCAAACCGGGCCAGCATGCTGAATGTGAGTTCTGTGGAATTCATATTGCAGGGGTAACATTTCAGGAAAAAATGGTTTAAACAAAGTTAAGGACAAGCATCCAACAGAGTATCACTCTAGAGGAGCAGTTCAGTGCCTTTACCTGTACTGCACTTACTGTACAAATGCTAGCCCGTGGACGCAGCATTAGCAGCCAACAGGTATTATGTCACTGGGCTTAGTGATGTGCGATTGCATACTTTGCAGATGTGAGACAGATGTGCTTCTACATCACAGTCAGAGTTCCATCACCCCTGGGTCTGGATTCAGAGATTAAACTTGCCTTTGTGTTTGGGAAGCAGATTTGATACACTTGCTTTGTGTTCACATAGTACATTTGCCTACAGTACACTGCCCCACATACCCCATTTATTTAGAAATTCAGATAATAAATGCATAGAATTTTAAAGCTGACATGGTGTGCATGATACCATGATGCCAGGGCTTTCATAGCAAAAATTTGTAAACTACAGTAATTGCCGTTTTCGATGAGACCCCACACCCACAGACAGGATTAGCAAACCTGAAATCACACCTCAGGATGCTGCCCAGGTAGATGTTAGAACCTGATACCACAACACTTCTTATTCACTATCTCCTCAGACTGTTTGACACCTATCCCCAACAGCTGCGATTTGCAAACCTGAGATCATGCCTCAAGATGCTGCCAGGCCAGGTGTTTGGCTAGAGCAGGTGTTACATACTGAAACAGCAAAGATGTGGGATACAAAAAAAAGCAAATTACTTACAGCTGGATAAACAAAGTTCAGTTTTATTATCATTACTTTTACATTGCAGTGGTACAACTGTTGTCACGAATAACAGCTGGCATCACTTTATCCATGTGATCGATAGTCTTCTACTGTCAGCACTGTCCTCCAAAAGTGTCTTGTGTTCCATTTACAGCTCCTAGGCTTAACACTCTTCCGGAATGTAATGTTTCATCTGATGCCAGATAAACTCTGTTGGGTTCAGGTCTGCTGATTTGGGTGGCATCCTGACCCTATTCACTACGTGGTCATTTATGTATGCCCGAGATGTTGCATGCTTTGGGTCGTTATCCGTACAAGAGAAAGAACAGACATGTAAACAGGGTCCCTAGTGTTCTGTGGCACTTTGTCCTGATTTCTGTAACAGGATCTTAGGTTTCTTCGGCAGCATTGTCGCCTACCTTGACTTCAGCAAAGCTTTTGACACTGTTCCACATAGAAGATTGATAAATAAGCTAGGTAGGCTCGGGGTGGGTCAGAAGTTGGTCAACTGGGTGGCAAACTGGTTGACTGGCAGAAAACAGAGAGTGGTGGTAAATGGTATACAGTCAGAAGAGATGCAAGTCACAAGTGGGATACCTCAGGGATCAGTCCTGGGGCCAGTCCTATTCAACATCTTCATTAGTGACCTCGCAGATGGACTAGAGGGTAAGGCTTGTCTGTTTGCAGATGACACCAAGATCTGCAACAGAGTAGATGATCCAGATGGGGTGGGCAGAATGAGAAGAGATCTGGATAAACTAGCAGAATGGTCAGAAGAGTGGCAACTGGGATTTAATGCAAAGAAGTGCAAAATCATGCACATAGGGAAGAGAAACCCTGACGCCACTTATAGGCTGGGAGGGAGTTGCTAGCAGTCACAAAGGAAGAAAGAGACTTGGGCATCATCATCACTGATGACCTAAAATCATCAAGCAGACCTCTAAAGCAGTAGGTAAGGCTAGGGGTGTTAGGGTGTATTAGTAGGGTATCACAAGTCGTAAGAGGGAGGTAATAATCCTCTGTACAAGACATTGGTTAGGCCCCATCTGGAGTACTCGTGCAGTATTGGAGCCACACCTTCACAAGGACATTAACCAAATTGAGGCAGTCCAGAGAGGGCAGCAAAATGGTGCAGGGACTGCATCAGAAGACATATGAGGACAGATTAACGGAGCTCAATATGTATACCCTTGAGCAAAGGAGGGAGAGAGGTGATATGATCGAGACATTTAAACACCTTAAGGGCATAAACAAGGTGAAAAAGGTCTAACATGTTTAAATATAAGAAAAATAGCAGGACAAGAGGACACAGCATGAGATTAGAGGGAGGCCAATTAAGGGGAATGTGAGGAAATTCTTTTTCACAGAAAGGGTGGTAGATGCATGGAATGGCTTACCACAAGAAGTGGTGGCTATGAATACAGTGCAGGGCTTCAAACAGGCATGGGATAGGCATAAGGGAGCAATACAAATGACTATGAATAGATAGGTCACTGACAGAGCAAAGGCCGATGGCACATTTATAAGGTAGAAAAAGAAATGGGCAGACTGGATGGGCCTTGCGGTCCTTATCTGCCGTCAACTTCTATGTTTCTATGTATTTTCTGATTTCTGGGGCAGAATTATTCATTTTTGTGGCAGAATGCAGTCCTGTCATTGGCTAAAATATGATGTGATGTCACAAGTGACATCACATGCCAAGAATAGAAGAGGGGCTTCAGGATAAATGAGATGGAGAAGGGACTATGTAAAAACTGTATATTTGAATGAAAATTCACCAAGAACAGTGAATTCTGTGGCAGTGTATATGTAATAGATAACCCACTCTTAGGTGTGCGGTCGTGCTCTGATAAACGCACGCCTTGGTGTGCGTTGTGCGTCAACCACCCAAGGCATGCATATATCAGAGTGTGACAGCACATCCTAGAGTGGGTTATCTATCTTATAAAATGGCAAAATTGTTTTTGGGGGAGGTAAAAGTGCAGGTGTGAGTTGCGCTCTGATATCGCATGGTCATGTGATGATGATTGTCCACTAGATGAGCTACTTTTTTCTACCCATTTTATAAATATATATAATAGATAACCCACTCTATGGTGTCTTGGTCCGCTCTGATATATGCCACGAGGGCGCAGGTGAAGTCGTCAACCACCCAAGGCGTGCATATATCAGAGCGCAATCGCACACCATAGACTGGGTTATCTATCTTATAAAATGGCAAAATTGTTTTGGAGGGGCGTAAAAGTGCAGGTGTGCAGTCGCACTCTGATATACACACGGTCATGTAATGATGATTGTCCACTAGATGAGCTACTTTTTTCCTACCCATTTTATAAATACAGTATATATTTTTTCATTCTGTAGCGTGAAGTAAATTCTCCAGCTGCAGAAACACAGAATTCCAGGGGTCTTGCGTATAAGTAAACATGCAGAACACTGCTGTGTATCCCCACCATGAACACAGAGAAAACTGTAAGTGAAAACTGCTCAGTCTCTAACCATGGTAAATCTGATGCCCATCTGCAAACACACATTTGATAATGGGCACCAGGGTATTGGACATCATCTCCTTTCTGAAGAGAGGTATCACCCCACACGTGTATTTTCAGGGGGTGTTTGGACTGTGGTCTCAATACAAGAAATCCTTTTTTACAGAAAGCCATGGCACAAAAGACTGCATTGCTATGGCACTCTCATCAGTAAAAACAATGTCTGCAAATTGTTCATTTTCTTCCATTTATGCTTTAGCCTGTTCCAGTCGCTTATGTTTGTTGGCTTCACAAATGAGAAGAAATATATTGTTTGTGGGGGGAAAAGGATCATCAGTATCTTGTTGTTTTGAGGTGCTGAGTAGTACATTACCTGCAGTACATACGGTACAAAACATATTCTTACACAGTCGGTCAGTACATAAAACAGCTTACAGAAATCGGCAGGCTTTAAATTGCTTTTTGTGACATATGCTACCCAGAAAAATCAATGTGGTACATACATGCAGTGGGCACAGCAATGTAATTACCATGCTGTGCCATAACTTCATCAGTTTGGGCATTGCATTCATCTTATTGATGATTCATTCTGATACTGAGTACCTCCATTCTGCCACTTTGTGATGAACATCTGCTGCTCTGCTCTTATCATCCTTCAGTGTTGGCTGATTCACAGTTTGGGAAACCTCACTGCAAAAGACATTAATACACATTAAAGAGGGACTCCTGCCAGAAGTGTTACATTGCAGAAATAGAATAAGCATACCCCCAATAAATCTCATACCAAAAAAGTTTCTTCGTTTTAAAGTTATGAGCTATTTTGTAACCCTGATTTAACTACGTATTCAAAAAAGCCAGTTTAAGTGAAGAGCCACTGATGATGTTATAACCTGAACTCACAGTCTAGTCCTCCCTGTCAGCAACCTTATAGGACCTGCTTCTCCAAAGCGTCACCGCAACATTCTAAAATTATACGTCACCGCCGCATTCTGAACCTGTGTGTCACTACCGTATTCCAGACCTGTGCATTATCACTGCATTCTGAAATTGTGCATCACCACCACATTCAAAATGTGCATCACCACATTCAATTGTGCTACACCACGCATTCTGAACCTGTGCATCACAGCCACATTACGAAATCGCAAGGCCACCACATTCTGCACCAGAATCACCGTGATTCAACCTGTGCATCGCCACCAGATTCCAAACCTGTGTGTCTGCCTCATTCCGAAATTGTGCATCACCACCACCACATTCCAAAACCGTGCATCACCACTATATTCCAAAACTGCATCGCTACCACATTCCAAAATTGTGTGCTCCAGCTACTTCCTGAGATTGTGTCATTGCTGCATTCCACAGTTGCAACCTGGTGACATTTTGAAATCTTATACCTGCAGTATTCTAAAAATTTCACACAACTTTGTCATTCTAAAACCATGTTTGCTGCTGCATTCCAACCCCCGGTTACATTCTGAAGTACTTAATATACCTTGCATCTACAAATTATGGAAGTGAATGTGCTGACCCACCCAGTGTCAGTTTTCCTTTTTCAGATGTTTACTACAAGTGCAGTTTTAAGTAACATATGAGAAATAAGTCATATAAGGTAGCTTGCAGTGAGTTCAGATTATGATATCATCAGTAGCTCTTCACTGAAACTGGCTTTCTTGAACAGGCAGTGAATTAAGGGTTACAAAATGACCTGTAACTTTTAAACGAAGTAACTTACAGATCTGATTTTTGGCATGAGGCTGATTGAGGATATGCTGATCCAAGTTCTGAATTTATTGATGCCAAACATTTTGGCCCGGATCCCTTTTTAATGATAACACTTTCATGTTCCAGAAGTTTCCTGTGAATTAAATCATGAAATTTTGACATTGATTGCTACAGTATTTATTTTTTAGTGTGGCCACAGAGACAGCCCCGGAACATTTCACTGTCTTGTTGTGCACTGTGGTTTTCTCAAGGCCACAGAGGCAGCCCTGGAACATCTCACTGCCTTGTAGTGTACTGTGGCTTGCTCAAGGCCAGAAAGGCAGCACTGGACTATGTTACTTATGGTGAGTATGATGTCAAAGATGCCCACCTCGTGCACACTGTCGTCTTGTGTGGATGTTCTTTGCATGGTCGAATGTGTTTGTAGAGGGCAGAGAAATAAATCATCATGGTTCTGGCTGCTGCAAGGTAGTTCTGTATTTCCAGCATTGGAGTACCATTTTTGTGCATTTCATGCAAAACGTTGCTATGTCTCTCATCCAGCTTCTTGGTCATAGTAGTACTGTAAAGGTTAGAATGACAAAGTTGGCACTTGGGTTAATATCCCAGTACTGACACTGTAGTGCAGCATGAGAGGGGTGCTGCACTTCTGAGGTGCCGTCTTTCGGATGAGACGTTAAACCGAGGTCCCATCTGCCTGGATTGGTGGTAGTTCAGGTGGATGTTAAAGATCCTATGGCACTTATCGAAAAGAGTAGGGGAATTTCCCTGGTGTCCTGGACACAATTTCCCTCATTCACTAAAAAAATACCACTGACAGCTTAATCTGGTTCAAGGTCAGTTGGCATTCATCTATATCCCCCACCCCTGGGTCGTGCCTGAAAATAGGCAAGATTTGTCTAGTGCACTTACCCAGTCAACAAAAACTAAATAAATAAAGGTAGTGGTTTCTTGGTCTGCAAATCTCCTCCAAAAGATGTGGATAAATGACACAAAAATGCACAGTATTTGTACTGTAGAGGGACAGGTACAGTAGGTGTGGCCAGGAATTGTGACAGATCACAGGCGCGGGATTAAAGAACAGACAGATCAGATGCTGAGGGTCCAGGAGGCATGACATAACTATAATGTGATAAACAGTGTTAGCCAATCTGCTCCAAACTAATGGCTGTCTTGAAGTCAGGGAACAATACGTAACTGAGGCGTTGTCGAGCTTGAAAAATGTACATCTATGGCCCTGTCCACACTGATGCTTTTAAACCGTTACCAGCCTGCTGAACCATTTTAAGTGTGAAAAACAATAAGCGTCCGCACTGGTAATGGTTTAAAAAGCGTATTTGAAACCAATCTTGGGACCTGCTCATATGTGGTCTTGAAATCTATTCTGCAAACAGTTTGAGAGCTGTAATGGTTCCCTGACCTGTGCAGACGGACGTCAGAACTGTTTCCATGTGTGTTGGTCCACCATGGCTCCACAGTCCCTTACTCCTCCATGCAAGATGCGGTTTCTGGAACAGAGTTCAAACACACCTACTCTTCACAAGTGCGAACAGACTACCAGTGTTTTTAAAACCGGTTGCAGAGCCATGTGGATGGGATAAAATGGTAAGCACTAAACCAGTTTTTAAAATGTTACAGCATCACCGTGAACAGTGTGGACAGGGCCTAAGAGGCAATACTCTGTGTCACTGTACTGTATAGTGGATTAAAGATGACTACCAGATTAGGAACTGTAAACTGTTATGTAACCCCAAATGCAAGCAGACCTGCCAGGACAAGAAAAGCGGTAATGCAACTGAAAAGCATCACCCCTGTGAGCAGAAAGAGAGTGGAAAAGGAAAATGCTGCACCACCAGTAAAATATCAGATTTTCAGAAAGAAGCCCAAGAAATACATTGTAAGACAATATTGTATTGAATAATGGATATTCAAATAGTTCTCAAGTGCTATCATTTTACTGTATTTTCTGATGTGCATTATAATGTTAAGTAACTTGATAGAAACTGTCCTTAATGCTAGACAAATGACCACAGTTTTTACAATTATTATCCTTTTTCCAGGTGTGCCTTCAGCCGCCAGTCCTATTTTTCTGATGGGCACCTGCACCTCAGTCAGACTCTGACAAGGGTAGTTTGCAGGCAGGCAATATTCCAAGTATTTAGATTCAAACTGCATTTCTTATTTCTAAACGGTGTGATATGATTGCCAGAGACCATGAACCATTCTTTTATAAAGTGTGAAGAAAACGCCATGTCAGCGTCCCATGCACAGGAGCAGACAGCAGGACAGGGTAGCACCCCTAGCCCGTCCAGAGAACATGGAAGCAACAGAGCAGCTGGCCCGTCCAGAAGATATGGAAGTACCTGAGCATCTGGAGAACACAGATGCACCAGAATACCTGTCCTGTCCAGAAGATGAGTCACACAAACAGCAGGCTGGTCCAGAGGACCAGGAAATACCAGAGCAGCATGTGGAGGGTACACAAAGGCAATGGGCAGCTACAGAGCACCAAGGAACAGGCCAATGTGAAAACAGCTACATGTAGAACATGGAACAGAGTAGGGGAGAGAGAGTCAAATTTGAGTGTTTTATGTGGAAGAGCATAAAAGGAAGGAAGCAGGAATGCCTACGGGAAGGGAGATCATGGAACATATAAATGCAGGGCAACTTCATCTGTATTCAAAGACCTGAAAATGGGAATGAGGGAGATGCAGCAGCAAATGTCAACGACATGGAAATCTGCTTCACTGGAGAGGCACAGTACAATGAGTCTTTTAGAAGACACTAACAAAGTAGAGGCAGAGGAAATGAGACTCACTGCAAGACAGTGACACATTGCCAGAAGCAATGGCAAATGAAAGGGTCCATAATCACATCACAGGTACAATGAACGTTCTGGCTGGCCCGGTGGCGCTGAGGGTTGAGGCGCTGGACCCACACGAGCGACCTGGGTTCAGGAGCGGACTTGGGCCACCGGGGGTTGGTGGGGAGAAGAGGATTGAGGATCCAGAGGACTGCTCTCCTCTCCTGGGGTGGGTTATTAGGGATCCCCTGCTTTGTAGTGGCTCCCGGTGGAGACCGGGAGTACTACACCAGTGGGGAACATGAATGGGGAGGAGCAATGATGGACATCTGCAGGAGGGGGCAGGAGTGTGCTCTCCATGCGCTGACATCCTTGCACATCTGCGCCTCAGGGAGGAACCAGGAAAAACCCTCGCACCTGGACAGGAGAAGACGGGACACACAACGGCACCCATGCTCAACACCAGATCCTTCTGACTGGCCCTGACTTCACCCTCACACCAGCCGCCTACTAGATTGTAGAAAGAGCGCCGGAGGAGTTGGCGGTCCCATCTCAGGGGACTCTGAGCCGGGTGGTTGGTTAGGTCAGTGTGTGTAGGAGTGAGAGCTTCCCAGGACGGGGTCTGGTTGGAGGACCTTGGGCAGAGCAAAAGAGCATATGAATTTGCCAGCAGAAATAGGCCACTTGGTCTATCAAGTCTGCTCAAGTGTGCAGCTTGCACCCTCACCTTGCAGCTATCCCATCCCCTACCCTTCCCAATTATCCCCTCTCACCTTGTCCCATCTCCTTTTGAAACTACCCATTGTCTTACATGCTACCACCTCCTCCGGTAGAGCATTCCATTCTGCCATGACTGTCCATGAAAAAGTGTCTCCTCATTTCTGTCCTGAATCTTTCCCCCTCTAATCTAAGGCCATGCCCTCTTGTGTCCTTCCCCCTCCTCAGCCTGAGTATCCCTTCAGTGCCTGCCTTGTTTGTCCCTTTTATGTACTTAAAGGTCTCAGTCATTTCCCCCTGGTCCCTTCTCCAGGAGTACATGTTCAACTCTGTCAGCCTTTCCTCATATGGTCTGTCCTCCAATCCCTGGACTGTTGCCCTCCATTGTACCCCTTCCAGTAATTTCACATCCTTCTTCAGTTATGGGTGCCAGAATTGCACACAGTACTCCAGGTGTGGCCTGACCAGTGCCCTGTAGAGAGGCAGGATCACCTCCCTGCTCCTGGAGGAGATCCCTCTCATGATACAACCAGCATTCTGTTGGCTTTCGCTGCCGCCCTTCTACACTGCTCTGTATTGTTCATCTTCCCTGTTACAACCACCCCTAGAGCCTTCTCCCCCTCAGTGGAACCTAGCTGCACCCCTCCCAGCTGGTAACCCCTCCCTGGGTTCTTTGCACTGTTTCGCATTGAACCCCAACTGCCATGCTTCCGACCACTCCACCAGTTTGGTCAGGTTGTCCTGCAGCCCCTGCCAACCTGCTATATTGTCCATCACCGCCCCTAATTTAGTATCATCAGCGAATAGATTAATCTTATGCCTGACACCATACGAGATGCTGGCTATGAATATTCCAAACAACACTGGCCTCAGTACTAATCCCTGCGGCACCCCGCTTGTCACAGCCCTTGGAGATGAGAGTTCCCCCACCACCACCACTACCCTCTGCTGTCTCCCTTGCAGCTATTTCTCAATCCATTTAACAATCTTAGTCCCCACCCCCATGTATCTCACCTTCCCTCCCAACCTCCCATGTGGCACTGAATCGAAGGCTTTACTGAAGTCCAAGTATATGTCACCCACCGCATGACCCTTGTCCAATTCCCTTGTGACCCAGTCGTAGTACATAACTAGGTTCATCTGGCAGGATTTTCCAGAGACAAACCCATGCTGGTGACTGTCCTGGAGCCCATTGTCTTCCATAAAGTTCACCAGCTTTTCTTTAAGTATTGTCTCCATCAGCTTCCCCAAGATGGAAGTTAAGCTTACCGACCTGTAATTACCTGGCTCATCCTTTGGTCCACTTTTATGGATGGGTACCACATGGGCCATCCTCCGGTCATGTGGTACACCCCCTGTGTCCAGTGAGGTATTGAATAGTTCCGCCAGTGGTCCAGCCAGGATCTCGGCCATTTTCTTCAACACCATGGGGTGTATGCCATTCGGTTCTGGTGCCTTATCCACACTCAGAGCCCTTAACCCCTCCAATACCCTACCCTCAGTGATCACCCCATCCATTACCCTCTCTCCCCCTGCAGTAGCTGCCCTTTCTCTCTTCTGAATACAGAACAGAAGTACTCATTCAGTACTTCTGCCTGATCCACCCCTTTCTCTGCCCCCCCCCGTCCTTCCTGATCCTCACTATCTGGTCCTTGCAGCTTATTCTCTCCTGTGTGTATCTGAAGAAGTCATTTTCCCCATCCCTAATGCCCTGTGCCAGCCTCAATTCCTTGGAGGCCTTTGCTGCTCTGACTCCCCTGGTGACTTCCTTGGACCTCTTCACATACTCCTCCCTATCCTCCCCCTTCCTGTGTTTCTTGTATTTTTAGCCCTCACCATTTCTAAGACCCCTCTACTTAACCAGCTCGTTTTTTTAGCCCTTCCCTTTTTGCTCTGCAATCTGGTACATGTTTCAGTAGCTTCCAATATCCCCAATTTGATTTTTTCCCATTTCTGATTTGCATCCCATTGTGGCTATATTCCTTCCAGATGCACCCTTAAGATTTCACCCATCTTACCAAAGTCAGCCTGTCTGAAGTCGACCACCCTGGTCCCTGTACCCACTGCTTCTCTGCTTATATTAAGTATAAATCACACCGAGTGATGGTCACTCCCAGTCAGCGGGTCCTCCACCCACACCTCCCTTATAGCCTCCCCTTTGGCCAGAACTAGATCCAGTGTATTCCCCAACTTAGTCAACTCCGTGACCATCTGTGCCAGGAAGCAGTCCTGGAAGGCATCCAGGAGTATTTGCTGCCTTGCACACAATCAATCAAAATCTTTATTTAACCAGGCGGAACACCATTGAGAAAAACTCATTTTCAAGGTGGACCTGGTCAAAATACATATTGAGTACACATACAAACATTCATACTTATACAATACACATAGTAAAAAATAAATCAAATACAGTATATATATGTTCAAATTCAGTTAATATGGAAGCTTGTACACACTTCATACATGATAATACAGGGTAAAATTGTAATTTGTACTCACTTTGTACATGAGAGGACACAGGGTAATTAATGCCCACGTCAGTATACAAGGGGACAGGCTCCAATTAGGAAATATTACAGAGGTTAGTATATTAGAAAAACAGGCAGTCAAAAAATAGTGCTGAAGTAACACAGGCAGGTACCTTGAGTTCGTTGGGAGCCTTGGGAGAGAGGAACGGACGGTAAGAACAGAGGATAATAATGTGGGGTATGCTAGTAATGTACTTAAAGGGGAGATGGAGTGCAGATCAAGGATACTTAAAGAGTATGGGGAGCAGAATAACAAGCTGCTGAAGTAATGGACAAGTGCGGCCATAGGGGGAATATACACTGGCTCCATGGCAAAATATGTGTTGTATGTTAGAGTACCTGTAGAGAGGGAGGAGGAAGGGGGGTGTGGTGGTTGGCAGGTGCTAGGGAGACTCAATGATTCTGAAACATGGGCACAGCGCTAATCAGGGAAAGCAGTTACATGACTCCTTGATGAAGCGTACATACAGCATTTTAAATGTGAGCTGTATAGGGAGGACTAGTCTCAAGACTTTTTGTAGATTGTTCTATAATAGGGGTAGCACATAGCTTATGGACGATCTACCGACACGCGATTTGACTTTGGGTATAGTAAGTGAGATATAGGAGGCGCTTCTCAGGGTGTACATACTTGCCGTACTTAGTGGCAGACAGTCCAATATGTATTCAGGGAGTTTTATGGTGATAGCTCTGTACGTCCAAAGAGCGGCGTTTTTCTGCCTTGTATAGGAATGGGAGGGCCAACCTACTATGGCATATAGAGAGCAGTGATGCAAAGAGTATGGAGCGCCAACGATGAATCTTATGGCTCTATGGTCTAACGTATCCAGTCTGGCTAGTGCAGAAGCAGGGCCCTGGCTATACAAAAAGTCTGTATAATCCAACAAAGAGAGGAAAGTGGCGAGTACTGGTCTCTTCTTGGCATCCTGGCTGAGAAGATTTTTGATTCTGTAAATGAGGCCTAGCCTCTGTCTATGCTTTTTCATCAGCTCATCAATGTGCCCATGGAAGGAGAGTGTATAGTCTATCCAACCCCCTACATATTTAAATTTGGTTACAAACTCTAGCGACTCTCCTAGGAGTGTAGTGATTTGAGGAAGGGATCCTACTGAAGCATGATTGTTAGCATTAATAAACGGTGAGAGGAGCATCACCTTCATTTTCTTTGCATTCAAGAATAGTTTCTGATTTAGTAGTTGTAGTTGTAACTGGTAAATCTCCTGCTGAAGAGCCATGCATGCAGTTTCAGGGGTAGGTCTGTCGATGTAGAGTACTGTATCATCGGCAAATAGATGAATGTTGGCAGGTTTGTTTCCTGCATCAATTACATTAATATAAATCGCGAATAAAAGTGGACCCAGAATGGAGCCTTGTGTCACGCCCCTAAATAAAAATTTCAGCAGTGAGAATTTCCCTTGAGTTTTTACCTGCTGCTGGTGCCCTAGTAGGTAGTTTGAGAACCATCTCAGGGAGGGGGTGTCCACGCCAATATTATGGAGGGATACCAAGAGCAGTTCATGATCGACGGTATCAGACGCCTAGCTTAGGTCCAGGCACACTGCACACACAAAGTCTTTGGAGTCTAGGTCCTCCTGCCAGTCATTTGTAACCTTTGCAAGGGCCGAAATTGTGCTATGGCATGGCCGAAACCCTGATTGCAAGGAGTTTAACAGATTTGCAGATTCTAAGTAGTTCTTAAGTTGAATACATACTATTTTCTCTAGCATCTTGGACAGGATAGGGAGTAGAGAGATTGGCCTATAGTTGTTAAGGTCACTAGGGTCTCCAGATCTGAATAAGGGAATCACATGGGTGGTTTTCCATAGGGGAGGAATTTCACCATGCAGGAGAGATAGATTGAAGAGGTGTGTGATAGGCATGGCCAGGGATTGGAAGCTAATTTGTAGGAAAAATGGGTCGATGCGGTCTGCACCAGCACTCTTTCTGGTATCCAGTTGTAGGAGTAGGTCTTCAACTTCCTTCAGTGTTGCAGGTTGTAAGGAGAACACTGTATCTGTGACCGGGACTAGTGGGTCTTGTGCCTCAAGTTGGGAACGAAGGGTATTGGCAGGTGACGTATCGAAGGCTAACCTTGTGGCAGAATGATTATTGAGATGGTCAAGGATTAATTGTTTATCTATAACTAAGACACCACCCTTGGAAATTTTTGCAGGTATGGAGTTGGAAGAGGCATAAAGTTTGGCCCGGTAGTAACTAGCCTTGGCCTCCCTACAAAGGTTCCTGGCCCTCCTGAACAAAGTCCAATCTGCTGGAAGGTTTGATTTACACGAGCTTTTTTCTAGAGTAGGTCGCTATTAAATAAGGCAACCTTCAGTTCTGCTGTGAACCACGGGCATGATCTTTTTTTGTGCGTTTTTTAACCATGGGTGCATGCCTGTCTAGGGTCCCTAGCACAATTTCTTGGAAAATATACGTCACATTTACTGTTTTTGCTAGATAGAAGTCCTGCCATCTTAGGGAGTTCTGTAGGTCAGATATAAATGCACAACGGTTGAAGTTACAGCAACTCCTCTTAACAGTAAATGTGAATGTAGGGGCTGTTTTTGTGGTGGATCTCACACAGGTAATGAAGCGGTGGTCACTGATGTCAGAGAAAAGTGCACCAGCATGAGAGAATACTGTAGGTGAGGTTTGTTTACTAGGATAAGGTCCAACAGTGTACTATTATTTGGGTTCTTTTTATTAGGGCATGTATCTTCCATTATAAGTTGGGATAATCCGAAGGAGTCACATGGGGTTTTGAGTGGTTTGGAGATATAGGAGCACCAATCCAGGTTAAAGTCACCCAGTATGATAATTTCATAGGACATGGACCCTAATATACCATACAAAATGATCTAAAAGCAGCAGTCCAGCTGATGCGGGCCTGTAACATCATACCACACAGAAAGAGAGAGAAGGGGAGAGCTCAACTTTGAGAGGCAGGCTTTCGTATTCTTTAGGAATAGAGGTTGAGTCAATAACAGATGCTGAAAACTTATCATGGACATACAGTAGGTGGCAACTCCTCCACCTCTTGTTTGTCTATCAGCTCTGAAAATGGTATAGGATGGTATATTCACCTCAAAGTCAGTGGTACCAGGTCTAAGCCAGGATTTGGAGACCACCAGAACATCAGGCTTAGTATGTAAAATCCAGGCCTGCATAGAAGCAATTTCCTTTTAGAAGGCCCCATACGTTGACATGCATGAAACTCTCACCTCTGATATCAGCCAAATCAGCAGGGGATGAGATGGCCGCTAGGGGGGTTAGCTCGACATTGCCAGAGCATAATAACAGGAGTAGCAAGAGTTTCTTGATAGCTCCTAGTAGTAGTCTATGGGCTCTAGTCTGTTCCCGGTTGCGTGGATATTCGAGTATTTTGGGAGGATTGCGAAGGCAGAAACCAAAGGAGCATAACGCTGAATAAACAAGAATCCTGGACGAAAAGGGCAGGGAGAGCTGGGGAGACAAAGATAGCGAAGGAGTCAGACACTCCCTATAATTCCCTGATTGGGTTCCAATCCACCATGGTATTTGCACTAGAGGTTCCAGTTTGGGTAACTGAATTATCCAGGAGCAGAATTTAGAGATGCCATGTGCACCCAGACAATTCACTGTAGTATGATTTTCGTATGCACTGTTAGGGTGCTGTGGATGAACATTATGCATCTCAAGGGAACATATTAAGAGAAGACATGGCAGCAAATATCTGGCTATCATAATTGAGCTGGATTTCAGAGTTGTTCGTGGCATATAGTTCTGCCTAAACCAGTGGGCGTGAGAAGGAGAGTAAGGATACTACTGACATATTCAAATACCTGCTGCATGGAGAGAATACAAGGATACTGTTAACACTAAACCAAATGCCTGCAGCGTGGTAGGAGGATAGCCTTGAAGTAATACAGGCACACAGTTTGTGCATGAAAGGTGTGGCCCTTTAAGTAAATGAGCGACAGGTGTTTTGAAGGTATCCCAAGCGTGCAGCGTGAAAGTGGTGTATGCTGCTTTAAGTAAAAGCACAACTGCAGCTCAAGAAGAGATCCCCAATGCGGAGGTTCTTCCTACAAAGTGGGAGGTGTTAACATGTATTTAAGGTGACCTAGGGAGGAGGTGGGTCAAAAAAAGCGTAGAGAAAGAATTAGGCAGTAAAAAGATCCCCTATGGCTGAAAGCCATAGAAAAGCCTCCGCAAAGAACCCAAGACAGCCGGCAAGTGCTGCAGCCAATCAGAGCCTGGCTGCTGCAGCACTTACCAATGGGCTTTGGGCTTCAGCAGCTGGGCGCCAATCGAATTTGTGGCTTAAGAGCCAGAATCTTGCTGCTGTACCTGGGCTTAGGAATGGGGACAGGTCCTCAGTCAATGTGGCTGCTGTACAGGGTCTGGCCAGTGGCTTCCTTCCGCCAGTCGCGGGGCCAGAGATGGCCCAGAGGGGCTGGCTTCACCTGTTTAAAGAGAGGGGAAGGTTATAGATATAGCCCTAAAACAATGGGCTTGGCTAAGGTACTAAATGGTGGGGCAGGGAGAAAGGGATTAGCAGAAGAGGCAAGCAGGGGGAGGGAGGAGCGTAATTGCTCAGCAGGAGGCCATCGATTGGCACCTAGATAGAAATCCAAACACACCAGCAGTCTGTTTGCAGCCACTGGAGGGGAGCAGGAGTAGGACTGGGAAATAGTATAAAAGGTTAAGAGACTGGTGGCGTGGGGGCTGAAACAAAGGGTGGCTGTTGGTGTGGTGCCCTAGGATAGTCCTGTTTGTGGTCACGGGAGAGGAGTGGGAAAACAAGATTTGAAAAAAGAATAAGAAATTAGCTGGAGGGTGTGCTAGGCACAGGAAGAGCGTTACAGAGTTTAGTTAGATGGTGAAGGGAAGGTAAAAGAGCAAGGCGGAGAACGGGAATTCTGCTTCAGGCTGGTGGCACTTTTACTGAGACGTTTTCAAAGGCTCACTAACAGGCAGTGCTCAAAAAAGTACAAGCAATTTCCTCGACAGCATTTTAGCTAAATAAAAATGGGAATTCCCACATAATCATTTTACATAGTAGCAATCTCAACAGTTGTAAAACGCTCCTAACGTATTGTATAGTTGCCCCTAGCAAACCTAGTCCCTGTCACAAGAGATTATTAGTTCCCCCCCAAAAAAAACAAAAAATGAAAAAAACACAGAGAAAGCAGAATTAGGCAATAAAAAGATCCCCTACAGTTAAAAACAGTAGAAAAGCTGCAGTGAAGAGCCCGAGACAGCCAGCAAGTGATGCAGCCAGTCACAGCCTGGCTGCTACAGCACTCACCAATGGGCTTTGGGCTTCAGCGGCTGGGCGGCAATCAAATTCACAGCTAAAGAGCCAGAGTCTTGCTGCTGTACCTGGGCTTAGGAACATGGACAGGTTCTCGGTTGATGTGGCCACTGTACATGGTCCGGTCAGCGGCTTCCTCCCACTGGTTGCAGGGGCAGAGATGACCCAGAGAAGCTGGCTTCACCTGGGCTTAGGAATGGGGACAGGTCCTCGGTCAATGCGGCCACTATACAAGGTCCAGCTGGCAGCTTCCTCTCACCAGTTATGGGGGAAGAGATGGCCCAGAGGGGCTGGCTTTACCTGGGCTTAGAAGCGGGGACAGGTCCTTGGTTGATGCAGCCACTGTACAGGGTCCAACCGGCGACTTCCTCCCGCCAGTCATGGGCAGAGATGGCTCAGTGTCTGGCTTCACCTGGGCTTAGGAGCAGGGAGAGGTCCTCGGTCAGTGCGGCCGCTGTACAGGGTCCGGCCGGCGGCTTCCTCCTGCTGGTCGTGGGGGCAGAGATGGCCCAGTGGGGCTGGCTTCACCTGGGTTTAGGAACAGGGACAGGTCCTCAGTTGATGTGGCCGCTGTACAAGGTCCGGCCGGTGGCTTCCTCCCCCCAGTCATGGGGGCAGAGATGGCCCAGAGGGGCTGGCTTCACTGTACCTAGGCTTAGGAATGGGGACAGGTCCTCGGTTGATGCAGCCACTGTACAGGGTCCAGCTGGTGGCTTCCTCCCACCAGTCGTGGGGACAGAGATGACCCAGAGGGGCTGGCTTCACCTGAGCTTAGGAGCAGGGACAGGTCCTCAGTCAATGCAGCCGCTGTAGAGGGTCTGGCAAGTGGCTTCCTCCAGCCGATCACAGGGCAGAGATGGCCCAGAGGCGCTGGCTTCACCTGGGCTTAGAAATGGGGACAGGTCCTCGGTTGATGCGGCCACTGTACAGGGTCCGGCCGGTGGCTTCCTCCCACTGGTCTCTGTGGCAGAGATGTCCCAGAGGGGCTGGCTTCACCTCGAGGGTACTCCAATCCACTCCTGGTAGATTGAAGTCCCCCAAGATCACTGTGTTACCTTTCCCACACACCTTCCTAATTTGCTTTGCTAGCTCCTTGTCCAAGTCTTCCCCACGAGTCGGTAGCCTGTATACCACCCCCATCCTGAGAATCTTATTATTGCATCCAAATGACTTCTGTCCCCCTCTTCCCTTGTACACTTTATCCTTTCCCTTATGTACATTGCTACCCCTCCCCTTTGCCTTATCCTTCCTGTAAATCCCATACCTTGGGATCATCAGGTCCCAGTCCTGGTATTGACTGGCCCATGTTTCTGTGATGGCAGCTGTTTCCACCATCCCCTATGCCAACAGAGCCTGTAGTTCTGCGGTTTTGTGCCCCAGACTCCTTGCATTCAAGGAGACAAGCCTTCAAGATGTTCCCTTACACTCCTTACCCAATTTCCCACCCTTCTTAACCCCACTCTTTGCTCTCTCCCTGCTTCCAACACAGTTTTTACAGGGGGTAGGCTCATTTGTCTTCCCTCTCCGGAGAGCCTTTTTTTCCACAACCCACTCACCACCTCCCGCCTAGTTTTAAATTAACCTTTTTTTCTAAGTGTTCTTCTAACCTCTGTTTTAGCACCCCTCTTCTCCTCCCTGCTCAAATGTAATCTATCCCCTGTGTACAGATCCCTATTGTCCCAGACCCTGCCCCGGCCTCCCACTAACCCGTACCCCTTGGATTGACACCAGTTTCCCAGCCAACTGTTGAATTCATCTATCCCACCCTTCCTTGCCGTACTTGCCCTGGGCACTGGGAGTACCTCAGAGAAGGCCACTGAGATCCCTATCTCCTCACTCAACTTACCCAGTTCCATGAACCTCTCCCTAACCACCTCTACCATTTCCCCTGCCATGTCATTTGTACCCATGTGCACCACCACATGTGATTTATGCCTTCCCCTCTCTACATGCTTGAGAATAGCCTGTCCTGCTTTATCTGCCATCAACCCACATACAGACTCTACCCATATGTGACTATGTCTTTCCCCTTTACTTCCCCATCTGATCCCTTTTTGTATGGAATCACCCAGCACTAACACATTCCCCCCCTCCAAACTCTCTCTCTCTCTTTGTGCCTGCCCCAAGAGTCCACCCTGCCCTGCACATTTGCAACTCTATTTGTACCAACTCCACCAGCCACCTCCCCAGTCCTGCCCCTTCCCCTAACACTCTCTGTACCTGACTTGTCCCCTTCCCACCTGGTGCTCCCTTATCCTCAATGCCATCCCTACCCTTCGCCCTGAAACCCGCTTTCATCCCCCCTGTACTGTAACCTCCACATCCACCCCTACAGCCGGACCCTTTTTACCTTAAAGGGAATCCGTACAATTTGGTATATGATTATTTCAGCAGTTACCTTAGTGTTGCAGAAATTTATTGAAAAGGATACATTTAGAAAAGGACTTTAATACAATATTCAAAAATACAGTGCTTTTTAAATAGGGATGTGGAGGCATCCATTTTGTGGACAGGATGGCTGTTGTGATGATGTCACTCCCTCACTAGTATTACCAGTGTGCAGTGCAGCAGGTGAGAACAGTTTGTGCTGTTAGGAATCCTGTTATATTCTGAAGAACTCCCTGGATTTTATGTTTGGCAGAGTTTAACAAAAGAATCCAGTGCTTTTCTTCATGATTTAAAGGATCCCTGTGTGTAGGAGCAGTTTGTTTTAACCTGCTTCATTGCAGACTGTTAGAGCTGGTGAGGCAGTGACATCATCACAACAACTTTCTTGACCACAAAATGGATTCCTCCACATCACAATTTTAAAAGTACTTTTATGTCTTACTGAAGATATTTTCTATATATAACTTCGCAGTTTACGTACTGGATCATCATAGTACTCCTTTATAATAATTACATATGTAATTGTATGGATTCCCTTTAACCAGGATCTGCTGACCCTCCTTGAGAGCTGTACCTCCTGGGAGACACATAACCTCCCTCTGCCTCTTGATGCCTGGTCCTATCTCCATACTCTGAACTATTGAGTCCCTCACTAGGAGAAGATTCCTTCTCCCCTGGGATTCTTTGTCCCATGTGCCCCCGGTGGATCTGCCCTTCACCCCTGGTCACAACCTTGGGTTCCCTTTCAGGGGTCTCCCTCTCCTTGAGAACATCACATTTCTTCTTTAGTTGTACTGGGTGGGGTGGGTGGGTGCTTCAGCTCCATTTCTCAACGTCCCTGAGCCCACCGTAGTCCACCCAGGTGTCTGAGTACCCTCTGTGTCAGTGGCTGGTGGAATAGTGGTCCCTGGGTGGGCGCAAAGGTCCCCACTACTCCTACCAACTGGGCTTGAAGCCTGGGAGCCTCCTCCCTCAGTGCAGAGAGGTTCCTACAAATGGGAGAAAGCCAGTCCAAGTGTGTCCACGCCGGAAAGAGGTCTATGGGGACAGAGATGAAGGCATAAAGTCTACAAAAAAACCAAAACAATGAACATTCGCCTGGTTATGGACATTGTGTGTCTCACAACCAAAAAAGAAAGGGATCTCAGGTGCTGGAGCTCAAACAAACCTGAACACTTAGCGGCACTGAATTTTCGTGCCCTTGTGCCATACAACATATATGTGCAGTGGGCAACTAAAGTGAACTATGATGGCACAAGGGACAAAAAAGGGCTACTCAGAAACCTGACCAATGTTATCTTGGCCCATGTCAAGTGGCACTGTAATTTAACACCAGTTCTTGTGAAAATAAGGGACAGAATAAATAAACAGCTACAAATGGTGTGGAAAGGTGAAACACACCCATTGACTTAGTACTGCAGCATCTGCCCATGAAATACGAACATACAAAGAAACCAGCAGAATAAGACTATTTGGTCTATCTAGTCTGCTCATATTACAGGGTCCACAGCATTAAGCTACTGACCCTGCCCCCCTCTCCAATCCTCCCATCCTTTCCATCTGCCCCTGCCATGACCCTTACGTTCCCCTTATGTCTATCCCAACCTTTCTTTAAGCTGCCCACCATCTTCAATGAGTCCACCTCTTCTGGCAGCATATGCCAACTGGCCACCACTCTCTCCATGAAGAAGTGCTTCCTAACCTCCCTCCTTAGCCCCCCCCAGCTTAAGACTGTGTCTCCTCATGCTTCTGCTGCCACTTGGGTTAAAGAGACCCTCCTTATCCACCCTATTTATCCCTTTCCGGTACCTGAAGGTCTTCGTCTTGTCCCCTGTCTCCCTCCTGTCCTCCAAGGTGTACATGTTCAGGGCTGTCATCAAGGCACAGACCAGGATGCAGAGGAAAAATCAGGAGCAGTTGTAGAATTCACAAAAAGTGTTTATTAGTACTAGCAGTAGCATAAAAATTAAATTGTTCAGAATAACTGTTTACAAAGGCAGAATAAACAGAGAAGATCCATCTGAGTTTTCCTTCAATCTCTGTGTCTCCCAAAACATTGCAGTTTTCTCTTATAAGTCTTTGCAACCGTCCTCCTTATCAAGCATCCTGTTTTTTTTTTCTCTAAAATGTTCTTGTACATTTCAGGCAGGTGCAGCAAGAACACAATGTCTCAGAACTGAGACCTCTTCACAGCTTTCTGCACTCATCTCAAACTACAATTATATACATTTCAACAGTAACACTATATCATTTCTAAACAAAGGGATCCTGGTATCAGTTACATTTCTACATATTGATTTGCATATATTTTTATACCAGCAGATATGCAAGGGAGGAAAAGACAGAAACAGCAAGGGAAAACTGAGAGACACAGGCAAAGAATTGCAAGACCATTGGGGGTGATCAAATCCTAGGTCTCGCGAGAAAATTTGGTTGCACAACCAGACAGACAAGAGATAGGAAAGGAAAGAACAGAACAGATCCCTGCATTCAAACTCTCCATAACAATTGGGACAGGTCCTATTCAACCCTGTCACATACAGCCCCTTCCTTAAGAGGGAACATGTTTTATCAAACAGGGTTCCAAAACTTTCTATTAATTCTCTACTAACATTATTTATTTATTTAGTTTTTGTTAACTGGGTTAGGTGCGCTATCCAAAGCTGACTATTTTCAGGCATGACCTGGGAGAATACATACATAAAATGAGATGAGATTATACAATACGTAGTATATAGTACAGGTAGGTTAGAATACAGATCAAGTCAGACAGTACTCGAGATAATACATATAGCTATGCAGAGATGACAAAAGTGATATTAGTATATGCAGCAGTGTCTTGGGCGAAATAGGGTGGTTAGCTTCTAACTTTCAGAAATTAAGCACGTGCAGTACCATTTTTTCTATAGAAGTACAGCTAACAGTAAAGTTTAAACTCATACATTTGTTTTTCAGCCTTCAAAACCCTCAATTCCTGAGCCATATCTTGACAGAAAATCAGCATTGCTATTCTCTTTACCAGATTTGTGTATCACCTTGCATTTAAATGGCTGTAGTGCCAGGTACCACCTTGTGATTCTGGAATTTTTTTCTTTCATGTTGTTAAGCCAACAGATAGGACTGTGATCTGTTATAAGTACAAAGTCTGTTCCTAGCAAATAAAACTTACGGGACTTCATGTCCACTTTGCCGCTAAACATTCCTTTTCAATGGTGGAGTACCTTTTCTCTCTGTCATGCAACTTCCTACTTATGTACAGAATAGGATGTTCCATCCCATCTATTATTTTGACTCAGGACTGCACCTAGGCCTACATCTGATGCATCTGTTTGTAACAAAAATGGTTTCTCAAAATCTGGACTTTTTAAAATGGGCTGAACATAATGCAGCCTTAATGGCTTGAAAAGCTTCATGACACTCTGGGGTCCATTTCACATTATTTGGGTACTGTATTTTCGTGAGTTCAGTGAGGGGAGTGGCTAACTCAACAAAGTTGGGAACAAATCTTCGATAATAACTAGACAGCCCTAAAAATGACCTGACATGTTTCTTTGTTTCAGGGACAGGGCTGTTAGATACACTCTCTATTTTAGATACCTCTGGCTTAACTTCTCCATTTCCCAACACATAGCCCAAATATCTGGTTTCCTGCATGCTCAATGTACATTTGGTAGGTTTAATAGTCAGCACTGCAATTTTGAACGATTGGATAACTGCTCGTAGGTGTTCCAGGTGGCTTTTCCAGTCTGGACTGTACACTACGACATCATCCAGGTATGCAGCACAATAACCAGTGTGAGGTGATACAATTACATCCATGTACCGCTGGAATGTAGTTAGCATACCATGTAAACTAAATG
Organism: Neoceratodus forsteri; assembly: GCA_016271365.2. Classification (NCBI taxonomy): domain Eukaryota; kingdom Metazoa; phylum Chordata; order Ceratodontiformes; family Ceratodontidae; genus Neoceratodus; species Neoceratodus forsteri. The sequence goes on from CM057458.1 coordinate 650,525,072, forward strand.
GCATGGTGGTGAACTGATAGAATCCAACAGGAGTAGCAAATGCAGTTTTGTGTCTGGATTCTTTAGCCAAAGGGATTTGCCAGTAACCCTTGGTGAGATTGAAAGTACTGATATGCTTTCCACTCCCCAGTCTGTGCAACAAATCATCTATTCTGGGCATAGGATAACTGTCAAATTCAGACACTTGATTAAGTGGCCCTCTTGGCTGCCTACCATATAGCATTTCAAATGATGAAAACCCTGTTGATGCCTGTGGCACTTCTCTGTAAGCAAAAAGTAGGTAAGGCAAGTATTGGTCCCAATCTTTCCCTTCCCCCTTTTACAAACCTTTTAAACATGCGTTTTAGGGTTTGGTTAAAATGCTCAACAAGACCATCAGTCTGAGGGTGGTAGGGGGAAGTTCTTTTGGCAGTGATACCTAATAGTCTGTACAGTTCCTTAAGTAATGCAACACCAAAATTACTACCCTGATCGGTAATAATTTCTTTAGGTATGTCCACTCTGCTGAACATTTTTGCAAGCTCTGCTGCCTTTTTTGAAGCTGTGACACTACGCATTGGAACTGCTTCTGGGTATCGAATAGCATAGTTGCATACTACCAGAATAAATCTATTGCCCTTTTTACTTTTGCCTAAAGGGCCAACCATATCCATTGCAATTCTCTCAAAAGGCACATCTATCAAGGGTAGGGGCACCAGGGGCACCTTGTCTTTTCTAGATACTGGGGCTACTTTCTGACATTCAGCACAGAAATTACAGTAGGTAGCAACATCTTTATGAATTCCAGGCCAGTAAAATCTATACAGCAATCTGGCAAGGGAGCTATCCTTCCCTGAGTGACCAGTCATAGGACTGTCATGTGCTATCTCTAACAACTGTTTTCTATACTTCTGTAGTATAACCAATTGGTTTAACCCAAACTCAGTATAGTAACCCTTACATTTTTTAAACATTGGTTCACCCTGTTTTGGTTTCACCCCCAGCTGCATAAAATAACCCTGGAGAGAAACATCGTTGTCTTGCTCTGAAACAAAATCACAATAAGTTACTAGTTTAGCTTCAGCATTTTCATATTTTAACCCTTTATGTCCATCAGTCTTTTGTTGCCACTGTTGTTTCAGACATCTTCTTTCTTTCCTGGACTTCTGGATCTTGGGGCTGTTCTCAAACAAGCCTGAATCAGAGTAATTCAAAGGAAGTGTCCCCACCATTTGTGATTTTCTTTGCCTGAGCTTGTTACCACTGTTGTTGAAACTGCAGGGTTCAGTTCCTCTGAGATTAACTCAGTAAATCCTGGGCAGTCATTTCCAATAATCATGGGGACAGGTAACTTAGGTACTACCTCCACTTTCATTTGGTGTGACACACCCTTAATGATCAGAGTCACTTGAGTGGTGGGATAGTATCGAGTGTCCCTGTGAATGTAGATGACATCAGGAACTGGTCCTTTTGCACAGTGTCTTCCCAGCACTTCAACATGCACTAGGGTCTGTCTGCTTCCCGAATCAATGAGCACCTTTACAGTCTTATCCCCCACCTTCACATCTGTTAAGTACTTGCTCCAATTTGCTGAGGACAAATCTGTTCCAGTGACACTGTCCTTACTACGGCAGTTTCTTGCAGTATGGCCAGGCTTGTTACGATCATAACTAATAAAGTCTTTGGGGGCAGATTTGTTACCCCCACCAGAGTTCTTATCAGACTTTGAGTTTAAATGGGAAAAAGAGGGTCTTTTTGGCTGTTACCTCGCTGCTGTGGCATGTCTGGCCATTTGGTAGTCCTCAGCCAAAGGAACATCCTTTTCCTCACTTTCTGGTCGTTGTTCTTTTTCACCCAAAGCTGCACATCTGTAGGCAGGATGTTGATGAATTGCTCCATTGCAAATGTATTGATGATCTGTGGGACTGTTTTGCCCTCTGGTTGGAGCCATTTAATAAGGAGCTGTCTGAGTCGAGTGAAGGCTTCTCAGGGATTGTTGAATGCGTTCTACTTCAGGGACTGGAATATTTGCCTGTAGGTCTCTCCTGAGCTAAATCTTTTCAGGATTTCTTTTTTTCACAAGGCCATAATTTTCTGACTGTGCAGTGTCCATACTGCTGTAGGCAAGTTGGACTTTACTTGTCAGGTAGGGTACCAGTCTGATTGTCCATTGCTGCTTTGGCCATTGCCAGGCTGTGGCAACTCTTTCAAAAGTTGTCAGGTATGCCTCAATATCTTCCAAGGGATATGACTTTGTAAGTTTAATGTCTGTTAAGTTTGTACTGTGTTGCTCTGCTGGACCAGTACCAGATCCTTCTACTTTGATAGCTTGCAAGGCATCCAGCCAGTGCTGCTCCTGTCACTGCGTCTCTTCTTTTCTCTGTTTCTCTATTTCATTTTGTTGTATAGCCCACCATTTGAAAAAGTCCATCAGGCTTTTTTATTTCTGTACTTAGTTTTTGGCTTTTTCCATTTTTTTTTAGTCCCACTCCCCCACATTCCCTATGTGACCCATGCATGTAGAGGCATATGTATGCATGCCTTGTGGGATGCCTCCACCCTAACGGTTGCACCATTGCCACCTGTGCCTATCACCGGACCTCCATCCGGTGACAGCGGGATTACGGGCGGGTGGCCCTCCTCTTCCCAGGAGAGGAGAGGAGAGCTTTCACTCAATCCTGCTTCCACCCTGCCCCCATGCTGGCACCTCAGCGACTTGTGGTCATTCCCAAACCCAGGTCACAGGCGCAGTGCAAGGTAAGGCATCCAGCACCTCAGCCCTCAGTGCCACCAGGCTGGGAAGTCCATCAGGTTTTCAGATTCTGTCACTGCCTGTTCTTTTTCCATAACTTGTGATGGCTGTACTATCTCAGCTTGGACTTCAGTCTCTGCTAGTTTGGCTGCCATTCTCCTGGTAACCACTCCTGGACTTGCTGCTGCAGAATCCATACTTTCTCTGTAATTCCCTGGTACTAGGTCCAGCACCCATACACAAATCTCCTGGCTTAGAGTATGCACAACTTAAATCCCACTTAGGCTGACACCATCTGCCATTGAGGCACAGGTGAGGAAGCATAGGAAAAACCAGGAGCAGTTGTAGAATTTGCAAAAAAATGTATATTAGTACTAGCAATAACATAAAAAAATTGTTCAGAATAACTATTTACAAAGGCAGACTAAACAGAGAAGATCCATCTGAGTTTTCCTTCACTCTCTGTGCATCCCAGAACATTGCAGCTCTTTCTCTCTTATAAGTCTTTGCAGCCCCCCCCCCAACAAGCATGGTTTTTTTTCTCTAAAATGTTCTTGTAAATTTCAGGCAGGTGCAGCAAGAACACAATGTCCCAGAACTGAGTCCCCTTCTCTACAGCTTCTGAAAAAGGGCTTATAAACTGCTCTCAGGTCAACCCCATGAGTTCCCAGTAGCTTTTTGCAATCATCTCAAACTATAATTATATACATTTCAACAGCAACACTATATAAAGGGATCTCAATATCAGTTACATTTCCACTTATTGATTTGCATATATTTTTATACCAGCAGATATGCAAGGGAGGAAAAGACAGAAACAGCAAGGGAAAACAGAGACAGTGAGAGGCAAAGAATTGCAAGACCGTTGGGGTGATCAAGTGCTAGGTCTCATGAGAAAATTTGATTGTGCAACCAGACAGACAAGAGACAGGAAAGGAAAGAACAGAACAGATCAGATTCCTGCATGCAAACTCTCCATAACAACTGGGACAGGGTCCAATTCAACCCTGTCACAAAGGGCCCCCAACCTGTGTACGTAAGCTTGACCCTGCTGATTCACGATCATCTTCATTGCCCTCCTTTGGCCCACCTTTAGTAGGTTACTGTCCCTCTTAAGATGTGGGCACCAGTACTGTACTCCATATTCTAGATGTGGCCTAACCAGTGACCTGTACAAGGGCAGCATAACTTCTTCTCGCCTACTGCTGATCCTGGTGGCAATGCATCCCCAATGTCTTGTTTACCCTTGCTGCTGCTTTCTTGCACTGCTTGGAGTGCTTCAGCTTGCTAGTGATCATCACTCCCACATCTTTCTCTGTTGCAGATACCCAGACCCTCCCAAGTTGTACTCTGTCCTGGGATTCTTGGCTCAAGTGTGCGTAAGTTTGCATTTCTTGGCATTGACGCCAAGCTGCCAAATCACGGACCACCTCTCAGTTGTTTTTTGTTCTGATCTTCTTGTAGGTCCTGTATCCCTTCAGCCGTGTATACCCTCCCACAGAGCTTGGTGTCATCTGCAAATCGGTACATTTTGCTCTTAATGCCACCCCCAATATCATTGATGAAGGCATAGAACAACACTGACCATTTTCATATTAATGACTTCAAAATATTTTTTCCAGTTGTATTTCCCCGTGAAATGTGTTTGTAAAAAGTGCTGTACTATGCTGTGTAATATCCTGATAAGGGTATTTGGGTGTGGTATTTGTATGTTTTTATTTTTGCTTGCACAATACTGTTTGGTTGTTTGAAAATAAGTCTTTGAAGGAATCAGACTTCTTTGTTACTCTGTGAACAAAAATAGTGTTTTAAGATAATAATAGTTTGACACACCATGACTGGGGTGGGGGGGAGAAATGTAGCAATAGAAAAAAAACGAGGATGGGATAAGGTTCACTGACTAATGTTAGCTAAAGAGCAGATGTTAACTTCTAAATAGGCAACTATTTTTTTTTTATGTGTTTGTAGTTACTTTTTTACATTCTACAGTACAATGCAATATTTGATAGTGCATTGAAACAAGTGGTTTTTCACCTTTACTTTTAACAATGCTAGTAAAAAGAATTATTAATCACTTGCTCTTTAATGTAGCCATTGATCTTACTTTGAGGGTATCTCTTGCAGTAGGCCACACCAGTACAACTAAGCCGCCAGGCACTAGGACCACATGGAAACTTTCTAGCTAGCAGTCTACCAGATGTAGACACCCACCACCGATGTCGCCGTCTAACGTCGGACTAGCCTGTAAGAGTGGACGGCCTCCATAGCCACCTCAGATCTTTTCCTGGTGTCGACCTCTCACCATAGTTCTTTTAAACCATCATTTTGGTGGTTTTTCATTTTTTAAGTCTTCAAAGCCGACTTTGACCTCGGATCACTCCACCAAATGTGCCTACAGAAAGAAAATCTCTGGCAATTCATCTTGCATCTGCTGCCTAGGCCCAGACCACGATCTCCAAGCCTGAAAAGTCTGCCAGGGGTTCAACCAGGTCACATGGCGATGCCACCAGTGGACCTTAGAGGCTTTTCTCCTGAAGCAGAAGGTTGCCTTTGTGGAATGGGAGCTGCAGACCTGGAGATCCTGGGTTTCCCCAGCCCAGTCCTTGGGCTCTCAATTTTCAAAGTCATGAGACAAGCCCAGTGGGAAACACAAACACTGTGATAAGAACCAGGATATGCCAGAGTTCTCCTCCTGTTCATGGTCTCCTCACCATTCCTCAACTGCGAAGGGGTCTTCCTCTTCTGGGAGGTTGGCCCCAGCTGCCATGCATGCCCTCTCTCCTACCAACAGCACTGCCTCCTTCCACTCTTACTGTCTCGGGCGGAAGCCTTCCGGGTTAGGGCTCACTCCCTGACCCTCAGCCACTGCTGCTCAGGGTCTTACTCATGATGGGTACACAGCATAGTGGCTTGGCCGGCGTGTCTTCAGCTGGCATGTGTTTGACGGAAGCCAGGCTTTCCTCTGATTCCTGCCTGCAACCCCTGCGTCGGTCTCCTCTTTGGGGTCTGCTGCCTATCCTCTGGTCTTGGGGCTGGTGCTGCATGACACCGGCACCTCCCCAGGGTGAATTAACATACCTCTTTCACTGGTAAGGGCTTCTCCCACCCCAGTGCCTGTCTTACCTCAGCGGGCACCCATCAGGCCTGTGCCCATCTACTCCCAGCCAGTGCCCATTGGGTCTATGCCAATCTGTCCGCTGCCATGCCTGCAGGGCCTATGCTGGTTTATCCTCAGCTGGTGCCTGCAGGGTCTATGTTGGTCTATCTTTATCTGTAGCCTGCTGGACTGATGCCTGTCACCCTCGATTTTCAAGGCCTACTTATGTCTCTCTGGGGCTTTATGTGGTCACATGTTCCCCCTCCTCAAGGCCTAGTACCTCCCATTCCCCAGGAGCCTTCTCTGGGACTGGCCACTGTGGTGCTCCTGTGGCTGACCCCACCATCTATGCTGGCTCACATCCCCCGGTGACCCACAAATGAGGGGGATGAGTATCATCAAGACCTGCATTTGCCTGATGAGGAGGCCGATCAGGATGGTAATGAGGGGGACAATGGTGACACTGGTGACTTGTCTACCCCCTCCATGGGCTCCTCTGAAGGGGAAGGGACTCCTAAGTATGTCCCCAAGTTCCCACCAGACAACCCCACTTTCACGGCCATCATGCAACATATTCAGGAAGACATAGGGTTTGAGATGGAGCAGCAGGATTCAGAGTGGGCTGACCCACTACCTACCTTTGCCAGCTGGAGACTTCTTCATTGGTGGTCCCTCCTTTCATAGATACCTATAAGGATGCCACCATGGCCACATGGTGTTGGCCCAGTCTGGTCCCGGCTATGTCCAGAAAGGCTGATATGCTGTACCTTGCCCCGGCAGGGAAATCGTTTCTCGGGGAGCAGGTGCAGACAGACTCAGTGGTGATTAAGGCCACTCACAACCACACTAAATGGTCTAACCATCTGAGTTCCCTACCACCCGACAAGGACTCACGTCGGTTGGACCTTTTGGGCAAGCAGATGTTCGTCTCAGCCACCCTGGTGATCCACACCCTCAGTTAGTTGGCGCACATGCTCCAGTACAAAAACACCCTGTAGGACCAGACCAGGGATGCTGTCCAGTCCCTACCCGATGACCCTGCCAAGCAACAAATCCTGGGTTTCCTTAAGCCAGCTTCCAACGTTTGTACCCATTTGATCCAGGCAGCCTACAACGTGGTGGATGCATCGACCCAGCAGCAACAAACAGCATATGCATTCATCGGCACTCTTGGATTTGGGTGTCTGGGTTCACCCAAGGTGTCCAGTTGTCCATCATGAATTCCCCTTTCAGAGAGTACAAGTTATTTGATGGCAAAGTTGAAGATACCCTCTCTGCTCTACAGGCATCTTGATGTACCCGGTGATCTATACATTCTAGGTATCACACACAGCCCATGTCTATATAGAGGATGCCCTTTCATTGGGCAACCCAAAGGCAAACCCAAAAGTCTGTCACACCTCATGGAAAGCAACAGGCCGCAGAGCATGTCTTACCAACTCTCACCCCCTCCACCAGTAAGAGCTCTCGGGGAGATCCTGCAGCCCCGGCTGTGGTTACCCCTCCTTCCTGACTCCTTGCCAGACTCCCTCCCTCCAGACACGCAGGAGGCAGTCATAGAGGGTCGCTTCTCCTTCCATCTGGACAGGTGGCAGGAGATAACTTTGGACAATTGGGTGCTGCAGCTCATAGTGGTTTTGGTCTTTTTGCTCAAGATGGCGGCCAGGCTGGGCATGCTGCAAGTAGCTCTCTGCAACTGAGTTTTATTTTTTTTTTAAATTTTTCATCCATTTATTTTTGTCATTTTTGTTTCTTTTTGTAGTATTTGTTTTCTCTGCTTGTTCTGTATCATAAAATTAGATTTATTAGTGAGGGCTTTTGGAATGAGGCAGTTAGTGTGCTGTATGTTATTGGAACTTTGGATTATCTTCGTAGCGTGCTTTGAGGACGCTCGATTAGTCCCACTACTGTTACCACTCAGACATTAGTCCAGCTAACGCTCAGATATAAAAAGGATTTTTATTATTTAAATTTCCCGCTCAACACTGTGCAATATATGTTGACATGGATTTGAAATGAACTTGCCGCCTCTTGCTGCTCATTTTATGTGACTGAGAAATTTGAGCTGAGAAGAGGGAATGAGATTCATTGGGAAGAAGCAGCACTGTGGAATGGAGTTTTCCATTGGAGGATCTTTTTGTATTTGAACTGGCCAAGAGTGTGATTTTCGGCCGTTTTGTATGATCTAACCCGAGTACTGCAGCAGGGCCTGAGTCGTGGACTCTGACTTTGAGTTTGGTGTGGTTAGCTGCGGGGTTGTGAGTGTGCCCGACATTGCCCGGTGGCCAGTTGTCAGATTTGCTGCTACACAGGGGGACTGGGCTCTTGATCAGCCAGGTAGTGGGTTGACAAGCCAGTAGTTCTCCTAGCTTCTCGGGGCTTGGCTACTGGGTGGTCATTATTATAATAATAATAATAATAATAATAAAATGTATTTGTTATAGCACCGTTCGTATGTCAAAGCACTGTACATTCAAGATAAAAACAAAATACAATAAAATCAAGAAAATCCAGATTAGGCTTTCCCCCACAAAAAGTCTTAAGAGCCTGCTTGAAACACCCCACCATCGTGCACTCCCGAAGCTGACGTGGCAGAGAATTCCAGAGGGTAGGTGCCACAAACCCAAAAGCACATGCACCAGATGACTTTAAACTTACCCTCGGAATCTCCAGCAACCCCTCATCAGCCGAGTGGAGCTGTCGCAGAGGGGTGTAAGGGCCTAGGTGCTCTTTCAAGTAGTCGGGGCCCTGTCCGTGTAGGACTTTGTAAGTCAGTAGACCTACCTTAAAGGTGATCCACCACTGAATAGGCAGCCAGTGCAGACCGTGCAGCACAGGGGTAATGTGAGTTCTTATAGATACCCCAGTCAACAAACGTGCTGCCGCATTCTGCACTAGCTGCAAGTGGTGGATATCAACCCTGGGAAGCCCTAAGTAAAGGGAGTTGCAGTAATCGAGGCGCGATATCACAAAGGTGTGAACCAAAACAGGTGGGTCGCTGGACGGAACAAGGTGCTTAATCCTAGCAATGTTCCTAAGATGGTAAAAGGCCAGCTTGACGACTGCAGACACCTGATGAAGAAGGGTCAGACCACCGTCAAGCACCACTCCTAGGTTACGAACCCGTTCAGAAGTGAGAATCTGGGTTCCCCCAGGACTAAACCGGAGGGGAGCTCAGTCGTCAACCCCTCTGCCCTATGACCCGGGTCCACTACCAAAACCTTAGTTTTTCCTGGGTTCAGCTTTAAACCGCTGGTGCTCATCCAATCTTGGATTTCAATGAGGCAGCTGTTCATTACTGAGATAGCACTAACCTGGTCAGGGGCAAAAGACAGGTAGAACTGGATATCATCGGCATAACAATGAAACCTCAGCCCATACCATCTTACAATGTCTCCCAGGGGCAGCATATATACTGCGAATAACATGGAGGACAGCACTGAGCCCTGAGGTGCCCCACAAGGCAGAGAGAAAGCCCCAGAAGAAAAAATACCTGAGACAACTCTCTGCATTCTACCAGCGGGGAAAGATGTAAACCATCTGAGAACTGTACCAGACAGCCACAGATGGACCTCAGACGCCCGAGCAGGATCCCCATGATCCACAGTATCAAAAACTGATGATAAATCAAGGAGAACCAAGATGGAATGGTGTCTCTGATCTCTTGCCATCAGGAGATCATTGAGCACCTGAACCAGAGCAGTCTCAGTACTATGCCTCTTACGAAAACCCGATTGGAGAGGTTCATATAAATTATGGCTGGTTAGATGGTTATCCAGTTGAACTGCCACAACTTTCTCACTAACCTTCCCCACAAAAGGGAGGTTAGAGATAAGCCTGTAGTTTGCTAGGTTCTCCAGGTCTAAAGAAGCTTTCTGCAGGAGGGGTATCACCACCCCCTCCTTCAGGGAGCTAGGAAACTCACCCGACTCCAGAGAGCACCGGACAATCTGAGCTAAGACTGGGCCAATGATGTCATTTACAACCCAAAATCAGGGAAGTAGGGCCCGGATCTAAACTACAGCAGGTGGGATGCATTGCCTGGACAGTCCTCGTAGTATCTACGAAGTCCAGCAGATCAAAGGAACTCCGAGAAACTCCGGGTTCTGCAACATGGCACTGATCAACAGCACCCCCCATAGAGTGAAGTTGGAGGCATTCCTGCCTGATGTCAGCCACCTTATTCGCAAAGAAGCGAGTGATCTCATCACAATCATTTTGTGAAAAAACTTGGCATAACTGCTGACAGGCTGGGTTGCACAGTCTGTCAACAGTTCTAAAGAGCTGAGCCAGTCAGTTCCGTGCGACAGCTATTTCACTGGATAGGAATTATGCCTTCTTACGGGAAATTTCTGTTTGATATAATTTATAATGTTCTAACAAAATAAGGTGATCGGCATCTAAGGCTGTCCTCTGCCAACAACGCTCCAACCTACACCCCTGTCTCCGCAACTCCCTAAGAGTCCCATCAAACCAAGGGGCCCCAGGGCGACGCAGGAGGGAGCAAACATGGACAGGAGCAATCAGATCGAGAGCTGAAGAAGCGGCCCTATTATAGGCTATAACTAGCCACTCAGGATTTGTGCTAGTCTTGCCCAATAACGAGAGGTCAGTTACCGCCATCAGGTCTTTAGGGACCACATCCCGCAAAGGGCGATAACTGACCAACTCCACAGGGGCTGACCTACCCAGGGGGGCCGAAAAATTGAACCCAACGGAGTAATGGTCGGACCAACCGACTGGTTCCACCACCAAGTCGGAGGCCTCGATCCCCAGGAGGAAGACCAAATCAAGAGAGTGACCACCCTTGTGAGTAGCTGAGGAAACAACCTGTGTGAAGCCCAGAGATGTCATCAACTGGAGGAGGTGTTGATCAAAAAGCGAGGATTTGTCTTCGACCCAGGCACTAAAGTTGCCCAGAACCATCAGTCTGGGCGACTCCAATACCATGTTGGTGGCGAAGTCTGCTACTTCCTGCAGGAACAGCTTCTCATTACCTGGTGGATGGTAGATGAGCTATCCTGCACCCCACACCAGCTACCACGGTACACTCAAAAGATCTGGCCTCCTCAACTGGTACACTAGTTAGGCTCAATTCGGTCTTGAAACAGATCGCGACACCCCCGCCCCCGCGGTCCAATCTCGGGCGATGTAAAACCGAGTGCCCAGCGAGAACAGCTGCCTCTAAAATAGTGGCAGCATTCCCATCCAACCAGGTCTCAGTAATGCAAACCAGATCTGCCCTACCAACAAAGTCTGCAATAAGGCCAGTCTTGTTGCAGACAGATCTGGCATTGTATAACAGCACCCGAGTTGAACGAGATTGGCGAGCTGCCCCAACTACTTGCCCTTGGGTATGGGACTAGAACTGAATCACCACATTCCAGGTACCATTTCGCCCCAGGGCATCTTCTGGCCCTAACCACCCCTATGGGAGAGCACCGCTCATTCGGGCTCCGCTGTCTGCGACCCGCCACCCATGCCCGACTCCCTCCCCTGGGAGCAATCCCCAGCGCTCGACAGCACTGATAAATAGAAGCAGGCAGGGGGGAGAAGAAAATGGGAGGAGGGCAGAGAGCGGAGGCCGAATAGCACAGGACAGGGACAAGCAGGCAATATTCTACTAATAGTTATAAAAAAATAGTAGGGAAAGGACATAAAACACCAAATTCCTGGATCCAAAGCAAAAGTGGAGACAGTTAAAAGTCCCAAAACAATAAAAAACTTATACAGTGATCCTTGCCCTAACAAAACATATTAAACTACCCTCCTCCCACTAAAAGATGAGCTATAACCCTAAAATAGAATACAGTAATACAGTCCCCTCTCACAGGATATAAAACAAACACACAAATAAAGATTCTCCCTATTCCACAACCCTCCCACAGCCGAGAAAGAGAAAAAAATAAAATAAAAACATAAAGTAACACAATCTCCTCTCACAGGATTTAAAAAATATATACAGAGATAAATTCCCCCTTCCCACAGCCCTCTCACAGCCGAGGAAGGACGGAAAAAAATCAGACAACCACTAAAATAAACATAAACATTAAATAATATAGAAAATAAAATATAGGCTCCCTGGTCCTATCACCACCAGAAAACCAAACAAATTAACAAATCCGGGAAAAAGTCATCTGTCAGTAGGAGGAGCTGTAGGAGAAATTCGTAATAATATAAATCCAAATCCAACCAAAAGTTTGAAATAATCCAACATAGGTAAGACCCAAAATAAAAAGTCAGCAACAGAAATTTCATCAGTTCCAGATTAGGGCTTCCCGAAAATGGCAGCACACAGTCTCAATATAGATCCAAGGGAGAACCACAGAGTCTCCAAGAGAGCCAGAAAAATAAACAGGCCAAGCCACGGTATCCCCAAACTGCCTAATCGGGTATTTATTATACCACCGGGATCTGCAGCTACAGACATCCCAAGGTCACACCACTAGGACTGACCCTGAGATAAGCTAGGGGCCCTCCACTGGTCCCTAACTCTCTAGGAAGAAGTGAGGTAGCTCCTGCTGGGTCCCAAGTGGCACCCAAGATCACCCAGGCACGGGGGGGGGGACAGAGCCACCCACAACCAGACCACTGCTGAGGCCCTGCTTCTGGACTCAAAACTCAGGAGCCAATTGGAGAATAATGGTGCAGGAAAAGAGGGACTCTGATTAATAAATCAGACCCCCTCACTCACAATACTCCAAGAAAGCCCACAGCAATCCCTCTAGCCGGTATCGAAAGATATTACACTGCGGGAAATCCTAGTTTTTTCCCCACCAAAACAATCTCACTATACAAGAGCAGGTTCCATGAAATGCTATGTCCAACACTTCTCATCAAATCAATATTCTCTCAGTCATATTTCACAGCAGACAGCCACAGTCATTTAAATCCACTTGGCAGTGGCGGCTCTTGGAGCGGATTACCACCCGAAGACTTCCTTGGAAACTCCAAGAGTCCTACACTGCACTTGCCTGGGCAGTCAATCACCCAAATGAGCCAAAACCGGCAGCAGCTCCTGGAAAGAGGCTCAGTACTCTGGTCTTCACCACGTCTGGCAGAGAACCCCCTTCAATTGTACAAGCCTCAACAAGCAGAACAGTGCATGCCTCAAGCTCCGCCACACATGCCACAGATCGTAAAAATGTGCAATTAGGTCCACAGTTCTTGCAGCAGAAGCCGATGCCAAGGTTGGGGCAGAAACAGTCTTGGTCTTGATATCCTTCAAAACTGCTGCAAAAAACGCTGCTGTTTAGCCAGTCGAGGTTAGCACACACACTTCATAATCGGCATCCACAATTAACAATTCGCAGTTCATACTACCGCTACTGCTATCACTGACTAAAATAGAAATAAAATATGATTGAAAGCAACACATAGCAGAGCTAAAGTAAAGGCTGACCCAGCGTGGTCGCCATCTTGGAGAAAAAAAATTACCTGGGAATCGAAGTGGGGCTGTGAATATTTCTGGCAGTGGCCTTCATGGATGGTGCTTTGCGGGCCCTTGTCTACTCCTAATTGCTGACTCGGAGTCTGGCCATTCCTGATTGAATTGGATTCTCCATTTGGATTGTCTGTACTGTTTGGATTGCTTTTTACCATGCTCTGGATTTACGATTGGATTTGCACTTTGGACAGCGAGAGTGTCTTTTGTGGATCTCCTCGTGGTGAGAGGACCTGGGTGTCCACATTTTATTTTTCTGAAAGAAGATTTTTGGATCTTTTATTGCTTTGACTTAATTTAATTAGACTCACTTTTAATGTCATCATTTATTTGATACTGCAAGTATATTATACATTATTTTGGTATCTGAAGGAGGCAGTGCGAGGGCCTCTTTCTGCATAACATCAGTTGATTTGTGGCAGTGACAGAGCCACATTACATTATATGGACAGATACTTTTTGCAAGGTGGTTGGTGAGAGCTCTTCCTTTGCACTGCAAATATCTCTGAATTTTTTGGCATGGACAACAAATGACTGATGAAATTTGTTTAACTGGTTTAGTGAATTATTGTTATATTATTGATGTGTTGTTTTGGAATTATTTTTCAATAATATTTTAAGGCACATAAGTGAGAGTTGTGGGTTGGTTTTTTTTAGGTTTGTTTTATTTAATTTTTGTTGTGTGTAGATTGGCTACTGGGTGGTTACTGCCTGGGAATTGAAGTGAGGCTGTGATAGTAGATTGTGTTTTAATGTATTGGGAAGGTTTAAGGATGGTCACGCAGTATTCCCCTACTAGACTCGGGGAGATGCGTCCATTTAATTGTCCCTCTTTACCAACAGAAAGGTATATACATTATCGATCCTTTGGAATTGCTAGGAGGAATAGGAATAGGAAGCGGGGCAGGACTGGGCCTGGTTGTGGAATGGAAAAGGGGAGGACGTATTGAGGTAGTGGGGACTAGGCGACGCCCTGGAGCAAAATGGTGTCGAGACAGAGGTAATCCCTGTCTTGTTCCCATACCCAAGGGCCCAGAAATTGGTGCTGGACAGGGGTCAAGGTCTTCCCTAGCATCTCATCCAACCTGGGCGGTGTTATGTAATGCTATATCTATCAAAAACAAGACAGCTATTATAGCCAATCTTGTTGAAACGGTAGACCTAGCATGCATCACCGAGACCTGGCTGGATGAAAATGCAGGCCCAGTGTTGGCTTCTGCAGTTCTAGCTGGGTTCTCGGTGATTAACTGCCTGAGACTGGATCATAGGGGTGGAGGTCTAGCCATCTTTTTTTAAGACCGAACTGGGCCTTATGGATGTTCCAGTGGGGACGACCAGATCCTTTGAGTGTATTATGGGTGAGGGTGTAGGTTGCAGGATACTCCTCATTTGCCATCCACGAGGTGATGGGAGTTTATTTCTGTGGGAGATTGCGGACTTTGTCGTCGACATGGTGCTGGAATTCCCCAGGTGGATAATTTGGGGGGATTTCAATGCCTGGGTCGACAACAAACTCTTGCAGTTTGGTCAAAATCTCCTACAGCTAATGACAACGTTGGGCCTTACACAGGTTGTTACCTCCTCTACCCATATAGGAGGCCACTCATTGGGTCTGCTGTTCCTCCTGGGGATGGAGATCACTGATTTGGGGGTGGAACCAGTCAGTTGGTCTGACCATCACACCATAGGATTCAGTTTCGGGACTCCCCCAAATGGACCTACCCCTTTGGAGATGGTTCGGTACCGCCCCTTGAGGGGAGTTACCCCAGATGGTCTATCAGCGGTGCTGGACCAGGTTTACTGGGTGAAAGCACAAGTCCCAGGGATCTTGTACTAGCCTATAATAAGGCAGTGGGAGATGCCCTGGACTTGATTACTCCTGTTAGCGTTCGACCACTCACTCTTCCCCCAAGGTCCCCTTGGTTTGATGGGACCTTGAAGAAGTTGAGGCAGAGTGGTCAAAGGCTGGAGAGAGCATGGCGGACGGCCGGCCTGGATCATGACAGGTTTAGATTGATCGCACATTATGATGGCTATCAATCAGAAATCACCCATAAGAAGGCAGAGTTCCTGTCCAGGGAGATTTCTGCTGCGCAGAACTGACTGGCTCAGCTCTTTCGTACTGTCGACAGATTGTGCAGTCCAATCTGTCTGCAGTCTGGAAGAGTTTCTTCACAAGCTAAGTGTGATGAGCTAGCTCAGTTTTTCACGGATAAGGTTGCCAGCATCAGGTCCGGAATCGGCCCGGCTCCCTCCATGAGGGGTTGTGGAGGTCAATGGGAAGTGGTGAGGACCTGGTCTGTTTGGACAGATTTCAGATGACTGGACTTCATGGACATTGCAAAGATTGTCCAGACTTTGTGTCCAACCTGTTGTAGTTTGGATCCGGGCCCTACCTCCCTTTTGGTGAGATGTGTAGATGTTATCTGTCCGATCCTAGCTGAACTTCTATGGAGATCTTTGGAGAGGGTACCTTTGGATCCCTTAAAGGAGGCAGTCATTAGACCACTCCTGAAAAAACCCTCCTTGGATCCCATCGATCCAGCTAACTACCGACCTGTCTCTAACCTTCCTTTCATGGGAAAGGTTATTGAGAAGGTGGTTGCGTTGCAACTTGACAATCATTTGGAAACTCATGGTCTCTCTGGTGTCTATGAAGCTCTCCAGTATGGATTTAGGAATAGACATAGCATGGAGTTCGCCCTTGTCTGGGTGCTAAATGACCTCCTGATGGCGAGAGATCAAAAGGCTTGTACCATCTTGGTCCTTCTCGATCTCTCTGTATCTTTTGACACTGTGGACCATGAGGTGCTTTTGGAGACCCTGCAGTTCCTTTGTGGACTGTCTGGTACAGTCCTCAAATGGTTTTCATCTTTTCTAACAGGCAGGTCTCAGAGGGTAGTCACTGGAATTTATTCCTCTGATGCCCTCCCCCTGTTCTGTGGAGTACCGCAGGGCTCCATACTGGCTCCCATGTTGTTCGCAGTGTATATGCTGCCCTTAGGAGATATCATTAGGTGATAAGGCTTGAGTTTTCACTGCTATGCAGATGATACTCAGCTGTATATGTCCTTTGTGCCCGGACAGCTTGATGTAGTTTCCATGCTAAATAACAGCCTTTCTGAGATCAAAGACTGGATGAGCTCGAGTTGGCCGAGATTGAATCTGGACAAGACACAGGTGCTGGTCGTGAATCCGGGCCGCCCAGGGGCAGGTGTTGGAGCTAGGCACATGTCGGGCCTTTGACTTGATGGTGTCCAGCTTATCACCTTAGATCGGGTGTGTAACCTGGGCATTGTTTTTGACGATGGCTTGACCTTGAAGTGTCAGGTGTCAGCCGTGGTCAAGTCCTCATTTTACCATCTGAGGAGCATCATCCGGGTGAAACACCTGATTCCCTCGGGTGACCTTCCAGCACTGGTCCACGCCTTCATTACTACCCATCTTTACTACTGCAATGCCCTCTAGCTAGGGCTGTCTGGGGTTGATATCCACTACTTGCAGCTGGTGCAGAACGCTGCAGCCAGATTGTTGACTGGTACCTCTAGGTCCAGTCATATTACTTCTGTACTGCGCGAGCTGCACTGGCTGCCAGTTCAGTGGTGGATCACCTGTAAGATAGGCTTGCTTACCTTTAAAGCCCTACACAAACAGGGACCTGACTATCTTAAAGATCTCCTGACTCCGTACTCCCCTAATCACCCTCTTTGATCCGCTGACGAGGGATTGCTAGAGATTCCCAGGGTTCATCTTAAAACATCTGGAGCACGTGCTTTTTCATTTGCAGCATCGACCCTGTGGAATTCTGTACCTTGTCAGTTAAGAGAATGCCTGACCATCACTAATTTTAAATCTATGTTGAAAACATATTTGCTCTCACTGGCCTTCCCAGACTAATTGAATTGTATTAAGTTGATTTTAACAGTTTTATATTCTCTGTTTTAATGTATTTATAATCTGTGTAGCGCCTTGGTTTTTGAAAGGCGCTATAAAAATTAAGATTGATTTGATTAGATTTGATTTGATAGAACACGGCTGCTCTCTGGAAGATTTGGAGTGGCCTCAGGACAAAAGCCCCTGTTTTGTCCTCTTACCCACTGGTCATATCTCCTGATTTGGGAAGAGATCCATGCCCTGCTTTGCAAAAGGGCTATACCACCCATTCCACAGTCCCAGCAAGGAAAGAGGTTTTATTCCCATTTCTTTTGGTCCCCAAACTAACAGGGGACCTCCGGACCATCCTGGACCTCAGTGAGCTGAACCTGTCAGTCCAATACAAATGGTTCAGGATGGTCACCCTTCAGAATCTGCTGCCCCTGTTACATCAGGGGTACTGTATTTGCTCCCTGGTCATGCAAGATACCTATCTGCACATCAAGGTATGTGCCTCCCACAGGTGCTCCCTCAGATTTCAATTTCAGAAAGCCCAGTTCCAGTTCAGGGCTATGCCATTTGGCTTATCTTCAGCCCCCTGGGTGTTCACCAAGTGCTTGGTGGTGGTGGCAGCTGCCATCAGATGACCCAGGTTCTATGCGTTTCCTTACCTGGATGACTATCTGCTGGCAGCACCATCCATGAAGTGTCTGCTCCAAACCTTGGCTCATACCTGCTGCTTGTTCTAGAATTTGGGGGTTACGATCAACCTGCCCAAGTCATGTCTGACCCCTGCCAATGACTTCAGTACATTGCGGCGGTATTGGATATGGTTCAGGGGATGGTCTTCCTACTGTAAGACAGGGTGGAGGATCCGATGGATCAAGCCTGTCAGCTCTACTCTGGCCATCACATCCCAGAAAGGGTCTTTCTGCACCTCCTGGGACTCATTGCTGCAGTCATCGTTATGGTCCCCCTAGTCAGGCTGCTTATGAGGATTCCTCAATGGATGCTGCGGGTCCAGTGGGACCAGCATATGGATGACCTGGAGCACCCAGTCCTGGTCTCAGAGAAAGGGAAAGGGAACATTGTTTAACCAGGAGTAGCACATTAAGCTGAAGCAAGTTTCCAGATGTGCTCTGGGAGCACAAGGAAGTTAAGTGACTTGCTCAGGATCATACAGTATGTACCTAGGGGGCTGTGGGATTCAAACCCAGGTCTCACAATCTGAAGCTCAGAGCCTTAACCCACTGCCTCAGATCCAGTCAAGAAGGTGCTGTTGTAGTGGCTAGAGTCCAGTAAACTCCTGAGAGGGGTGCCATTCTTCATTCCACCCCCACAGCAAATCCTTACAACAGATGCCTCGAGTCTCGGCTGGAGAGCTCAGCAGGGTGCCCACCAGACTCAAGGGACATGGTCCATGGTGGAGGTAGGACTCCACATCAGCGTCTTGGAGATACAAGCATTTCTGTATGCCTTGCAGGCTTTCCAGACTCAGCTCTCCCTGGGCCCACTGCTGATTCAAATGGACAACACCAGCATGGTTTATTACATCAACAAACAGGGAGGGACTCATTCATACACTCTGTGTCGGGAAGCAATGAGGGTCTGGTACTGGGCCATAGATCGTGGCCTGGAACTCTCAACTATACATGTTCCTGGTGACCAGAGCATCTTAGCAGACAGTCAAAGCTGGTCTCAGTCAAGAGCTAATGAGTGGGAGCTTCTGACTTCCTTGGTAGAAGATCTGTTCAACCAGGGAGGTTGTCAAGAGTTGGACATTTTTGCGTCCCCACTCAATGCAAAACTGACACTTTTCTGCTCGTTCACTCAAGGGCCTGGAGTTTTCTGGTGAAACTTGTTGTCCCTCTCTTGGAAGGGTAGAGACCTGTATGCCTTCCCTCCTTTCTTGCTCCTTCAGAGGGTTTCTGATCAAATTTTAGATGGAAGGGGCAACTATGATCCTCATCATCCCCTTCTGGCCTCATCAGATCTGGTTCCCTTTGCTCCAACAGCTGGCAGTGAACCTCCAGTACCTCTGCTTTTATGCACAGGCTTGCTCTTCCAGGAACAGGGACCTCAGATTTCTCCAACTTCATGCTTGGCTCTTGAGAATGTAGCCATTGCAAGGTTTGGCACGTCCCCTAAGGTGGCGGCTTGAAAACCATCCACAAGGGCCACCTATTCCATGAAGTGGAGGCATTTTTTGATGTATGGGCTGCTTTGCAACTCTTGGACCCCTTTGCCTGTCAGGTGAATAGGGTTACCTCCTCTTTAGAAGCCCAAAGTGGGACATTTCTTACTGAAACATGAGTTTTTTCAGGCTAATATATAAGCTCTACCAATGCAACAGACTTGTTTTCTCTAAATAATCAGAATTAAATCTAAGTGTTGTAGTTTTTTAGTTGTCTTTAGCGTTTCTTATCATTTTAAGGTATTTTAGTTAAGGTATTACCTGTATAGTTTTTTACAAAATTTAAAGGAAAGTCAGAAAATATTTTTCCTACTATAATGTCAGGACATGTAGTATTTTTCATGTTTTTTTGCAGGACACAGCTGCCCAAATCAGGACTGCCCTGTAAAAATCGGGACAGGTGGTAACCCTACTGGTTATGTATGGATTTTCTTCTGCATCTGTTGTATGTATTAACCTTTACTGTGCATAACTGCATTATCTTGCTGTCTTCTTTTATCCTTAATAAAGAGGATCTTCCTTAAGAGGATTACGTCTGCGACTACAGTGCTTGTGCTGGTGAGGAAGGGCTGTTCTAAAAAAGAACAATACCACACTTTCAGGTGCCAGCCTCTCTGCTGCTCTATATTTATCTGACCAGGCACTGTGCTTCCTTGGCTGCGGTCCCTTTCTTGCAACTATTTATTTCCTCAGATAGTTTTAATACTTTTGCAATTAAGTACTCAAGTTAATAAATATGGCGGGCCACTGATGATGTTACCCTTTGACTGTATAAACTTGATTAGTACAGTGGATGAGTCAGGACGATGCTAACACATTATTCTGTTGGCAAATGAAGAGAACCACTCCAAGACGTTTCTGGTGGGTGTTGTACAAGAGCAAGAGCTTTTAAAAACTTAGATATCCCAGTTCAGTAGTGAAATACAACAAAAAAGAAATGGGCATAGGGATGTTTTGCCAGAAATATAAATAATACTATACTAAAAAAACACAATTTGTTTCCCAACTAGCAAATACTGCTGCTTTAAATTTGCTTGTGTCAGTGTTTGGTAGAAGCACATGGTTTGCACCTTTTTACAGATAATTTGTATTGTTTGCAAATGGTAAACACAATTGCACCTTTTTTTGTGGCGTAAAGCCTGGAGAAGCTAAGGTTGAGGCTTCAGACAGACTGTATTACCCTTCAGACATGGTTCACATCCCAGATTCCTGTGATGAATGAAGAAAAAAAGACCGCATGTATGCTGACTGACACCCGTATCAAGGCCCACACACAGTCTTAACCATTACCTCTGCATCTGGTGATGCCTTGAACAAGTTCAAACCTTTAAATACTGATTGGGCTTGCTTTAGGGTAACGAGCTGTGAATGAGCTTGTTGCATTCAGTAGATGTGGGTTTGATTCCCACAACTTCCACTTGCAAACTGTAAGTATGCAAAAAATTGTAAAAATTTTACTCCCACATATATACATAGCTTTTACCCTTCCCTACTCCCAAGCCTCACTTGTTGCATCGTCTAGAGGTTTTTGGCTCTTTTTACCTCTGTATCATGGTTACTGGTCGAGTAACATGGAGGCTGAGGGCATTATTCTGCCTGGCCTTGATAGAGCTCTTATCATTCTCATCAAACTCTACAACCCATCTGCTTCCCACCAAAATTGGGGAGATCATCCACAATTGGGATACTGGCAACATCATGGAAACCAGCAAGTACCTCATAGGGGTTTTCGCCTTCACCACCCTTAGACCAGTTACATACCTTGCACAGTATAGAGGGACCCTTGCTGTGCACTCCCCAAACTCCTCCTACTCGACACCACACTGTGCCCATCATACACTGCTCTATGCTGGCAAGGTACTGTTATATGTTGCCTTACATCACTTATGTCTTAACCTTAGGGCTCCTCCATGCCTTACCCATGCTTCCCACAAGTGGGAACGCACCAAACTTTTCAAAGTACTTTTAGGACTATCTAGGAAGCTTCTGCTCCTCCTATTACTATGTTCAGGAAATGGTGACTTAAACCCAGGCCCACCAGTAGCTATTGGTTCGCTGACTGACCTATCTGGCCTTAAAGGGTTAGGTTTTATGCATGTTAATGCATGCAGTTTGTTAAAAAAAATTACCGCCATCCAGGCTTGGATATGTCACACTGCCCCTGACATATTGGTTGTTACCGAATCCCAGCTACGCCCAGCAACCAGCAACAATGAAATAAACCTCCCCTCTTACTCTCTGTTTCCGTACCGATAGGCAAACTAGAGGAGGTGGTGGGGTAGCTATTTATGTCAAAGACAAATTTGCGGTCTCTATCATCGACTCAACCTCGGTACCACACGAGTTTGAAAGTCTCACACTACAGGTACAGATTGTACCTGGAATATCATTTTGTGTAATAGGCTGTTATAGGCCCCCATCCGCAGGGTTGCAACTTCTAAATCATTTAAGCCTAATCCTGGAGCAAAGGTCGTCTGAGTCTATATCATTAGGTGACCTCAACCTAGATTGGTTGTCCAGTGCTTCCTTTCCTCTAAAAACTCTCTCCAATTCTTTTGGGCTGACACAACTCATCAGTGAACCTACACACCCCTAACAAATCAAATCCTTCTAATAGCACCTTGTTGGATATTATTCTTGCCAGCAAGCCCTACATATTCACTCATGCTGGTGTCTTTTTCACTGACATTAGTGACCACTACATCATCGCCTGCGTGAGGTCTAATCACACTACCTCTGGTGCGTCTAAATTCTCTCTCAAAAGCTGCCTCCAGTAACCTTGACCCCTGTGCATACGCATCAGATCTATCTCACTCTGTGCACTAGACTGATTTTTACTTAGCAAATTCAGTGTCCATTGCCTACGATATATTGCAAGGCATAGTATTAGGCACCATCAATAGGCACGCACCCCTTGTGAAAACTTGTGTTAGGAATAAGTCCTGCTGGTGGTTCACCACTGAGTTAAAGGAGGCTATGCGTAACAGAGATATGCTGTGGAAATAAAGCTCGTAAATCCAAACTGCCAAATAACTGGTCCCTCTTTAAGAAGGCTAGGAACCTCTGCACCACAATGACCAGAGAAACGAAGGTTAAGTTTTACCGTAATCAATTTGACCATTCAGCCAAATGCTCCACAAAATTCTGGAATTCAATTAAAGACATTGAAGGTCATCCCTCCGGTGCCACCTTGCCATCACAAATTTCGACTGGGGCCAATACTCTCACTGATAAACCGTTAATTCTTGATGCCTTCAACAATCACTTTGCCACTGCAGTCCTCACCTTAGACACTTCACCAGCAAGCTCACTCCGTTCGCAGTTGGGAGTCACTAATCAAGATACCTCCTCAAACACATCCTTCTCTTTCCAACCCACAACCCTGAAGGAAGTCGAAAACCTGCTCCAGTTAGATGTTAGGAAAAGTGCTGCTGCAGACCTTATTGAGCTCTATCTCCTAAAGTTGGGCTTCCATGTCCTTGCAGTGCCCATTACCCATTTGTTCAACTTATCCCTCTCACAGGGTGACCTTCCCACTATTTGGAAGACAGCACATGTTATCCCTCTGTTCAAATCAGGAGACCCCAGTGACTTGAATAATTACAGGCCAATCTCCATACTACCAACTCTGTCCAAACTACTAGAAAAAATCGTGAACTCAGCTCAGAAACTATCTGGAATCAGCAAATTTTGCTTAATCCACTACGGGCAGGCTTTAGAGTGCAACATAGTACTATCTCGGCCCTGGCTAAGGTCACAAACGACTGGCAGTGTGAACTGGATAGGAAGAATTTTGTATGTGCAGTGTTCTTGGATCTAAACAAAGCCTTTGATACCGTTGATCACGACCTGCTCCTCTCAGCCCTCCGGTTTATTGGTCTGGACTCTTTAGCTGCTTGTTGGTTTGAGAACTACCTCACAGGCCGCTACCAGCAGGTAAAAGTGGAAGGTAAAGTCTCTTCCTTAAAACCCCTCCTGAGGGGCATACCTCAAGGTTTCATCCTGGGACCACTGCTATTCACTATCTATATAAACAGAATAGATGCCACCATCAAAAAAGCCCAAATACACCTCTTTGCGGATGACACTGTGCTCTGTGCCAGTGGCCCCTCACCAGAGGTGGCATGTACAGCCCTCCAGAATGACTTTAACTTGTTGCAACACCAGCTTCTGAATCAAAAGTTGCTTTTGAATGCCAAGAAAACAAAAGCTATGCTCTTCTCACCCTTTCCCAACTTACCAAACCCAGCCTCTGCTAGGTCTCTCTCTTCCTCAATATCCACTGCCCTGGGCGAACAGTTAGAGTATGTAACTCACTTCAAATACCTGGGTGTATGGCTTGACAACAGACTCTCCTTCATAGAGCATATAGAACAATTGACAAAGAAGCTTCGTCAAAGGCTTGGCCTATTCTATAGGATAAAATATCTCCTCCCATCAGATGCAAGGATGAGACTAGTCCAAACTACCTTCCTACCCCTACTAGACTACGCAGACTTCCTATATAGCCATGGACCAATCGACGCTCTTTCAAAACTTGACACACTCTATCATAGAGCTCTAAGGTTCATAACAGATCTTCCTTACTCCACCCACCACTGTTTGTTGTATACCACTGTAGGTTGGTCTTCTCTTACCCTCAGACAACAAAGAAACGCTGCCGTCTGGACATACAAAGCTTTTACCAATAAACTGCCTGACTATATCTTGGTCTGCCTGCCACCTTGCACTCTAAGCAGATATGCACTGAGAAGTGCTTCCTATATTACCTTAAAGGTAAAACAGGTCAGATCTCGATTTGGCTGGGCATCCATTAGCCATGCACTTCCCCAGCTATGGAATAATCTGCAAAAAAACCCTGAAATTAAAATCTAAACTCAGCATCTCAGCCTTCAAAGCACTTTATCTTAAGCACAATAAGGAATCCTGTGTTTGCTAACCCTGACTAAACCACCCCCTTTCCATTCTTGTCTTGGCTCATCCTAGATTCTGATCCGAGCTGGTGCATGGCTCGCCCCCCCCCTCCATTCCCTCTTCTGTTGCCTCTCTCCTCCTTTCTACCCCCCGGTCCTTCACTGTTCCCAGCCTCTCTCTGGCCCTCTCCCTTCCTCTTCATCCTCGCTTCGCTCCTTCATCCTCTATTTTCTCCTATTTTGGCTATCCACTGCTCTTGTCCCATTAGTATACCCGCTCTCCCCTCCCCCTGCATCCCCTGTCCATTCGTCAGATTCCTCAGTTACCTTTGCACTCCCGGTTCATACTCCCCTCTATTTGCCTCCGATCTATTCATCTTCCTCCCCCTCACCGCCCTACTGCCCTACTCTATCTCCTGACCTGTGCTCTAGGTCCCATTTGTTCTCCATGGTGCCTCAGGGTCCCCAGTCCCTTCCCTTTGGCTTCTGTCACCCCATCCTTTCACTGTTACTGACTTATCTCTGTTACTGTTGTTAGCCTAACTGCTTATCTGAAAACATTTATAGCACTTATCCTGCATTTTCCTTACAATGTACTATCCATGTTTTTTCTTTTTGATCATGCCAGTGTACGATTATTTCTGTGCATTACCCTGTTATCTTGTATCTGTGTTCACCCAGGTCCACCTTGAAAAGGAGCTCTGCTCAATGGTGTTCGCCTGGTTAAATAAAGATTTTGATTGATACTGTGTGACTCTAGGCAAGTCACTTAACCTCCCCAGTGCTTCCAGGTTGCCCCTGAAAACAGGCACTTGGTAGTGGGCCTTACCCAGTTACCAAAAAGAATAAAATAAAAATAAATATCTAGGTATTACCCTTGATAGCGTGTTGTCTTTCAGTGCTCATGTCGACAACCTAATTAAGGCTGTCAGCTCAAGGCTAGGGCTTTGCTACAGGCACAGGAGGAACTTCCTACCTGAGATCAAAATACTCCTAGTGCAGTGCCTCAGTACAAGCATCACTGACCATGGGCTAGTGGTACATGGCTCCGCTAATGACAGTGTCATGTCCAGGGTCAGGGGTCTCCTAAATAGGGCCTGCCACTTTGCTCTAGGTCTCAAAAATGACACCCACACCTGTATTCTATACAGCAGACAGATTTGTCTAAACCTTGATTCGAGGCTACTCTACCACACCTTGCTCATGGGCTATAAAGCACTACGAGGCCTGTTGTTCCCTGGCTTACAGTCCATTAATTATGCAGACAATAAATATGGTACCAGGGGTGTGTCACGTCACACCTTACTGCTTCCCCACAGAAGAACCTCCCTTCATCAAAACTGTTTCTCATACCAGTTTACAAAACATTGGAATAGCCTGTCTGACACGATAAAAATCAATAACTCTACTGACTTGTTTAAGTCCATACTCCTAAGCTCACTCACTCCATCAGGAACATGTAACTGTTGTCACTGTTTTCCCCCTCAACTGTATAGTATGTACACTGCACTTTATTCATAATGCAAAGTAAACATTATACCTATGTAATGTGAATTTGTACTAGCACCACTAATGCAGCCATGACTTTCTGTGTCTGTCACTTATGTTGTTGTTAACACAGGTCGACGTGGTCCTAGTCCCCCTAACAGACCTGCTCAACAAATCCCTATGCCTAGGGCAATTCCCTAGTGCCTGGAAAACAGCTGTCATTACCCCCATCCATAAAAGTGGTGACAAAGCCTCCCCTAATAACTATCGACCCATCTCCATTCTTCCCACCCTCTCTAAAGCGCTAGAAAAAAGTGGTGGCCGCCCAACTTACTGAATACCTAGCCAAGTATAACATCCTATGCCCAGAGCAACATGGCTTCCGTTCAGGCCATAGCACCACCACAGCCCTCCTAGAATTCACCAACTTCCTGCACTCCTCAATAGACACCAGTAACATTGCAGGAGCTGTGTTCATAGACCTATCCAAGGCCTTCGACACAGTCTGCCACCCTCTCCTTCTCGACTCACTCCATCAACTTGGTTTCTCCACAGGCCCCCTGGCCTGGTGCTCCAGTTACCTTTCTGCCCAGTCCCAGTGCGTCAAAATGAACGGAACTCTATCCGATACACTACCCGTCCACTCCGGGGTGCCCCAGGGCTCTATCCTGGGACCACTTCTTTTCTCCCTCTACCTAAGCTCCTTACCAAAGGCCTGCTCCACAAAAATCTTACTATATGCAGATAATGCAGTGCTCTTCACCTCGCATCATAAACCCACGCCCCTTCAGGACTCCCTCCAACTTGCCTTCTCCCAGGCCGAAACCTGGTTTAAAGACCATAGACTGGTCCTCAAGTTAAAAAAGACGAAGTCAATGATCTTCTCTCACCGCCAAAACAGAGCTAAGAGCAGCACCGCTCAGCATCTCCCAGCACCCAGCACCCCTTGAGCAGGTATCCAACTACAAATATCTTGGACTTACCCTCGACTCGGCCCTTACCTTCCATGACCACATAAACACCCTTGCTGCACAGCAAGCACCTGGATTGGACTCCTTTGACACAGGGACTGCCCCCCCGCCCTTAGGCTTGCCATCACCTCATCCGATACTGTCCCTAGTGGACTGTGGGCTCCCTTATGCAGGTGCAGCAAATAACACCACCTCCAGATAATCCAGGCCACACTAAACAAGGCCTGCAGGCTCCTTACAGGTGCACCCAGGCTTACTCACACCTGCTCGCTCTATACCTCTGCCAATATTCTCAACCTTGATGAAAGGCTCCACTACCAGACCTGCTTACTTTCCAAGAAAATACTGCTCGGACTCTCCCCCCCTGGGGTCACCGCCTCTCTTCAGCCTGCAACCCCCACTATCTTCACCCGTAATTCAGAGAAAGCTCCTCTGGTTGTGCCCAGGGTAAAAACCTCCCTTGCCCAGAGATCTTTCCACCATAGGGCACCCACATGGTTTAATGCACTCCCAAGCACCATCACTAGTGCACCCAAGATCGCCCATTTCAAAACCACTCTTCTCAACCACCTCTTCAATATCTGCTCCTGCAACTGCTTCCAATTCTTTCACTCGCTTATCCACTCTGATCCAATATTCTCTGACAAAGTCCATTATGGATTGCAACCTCCATCTTTAACACCAAACTCATGATTAGGTCTGACTACTTTGTTTAGATGCCTTCTCAAGCTTATAATACCTCACTGCTGTTATGTTGTAAATATCGTCATTCAAAGGTTATAAATAATGTCAGAAAATACCTACTTCCAAATCTTGCAAATACTGTCTGTGACAAATGTCTGTAACACTTGCTTAATGTAACCACTGTTATACCATGTATCTCATGTTTAATGTAATTGTTGTTATACCTACTCTATGTTTCCATCTGTCTTACATGTGTCGAGGTATCTTTGCAAATGAGCCTCTGGCTCAAAGGTTGTAAACCGATATATCAAATAAATAAATAAACACTGTATATTTATAGTTGCAATATGTTTTGGTATTACATAACTCTCTTGTACCTGACCTGTGTAACTTTTGATCTTCTCCAGGGGTATCTCAGTAATCAGGTAACACTGTAGGAACCTTCGCTGTCAGGGAAGGGGGAATCCACACAAAAGATTTTCAGCAGTACAACTGGGGCCACCCACGCCATCAACATCATCAACCATTTATAGGCGTGGGTGGCCCCGCTCCCTCCTCCGTTCTTTCCTGCCATTGACTCACTTGCATGGGTCTCTGTGGAAACTCCATTGCAGTATTCACGCCTTTTTTCAGCCTATGGCTTTTTTTACTTACCTTGTAAAAAAACAATCTCTTTTACAAGAGATTTCTTCTGTTTATGTCAAGCGTTAATCCTTCCTCCTCTCTTTTCCATTGCTGCGGAAAGAAGATTGCCTCTACAGACTTACATTCAGTTTGTGTCTGCTGTCTTGGGCCTGGCCATGAAGTCTCTGACTGTGAGCTCTGCCAGAAGTTCAATCAAATCATCCTTCGGCAATGCATAAAGGCTCTTAATGAAACAATAGGTAGCCAGCTCCGGGAAGGGATCCTCCGGGGTTCTGGCCTCCCAGTCACTAATCGGATCTTCACGGTCCCAGGCCTCCAAGGCCCGAGGCACGTCTTCAGGGAAAAGTCACAAAAAAGACTAGGATCACGACCACTCCCTCCGCGGTGATCTTGCTCCCCGTCAGCCTCTCCTTCTTCTGAGGGATCTTCATTGACTGCAGCCGATCCAACAAGGAGAATTGCTGTCTAGGTCTCGGTACCCACCAGACCCATACCGACAGCACATCTGCCTGATTCTCAGGGCGCTTGGCCCTCCGTCATCGATGACAGGTTCATTATCAACTACTCTTCTGTCGAGGCCTGCCCCTTCTCCTACCAGGGCTACAGGCTCATCAGGTTCTCGGGACACAGCAGGCGGGTTGTCGACACCTGTGCCATTGACCCCCCCCCCAGTCAATGTCCACCGATGAGCTGAATGAAGTACTGATTAAGTTCACTAATGTACTTGTTCAGTAGCTAGGTGCCTTGAATAGGCCCACTTCACTGATGCCATCGATGGCTGCTTCATCATCAACACCTTTTCATCGATCCTGGGAGTCTCCCCGTGGGCCACCACCGGCAAATCTGATGCTAGACCCTGAAATAGAAGAGGTCAATGTCGAAGAAGAGTATCACCCTGACCTCATTCTTATGAACATGCGAACATATGAAACTGCCAGCAGAAACAGGTCTCATAGTCTACTGAGTCTGCTTAAGTGTGCAGCTAGCACCTCATCTTGCAGCTGCCCCTCCCACTCCTCCTTCCAAGTATCCCTTCCCCTATCCCAACCCCTCTTGAAACTATACACCATCTTACAGGACACTATCTCGTCTGGTAAGGTGATCCATTTGTCCACCACTCTTTCCGTGAAAAAATGTCTCCTCATCTCTCTCTTGAATATCCCCCCCTCCAATCTCAGTCCATGCCCTCTCCTGTCCCTCCCTCTTCTCATCTGAAAAATCCCTTCTGTGTTGGTCTTGTTTATCCCCTTCAGATACTTAAAGGTCTCAATCATATCCTCCCTATTCCTCCTCTCCTCCAGGGAATACATATTCAGCTCTCCCAGCCTGTCCTTGTAGGGTTCGCTCTCCAATCTCTGGATCATCTTTGTGGCTCTTCGCTGCACCCCTTCCAACAATCTGATGTTCTTCTTCAGGAATGGGTGCCAGTACTGCACGCAGTACTCCAGGTGGGGCCTGACCAATGACCTATATGGGGCAGGATAACCTCTCTTCTTCTGGAGAAGATTCCTCTTACAGTACACCCCAGCATTTTGTTGACTTTTGCTACCACTTTCCTGCACTGAGCAGAGTTGTTCATGCTTCCCGTAATGATCACTCCTAGGTCCTTCTCCTCTGTGGAGCTCCCCAACTGTACCTCATTCAAATGATAATCAGTCCCCTGGTTCCTGGCTCCAAAGTGCAGAACCTTGCACTTCTTAGTGTTGAACCCCAACTGCCATGTTTCCACCCACTCCTACAGCTTAGTCAGGTCCTCCTGCAACCCCTTCCACCCCATCCATGTCTTCAACCACAGCTCCCATCTTGGTATCGTCTGTGAACAGACTTATCCTGCTCCAGATCCCGTGTGAGATATCTACAATAGAAATCCCAAACAGTACCGATCCCTGTGGTACTCCGCTCGTCACCGCTCTCAGTGATGAGAGGTCCCCCACCACCACCACCCTTTGCTGCCTTCCCTTTAGCCAGTTTGTGATCCATTTCACCATTTTTAGTCCTGCCCCCACATATTCCAGTCCCCCCCAGCCTCTCATATGCGGCACTGAAACAAAGGCCTTGCTGAAGTCCAAATACAGGACATCCACTGCATGGCCCTTATCCAGTTCCCATGTCACCCAGTTGTTGTACTCTACAAGGTTTGACTGGCAGGATGTGCCTGCTATAAATCCATGCTGTTGACCATCCTGGAGACCGTTTTCCTCCAAGAAGCTCACTAGACTCTCTTTTAGTATGGTCTCCATGAGCTTTCCCATGATCGATATGAGGCTCACTGGTCTATAGTTTCTTGGTTCATCCTTTTGGCCACTTTTGTGGATGGGCACCACATGCGCCATTCTCCAGTCCTGTGGTACACATCCCGTGTCCAGGGAGGTATTGAACAGGTCAGTCAGTGGCCCTGCCAGTACCTCTGCCATATCCCTCAGTACCTTAGGGTGAATGCCATCAGGTGCAGGTGCTTTGTCCACCCTTAATGCCCTCAATCCATCTAGTAACTTGCTCTCTGTAATCCCTACATCTGTCGTCCCTCCCCTACCCACCCACCCCATCGCCTGGGGTATCTGCCCCATTCTCCTGCGTGAATACAGAGCAGAAGTATTTGTTCAGTGCCTCTGCCTGCTCCACTCCTTACTCCACCAACCCCCTCATCCTTCTTAATCCTCACCAGCTGATCCTTGCTCTTTCTTCTCTCTCTCTGATGTAGCAGAAGAAGTTGTTTTCTCCACTTTTGATTCCCTGCGCCAGTCTCAGCTCCCTGGATGCCTTGGTGGCCCTGACCAGTCTGGTAACCTCCCTGGACTTCCCCAAGTACGTATCCTTATCTTCACCCCCTCCCTGATTTCCTGTACTTACGCAACGATGCCCTCTTGGCCCTCATCCCTTCCATAACGTCCTGCGTCAGCCAACTGGGTTTCTTTGCCATTCCCTTCTTGCTTTTCTTCCTAGTGCAAGACTCCGTAGCTAGCCCTTCCTTTATGATGTCCAATTTCTGGTCTGCATCCATGTGTGGTTGCATTCCTGCCAGGTGCCTGCCCAAAATTTCCCCCATCTTCTTGAAGTCTAGCCCTTCCTTTATAATGTCCCATTTCTGGTCTGCATCCATGTGTGGTTGCATTCCTGCCAGGTGCCTGCCCAAAATTTCCCCCATCTACTTAAAGTCCACCCGCCTAAACTCAATCACCCTTGTACTGGTGCCCCCTGTTTCCCTCCCCATATTGAGCATGAACCACACCTAATAGTGGTCACTCCCAGCCAGTAGTTCCTCCACTTCCAGATTCCTTACAGATTCCCCGTTATCCAGTACAAGATCCAGAGTCCTTTCTAACCAAGTAGGCCCCTGGATCAGCTGTGTCAGAAAGCTGTCTTGAAATGCTTCTAGCAGGACCCACTCCCTTGCACTCATGGTGGATGGGGTGCCCCACTCCTCCCCTGGTAGGTTTAAGTCCCCCACCGCTACTGTGCTCCCCTTCCTGCAGACCCTCCAAATTTGTTCAGCTAATTCCCTGTCCAGGTCAGTCCCCTGAGCCAGTGGTCTGTACACCACACCCATCCTCAGTGTCCTATTCTTTGCATCTTGGAACTGCATCCATAGTACTTCTGTCCTCCCCTCCTCCCCTTCTTCCCTTATGCACTTTATCCCCTTTCTTTACATAGATCACCACTCCCCCCATTCCCCTTAGTCCTATCTTGTCTGAATAATCTGAACCCTGGAATCATCATATCCCAGTCCTGGTACTGGGTGGCCCACATTTCCGTGATGGCTGCAATGTTCACCCCCTCCACCGCCAAGAGAGCCTGTAACGCCGCTGTTCTAGTCCTTATTCTTCTTGCATTCAGTGAGACCACCCTCCAGCTTGTCTCCTCCCCTTCCCTACCCTGTTGTCCCCCATCCCTCCCTGTGCCGCTTCGCCACTGCCTTTGCCCATTACTATGGGGCTGAGCTCACTAGACTCCCCTTTCTTGACCCTTTTCCTATCAGTGGTCCCTTCACCGCCACCCCTTCTAGTTTAAATCCACCTTTGTTGTTATATTCTTCCTGATGACATGGAGGAAGAAGTTGAAGAGATCTAGCTTTCTAACAAGTCCACAGTCTCCTCTGTCAGTGAGGATTCTGTGAAGTATACTCCCGCATCCCTTCCCGAGGACCCCACACTTTTTAATGTGATGAAGCAGCTGTCCTCTACCATGGGATTCCACACTGAGGAAAGAGGATGCCACCAGAAAGGACCTGATGTATTTCCTGGAGATTCCAGAATCTCCCCCAAAAATCATTCCTCTGCCAGCCCAGTGGCATGCAGGGCTGAGCCATCATGCCTTACTTCCTGCCATGCCGGCAACCCATGTTCGCAGTGTGAGTGGGTCACAAGGGGAGGGAGAGGATCGAGCATCCAGGGGACAGCTCTTCTCTCCTGGAGAGGCTGGAAAACATGGACCGGCACTTGTCTGACACCTAGCAGAGGCTAGGTGTTGGCATTCTGAGCCCATATATTGGGGTGCAAAGGAGGAGCGGCTGACTGGTGTCCAGCATGAAGATGCACATGATGTGTGCCACTGTCAGCATTGCTTGCTCCCCCTCTGCAACAAAAGTGGAAAAAGGGCCCAACTGAGCGGCATGAACACCGTCTCCCAGAGGCGCCGCCCCCGAGATGACACCTCCTCGGTGCTGGATCCATTGCCGGTGGGTTGAGTCACTCCCCACCACCCTACCATGAAGGGTAAGTCATGGGGCATGGAAGGAAGGGGGTCTGATCCTTGGGGGATGGCACTGGGGGGACTGAAGAAGGAAAGAGCCAGCCGGGAACACAGGGGAGAAATAACACGAAAAAAAAGAAAGATCATTCCTCCAGTGCTCCCAGCATTGAAGAATGCAGCCATGGCATCCTGGCACAGACCAGACATGCAGGGTGGACAAACTTTATCACGCCCCTCAGGGTCTCCCCTATTTTGCTGCCCAGGTCGAAATTAATTCAGTGGTCATTCAGGCAGCTCATGAAAATCTAAGGTGCCTAAACACCTGAGATCTTACTTTGAGTGAGAGCTGTTTCCGCAGGCAGTAACCATAAAGACTAAGCCACCAGGCACCAGGACTCCATGGAAATCTTCTAGCTAGCAGTCTTCAGTGGGGGACCTCCCCCAATGTCAGCCAGTGGTACAAAGGGGGTGGTCCCCAGCCCCACCTCAGTTCTGTTCCCGCCGTCGACCCATTCGCATAGGCTCCTAGGATGTATTCTCACAAAAGTTCGACCGCTTTCGCACCTTCAGCATTTTTCCTTGATCGTTGATGAAAAGGTTTTGGATTTCATTCCTTTCTGCATGGCATCATCTCTGGTGTTGTCTGTTTCCTCCATGGAACAAAGAAAATCCACATGCACCTGTGGCAAGCAGCTGTGGAAGGACAGCCATGAGACCTGCTTTTTTGCCTAGGCCTGAACCACGACACCGTGGCCTGTGAGCACTGCAAGCGATTTAATTCCCGGACTCAGATCAAGTCAGAAGGCCCTTAAGGCTCACCTCCTTGAGAAGCAGCTTGCCGCCATGCAGACTCAGCCAGTGGGGAAGAGTCTTTCTTCATCTTCTTTGGTTTCCGCCTCCTCCACCTCGAAGCCACATAAGGAGAAAAGGAAGGACTCAGGGAAACACAAGTCCTGGGACAAGGACTGGGAAAAGTCCCGGGGACACTCCTTTTCCAGGTCCATGCTCCACAAGAAGTCTTTGTCCAGCTCCTCGTCCCATGGGGGATCAGACCACTCCTCCCAACCTGTCCATGACTCTGCTGGGCATGCAGCAGCAGAGTCTTCTGCCATCATCCTGGCGTCGGGCAGGGCAAATCGTGGTCAGGGGCTTTGGTCTCTACCCTGACGCCCCTCAAGGTGAAGACCACACCAGCAGGGTCACCCTCCACCTTAGGGGCTGGGACCTGTCAGAAGCAGAGCAGTGATGCTTCGGCTCCTGCCCGCTCAGTTCCAATGACCGTCTCGTCCAAGGCCTTGGACAAGACACCCCATCCTCAGAGGCAGGCATCAGGCTCAAACAAGCACCTGATGCCTCCCTCCCTCACACTCCTGTGCTTTTGCCTAAGGCCTGGCCAAATTGACAGCTGCATCCCCCCGGACTCCGCTAAGCAGCTGCCTGCTAAGGGGATGCCTTCCTGGGCATCGGATTGGGCTTCACCTGCCTCCTTGCCAATCCATTCTCTTTTGCCAGTCGAGGTAGACTCCTCACCCTCCAATGGAGGCTCCCGGCCGATTAACCTTAGGCCAGATGAGGCTTCTAACCACTCTGTCTCACCTCTGGCTCTGCCTTCACCTTGGACACCGGACCCCTGGGTGCCAGGTGCTCCGACACTGGGCAAGCTGATGCCAGCTCCTTAGTCACCAGCCGGTCTGTCTGGTCCACAATTCTCCAAGGACCAGCTTCAGGAGCTCTTCTTCTGGTGGAACCAAGTCAAAGGAGACTTGCTCCCACACAAGGCGCCCATGACCATAGAGCCCGAGCCAGAGCTGGACCAAGACAAGGACCAGGGGCCTAAACAACTGTCTCCTGCTCCTAAGGGCCATACTCTGAGCCTGAACAACTGCCATGGTAGACTCACACACAGAGGGCGGCATCACCGCAAGTACTCCCACTCATCTAGCCATCACCATCACCAGTCACTGGTCCCATTGCCAATATCTCTCTAGCTCTTCATCCTCCTCCTAGGTGGACACCAGCTGCAGTTCTTTGTCCTCAGGCTCAGACCATTCTGAACCTAGGGGTTGCCCTTTCTCTTCGGATAATAAGGACACCCCCAGGTCACCTCCTGATGACCCAACATTCATGGACGTCATGAGGAACATCCAAGTCTCAAACAGATGGGAGACCGAGGACCTGGATCCAGAGAGGCAGGGGTTGGCAAAGTACCTGAGGCAGAAGGAGCCTAAGCTTCTAGTGGTGCCTCCTTTGGTAGACATCTTTCAGGACCTCACAAGGTTAACCTGGAAGTGCCCATCCACCACCTCCGCTATCTACAAGAAGTCGGACAGGCTGTACTGAGCCCTTAGGGAAGAGCCTTTCCTGGCAGAACACCCTAAGGTGGACTCTGTGGTGATTATGGCTACTCGCAATAGATCGAAGAAGCCTAAACACCTGAGTACTCAGCCTCCCAACCAAGAGTCCAGATATATTGGGCAAAAAGGTTTACTCATCCTCCACTTGCTCCATCAGATCCCTTAACTTTCTCACACACATGGTACAATACCAAAATGCCCTGTAGGAGAAAGGTATGGAGACAGCGCAGGGACTTCCAGACTCAGCACAGAAAACTGAGCTCCTGGACCTCCTCAAATCGGGGTCAGATGTAGGCACCAAT
This sequence comes from Neoceratodus forsteri, assembly GCA_016271365.2. Taxonomy (NCBI): domain Eukaryota; kingdom Metazoa; phylum Chordata; order Ceratodontiformes; family Ceratodontidae; genus Neoceratodus; species Neoceratodus forsteri. The sequence continues at coordinate 650,560,457 of CM057458.1, forward strand.
GTTCTGCATGCCTCATAAGATACTGTGGATACAGCAGCCAGAACAGCGACTTCAGGCATCTGCCTCAGGCATCTGCCTGGCTTAGAGTCTCAAGATTCTCCCAGGATCTGCAGTGGAGCATCTTGAACCTCCCCTTCAAGGGCTCAGTCCTCTTTGGAGATGAGACAGAGAAACTGATCACCCATCTCCAAGACTCCAGGAAGTCTATTTGGTCCATCCAATAAATGTATAAGGGGGACCAAAGACCCTTTAAGAAGCAGCCATTTCAGAAGCCCTCAGGTCAGCAGCCCTGAAACCAGCCTCAGCAGATGGGAGGCTACAAAAGAAAGACCACCTCCCAGACTCCTGGAAGCTCTGCCTCTTGAGCCCCAAAGTCCTCACAGGCCCCTCTGCCTACTCCCAGAGCAAGACAAGGACTCCTTACCAGACCCCCCTTTCCAGCGGAGTCAGTGGGGGAAGTTGTAAGGGGTCACTTCTCCTTCCATCTTGAGAGCTGGAGAAAATTAAAGACAAACTTCTGGGGTTTACAGCTCATAGAGAGAGGTCATACTCTGGAGTTAGAACAAATGCCTCTGGAAACTCCACCGGTGTCCTCCCACTATCCTCCTTCTCATGTCCCCCGATCAAAGGAGAAATTCAGGCCATCCTGCAAAAGTGGGCTATAGAGCCAGTTCCCCCAGCTCAAAGGGGAAAGGGATTTTATTCTCACTTTTTCCTAGTTCCCAGAAAGACCGTGGACCTTTGGCCCATCCTGGATCTCAGTTCCCTGAACAAATTCATCAAATACAAGAGGTTCAGGATGGTCACGCTGCCAGGTTTGATCCCCTCCTGCACTAAGGGAACTGGCTTTGCTCTCTATATATGCAGGATGTGTACCTGCACATCCTAGTGTTCCAGCCTTACAGGAGGCTCCTGTGCCTCCTCTTCCAGGGCCAACATTATTGGTTTCAAGTCTTGCCATTCCGCCTATCCTCCGCTCCCAGAGTCTTCACCACAGTGCCTAGCAGTGGTGACTGCAGCTCTACGTTGACGGGGCCATTACATTTTTCCCTACCTAGATGACTGGCTCCTGGCAGCTCCCATGAGGGAACAGCTGGTTTGCACTCTCAGAGACACCTTTACACTCTTCTGAGAGCTGGGGATCACCCTGAATATCCCAAAGTCATCCCCATGGCCCAGCCAGAGACTCCAGTTCATGGGGTGGTCCTGGGCACAGTACAGGGGATGGCCTTCCTCCCCCTAGACATGGCGGATCGCCTTTGAGATCAGGCCCAAATGGTATCCTCTGCTCTTTATGTGCCGACTTGAGTCTATCTGAGATTCCTCGGTCACATGGTGGCAGCCATCCCTATGGTTCCTATTGCTCGACACCATATGAGGGTCCCTCAATGGATGCTTAGGGTGCAATGGAACCAGAGGTCCGATGACCTAGATCAGCCAGCCTTGGCCTCTGACCCAGTCCGCAGGACACTAACCTGGTGGTTGGACCCGCTCAATCTATCAACAGGGGTCCTTTTCTGACAGGAGCCCCTGAGACGAGCTCTGACCACAGATGCCTCGAGTCTCAGTTGGGACGCTCACCTGGAGGCCAGGCAGATCCAGGGGACCTGGTCACCAGATGAGCAATCACTCCACATCAATGTTCTAGAGATGCAAGCAGTCCTGAATGCCTTGCAGTCATTTCAAGCGGACTTATCTCTGGGCCCTCTTCTCATTCAGATGGACAACATGTCCATTGTCTTTTACATCAACAAGCTGGGGGGGGACTCACTCCTACCCCCTCTGCAGGGAGGCAATGAGGGTCTGGTATTGGACACTGGAACACCGCTTTGAGTTCACCACTGTTCATGTTCCAGGCATCCAAAACGTCTTGGCCAGCAGCCTCCGCAGAACTCAGTCCAAGGCTCATGAGTGGGAGCCCCTTCAGTAAGTGGCAAACCAGCTATTTGCCATTTGGGGCCAGCCAGAGTTGGACCTTTTTCCACCCCCTCTCAATGCCAAACTGCCCAATTTTTGCTCACTAGATCCAGAGCCTGGAGTTTTCTGGCAAGACGCATTGTCTGTCTGTTGGACAGGGAGGTTCCTCTGTGCTTTCCTTCCCTTTCCCATTCTTCAAAGGGTGCTTCTGAAGTTACAGGTGGAGGAAGCAGAGATGATTCTCATAGCCCCCTTTTGGCCTTGGCAGATTTGGTTCCCACTACTTCAACAACTGGCAGTGGAACCTCCAATTCTCCTGCCTCTGAGCTGGCACTTGCTCTCCCAAGATCAGGGCACCTTAGTCCATCTGGACCTCAAGTCCCTGCATCTTCATGCATGGCTTCTGCAGAACTAGCTATGGCCAGATATGGGGTTTCCCCCAAGGTAGCAGATGTCCTGGTGGTGGCCAGAAAACCCTCTACTAGATCCACTGAAGTGGAAAAGGTTTTGCCTGAGGGCTATTGCACGACATCTTAATTCCTTTTCCTACCCTCTGAACTCCATGCTTGAGTATCTCCTCTTTCTTTTTGAGCAGGGCCTGAGCTACTCCTCCACCAAAAGGTGCACCTTTCTGCCATCTCGGTGTACCATGCACTGGTGGAGGGTAAGACTCTCGCTCAACTGGACATGTCCTGTACCTTTTTGTGGGACATTTTGCACCTAAAACCTCCCATCCAAGATCCTGTCCGTCCATGGGAGCTCCTCTTTATGTTGAAAAAGATCACGCTCCCCCCATTTGAACCAGCTGCGGATTGTGAGCTATGCTTTCTGTCATGGAAAGCATTATTTTCGGTTCCAGTTACTTCGGCTCGAAGAATTTCAGAGCTTCAGGCTCTGATGTGTGAAGAGCCTTATTTAGTTTTCCATAAGGGCAGGGTAGCCTTACATACAAATCCTAAGTTTTTGCCTAAGGTGGTGTTGGAATTCACCTTAAATCAAGACATCCACCTGCTTGTTTACTACCCTGAGTATTCTAACTGGGGGAAGTGCTGTTGCGTACTCTAGACATCAATCGGACGCTTTGTTTTTACCTAAACCGCACTACTCCCTTCAGGAAAATGGATCAGTTGTTTGTTTTGTTCACTCCCAAGACCCAGGGTGCACCAATTACAAGACAAACCTTGTCTAAGTGGCTAGTTAACTGCACTGTTTTTTGCTACAAGTGCAATAAGCCATTACCGGGTTTGGTAAGAGACCATACCACCAGGGGCCTGGTGCCTTATTTCACCTCTTTGAAGAACGTTTCTGCAGCAGACATTTGTGCAGTGGCTACCTGGAGCTCTGTTCTTACCTTCATGAAGCATTACAGCTTAGACGTAGCTTCCAGATATAGGGCTGGGTTTGGCCTTGCAATTCTGCAAGGCCTCATTTCATGAGCCTCTAGCTGGTTCTTTTCAGCCTCCTCCTGGACTTTCCTGTTCCTTATCCCTTGATGGCTTGGGACTTAGTCCTCGCAGTTATTGCCTGCTACAAGAGCTCTCACTCGAAGTAAGATAGTACAGTTACGTAAGAATTTACTGTAACAGTAGATCTTTGAGAAGAGCTCTTGCAGCAGGCACTGCTTTGCCTCCCTCCTTCCCCCTGGCTTTCTCTCTGCCGTTTAAATTTTTAGGCAAGAACCTGCTCGTTGCTCCTTCCATCCTAGACTCCGGGTCTTTGGTGGGAGAACTGAAGTGGGGCTGGGGACCGTGCCCTTTATACTATTGTCTGACTTATGGGAGGAGCCGACATTGGGGAAGGGGTCCACCACTGAAGACTGTTAGCTAGAAGGTTTCTGTGAGGCACCTAGCGGCTTAGTCCTTATGGTTATTGCCTGCTGCAAGAGCTCTTCTCGAAGATCTGCTGTTACAGTAAGTTTTAACGTAACTGTACTTTCCCTTCCCCCAGACAAGGAATCTCGTAGGATAGACCTCTGGGGAAAAGGGGTTTATGCCTCCTCCACCTTTGGTTTGAGGATTGCAAACTGTCACACATGGTCAAATACTAAAATGCCAACTGGAAGAAAGGTCAAGGCTGCAGCTCAGACCCTTCCTGATGGCTCACAAAAGCAGGAATTGCTTCAGTGTTTCCAGGTGACTGAGGATGTTAGCAAATATCACCTCAGAACACTGTATGACATGGCTGATACTGTTGCCAGGACAGCTGCCATGGGCATATGCCTCCGTAGGCACTCCTGGCTCAGAGTTTCTGGATTTGCGGTTGATGTGCAGCACAAAGTGCTTAATGTCCCTTTCAATGACACTAAGCTGTTTGGCCCTGATGTCCAGGACCTCATAAACGATCTGCAGGCTTCAGGCACGGCCATCAAATTGGTCCACTCCCTCTACCACACTCAGCCAAGAGACAGACAGTGGCCTACTGTTCATAAACAGAACAGTAGGCCTGGAATAGCTCCCCGTACCCAGGGAAAGCGTAGGGCCCGGGCTCCCTTGCCCACCCCCTCAGGTACTGGACTGGCATCCAAATGACCCAGAAGTGAGGGACCAGCCTCTGTGGCTGGCTCCACCTCAACTTGACTCCTTGCCAGACCCCCCTTTTGTGGTCCAGACACAGGAGGTGGTGGTTGGAGGTCAGTTCTCCCTCCATCTGAATCAATGGAGAACCATAACTTCAGATGCATGGATTCTGCAAATCATAGAAAAGGGTCACACCTTGGAGCTTATACAGCAGCATCCAGACACCCCACCTCCACCCTCCAATAACCCCCCTGCTCACCACTGAACCAGTGCCCAGGTGCCAGAGAAACCTGGGGTTTTATTCCAGGATTTTCCTGGTCCCCAAAAAGACTGGAGATCTGAGGCCCATCTTAGATCTAAAGGACTGCAATCTATTTGTCCAGTACAAAAAGTTCCAGATGGTGCCTTTGCTAGGCCTAATGCCCCTCCTCAAGGCCAGGGACTGGCTGTGTTCACTGGACATGCAGGGTGCTTACCTGCACATCTCGGTCTTTCCTCTGCACAGGAAGTTTCTTTGTTTTGCCTTTCAGGGCGAGCATTACCAGTTCAAAGTGCTGTTCCTTGGCTTATCCTCTGCACTGCGAGTCTTTACTAAGTGCTTGGAAGAGGTCACAGCAGCTCTCAGAAGAGAGGGACTGTATCTCTTCCCTTACCTGGATGACTAGCTCCTAAAGGTCCTGTCCAAGGAACAGCTTCTGCTGACTCTGGAGCACACTCTCCAGCTCTTCTACTCCCTAGGCATTACCGTCAATCTGCCCAAGTTGGTTCTAGTACCGTCCCAAAGGCTGCAGTATATAGGGTCACTTTTGGACTCAGCCAAAGGAAAGGCCTTCCTGCCCCAGAACAGGGCAGAGTGCTTCATTGCCCAAGCTCAGGAAGTCGCTCAGAGTTGGTACATTCCTGCCAAGGTGTACTTCAGATTGTTGGGCCTAATGGCAGCTGCCATACCCACCGTTCCACTGGCCAGGCTCCATATGCGAACACTCCAGTGGACCCTCCGGGTACAGTGGGACAAGCACATGGAGTAGTTGAACCATCCAGTCCTGGTCTCTTCCTGAGTCCGCAAGGTTCTGCAGTGGTTGATGGACCCCTTGAACCTGCTTCCAGGTGTTCCATTCCAAATCTCTTCTCTGCATCAGATCCTAACCATGGATGTGTCAGGTCTGGGCTGGGGAGCACACCTGGCTCCCTTCTAAACCCAGGGCTCCTGGTCCCAGTGGGAAGCCTCCCTGCATATCAGTGTCCTGGAGATGAGAGCGGTACTTTATGCCATGCAAGTCTTTCAGCAGCATCTTGCTCTGGGTCAGCTGCTGCTGCAGTCAGACAATTTGAGTGTAGGGTACTACATCAACAAGCAGGGCAGCACTTACTCATACCCCCTTTGCTGGGAGGCCATGAGAGTGTGTTACTGGGTGCCGGATTACAGTCTGACACTCTCTGTGGTCCACATGCCAGGTGTCCTAAACACTCTGGTGGACAGCCTCAGCAGGACTCAGTCCAGCATGCATGAATGGGAGCTTCTATCATCCTTTGCGGAAGACTTGCTCAACAGATGGGGTCATCCAGAGCTGGACCTTTTTGCATCCTCACTCAACATAAAACTGCTCAATTTCTGCTCACTAGAACCAGGGCCTAGAGTTTTCTGGTGAGACGCATTGTCCCTCTCATGGAGTGGGAGGTTTCTTTACACATTCCCTCTATTTTCTCTGATCCAGGGGTTGCTTATCAAGTTGCAGATGCAGGGGGCCAGTATGATTCTGGTGGCTCCATTCTGGCTTTGCCAGATATGGTTCTCTCTACTTTGGCAGCTGGCAGAGGAACCTCCAGTCCATCTTCCTCTCTGCAGGAATCTGCTGACCCAGGATCAGGGGACCCTAGTCCATCCCAAGCTCAGGTCCCTTCATCTGCATGCCTGGCTCCTGAGAATGTAGCCATCGCCAGGTTTGGGGTCTCTAACAAGGTAGCGGATGTCCTGGTGGCCGCCCGGAAGCCTTCCACTCGAACCATGTATGCCATGAAGTGGAAGCAGCTTGCCATCTGGGCTGCCAAACATGACCTGGACCCTTTCACCTGTTTGGTGAATCACATCCTGGACTACCTGATCTCTTTGTCAAACTCAGGCCTCCAATATTCCTCCCTCAACGTGCAACTTTCGGCTGTTTCTGCTTTTCATGAGCCCATGGGTGACCACATGATTGCTCAGCTGGGTGTCTCCCATCCTTTTCTTATAGGCATCCTGCATCTGAAACCTCCAATCCATTCCCTTGTCCTGGCGTGGGATTTGTATTTTATTTTGGAGATGTTGACCCTGTCTCCTTTTGAGCCAATCGCGACTTGCGATTTGCGCTTTCTCTTTTGGAAAGCACAATTTTTAGTTGCAATTACTTCTGCTTGAAGAATTTCAGAGCTTCAGGCCCTCTGGTGTGAAGAGCCTTATTTGATTTTTCACAAAGTCTTTGCGCACAAATCCTAAGTTTCTGCCTAAGGTGGTTTCTGAGTTCACACTAAACCAGTCTATCCCCCTTCCTGTTTAATTTCCCCGAGAGTGCCAATCCAGGGGAAGCACTGTTCCACACGTTAGATGTGTGCAGAACTTTGAAGTATTACCTGCTTAGGACTAAGGAGTCCAGAAAGTCAAGGCAGTTGTTTGTTTCCTTCACACCGGGCAGAGAAGACGTTTCAGTTTCTAAGCAGTGTTTATCCAGATGGTTCATAAATTGCATTGTGTTCTGCTGCAACAAGTATGGCAAATAATTGCCTGGTGCTGTCAAAGCTCATTCCACCAGAGGCATGGCTACCTCAGTGGCTTGTTTTAAAGGAATATCAGCCACTGACTTTTGTGCGGCTGCCACTTGGAGTACAGTCCACACTTTCACCAAGCATTACAGTCTGGACATGACCTCAAGAGCCCATGCAGGATTTGGTAGGGCTGTGTTACAGGGACTTCTGTCTTAAGTTTATGGAGATCCCGCCTCCCAGACTGCTTATTTACACTTGTCACTGCTTGGTACTCATTCTTATGGTTTTACCTGATGACTGTGATACCCCCGAAAACAGATAAAACAGTTATGTAAGAACTTACCGTAACAGTAGATCTCCAAGGGGATCTCAGTCATCAGGTATCCCCCCCCCCCACCTTTTTTGGAGCTCCTGTCCAGGAACTGGCTATCTAATGTATCAAGCTTTTACTTAGATCTGAGTACCTCTTTCTCTCCTCTGTTCCCCAGGGTGAGAGCCTTGCTCCCTTAGTCTCCGGGGGAAAGAACTGAGGAGGGAGTGGGGCCACCCACGCCTATTTAGGGTTGGTGATGTTGACAGTGTGGGCAGCCCCAGCTGTACTGCTGAAAATCTTCCATGTGGATTCCCTTCACCGACGGCAGCAAAGGTTCCTATGGTGTTACCTAATGACTGAGATCCCCTCGAAGATCTATTGTTACATTAAGTTCTCACATAACTGTTCTTTGTGCCTGACTAAACCCTTTGAAAATAGGCACTGCCTAAAGGGTTTTATATAAAATAAAATGAAACGAATGGAATTTATAATTTTACTGGTGCAGTTTGAGGTGTTTTAGCACATTGAGGCAACCAAGAATGCAGCTGCTCAGTTTTGTGGTTCAGTCAATCACAAAGAAGACGGCTCCTGTGTATAGCAGTGTCAGGACATAATGGAAAGCAACATTGCGGAGGAGCTTGAGGGTAAAGTGTGTCTTTGCGACTGATACAAAAATCTGTAACAAGGTTGACAGGAAGGGATGCAAAGAATGTAAAAGGATCTGAGGAAGCTAGAGGAATGGTCCAGGGGTGGCAGCTGGATTTCACTGCAAAAAAATCCAAGGTGTGCACTTAGGACTGCAGAACTCAGGGGCTGTGTATAATATGGAGGAAGTAGAGCTTACAGTCATGAAGCAAGAAAGAGACCTAGGGGTCTTCAAATCTGATGACCTCCAGGTAGCTGTGCAGTGTGACAAAACAGTCGGAAAGGCTGGAAGGATGCTGGGGTGCATTGGGAGAGGGATTTCTAGCAGGAGGAGGGAGGTGCTGCTGTCATGGTATCGCTGTTGGGTGAGGGCCCCACCTGCACTACTATGTCCAGTTCTTGAAGCCACACCTTTGCAAAGACACTGAAAAGGCAGAGGCAGAACAGAGGAGTGCAACCATAATTGTGAGGGGGTTGCACAAGAAGCCAGATGAGAAAAGGCTAGAAGAACCCATCATATACTCCTTGGAAGAGAGGAGTGTGAGAGGGGACATTACTGAAACCTACAAGTACCTTAAGGCATGAACAAGGTGCAAATGGAGTGTTTGTTTCAGAGGAGGGAAGGCACTAGAACAAGGGAGCATGCAATGAAGCTAAGGGGGGGGGGAATAGGAGAGATGTGTGGAAATACTTCCCTGAAAGGGTGGTGGATGACTGGAACAGCCTGACAGAGGAGGCAGTGGGGGCAAAGACTTTGGGGAATTTCAAGTGTGCATGGGATTAGTACAGGGGCAAATTATCTAGAGGAATGGAGGAATGGGGGGAGGGAGTGTGACACCTGTGACCAACTAGGGTCAGTGGTGATGGAATAGGCAGGGACAAGGGGCAGACTGGATGGGCCTAAAGGTCCTTTTTAGCTGACAGAATCTATTTTTCTGTATTCTATGTGAGACATAGAGTTAAGTCCAGCAGCACACCCACCATGATACACAGGTAATTCTTCCAGGAGTATCCAAAATACAGTTTATTGAATAAGTACATGTTAAAGTGCACATGGAACAATAGCAAACAGACCTCCCCCTTATTACCCACCAACATTTTCTGCCTCTCACACTTTTTCAAGGTGAACTTTACCTGGCAGTATCAAGGGTATTTAAACCCATTTCTTAAAGTGCCAGTTCTCTAAATAACAAAACTCAATGCTACGTTGCAAGTGCAGAACACATGGCATTTTTTATTCATTTATTTATTTACTAAGATCACGGATTACAATTACCTGTGAGTCAGGGACTCTTTTACATAGGATCCACGTCAGGTTCAGCAATACAATACAATACATACAGGGAAAGCCGAAGAGTTAGAGACTCAATTACACAGGTGCAGCATCAGGCACATATTTATAAATAGTAATACAATACATACAGAGAGTTTTAAGAGTCAGCAACACTTTTACATCGTCAGCTTGCAGCGATACATACTAACACTGGGTATTGAGAGATACAGAAGGAGGCCAAGGAATGACAGACCAGCGAGTAGCTGGAAAAAAGTAGATTTAGTTAGCATAAGTAAGAGAGGTACAGGTTAAGTGTGGATAAGGCTGGTTATGCTGTGAGTGTCGGGGTGAGAACAGCAGAAGTTACAGGAGGTGAAGGCAGCCAGGAGGAATGGTTCTGTCAGGTGGTGGATGCCACCAGAGACCTGCTTAGTCGGAGAGCTGAAGTAGATTGGCAGCTCAGACCAGCAGGCCTGAGTCGAGGGGAGGGAGTGGAAAGGGGAGAAGAGGGAGAAGCAGTAGAAGAGGGGGAAGTGGGGGGGGGTTGGAGCACATGGGGATATGGGAAATAGTGCTAGTTAAGCGGAGCAGTCATATCATAATACATGTAAAATTGAAAATATACCCAAGCCAGCCATAACAGGAGTAAAGACAAATGAAACAAAAAGTGTAGGGGGGCACACAGAGTTGAACCCATGACAGGGCAAGGTGAGGAAAAACACCACATTGGCAAAATTCAAGGGGAAGTGAAGGATATTGAAACATTTTTTAATTGTTTTGTGGTGTAGTTTCCAAAATAGCACTATTTGTGCAGCACATATTCAATTTCTGTCATTTTTTTTCTGGCACAATATGAAGGGATTGTATTTATGAGGCAGCCAAGAATAAATGCACCCTATAGCAGTGTAGTGCAATCTCAAAATTGCATCATTTTTTCACACAGGATTTCAAAATATACAAATGTTATGCATTTAGATAATATTAGAAGCATAACCACGTGGAAAATTAATGGTATTTAATCACCTATTAAAAGAAAGAGAATCCTTACATATGCAGATAAAAAACTGATACAGTGCATCTTCAAGAAGTACATCTGATGAAACAAGAAAATGAGGGAACTTAGGACCATCTAAGTCAAGAGTATTTACTTTTCTATAGGAACAACCAAAAGTTGGGGCTCTGCTATACTTAGAAGGATACATTTGCAGTTTACATTCCATAAACAGAATCATGATCTTCAAGGAAGAGTAGTTATGATAACGGGCAGCACAGTGGGAAATAATTTATTTTCACCTCTGCTTATATCCCCTTTGTAGATTAATCTCAGTTCACATCAGAAATCCATAAGGATAGAAACATAGATTCTGACTGAAGATAAGAACAGCTTGCCCCATCCTGTCTGTCCATTTTTTGCCATCCATCCTGTCACCGCAGATCTCACATGATCTCCACTCCCACTTGCTTCCCACTACGATTACGCTGTGCCTGCTCCATGAATGCTTGAAGCCCACCACTGTTTCCTACCCCACCACCTCCTCTGGAAGACTGTTCCAGGCATCCACCATTACTTCAGTGAAGAAGTACTTCCTCAAATCTCTCTTGAATTTGTCACCTTCCAGCTGGGGCTGTGCCATACTTATAATGACACATTTGTAATTTAAATTCCATAAAAAGTATAGTGGTCAACAAGGGACAGTAGTTATGATAAAGGACAACATAATGGGAAAGAATTAGATTTTCACCTCTATTTACACCCCTTTTATAGATTACTCTCATTTCACATAAAAAATCAATAAGGATTTCATAGAAACATAGAATACCGCTTGGTCCACCCAGTCTGCCCATTTTTTGCCCCTCCATACTGTCATCATGGACTCTGCCAATCTCCGACCCCCCCTCCTTGCTTCCCACTAAGATTCCCTTGTGCCTATCCCATGCATGCTTTAAGCCTACCATTGTTTCTGCCCCCACCACCCCCGCTGGAAGGTGATACCCCTCCCTATGCACCCCAGGATTTCACTTGCCCTCCCAGCTGCCTTGTTGCACTGCCTGGCCACCTTTAGATCATCCGATATGATTACCACCCAGTCTGTTTCCTGCTTAGTGGTCGTCTATACCACTCTCCCCATTTTGTACTCCGCTGCCAGGTTTATGTGCCTTAATTAGTATATAGTTCAATCCAACCAAGATGGCGGCCAGGCTGGGCACATTGCTGTCGCTTTCCTGATGAAGTTTCTGATTTTTGTTATTTATTTTAGTTTCAAATTTGTTTAAGTTTGAGTTTTTGTTTTCTGTTTTATTTTGGTTTCGGTTTTGGCTTCAAACGTTATAGCTTGGCCGTCGCCAGGTGTAGAGCAGGTCCGTTTTTTGGAGCGTGAGAGACGCTGGTCGGTTCTGCCTTTTTAGATTTTCAGGTCCCACTTTGGATTTTACTGTTTCGCCACTCGGCGGGGGTTTGACGCCGGGTGGGCTTTATTTCCTGGTTTGGACCTGGAGAGAGATGCCGGTCGGGCTTCTCTTTTGCTGTTCTTTTGTGGATTGACACAAGCCCTTGGAGAGGACACGCCAGTTGGGTTTTTGTCTCCTCCACGGACTGAGGTGAGGACTTTGTGTTTTGTACTCTGTGCCCTCCAGTGGATGCGTCTTTTATTGTGTGGAGGGTGAGGAGTTACTGATCAGCTAGAAGCATATTTGAAGGAGTTTTGGATACTGTGAATGCTGGCAGGAGTCGACGGAGGATCTTTTTGACTTCTTTTTGACAGTGGATGCATTTTTTATTGTGTGGAGGGTGAGGAGTTACTGATCAGCTGGAAGCGTATTTGGAGGAGTTTTGGATACTGTGAATGCTGGCAAGAGTCGACGGAGGATCTTTTTGACTGGGGCTTTGTTGGAGATTGCAGATGTACCCTTGGATTATCCTGAAACTTCAAGTGAACATTTCAGCAACTCATCTACTCTAGCTGGTGCTCTCTAGGGTTTGCCACTCCACAGGGGGCTGGGGTATTTTCCAGTCGGGAAACTGAGTGGAGTGCCTCACTGCCTTGGACCATGGAAATTGCTGCTATAGTGGCTTTTCTCATGGTCCTTTGGTGTGAGTGGCATTAATTGCCCTGGTGTGCACTTGGCAGGGAGTAGAGGGGTTGAAATTGTGTTTCAGACTAAATCTCTTCTTGAATTTTTGATCCTGCTGTATAGAGTTCTTGTGGATCTCCACCTTGGACTGTTTTTATCATTTGGGTTTATTTGGCTGCCCTCCTTGGACTTGGATTTTCGGAACTTATGTGGATTTTTGGATCTGCTTCAAGAGGTTGCTGACTGTTGTTTTCTTCCGGATTCTGATTTGGACACCCGGGTGGCGAGAGGACCCTGGGTCCATAAACTTCTGTTTTTAATTTCCTTTTGTTTATTTTACTTTACAGGTTGTGTCTTTCTCCTAGCAGTGAGAAAGACTGATATTATTCCTCCCTAGTTGTGAGAGAACGGGGGGAGTCTATTTTTCTTTTTTGTTTAAAATTGTATGTTTTCATGTTGGTTTGGCAGTGAGAGTGCCATTGTATCTTCTTTCCCCGGTGGTGAGAGGACTGGGGGGAGGGGATTATACAGGAATTTATTATTTATTTTCGTTTAAATTTGTATGTTATTGAAATTGTATATATTTTTTTTTATTTTAGTAGGATTGTTAGTTTAGATTAGTTTTTATATTTTGGGATGGGTTTTGTTTTTCTTTTTGTTTACTTTTGGATAAGTTTAGGGATTATTTGGAAATTCTTATTGTTATAAGATTGTGTTTCTGTATTTTAGTGTTTATTATTTTATTTAAGTAGCGACGTGCTGGCCTTTATCCCCCATGGTGGTGCGCTATTCATTCTCCTTTCTTCGCGCCCTCCGCCCCTTTTATGCTCCTCCCTTACATTTTGATATCTACCAGTGGTGTAGAGCATTAGGGATTGCTCATGGGAGAGTGAGGGGTGGGGTTGTCGAACAAGGACGATGGTGATGAGCGGGCCATCAGAAAGGATTAAGTTCAGAAGGCGCCCTGGGGCGAAATGGAATCCAGATCAGGGTTTGCCTTGTCTGGTATCCATACCCAAGGGCACTACTGATTTCAGTAGGCAGATAGGCCTCCGAGGTTTGTCCAACTCGGGCGGTGTTATGCAGTGCCAGGTCTGTTAGGAACAAGACCGCTATTATTGCTGATCTTGTTGGCTCTGCTGCCTTGGCTTGCATCACTGAGACCTGGCTGGATGAAAATTCTGGCCCTATAGTAGAGGCCGTGATTCCGGCTGGGTACTCGGTGATACACCGCCCGAGATTGGACCACAGGGAAGGGCGGGCTGCAGTCCGTTTTAAGACTGAATTGGGCCTCACGAATGTAGTAGTAGGGGAGGCTGAGTCCTTTGAGTGTGCAGTTGTAGCAGGTGTAGGCGTTCGAATCATTCTCATCTACCGTCCACCCGATGATGGGAAACACTTCTTACAGGAAGTGGCAGACTTCCTCGTCGACATGTCGTTTGAGTTGCCCAGATTGATGGTGCTGGGTGACTTCAATGCCTGGGTCGACGACGAACTCTCACAATTTAGTATCCACTTCCTCCAATTAATGTCTTCTTTGGGCCTTACACAGGTAGTTTCCACTGCTATGCATAAATCTGGGCACTCTCTGGACTTAGTCTTCCTTCTAGGGATTGATGCATCCGACGTGGGGGTGGAACCAGTCGTTTGGTCTGACCACTACACCGTGAGGTTCAATTTTTGCAACCCCCTTAGAAGGCCATCCCCTGTGGAGATGGTCAGGTACCACCCATTACAGAATGTTACCTCACAAGGCCTAGCGGCGGTCCTTGACCTATCATCCCCCATGTTGGTGAGCAGTAACCCAGAGGCACTGGTGTTGGCCTATAATGAGGCCATCACGGTTGCCCTGGATTCTATTGCTCCTGTTTGTGAGCACCCCCTATCCCTTCACCCCAGGGCCCCTTGGTTTGACAGGACTCTGAGGGAGATGTGGAGACAAGGGCGAAGGTTAGAGCGTTGTTGGCATAGGTCCGCCCTTGAAGCCGACCACCTTAGATTGATAGAACATTATGCTAGCTATCAATCTGCAATCACCCATAAGAAGGCAAAGTTCCTGTCCAGGGAGATTCCAATTGCTCAAAATCGACCGGCTCAGCGGTTTCGAACTGTAGATAGACTGTGCAACCCAGCCTGTCTGCAAGTTCGAAAAGCTTCTTCGCAAATAGAGTGCGATGAGCTTGCTCGATACTTTGCAACTAAGGTGGCTGACATCAGGGCGGACCTGTGTCCGACAACCTCTAAGGGTGATGTCGTGGGAGTGTGCGAGAACACAGTGCCTCGATTCTCCTGGAGTTCCTTTTATTGACCTGAGTTCGTGGATATTATGAGGTTGATCCATAGTGTGCACCCCACATGCTGTAGCTTGGATCCTGGACCGACTACCCTAATTTTGGGTTGTGTTGATATCATTGGTCCAGTTCTGGCACAAATAGTCTGGTGTTCTTTGGAGTCAGGTGAGTTTCCCAGCTCCCTGAAAGAGGCGGTGGTGACGCCTCTCTTGAAGAAAGCTTCCTTAGACCCAGACTGTTTCTCAAGCTACAGACCTATCTCTAACCTTCCCTTTATTGGGAAGATTATTGAAAAGGTTGTAGCTGCTCAATTGGATGACCATTTAACCATCCATAGTATCTACGAATCCTACCAGTCTGGTTTCCGTAAAAGACATAGCACTGAGACTGCGCTGGTTCGGGTGCTTAATGATCTTCTGAGGGCAAGAGATCAAAAGAGACGTTCCATCTTGGTTCTCCTTGATCTCTCTTCAGCTTTCGACACTGTGGATCACGTGGTGTTGTTAGCATGCCTGACGCAATTCTGCGGAATGTTGGGAACCGTTTTGCAATGGTTCACTTCATTCCTTACTGGGAGATCACAAAGAGTTGTGTCAGGGATTTTTTCCTCTGGCCCAGTCTCTTTGTTGTGTGGAGTGCCTCAGGATTCTGTGCTGTCACTCGTTATTTGCAGTGTATATGCTGCCCCTCGGAAACATTATAAGATGGTATGGGCTGAGGTTTCACTGCAATGCAGGTGATACCCAACTATACCTGTCTTTTGCACCCGACCATGATGGAGCTCTCTCGGTGTTTAACAACTGTCTGGGGGAAATCCAAGACTGGATGGATTCTAGTTGGTTAAAGTTGAACTCGGAGAAGACTGAGGTTTTGGTGGTGGACCCGGGTGGTCGGATTGAGAGGTCGTGTACTGGCGCACCTTCTGGAATTTTTATTGGTGGCGTGTCACTACCGACCTCTGAACGGGTGCGTAACCTTGGGATGATCCTTGACAATAGGCTGACTTTTCAATCTCAGGTGTCAGCCGTTGTCAGGACTTCCTTTTACCATCTTAGGAATATTGCCAGGGTTAGGCACCCTGTTCCATCTGACTCCTTGCCAACGTTGGTCCACGCCTTTGTGTCCTCGTGCCTAGACTACTGCAACACCCTTTACTTTGGGCTTTCTGGGGTTGAAATCCACCACCTTCAGCTAGTGCAGAACGCTGCAGCCCGGGTTTTGACTGGGGCAAGTAGGTCCTGCCATATTACCCCGGTGCTGCGCGAACTGCACTGGTCTCCTATACGGTGGCGGATCACCTTTAAAGTCATTTTATTGACTTTTAAAGCCCTTCACAATCAGGGGCCATCCTATCTGAAAGACCTACTGGTTCCTTATTGTCCTGGCCGATCGCTCCGCTCGGCTGACATGGGGTTGCTGGAGATTCCAAGAGTGAGTTTAAATCTTTGGGCAGCAGAGCATTTTCTCATGCTGAGCCGACTCTTTGGAATTCTCTACCAGGCCGGTTACAGGAGTGCACCTCCGTGGAGATATTTAAGAAAGAATTAAAAACTTATTTATGGAAACTGGCCTTTTTGGAGAGTTAAATTAGTTGGAATATGATTGGAATTTTATTGTAAGTTATTATGTTTTTATGATATATTTTATGATGTATTTTTATATGTTTTTATGTTATGTATTGAAACTTGAATTTTTTACATTAATCTGTTCAGCGCTTTGATATATTGAAAGGCGCTATATAAATAAAATTATTATTATTATTATTATTATTGGCTGGAGCTGGCAGTGTAACCTAGAGGTTAGAGTAGCGAGCTGTGAATGAGCTTGGCACATCCAACAGACCTAGGTTTGATTCCCACAATCTCCACTTGCATACTGTGTGACTCTGAGCAAGTCACTTAGCCACTTAACCACCCAGTTCTCCCAGGTAGCTCCTGATAACAGGCACTTGTGCCTAGTGGCCCTTACCAGGTTACCAAAGAGTAAAATAAAACTGCATTATTTTGCACTTTTTCACATTGAAACCCAGTTGCCATACTCTTGACTACTCCTTGAGTTTTGTAAGATCTCTGCTCATCGTTTCCACACACACCCCAGAGTGTCCACGGTGTTGCAGATTTTGGTGTCATCCACAAAGGGGCAGACCTTCCCTTCCAGATCCACTGAAATGTCTTTTATAAAGACATAAAGAGGGTCAGTTCCAGCACTGATCCCCGAGTCACCCTGCAGGTCACCATCCCTTCCTTGGAGTGAACTCTGTTTACCACCACCCTCTGATGCTTATCCTTTAAACAATTTTTTTACCCAGTTTACTACCTTTGGATCCACTCCTAAGCTACCCAGCTTTCTTAATAGTCTCCTATGTGGAACAGTGTTGAAATCCTTACTGAAATCTAGGTAGGCCATGTCCACCACGCCACCCTGATTTAATTCGTTGATCCCTCCGTCAAAGAAATCTATCAGATATGTTTAACATGCCCCCCCCAATGAATCCATGTTACCTCGGGTCTTGTAACCTACTGGATTCAAGATATTCCACAATCCTTTCCTTCAACAGTGTTTCCAGTAACTTTCCCACCATCAATATCAGGCTGACTGATCTATGATTACAAGCCTCTTCCCTGCTATCACTTTTGTAACTTAGGGCTACATTTGGCCTCCTCCAGTCCTCTGGAACCACTCCTGTTTCCTGTGGCGCTCTTAAATAGAACTGTCAGGTGCAGCTGGTACCACCCTGAACTCCATCATGTACCCTGTCTGTTCCCATTACTTTGCCCACTTTCAGATTATCGAGTCCCTTTAGGACTCTGTCCTCTGAAAAAGGACTAGTGCCCCCCCCACCCAAGCTTCTGTTACTCTGTAGAAGCTGGGTGTCTGATTTAGGACAGAAAAAGCATAGCCAAAGACGAATAGTGTGGCAGCTATACTGCGCCAGATATTTGAATGTACTGCTGTATGAATGGTGTGTTAAGAAGGATTACGGTACATGCCGCAAGTACTGTGCCTGTTAGAGATAGTAATTCCATTGCTAATACACTGTGTTTTGTTACAGGGACTTAGTTAATCACTAAATGCACTGTGTCTGTTAGAGGGGGTGAATGATATGCTGCAAGTATGGGGCCTGACGACTTGGTAAAGCAACCTGCTCCCCACCCAGTACCTCCTCAGACTGGACCGCTGTACTCCTCTGGGTCTTCTCTGGGCCCCTATACTTGGGCTTAATCTGTTCAGTTAGAAGCCCTGTACAAAGAATGCTCCACAGTCTTAGCCCCTTCCTCCTTCCCTCATCCTCATGGTCTATGGGGTTACATAGAACATGGAAACATAGAAGTTGATGGCAATGCCCCTTCCAGTCTGCCCATTTGTTCTTCCTTATGAATGTTCATAGGCCTTTACTCTGTCAATGGCCTATTTGTTCATAGTCCTCTGTATTGCTCCCTTATGCCTATCCCATGCCTGTTTGAAGCCCTGCACTGTATTCATATCCACTACTTCCTGAGGTAGGCCATTCCATGCATCTACCACCCTTTCTGTGAAAAAGAACTTCCTCACATCGGCCTCCCTCTAATCTCATGCTGTGTCCTCTTGTCCTGCTATTTTTCTTATTTTGAAACATGTTAGACTCTTTCACCTTGTTAATGCCCTTAAGATGTTTTGAATGTTTTGATCACATCACCTCTCTCCCTGCTTTGCTCTAGGGTATAGAAACATAGAAACATAGATTTTGATGGCAGATAAAGACCGCTTGGCCCACCCAGTCTGCCCATTTCCCCTACCTAATGGATAAGCTGCAGATCCTAGTTAACCAGCAGCCTACTTCTTCCTACCCCCACCCCCTAGAATTGCCTTATGACTGTCCCATGCATGCTTGAATTCCACCACTGTTTTTGACTCCACAACCTCCTCCGGAAGGCCGTTCCATGCATCCACAACCCTGTCTGTGAAAAAATACTTCCTTAAATTACCTCTGAGCTGCCCCCTCTATCTTCAAATTGTGCCCCTTGTTCTTGCACTCTTTTTTGAAAGATGCTACCCTCTTGGACTTTGTTGATTCCTTGAGGTACTTGAAAGTTTCTATCATGTCCCCCTCTCCTCCTTTCCTCGAGGCTATACATATTAAGCTCCTTAAGTCTCTCTTCATATGTCTTCGGTGCAGACCCTGCACCATTTTAGTGCCCTCCTCTGGACAGCTTCCATCCTGTCTATGTCTTTGCGGAGTTGGGTCTCCAGAACTGCACGAGTACTCCAGATGGGGTCTCACCAACTGTCTGTACAGAGGATAATAACTTCCTGTTTTCTACTGGTGATGCCTCTCCCTATGCATCCCAGTATCCCCAACCCTCCTTGCTGCCCTCTCACATTGCTTGCCCACCTTTAGGTCATCTGATATGACTACCCCAGGTCCCTTTCCATTTTGTTGTTGTTAGTATCTCACCCCATTGTGTACTCTTCCCTGGGTTTTGTTTCCCAGGTGCATTACCTTGCACTTCTTAGCATTGAATCTAGCTGCCATACATTTGACCATTCCTCTAACCTTGCCAAGTCCCTTCTCATCCTTTCCACCCCACCTTGTGCATCAACTCTGTTGCAGATCTTTGTGTCATCTGCAAGAGACATACTTTCCTTCCAGTCCCTCTGCAATGTAAACATAAAGACATTGAGAGGACCAGTCTAATACTGAACCCTGTGGTACCCCACTATAGTAACCCCCTTTCTTCAGAGTGGACTCCATTTACTATTACTCTCTGTGTCCTATTCTCCAGCCAATTCTTTACCCAGGCTGTCATCTTGGGACCTCTCCCAGGCTGGCTAACTTGTATATTAATCTTTTTGTGGGATTGTGTCAAATGCCTTGCTAAAGTCTAGGTAGGCCATGTCCACAGCCCTCCCTGATCTACTACTTTGGTCACCCAGTCAAAGAAATCTGTCAGATTTGTCTGGCATGACCTTCCGCTGTGAATCCATGCTGCCTTGGGTCCTGTGCCCCTCTGGCCTCTAGATACTCAACAATTCTTTCCTTCAGAAGTGATTCCATCATTTTCCCTACCACTGAGGTTAAACTAATAGGTCTGTAGTTTCCTGCTTCTGCCTTGCTCCCACTTTTGTGAAGAGGAATCACATCTGCCCTCCTCCAGTCCTCGAGTACCACCCCATCCTCCCATGATTTGTTAAAGAGGGTAGTCAGTGGTGTCACTAGTTCTAGAACTAAGGGTAGAACTAGTGACACCACTGACTACCCTCTTTAACAAATCATGGGAGGATGAGGTGCGAGAGTGGGAGGGGCAGATGTGATTCCCTTCACAAAAGTTGGAGCAAGGCAGAAGCAGGAAACTAAGACCTGTTAGTTTAACCTCAGTGGTAGGGAAAATGATGGAATCACTTCTGAAGGAAAGAGTTGTTGAGTATCTAGAGGCCAGAGGGGCACAGGACCCAAGGCAGCATGGATTCACAGCGATAATCCCTCCGGTAAACATACTGAGCTCCATTAATCTGTCCTCATGTTTTCTGATGCAGTCCCAACACCATTTTGGTTGCCCTTCTCTGGACTGCCTCCATTTTGTTAGTGTCCTTGTGCAGATGCAGCCTCCAGTACTGCACGCAGTACTCCAGATGGGGCCTAACCAGTGTCTTGTAAAGAGGGATTATTACCTCCCTCTTACGACTTGTAATACCCCTATTAATATACCTCAACATCACCCTAGCCTTACCTACTGCTTTAGTGGTCTGCTTGGATGATTTCAGGTGATCTGTGATGATGATGCCCAAGTCTCTTTATTCCCTTGTGATTGCCAGAGACTCCTCTCCCAACCTATAGGTAGCTTCAGGATTTCTCTTCCCTATGTGCATGATCTTGCACTTCTTTGCGTTAAACCCCAGTTGCCACTCTTCAGACCATTTTGCCAGTTTTTCCAGATCTCTTCTCATTCTGCCCACCCCGTCTGGATCATCTACTCTGCTGCAGATCTTGGTGTCATCTCAAACAGGCAAACCTTACCCTCCAGTCCATCTGCAATGTCACTGATGAAGATATTGAAGAGGACTGGCCCCAGGACTGATCCCTGAGGTACCCCACTTGTGACTTGCATCTCTTCTGACTGTGTACCGTTTACCATTACTCTCTGTTTTCTGCCTGCCAACCAGTTTGCCACCCAGTTGACCAACTTCTGACCCACCCGAAGCCTACCCAGCTTATTAATCAATCTTCTATGTGGAACAGTGTCGAAAGCTACGCTGAAGTCAGGGTTGGCAGCATCAACTTCACCCCCTTGGTCCACCACTCTGGTTACCCAGTCAAAGAAATCTATGAGATTAGTTTGACAGGACCTTCCTGTTGTAAACTCATGCTGTCTTGGATCCTGTGCTCTTATGGATTCCAGATGTTGCACTATCCTTTCCTTAAGGAGTGCCTCCATAATCTTGCCCACTACTGAGGTAAGACTGACTAGTCTGTAGTTTCTTGCCTCCTCTCTGCTGCCACTCTTGTGGAGTGGGACCACATGAGCCCTTCTCCAGTCTTCTAGGACCTCTCCTGTGCTCAGAGACTCACTAAACAGTACTGCTAATGGCTCTGCTAGTTCCACCCTTAGCTCCTCTAGTACCCTGGGATGTATGTCATCAGATCCCATTGCCTTGTCCACCCTGAGCTTATCGAGCTCTTGTAGGACCATTTCTTTTGTGAAGGGACTTGCGCACCCCCTCCAATGTCAATGGTGCTGAGCTGTGGGCCCTGCCCTACCTTCTCCTCAGTAAATTCTGAGCAGAAGTATCTATTTAGGATAGATGCTTTTCCTTGGTCCTCCTCCACACACTCCCCCTTATTCCCTTTGGTCTTAGCAATACCCCCTCTGGACTTTCTCCTTTCACTAATGTATCTATAGAAAGTCTTGCCCCCTTCTTTTACTATTCGTGCTAGTGTTTCCTTGGTTTGGGCCTTTGCCTGCTTTACTGCCTTCCTTGCTTCCCTTAGGGAAGTTTGGTATGCCTCCCAATCTTCATCCCGCTGTATTCCCTTATATTTCCTGAAGGCCAACCTTTTGCCTTTGATCTTTTCTGCTACTGTTTTTGAGAACCAAAGTGATTTCCCCTCAGCAACCCTCCTCCTGCTACATATTTCTGGTGTTCATAAATGGAGACCACGTATCTTCTGTGCACCTGCCCCCAGCTCTAACTGCCCCAAGAAACTTTTGCCTTTTTCCCTCCCTTCCCCTTGCAGGCCCATCCAAGTTCATGGTGTCTCCAATCCCCACAGCCCTGACCTTTAGGACACCCACTGTTTTCTGTCAGCAGACAGTGATTATTTTTTACTGCAGCAATGCCTGGGGTGTTTATCTTCCACTGACCCCCTTCTGTTCTCCTCCACAGCCTGTCTGACCAGGGCCGCACTCAGAGGAGTCAAGGTCTCTGGAGCTCTGCTCGGCTGCTGTCCCCCATTGGATCTTCGGGGCCTGGTCTGCAGGTATGGCTGCGCTCATGCCTCTCCGGGCTCTGGCTTGAAAGGCTAATACCTCCCACCTGCTTCCCTCCTCGGGCTATGTCACTTCCTTTATACCCCTATCCCCAAATCAAACTCGGATCCTCTTTCAGCTATCACCTGGACTCTTAAACTAGGGCTTCCACAAGAGCACTGAAACCCAGCATAAGCCAACCTCCCCCCTAACTCTTGAGATTTATTCCTTCCCAGCAACACTGTGAGACTGCTCTCCTTACTGCATGTCTCAACAACCCTCCTCCTGCTACATATTCCTGGAGTTCATAAATGGAAACCACTTATCTCCTGTGCACTTGTCCCAGGCCCTAACTGCCCCAGAAACCTCTGCCTTACTACCTGGGAGAACTCTGAATTTCCTATTCCTTCTGTCAGCTCTTCCTAGCCATACCTCAGTCCACCTGTAATGCACCCAACCTCTGCAGACCCTATTCAGGTACCTCCTTCCTCCAGGACCGCAACCTAAGTTTCCACTGCTACCTTCATGAGTGCACCCACTTCTGCCGCACTCCACGTGTAATCTTCCACTCTCACGCTAAACTAAGATCACCCAAGATCCTTATGTCTGGGTCTCCTGGGTCTGTGTGGTGGCTGCTTGTCTGTGTCTGTAGCTTAGTTTTTGTGGATTTACATGGTTTTCTGCTTGGAGTAACTACACCATTCTTCTCACTACATCCGTGAAAGTCTCCTCAACTGGATTTCTGCAAAATATCATCACCAGGTATCTGCATTTTTCATTTAAAAATCAACTTTTTGGAAGCTATCCCAAGCAAAACATAAGTCAAGCAACTAAGTCTGACAAACTCAATGACTCTAGGTCCTGCTTGAATCCACATTTTTGTCTGACCTGCTCCATAACCTGTATGTGGGCTTTTCAACAACCTCTTTGAATGACAAAGAAGCATGCAGGCAAAAGGATTTCACATCCTGCATATGTGCAGGCACAGTTCATCACCTTCAGGAATTCTAACACATTCTGTGACTCTGGACCTCAGCTGTTGATAATTTCTTTTGGCTTATGACTTAACCACCAGGTATCTACAAGATGCTGAAATCCTATCTCCTACAAATTCTCCTTATGCTGCTCCTGGTCTCAGGAAATGTTCACCCCAACCCAGGACCACCTGGGCAGCCAGCAGTGGCACCAAGCAGAAGGACAGGGACACTCACCATGGCATCTATCAACGCCTGCAGCATCCTCAACAAACTTGATTCCCTCCAAACATGGATCCTACAGCACAACCTTGATGTCCTCTCAGTTGTGGAAACATGGCTAAACCCTAAAATCCCAGATACCTCAGTCTCTATCCCTGGCTACTGCATTTTCAGGCAAGACAGGATTGCTAAACGGGGCGGGGGCTGCACCATCTATCTTAAGGATACCCTTATGGGTCACATCATCCCATCCCCTAGCCTGAGCAACTCCTCTCAGGTCCTCACAATCAAAATCCTCCTTGGTGCACATAACAAGGAACTCACTGTCATCTCAGTTTACCTACCCCAAGAGACCAGGCTGCTGGCTTCCATAGCATCATGGAATATCTAAGGGTCCAACAACATAATTCTGAAACCATAATCATGGGTGATTTTAACATTAACTGGCTCTCCGCTGAGGCCGCTACCTATAAGGATGCAGCCGCGGTGCATCACCTCACTCAACTGGTCAATGCCCCCACTAGGTGTAACTATAGGACATGCTCCCTTACGCTTCTAGACTGGATTCTAGCTAACCACCCTGAATGCAACTCCAATGTTTCTGTACTCCCGGATACAATAAGTGACCGCTCGCCTGTCATCTGCTCCTGGTCAAACAAATTCCACAAGCCCCCTCCCAAGCTTATCTATGCCAGGGTTATCAGACAAGGGCACCTCCAGCTGTTAAAATCCCATCTAACCAGGCTGAACTGGACAGTGCTTGACTCCCTCAGTGACACAAACAGAGCTCTGGACCTATTTATCAAACGTTTCAATGAAGCCAGTGACATCTATGCACCAGTGAAAAAGATGAATGTCAAAGGACAAACCAACTCCTGGGTTACTACTGACCTTTTAACTCTACTCAAGCGCAGAGACCACCTCTGGCATTGTGCTCGTGCAACTCCGATGCAAGTAAACATACAATTATACAAAGCAGCCAGAACTGATCGCACTCGAAAAATACGGAATGCTAAATGCAGCTATTACAAAGAGGCTCTGAGCAACTCTTGGGGCCAGGGAAACAAATTCTGGAACAACATGAAAGAACTCACAGGCAAAGATCCTAAAGCACCACCCACTATGCTCAACCTTCATGGCACTCCTACACTTGACCTAGGTACCATCACCAGCACTTTTAATAATGCATTTACAAACCTGGACAGTGTCCTTCCACCAAATATTTTCGACGACCTCCCCTCCAGCTCCTCCCAAGTTACCCCCCAACTAGAATGTACAACCCCAAAGTTTTTTTTTAAGGAGGTCCCACCAGATGTAGCTAGAAAATACATTCAAAAGGCCATCGGCAAACAAGGGTACAGTGGTGACTCCTTTGACCTGAAACTGTTGGCACAAGTCCTCAATGAAATCTTAGAACCACTTACAAAGATCTTCAATCTCTTGCTTAGACTGGGCCATTTCCCCTCTCTCTGGAAGAAAGCCACTGTCACACCGGTTCACAAAAGTGGAGATAGGATGCTCCACACCAATTACAGACCTATCGCACTCCTCCCCCCCCACTATCTAAAGCGCTGGGGCGAATAGTGTCGGACCAACTAGTTGAATTCCTGGATAAGTACAGTGTACAGTGCCCAGAGCAGCATGGCTTCAGAAAAAGGCACAGCATCACCACTGCACTACTGGGAATTACAACCTTCATCCATGCCACGCTTGACAAAGGGATTGTGGAGGGCAGTATTTATAGACCTTACCAGGCAGTCGACACAGTTAACCACCCTACTGCTCAAGCAACTGTCCTCCATTGGGATCTCCAGCGATGCCCTTCCATGGTTCACCAGCTACCTTGATAATCGAATCCAACGTGTAAGGATTGCAGGGATCTCTTTGGATGAGAAACTGGTCCACTTCAGAGTCCCCCATCTGGGCCCTCTACTCTTCTCCCTCTTCATCAACAATCTCCCCAGTGCCTGCCACTAAAAAATATTACTATACACAGATGAAGCAGTCCTGTTTTCCAGCCACCATGACATTACAGTCCTTGAATCCCAGCTGCAGCTTGACTTCAATTGCATCGAAGACTGGTTCAATTCTCATAAACTTGTCCTGAACCACAGCAAGACTAAAGCCATGTCCTTCTGTAACTGACAGACAGGCACAACTCTGTCCCTCACCATCAAGAACCACGTTGGGAACCCACTCGAACATGTCAAGGAGTTCAAGTACCTTGGTATTACCCTGGATAGTACCCTCTCCTACACTCGGCATATTGACACTGTTGCCAAGAACGCAAATATACGGATTAGACTACTACACAAACACAAGCACTGTATGCCTGCGGATGCCCTTAAACTAGCCATCTACAGCTCTGTCACCTCTATCATTGACTACGGCCTTGCCATCTATGGCTCTGCCTCAACAAGTGCCCTCTGCAGGATCTCAGTTTCTCTCAACAAAGCCTGTAGACTACTAACGGGTGCGGCCCGACAAACTCACACCTGTGACCTCTATGCACAGGCCAGCTGGCTACCCATACTCAGCAGAATACAATACCAGACCTGCTTACTTACCAAAAAGATTCTCCTCGGTCTCATGCCACCTGGTGTTAGCTCACTTCTTACTACCTACAGTGGCACTCAACAAACACGTGGTGCCCAATCTCTAACCTTTCAGGTTCCCAGATGTCGCATTCTCCATGGGTCAGCGTGTCCTTTATCTATAGAGCCGCTCAGTGGTTCAATTCCCTCAATAAAGAAGCACCTCTCCTACTACACTTGGACCCTTCAAAAGGAATCTCAAACTTTACCTCACCTCTGCCACTCAATGTGACTGCTTCTCTGAACAGAGATCTCTCTAAACACCTCCCAGCTCACTCATGTCTCACAGCCCGCCTTTCCCAGTCTCATTCCCTCTGGCACTGGGCCTTCCTTGTCACTCCTTTCCTGCTTCACATCTCCACTGGTACAAGACATTTTTCACCACCATCGGACAGTGGCCCATTAGCCTGCCAACTTCCTCTCCCGGTCGCATGCCTGCAATACTAACTGCCTATGGTGCCCTCTATCTCTTATTGTTACCGCAGCCAGCTGCCTACTCAAGCTGCTTGTTATATGAATATTATCTCAAAGTATGTTATAACTGACTATCTTTATTTTTTCTTTTAGTTGTTTTGGTTGTTTATTGTGCATTCTTTTACTACCTCTGTATGTATGTTGACCCTCATCCTTTGACGTGGAACCTTTGTAAATGTGCAGTTTCTGCTCAAAGGTATTTGTAATCCGAGAATTTAATAAATAAATAAATAAAAATGTTTACCAACAACAGGTACAGGAGACTCCTCCTGCTGCTACTCCTCCTCCTTCTCTCCAGGTCCATACACCGAATTGGAACTCCCTCAGGAATTCTCAGACATCTCCTACCCCCCCAAAGATGCCAGTTTGCTCAAAATTACACACCTGAATATTCAGAGCTTGATGGCAAAACAATCACTGCTCAGATCATGGGTCTCTGCCAATAACTTCGATATTATAGCCCTCACAGAGACCTAGTTCACTCATAAGATCTATTCCATTAAAATCAATATTGAAGGGTACTTACTCCCTCTTCAGAAGAAACAAGCAAGGCAAAAGAGGGGGTGGATGTTTCTTCTGGATTGCAAATCACCTCTTGGTCTCTGAGTTTAAAAACCCAGGTATTTACATCCACCCCAGAATCACTTTCTATGAATCTCCTCCTTGGGAACAACAAAATAATCACTCTTAATGTGACACATTTCCCCACTGGCACTCCGTTAAATGAGCTCAGTGCTTTTATCAACCTTAGAAACACCTTCCCATGCAGAAGTGAGTGGATAATCCTTGGAGACTTCAAATTAAACTTTCAGTCTACACAAGCTGACCTTGCCAAAGAAACTACTGTTAGTCTCAGCCTGCACCAGTTGATCACCACTTCCATCTACACTAACTATAGGACAGTATATGAATCAGTCTTGGACTGAATACTTGTCTCTAACCCATCGCATGTCACTAACTCTGGGGTTCTTCCTGGTTCCCTGAGTGACCACTGCACTGTCTTATGTTGCTGGTCTGCTAAAACCCCCAAACAAGAACACAGATATATTTACTCAAGGCAGCTAAAAACACTTGACACCGATGAATTATCTAAACCCATTCTAGCTACTGACTTGTCTTTCACTGAATCCATCGATAACATCAACATCAGCCTTGACTCATTCAGTAAGAAATTCCTAGCTATCTGTGACTCCCTCATCCCTCTCAAAAGACTCAGGGTAAAAAGGCTCAGCCACGAATGGGTCTCCTCAGATCTCCTTAACCTTATAAAAGAGAGACAGGGCTTAGTCAAAATATAAGAAACATAAACTCCCCAACCTCTTACAACAATTGAACAATACAAAACACTCCTCAATAGCTGTAAATCAGCAGTCCGTTCCTAGAAAATCGACTTCCTCAAAGAAAAACAGCTGAGCTCTAGGGGCAACCCCAAACATACCTAGAGGTTCCTTAATGACCTTACTGGGAGAGGCAAATCCAGTGAACAAATCAGCCTCTCCATTGATGCTCTACCAGTTACAGAACTTTTGGCAATTGGTAGCCATTTCAACTCCTATTTCACCAAACTTGACAAATACAAACTCAACTCTCTCTGCTTGACCCTGGTTCTACCACGTTCACCCTAACCCTAATTCCCACCCCAGTTTCCACTTCCGATACCTCTCACCCCAGGAAGTGACAAGACTCATAAAAACAAATGATACTAGGCCAAGCCTAAGACTGGACAACATAGACTACAGCATCCTTAAGCTGGTCTGTGAGTCTATCGCTCTCCCCCTACCAACATTTTTAACTACCCCCTCTGCACTGGTGCATTTCCCCTAAAATGGAGATGTACCATCATTAAACCCCTTCACAAATCCAGCCCCAAAAAATGATGTAATTAACTACAGGCCCATTTTCCTCCTGGCACCTCTGTCCAAAATTATCGAGAAAATCGTCCTGGGCCAAACCGTCGAATACCTAGAGAAATACTATTTGCACACAGATTTACAGTACAGGTTCAGGGCTGGCCATAACACAGAGACAGCACTGATCAAATTCACTAACTTCATTGATAAAGCCAATAATGAGGGCCTTTTCACCTGTTCGGTGTTTGTGGACCTCACACAGGCCTTTGATTTTGTTGACACACAAGGTACTCCTCAACACCCTCTCCAGTCTCAACTTCTTCTGTAAAGTTGTTAACAGGTTCTCCAACTGCTTTAACCACATATCTCACAGAACTGTGATCCAAGGTGTTCTTTCAGACATATGCACCATCAAATATGGAGGTCCCCAGGGCTCAATTGTGGGACCCCTCCTCTTCGCTGTCATGGTCAACTCCCTCCCCAAGATCTGCAGACACACTGAAATAATACTCTACACTGATGATGGAGCACTATTCTGTAAAGACAAGAACCCCTCTACCCTCCTTGACAAACCCCACCATGACTTCCACCAGCTCAGCTCCAGGTTCTCATCCAGAGATCTAGTACTAAACTCTGAAAAAAACAAGTCCATGTTTTTCTCGGGTTCAAGAAAAACTGCAGCCTTCGATTTCCCCTTCATGGACAATGAAGGCAACCTTACAGAATGAGTCACAGAGTTTAAATACCTAGGCCTCCTCCTCGACTGTCACCTTACTTTTGAACTTCACATTAATCAGCTAATTAAGAAAGCACACCAAAGGCTAGGCATGTTATATCGAGCCAAACCTTTCCTAATCCCTGAATCCAGGACCCTACTTGCCACCAGCTTCCTGCTCCCCATCTTTGACTATGGCACTCTGGTCTACTAACCCTCCCTCTCTCAAAGAAATTTCAGTAGGTTACGGAGCACCTACCACAACATCATTTGGTTTGCCACAGGCCTCCCCAGATTGACTCACCATTGTGACCTTTACAAATCTGCCAATTGGCTCCTTCTAGAGGACAGGCTGGATAGCAAAATCCTAACCTTCTTCCTCAGACTTGCACTGGGACTTCTAACAAGTAGCATTATCTCCCTCTTCCGCAAGTCTGCCCACATACGGTCCACCAGACGGTCCTCCTCCCTCTACTTCTCCCTCCCTTTCTGTTGCACTACCCAAGGTCAACACACCCTCTCATACAAGGACGTGAAACTGTACAATAACCTGCCCGCATCACTTGTCAAGTGTCCCTCACTAGCATCTTTTAAGTTCAACCTGAAGGGTCACCTTTACAATTTGTATTCATGTAAATGCCACCATTTATGATGCCTTAGAATACTTGCTCAGATCTGTCACGACTGCCAAAGTTGCTTGTCTTTTATTTGATTTGTTTTTCCTGAATCCAAGACTATGTTATGTATGTATCTCTATATGATGGTGTAACCCCTAGGGGGCACTATCCCAAGGGCTACTACCCCTGTCTGCTCTGACGTTAACAGGTTGAAGGGCCTGGATCCGATGGCGGGTGCCTCCACCCAGAGGTCGGGTTGGAACAGTCTGAAATGACTTAGCTACAGCCCTCTGGGTCACTGCATCCCCCTTTTCTTCCCCATTGGACCACCCAAGTCAGCCACAGTACCCTTGCCATATACACTTACCCCCAGGCTTGGTTCAATCAGCTTGGCTCTGGGGACCCCTGTAAAGTAAGATGCCGTTATACAAAAACCACTGTACAGTAATTCAACATAGACACACAGTTCAGTCAGTATACCTTTGCAAAACAACCAATCTGATTTATTTAGGGGGAAGATAACAAGGACTGAGGGAATCAGGTTAATTAGCTTACCACTCTAATATAGATATATATATATATATATATATATATATATATATATATATATATCATATGAATATATTTGGGGCACTGTGCACAGGCCTAACCTATAAGTCACTGTCTCCGGGTACCCAGGCAATAGAAGGCTAGCCTCTTGTTGCAGCTGGTTGGGGCCCAGATGCAGAAAACAAGCATTTGATCCCTAAGAGGATTAGGTAGAGCCAGCAGGCTCGGTTTGTGTAGCCAGTAAAGCCGCCAGACAAATCTTGCCCTCACTATGAACATCTGACAGAGAGCTACCCTGATTTAGTACTCACGACTCCAGCAGAAAGATCACTCTCACACCACTGGCAGGATCGAGCCTGGACTTTAAACACTTCTCCACACATTTATATGAAGAGCAGAGGGGTACCATACCAGGCAGCTGCTGTCTATTCCCGATCGCTTTCACTGCACACACCAGGCCAAACGACGCAGCTTCACTTGTCCTGACAGACCAAGCACGATTGAAGCAGATTCTCCAGTTCTCTACAGGGTGAACCTGGTAGGTAGCTGTAATCGTACAGCCTCCTCCGCCTGCACTCCTCCACGGATCTGGTACACTCCTTCTGGCGTTACTTTCACCTAACTTCTTGGCCTGCCACAAGTGCTTCCCGTGCAAAGACTTTCACAGCGCAGGAGCCAGAGCTCCTTCTCCCTTCACGATCACCAACGACTCTGTCTTGGGGCAGTTTGGGCAGAGCAATCTAGTGCGGGTGCCACCCAATCCCATGGGTGGGATACTGATGCCAGTTACTCCCTACTGCCCTCATTGGTGCAAAAAAGGCACCATAGTCCAGACTTCACTTCCCAGAATTACTAGCTGTGTCTGCATTGGTCAGCCAGCTCCACTTGGAGTCCCGATTCTGGTTGGTTGCTATTAACTCCATTTTAGATACCCCCTGGCTCCCATTGGACCCCTCAGACAGTCATGGTCCAAAATGGAGGGGCACAGCACACAGATTCCCAGCTACAACAAAGGCTGGTTAAACAGCTGCATTTCCACTATTACTCTAAATGATTACAGGCAAATAGTTACATCTCTTGAGTGGACTCCCCTTGCGTTTTCAGCGACTGCAAAGAGGGGCAATTACATTACAGCTCGAGCGGGACTCGAGCAGGGAAACACACAGTCCCCCTCATGAACACTAATTCTGTCTGCAAACAGACAGCTCTTAAAGAGACAGTACTTGGAGTCTCTAAAAGCACTCACAGAGCCATTCAAACGGCTTAAGCGCCGAACGCCAACACCGGTGGGGGCACTTAGGCAGCTCCTCGACAGCTTTTAGGAACCCCCATTTGTAGGGGGGTTGCACCCTTCCTGGCCTGGAAAAACTTGGTGTCCGCATCAAGTAGTTACCCTTAAATCACTCTAAGGCAAAACAGTTTACACTAACAGCACATTAAACCTAGGGTTACCTGCATTGGTACTGTATTACACAATTTACTATTGGATATACAACATTACACATACAGGCAACCTTTTTCTTTCATAAATCAAGTCATTATTTCCTGCCCATGACACTTGAATAGAGGGAGCCCTTCCCTATCAGTTATGCGTAGGCTAAATGGGGCAGGGGCACCATACTCAGAGGATGATACTAACAGTTGAAAATCATTTCCCCGGGTCAATTTAGGCAAGGAGCTTGGGGACATGTACACCCCTTTATGGACCACATTCAGAAGCAGATCCACAGGCTGACCCAGGGATTCATAACTCAACCTCACCACAGGCCGTACTTCTCGGCCAGTCCGTCTTAAGAGTTTCAGATAAAATTTCTGAATGTTCCGACTCCTTCTCAGCCCCACTTGGATGGGTCAGGGAAACCACTATAGGAGGAGGGGACCCAGAGTCCATAGTACCTGCAGGGCCTTGTTCTACTCTTTCTGAGCTGCAGTATTTGGGTCAGCGGGGGGAATTTCTGGTACTGGCAAGGAACCATCAGGGCACTCGAAATAATCTTCAGATTCTGGCATATCACCGGCTTGCTCCCCTGCATCACTTCCTTCTTCTGAAAAGTCAGACAGCTCAGCCAGGCCAGACAGTTCAGCCAAGCTCAAAGATCCCACCTCTTCGGCCTTGATGCCACTCACTTCACCCTCTGGGAGCATGGGCTCCAGAAACAAAGCTGGGGGCTCAGACAGTCCAGGAAGCCCAACTTTGTCCCCAGAGTTAATTAAGGGATTGCCCCTAAACAGTTTGCTCAGTTCATAAGAGGGGTAATACTCAATGTTATTCTCACTGTCCTCAGACACGGACTGGCGATCAACTTCATCAGAGGGGGTGGAGAAAGCCTCTACAGTTGGATTTCTGAAGAATCAACCGACCTTAGTTTTTTCTTGGCAGCAGCTCTAGTTACAGGCCTGGGGGGGCATTGGGAGGTTCAGCTTCTATCAAAATTTGCCCGATTGGCAGCAGATCATTTCTGTGCATAGTCTTCACATCTTTTGAATTATTTTCAGGTCGTACTTTATATACAGGTAAATCTTCCAATTTCCCCACAACAATATGAGGGAGGTGATGCCATCTGTCAGCAATCTTATGTTTGCCATGCAGTCCCAAATTCCTCAATAGCACTCTGTCCCCTTCTCTCAGTTCCATTGCTTTAACTTTCTTATCATACCTTTCCTTATTGACCAGGTTTTGCTTAGCAGCCATGGTCTGGGCTAGTTGGTAGGCATGGTTGAGTTGGGCCTTTAACTTTTGCACATACTGTAGATGATTAGCTGCTTGAACCCTATCAGTCAAAACCCTGAAACATACATCCACCGGCAATCTAGCTTCTCTCCCAAACATCAGTCTATACGGGGAAAAACCAGTGGCATCACTTTTGGTGCAGTTATAAGCATGTACCAAGGTGCTAATCTGCTGGCTCCATCTAGGCTTGTCTTTAGGTTGCAGTGTGCCCAACATATCAAGCAATGTGCAGTTAAACCTTTCAGGCTGGGGATCTCCCTGGGGATGATACAGAGTGGTTCTTGACTTTCATACCCTCCCCCACAAGGATATCATTTCTTTAATCAGGCGGCTTTCAAAATCTCTCCCCTGGTCGGAACGGATTCTTCGGGGGGCCCCATAGCGGATAAATAAATTCTCAACAAGAACTTTAGCTACCGTGGTTGCTTTCTGATCTTTAGTAGGGAAAGCCTGTGCATACTGAGTGAAATGATTGGTAACTACTAATATATTGCTGATGCTCTTCAGATTGGGTCCTAGACTCAGGAAATCAATGCAGATCAGTTCCATAGGGGCACTAGTAGTGATGTTAACCAGGGGGGCAGCCCTCTGAGGCAGGGTCTTTCTTTGTAAACATCGGCTACAAGTCCTGATATACTGCTCCACATCAGCACCCATTTTGGGCCAATAAAATCGGGACCGCACTAAGTCAAGGGTTCGGTCTATGCTGAGGTGTCCCATGTGATTGTGCAGGGACCTCACCACCAGTTCTCTAAAAGCAGTGGGCAACACCAGTTGCTGTTTGTCTGCTCGCCCCTCTTTGCCTATGGTCTCCTTGTACAATAGTTTATTAACCAGTTTCAACTTTGGTCCTTCTTTGTACAACAGAGCATTTCTCAGGTCAGTGGAATGCAGTTTTGACATATCTCTCCCTCCCTGCAGAGCTTCCAAAACAGTTTTTATCATGGGGTCTTGGGACTGAGCCCGTTGGAGGCTATCATTGTTGAATTGGGGCAACACACTAGTGTCTAATGCAGAAAAATGACAGTAAGCAGCGGGTATGCAGTTCTCAGATGGCTCCAAGCAGTCCACCTTGCAGTCCACAGCATCAGGAGACACCTGTTCCTCCCTGTCAAATTTTTGGCAAAGGGCTCTTATGTCCGGTGCTGACAATCAGACCCAATCAGCTTGGGACACAGGCCTCTGGGAGAGAGCATCAGCATCTATATGATTCAGGCCTGCTCTGTATTCAGCAGCATAGTCGTAGGTAGACAACGCGGAGAGCCACCTATGGCCGGTGGCATCCAACTTAGCTAAGGTCTGCACATATGTTAGAGGATTGTTATCAGTCTTCACCAATATCTTAGCACCATACAAGTAGTCATGAAATTGATCAACAATGGCCCACTTCAGAGCCAGGAACTCTAGTTTGTGCACTGGGTAGTTCTTTTTTTACAGTTAAACTTTTTTATTAATGTTTCATAAGATATACAGACAAACCTCTTACAGTACAGTACAATGTGAGGATTTTTTTTTTAAAGAAATTGAGGCAGCATATAATAAGAACATTGCTACAATAATACAAGGAGCTTTTGGTTTAAAATATAGTAAACAATACAGGTCATGTAATTAGCATATACTTGACATTTGTAGTGAACTTAAAGCGGATAGTACGATTAGATACGATTTATATTAAAATGTTACATAATTATATATGATGCTGCAAAAGGGGAAAAAAGTACATTCATAAAAGGATTGTAGAGTAATAAAGAATGATTGAGAACAGAGTATAGGAAAGAAAAGATATATAAGAAAGTTAAGAAGAGAGAGAGGGAAAATATAAAAAAAGGGGTGAAAAACGAGACTACAATGATGTATCAGTAAAAGGGGAAAATCCATATATATTAAGTCCATACATTTGTGTTGGAAGATTTAGTTGATTTCAAAAAATTAAAAAAGCCCCTGCCAACAATTGTTATATAACATGAGTCGGTCAGACAAGATATATGTCATACGGTCCAGAGAGGCATATTGCAATAGTTGGTTAATGATACCAGGAAGGGTAGGGATTATGTTGGATCTCCAATGCATGAGGATTGTGCGTTTAACTTGAAGGAAGAGTATGTTTAACCATCTGCTCTGCGAATATGAAATTTTATAAGAACGGTGATTAAAAATACCAAGAATGCAATGTTTAGGGTCCAGTGTAAAAGGTTGACCTACCACTTTCATTGCAAATCTGTGAGTACAGTGCCAAATCTTTTGTATGAGGGGACAGTGCCATAAGATATGCAATAATTCCCCATTGGGGAATTACCATCAACAATTGTTATTGTTCAATAAACCCATTTTTTGTAATACTACAGGAGTTCTGTACCACAAATGAAGGATCTTGGTTTGAATAAGGGAACTGTGTTTATCATTAAAAAATTTGTGACAGGAGAGCCAACATCTGGACCATTGTGCATTGGTGATATTATATTGTAGCAAAGTACTCCATCTGTTTTTAGCATTGACAGAGTAGTCAGGAAGGATATCACAAATATCTTTGTAAACAGTGCTATTTAAATTGGATGTCGTTTTTATCCATTTAGAGATGTGCTTATCATACAGAGAATTGATAGAGAAGGGTGTGAGGTAAGAGTTGCATGCGATACAAAGCTGTAGATATTTCCAAAAATCCTGATGGGGAAGATTCCATATGCCTCGTAGGTCGGTGTAAGATTTTAACTTTAATGACTTGGGTTCAAGTATATCCTGCAAAAAGAGAATACCCTTATTTTTCCAGGTACTACAAAAAAATGGGGTGATTATCAAGAGATATATGGTGGTTACCCCATATGGGGGTGTAAGCTAAGGGTTTGGGGTTAGATTTAATATGCTTGTGAATGATTTTCCAATAGAATATAGAAGCAGCTATGGTAGGGTAAGACTTTAAAGAAGAGGTAAGGGTGTTATAAAGGAAAGAAGTCGCAACATTACCAAGACATAAGGATGTTTCCATATTGACCCATAAAGGAGACTGGATGTTGGGTTTGTTAAACCATTTAATTGTCTGAGATGTACGGAAAGCCATAAGTAGGCCTGGAACCAAGGAAGGCCAAAGCCACCTTTTGACCAAAGGGATCTAAGTTTATTACTTACTAAATCTAGGTATTTTGCCTTCCCAAATGAAGCTGCCAATAATTTTGTCTATTTTGGTAAGAAAACTAGAGGAAGTATCAAAGGATATTGGAAAATAGGTATAATATTTTAGGAGTTATAGACATTTAATGGTGTAAATTTACCATTAAAAGAAAGTTTAAGTAGCTTCCATCTATCAAGTGTTGTTTAGATACTGGTTAACAGAGGGAAAGATTAGCATCCCATAATTTATTCAATGTCGGGGTGATCCAAATGCCAAGATAAGATATTCATGGGGCCCAACGAAAGCCTAATGAGTTGTTCATGAGGGACTACAAAGGGTATTCAATGGTAGCGTTCGGATTTGTTAAGGTTTAGAGCTAGTCCAGAGTGGAGGTGAAGTCATTCAGTAGTTTAACTAAAGGTTGCCGGAACTTCGAGGTTTTCAAGTAAAATAAGGAGATCATCTGCATATGAGAGTGAAGTATAGTGAGGTTACCAATAGTAATGCCTTTAATTGTGCAGGATTGACATAGGGATGCAGAAAGAGGTTCCATGGCAAGTATAAACAATGAAGCGATAAGGGCATCCTTGTCTGGTGCCTCTTGCTAAGTAAAAGGAGGGGGACAAAATAGAGTTTGTGAGAACTCGAGCTGAAGGGGAGGTATACAATAATTGAATCCAAGCACAAAAATTATTTGTAAAGCCAAAATGAGATAGCACCTGATATAGATATTCCCAATTGAGAGAGTCAAATGCTTTCTCAAAGTCAATGGCTATTGCAGCTGCAGGGTTTTAAGAGTTTTGCTTTGTGAATTAAATTGAGTAATGAGCAAAGATGATTGGAACTGTTTCTATTTTTGATAAATCCTGATTGAGAAGTATGGATGAGTTTAGTCATTAAAGATTCTAAGCGGAGAGTTAATAATTTGGCAAAGATTTTTCCATCAGTATTAAGAAATGAGATCGGTCTATAGTTTGAAGGAAGAAAAGGGTCTTTGTCTTTTTTTGGTAAGACTGTTATAATGGCTTTGGTCATTGTGCATGGGAGTTTCTTTATTAAGGTTGCTTCTTGGAATACATTGACTAATACAGGACAAAGAGTGTCAGGTAGGGTTTTATAAAAATCAATAGGGAACCCATCACTGCCAGGTGCTTTACCGTTTTTTAATGATGATAAAACAGTTTGGATTTCCTGTAAAGTGACTGGTTTATCAAGCATAGCTTTGTCCTGAGGGGATAGGTGGGGTAGATTCAATTTTTCCAGAAAATGTTGTATTAGGTTGGGATTTGTAGTATTAGGTTGCGAGTACAGTTGATGGTAAAAGGATTGCATAATATGATTGATTGAAAGGTTGTTTGTGTGTGTCTGACCTGATGGATCTTTTAGACCTGCTATATGTCTCTGCATCTGTTGAGTTTTTAGCTGGTAAGAGAGTAACTTTCCGTATTTATCCCCTTGTTCCCAATAACCGTGTTTAATCCTAAAAAGGGCAAGTTCAGCTTTCCTGGATATCAACTTGTTAATTTTAATTCTTAACTGTAGAATTTCCAGATGAAGCTGTGAATTATGATTGGGTTTATTTAATTTATAGTATTGGGTTTCTTTTTCTTTAAGGGATTTTTCTAAATTAGCTAATTGTTGTTCTCTTAATTTATTTCTATGCGCTGCATAACTAGTAATTTTGCCTCTAATAGTGGCTTTTAATGCTTCCTAGATAGTACCTTGAGACATATCTGGAGTATCGTTAATAGAAAGAAAATCTTGAATCTGGGTTTTAATCCAAGGAGTGAATTCAGGGTCTCTGAGTAAAAGTGGGTCTAACGCCAAGATGGGGATTTAGAAGAAGGTGGACCCCAGAGTAAATGCAAACTGATAGGGAATGATCAGATATAACAATAGGGAGAATCTATGTATCAATAATTTTTCAGTAATGATGGGAGAGAGAACCAATAATCAATCCTACTATATGATTTATGTAAAGAGGAAAAAAGGTGTAATCTCATTATCTGGGATGATGTAGTCTCCAAATGTCGAGAGGACTAAATCCTTCATAAGCATTGATAGAGCATTAATACTAGGGGTGGGCATCATGTGATGAGTTACTTCTGTCTAAATATGCTTGTAGTGCTAAGTTAAAGTCACCACCAATAAGAATAGGTGAATTATTTTATTATTAATCATAATTTGTTGGGATAGATTATGGAAGAAAATGGGTGAATCAAAGTTGGGTGCATATACATTCACAAACATAAGCGGACCTGCTGTGGTGTTTAATAGGGTTATAATCCACCTACCAT
The DNA here is from genome assembly GCA_016271365.2 of Neoceratodus forsteri. Taxonomy (NCBI): domain Eukaryota; kingdom Metazoa; phylum Chordata; order Ceratodontiformes; family Ceratodontidae; genus Neoceratodus; species Neoceratodus forsteri. The sequence goes on from CM057458.1 coordinate 650,598,797, forward strand.
CCGGGTCTCTAATGATTTTTATAGGGGGCCAATTAAAGAGATTTATGTATTAAGATAGCAACCCCATGTTTTTGGATGAGAAGATGCCGCATATACTTGACCGACCCAGTCCCTTTTAAGTCTGTCGACATCCTCTGATAAAAGTTTCATTTCTTGTAGGAAAGCAATATGTGTTTTATGCTTTTTAAGATAGGTAAGTGCTTGCTTATGTTTACAAGGCGAGTTGAGTCCCTTGACATTCCATGAATGTAAGATTAGATCACTCATGGTACTAGGATATAAGGTAATTAGTTACAAATAGGAATGAGGGACTCAATACCATTAATTTGGAGGATGTCACAGATTCAAAAGGTAAATATATGTAATAAACAAATGTATGCAGGGCCCTTAACTTGCATGGGTTCGAGATGATTGAGTATTTGTATTCATTTTGTCACGCAGAGGGAGAGTATAGAGATAGGAATATCAAGTAATTAAACATTAGAACCAACAAACGTTAGTATAAACTCAGTAACAAGAATAATAATTTGAAACTTTTATGAAATGCAGAGCAATAAGAGTCGGTAAATATACCAGGACTCTCACTCTATACTACTAGGCATGTAGAGTAATTAGTGAATCTCAAGATACGGTTTACCCTATAATCTTAAGATACTAAACTTTATATAACAATATATTAAAGAAGTGTAATTGAGATTTGTGCTGAGGTAATTAAAGCATTACCCTGGAAAAAACCAAAACATCATTCTACCAAATAAAAAAGGATAATTATGTAATAGTGTTGAATTCCAAACATAATGCATTAGCTTGGACCTAGCAATAAGTCCAATATTAAATAAAGTATACCAACATGATGGCAGATAATGCTGGAACAGTGTAAGCCAGATAAAAGGATGCCCAATGTGTATTAATCCACATAAGCTAGGTTAGGGAATGCAGTATATACTATAGGTTCATAGCGCATCAGTGTATTGTGGAATTATTTTTATAAGTTCCAAAGATTTGGAAGAAAATGGGATGAAGAATAATGTGAAAAGGCGGAAAAACTCAATGTATAGAAATACAATTGGAAGCATACTTTGGTGCAAAATCTGTGAGATATAATGGGAATGCGTGATGCACTACATACCAGAAGTGATGCAAAATAAATATTAAATAAGTAAATGATTTTAGAGTATTTGTCTAATCATCCTCCACATTCCAAATGATAGGATTTATGTGGAAACATGCCATACTAGTAGGGGTTAAGGGCACACCGATATGAAATACAGAACTCTATATATGTATGTATGCGCCTGACCACATGGTGGCGCTAAAGCTTATGAAAAATTAGAATGTAAATAGCAATTATATATACTAATGTCTGGCACCACACAAGGATTAATTAGAAGAGATCTTACAAACAGTAATATTTATTCTTTCTCTAATTTTTTTTTCCATTGAATACATTGAGAGTAACTCCTGCATGGATTAAATACCTCCAGTGTCAATTGGCTCACCTCCCACAGACAGATACAGGCTTCTCAGCAGCGATAGCGATTTACTGCATTTAAGTGCTCCAAACCTGTTGGGTGCAATAGAGACTGCGCTTTGCGGTAAATGTACCGAAGGAATCGAGTGAGGTGGTGTGAAGAGGAGGGATTCTGGTGAGAAACTGCTATACCACATCTAATTATGGGCCATGGTATTTATTACAATTTTTTTTTTAGTGGGAAAAGCCTCAGGTAGCCTTGCTCTTCGATTTTTTCCTCCTTTTCTTTTTGGGTGTTTCAGATGATTTAAAGGGAGAGCTGGACACATTATCAGCCCAGGAAGAATCAGGAGAGTCATTACCCGTTGACAGCTTCTTCGGGTCTTGAGTAAATGTGTCAGATATAGTCTGTCTCAGATCCTCCGTAGATGAGTGCAGATCTTCTTGGAGCAGATCTTCTTGGAGTGGGGAGAATTTGTTAGACAAGGTAAGAGGAGCAGAAAAACTGATGTGACATTCCACATGGGAAGCAGGAGAGGTGGAAATATTAGTTAAACAGCAGGTATTATTATTTAGAGAAGAACCAGATGCTTTTTTTTCTTGTATGCGTGCAGAGCTTCTGGCAGGAGCTACAGTGGCAGATATGATGGCTGCAGATTTCTCGGGACCTGAAGGACAGTTTCAGCAGGAAGGGCAAGACATTGTAATTGCGAAGTGCTTGTGCTGGAGCAGGAATGAGCTGCATTAGCATCACAGGCAATTTAAGTGCAGGTTGTGTCCAATTCAGAAATTCAGAGAGAGATTCTGGGGTACTGAAATCTCTCCTAGAATCATTCAAAAAAAGGCGCATTGTTGCAGGGTAACGCAGTGCAAACTTAATTCCATGCTGATGAAGGATCATTTTAATGGGGTTGTAAGCTTTTCGTTTGTTAGATAATTCTTTAGAATAGTCTCTGAAAATTAGGATTCTGTTTTCTTGCCAAGTAAGTGCACCTAATTGCCTCGCTTTTGAAGAATCAGTTCAGTATGTGCGTGGTTTAGAAATCTGGCAATGATGGGCCTGGGTTTCTAGTCGGGTCCAGGCCTCGGATTTAAGGTGCGGTGAGATCTCTCGATGGTTAGGTCTTGGCGGCTGGTAATTTAAGCAAAGAAGGAAGTACATGAGTTAGAAGAGCACTGGTATCTCCTAGTTCAACACTTTCAGGAAATCCGAGAAATCTAAGGTTGTTACGTCTGTTTCTATTTTCGATATCATCTATTTTGTCCTGAAGGTTCCTAATAACTCTGTCCTGCTCCCTGATGGTAGCCTGCAATGTGTTAATGGAATCTTCATTTTGAGATGCTTTAACATCAGTAGCGATGATTTTTTGATCAAGTGCCTGCATATTATTGATATTTTGTTGAGATGCAATTTTTAATACATTGATTTCACTTATTAGTTGCTGGAACATTGCCTCCACTCTATTAAAAGAACTATTATGTGGAGATTGGTCCACCATTATTGTAGGCCTTAATAGAGAAATTGAAAAACTGTAGCTCGAATAGCTCGTTCAGTAATTATGAGGCAATAAAAATACTGTACCAGAGCTGTTCTGCGATGTACATATAGTAAGATCTCAGATGTTGGTGAAGATAGGAAGTCTGGAATCTGTAGGATGGATGATGATATTTGGTGAATCAAGGGAGATGAAGAATCAAGCAGCCATCTTCAGCACAGCAGGCCACACCCCCCAGTAGTTCTTTTCTGAAGGAATCAAACTTCTGCTGGCAAAAGCCACAGGTCTTAAACCATTTTGGTGCTCTTAATACAGCACAGCCCCCAATCCTTGCAGACTGGTGTCAGTATGAAGAACATATGGCTCGGCAGGGTCAGCATAGGCCAGCACTGGGGTATGGGTAAGTTGATATATAATGTCATGGAAAGCTTTCTCACAATCAGCAGTCCAGTGGGTGCCAAACACATCATTTGGGTGGAAATATTTTCTCTCAGTCTCAGAGGGCACAGCTTTCTTACACTTTTTGTGGGTTGGGGGATATCCCTGCTTAAGGTTAAGCAGAGGGCGGATCACTCGAGAATAGTCCTTGATAAATCACCTATAATATCCACAAAACCCCAGGAACCATTGCAGCTCCTTCAAATTCTTTGGTTGAGGCCAAGTAGTCAAAGCTTCCACTTTGCTGGGGTCAGTCTCTCTGCCTTCAGTGGATACTATGTGCCCCACATATTTTACAGAGGTTTGAAAGAATTGCCACTTATCTATAGATAATTTGTGACCAGAATCTTCCAGTTGATCCAGGACTTTGAACAACCTGCTTTCATATTCTTCCAAGGAGCTGCCAAACACTATGAGATCATCTAGGTAGACTAAACATTCAAGCAAATTTATGTCTCCCACAGCACGCTCCATCAAGCGCTGGAAAGTAGCAGGGGCATCTGAAATTCCTTGGGGCATCCGCATAAACTCATAGAAGCCTAGTGGACAAATGAAAGCAGTCTTTTCTCGATTCTCCGGAGCCATCGGGATCTGGTAGTACCCACTACGGAGGTCTAACACTGAGAACCACTTACTACCATTTAGACAATCCAAGGCATCCTGAATGCATGGCATGGTATACTGGTCTGGTATGGTTCGCCTGTTTAGAGTACGGTATTCCACACACATCCGAACAGCCCCATTCTTTTTCCTCACTACTACAATAGAGAGAGGCGTAGGGGCTTCTGGATTCCTGTATCACCCCAGCTGCGAGCATCCCCTGCAGGTGTTGCCTCGCATCATCTATATCAGCAGGGGCTAGGCGTCGAGATCGCTTATGGAAAGGTCACTCATCCTGTAGCCGAATGTGATGCTCAGCTCCTTGTACACATCCTACATCTCACTCCTTCAAGGAAAACACCTGTTCCCTCTGGGCGAGCCTTTCACTGATCCTTTTCTTCCACTCTGCTGGCAGTGGGGAATCGCCGAAATCAAACAGATCAGGGGTCACTTGGTTACTTCTCCTGGGAGTCTTGTTGTGGGGCAGGACAGCAGTATCTGCACAGTGCACCGTGGCCAGAGTGCAACCCCGTTTCACTCGAATCTCTTGATCAGATACATTATGCACTTGAACCATTACTTTCCTGGCAAAGGCATGGGCTCTAGCAGGTAAGATACTGGGTTTAACCAACAACCCCTCTAGCAACTTTCCCTCGCCTGGTGCATCCAGCATCAATATTTTATTCTTAACATCTTTTTTAATCCAGACTTCCCCCTGTAGAACACACTGGGCATTTGGGGCTAGTAGTAAGGGTTCTGGATCCTTCTTCCAGATGACACCCACCGGGCCTTCGGGTTCCACCTGGCTGGCCTTTCTCTGAGCCTCATAGGCCTTCTGAATCAAGGCAGGTATTCTGAGAGCTTGCCCGGTCCTGGACATCTGTTTTTCAGAGCACAGCTGCGCTAAGCGACCAAACATGTGAGCATTGGTTCCAATTAACAAGGGCACCCTTGTTGGTTCTAAATCTCAGAAAAACCCAGGCCATGCTCTTTGGGTCTCAGGTCAAGATTAAGGCCGCCCCTGCTCCGTTATGTGTTTCTGGTTTCGATGGGGTCCTGATCCCAGTTACTGACAACTTTAAATACCTTGGAGTGACGCTGGACCCGCAGCTTGACCTTGGCTGCCACATTCAGAATACTTGCAAGACTGTTAACTGCAAACTGGGTCTGGCCTACAGAGCCAAAAGCAATCTTACTCCAGCAGCGAGGACTGCACTTGCCAGAGGGATGCTCCTCCCTTCGCTCTGCTACGGGCTACTCTTGTTTGCCTGCTCATCCAAAGTAAACCTCTCTAGGTGGTCTACTGCCTATAACAATGTATGCCGCTTCGCGCTGGCTGCCCCCCGTCTCACTCACCATTGCAACCTCTATAGCAGGCTAAACTGGCTCTCACCCTCAAACCACATAGACTTTGTCCTAGGGTGCTTCACCAGAAAGGTCCTTGGCACTGGCACCCCTCCGGGGCTGGCGAAATTCCTTGTACCGGCTGCCTCCTCTTCCTACTCCCTCAGGTCCCAGGGACATGCCCTCCTTAAGATACCGGCTACATAGACTCAAATGGGTAGTCGGGATTTTGCTGCGTGTGCTCCCAGACTGTGGAACACTTTCCCTACCCAGGTCCATTCCTCGCACTCACAGTTGTGTCTTCGCTCCACCCTCTGGAACCACCTTAAACTTTCTTTGGCTTGTGGCTGCCCCAAACTCCCGTAAACTGTTTCATCACAGCATTCCTCTGCCCTGGAGGTCTTCCTGGACAAAAGACCTAACTCCATGAGGTCGCTAAGCTGTATATAGTGTCATATCTGAAGTATCTCTAAACTGTACCTCCAGTACTACTCTTAGTTGCTACAAGGTGTTTATTTTGTTGTGTACATCCTGTATAAATCTATGTCTTACTATGTTTTGTATGCTGTTTTGAACCTGTAATCATACTGTCCTCACATGAACTGTAACATGTCTGATTTGTACAATGTTGCTTTATGTACTTAAATCTGTTATTCCTGTACTCTCCCGGGTCGTACCTGAAAGTAGGCAATTGTCTTGTCTAGTGTACTAACCTGGTTAACAAAAGCTAAATAAATAAATAAATACAGTCCAGTGAGGGGATACACCAGTGCCAAGGTTTCCACTTGTTCAGCCACCCCAGCTACAGAAGTAGGAAAAGACAACCAGATCTGGATATACCCAAAATAGGGGTAGGCCTTATCACACAGCCCCCACACATGTAGGCCATCTAAAGGCTGCAGAGGCACCTCAGGCAAATACTTCTGATACCAGTCCTGAAACATAATGGTCACTTGGGAACCACTGTCCAACACAGCCTGGGTGGGTACTCCATTCACTCTCATGGTGGTTTCCATTGAGGGACCCACCACGTCAGACCATTCAAGGGGCATGGGTTGGGCGGTTGCTTGGGCATGGGCCCGGGTAACAAAACTCTTCCGAGGAGGCCCTCTCTGAGGTCTGGCATAGGTCTTTCGATGCCAAGCTACTAGCCTACTGTTGACCCTCCTTAAGTTCTCGGGTAACCAGCTCTCTGTCTGAAAGTGTCCATCCTCCCCACAATGGTAACAGAACTTAGTATCTTGAGAGTCTTTGCTGGGAGGAAAATATCTCGCCTGCCGGGAGGCATCGGGGACTCTGGAGGGCTCCTCGTGGCTAGGTCGTTTATTTCTGGATAACTCAGGCTCCTCAAATTTGGGGGGGGGGTTGGCAGTATTGTGCCTCAATTCTATCACCATTTCCTGTAGATCTCTAATCTCAGCCTTCAAATCACTCTCCCCCCGGGGATCAGAGGAGACAGCATGCACCCCCACTCCACCCTGGGTCTCTGGGGGCACAGGAAAAGCATCAGGCCCCTGGTTCAATCCCCTCGAGGTGTGGGTCTCATCAGGTTCACTGGGCTTAGGGGTCTGGCATAAATTCATGCCCCCAACATAGGGTTCCCACCCCTCTTCATCAGTCTCAACCTTTCGAATCTCTCTCATCAATTGGCAGTATTCCGGGGGCGGCCCGTCGGTCATGTAACTTGAGTTTTAACAATATCACACTGGAGAACCTAGCAGACTTCAAGATATGCTCCAGCCAGACCTGATTCAATACTGAGGCAGTTACCCCCTTCGATAAGCCTTTTGCAATGCCCTTTCCATTCTGGTGACAAAGGCTGACAGTTTCTCATTCCTCCACTGTTTGGCTGACTTGAACTTCCACAACAAGTCTTCCCCAGTTTCTGTACTCCCAAACACCCCCTCTAAGGCAGAAAGGTACTCTGTTGTAGTGGCTTCTGGCCTAGTAGCCAGCAAGAAACGAATGGCTTTGAAAGCTGGGCCCCTCAGGCTCTCCATCAGTCTCTTTTGTTTCTCCCTCTCAGAGCACTGCCACTCTTAGACTAAAGGGGTAGCATAGTCCATCCAAGTCTCCAAATCATCTTCTCCTGAGGGCACAGGCACAGTACCAGAAAAAAGTTTCAATCTTCGATAGGAGTCTAACTGTATTGGGGGAACAACTATAGGTGGGGAAGCCAGGATGGAACTCTTGGAGGACCCGGGAGATGTACCCGGGGATGACTGGGGGATGGGATTACTGGAAAGGTCTAACACCTGCAGTAATTCCTGCGTGATCCTCCCTTCTGCAGCTAACAGTTTAAGCAACTTGTTCTTAAAGCTATTAGTCTTGGGGGACCCCACTGGGGTGACTGATCCACTCCGGACATGAATCACCCTCCACCCCTTTGGAGCACCTTCCGGGTAAATCACTGGGGGCACTCTCTCTGGGTCTATAACTACACTGCATGACAGCAGCACCTGTAAAGTCTGGTCGAGTAGGTCAGCCATTCGCCCCTTCACCTCTACCTTGCCCAAACATTTAAGACGCTCAACTGCAGAAACAAGGTCAGTGTTCTTTATCCCCAGAGGTACATCCAGTAGTAACACAATTTTCTGGGAATCCAACTCTTCAGCTTCACCCCACCCCACCAGTTTATGCACCATCATCTTAACAGGGTCTAACTTAATTTTAGTCGTGATGTCCCCCTCCAGTTTTTCCTTGGGTTTGGCCATAGTGGGGAAATTCATATATTCTGCCACTAGGGGATGCTAATCCTAGCGGTGCCTCCAAAATGTAACCCCTAGGAGGCACTATCCCAAGGGCTACTACCCCTGCCTGCTCTGATGTTAACAGGTTGAGGGGCCTGGATCCGATGGCGGGTGCCTCCACCCAGAGGTTGGGGTTGGAGCAGTCTGAAATGACTTGGCTACAGCCCTCTGGGTCACTGCAACCCCCCTTTCTTCCCCTAGTGGCCCACCCAAGTCAGCCACAATACCCTTGCCATATACGCTTACCCCCAGGCTTGGTTCAATCAGCTTGGCTCTGGGGACCCCCTGTAAAGTAAGATGCTGTTATACAAAAACCACTGTACAGCAATTCAACACAGACACATAGTTCAGTCAGTATACCTTTGCAAAACAACCAATCTGATTTATTTAGGGGGAAGATAACAAGGACTGGGGGAAATCAGGTTAATTAGCTTACCACTCTAATATATATATATACAGGGGTATATATATATATATATATAGATGTAGATGTATCTGGGGCACTATAACTCACTGTCTCCGGGTACCCAGGCAATAGAAGGCTAGCTTCTTGTTGCAGCTGGTTGGGACCCAGATGCAGAAAACAAGCATTTGATCCCTAAGAGGATTAGGTAGAGCCAGCAGGTTCAGTTTGTGTAGCCAGTAAAGCCACCAGACAAATCTTGCCCTCACTATGAACATCTGACAGGGAGCTACCCTAATTTAATACTCACGACTCCAGCAGAAATATCACTCTCACACCACTGGCAGGATCGAGCCTGGACTTTAAACACTTCTCCACGCATTTATATGAAGAGCAGAGGGGTACCATACCAGGCAGCTGCTGTCTATTCCCGATCGCTTTCACTGCACACACCGCACCAAACGACGCAGCTTCACTTGTCCTGACAGACCGAGCGCGATTGAAGCAGATTCTCCAGTCCTCTACAGGGTGAGCCTGGTAGGTAGCTGCAATCGCACAGCCTCCTCCACCTGCACTCCTCCACGGATCTGGTCCACTCCTTTTGGCATTACTTTCGCCTAACCTCTTGACCTGCCACACGCGCTTCCCGCGCAAAGACTTCCACAGTGCAGGAGCCAGAGCTCCTTCTCCCTTCACGATCACCAATGACTCTGTCTTGGGGCAGTTTGGGCAGAGCAATCTAGTGCGGGCGCCACCCGATCCCATTGGTAGGATACTGATGCCAGTTACTCCCTACTGCCCTCATTGGTGCAAAAGAGGCGCCATAGTCCAGACTTCACTTCTCAGAATTACTAGCTGTGTCCTCATTGGTCAGCCAGCTCCACTTGGAGTCCGGATTCTGGTTGGTCACTATTAACTCCATTTTAGACACCCCATGGCTCCCATTGGACCCCTCAGACAGTCGTGGTCCAAAATGGAGGGGCACAGCACACAGAGTCCCAGCTGCAGCAAAGGCTGGTTAAACAGCTGCATTTCCACTATTACTCTAAATGATTACAGGCAAATAGTTACATCTCTTGAGTGGACTCCCCTTGCACTTTCAGCGACTGCAAAGAGGGGCAATTACATTACAGCTCGAGCAGGACTCGAGCAGGGAAACACACAGTCCCCCTCATGAACACTAATCAAAGAGACAGTACGTGGAGGCTCTAAAAGCACTCACAGAGCCATTCAAACGGCTTAAGCACTGAATGCCAACACCGTGGGAGGGCACAGGCAGCTCCTCAACAGCATATAGGAAGCCCATTTGTAGGGGGGTTACAATGGCACTTTGTATACTCTTTTAAGTATGATAATCTGCACCCGTATGTACTGCACATTCTTATATACCCTGTAATCGTTCCTTTTGTTTGTCATTAACTGGACGCTTGTGAAAACTGCCAATTTTTGCTCACATGCCTTTCCAGTATAAAAAATAAACTGAACTGTACTTTTTTGTGGTCCTTCATTGACTCCTTGCTCTGTGAACATCAAGCAGATGTATTTATTCAGGATTTCTGCTTTTTCCTGGTCTCCATCTGCAGAGCCCCCCCCCACGTCTTCCCTTTTTAACCATACAGTCCTTCCTATGGTCTTCCTCTTTTTGCTTACATACCTAAAAAATGTCTTGTCTTCTTTTGTTATCGCCTGGGTTATTCTATCTTCAGTTTGTGCTTTTGCATTCCTTACTGCTTTCCCTATTTCCTTCTGTTTCCCCGATATACCTCCCTAACCTCTTCAGATATATTGGCAGAAAAAGGTCCATCACCCCATGCAGTCTGCTCATGCTACCTAATTACCCTGCAGTGGCCCTAGTGGCTGTCCCTCCCCTTTGTTTCTGCCCCCCTTTTCCAACTAATCCTATATGCCTGTCTGTCCCTGCTTGAAGCTGTTCACTGATTTGGCTTGCACCACCTCCTCTGGCAGCTTATTCCACTTCTCTACCACTCTTCGCATAAAAAAGTGCTTGCAGGTGTCCCTTTTGAATCACCATCACTTCAAGTTTCAGTAAGTTCCACTTTGTCTCTCTATTCGAGCTCAAGGTGAATGGTTTCTTGTCATCTGCCCTATTTATCCTATGCAGGTGATGGTAAGTCTTGATCATGTCACCATGTTTAAGTCCTGCAGCCTCTCCATATATGTCTTGCTCCCTAGGCCCAAGGATCATCTTTGTGGCTCTGTGTTGTATAGCTTCCCCCTTCTTGCAGTCCTGCCTCAGCTGTGGACTCTAGTACCTTGCACAGTATTTCAGGTGTGGCTGCTCCAGTGACCTTTACAGTAGGAGGATCACCTCCTGACATCTGCAGCTTATCTCCCCCAATGCAGCCCAGTATTCTGTTTACCTTGCCTTGTCCTCTGCCCAGTTACTGTATGCCATTGTTTTAAGGCTGTCCAGTATCATGAGTCATGACCCCCAAGGTCCTTTTCATCTGCTGTGTTTTTCTGCATCCCCCCTATTCATATAGCATCTTTAGGTTTCTCTTCTCAATGTGCATCACCCTACATTTACAGGCATTGAAGCCCAGCTGCAGGATTTTTGTTTTACTGCAAAAGAGTGTTTATAGCATAGAAACACAGTTCACAAATGATATATCAGTGTCACAAATTACCAATTGTGTTTTAAAACAATTATTCCTCTAAACATGCCAGGGGAAGCTTTAAACATACATATAACAAGTTTCACCACTAGCATGTCTTCTCCATCTCCTTTACATTGCATATTACCAAATTCCCTAGACGTCATTCCATCTCTATTACTTAGGGACCAGGCCTCCTAAATGTAGTTGTAGTTAAACTAAAGTCCAGGTTTAAGTCCCTTAAAAGGTCTTCTCATGACTGAATGGTAGCTCCCTCATTTCATAGATACAGTTGGACACTACATCCCATTCAGACCTAGCGACCCCCTCAGCGAGCAGTGATAAGACACACTCTCCTTCTTGCATGAAGTGTCCTCCTCATACTCTGCCCACCCCATATCCAGCATTATTTTGGGGCTAGGGGCCAGTCTCATATCCTGAAGGGTCATTTATATTATCAGTTAGGTCCCCACTAAAAAACATTCTCCCTATCCCTCTTAAAGAGCCAGTATACTGCCTAAAACTAATATTAGTTTTTAAAAGCAGTCAACCATTACCTTTTACAGTATGTCTGAGGTATTTTTTCTTTTCCCTCTGTTTACTTAGAAGATTGTTTACCTGATGTTAGTAAGTGTGATGTGTGGGATAGCATTCTGCCTGGCAGCTGACATATCTAACTCTGCCCCCAACCCCCTGCTACATCCTCAGCATTGTGACTTCACTGACTGTGACATCACTGCTGCTTAGGAAAAGCCACTCAGTGACTGCCAGATCAGTTAGCTGTGATGTCACTTTCAGTGAGAACATAATGATGATGTAGTGGGGGGGGGGGAGATAGAGACAGATATGTCTGCTGCTAGACTAAGACCTATTCCACACACCCAGCACAACATTATCACACAGAAGATGTTCTCATAAGCAAGAGGAAATAAAAAAAATACCTCAGAAATAAAAAGTTGCAAATGAGAACTTCTTAATATTTACTTTCCTGTCGGCCTGTTTTGGCTTCACTAGCTCTTTAAACAATCACTCGGAATCTGTACTGGAAGTGACATCTATCTCTAGATTAATGAATCTATGCCATGGGGACCATGAGGCAAGGATTTTTTTTTCCTCCAGTCATAAGGTGCTGGTCATTTTTTCCCATTCTCTCTATATCATTAACTTTTGCTCTCCACTGTGCCACAGAGGACAGAGTAGGTGAGAGCCATTTAGTAGTACTGCATTTCAAAGCTGCTACCCAGAGAATGTGAGCTAATTTACAACTCTATCTACTACTTCTCATTTGTGTTGGGCAGCCTAGCACCACATCCTTAAAGGTTGTGGGCATATCCCTCCCTATATTTTGTATAACACGTTGATGAATATCTGACCAGAACTGATGCAGCTTGGAACAAGCCCCCAAACTATGGTGGCATGTACCAGCCCGCCCCAACATTGATGCCAGCAATTGTCAGTGTAGCTACTCTGGAAATGTTTTGTTATAGTGGGGGGTTCTAAAATACCTTACAAGGATCTTCCAATGATACCAGCTGCAAGATCTTTGAGCAGCTCTCTAACCTGCTTAGATCCTCCCTGAGTTCACATATCCATTTCTCTGCATCCAACCTAGTGCAGATCTTTTGTGTCATCCATGAAGAGGCAGATCTTACCCTTGATGCCCTCCCCAATGTTACAAATAAACACATTGAAAAGGAACGGGGCCCGGCATCAACCCCTGAGGCACGCCTCTTGTGATCTTACCTCTGAGAACTCCCCATTAACTACCACCCTTTGTGTTCTTCTTTTCAGCCAGTTTACCCACATTGCCAACTTTTCCTTCAGCCCTAAGTTACTTATCTTTTGACCAGCCTCCTTTTTGGGAACTGAGTTGAAGGCCTTGCTGAAATTCTCATATACTGTGTCAACTGCCTGTCCCCTATCTACTGCTCTTGTCACCCAGTCAGAGAAGCTGACCAGATTTGTCTGGCAAGACCTACCCATACCTCTCAAGTGTCCCTCTTTATGAGGGACATCCCTCATTTTGCCCTTAAAAATTGCTCTGTCCCTCATCCGTCCCTCATGGAAAAGGGGCTGCCCACATAACAGTGCTGCTGTAAATTCAGACTTTAAAGCAGAAATTCTTAATATTCTAAAATACCAAATCCAAAATCAACTTTGTACAAGTAAATACTATGGTTTTCATAGTGTTCTGAGCTTGTATCTCCATGTTTGAGGATGTGTCCCTCATTCTGAGCGTCTGTGTCCCTTATTGTCCCTCATTTTCTGTGTCAAAAAATGTCCATGTCCCTCATTTCAGTGACAAAAGGTTGAGATATATGGACCTACACCCTCATGAACCAATGTCGTCTAGGGTCCTGTAGCCCATTTCCTTCTAGGAAGTCCATCTGTTCCTCCCTTAGTAAAGACTCCATAGTTTTTCCCACTATAGGTGTTAAGCTGACTGGTCTGTAGTTCCCTGGTTTACCTTTTCTTCCACCATTGTGTAGAGGGACCATGTCTGCTGTGCTCCAGTCCATAGGGACCACCCCTGTGGCCAGCTAGTAGTTGAATATTTCTGCAAGTGGCCCTGCTATCACTTCTGCTACCTCCTTCAGCATTCTCGGGAGTAAGTCATCAGATCCTATAGTGCCTAAGAAAAGAATATTTATTTGAATAAGAAAAACAAGGCAGAGACAGACAGTGGCATAAAGTGAGGTGGGGTTGGGGGACAGTCCCCTCTCTTGGTCTGAAAATACACCAGAAATATTTTGTGTGAGATGAGTGGAGAGAAAAATCCTTTATTTGAAAGTATCTGTGATGCCTGTGTAGTATTGTCAGTCTATCTGTGTTTCTTTTGACTGCACTGTACCCACTGTGTGCATGTGTTTTAACTGGCAGTCAGTGTGTGGCAGCTCAGATAAATCTCAGATGTATTTTGGGTGAGATAAGATAAAAATCCTAATTCATTGAAAAGTATCTGTGACTCCTGTGTGGTGTTGCCATCTGTACTGTGCTCACTGTGACTGCACTGTACCCAGTGTGTGAACATGTGCCGCCCAGCAATCTGTATGTGGCATCTCAAAAAAATACTAGAAATATTTAGGGTGCGACAGGTTACAGATATGAAAATACATTTCAAAAGTGAAAAAAAAGAAACTTTTTTTTTATAGAGAATTACCATTCTTGACATCAGTGCCTTGCTCATGCCCATTCTGTAAGCTTTGAACCTGGGATCCAACTTGATATTTGCTTCAGTTAGCTTCTCTGCATTGCACTGTCATAAAATCAAAACCAAATTTATGAGTTGAGCCACACCATTTTGTAAAACAGGCATTGTACACAATTACTGGTGCTATTGTGGCTAACAACACATGGGAAGCATCTTGTTCTGCTGCTCGTGGTTCTGGTTATGTGGTCATCCTGGTTAGAGATGGGCAAAGTTGCCGAAATTAACTTTGCAAAATAATTAATGAAGTTTGCAAAATTCACAAAGTGCGAATTCACAAAGTTTGCACTTCCCAAAGTGTGGATTATGTGTGTAGTTGGTGAAATCTGCTTGGAAAATGCATGAAAGTCACTCACAAAGTCTCCAATTTGCCCACTTTGCAGTAAAACTTAACATATTTCAGTAATGTTGAAGTTCCTGGATGCAATAGAAACTTCATGAAATTCAGCCATTTTACGGCAACTTCACTGGATCTCTAATCCTAGTAATAGAAAAGATACCCCACTTGTTTCAGGTGATAATATGAACACTAAAAGAGCCTTGATGAAGCATGGTAAGTGGGGGATCTTTTATGAAAACGTGTACAGCTGCTGGTGTCACATGTACAGGCACCATAAATTATGATGTTCATACTGTTAAAATCCCTGTGGTTAGCAGTAAGAGTAGTGCAACTGACAGTGACTCAGACAGTAGCTTTTGTTTACACCTCCACAGCACTCCACAACTTGCAGCACTCCACTCCTGCTGTGACGGCCGCAACAGCTCAATTTTCTGTCTACATAGTCGATTGTTCCCCCCTCCCAATGTAGCAATGAAAGCTGGTGACATACATGAGGCACTGAAGAGCCAGGAGGCTTGTTCCCTGCTTAGCACACCTGAGTTCAGCAAAAGGCATTTTTCAACAGCAGAAAGAAAGCTGAACTTGGGAAAGTGCATAAAAATGTAAAACGAGGGCTGCAAGTATTAGGAATTAGGGTCGCAACCTGGAACTGTGATACTGGGGATGCACAAATGCATATGCATGTCCCTGGGGAGGGGAAGGATATGCACATTTAATATACGGATTGTGAAAATAACACAGTTGAAAAGCATACAAAAAAATCCTTGTAATACCATCGCTCCTGGAGCGATAATACTACTGTTGGTAAGTGATAATACTATCGTTCGGGTGCCGTAATAGTATCGTTCGGTACCCAGCAATAATAATATCAAGAAACTGAAGCGCGCTGCGCAGCTGTATCCCCTAACGTTTAAAAGCGCGCCTCTAATTGGCCACTTTGCTCTGTGGGCAGGCATAATGAGTAGGAAACATGGCGTTTGCTGGCTCATGAAGCGAGTGAACGGGTCAACAGCCACTACAACTGTTTTTCTTCACTTTTGAAAAAAATTTTTGAGCTCCTCAGCTCGCCCGATACCGCTGCCGACAAACAGTTAAAAAAAAGCAGCGGTAAATGAAGCTCACAGCACCGGTCATCCACACAACACTGGGGAACCCTGCCAGCACTCACATGGACCCGCTGACTCCAGTGTTTAAACGGAGGTGAGTCAATTCACCTCGTATCCATATATTAAAAAAAATAACAAATAGTTTTCTGAGATAACAGAGTATCTCATCTGGTTCTGGGACACATGAAACCTCCGAGTTTGCTCCTCGAGGTTCTTTGTCCCAGAACCTCTTGATGGAATTACTACCTTGTAATATACCAGAACCTATCTATTATTCTATTTGTATTAGCACATGTCCAATATTGTGGTCCCACTTTGTGACCCTAATTCCTAATACTTGTAGTTCTCGTTTTACATTTTTATGCACTTTTCCAAGTTCAGCTTTCTTTCCGCTGTTGAAAAATGCCTTTTGTTGAACTCAGGTGTGCTATGACTTGGCTTCTTTAATATAGGAAGTGCTAGCAGGGAGCCACTGGAGGATGCCAGGAGAGGAGACATTCAATTGGAGCGAGTGCTGTGGACTGTCTACATGCCAGGTAATTCGCTGTTAAGTAGCTCACTCCGATCCACATCCCCTCTCCTGAGTTGCATCAGAAACCAATGTGAAGCACTCTTAGAACACTCCTGCAAGTGTCCACACTGCTGACTTTGAAGCACTTCAACCGTTGTGCATGGGTTTATGCACTTTAAAGCTGGAAGTGTAAACAGGGCTTTTGAGTCTAATACTTTAGTGACTGGTGAAGTAGCAGCTTCTCATCCAAGCCAAATGAATGAGTCTGTTAACTAAGCATCAGGTAGTGCAGTTGCAAATAAATCCACAAGTACTTGCAATGAGAAGGACAAATTCCAAAGTGAAAAACCCTCAAGTGCCCACTCTGTTAGCACCACAGATAGCACCACAGATAAAAGAAGTATGGATTGCCTGAAGTCTTCTCACACAGGTGAAAAAAAACATGGTACAGTTTTGAGTTATCTAGCTAGACCCTGAAACAAGTCTGCCACTTCAGCAGTGTGGAACTGTTTTCAGTCAGTAAAATTGATCTCTGCAGAGCAATTTGTAACACCTGTAAACAATGTATAAGCTGTGGTAAACTTGCTTCATGTCTTGGCACCACAGCTCTCAAACATCATCTGAAGACACATTCATTATTGCTTGATCAGCCAGAAATCATGTCTTCCGCATCCTAGACCACCAATGAGAAAGATCAGAATGTAGAAAGAGATAGTGAATTTTATGAATTTGATGCAGGCAAGACCATTGCCCATAGGACCACCATTACCACCAATACTATCAGCACCTATTGCACTTCCAGTGATGGCACCAAAGTACTCCGCAACCCCAACATCCATATGGTCACTTAATCACACTGTCTAATAAATTGGGGACATGTAAGCAGTTAACACTGTGTCAGACATCTGAGAGAAAGACTTTTTAACAAAAGTCATCCAAAGAGTCTTTATCTTAATCATAAAATAGAGGAAATGTTGCTAGAGCCCTTCTCCCATAGTATAGTATAGTAGATCATGAGTATTTTAGGTAAGTCATGAAACTTTAAGACCCCTTTTATAATATTCCTTATTAAAGGTACTTTACCTATAGTCAAATAAGAAACATGTATCAGGCATTCAGGCATTAAAAGCAGTAGTGATGCATGCACATAAAAATGCAGAGGGTGTGATTTTTCATGTCACGATAGATAAATGTGGATCAGCAGTCAGAATATAGTTAATATGTCCCTTATCACTAATTGGGTCAGTTTTTTTTGTGCTGCTTCAAAAAAGAAACACATCCCAAAAAGATTGTACTGCTACGTAAAAAGAAATTTGGACAAAGGCATATAGCTTCAAATATCTTGCAAGAAGTAAATAAGCTCCTCAATGATTGAATTTATTCTCAAGGTCTAAAATGAGGTGATAATAGCAACTGACAAAGTATCAAACATCTTGAAAGCAGTAGAGGATGGGGGCTTCATGCATGCTTCTTGCTTTGCATAGTGCTTGCATTTAATTGTCATTGAGTCCCTAACCAATTATGTTTGTAAAAAAGAAAAAAATCTGACTTGCTTTTTTCATTTGACCAAGGGTATTATCTGAACTGCAAAAGAAACCCAATCTGACCCACAAAAAGTTGATTCAAAATGTCTCTACTCAGTGGACTTCGACCCTCTATATGCTGCAGCACCTCTTGGAACAAAAGCAATCTGTAAACTGGGCCACATTAACTTAAATGACACCCATAGACTGGAAACTTCATGCGCTTCCCCTTGCACCCCCTCTCCAGAAGCATGTTTCAATTCAGGGGATGGCAACAATGCATATTCACAGTACTGTCATTTTTGTTGTTTGCATGACTCCAATAAACCTCATGTTTCACTGCACCACATTGGCCACAGCTTTTGTTCTCGGAGTGCAGTTTTGTTTTGCTTATGGATCAAGTCTGGTACTGCAGCTCCATCTCAGTGGACAAGTAGCGCACTCTTTTCTTGTGTCACATACCACTTGGCATCTTGGCTTCTAAATCAAATGCCATTGCCATTACCATGGTGTCTGCCTACCTATAGCCCAACTGGTCTCCTCTGCATAGAACATAGTTTGGTTTTGCTGTGGGGTTTGGTGGTTTTGTTTCTTTACTGATTTGTTTATCCTAATCAGCCAGAAGTCTCTTTTTGGTATTTCACAATCTCTCCCCTGTGTGCATGGCATGACCACAGTAGGTGTGAACAGCTATGCTGTTGGCACTCAAAACCCAGGGTAAACAGGAGGGGGTGGAGCCAGCGGTCGAGCGAGGAAGACATGCTCTGTTAGAGCTCTGTGCTGCAAGTACAAATTAAGTATCTAAAATGAAATTTTACAGCCTTATTCTTTGAGATTTCTATACTTATATGTGGATTAGTTCAGTTGGACATCAGCATGAAAGATGGACCAGATGGGTCACACACGAGGAGCAGGCAAACAAGATCAAGTGGGGACTGGGCCTTCCAAGGAGCCTGGTGGGTCACAAGATGAGTCCCAAGCCAGAGATCAAGCGACTTTCACCTCACTGCAAAATGCGATCTCTCTGCTGACACAAACCATATAGAGATTAGATAAAAAATTGGATCAGCAGATCCAGCGATTAGTGTTGGTAGAGCAATGAACTGAAGTAATGGCGGGAACGGTGGAAGAAAGTAATAAGATAGCGGGGTGGACACTGGCCGCAACTACAACTATGGTAAAAGACCAGGCATCAGTGCGAACCTGACTGGAGCAATTAGAAAATGCCTCAGGGCGTCTAACAACCATTTGCTATGAATCCCTGAGAGGGCAGACGATAGGGATCTGCACACTTTCTTGAAGAGATGGCTTCTGGAGGCGGTGGGACTGGGGTTTGTAGTTTCAGTTCTGAAGGCCTACCAGATTACTTTACACTGTATGATCAGCTCAGGTGATGGTCCCTGCACGGTGCTGTTCACCACTGTTTCTCCCCACACCCGAGATCAGGTTCTCATGGGCTCCAGGGAACACGGTCCAGTCATGATCGATAATAATAATGAATAATAAAACGTTATTTATACTGTGCCTTTCTTAAAACCAAGGCATCTTTACAGCAACTATGCATAAAACAAAATAAACACAAATCCAATAATAGCAGAGTACATAAAAGAGTTCTTTTTCCTGGATTACTCATATGCTATGAGACTTAGGAGGAAGGCATTCGACGGGGTGATGAAGCAATTAAAGAAAGTAGAGTTAACGTACCGCATGGCCTTCCCTGCCAGATTACAGTTTTCTTACAAGGATTGCTATTACACATTTACTGATCCTAAGGCAGCAGGAGCATTTGCGGCCAAACTCCCTGTCCAGAATGTAGCATTGGACACAAACGAAATAATAGAGGGAGAAGAAAGTGACACTTGAGAAGGGTTTTCCTATACTCCTTTATAACTCTGTGCTGGTTCTGTCATTGCTGCCAGGAAGCACCGCTGATTATCTGAACCCTTTACATGGTGGATTTAACATAGACTGAGATCTTGTGTCTCCTCTCCATGCTCCTTCCAAGTGTTTTAAATATGTGCATTTTTATTATATAATTGTTATATTTGAAGTGTTTTAGGAGAGGGGGAGTGTGGTATAACTGGGTTTCTGGATGAATGGAGGCCCCTGATGGCTCCATCAGACTACTAATGTGTTCTTGCCGCACTAAAGTTGATTCTCTGTTTTTCTTTAGAACACAATGGTTCATCAAATTTAATTCCACTGGGTGTGGGGTTGCAGCATGAAGCTCTTTAGAGGGCCTTAGATTATCATCTGAGAATTTGTTAATGTTTAGAAGGAGTACATAATGGTTGTTTACATAGCAATGTTTCTTATTTAATTATTATACAGTATTATCCTATACTCCTATATAGCAATGACTGCATTATTTTGGCTCTCTTGGTGTGTAAAAGTGTAATCCAATATGTTTTCCCCCTTTTGATGGTTAAAAAACAGCATACAGACACCAAGGTAATCCTGTATTTATTTATTTTAGTATATTCTATTTATGCACCCTACCTTCAGGGCATCTCCCATGGTCCCATACTCAGCTCCTTGACTCAACCACTCATCTGATCCATTCTCCACCTGCTACATCGGTATGGGGGGGTTCCAGGCTCTCCCTTCCCCATGAAGAGGCCCCCTGTATCCCCAGAGAGAAGTGGAGAAATGGCCGATCTTGGATGTGTGGCTGGGGCTACTGATGGTCGCCGTTGCCTCACCCGATGATAGGGTTTTTTTCCTTGGTTTTTGCCCTGGAGCTCGGATGTGCAATGATGTCCAGCTCAGTGTGTGCATGTTCCTGTGCACATCTGAAGGACGTCTGCAGCAACTCCAATACCCTGCCTTCTGCTGCTGAGCACAGTAGTGTCCCCAGCCTCTGCCAGGGGCTGCTAGTGCATCGGCAAGAGTGGATCCCCCTTCCCAGGGGAAGGAGAGTAGTCCTGGGATGCTCTATCTTTCCCCATCCCCACCGACCCCCGATAACCCATGCTCACTCCCGAACCTGGGTCGCCAGCATGGTGCGAGGTGTGGCATCCAGCGCCTCAACCCTCAGTGCCACCAGGCCAGTTGGTAATCCTGTATTGACTTTGCAGAGTTCATTGTTGTATTTCATGAGTCTTGCTGTAGCTGGAATGCATATATGCTTATAACATATGCCTTGTTGTATTAACTAAAAATGCAATAAATAAAAATTTCAAAAAACCTAAGGTAAACAGAGAAGATGAAAAACAAGAAGACTAAAAGGCAGAAGGAGGAAGCAAGCAACACCTCAAGACAGAGCCACAAAGATCTCAGATGAAGAGAAAACAAAAACACAGAAATAATTATTGTCTCAAGCACTCTTTTAACACAAACCCAGGATAAATTGTTAAAGAAAGGGTTGTCTTTTGTACCCAGCTCTAAACCAGACACATTTCAAGTTAGGATTGAGGTTCAGAAACTGATTCATTAGGCACTTTTACACCAGCAGTCTTGCAACGGAATAAGCGTTATGGAAGGACCTTACCGTTCCATCCAATGCTATGTAAACACTATTTGTTCCGTTGTAAAATAGGCGGTCGCCTGAAACGCACTCTGTGGTGTAGGTGGTTTGTCCCAAACTGCGTCATGACGAGAGTGTAAAGCCCATTCTCGGAGCAAACAACTCTAGCTCTACAAGGAGTACTGCACTGGTACGGATGGCAGGGCGCTTTGTGGTGAAAAATAGAACCCGTGTAATCAGAACGTGGAGTGGAACACGCTGTATCGGCGCTACACAGGTAACACTTGTTTCAGCACAGCAGCATGTGTGTAAAAGGGCCTATTATCTCTATCTCTTCTCCCTTTTCACTACACAGAGAAAATACTGGCCCTCTACAAGTATGATTTCTATCTTTCCTGTCCTAAACCATGCTCAGATTTGACTAAAAGTTTAATTGTCATTTTAACCAATGATTACCAATATTGAGGACAAAGTCTTAAATCTTTCAATATCAGACCCACTAGGGAATAATGACCACCATACCATTGTATTTGATCTACAGTATGAATCTAGCATAATAGTTAATAATGCTCAGGTGTATAACTACCACGAAGCCAACTTTGAGGCAATAAACAACAGCCTAAAAATACCCCATGGGAAACAATTTTATCACCTTTAGCCCTCGAAGATTCTTGAGTATTTGTTAAAAACAAGATAATAGGCCTAGAAAAAGCTTATATTCCAGCCCGGATAAAATATAACAGTAAAGGTAAAATTCCTTTGTGGTTAAATAACGATATGCATAGGAAAATCAAACAGAAGAAAAAACTATTTACTTGTTTAAAAAAATGCACAACAGACACAAAAGAACTCATACTGGGACAATACAGAACTGCCGTTAAAGAACTAAAAAGGACTATCAGAAAGGCAAAACGCAACCTCGAGTTCCGCATAGCCCATTCCAAATCTAATCACAAATCCCTATTTTCTTATCTCAGTAGTAAAAAAGGCAGTAACAGACAAATTGGACCATTGACCAACGGCACAAACACCATTACATCTGATAAAGAGACAGCTGACACATTTAACACCTATTTTGCATCAGTATTCTCAAATCATACAGTCATAATTGATACAAATACTATCATATCAAGTTCTACTGAAAATAACCACACCATAACTATTTCTGAAGTAGTTTCCTTGTTAAAAAATTTAAAACCAAATACTAGCTGTGGACCAGACTTAATTAATCCTAGATTTTTGGTTGAAAGAGCTGAAAATATTGCCACACCACTTTCCATTATTTTTAATAAATTATTAGCAGAAAGATCCATTCCATCTGATTGGATAACTGCTACAGTTGTGCCTATACTTAAAAAGGTAACCGTTCCATATTGAGTAATTACCTCCCCATCAGCCTTACTTCTATTCCATGTAAAGTAATGGAAAAAATTATTATAGGCATATTAGAGGCAGAAATGCAAACTCTAGGCATTATTGACCACTCACAACATGAGTTCAAGAAAGGCTTTTCTTGCACTACCAATTTAATAGCCTTTTACAATACTATCAACCAAGAACTAGACAATAAGATTTCCATGGATGTCATCCTCCTGGATTATAGCAAAGCATTTGATAAGGTTACTCACAATATTCTCCTAGCTAAGCTATGAGACCTAGGTTTTTCTTGTAACATAATAAAATGGATCAATTGCTGGTTAACCGACAGGACCCAGCATGTCAGGATCAATGGTGCCTATTCCAGTAATATGGGTGTGACCAGTGGTGTACTGCAGGGATCAGTTCTGGGCCCAGTACTATTCAATATTTTCATCTCAGACATGCAGATTGGCTCTAGGAACATACTTTCGAAATTTGCAGATGATATAAAATTAGGTGGCAGGGTGGATTCTGACTATGATATGGACTTATTAGTAAACGACCTCTCAGTATTAGAGCATTGGGCACAGAAAAACAAAATGACATTCAATACAGACAAATGTTCAGTTCTCCACTTAGGTTACAATAATCCCAAACAAACTTATACACTATACAGTATTATCATTAAATATTCAATATGTGAAAGAGACTTGGGCATCCTGATAGATGACAAATTATCCTCCTCCAATCACTGTAATCATGTAGCTAAAGCCGCTAATTCACTACTTAGGTGCATTAACCGCACGTTTATATCTAAGACAGAGGAATGTATTATCTCATTGCTTAAAGCATACATCACACCATATACAGATTATGGGTCACCAGTGTGGAGTCCATACATGGTCAGGGACATTCAAGTGATTGAAAGAGTTCAGAGAAGGGCAACAAAAATGGCACCCCATTTAGCATCACTACCATATCCAGAGAGGCTTCAAAAAACAGGCCTACATTCACTGGAGTTTAGGTGCTCCAGAGGTGATCTTCTGTTCTTATATAAAATTCTCAAATTGCCCTCCCTGATGGACAAATGTGGTATTGTTAAAATACAAAGAAAAATAGTACCTAGACTTCACAATCAACAACTAATGGTGTGTAAAGCAAAAACAAACAGAGGCTTCATTTCTCTTCTCGGTAAGAACACCAAGACTCTGGAACCAGCTACCACAAGAGCTAGTGGACTGTAATACCTTTGAATCCTTTAAAAAGGGTGTAGATCATTGGCTCTCCAAAAACTACAACAAAGTGTAATTTCCCACAAATGTGGGGGACAACCAAGATAGGCTTCATAGCTTCCTTTTGTCCTCGCTTACCTAGTAAACCGCTATTTTTTTTTCATACATAATTGCTATGTTAGCTTTGAATGTAAAATTGAACATGCATTAACATGGCTCAAAGCTAAGTATTTGCCTGAAGTGTCAATTGCAGGGCATTTAGTTTGGATTCAGTTTAAATATTTAACCTGATTATTTTGATTTTACTAACCCATACTAAATTACTAGTCTTAAAAATGTGCAGGGCTAGGTTAACCAGAGGTAGTGATAGAAGTTGTATTAGAATCTCTATAACTATTTGCATTATTGCATAGGGACTGCTTATTTCTGCTGCCTTTTTTTTTTGTCCCGCCAAGGCATAGGCAGTGAGTGGCACTGACTCAGACTTGAACTTAAATGGTTCTTTAATCATTTGCTCAGCCTGATCCAGGACATTTATTCAAGGGGTAGAGTAGGATCAACTCTTCAAAATCCTTCTGATATTTTCACTTACCTGATAGGAAATACTGCTAAAAAGCAAACCTCTTTGTTCTGCTCAGACAGTGCTCCCAAAAAGCAGAAAAACACGGTTTGCTGGTCGGTCGTTGGTGCCACTGCCAAGAGTTACATTACCGAGTCCCAGTGCTGATGTGTGTCTCGCAGCCTGTCTGAACTGAATCAACGCCAGGAGTCACTTTCTGAAAGAAAGAAAAGTCACCTGAAATATAGCCTTCTTATACACTGAGTGCACACCTGGCTGAGCATTCCCTGGCTGCTCTAAGTAATTTGGCGCCAGTGGGATTGGAAATCCAAATCCATTGCTGATTAAGGATGTTCAGCACCATGTCATTGATGGAACAAGACTGGGAGTCAAGGACATTTGCTGCATTCAAGGTGTGTGGGGAAGGGGAGACAAGAGACAGATAACTCAGCAGATTAGAAGAAGCATTTTTTGTCTGGAGACGAGAGGGAGGGGAGCCAAATGATGGCAGGGTGGGGTCACTGTAGGAGTTGGGCCGGGGCGGACTTTGTTGTTTTTTGCGGGAGGCAGACAGTCTGACTTTGACTTATCTTGCTAGTTAAACCTGTGATGTGGTGTGTGTTTACAGTGCTGCAGGGCCAGGCTCGCAGCAGCACTCTCAGCAGACTCAGGCAGCGCCAGCACAGCAGAGTCAATGAACGAGCAGCCTTAGCAGCCAAATGTATCTTAGTGTCCAGGTGCCCCTTAACTGCCGGTGCCCCTAGGCTGCAGCCTACTTAGCTTATGCGTAAAAACTGCCCTAGCTGTAAATGAAATATTACTCAAAATTGCATTATTGGTGATAGTATAATGCTTTCTGTACTGCAGAAGAAGTCAACTGAGACAGTGTGCTGCATCCTACCTCATTTTAAGACAGCTACAAGGGACATGTCTGCAGAAAGAGCAGCTCTGATTCAGGTTATCCAACTTATAATGCTGCTTACACATCATCTGAGTGTTCTTACTCCATAGATAAAAAGACACAGGTCTGAAGATGAAACAGGATGTCAGCAGTGTTCTGGAAATTGTGTAAAGAGAATGACTGAGTGCTTTCAAAAAGATAAATTAGATCTAATGACCAAATCAGAACACTACATACCTGCAACTCTTTTAGATCTCAGGTTTATTTATTTATTGAAATGTTTCACCAGGAAGGCACACTGAACAAGTTGCTTGTCTCCCGGCGCGACCTGGGGAGGAGGTACAATTGGATGAAGAATTAGACATACAATTTAAGATTTAATATATCCAAGAAATTAAACATTCAATTACATTTGTAACAACACATACAGTTAAAAAAAAAATAATCATACAGTCACATTTGTGGCATAACATACAATTAAATATATCATACCTGTGGAATCTGCATTTAATTACAAGTGGCATATCTGAGGAACATAGCACAAAAATTTAATGTAGCATTGGAGCGAACTCCTTGCAGGACTGGATCACAGTTAAGAGGCAGATTATTTAGCAATTATTGAATGAATGAGGTTCAGTGGGGGGACATCAAGGACAGTAGAGGGGTAGACAGGGTAAACCAGCTGGGGGAAGGAGAGGATAAAGATGGGGGGAACATTACCAGAGAAAAGTGAGCAAAAAAAAATCAGCTGTGAAGGGCAAGTTAACACAGGGCTAGTACAATCTGGGAGCACCTCAGACAGAACAAAAAGTGCAAAGGTTCAAGGCTGTACAACTTCCAAAATAAGATAATGTGGAGCACTACAAATTTCTGTTGATAGACGAGATGATAGCAGCCCACTGAGTTCTAGAATATTAAGATTTGCTTACATTTGGATGTAAAAGTGAAATAGAAACATATATTTTTGAATTTTATATTTAACTGGAGACTAGGAGAGAAGCTGGCCTGGGAGGAAGTGGGGGGATAGGTACATGTATGGGAAGCAGAAGAGTGGTAAACTGCAATAGCTGTGGGGCAGCAGTCTTTCTCGGGGTGATGTGGAGTAAAGGGGGCTGTCCAGTTTGTAAGAACGTGAAGCAGCTAAGGGCTGAAATAAGGTTGCACGGATGGGAGCTGGGGAGGATGGTGTGGGAAGTCTGAGGAGCAGAGCAGTGAAGGGAAAGGCAGAGGGGTGGTGCCCAGGGGAGCGAGGGTAGCAGGCGGATGTTGGGGAGGACCACCCAGTATATTGGAGCATTCTCTTCAGAGGACCAGAGCCCAGGGTGAAGGAACATGCGGTAAGGGAAGGGTGGAACAAGGGTACAAATTAGGGGTGGGAACTCTGTAGGGTGCCTTTATTGACTAGATTTACACCACTGTTTGAAGGAGGGAGGGGGCAGCAGGAGGTGTGGTGGAAGTTGGGCTGAGCCAGGACTGAGAGTAGGAGTACAGGAGAGGGGAGGGGAGAGCGACTCCATTGTGGGGTGAGCAGGGCATGGAGGTGCAGGCAAATGAGTGAGAATTGGGAGGGGGAGAGAAAAGGAAAGAAAGAGGAGGAGAAAGTGGAAGCTAATATATAGATAGTCAGAAGGGGGGGCAGAGAGTGAGATGGAAAACAGTTAGGGATAGCCAGGATGCAGAGACAAGCTCACCAGGTCAGAGGGGAGCAGTTAGGCAGGGAGCAGCTGGCACCAAGATAAGAAAGGAAGGAGTGGCACAGGTGCAGGGGGATGCAAAATGGCAATCTTAGGAGACTCCATACTTAGGGTATTCACTGGGGTAGTAGGAAAAGGGGACCCAAATGCAAACAGGAGGGTGGTATGCATGCTGGGGATGACTACTGGGAAGGTGGGTCCAAGAATAAGGGAAATAGGGAGGTTGGAGGAAAACTTAATTTGGTATTTAATATTAATATTTAATATTTATTTAATATTAATGTGTTACTTAATATGGGCTGTGCCCATAGACTTCTATTGGATTTTGCCATCATTTTTTGCCCTGCACTACTAGTGTCTGGAATTGTGTTAAATTGTTACTGCATTTGCTTTTTTCCTCTAAACTATACTAGAAATTGATATTTTGTTTATGGCCTGATTTCCTGAATCATCTTTGCTTTTCTCTCAGCGCCGCCTCTGTCTCTCTCTCTCTCTCTCTCCCTCCTCCCCGACCTTAGCTATCCCATTCTAAACTCCTATTATGCTATGCCCTGCACCCTGCCTCCCACGGCCTAGGATTCAAAACTGATTTTGTCTTGTCTTTGGCTGCCTCCCCACTCCCTCAACCTTATTCTTCCTCTCACTCTGTCTGGCTCTCTGCTTCCCCGGCTCCCCGCCCACCGATTTAGCCACTGCATCACCTCTGCAGCTTCTCCTCCCCAGGTCTTAATCCCTCTCTCCTCTCTGTCTCTCTCTCCCTCAGATCCAGCCCCTGCTTCAGGCCACCGGACCTCCACCAAGCGCAGCCTCGGCTACTGTAGCCTACCACTTCTGCCATCACCTCAACCCGCCTCCCGGACCAGCGCAGACGAGTAAGACCTCAGACCTAGGTTGGTTGAGCCATGATCAGCTGCCATTGGTCACAGCACCAACAGCTAGTGCCCGATTGGACCTCCTGCTTCCAGGACTACCGCTGATTGGCTGGCTCTGTTCTCCCTGCCTGGCTCTGCTTGCTGGGTGCTGCGCCCATAGACTTCTATTGGATTTTGCCATAATTTTTTGCCTGCCCACCCCCCTGGTACGTTACTTAAGTACACCTTAATCCCACCCACTCACTACCGAAACCCCACCTCTCTTTACCCATTGGCTCCCCTCTATTGACACCTTTTCTACCCCCACACCTACTTCCCTACCCCAATTATCCTTTGCCATCTCTCTCAATCTCCCTCATACCCTCTGCCATCCACTGTCTCAGCTCTTCTATCCACGCACTCTCACTGTCTGTCCAAATACGCCTTATCCTTCCCTCTTTCACCTGTACACCTATGCCAGCGATGGTGGTACTCTCATGCCTGTTCCTTCCTCCCTGCTCCTTCTTTCTGCCCTCTCTTCTCTCTCCCTGGCCCCACCCACCCATCTACACCTACTCCCCTGCCCCTCCATCCTCCTTATTGCTTTTGTTACTCCTGGTACCTCCATTACCCTATGTGTCCTCCGTATGGCCCTCCTCACAGTGTTACCATGATACCTTCCTGAATCATAAACTTTCTCAAGTCGGATCATCTTCCCACACTATACCAACTTATAACTCATGGACTTGGTTGTATGGTGCCCACCTATCTCCCCACCTACAAACAACGATGTAAATTGTCCCTTAAGGTTCTGCACCTTTGCTCTCTTAAACTCATTTTCCTCCTCCTACTTATATCAGGAAATGTCCACCTGAACCCGGGCCCTGTCCGTCCATGCCCTGGAAAAACCCCTGGGACTCTAACTCTGGCTATCATTAATACATGCAGTTTTCTGCCAAAGATTGATGCCCTCCAAGCCTTCATCTGCCAACACAACCCGGATATTCTTGCTCTTGTTGAAACCTGGCTGACTACAAAAGTCCCTGATCATGCTTTAACAATATAGGGGTACAACATTCACAGGTTGGACCGGCTAGCAAAGAACGGGGGAGGATGTGCCATATATATCAAAGACTCTCTCATGTGGCACCCTATAGATACTGTCTCATCTGCTGACTGGGCCCAGATCCTTCCAATCAAAATTCTCTTAGGGCCAAATCAAAAAGCCCTTACCATTATCACTGTATACATTCCACCTAGAGTTCAAAGACCTGGTCTCTGTGATGTTATGAGCTTCGTAAACACTCTGCCCACAGACTCTGAACTTATTCTGCTAGGAGATTTCAATATTAACTGACTTGCGCCTGATGCAAGTGCCCACAAAGACTCTATTACAGCTGCTAACCTCTCACAGATGGTTACGTCTGCTACCAGGACTAGCTACAAAACGGGCACCAGTACCCTGCTTGACTGGGTACTCACCAACCATCCTGCTAGGATCTCTCGCACCACAGTCCTGCCAGACTCTCTCAGTGACCACTCACCAATCATCTGTGAATGGACAAACAAATTCATAAAGCCCCCCCCCCAAAAAAATCATCTCCAGTAGAGTCCTGCCTCGTGGCAATCTGATCCACCTCAAACAGTGTCTAAAGTCTCAAGACTGGTCACCGATATATCTGGCAGCTGATGTCAACCTTGCTCTTGACCATCTCATCTCGACCTTCAACAAAGCTTGTGACCTCTGTGCCCCTGTTAAGAGGCGTAAGGCTAAATCTATCTGCAGCCCCTGGATCACGGCGGGGCTACTAGCCCAATTGAAATGGAGGGACCACCCTGGGCTGTGACTAAACTATAGGAAAGCTACATGACACTCAAAATATAAACAAGCCAAAATGCCTGTACTAAGGCTATACGTTTCAATAAAAGCTCCTATTACAAAGAAGTACTACAAAACACCTGGTGCAACGGACGAGCTTTTGGGAGAATATGAAGGAACTCACAGGGAAGCAGATTGAAACACCTCCGACCATGCTAGTAGTAGATGGCTCAACTACCCTCGACCCAATGATCATTGCAAACACCTTCAACAAGGCATTCACAGATCTCAGCTCAGTCCTCCCCCCTGACTACTTCGAACAAAGCACCTCCATCTCCAGCTCCCCTCAACCGCAATCTCATCTACCTCTCTTCTACCTTAAGGAGGTCAGACCGTATGTTGTACGCTGCTATATTGTCACAGCTATCTCCAAATCCAGAACCAGTGGTGATACCTTGGACCTTAAGCTTCTGTCAGTTACCCTTGATGAACTTCTTTTCCCCTTAATAAAAATTCTGAATCTCTCCCTTACTAGTAGTAAATTCTCGGACAGATGGAATACTGTGATTGTGACCCCTGTCCTCAAAAGTGGTGACAGGTCAAATTACTCTATCACCCTATCTCAATACTACCTCCGCTCTCTAAGGCCCTTGAGCAGATCATGTCTGACCAAATTACTGACCAAATGGAGAAATACAACATCCTAACTACAAAACAACATGTCTTCCAGAAAGGTCACAGTGCCACCACTGCCATCTTTGAGCTCACCGGAGCAGTTCATAAATCCCTTGACAACGGACAGCTAATGGGGGCCATTTTCATCGACTTATCCAAGGCCTTCGATACTGTCCACCTCAGGCTTCTTATTGACCAGCTACTAATCGCTGGCCTATCACCGGACTCTGCATTATGGTTCAACAGCTACCTAGATCGTCGATGGCAAAGAGTAAAAATTGCCAGTGCTCTCTCTGATTCCCTACCCGTCTGCTCAGGTGTACCTCAGGGTTCCATCCTGGGCCTCCTGCTCTTCAGCCTCTTTTTGAACTCACTGCCACAGTCCTGTTCTGAGCCCATCTTATTGTATGTGGATAATGCAGTAGTCTTCTCATCCCACAAAGAACCTTTAACACTGCAATGCACTCTCCAGCATGATTTCAGCTCCGTTGAATCATGGTTCCACAAGCACAAGCTAGCTAAATATCTAGGGATCCTACTAGATCTTTGCATCACATATGTGGCTCATGTTGACAATGTTGCCAGAGCTGCAAATACCCGACTTGGTCTACTCTATAAACGTAGGCAACATCTTACCCCTGAGGCACTGATGATTGCCGTACAGAGCTCAGTGGTCTTGGTCATCGACTATGGTTTCATCATTTATAGCTCTGCCACAACAACCACCCTCAGACGCATAGCAGTTACCTAAACAAGGCCTGTTGATTAATTACTGTTGCCCACTATCTTACCCACACCTGCGACTTGTATGGCCAGACCAGTTGGCTCCAACTATCAAGCCGAATCAAGTACTTCACTTATACAATGGCGAAGAAAATCCACCTCAGCCTTGCACCCCCTGGAGTCATAGCTCTACTACCTGAGAACACCAATCAATGGAGCTCCAGGAGATCAAAGCAGCAGCTTCTGAAAGTTCCCCACTGTCGTACTAGCCTGGGCCAATGTCCCTTTGCCTACAAAGCTCCACTCAGTCTAAATGACCTCAGCCACACCATCTCCTCAGCTAAAACACTTGGGTTGTTCAAAACCAGTCTCCGGCACTATCTCTCTACCTCCAGCTCCTGTGATTGCTTCTCCTAAACTGAGGCATTCACTTTATAGCAAGCTGGTGGCACCCACCACACTGACCAGTCCAAACTACCACACTTCGAAATCTCCTACCCCAAATGCTCTTACTTCCTCTCTCCCATCCCCTGCCTCCCCTTCCTCCCTTCCTGCCCCTCTTCCCCATCTGCTGCATTATCCCTCCTCTTCACACCCCCCCTTTTCTTGACATAGCACTTACTGGATATCTGCTCTGACAAATGCCTCTAGCTGCTTCATCGTCTCACTCTTCATCA
The DNA here is from genome assembly GCA_016271365.2 of Neoceratodus forsteri. Taxonomy (NCBI): domain Eukaryota; kingdom Metazoa; phylum Chordata; order Ceratodontiformes; family Ceratodontidae; genus Neoceratodus; species Neoceratodus forsteri. The sequence continues at coordinate 650,630,558 of CM057458.1, forward strand.
TGCCACTGTTCGTCATACTAGCAGACCTAATACATATACTGTCTGTAACCATTGCATTGCTTCACTCTGTGAAATGTTTTGTGTGAAATGTTTTGTCTACCATTTGTATTTCTCTGACGTGGAACCTTTGTAAAAAAGCCTTGGCTCAAAGGTATTTGTAATCCTAGATCTAAATAAATAAATAAATAAATAATAGTTATACACATGCGAACCAACGACCTTGCTGGGGAGGAGGTTGAGGTAGTGCAAAGTAGGTTCAGGGAGTTAGGGAAGATCTGCAGGGAGGAAGAAAGTTCACTGGCCTTCTCAGAGGTGATACCAGTACCAAGGGCCAGCACAGCCAGAAAATGAAGAATAGAGGATTTTAATAACTGGCTAAAGAAATGGTGCAGGGAGGAGAGATTCATCTGTATTGGGGACTGGGAGGAGACCTGGTCAAACAAAGCACTCTTTTCAACAGATAGTCTACACCTCAGCTGGGGCAATACATAACGTTCACATTATTAATTACAAAAGTTTCTAAAAAGCACATGTGCATGGTAGAAATTTATAATAATACACCACAGTGCAATACAAACTATCCCGACAATGTTTTGAACCCCTTCGGGTGCTTTTTTGAGGGAGGAGAGGTTCATTTTGTATTGGGGCTGGGAGGAGACTTGGTCAAACAAAGCACTTTTTTTTTTCACCAGATTGGCTATACCTCAGTAGGGAGGATTTGAGGGTACTCAGGGACAAACTGGGGAATATATAGCCACTGCACTTAAACTACTGAGGGGCGTGCAGGCCCAAAGACTCTGACAGGAGGATGTCAGTGACTTCCCGGCCCCCCCACAGTGATGGAACAGGTCTTGAGGGAGGAGGCAGAAGGGGTGAGAAAACAGCAAAGGGTGGAGGGGGTGAGGAACACATAACAAGGATAGGTGAGGGGTGAACACAGAGGGGAGAAATGTGAAGAGATGAATAGAGGGAAGGGAAAGAAGGTCAGATTCTCAGGGGAGGGTGGTGTCTCTGAATGTGTGGAGTCTTGGAAACAAGATGGATGACCTGCAGGTGCTATTAACAGACAGAAGGGTGGACGTAGCGGCAGTAATCGAGACTTGGGCAACACCACACCATGACTGGGACAGTACAGTTACGTAAGAACTTACCATAATAGTAGATCTTCGAGAAGAACTCTTGCAACAGGCTATACCATAAGGACTATGCTGCCAGGCACTAGGACCCCACGTAAAAACCTTCGCTAGCAGTACCCAGCGGGGACCGCCCCCTGACGTCGGACCACCTCTGATGTCCACCAATGGTATAAAGGGGGCGGTCGCTGGCCCCACCTCAGTCCTGCCACTGGAGACCCGGTTAGACAGAAATGGAGAACTGAGGCAGATTGAATAATCCTGCCAAGGGAAAGGAAAAAGGTAAGAAAAGGACCAGGGGGGAAAAGAGGGAGGGAAAGCAGCGCCTGCTGCAAGTGCTCTTCTCGAAGACCTACTGTTACAGTAAGTTTTTACGTAACTGTACTATCTTACTTTGAGTTGTAGCTCTTGCAGCAGGCTATACCATAAGGACTGAGTACCAAGTAATACTAACTGGACCCAGGTCAGAATGAGAGGAGGTAAGTGAGCAATAGTTGAATCATTCAGGACAGGAGTCCCTGAAGTAAGCTCAAACCAGTTCTCTGACAGGAAGTTATGTCCAGACTGTAGTGCTTCACAAAGGTATGCACTGAGCTCCAGGTAGCTGCTGCACAGATGTCTGCTGCAGAGACATTGCGAAGTGCTGCAAAGGAAGCGGAAACACCCCTGGTGGAGTGACCCTTGATCGAGCCTGGTAAGGGTTTGTCATATTTGTTGTAGCAGAAGGTGATGCACTTCACCAACCACCTGGAGAGAGTCTGCTTTGTTGCTGGAGCCCCAAGGGTTCTCTGTTCAAAGGAGACAGAAAGCTGGTCAGACTTACATATGCCTGGGTGCAGTCTACGCAGTAATGAAGCACCTGATGCACATCCAGAGTATGAAGAAGGGCCTCTGGGTATTAAACAGGTAGGTGAATGTCTTGATTAAGAGTGAACTCAGACACCACCTTTGGAAGAAACTTAGGATTAGTTCTCAAGGACACCCTGTCCTTGTGGAAAACCAAATAAGGTTCCTTAGACATCAGGGCCTGAAGCTCGGAAATTCTCTGGGCAGAAATAACTGCAACTGAAAACAACATTTTCCACTACAGAAAGCACAGCTCTTAATCCATGGCTGTTTCAAAGGGAGGTAACATAAGCTTTTCTAACAAAAATAATAGATCCCATGGGGGGATAGGGTCCCAGATGGGAGGTTTCAGATGCAACATGCCCCTTAAAAAAGTATGGGACAGATCCAACTGGGCAAAATATTTGCCTTCCACTGGTGCATGATAGACTGAAATCACAGAGAGGTGCACCTTAATGGAGGAATATCGGAGGCTCGAGTCTGAAAGGGAGAGGAGATACTCAAGGACAGCAATCACTGGGCATTGGAATGGGCCCACAAGCTAAACCGTTTCCAATTCATGGCGTAAGTAGCCCAGGTGGACAATTTTCTGGCTGCCACCAAGACCTTGGCCACCCTAGGAGAAACTCAAAAATGAGACATGGCTACGTCTGCAGGAACCATGCATGCTGATGTAGGGACCATAGGTCCGGGTGAACCAGAGTGCCCTGTTCTTGTGACAGTGAGTGGAAGGACAAGGGTAGAGAAACTGGGGGTTCTACTGCTAGCTGCTGCAACAGGGGGAACCAGATCTGTCGTAGCCAAAGCGGGGCTATAAGGATCATTTTCACACCCTCCACTTGGAGCTTAAGCAGGACCCTCTGAAGGAAAGGAAAGGGAGGGGAGGGAAGGCATACAGAAACCTCCCTGTACAACAGAGGGACAATGCATCTTGACAGAAAACGCCAAGCCCTGGATCGAGCCAGCAAAAACTGTGCAGATTTGCATTACACGGGGACACGAAGAGGTCCAACTCTGGATGACCTCACTGTTGGAAGAGGTCCTCCACTTCAGACTGAAGGAGTTCTCACTCATGGGCCCTTGACCGTGACCTGCTTAGGGCATCAGTCAAGGTGGGTGTTGTGGACTGCTGGAACATGGACTGTGGTGGGAGATTAGCCATGTTCTAAGGACCAGAACCACACTCTCATGTCCTCCCAACAGAGAGGATAAGAGTGGGTCCCCCCCTCCTTGTTGATGTAGAAGACAACCAGCATGTTGTCTGTCTGGATCAACAGGGGGCCTGGATGAAAGTCCATTTGGAATGCTTGTAGAGCATACAAAATTGTTCTCATTTCTAGGACATTGATGTGGAGAGACAGTTATAATGGTGACCACGTCCCTTGTGTCTGCCGATCTCAGAAGTGGGCTCCCCATCCAAGGCCCGAGGCATCTGTTGTCAGGATCTGTGAAGTGGGATCTCTCTGAAAGGGAGCTCCCAGCTCCAGATTTTGGGGCAAGAGCCACCATGACAGACTTTTGTCTAGTGCATTTACCCGGTCAACAAAAACTAAAATAAATAAATAAATAAACTTTGGACTATATCTCTGGAGATCAGGACCAGCTGGTTGAGATAATCTATCCTTTGATCCCACTGCACCCTGAGGGTCCACTGGGGAACCCTCATAAAGAGATGTGCAGAGGGAACTGTCACAATGGCCACTGCCATGTGACCTAGGAGCTGCAGCATAGTCCAAGCTGGAATCTTTTGTGAGACTGAGACTTTGTGGGACAACGACTGAAGGTGTGCTGCCCTGTCAGGTGGGAGGAAAGCCTTTCCCTGCACCATGTCCAGGATTTCCCCTATATACTGCAACCTCTGGCATGACTGAGGGGATGAATTTGGCATGTTCAGAGTAACCCCTAGGGATCTGAACAGACGAAAGGTATCTGCCAGAGTGGCCAGGATCTGATCTCTTGTGGCTGCTGTCAGGTGTCAGTCGTCGAGGAAGGGGTAAACAAAGTGCCTTTGCCTCATGAGTGCTGTGGCTACCACCTCGAGGCACTTCATGAACACTCACAGGGCTGAGGAAAGACTGAAGGGCAGAGCTCAAAACTAGTAGTGCTGCTGCTGAAAGGAGAACCTCAGGAACCTCCTGTGGGCAGGAAGCACCAGGATGTGGAGCTAGGCATCTTGCATGTCTAGGGAGCAAAGCCAATTCCCTTGATGCATCATGGGGATGATGCCTGGCAGGGTGACCATCCTGAACCTCCTGTACTATATATAATTGTTCAGGAGACTCAGGCCCAGGATCAGGTGCAGAACCCGTGTCTTCTTGGGAACCAAGAAGAAATGGGAGTAGATCCCTGTCCCCTATTGCGAGGGTGGAACAGGTTCTATGGCCTTCTTGTCAAGAAGGGTCTGGACCTCCTCCTGAATGAGCGCAGTGTGGGAGGGGGAGTAGGCGGACAGGACTGGGGGATTGTCCGGGGGAATCTGGAGGAATTCTAGCACATGACCTTGCTCTATCAATTGAAGCACCCATGCATCTGTCATGATGGTGGACCACCCTTCGAGATAGAGCGAGAACTGACCCCTACTGCCTCCCTAGTGATTCTGCTGGGTGGGGGTGGGCAAGGAGTTAGGGTTGATCCTGAGATAGGCAAGGAGACCTGGGAGGGCTTCATGTTCCAAGGTCCCTGTGCACCACGGGGCTGAGAGGGAGCTTTATATCGAAAGGTGCCTCTCTGCTGCTGTCACTTGGGTTTCTGTCCCCCTTGTCAACAAAAGGCTTTCATCTCCTTGGGGTTGGATTGGATCTGTACATTTGATGTATAGATTGGACCGCTTTGCCCGAATCTTGAAAGTCTATGATCATTTTCTCAGTATTTGGACTAAAAAGTACAGACCCATAGAAAGGGGCATCCAGGATAGCCTCCTAGAGGTCCTGCCAAAAACCAGATACTCGAAGCCAGGAGTACTTCCTCATGTAGACACCAGTGGCGGCTGCCCTGGCTGCTGTATTGGCTGAGTCATAAGAGGATCTCAGCATGTGCTTGCCAACATCAAGGCTGGACTGCAAAACATCCAACAGCTCTGACTTACTGTTAGAGTCGGGCTGCATCTGTGCCAACTCAATAGCCTTGTTCCAGAGAGATTTCTGGTACTGCACCATATGTGCCAAAAAGTTTAGCGAACGTATGGTACGGGTAGCTGAAGAGTACACCTTGCATCTGAATTGGTCCAGCTGCTTTGACTCTTTATTGGGCAGTTGGGAACTCATGTGATGTGGCTGCTTTGTCCTGCCATGGGCAGCCATCAGGACCACAAAATCTGCTTTAGGCTCTTCCCCCAGGAATGGCTTGTTGGTGGGGGTGTGATACGGCCTGTCCAGCTTTCTGGGGATAGCGATGGCTGTAGAGGGGTGTCTCCATGTCAACTTGGTGACATCCTGAAAGGGAGTCATTAGGGGGTACCACTAGAGGCTTAGGTTTGTTCATCTGAAAAAAATGGGTGATTTGCTTCCTCTTTGGGTCCAAATCCTCTGTCTCCCACTGCTTTAAGAATTGGATGTGACGCTTGACATCTAGAAAAGTAGAGTCATCCAGGAGATATCGGGGCTAATCCCTATGAGCGTCAGAGTGAGAGGGAGGAGAGGAGAAGTTATCCGAGGACCTGGAGGAATCTGAAGAGCTCCTGTCGTAAGAGACTGAGGAGGAGGACATCGAGCGTGAGCAGCGGTACTGCCTGCCGTGGGAGTGGAGACAGTACCTGGAGGAAGACCTGGATGAGCATCTGTGTCTGTGATGCCTCGGGGACCCGCCGTCTGGTGGAGGTGAAGGGTTCGATGGGTGAGGCAATGGCTCCCTGTGTGAAGAAAGTAGCTTCGGCAATCGCTGTGGAGAGCCAGCCAAGGTAGAGTTTGGCCACAGAATAAGGGGTTCTTTAGGGATGAGATCCCCTTCAATCATATCCCACCAATAACTGAACAGGTCCTTAACATCTACTAAGGAGATCATAGCCGGTGCCGAGGTGCCTGGCATCTGAGGGGGTGTAACAGGTGCCTTGGGCGTCAGACCTGAAGGCTGATCAGGAGTTGACAGTCGCTCGCGGAACATGGGCGTATTGAACGTCTGTCCTGTGGGCAACTGAGAGCCTGATGCCAGGTCAAGGGATTGGTCTGGCATCTGGCTGCCCAATGCATGCAGGTCTGGCATTGGGGCAGTAACACCCTGGCCGGCGGCTGCCCCCCCCACTGGAGGAAGCAGGGGAGGGGCAGGAGGTGGGGCGTATCCTTGTGAGACCCTGAAGGCGAGGACACTGAGGATGCTGGGATCGAGCACTGAGAATCTGGCATCCAGTGCTTGGGGGAGTGGACTCCAGAGGGAGAGGCCAGTTCCTTGTGTCTTTTCCTGTCATCAGACCCTGAGGGATGGACCGATGAAGAGGAGGATGCCCCAGCCTGGTGAGCTGCAGTACCAAGCCTGTTACCCACCAATAGAATAGCTGGATCCCCTGGCTTAGGCCCGGAGGAGTGGCTGTAGGACCTAAGACTTAGGGGAAGGGCTGAAGGCCACTGCCCAGAAGATCCTCTGCCTAATGTCCTCACAGAGCTGGAGGCTTCAATGCTGGTAACCCAGAGGGAGCTTTGGTTACTAGGGGGGCAGAGGTACAGAGTCTGACCTCCCATGGGAGAGAGGACTTGTGCTGGCCATCTTCCAATGCAGAGATCTGGAGCAGGAATCCAGTCTGGGTCTATCCTTATCATGATGGTGATGTTTCCTGCTGGACTTTTTCTCCTTTATGTAAAGTCCCTGAACCCGAGGAAGTGGAGGAACCTAGGCCTGATGGGGTCTTTTGCATGGCAGCCAGCTGTTGTTCCAGAAGATGGTTCTTCGGTGCCTTCAGACGATGGATGCGGGTCCAGCGGTTGAAGCTGCGGCAGTGTGGGCAGGCCTCGGAGTTGTGGGTAGGTCCCAAACAGATGAGGCAGACTGAGAGACCATCCTTCGATGGGATTTGCTTCCTGTATGCACACTTAGACTTCTGTTGCTGAGAGGTGGAAGATGTAGGAAGACATGCACAAAGACATGACTTTAAACTGTTAAAAGTTAAAATAAAAAAAAACTGATAAAAATGGTGGTCGGCTGGTAACTGGAGGTGTCCGTGGAGCCAATGTGCATGCGTTGATGGTGGGAAAGGAACTGAGGTGGGGCCAGGGATCACCCCATTTATACCACTGGTGGATGTCGGAGGTGGTCTGATGTCAGGGGGCAGTCCCCGCTGGGCACTGCTAGCTAAGATTTTTCTGTGGGGTCATACTGCCTGGTGACATAGTCTTTATGGTATCGTCTGCTGCAAGAGCTCCAACTCGAAGTAAGATCTTCTGATCCATGGTTATAAACTATACTGGGGGGACAGGGTAGTCAGGAAAGGGGGGAGGGGTGGCAGTTTACATCAGGGAGGGAATAACTTGCATGAGGGAGGAGTCGGAGAAAGGGAAGGTGGAAGCATTATGGGTTCAGTTATGGTCCAATAGAGGGAGAAAGGTGAGGTTGGGGGGTGGTTTACAGACCACCCAACTAGGATGAGGAGAGGAACAGGGAACTGAGCTCGCAAATATTGGAAGCTGTGGGGAAAGGAGAGGTGGTAATTGTGGGGGACTTAAACCTGCCCAAGGTGGATTGGAGTATACCATCCACAACATGTGCTAGGATAGGACTCAGGTGATCCTGAAGGGTCTGCAAAGTGGGTTCCCAACTCTGGACAACACAGAACCAACAAGAGCAGAGGCAAGTCTTGATCTGGTGCTCACAAATGGGGAGCATGTACAAGAAATAATGGTCAGGGAGCCACTAGGTGGGAGTGACCATTGCAAAGTGTTGTTCCAGTTGGATATGGGCAAGCAAAGCATCCCGACTAAGACCAAAATCTTTGATTTTAGGAGGGCAGACTTCAGGAAGATGGGCAAAGTGCTAAGGAGCCACCTGGCGGTCATCAGAGCAGATATGTGGGTGGACCAAAGGTGGTTCATCATTAAGGAAGGAATATTTGTTGACACAGAGGAGTACGTTAGGCTCAGAATAAAGAACACAAGGACCAAAGCACCCAACTGGTTAAGTACTGGGGTCGCCCAGGCAGTAAGGGAAGAGAAGTTAGCCTATAGAAAATTCAGAAGACTAAGAGAGAACTGGACAGGGAAAATTACCTAAGGTGGGCTAGTGAGGCAAGTAAGGAAGTCCAGTGAGCTAAGTTACAGAAGAAGCTGCAGACACTGCAGCTGAAGGAATAAAGAAGAGGAGAATGCCTTCTTTCACTATATAAGCAAGAAAAAGGACAAGAAGGATGGGATTGTTAGGCATAAAAAAGAGAAGAAGTGGGTGGAAGCTAACAGGAGAAAAGCAGAGATACTAAATGAATACTTCTGTTCTGTCTTCACCAGGGAGAAGGACAGACCACAGCCTTCAGGAGGGAGAAGAGGAACAGGGGAGAGGGGAACTCAGATGTAGTGATCGAGGAGGACAGAGTGAGGGACTGCTAGCATTGAAGGTGGACAAATCACCAGGCCTGGACAAAGTTGGTTCCATGTCATAAAAGTGAAAATTCTTGGGCAACTTGCAATATAGCACATACACCCTGCCTGGAAACAATTCGGCACACAGCAAAAAATACCAATGACCAACTTGGCGCACATTTGTTTGTGGTGGGCAAGTCCTCCACACCCCCATACTTAAATAATTATCTCCGGGGGGGGGACACCGGAGGAAAGACGAGGAACTGATGACGGCAATAACTTAAAAAAAACAACACAAAACACCTGCTAAAACAAAAAACAGACCTGTATGCAGTCCCAAGCCCAGTACCACCAGCACTGCAGACAGTGTCTCTACCCTCTATGCTAGGCAGGTAGCTCAGCGGCATCACACTCCATGTCCCCATATAGCCCATCCCTCTTCCCCACATTGCTGCTCCCTCTCCTCACCATTCTTCCAGTCCTTCTTCACTATTTCCTCCCCTCACCATGCATTCCCCATCACTGATCCTGAAAGTGACCAAATTGAAGCACTCATTTCTGAGTCACTCAGTTTGGTTCACTACTATAACATGCTACTGACAGAGTACATCCAAGGGTACTAAGGGAACTGCCTGATGAGCTGGCAGGGCCACTGGCAGGCCTATTTAATAGTTCACTAGATTCAGGTGTGGTACTGCAAACTGGAAAACAGCACATGTTGTGCCCCTTCACAAAAGCAGTCCCAAGGATGACCCAGAGAATTACAGATTAGTCAGTTTGATCTCAATTGTGTGCAGACTCATGGAGACCATACATAATGAAAGGTTGATAGACTATCTAGAGGAGCATGGTCTCCAGGACGGAGGCAGCATGGGTTCATGGGTGGGTGGGGGATAGTGTCAAATGAATTTGTTTGACTTCTTTGACTAGGTCACTAAGACAGTAGACAGGGGCCAAGTGGTAGACATCCTCTATCTGGATTTCAGAAAGGTCTTTGACTGGTACCATGTGATAACAACGCCTGCTTATAAAGGCACTTACAACAACTACTGCACGTTTGCCGAAATGCGAGAAATGGTGATGTGCACCATAGCCCATCACAAACAGCAAGGCTACCACTCACCACCAAGCAACACTACTTCTCTATGTTTAATGTGGGAAGTTACGCCCCTGCACACCCCATTGTAGGGTGCTTTTCCCCCCCACACCCCAATCTTAAAATAATCAACTCTGAGGGGGGGGCATGTCAATGAGGGAGAGTGGCAAACTCAGATGGGGAGCCTACATCAAGGGACAGATAGTGGAAGGGGAGAACATTGGGGGAGGCAACATATTGGCAGGGGAGGACAAAGTCAGAATGGCAGGGTATGGGGCTTAAACAAAAATTAAACACAAGTACCAGGTGTCACAAACCCACTCAGCAGGTCAGCCCTATACTCCCAAAGTGCCAACCTCTGAGCGTAGAATTGTGAACAGTTAACAGAACAAGGTAACCCTCTTGTCTGTTTTGTGGGTTCGAGTCACCTTTGTCCCAAGTTCTGGAGGGATTCAAACTGATAACCTTGTGTTAGTGTACCTAATTGTCAGGCTCAGATAATTCTGTCTTCAGGGGGCCAGATATCTTTGCCTATGGGCACCTAACCAGGTATTACAAAATGAACCCTTAGAACTCTATGCAAGACCTAGATAACTCTTATCTGTTTCCCAGTTTGGTACCACAATAAGCTCATGCACAGTGTCAACTATAACCATCTAAGCTTCACTTATAAAAAAAAAGAAGTTTCAAGGGACACCAGGCATTTTCCGTTTTTAAAATATATCTTTACTTTAAAATAGATAAAAATAGGAAAACAGCAAATACAAAACACGATATCCCAACACATACAGTCTTAAAAACAAAATAGGTTTAAAAGTGCAAATTCCTACAACGCATACACTCAGACTGGTCTCATCTAATGTAGCCTTACTTCTTAATCTTTCAGTGCTTCGATGTTCCTCTTTCTCCATCAAAAAATGAATGTGTCTCTGTGAGGTCTGTTCAGTATACTTAAAAGCAGTCTTGAGCCGGCCTTTGCTCTGAGGTCACCTAACTCCACTTTGGTGTATTAAAATTTATATTTTATAACACAGGATGTCCTAATAAGATATTTTAACAAAATAGGTGACTACAATGAATCTCCTCTCTTCATGTGATTTCCCCCCAACCAGTCTGTGATCTGCTTCACACAGACATCAAAGTCTCTTTGATGTAATTCACTGGATACCCAAAGCAAATGCATATTTGACTTACCACTTTAGTCTGGGACCTGCTTCACACAGACATTAAAGTCTCTTTGATGTAATTAGCTGGCTTCCTTGGAAGACACCCCCAACACATGCATATGCCCCTTTCCCCATGACACCTGGTGCAAATCAAAGGATTTCGCTGAGGGCATTATAAAATGGATACATTGGTTCCTGGCTTCAAAGCAAATTGACAAGGTAATTGCATCTCAGATATCTGTAGTTTAACCTACATCCTGTCCTTTGAACTTATACCTGGTGGTGGTGGTGGTGGGGGGGTTGATGTGTCAGTTTCAGCAAGATAGTAGTTTCTCCTGACAGACACTCCCCTACATATTTTATATTGCAGAAAAAGTATCATATTGTAATCAGAAACTGCTGTCCACGTGCCACACCAGGTAACACACAAAATAATTTCAGCTGCACAGCCAGTCCTGAACCTGGGTTGCCTGCCTTGAAAGTGGTGACTTTAGCCAGCACACCAGATGGCCAGCTCAAAACCAACCCGAAAACCAAACCTACACAAACCCTCCAAAACAACTGCAGAACATAGCATCTCAAATTACGATGTGCTCTTAATATCCATAGCTATTAAGCACATATCATCCAATTCACATTCGGAATTCTGACTTCACCCATATTCAGTAGCTCATATTGATCGCTGTATTGACGGGTTACTCATTTGGTTCTGTACCCCACAAAAGGTTGATCAGGAAGTTGCTGGATCTCAGAGTTTGGGAGAAAATGGCAATAAGGGTGGAAAACATGCTGAGGGACATAACCTAGAGGTTATTTTGGGGGGGAAAGTCATTTGGCACCAGAGATGTCACCAGTGGGGTCCTGCAGGGTTCAGTGCTGGAGCCGGTGTTGTTTAATGTCTTCATCAATGACATTGGGGATGGCACTAAGGGCAAAATGTGCCTATTCACGGACAACACCAAGCTCTGCAGGACAGTGGACACAGTTGAAGGGATACAGGACCTACAGAATGATCTGGAAAAGCTGGGGAGGTGGTCCAGGATCTGGCAGCTTGCCTTCAATGCCAAGAAATGCAAAGTTATGCACATTGGAGCCAAGAATCTCAGGACGGAGTACTACCTGGATGGAGTCCAGGTATCTGCATCATAGAAGGAGAAGGACCTGGGAGTGATGATCATTAGTGACCTGAAGCACTCTATGCAGTGCAAGAAAGCAGAAGCAATGGCAAACAAGATGCTGGGATGCATAGCTAGGGGGATCAATAGTAGAAGAGAGGAGATTATACTGCACTTGTACAGGTCACTGGTAAAGCCACATCTAGAGTATGGAGTTCAGTACTGGTGCCCACTGTGGCGGAGTTAGGCTACACCCTCAGCTGTGACTGATGGACCACTTTTCTATCTCCTTATTTCCCAGCTACCAAAACTTCTGTTGCGCAACAGTTAACGCTTTTCTCTTTCCTTTTCTTCTTTTTCCCCCTACCCCACACCTCAAAAAGGAGATTAACCTGCTGGAGAAGATCCAGAGGAGGGCTACAAAGATGATTGCAGGTCAGCAGGATAAGGCATATAAGGAGAGGTTGAGGGCAATGAACATGTACTCCCTGGGGACAGTAGAGAGCGAAGGAACATGGTTGGGACCTTCAAGTACTTGAAAGGGACAAATAAGATGGATAAGGAGGGTCTCTTTAAGCTGAATGCCAACCATAACATATGAGGCACAGTCTTAAGCTGGAGGGGGTGAGGTTTAGGAGGGAGGTTAGGAAGCACTTCTTCATGGAGAGGGTGGTGGACACTAGGAATGCACCTCCAGAAGAGGTGGTCTCGAAGACAGTGAGCAGCTTCAAGAGAGGCTGGGACAGGCATAGAGGGAAAGTAAAGATCATGGGTAGGGAGGATGGGAGTAGTGGGGGGGCAGGAACAGTGGCACAAGCTGTGGACCCTACAATACGAGCAGACTAGATAGACTAAATGGCCTTCTTCTGCTAGCTTCTTTGTATGTTTATATGAGATGCAGCAGTCACAGTCACCCAAACACAAACATATATAGTACCTTCTTATTTCCACAGCATGGAGGTCCATCTTCACAAATGGATAAAGGACAGCAGAAGTCACCAAATGAGAGCAGTAGTTCCACAGCTCCCAGTTCCACTCCTGCTAGCAAGCTAAGTCTTTGGCAAAACCTTTCACAAATCACTGCCATGTCAAGGTACGCTGATCCTTCTTCTGAGCAGTCTTGTTCTACCATGGTAGACAGTTACCCGGCAGAACCACTTACTGCTATTGATGTATGTGCATTTGAATACTGGAGATCAAAAAAGTTAATATGGCCCAAGCTGTAAAATGGATCATTTTAAACATATAGGCTGTCCTTCAACAAGTGTCTCTTCAGAACACATATTTAGTACAGCTGGCAATATTGTAACTGACACTGGAAATAACTTGCTGCCGGAAAATGTACAGACTTTTAATATTTATTAATGTTAATAAGGCAAGATTTCCATATCCCTACAAACGAATACTGACTTCTTATCCCAATCAAGCCACTGTCGATGCTGACAACTCAGATGGTGTTTGGTAAATGCCGATTAAGAGAGTTTGAACTGTGGTGTCTATCCTTTGTGTAGTGCTACTTTGCACAATATCCACAAGACACTGTCTTCATTTGTGTCTATAGCAAATATCAGTAAGGCCCAAAGTCACCAGTTTTACAGGGAAAGTTAACATCAGCGGGAAGAGGGCCAATTTCATTACAAAATCAGATGCCAACTGCTGCAGCTGCATTAAACATTACCCGCGTTATTACATCATGCGGAATTATAGCAGCTGATGCTGTAGCTCTATAGAAAGCTATATGTATTAATTCTGTTTATCAGCTTGATCATATATTGAGATTTTTGTGGCTGTTAACATTTTATACTAGTAGGAAATGACAGTTTACCTGCAGAACAAATATTAACCCCGTCATACACTACCCACCCCCCACTCTTTTTCCTCTCCTCCATCACACCCCCTTGGAATCTGCCATAACAAAGCCACTTCTGGCTGCTATGTCTCTAACCTTCAGCACTTAGCAACTGACTTCGCTGGTCTTAGCAACTGGTTTTGATTTATTTGTGTCTAGTGTTCTGGTGTTAAGGTACATAACCTGCTTGTATACAAATCTGTATATGTTTTTCTGTTTTGTATTATGTTTATGACCATGACATTGTGGAGCCTTTGTGAAAGAGCCTCCTTGGCTCAAAGGTTGTAATTCCGAAACTGAAATAAATAAATAAAAAAACAAGTAAAATGCAGTTCCTTTTTAAAGTACATGATGAAGTGATAAATATATAACATCCTCAAAAACCTTTTTTCTCATTTAAATGTCTGACTGACTGCACTTAGGAAAATAATATGTGCACCAATTCCACATGCTGCGGCTGCAATACATTGACTGATAATGATAGAAACATAGCATGTCAGTGGCTCAGTAGGTAACACACCAGCCTCTGAGGCTGGGAGATCAGAGGGCTGTGGGTTCAGTTCCCACATCTGGCACTTGGGTTAATATCCCAGTACTGACACTGTAGTGCAGAATGAGAGGGGTGCTGCACTTCTGAGATGCCGTCTTTCGGATGAGATGTTAAACCGAGGTCCCGTCTGCCTGGATTGGTGGTAGTTCAGGTGGATGTTAAAGATCCCATGGCACTTATCAAAAAGAGTAGGGGAGATTTTTATTTAATGAAACATAGTCAATAACACTACATAGATTTATACATTTTAAACAAGATACAGCCAAAATATTAGAAAAACAGCTACTTAAACTTGATCACTCTGTGAAAACCTTTCCACCACGATGTTACTGTTGTTGTAGTGAACATTCGAACATCTTTTAAATATATTTTTGTTAATTCTTGAGAAACAATCTGACTATAACCTTCGAGGGATATTCTTTTCTGGTAAATTATCCATTGACAACGTGCCTGCCATAAGTAAAATATAAGGCAACTGAAAAAGAGAGAGAACGTGTCTTGGTGAAAGTGGGCTAATCCCAAAGGATAAATTCCTAAGATTAAAATATCGTAAGTGAGGTAGTGTAACCAAGGTAAGTTCCATTTTGTACCTAAAAAAACCCACAAAGATTTTGCATAAGAACAATTAAGCAAAAAATGTTCCATTGTTTCTTCCAGGTTGATACATCCAGGATATGGACAGTTCCTTTCTAACTGTGCTTTATATTTTTCGTTGCCCTATATTTAACCTCCCATACATCACTAACCATCATGCTTCCCACATATAGGTGGGAGTCTTTATTATTCAATTGTGTTAATACAAAAGAATTTTGTTTTGTAGTGCAGTTTTAAAGCTAAGTTTAGTAGAGGTAATTGTGTAAATAATAGTTTCATATAAAGTAAGTGCACGTAGTGGCTTGCACCACTGTTTTGTAATTTGCCATTTATATAATTTTGAAACAGCAACTCGAAAATACGAAGGAACATGAACATGACTGGATAATTTTGGGGCCATATTATGCCAAATATGAAAATATCTGTTTAAAGCTTTGTAAACCCATGCTTGACCTTCTCCTTGTTTAGAACTTAGGCCAAATTTAATAGTTTGAGAAAAAAATAAAGTGTGAAAATACACAACAGGATCAATCATACCCAGTCTTCCTTCCTTTTTTGTCAGATATGTATAACAACGTTTAACAGGGTTCAATCTATTCCCCCATAACATCTGGAAAAAGGAACTGTAGATCCTGGTTTCAAACTGTTGAGGCAAAGGAAAAATCATTGCTATATATTGCAAGCAAGGAACAATGTATTGTTTTAAAATTAATATCCTTTTTTGTTTAGATAGTTTCCATTGTTTCCATCTAGAAATTTTCCCTTCAATTTTTTTCAATGCCAGATCCCAGTTTTCATTTGGTAAATTCTGTGGCCCAAAAAGAACCCCTAATATTAAAAGGGGAGTTGATGAAATAAAGATATCCCTAAAATAAAAATCTTTCTGTATACCAGACCCAACCATTAAACCTTTTGTTTTGGAAATGTTCAATTTTGCATTAGAGATGGATGCGTATCTTTCAAATTCTGCCAAAAATGATGTTAATTGTTCCGGTGCTGTTAAAAACATACAGGCCCAGATATTCAGACTGCGCCACAAAGTAGCGCAATAGCAGGAGCAGGTGCAAGTGTAGTGCTCTATGCGCAACATGGGCGAGACCAAACAGAGCAGGCCAAAAAGGCCAGGCAACACAATTGAATATCGTGCCAATTGCGCCATGGCGCAACCAGGGATGTGCAGTGGCGCAGGGCTGATGCGCAGTAGCACAATCAGGGATGCACAGTAGAGCATGGTAGTAGTGCAGTAGCACAACCAGGGATGCGCAGGGACAGGATGCAGGGGTGCACCACCCATGGAAGCCATGGGCGGAGGAGCACACAGCAGACCAGACAATGCCCCCTGCACCCCATGAACTGCACAACCTGTGGTGAGCTGGATGAACCACCAGCCCATGAACAACAGCACCGAATCCACAGCTGAGGCACGGTGCCCCAGCACACCCCCTGGCAAGCAGTGACTGCAACACAAGGAGGGCCGGCCACCCAGTGCCACCCCATCTGACCAATGCAGAGCACACACTGCACAGCATCCCCAGACAACTTGCCCAGGAGCAGCGCCCAACAGTGCATGGCACCGAATGCATGCCACCACCCCCACTGTGACAATGCAACCCTGTGCACCATGGAGCCATGCACGGCAGCCCCACTGTGAGCACCCCATAGCGGGCGGCACAAGCCACAGACACAACAACTGCAGACACAGTGCCGCCCCTGCATGACCCCCCCCCGTGTCACAGCAGAGAGGTAGACCCTGCGTTGGTACCCGAGGGACCCCGCATGCAACAAGGCCTGCCCTGGACCCCACCACCAGCAGGACAGCACCCTGCACACCCACCCAAGCACACACCCTGTCCCATCACTGGCCCCAACAGCTAGCACAGACACCCAATGTGGTGCATGGAGGCATGCACCACACAGGATGCAACATAGTGCACGGACAAACACCCACCCAGACCTAAGGGCACCCCAACATAGGGACACAATAGCGGGGGCAACAAATTCCACTGGTGTGTGACCACTGATGCTGTGTACCCACGGCCTGCACCCCACCATGGCACAGGTGTACCAGCCATCCTGCGCATGCACCATGAAGCCGTCCACCACAAGTGACAGACATCAGAACACAGACCCTGCAACTGACACCAGCAACTGCATGGAGGGGGGACAACAACAGCATAGGCCACAGTGCCACCCAAAGCAGACGTGCACCATACTGGTGACAGGAGGCAAGCCGCCATTGTGCCGTGGCCAGAGGGTGGCCAGCATTGACAGCCACCAATGACATGCCAGCAGACTGTGCATACCACAGACATGCAAGGGTGACAGCTGCATGGGCCATGGAAATACTGACATGGGTGCCAGGGACACAGTGCATGCACCAGGGACCACTGCACACAGGCATCCAGTGCACAAGGAACAACACACATACCACAGACAGGGACTGAGTCCCCCACCCACACCATAGGTAGGTCCCTGCCGGACACACACACGCCTAGGCCTGCACCACCCCTGATGCCATGCACACCACTGCAGCCAAGCACCATAAGCCCGCTGCAAATCAGAGACCACCACAGTTGTCATAACAAATAAGTGTGTATTAAAGATGTGAACAAAATACAAAACAGATATAAAACTATTTTCAATGTGGGGGGGAAGGGCCACATACCAGGTGGGGGTGAGCATGGGGCAAGGGTGAACAACTGGGAGTGGGATGAAGGGGTGTGAGGGTTAGTCCGGGGGGGAATACATATCAGGGGCATAGTGGGCCTAGCGTTGACCCCTCTCCCCACTTCGTTCTCTGTGCCTCCACTGGTAACGCCATCCTCTGCCCTGTTCCATTCTCTGGAGCAGTTCAAGGGTGGCCCTCACCAGCTGCAGCATCTCCTGCACACTCCACTCGAGTGCAGTCCAGCATTGTCCACCTAGGACAAGGGAGCAGAGTCATTACACGTGACTAGCCAGACCCCTGAAGCCCACCCATTGTGCACGGCATACAGCCATGGGCTACGCCCCTGTGATGGCATGTGGCCACCCACAGTGACCACGCCCACATGACCCACCTACCCAGGCACCCACAGCCATGCGGAACGCTACACACACCCACCGCCCATGTCCCGCACAGCACCACCGTGGCCGTACAGTGACATGGCTATGTGGTGTGAAGGCAGTGGCACAGCCATGTACCCAGTGCATGCACGGACCACCTGCAATGCTCACCCATGCATGCAGTGCCACAGAACAGTGCTGAGTGCACCATGTGCACCATGTGCACTCTTTGCAGATGACTCGAAACTAGGGGCGGTGGTGGATGGGGAGGAGGGGAGGGTGGCCCTACAGGGGGACCTGGAGGCTCTGGAAAGATGGTCTAGAAAGTGGAAGCTGAGGTTCAATGCAGGGAAATGCAAGGTACTCCACCTGGGGGCCAGAAACCCAGGTCAAGTGTACACCCTGGGGGAAATGCTACAAGTCTCGATGGCTGAGAGGGACCTGGGGGTGGTGGTGGATGTCAAGATGAACAACTCTGAGACTTGTAGGAGGGCAGCAGCCAAGGCCAACAGGATGCTGGGATGCATCGCTAGGGGGATCACCTCCAGAAGGAGGGAAGTGATACTCCCTCTGTATAACTGCTTGGTGAGGCCGCACCTTGAGTACTGCATACAGTTTTGGAGGCCACACTTAAAGCGGGACATTAACCTCCTGGAGAGGGTCCAGAGGAGGGCAACCAAAATGATTTGGGGCTTGGGGACAGGACCTATGAGGAGAGGCTCGAAGAGCTAAATATGTACACATTGAAGAGAGAAGGACCGGGGACATGATAGAGGTCTTTAGGTACATGAAGAGGGTAAATAGGGAGGAACAGTCGGGGTGCTTCAAGGAAGGAGGAAGGGGCCACTAGAGGGCATGGCTGGAAGCTGGAGGGGAAGATTCAGGGAGAAAGGAGGAGGTGCTACTTCACTGAGAGGGTGGTGGAGCCATGGAATGCACTGCCTAGGGGGCTGGTGGAGGCAGAGACAGTGGAGGGGTTCAAGAGGGGTGGGACAGGTACAGGGAAGGGTTCTGGAAGCAAAATCCAATGCAGCAAGAATATCCGGAGCTGGGAAGGGAGAAGCCAGAGAAGGCGAGGGGGACAGCAAGGTCAGCACCCAGGTTGGGGACTGAACAAACGAGCAGACACGAAAGACCGTTAGGCCTATTCTGCTGGCATTTTAGTATGTTAGTATGTTAGTATGTGGTGTGCACGGCAGTGGGGCCAAGTGCTGGTGGCGATGCCCCGCCACCACCCCTGCAACACAGCATGCACAGATGTAAGGGGAAACACTGCACTCACCTGCATCCAGGCCAGCAGGGCGCTGCTGGCCCATAGCCCCTCCACCTTGTCCCTGCTGCACTGGCGGCACACCCACTCGGTCCTGCTCCTGATGAACACTGGCCTGCCTTGCCCTACGGTGCTTCTCCGGGCCTAGGGTGCAAACATGGAGAGGGAAACATCAGTACAAACCAGTAGCACAGCCCCCCAGTGTGTGTGTGCCCGCACAGCCCAGCCATGATGCACCCCCACCACCCCCACAATAGGCCCCCACCCCCTGTGGGGTGGACACATGCACATCGCGATACCCAGACAGACGGATGCTACCAGTGTATGGATGGAACACCTACCTGGCAGTGGCACGGCGCCTCACCAGGCACGTGCCTGCAGATGCCCTAGTCGGTCAGGGTCCCTCCGCTGTAGGTCGCCATATCTGTGGCGACACTGCTCTGCTGTCCTGGTGATCTCGGTTGCCTCCTCCAGGCCGTCAGCCACCTCCTGCCACACAGCACTACGTGGCCTGTCCAGGGGATCCTGGCCAAATAGGGCACCAGTATGAGGCTCAACTATGGCCTCCAAGTTGGCCAGCTCAATAGCGCTCCACATCTGTGCTCCCCTACGTGCCATCCTTCAGTGTGAATCGCTATCAAAATGGTGCTCTGTAGGGCACATGCCTCATGTGCGGAGGCAGCATGGTACTGCACTGCCAGTCCCCATTGCACTGTCACCAAACTGCATGATAGGGGTGCACCCATGCGGATGCATGGTGCCTAGGGGGCAAAGGTCGACTGCAGGGTCAAGGGTCTGTCCGTGCACAGAGCGCCACAGCACTATTGGGATGCCCTGGATGTAATGCGGTAGGGTGCTTGTGCGTGATGCCCTGCAGTGGCCTACCACGCTGTGGCTCCATGACACCTACGGCGCACCAGGGCATGAGTGCCACATGGGCGAACAGCGCACTAGCACCACAGGCACAGTGGTGGCCATGCCCTGGACTGCCTCGTATGCACAGCACATCAGCAGCACCGCATGCGTCGGCGTCAGCACCTTGGGCATGCGCCGTGCGGTGCCGATTGCGCACGTCACAGTGCTGCGCCATAGCCTGAGCATGCTCACCAACATTGTGCAAGGCACAACAGCGCAATATTCAGCCAGCATATGCAAATCAGCTCATCAGCCATTCCACGGCGCAGCCACTGCATTAGCATCCACTTACAGTTGCACCTCACCTAATTTGCATGCGTTGTGCTATATAAATGTGACATGGGGCTGCAGAGGACATAGTTAGGTATTGCAGTCTATTGTGGTGGATTGCATGCTGTTGGAATGTTGGAACTGTGGTTTGTGAGGGCTGAATGGGACTGCACAGTCCAAGGTAACACCTGTCATTCCTACAGGCTCGATCATGACCAAACGTAAAGAAGAGAAGGAACAGGGACGGGGGAGAAGGAGGAGGCCCAACTTCACCTGGACTGAATCAGATGCCCTGTTTGAGGCATATCTCGACAGGGAACTGCTGCTCAGCGGACAACGGGGAATGCCACAGGCCCGTGCTGCGGCGTGGGGTGAGGTGGCACGTGCCATGAACCAGCATGGCAGCCACCAGCAGTCCATGCAAGAGTGTAAGAAGAAGGTCGGCATGGAGAGGAGGAGAATCAAAGAGAAGGTGGCTGCCATCAGGGCTGCACGTGCTGCCACCGGTGGGGGCCAGCCGGATGTGCCACGCCTGACACCACAGGAGGAGCGGGTGGCCGGCAGCATGCAACATTGTGCCATCGAGGGTGTTCCTGCTGGTGACTTTCAGATGGGTGGCAGCCCATCACTGTATGGTAGGTCCTGTGCTGTCACTGTGTGGGTGGTGGAGGGAATGCCACAGGGCAGGGAAGAGCCACTAATGCTAATGTGTTCCCTTACAGCTCCTGAGCATCTACATGGGTCAGCGGTGGTAGGTGTGTCCACTGAGGGGAATGCCCTGGACATGGAGGATCACCCATCCACCTCCACAGGTGTCCGAGGGACCGGATTAGTGCATACCTGCACGTCTGTCTGGACTGATGAGGGTGGTGTGGGTGCGGATGAGGTCCTGCCTGTGTCCCAGCATGACAGCGCCCACGGTCTCCAGTGTGCTGGGACATGGATTGGTGCCCGATCCAGCACCGATGATGATGATGGACCACACGTCCTGGACAGTGATACGTGTGGGATGCAGGATGGTCCCACAGCAGGCAATGGCACAGGCGTTGCTGTGGGCGGTGCCACCATGGAGGCCTGCGTAACAACACAGTCCCAGCCTGTGCCTGTATGCCCCAGTGGGGCAGCACTGGTGTGCGTCCAGGGTGGTGTGGCTATTGCAGCCGCTGCGGTGGTGCCGGTGAGCCCTGGTGATCGGCAGCCGGAGGGGCAGTGCCAGCAGTCAGCCAATGGTGATGGGGGGACAGTGTTGGGGGGGCAGTGGCAGTGCACCACGTGTGGACATGCCACAGCATGGCTCTGGTGTGCAGTGCCCATCGTCAAGGGGTGCTGGCCAGCAGGGCCAGGAACACCATGAGGGGCAGCATGCTGGACCGGCGGATGATCTCTTTGACGAGCACAGCCGTCTACCCCAGGCTTCAGTAGATCAGCAGATGCAGCTTGTGACGTTGGAGGATGCACTCAGTGTGGTTCTGCACCAGGCAGAGGAGCACTGCAGCAGAGACCATGGTCTGCTCCTGGCAGAGATGGCCCGGCAGCGGGCGGATGTGACCGCTGCCATTGACAGGCAGACCAATGCATTGACAGCTGTCATGGCCACATTGGGCACCCAGTTCGGTGCCCATCTGCTGCAGACACCGCACAGTGTCATGTGCACCCCCTGTTCCCAGCACCATGTGATACCTGCTATGTCGACCCCAGGTTCGGCTGTGGACATACCGAGCATGCCTTGTGTGGGCATGTTCGGTGGGCTGCAGACCCCTGCGTGAACATGGTTGTGTTCATACAGTGTCACCCCTGGGGACCGTAGGTACCACCCCATGAGGCCAATGGTCAGCCTGGCATGGCTGGCAGGTCTTGGCGGGGCCGCCCACGCATCCGTGGCAGCCATGGTACTGTGCCGCATGACTGACCTGTCTCCCACCATGGCCACTGTCTGCTGCTGCCCTATGTGCAGTGTGGTGTGCATTGTGCGATGCATGGGTGGGGTACCCAGCTCTGCAGACACACGGTCCCTGTGCACACCCTCCCAGCTGCTGGCCACTGTGGCGTGTGCATGATGATGCCTGCATTGCACTGTCCACCAGTGTGCAATGGTGCCCAGTGTCTGAGGCACGCACAGTGATGGCCACTGGGCATGGTTGTGTGTGGAACTGTGTGGGGTTGGGGGAGGTAATTGGGGTTGGCGTGCCATCTACCCCTTGTGCATGTCTTGTGGGGGGTGTGTGTGTGAGTGTGTGTGTGTGCATGTGTCGTGTTCGGCCCTGCCTATCCCTGACGCTGTGTGCGGTGCCACACTCAGACCCATTCTCTTATCACCATCCACCCCTGGTATTCTGCGCTGCCTGTCTGTGGGCTGTGCCCTTGCCATTGGTGGTTGTGCATGGCCCCGTGACCTACCTGTGTTAACCAAAGTGCTCTTCTGTAATGGTGTCCCAGTGCAGTTGTGACATCCGGATCAGGTGGGGGTCTCTTCACCCAGGGGGTGGCTGCCCATCACTGGCTGGACTGGTGTCCTCATCGTCCCCACCGCTGTCCCTCTCTCCAACCTCTATGGCTCTCCTGCAGTCGGTGGCCATGTTGTGCAGGATACAGCAGGCCAGGAATAGCCCACAGGCCTTTGGGGGGCTGTACTGTAGGGCACTGTCAGATGTGTCCAGGCACCGGAACCGTGCCCTCAGCATCCCGAACACCCACTCGAGGACATTCCGTGTTGTGGCGTGTGCCTCATTGTACCGTAGCTATGATGGGGTCGTGGGGCACCGGTATGGCGTGAACAGCCAGGGTCATAGTGGGTAACCACTGTCACCTGTGTGTAGAGGGTGGACATTAGTATGGTGGTCTGCATCGCTTTTCCATGGGCCAACAAGGCCGGTACCCATGGCATCTCTGACTATGCACCCCCCACATCTGCTCATGTCGTCCTGCGTGATATGCATACTCACCCACTAGATGGCCTGTGCGGATGTCCCCACTCTCAAACCTGTGGTACAGTGTGGACTGGTGCCAGATGAAGGCATTGTGTGCTCCCCCAGGGCGAGTGGCACAGACATTGGTAATGCACCCCCTGGCATCGCACACCACCTGGCAGTTGATGCTTGAGTACCCCTTCCAATTGATGTCTGCCACTCCCTCTGGGTCAGGTGGCGTGCGGATGGCCACATGGGTGCAGTCAATGGCCCCGAGCATGCCAGGCAATTGTGCTACCCTGTAGAACTCCTATATGTGTGCTGTGCACTCTGCCTGTGTGCTGGGGAAACGGATGTACTCCGCAGCATGTGGCAGCAGTGTACTGAGGAATTGTGTGAGTAGGCGTGATGCAGTCGACTGGGTTATGCCTGTCATGTCCCCTGTTGGTATCTGGAAGGTGCCCGTGGTGATCAGGCACATGATGGCTGTCACCTTCGTCTCCACTGACAGAGCATGGCTCCATCGTGTGGGTGCCTGCATCTCATCACTGCACAGCTCACAGAGCTGTCTCAGGATCACCCGGTTCAGGTGGTACCGGCCCACAATCTCTGTGTCAGAGTAGTGTTAGAAGCTGGTGCAAGCTCAGTACTGCCTGTTCTGGGTGTACCATTGATGGACCCTTCCACGGCCACGCCCCCTTGCTGCCTGCCTTCTCACACTCCTTATTACCGCCTCCATCTGGAAGGTGGCACTGACCATGTCCCTGGCTGGTGTTCCCCCCCGGCGGCTGTTGTCCCGTTCCCCTACCGCTGTCCATTCCTGATGCTCCCCCTGCACTGGGTACACCTCCAGCCTTTGGCTGTGACTGTCCTGCCACTGCCCTCAGTCCACTATGGCACTCCACAGCCTTTCCTGCACAGTGGCCCTGGCTACCCACTCCTACCCTGTTTCTGGCTCAGTTCTGGTGGGCCCTGTCCTGCCCCTGCCCAGTCCTGCACACTGCTACCTTCTGTACCACCCTGGCTGTCTGTCACCACGCTCCCACCTGTGGCTTCCCTTTTGCGTTCTTGCACCCATCTCTTGCTCCCTTTTATTTTGGATAATTTCCGCTGTCACGCAACTTCCGCTAGCTCCCCTATTGCGCATGGCACATGCTGTTGAATATCGCACTGCCCATGTTATTCATGGTTCCACCCCCTACGGTTGCACATGCATTCATTACTATTGCGCTCTGGCACATTGCTTATTGCACTGCACAGTCACCTCCCACTGAATATTGCACAATGGCGCATTTCCGTACTTGCGCTGGCACATCCCTGTTGCGCATGGCGCAACCCTTCTGAATATCCGGGCCACAGACATCATCAGCATAGGCCTATAAAAGTAATTGTTTCCTTGTGTCTGTATTAAGAATTCCTGGCCATTTTGGTACTTATGTAATAGAAGGCAGGAAGGGATCTAATGAAAAAATATATAATAAAGGGCTTAGGGGGCATCTTTGTCTGATCCCTGTTTGTAAAAAAAAACCCTTTACTGTCATACCTTTTATTATAGGATAAACTTTAGCAGATTTATATAGAAGTTGAATTAAGTTCAATAAGGGGGCTGGAACCCCACATTTAAGTAACACCTGAAATAAATATGGCAGATGGACCCTGTCAAATGCTTTTTCTAAATCTGCTGTAATTATATAACCTGTTGATCCTTGAAGTGTTAGATATTCTATCACATCTCTTATAATCATTAGTGCTGTCTGGATTTTCCTATCTGTTAAACCACAGAATTGGTAGAGAGAAATGACTCTTAAAGCAGAAGCTTTAAGCCTATTATTTATCAAGATCGTAAGGATCTTGTAATCCGAATTCAAAAGTATAATAGGCCTCCAATTTTTTATCTCGTGTCTATCACCTGATTTAAATAAATATATCATAAGTCCTTCAGTAAAAGCTGGGGACATTATCTGAGATTCCATGAAAAACTGAAAAAACAATTAAAGACCAGTTAATAATAATGTAGAATAAGTTTTGTAAAACTTATTAGGAAGCCCATCTGGGCCAGGTGATGTGTTAAGTTTAAGCTGCTGTATTACAGATTTTATTTCTAGTTCTGTAATGGGGTGTTGTAAAGACAGGGTATCCAAAGGAAAGGATGGCACCGTCACTGAGGGCTAGATATGTTTTTGTAACCCCCCACCCCTGCCTTTTTAGCAAAATGACAGGTGGCATGCTGTTGAAGCTGACAGCAGTACCTGGTGGGGACTGGGTTCAGGGAGGATGAGGTTGCTCGCACATGGGACCTAGGTTTGGCTACTCTGCACAGGGGCACCCAAGTAATCCGAACACAGGAAGCAATAACTGTAATGTCCAGAACCAGGAATGGGATTCTTCAGTGTGGCTTTTATTCACATCCTAGCTGAACAAACAAAGCATAGACGGA
Source organism: Neoceratodus forsteri (assembly GCA_016271365.2). Lineage (NCBI taxonomy): Eukaryota > Metazoa > Chordata > Ceratodontiformes > Ceratodontidae > Neoceratodus > Neoceratodus forsteri. Next base: position 650,656,244 of record CM057458.1, read on the forward strand.
CCTCATGGGGCTACATTCCTGGTAATGCAGATTAGAGACAACAGAACACTTTATCACTATTTCCAGCCCTCAGGCTCTAAACCCACCAGGCACACAGCCCAGACTTGCACGCAGCTTTGGGCACACAGCCCGACTTGTACACTACTTGGGTTTTCCCCACTGGCCTGGCTCCCTGCCAGCCACTTGATCCAGGGTCCATTTGAGGAATGAACCAATTATCCTGTTGTGGCTCCCTAACCACACTAGAGTCTTCGACTCTAGAGAGAATTTTCCTTCAATCCCACATCTGGGACCTCATCACTGGCCAAGTGCCTGAGGTAAAGTAGAAATCCACAGAAGAAATCCGGAGAGGTGGACCTGGTCACTAAAGATGGGGGCCACCCACCTCCAGCTCCCACAGCCCATACCTGGCCATTTCTCTGAAACCAACAATTCCTTTACTGAACTTTCAAATGTAGATTTTGGGTAGACGCCTCGTCACATCTCCTCTACATATCATTTTCATCCCAACAAACTCTGGACTTGAACCTACTTTTACTTTGCTTAGCCCATTACTCTAGGCTTCCCAATATTTAGTAGTTCAATCCCCACATTGTCACACAAGTCCCAGGGTGAAAAACATAGGCCCTTTTAGCAAGAGCAGGCACTCACCCTCACGTTGCAGGTGCCCCACAGGCGACTCACAGATCTTCTTGTTCTCCCAAATAAACTCTGGAACACACAGGCAGCTTTTCCTTCACAAGCAGAACTAGGGGGTTGCCCCAGGAATCTGCTGGGAACCCTTTCCTGCCCCCCCAAATGGAGGGGCACTGAGACCCGAAAACAGCGGTCTCCACCACTTCAATAATCTTCTGTGTCTCTCTTTAAGGTGGAGACACACATACCCTTTTTACTTAAAAGTAGCCCTTTGTCAGGGCTGAGGCTACTAGAGCCTTCACTGAGCTGCTTTCTCAGCAAGCTCCCAACTTCACACTCACTCACTGAAGACTGACTGAAGACTGACTTCAAAACCTCCCAACGTTCTAACTAACTCCCTTGCTGAAGATTCCAATATGGCTCATGCAGCTGTGATAGTTCTATTGGTGATGTCATTCCTCAGTCTCAGCTGAGACTGAGAACAGTGAGACAGTGTGAAACCCATTTAACTGGAGTTTCACAAGCTGCCTTCCCTGCCTACCACTAGGTCTTACTGGGATTCTAGTAACCCCGGGTAACAAGGGGGTTACATTTTTATGTGAGAAGGGGAAATAAAGGCCTGTGGAGATAATGAACAAAAATGTTGTTTCATCAAGGCTTCAATATCAACTTCGGTAGTTAGAATATTACCTGCTTCATCCTTTAAAGAGTCTATTTAGATGGACTCTTTAATATGTTTACATGCTTCAAAAGGATCTCCCAAGGGTGATTTTTTTGTATGATTGGCTAACATTGCCTGTATGGTATTTGCTCTGTTATATTGGTATTCTGCATCTCTTTTTTAATGTTATTAATCCGAGATGTATAATCTATCCGCAATGTATTTGATAATGTATAAAGTTACCTTAATTGATTTCTAAGTGTAAGATACTTACGAAAATTATTCCTCCTGTTATTTTTCCCAAATTTTTTAAACCAGGTACTAATATCCATTTTGGTGTCCAACTACCAATCCCCTAACTCAGTATATAAAAAAGCTACAGAAATCCTTGCAATAAGTATTGACTGTATTGTATTAAGTACCATTTGTTGAGACAGGATGGAAGTATTTAGCTTCCATCTGTGTTTGTCTAGGTATTGCCAAGGTGGATACTAGAGGAAAAGTTAAAAACAAATGATCAGAAAATTCTGAGGGATGTGCAATGAATTTGAGGATATAAATAAATAATCTATTGTAGATTGATATTTACCCCTTTTATATGTAAAATTAGGTCCCTGTTTTTGAAATTTGGAACAATTAAGTAAACTTGCCACTTTAACAATTTTCTGAAGAGAATTAGAATTGCAGTAAATCTTTTTTGAATCACTAGTTTGACGCTTTGGGAGACTGAAATTGAAGTCCCCACTCCAAAAAGATTTTTTTTGAGGAAACTAAATAAGGTTGTACCGCCTTCATGCATGCCACCCTTTCAGCTTTAGATTGAGAATTATAAATATTGATAAATCTAGAGGCCTCAGTTCCCAAATTACCATCCAGAATTAATCATCTTCCCAGAATTAGGTCTATCAGATTATATAAAGTAAAAGCATTAGAAGTAAATAGAATTCCTATCCCATCTGCACTGTCAGGTCTGAAAGACCAAAAGGATGGACCCCAAGGCCTATCCCTTTTGAAAGAATGTATACATCCAGGTTTCCTGTAAAAAACATACTTGGATTTTTTCTTCATGAATATATTGAAAAATTGTTTGCCTTTTATCAGTTTTTAATAGACTATGAGTATTTAAAGAGCCCCAGGTCAATGTAGGAGAACCCATACAAACATGCCTTTATTTTTTCCTTCTTTTTTTCTTTATATTCCTCCACAATCACCATTGAGGGGTCTTGTGAGGATTTTTGTGAATCTGCATATCCTACCTCCATTTCTGAGTCTCCCCAAAAGAGTGCCACATAGGAATTATGAGACTCAAAGTTAACTTCTTGTGAGGAAACAGAAACAGGGGATTGTGGGGGAGGGTTCACTTTAGAAATTTTTGTAGGGCGTCTGCAAGTCTGAGGAGAGGAAGGAGGGGGAACTGTCACTCCTTTATCCTTTATTTCTGATTCTTTGTAACAGACCGGAATCAGCAAGGAAGGAATGGGTCCCACAAATGTGTCCCCTTCCAGTTTTGGTTTCACCATCAAAAATTCTTCCTTCAAAGGGGGAGAGGGAGGGACATTACCTTTAGGGGTCTGGGAGGGTTGTGGAGGTTTATCCTCTGATTTTGGAGGTGGGGGGCAGCAGCTCCCTGTGTCTGTTGAATTAGTAAGTCAGGGCTAATACAGGAGGCCTTATTTTTTGCTGCCCAAGGACATTCCTGAAAAATGTGCCCACATTCTTCACATAAATCACAACGTGTGTGATTAGCACATTGCATTGTAACATGCCCATTTTCTCCACAATTGTCACAGCGAGATCTGTCACAAATGCTAGATAGATGAGTTCTTGAACCATATTTATAACAGGCCCTTGGTTGACCCCGTAAAAACAAACCCCCCTGTCATGACCCAACAAGAAGGAATTTGGGATATGCTCTATACCAGAATCTGTTTGTCTTAACTTCACTTTGTATTTCCATTCCCCAGTCTAAAATAGTTCAGTGTCCAGAATGGGTTCAGAAGAGCTTAAAACATCACATTTTTGTGATAACCAGTAAGTTATATCCTCTACATGGACCCTCTCATTCCTAAACATAACTGTGACATTCTTAATCAAAGGTTTGGTAAGAGGAATCACCAAAAAGGAGGTCCATGTAGGGGGAAAACTTTACTTGTCCGTCTGTATCTCTCCCAGAAAAGATCCAGTAAATATGTAGAGTGGAAGCTAACATCAAAATTGTCCTCTCCAGAGATGTTAATAAATGCGAAGACTTCTTTAGGTGAAAAGTGTAACGAGTCTTTTAGTAATATCTTCCTCACGTGATATCTATCTGGTCTGTCTGCTAGGCCCCCAATATATCGAATATACACAGCGTTTCTTCTGGGAGCAGGTTCTTTCTTAGTGTTGGAAAACAGTTCAGACATTAGGGGTTTTTGTTCAGTTCCTGAAGAATGCTCCAGTGAAGGGAGTGAAATGTTTGATAATTCAGGTTCCAGGGTTGAAATGGAAGGAACGTGTTTATAGTCCATAATAGAGATTGATACGTCCTGTAAAACTGGTGTCCTGGCATTTTTTAAATCCCTATCGGTTGATTTTAAGTCCTTTTCAATAACCAACCCCTGTTTTTCTTCTGGTTTCCAAGTCGGGTTTGATTGAGAAAGTGAGAAAAAGAGTCCCAGGAGGGATCAGGTAACCAAATGCCCTTGGGTGATGGCATCCATCCTGATCCCAAAAGAGCATTTTTTGGTGTCCATATCTATTTTAGGGTAGCTTCTTCTAACAATTTTGAAGCTGTAGTCTCTGTTGAAATCTGAGCTGAATGACATGGTACTGTTGCTTTAAGAAAGGCTGGCTGTGCCGGTTGTTTCAATGCCTTGGTTTGCCGTTTGTCATTAAATGAAAAAGTTGTTGCTCCCGCTTGTGACAAGGGCAATTTTTGATATATTGTAGCCTCAAGCACTGAATCTGCTACAGCAATAGAGTCGAAAGCTTTAAAAACAAATCCCGATGTTTTCGAGAGCTGGGGTTATGACTGAGTTGGAGCTTTGTTAAGGATAGAAACAGCTATCAGTTTGTTTGCTGAGGGATTACTAGGTAAATGTGAAACTTCCCCATTTAAAACGTTTCCATGACCCTCCAAAATAATAGCAGGCTTTTGGCACTCACTCATTGTGGCGACCATACTGCCAGCCTTTTCATGCACATTATTTGTTTTAGAGGTAGTTGTGTTTGCAAATGAAATTTACAATGAGTCACTGAGCTCCAGCCGGGCCTCTGATGCTAGTATGACATTCTGCAATTTGACAACCGAATCAGGGTGTTTGACAGGGGGTATTTCTGAAGTTGTTTCCATGTCATGGTGCTTCAAGGAATCCATTAATAAAGGTCCTGGTTTACTCAAGGAAGTAGTCGAAATTGTAGAGTCAGTCAGTGTTTCAATTCCTGCTGTTTTAGGCAAAGTTAGATCCTCAGTAGTGAAAAAAAGCTCAGGAACATCTTTTTTCAAATCCAGATTCACTGATAACGGTGATAAAGCCTCAGAGTCAGCAACAGTGGAAAGGTTTGTAGGCCTTGAAGCCAGGCCTCCTCCTTTCAGCACATCCTGCTCCTCTGCCACATCAGCACTTCCTCCTCCTCCTCCTGTGTCCAGCTGCAAACTGTGCCCCTCCATCCTGTCCACAGGAAGTGACAGCACCCCTGCAGTCAGAGTAGGGGAATTTCCCTGGTGTCCTGGCCAAATTTCCCTCATTCACTAAAAGTACCACCAACAGCTTAAACTGGTTCAAGGTCAGCTGGCATTCATCTGTATCCCCCTCCCCCGGGTCGTGCCTGAAAATAGGCAGGATTTGTCTAGTGCACTTACCCGGTCAACAAAAACTAAATAAATAAATAAATAAAAAATAAATAGCAACTTTAGAGTGAGTAATTTAAAAGTGACAGCAGCAAGTAGCTGCAGTTAGCTAATGTCAATGTGTTTTCATACTTCAGTGAAGAATGTTCAGCAAGCAGTAAAGTAACTCTCTGTAACCCTCCTTTCCTGCCTTTTAAACTGGTGGTACTTTCTTTCACATAAGCAGTTTGTTTTTTGACACTTGCTCCTGCTCAAGCAGTCAGGGGCTTTACATTCGAGTAGGCAGCAGCTTTCAGTCCTAGCAGATATCAAAAACTCCAGAAAGCTATCCCTCTCCCCTCCCTGTCTAGGGGTTTTGATAGCATACTGTCTCTGGGAAAGGGGAAGGGCGCTATCTTGACTGGCAGCGCATAGGTTAAAACACAGTACCTTATAGATTTGGAGTATGGGATTCCACGGTTGACGGCTGGATTTCCGTTGAGGCACAGGCTAGTTGAAATTTCCTCCCTTCACGACTGGTGGCCACAGAATCACCTGGTTCTCTAGAAAACAGTTGGGTTAGACAGACAGCACAGCATAACACATTGAACTCCAAAAGATTCAGTCCAGAAAAGGGAATTAGATGCAATCAGGCAGTTTTACTTTGTATCGAAAGCTCAAGCTGTACACACACAAACTCTATAGAGGAACCTCATTTGATTTTGTTACAGTTCCCACATTTCTACAGCTTAAAGCCATGGCACATGTTGGGAGACCAGGATCTGACCCTGTGCTCTATTCCCTCATTCCTTTCTTTTAGTGAGCCAGATGGGTTCCGATTTACTTTGGGACATGTTCCCTGTCCCCAAACTGGTTGCGGCTCTTCATTTCCCTGCCAGTGGTAGCGGGTGCACACTTTCCTTAAACCTTTTGCAGCTCTCCTCAGAATGGAGGGATGGGGTGTTAGTTGTTGCTTTACAGACACAGACACAGTCCTTTCCACTAATGGCTCCTGGTCCTGCTGATCCATGGGCAGGGCCAACTCTCCCACAGGAACAAACGGTCCCCAAACACTCCAGTAGCACATACCTCGAGTGGACATGGAGGAGCACAGGGGTTTAACTGCCACCTAACCCCACCGGTGACTTCACTGCCACCTCTGTTTCACCGGCCCTCCATGGCAGCCACCCAACTCTGACAGGAATTGGAGTTTGGCAGGCTCCTTGCGACCTTCCTCACAGTTGCTGCTCCCTCTGGAGCCACTGCCCCACTGCATGTTGTGTGGGTGCCCCTTCCTTTCCTTTTGGGACCGGGGGGCAATCTCCCCACCCCGGCCCTGGGCCTCACCAACCCCGACTGGAGGCCTCCTCTCAGGCCTTCAAGCAGGCATGCCTGCTCCACTCGATGACTCTCACAGAACTCTTTCCCTGCACCGGTTGGTGCTTCAAAACCACTCGTGCATGCCACTTCGGCCACGCCCATGCCCAGCGGCGCATGCACCTCCCCATGCCAACAGGGCATGTCTTTAGGTAACTCCCCAATTTGGCACAGGGGTTACATCTCTTTAGCTGGTGATAGGTAATGTACATATGAGCTAAAGTATAATGTAAATGATACAGTATGTATCAACGGACTTGTTTGACTACAGATGCAAATATGATTTTATTGCTTATTTTCTTGACTTATACATGGACCACCACTTTAGTAAGTGTTGCTGGACATGGAAAATTTATTATAGATGGCAAAAGCCTTAAATAAATAAACCAATTATATAGTCTTCAGGTGAAAAAATACATGCAGTTATTGATTTTTTTGTGTACCCTCAGGATATCTAATGCAGCTGCATTATAAAATGTTTAACATGTGGGTGGGTGGCTCTGTAAGTAGTTGAATTTTACTACTATAAAAGATAAGAAACCACAGATAAACCTGTCTGTAGTCACATCGAAGTCACATGTGATCATCTCTGTCTCTCCCTTATAATGAAAAGATTTTGTTTTTGTCCACACTTTCATGACATGTATTTCACTATCATCTTATATATTTGCAATCCAATTAAAAAAAGGTTTAAGTTCTAAAAAAGATTAGCACCCTAGAACATTTTCAGAAGTTCTACACTAGAACCAGAACTCAGAACTTCAGCAGGTTCTGCTAACCCTAATCAGTGGCTTAGCAATGGAAGAGCTCCTGGAGTCAAGTGACCCCAACATAGTGTGGTTTGACATTGCTGTGAAATCAGAGAAGCAATTGACAGGGACAATGGTCCTGGACTTTAGGAGGGTTGACATCTTATGAATGGAGGAGGAGCTAAAGGAGAGGGTCATGGGGTGCCAACAAGTGGTCGGGGCAGAGATTAAGTGGAAGGATATCAAAGAAGGGATATTAACTGTAATAAAAGGTTGCCTCACACTCATGGACAGGAAAAGAGGAATAAAATGCCTAGTTGGTTTTCTTGGGAGGCTCGGATAGCAGTGAAGGAAGAAAAAGTGGCCTTTAAAGTGTACAAGGGTGAACAGTTGGAGGCAATAAGGGAGTTCTCCCTTTTCAAGACAAAGGCAGCTAGTAAGGCATTGAGGAGGGCCAAGACAGAATCTAAGACTGCAGAAGGGGTTAGGTAAAATGACAAGGCCCTCTTTAAATACATTAGGGAAAGGAGGAAGAACAAGGGAGGCATAGAGAGGCGAAGAAAGTGTAAGGTCTGGATGGAGGGGGTAGGCAGAAAGCTGATATTCTGAATCACTACTTCTGCTCAGTCTTCTCAAAGGAGGAGGGGGGCACTACTGGAGTGCAGCATTCCAGTACAGTGGGGAACAAACATGGAAATGAGTGGCATTACAGAGGCAAGGGTATGTAAGGGACTAAAAGCACTGCAGGTGAGTAAGTCCACTGGACCAAACAGGTTACACCCATAGATACGCAGGGAGCCATGGCAGGCGCTGGCAGCACCTCTGGTAGGCCTCGTCAACTGCTCCATTAATAAAGGTATAGTCTCCAGGGACCGGAGGGTAGCAGATATTGTTCCCCTGGAGTAGGGACAGGAGGAACCCATGAAATTATGGCTCAATTAGACTGAGTTCCATTATGAAGAAGCTCCATGGGACCTTATCAAGGAGCAGCTAGTCGACTTCCTTGAGTCCCATGAACTCCAGGTCAGTAAGCAGCACAGTTCTATGCAGAAGAGGTCTTGTCAGACTAACCCTGTGGTATTCTTTAATGTCATAATGCAGTCTTGGATAAGGAGCAGGAACTAGACATTCTATACTTGGACTATAATACAGCCTTTGACTCTATACCTCATAAGAGGTTGGTAAGGAAATTGGACTTGGGTGTTTGGGAGAAAGTCACTAGATTGGTGGGGAATTGGCTAGGGGGATGTACCCAAACTGCTACTATATGGTGCATTCTTCAAGGTCAGGGGGGTTATGCGTGTGTTATGTTTATGTTGATGTAAGCCCTCACCCAAAAATGTTGGCTCACCTGTGGCTGTCCTCTCCCCTTCTCTTTGTCCCCCTTCAGCCTTCACTCTCCAGTTCTCCTGGACTGCAGTAGTGGGAACCAGCAATGCAACCACTGCGGATTTCTGGAGCCTTGGTATGTTGCAGATGGAGCTGCTCAGCAAGACCCATTATCTCAGCACCATGACTGATTGCGGGGGCTGAGACCGGGTGTGGAGGCACCGTTCAGGTGCAGGAAATGGATTCCCCAAACCCATTGCTAGCAGTGAGTCGGGGAACACAAAAGACTCGGTCAGCAGTGTTAGCGTACTGCTCAACTGTCACAGACCTTCCATGATGTACCAGAAAACAGTTGTTTCCATACCTCTCAACCTCCTGCCTCATAAATCAGGGATAAGGCTTAAAAAAATCAGGGACAAAGGACCAAAATCAGGGACATTTCTTCAAAATTGGAGATATCCCTTCAGGAAGCTGGTAGAATAAAGGGCTTGGTGTAACGTGTATTATCTAAGGAAGAACAAGTCTGTAACTTTAATGTTTGACATTATTTTGTGCTTATAACCCCCACAGTTTGGTCACAGAAAGACAATTTTTAGGAGGGACAGAGTAAAATTTTGAGGCAAAATCAGGGACGTCCCTGAAAATCAGGGACAGTTGAGAGGTATGGTTGTTTCTCACCCCAGGAATCTCTCAGTATGCTTGGCTAATGCAGGTATGCCAGCTGGATTCAGCTGCCTTGGAGGTGGAGTTTATGCTAATGATGCCCAAGATTTAGCCTATCAGGTTGTAGTAAGAGAGTGCTGCCTGTAGCTGGAGCTGTGAGTCAGTTAGATTAATTTCTCTGCTGACTGTACAAGTCTGCCTCAGAGCTCTCTCTTCACATCTTCACTTGAAGAAGTTTATTTCTTATAAAGTCAGTATGTTCCTAAAGTTAGTGCTACCTTTAGTGTTTTTTATTATTTTTATTGTATATTTTGTGTATTTCCGTGGTTCTCTTCAGTTCCCTGGAACCATGGTTCTCAATTCTTTGCAATTCCTGCACTTTTTTCTCTTACTAAAAATACCAATTTTGAAGTAAAAAATCTGTGATTTTAATAGTATTTTTATTGCGGTTCATTATATTTGAAGGGAACTGCGATTCTATTACTGTTGTCTTTATTTGCCTTCTGTGGGGACCAATTTCTTATGGTTCCACAGTGCTTGAATACCGACCGAACTTTTACATTTTTCCCTTTCAGGGAACCATTTTTTCAAGGTCTTCTGACAAATTGGCATGTCAGATATACCCAAAAAGAGGACTGTACCCACTAGTTTTAAAAATTGTATTAAGTGCTTTAAAATTGTGGCCAAGGCAGACGGCCACGATTGTTGTCTAAGTTGTTTGGGTCCAGCCCATATTCTAACTAACTGTGAACTTTGTACTAAATTTTATCAAAAACAGTTAAGAAAAGAGCCAAAAACCTGGAAATAATGTCTTCTCAGTCTGCCTCCTCCTCCTCTAATAAAAACTTAGAAGAGGGATCCTCCTCTCATCATAAATAATAATAACCAAGGCAAAAAATTACATGCTGGGCAGGTTCCTGATTCAGTGTCTGCCAAAAAGAAACAAAAAGAAAAACATATTGCTGTCCCTCCCACTGAGATGCAAAGAGAGACGCCAGCATTACAACAAGAGATACCCTCTGCGGAGGAAATGGCTAAGGCTTTGCAATTATATCAGACCTTTCAGGAGGTGAGCAACCTACTCAGTGCCCCAGGTGGTCCCACTGCACCTGTTCCTGCTGACCCTGGTCTTGGCCAGGGAATTTTCCTTGAGGAAGGTGATGATGAAGAGGAGGGTGAACCCTTGGAACCAGATGTATCCCCTGACCAGGAGTTTGGCTCTCCCTCCAGTGGCCAGGAGGGTTTATCCTCTCAATACCTTTGTCCAGCATATGGCGGACACCCTGACTATCTCTATTAAAGAGACCACTGAAGGGGGTAAGGAGGCAGACTTCTTAAATATGTAATATGCCAAAGTTAGAGGTACCCCTGCAGTTTCCCAGCAGTTCCCAGTTTCCCCAGTTACACAGCAAGGTGCACTGTGCACACATACATGTATGTAAAAAAAATAGATTTAATGCAGCTCATGTAACAATGGCTTGGATGGAATGCTGTGCTGACCTGCTCATGCACAGCATTCCAATCCAAACCTTCCAGAACTGGAAGGATTTAGTTTTAAAATTTTTGTTCAGTTAGAGGCAGTTCCTGGGTACCTGTTGAGGAGAGAGGATGAAGCTAGTCAAGGGGACAGGTAAAGGGCTTACCTTGGGTTGAAGCCATCCCGTAAGACTTGCCTGCATACTGGCTCTGCCTTCAGTGCCAAAAGATCCGTCCTGCTGCTGTGTGGCATGGTCGGTGGTGCCATCAGGGCACCATGAAGTAAGAGACACCGTCTGGTATGGCTGTTGGGCTGTGAGCCCCATCACTTTTTTATTTTAGCCCCCTTATTTTTGTTTAAAAGTAATTCTGGTCCCCCGTAGGCGGCATAGAAGAGCCGCATTGCGCCCGTAAGCTGTCGGTCATCCGAGGCCCCCTGCTGTCCTCCCTACTGCCTGATCAGTTCCTTCCCACTGCCAGAACACCTCCCGACTCCCATTTATCTCCTTGATCTTCTGGTGGTTTGGAGAGTTGGTGGCAGCAAGCTGATATGTGCTGACCACCCTGCAAGGAGAGACTGTGTGTTTGTTTCATTATTTAACATAGCACAGTAGGTGCTTTGGGGGAGCGGCTGAGCGCCATGGGAGGGTCGGGTACTAGGACCCTGAAATTTTAATAACTTAAGAGAGGGGCGGGGTGTAGCGATGCCCACTGGAGGGGCTATCTAGCAAGGTGAAGTAAAGTCCTTTTAAATATTCAGCAGCGGGGCTGAGTTTAAGATGGGGCAGAGAGATTGAGTGACAGTAGGCTCAGAGAGCCAAAGAATTAAAGGGGCCCTGTCTCCTAGAGATTAAAAGGGCAATGCACAGGCCCAGTTTAAGTAGGGATCCAGGCCCATTTCAGAGGGGCGCCAGGCCCAGTTTAAGAGGGGTGCCAGACCCATTTTGGAAGGGCACCAGGCCCATTTCAGGGGCACCAGGCCCAGTTTAAGTAGGGCATCAGGCCCAGTGGTAGAAAGGACACCAGGCCCTGTGGCAATAAAGGGTCCAGGCTTAGCAAGTTAGGGCAAGCCAGTCCAGCAGTAGTTAGGGCAGCCCAGGCCTAGTAAGTTACAACAAGCCAGCCCAGCAGTAAGTAGGGCATCAGGCCCAGTGAAGCAAAGGGCTCCAGGCCCAGTGGTAATAAAGTAAGGACACGCTTAGGCCCACTGTTCCCACAGATCTAAATAGGGTGAATTAGGTCCAGGTCTACGAACCCAATTTAGGCCCACCTGTGCTAAAAGGGGCCCGTTTGAGGTGAAGGCCACTGATATTTAAATGGGCAACACAAGGCCCAGGACCCATAGCTAGCTATTTAGTCCCACAGCTGCGTTAGGGGCCCAGTGATGGAAACGACCCCCAGATATGATAGGAGCCTAGCTAGCCACATTAGTCCTCTAGTGATAAAGGGGCCCAGTCACATATCTTTTGTATAGCCTTCCAGAGAGACTATTCACCGCTACGTTGTTTTCACAGTAACAGGAATAACCCGATTTAGCTAGAAGGGACCCCGTTAGAGTTAGGTCCACCAGAGCTAGGGCTGAATCAGTATAATAAATTGCCTGTATATTTGCTGTGGTCTGGACACTGAGACTGTATATTTATTGACCACTACAGTAGGAATTGAGACTTTGTTTGCATTTGCCTGAATTATTATTCCTCCTAAGAACATTATTAAGTGTCAGAACTGTCTTGCATTGCTGTGTGCCAGCATTTTGGTGCTGGATAACCATCTGAATCAGTCTTCAACTGTCTTTGGAGTCACTTCACCTGGGTGTAACCCTGTCAGTCTTCACCTGTCCTTCAAGAATCATCCTCCAGTGCATCCAGAAGCAGACAACAGCCAATCCACGAAGAGCCGTATTGCAGTCGTCTCGAAGTTGCATCGTCCCGTTTGTTATTTTCCTCTTACAGTTTCCCAGTATGGCTTGGCCCAGTGCAGAAGTCTGCTGTCCGTTTCTTGTTTTCACGTCCACAGCGGAGTACTGTTCGACCCATCAGTGTCAGTTCTCCGAGTGACGTTTGGTTTGTTGTTTTAGTGTGTCCTGGCTCGTCCGGCCATGGACTCCAAGTTTGGTCACAGTTCGACTTACGATTTGTTATTTTGGTGAGTGCCTTGGCTCGTCCGGCCTTGGAACTCAGAAGACTGACAAACTTTGACGCAGAGTGGAGTCCGAGAGTGGTCCAGAGGTCCTGATCCAGTGGGAGAATTGGCCGGTGTGTGTCTTCAGTCCAGAGGGAGTGCTTGCCTGGAGTCCAAGAGTGGTCCAGAGGTTCCAGTTCTTCCAATCCAGGGTGTAACAGAATTATGCATTAAGCATGTTAGCAAGAGGAAAAGGAAGAGGAGACCATTCTGGTTTTCCAAAGAGGTAGCAAAGAAAGTGAAAGCCAAAAAGATTGCATTCAGGCAATACAAAAAGACACAGGCAGAAGGGGATAGGGAGAAGTACCAGGAGAAGCAAAGGGAGGCAGGGAGGTCAGTAAGGGAAGCCAAAGCTCAGACAGAAGAACACATTGCAAAATCAGTGGGTAGAGGGACAAACCTTTGACAGGTACATAAGTGAAAAAAAAAGACAAAGGGAGGGATAAGTGAGACTGAAGGGGAGGATGGAGTCGCTGTGATATGACAACAGTAAAGCTGACATATTGAACAGGTATTTCTGCTCAGTCTTTACTGAGGAAGAGGAGGGTAATGGGTCTGAAGGGAGTACAAGGGTGAGAATGGTGCAGAAATGGACACAAGTCCCTTTACATGAGAAAGGGTCCTGAAGGAACTGGAAGTACTAAGAGTTGATAAAGCAATGGGGCCAGATGGGGTGCACCCCAGGGTCTTTAAAGAACTAAGAGAGGTGGTGGCTGAACCTCTGGTTATCCTGTTTAGCTGATCACTGGAAACAGGGGAGGTACCCAAAGACTGGAGGACAGCAGATGTAGTCCCCTTATACAAAAGTGGGAACAAAGAGGAAGCAGGGAACTACAGACCAGTCAGCTCACCTCAGTAGTGGGGAAGATCTGCGAAGCACTACTGGAGGAGAGATTGGTGGAAACATCTGGCTGTCAAAGGGACTACAGGACCCAAGGCAGCATGAGTCTCACCAGGGAGGTCATGTCAGACCAACCTCGTTGAATTTTTGACTGGGTGACTAGGGAGGTGGATCAGGGAGGGCAGTGACATGGCCTATCTGGACTTCAGCAAGGCCTTTGACACTGTGCCAAATAGAAGACTATTACACAAACTGGGGAATATGGGTGTGGGCAGGACAGTAGTGTGGTGGGTAGGTAACTGCCTGGGTGGCAGGACACAGAGGGTGGTGGTAAATGGCTGTCACCCACAGAGGGAAGAGTGACCAGTGGGTACCACAGGGATCAGTGCTGGGACCGGGTCCTATTCAACATCTTCATCAGTGACATTGCACAGGACCTAGAAGGCAGAATTTCACTGTTCGCTGATGACACAAAGCTCTGTAATAGAGTAGACACACCAGAGGGTGTAGACAGAATGAGAAGGGACCTGCAGAAACTTGAAGAATGGTCAGGTTTGGCAGTTGAAATTCAATGCAAAGAAGTGCAAGATAATGCATGTGGGCACAAAACCCTGGCACAATATATCAGTTGGGGGGTGAGGATATAGCATGCACCAAGCAGGAAAGTGATCTTGGGGTTATCATCTCTGATGACCTCAAGGTAGGGAAACAGTGTGACAAAGCAGCAGGTAAAAAATAGGATGCTGGGATGTATAGGCAGGCATCACCAGCAGGAAAAGGAGGTCATAATTCCGCTATACAAGACACTAGTGAGGCCCCACCTGGAGTACAGTGTACAGTTCTGGAGGCCATACCTACGTAAGGACATAGACAGGGTAGAGAAGGTTCAGAGGAGGGCAACAAAGATGGTGCATGGATTGCATCACAAGTCCTATGAAGACAGGTTGAAGGAACTGAACATGTACTCCTGGAGGAGAGGAGGAAGAGGGGATATGATAGAGACATACAAGTATCTTACAGGAGGAACAGGGTGCAGGAACACACTATTTTAAGCGAAAAAGATGTTCCAGGACTAGAGGGCATGGGATGAAGTTGGAGGAGGACGATTCAGAGGAAACATGAGGAGGAATTTCTTCACAGAACGGGTGGTGGGCAAGTGGAACACCCTGCCAGAGGAAGTGGTGGGGCTGAAACAATCACGGGATTTAAGAATGCATGGGATAGACATAAAGGAATTCTGGAGGTCAGGGTTAAGGGGAAACAGACTTCTAGGAAAACAGAAACTGAACTTACAAGCTCAAATGGGCAGACTGGGTGGGCCACAGGCCCTTATCTACTGATACTGTCTATGTATCTATGTATCTATGTTCATCAGTCCAGAGTGCATCTTCAGTTCAGAAACATACTGTTGGTTCTTCTTCTTCACTTCTTCATCTCTTCATTTGGCAATCCAGAAGTGGATTGTGGCCAGGTGGTTTGCATTGCTTCTTCTTTCTGGGCAATCCAGAAGTGGACTGCAGCCAGATCTTGTATTCCTTTCCAGCAACCCTAGAAAGGTGGGGTGTGGCCGAGAACCCATGCTCTGTTAAAGTCTCTCTGCATACTTTAGTTTGCCATTAAGGTTCCATAACTGCACTGGAAAGGCAGTGGAGTACTTCTATATTTCTTTCGTCGACAGAGAAAACCTACGTGCACCAACTGCCAACCAACCACTTTATAGACTCTTTGTGTGGTATTAAAATAGCTGTATTTTAAAACCTAAGTTTTAGGGAGAGGTGCACCTCGGGATTGAAACAGATGTCTGAGTATAGGGAAGATGCTCTTACAGCATAGCTTTTACAGCCGATTAATTCAATCTGACCTCCTGTGATATAGAGTTCCCCTCTTATAGGGAAATAGAAGTAAGATGCTCTTACAGGGTAGCTGTTACAGCTGATTATTCTACTGTTCCTCTTGCATATAGTGAAATACAGACTTGCATATAGTGAAACATAATCTTGCATATTGAGAAATATAAGCATAAGATACAAGTAGTAGTTTGAGTATGTATGATTGTCCCTCTCTTGTGTCCCTACCCTATGATCAGTTGCTAATAAACTAGTTCCTTTTCTCTAATTATGCCTCCTGCCTCTCCGTTTTGGTGAAGAATTACATCACGTAGCCAAATAGGAAAAGAACTGCCTTACCACCTGGGTGGGTGTATTGGAAGAGCCCGACATTCATATCTTTGGCTCACTTCATCTGGTGTCATGGAATCACATGATTCTATTTCACCCAATTACCACCTCTCCTATTGCTTTCTATCTCTTTCTATTGCTCTTGGCACACTTCACATATGATGGGTCTCCCTCCTCCTAAAAAGCTACTCCTTCCAGTTTATAAGTCCCTTCGCAATGCTACTTTCAAAGTGCTTCAGAACCCCACCTCTATCCCAGGAGTGGATAAGAAAATAGAGAAAAAGTACCAGCTAGATAAAACTAATGCTGAGTACCTTTACATACACCCAGATCATGAAGGAGTGGTACAGGCTGCAGCCTGTGATAAAGCTAAGGTGCCCCTTTCATCCCAGCCTCCAGAAAAAGAATCTAGAAAATTGGATACTATGGGGGAGAAATCCTACACCACAGCCTCCTTACTGCTTCGCCTCTGCACTTACATTGCATACACAGCTCAATACCAGAAGGCTCTCTGGAACTCTATTCTGGCTATTAGCCAACAAGCCACAGACAGGGGGGCTCAGGACCTGGCAGAAACTGTTAAAACTGCTGTGGAAGCCACAAAATATCAGTTTTATATGGCTGTGGATGCCAGTGACACTGCCTCCGGAGCTATGGCTCACCCCATCTCTCTCAGGTGGTTTGCCTGGTTGAGAACCACTAATCTCTCCCAGGACACTCAGACCAAAGCTATGGAGTTCCCCTTTGAGAACAGTTCTCTTTTTGGGGACAAAACAGAGGCATACATGAAAATGGTGAAAGAATACAAAGCTACCTATCACAGCAATGCAGCTAAAGAGAAAGCCTCTACTTCCTGCAAACCCTGGGGGTTGAGGTAGGGGTTACTATTCCAGGGCCTTCTACACTATGCCAATGCCCATGCCCTTAGATTACTCTCAGACAAGAGGATTCATTAGGGGAAGAGGTGGAAGGGCTAAGAAACGTACTGCTCCTACCACTTCAGCCAAAACCCAGACTAGACAAAACCCCTGACTGGAAGGCCCAGGTCACCTCCCCTCTGCCTGTAGGAGGAAGGCTGACCCACTACCTCCATCAATGGCAATTCATCACCACAGACAAGTGTTAGCTGGAGGTCGTGGGTCAATGACTTACCCTGTAGTTCAAAAAATTTCCCACTCAGCAGGACCACAGGAGTCTAAACCCTCTAACCCCCACAGAAAGAATTCTGCTGGAGTTAGAGGTCAAGGCTCTCCTGTCAGCAGAGGCAGTGGAAAGAGTCCCCTTCTCCCAATGGGGGAAAGGCTTCTATTCCAGATACTTTCTCATCCAAAAGAAAAATGGGGACTGGTGATCCATTCTAGATCTCAGGTACCTGAGCAAACACCTGTTCAGTCCCAAATTCAAGATGGTCACCCTGTCAGTGGTGATTCCTTCCTTACAACAGGGAGACTGGCTAGCCTCCCTAGACCTGAGGGATGCCTATTTACATATTCCAATCAGGCCCTCTCACAGATGGTATCTCAGATTCAGACTGTTCTCTAGCAGTTACCAGTTTGCAGATCTGTCATTTGGCCTTTCCTCAGCTTCCAGAGTTTTTGCAAAGTGTCTGGCAGTGGTGGCAGCCCATCTCAGAAGACAGGAGGTGTCTATCTTTCCCTATCTGGATGACTGGCTGATAGTGGACAAGTCTCCCCAAAAGGTCAGAGATCCCCTCAGCCTCACTCAGCACACCCTGCTGTACCGAGGCTTCCTGATCAATGTAGAAAAATCCCACTTTGAGCCAGCCCAGCTGCTGGAGTTCATCGGAGCAGAGCTAGACACTCAGCTAGGCAAAGCTCTCCTCCCACTAGACAGGGCGCAAAACCTCCAACCCCTGGCAAACTCGTTTGTCCTAGGCCAACCAAGGCCAGTCAGATACTTCCTCAGCCAGGATCCTAGGTCACATGGCCTCTATTATAGCTGTAGTTCCAGGTGCCAGGTTTCAGACGAGAGACATCTAATATCATCTGAGGGGTCACTGGTCTCAAAAAAGAGACTCTGTGTCAAAGCTCATTCCAGTCACAAGGACTGCACTGCAAGACCTAGACTGGTGGAAGGACAAGGAAAACCTCAGGGAAGGAATCTCTTTTCAATAACAGGAGCCCTCCAGGGTGCTCACTACAGATGCCTCCCTCCTAGGGTGGGGTGCACACCTCACAGACCAGTCCATAAGTGGGGTGTGGGCTCCCAGGGAGTCTAGGTGTCACATAAATCTCCTCGAGCTCATAGCCATTTACCTGGTCATCAAAGCCTTTGCCCCCCAGCTAAAAGGCCAATCTGTACAAATCAGATCAGACAACACCACTGCCATGTTTTATACAAACAAGCAGGGGGTACAAGATCCACAAAGCTCTGCACAGAGGCCATGAAGATTTGGTCTCTGGCCTACTCTCTGGATATGCAGCTCTCTGCCACTCACCTGCCAGGCAAGGACAATGTGCTGGCAGACTCCCTGAGCAGCGTTAGTCAGGGCCAACACAAGTGGACCCTAAACAAACAAGCACTGGCTACAATTTTCAGGAGGTGGGGCACTCCAGAGATAGATCTCTTTGCCTCCAACCTCAATCATCAGATTGCCCTGTACTGCTGCAGACCTCCAGCTCTAGGCTCAGTGTCAGTGGATGCTCTGTCTCTGGATTGGACAGGAAGGTTCTTGTACACCTTCCCTCCATTTCCCCTGATTCTCAGGCTTCTACTCAAACTCAGAAGCCAGCCAGCAACAATGATTCTGGTGGTTCCAGACTGGGTAAGGCAGCCCTGGTACACACTGCTTCTTGTTGTCTCAGCCAAATGGCCCATTCACTGCCCTCCACACACAGTATCTTGACCTTGCCTCAGACGGGAGTACCATACCCCAACGTAGAGTCCCTTCACCTCAGAACTTGGTTCTTGAGGGCTAAGAGTTCCCGGACTCTCAGTATTCAGAACAGATCCTGAGAATCCTTCGACTGACCAAAAAGCCAAGTACCAAAAAGACTTATGCTTCCAAATGGAAGAGATTTTCTTTTTTGTGTAAAGACAAGCTCATTGTCCCATTGCAAGCTAGCCTGTCTTCTATTCTGGACTATTTGGTGCATTTACAAGCATCAGGCCTTAGAGACTCATCTCTGAAAGTTCATCTGGCAGCCATTTCATCTTACCTCTCTGCTGGTAAAGAGAAATCTGTAATTTCTCATTCCCTCTTCAAGAAATTTTTTAAAGGCCTGCTACACCTTCATCCCCTACTTGGGGAACCTGTCCCCCCTAGGACTTGAACCTGTGTATAGCCAAACTGATGGAGTCTCCATTTAAGCCCACTGCCACTACAGACTTAAAGTATGTCACTTAGAAAACTGTTTTGCTAGTAGCAATTACTTCAGCCAGAAGGATTTCAGAGTTGCAAGCTCTTCGCACTGAACCTAGCTACATTATCTCCCACAAGGATAATGTAGTTCTCAGGACCAACAGGAAATTTCTTCCCAAAGTAGGCTGTGATTTTCACCTGAACCAATCTATAATGCGTCCTGTCTTTTTCATAGATAAATCCACTCCTGAAGAGTACAGGCTCCATAGCCTGGATGTTAAAAGGGCACTGACCTACTACCTAGAGCATACTAAGCAGCTCAGGGCTTCTCATACCCAGCTGTTCCTCACCTATGGTGAGGCTGGCAAGGGCAGGTCAGCCTCTAAGAGAACTATCTCACATTGGATAGTCTCTTGCATCCAGTTCTGTTACAGTAAGGCTGGCAAGAGTCACCTCAAGGCCTCAGGGACCACTCTACCAGGGGCACTGCAGCCCCTGTGGCAGCAGCAAGGGACATCCCCTTGCTTGACATCTGCAAAGCAGTTACCTGGAGGACTGTACACACCTTCATGAAGCACTACTGCTTGGACGTACAGTCCAGCTCTGATGCCAAATTTGGCACTGCAGTTCTACAAAACCTGTTTCCAAAGTAGGTTCTGTTCCCTCCTCCCAACTACACTGCTTTGTAGTCTGCATTAGTCAGGTATACTGGGGTATTCCCAGGGTGAGAAGAAAAAATTACTTACCATAGTAGTATTGTTTCTTCCAGGGGATCCCTCAATATGCTTGACCTCTCCCTCATGCCTTAGGTCATCTTTCTTTCTGTAGAGCTTTACCATGTGTATGTTTCACAGTTTACTATGGTGTGCATAGTTCACCTATAGGTAAGTTTCTTTTTCCTTATTCTTTTCTTTTCCTTTTTGCTAGGATAGTTTTGAGATTTGGCGTCTTTTGCCCCTCAAGCGTTGCATGAATCTGATTGACTCACATCTCTAGCTACAGGCCGC
The DNA here is from genome assembly GCA_016271365.2 of Neoceratodus forsteri. Lineage (NCBI taxonomy): Eukaryota > Metazoa > Chordata > Ceratodontiformes > Ceratodontidae > Neoceratodus > Neoceratodus forsteri. The sequence goes on from CM057458.1 coordinate 650,676,471, forward strand.
ACTCTCATACAACAACCTGAGAGGCTAATTCTTGGGCATCATTAACATAAACTCCACCTCTGGGGCAGCTGAACCCAGCAGGCATAACTGCATTAGTCAAGCATACTGAGAGATCCCTTGGAAGAAACAGTATTACCATGGTAAGTATTTTTTCTTTTTGACCTTGTACTAATTGCATGTACAGCCCTGAAATTGCACAGAAAGGACATCAAGTGCCACACGCTACTCTAGCTCTCCTTTGTTTGAGGTGCTGTGGGCTTGAATTTTCATGGGCTTAGATGGGACTGGAGTCTTTGTGTGTTCTGAGCCAATTGCCTGTCTGTATCAGCCCTTCCCGCACCATCCCACCTTTTGACATCACATGTAGGATAGGCCTGCTGGCCCTCATGTGTGTCACCATCTCCTCCTCCATCAGGTTGGTCTCAGTCTGTCCATCCATCTGCCTCTCACTGTTGCTAACTATCAGCTCCCCAGACCCCCTCAGGCCTGCTGCTGGACTTTAATTAGAATGCTGGACTCAACCGCAGGTCAAAGGAACAAGGTGGAAGTAAAGACAAGAGCTGCACATACCATTCCTGTGCTACTGCCTAAAGAAGCAGTGTTTCACCTAGTCAGCCTGCTTGTAGAGCCACTGTGCCAAGAGAAAAACTGCAGCCACCACTGTTGCTGAGTAAGCTGAGCTCAGCTGCTGAGTCCACTTACTTGAGTCACCACCTGACCCTAAGAACTCACTCGGTGCTGTTCGACTTCACTATCAGCTGACCTGCTACTAGTGCTCTGCTTTGGGACACTGCTCAGTTTCAGCGCTGGTCTGCTTGCTGCTGAACTAATAAGGGAACGGCTCTTCCAGCAGTCCTGCTCATCTTGCTCCTTCCGAGCTGACTTGTGACCCACTAGCCAATACTGCAGTACTCTTCTGCTAGTAAATGTGCTGCCTCACAGCTTCAGTTGTTGGCTTGGCCTCTGTACCTACTACCTTAGCTCACTGTAGGACTAGTTGAACCAGGAGGACTCAATCACTTGTCACGTGTGGATTTATTTCTGGCACTTTGGGCTGCTGCAGACTTAAGAAAAGAAGAACTGGACAGGCCAGGAAAAAGGTAAAGAATTTACTTTGTTGCTGGCTGGTTCCTGTTTGCTGCTGTTTTTATTCATTTGGTGGTTGTGGGACATAGGAGGAAGGGGGGCTGTATTTATGTATTGCCCAGTGCAGGTGGTGTAATTTTGGTGATATGTGGGTTCTACCTGCATTTATCTTATGCGGATGTAACCCCTAGATGGCGCTATCCCAGGGGCTACTACCCCTGCCTGATTTGCCACTAACAGGTTGAGGGGCCTGGATCCAATGGCGGGTGCCTCCACCCAGAGGTCAGGGTTTGCAATAGTTAAACTAACTTGGTCACAGCCCTCTGGGACACTGCAACTCTTTCTTCCCACTAGTGGCCCACACAATATATCAGGAATTACCTTCACAGTATACACTTACCCCAGGTCTGGTTCCGCACTGGGACCTCTCAGAAATGAGAGATAGCAGTAAACAATCACAGTACAGTACTTTTAACATAGACAAATACCTCAGGCAGTATAACTTTGCTGAAACAAGCAGCTTGATTTATTTAGGGATATAATGGGACAGTGGGAATCAGGTTAATTAGCTTATCACTCTATTAATTATTTCCAGGCTCTGTGCACAGGCCTATCCCTATCAGTTACTGGGTCCCTGGGTACCCAAGCCCAGTGGCTAGTCCAAACTGGGTGGCAGCTGGTAGGGCCCTTTCACACAGAGAAAAGGAGAATTAAACAGTCAGCAGTACAGTAATTCCATTTGGATTTACTGTGGTAATTCAACAAGGAGCAACCCTGAATTAGTACTCACGACCTCCAAATAAGATAGGGTCCTTCAATGTCAGCAGGGCTCACTTGAGGTACACAAACCTCTTCACACATCCATATAAAAGAAAGTACTATACCAGGCAGGCTGCATCTGTATCCCGATCAATTACTGCACAATACCCGGAGAACACACAGCAGATTCAGTTCCTGACAGACCGAGTGCAATTTTCAGCAATTTTTCCAGTCTTTCTACAGGGTGAGCCTGGTTTCTCTTCAGAGATCCTTTGATTCTTTCACAGGACGGATTCAGTCCTAACAAGTTGTTACACAAGCTGCAGACCGAACTCTACCCATACACATGTTTTTGACTAAAACTGCACACTGAAAAGCACAGGGCTCTTCCTTCTTCACTGCCAAAGCTCAACTGAACTCCAAACCGACAAAAACCGGCACTTCCTTGAGTTCCTCCCAGTTCTTGACTGGATTGGCTGTCACTGGCAATAGACTGCTGCTGTTGGTCCAAAAGGCACTGAAGTCTAAACTACATCTCCCAGAGTCACTGCCCATACAATCCTCTTGTGGCTGGCTCAGATTATGAGTCCAAGTTCTGATTCACCCAGGCACCATTTTAGAGCTAGCTAACCTCACACTGATTGGTCCAGTTCAGCAGTTCAAAACTAGAATGGGAACTAGCAGACACAGTTCTGACTGCAAAGAAAGGTGATAGACAAACTGTACCTCATTATTACTCTAAATAATTTCTGGTAAACAGTTACATCTTCAGATAGGTTCCCTTTGCACTCCTAGTGACTGCAAAAATGAAGTGAATTGGCAGCAGCTCGAGTGGTACTCAGAGAAGCACACAGTCCCCCCATACAGACTAATTATGTCTGCAAGCAGATAGCTCTTAAAGAGACAGTACCAGAGGCTCTAAAAACACTCACTGATAAATGGCTTAAACGCCAAACACTATTCAGGCGGAGCATTCAAGCAAGCTCCTGGAAGTCTTTTGAGACCCCCATTTGCAGAGGTTACACCCTTCCTGGCCTGGGAAAGCTTGACGTCCGCGTCAAGCAAGTACCTCATAAGTTTCAACCATATATCATTTGCATTAGGCTCGCATGTAATCATCAGTCAATATATCATTTTACCAAGAACACATTTCTGAAACATTGCAGTACGTCACTCTTTAACAGTATTATATACACTATTGTACCATAAATCGTTATTACTTTTGCACATGAAACCTGAAGAGAGGGGCCCTTCCCATCAGTTACCTTGGGGCTGATGGGGTATGGGCACCATACTTAGAGGGCAACACAAGTAACTTGGAGTTAGCACTGATGCTCAGTTTGGGCAGTGAGCCTGGGACACATACACTCCTTTATGGACAACATTGAGAGGCAAATCCACAGGCCTCCCAAGGAATCATAACTGAGGTGCACCACAGGCTTTACAGCTCGGCCAGTCTTTCTAGGGGAACTGTTACAGTCTCTGCACTTGAGCCTCATTTTCAGCATTGTCCACACTTGTCAGGGAGTCTCCATGGGGTAGAGAGGCTAGAACTCTCAGTACTTTCAGCTCCAGGAGTTACAGTTTCGAGTCCACAACATTTGGCTCAAATGGAGAGCTTTTGGACACTGGCAGTGGACTGTCAGGGCACTCAAAATACTCTTCTTGTTCGTATCACCAGTCTGCCCTAATCTATCATTTTCTCCCTGAAAGCTCAAAACAGTTCAACCATGTGCACAATGATTCCATTTCATCTGATCTGATGTTTGCACTTACTTTCTGGGAGCATTGGTCTAGGATGAAGCTGGGGCTTAAACAGTCCAGAAGGCCCAGCTTTGTCTCCAGTATTGACTAGGGATTGCCCAAACATCTGACTTAGTTCGTAAGAAGGATAGTATTCAAAGTCACTCTCACTTTCTTCCGATATGGACTGACAGTCATGCTCAACTGGGACTTGTGGAGGGAACACTTTAACTTTGCTTCTGTAGTGCAGATTCTTTGATCTTTCTTAGCAGCAGCTCTAGTCACTGGTCCAGAGGGCATTTCTAGGGCTCAGACTCAATTAAGATTTGTCCAATGGGCAGTAAATGATTTCTATGCATTGTTTTACATCTTTGAATTATTCTCAGGCCTTACTTTGTACACTGGCAGATCATCTAGTTTTGCCCACTACAATGTGAGGGGGAGATGGTGCCATCTGTCAGCAATCTTGTGCTTGCCATGCAATCCCAGATTTCTTAGCATCCTGATCTCCCTCCTGAGTTCGTTTCCTTCCACCTTTATCATAGCCTTTCTTTGTTGGCCAGATTTCTTTGGCAGCCATGGTTTGAGCCAGTTGGTACGCATGAGTTAGCTGGGCCTTTAACTTTGCATACTGTAAATAGTTGTCAGCCTGAAACCCCATCAGGAGATCCCCAAAACACACATCTACTGGTAGTCGAGCTCTCTTCCAAACATCAGGCTGTGGGGAGAATCCAGTGGCATCACTTTTGGTGCAGTTATAAGCATGTACCAGGGTGCTAATTTGTTGGCTCCATCTAGGCTTGTCCTTTGGGCAGGGTGCCTAGCATATCTAGCAAAGTGCGTGTTGAAACGCTCAGGCTGTGGGTCCCTGGGGTGGTAAGGAGTGGTTCTGGACTTTCGACTCCCACAGAGAAAGCATCTCTTTGATCAGACGACTCTCAAAGTCTCTCCCTTGATCAGAATGGATTCTTTGGAGCCCATAGTGAACAAAAAGTTTTCTACAGTACTTTGGCCACAGGGATGCTTTCTGGTCTTTGGTGGGGAAAGCTTGGGCATATCTCGTGAAATGGTCAGTGACCACCAGCACATTACTGATATTTCTTTGATCTGACTCCAAACTTAGAAAATCAATACAGACCAGCTCCATGGGTGCACTGGTGGTGATGTTACAAGAGTCTGGGCAAAGCTTCCTCTGGTAAGCAGCCATCATGTTCGGAATGTGTTGCTCCACATCATTCCCATCTTAGCCAATAGAATCTGGATCTCACCAAGTCAAGTGTTCTGTCTGCACAAGGTGCCCCATGTGGTTGTGCAAGGACCTCAGTACTGAGTCCTCGAAAGGCAGTGGCAGTTAGTTGTTGTTTGTCTATTTCTCCCCTCTGTCTACTGTTTCTGTATAACAGTTTATTGATCGTTTCAACTTAGGACCTTCTTTGTATAACAGTGCAGTTCTCAAATCAGTGGAGTTTAATTTGGACACATCTTTTCCTGCATAGAGGGCTTCTAAAGCTGCTTTGATCATGGGATCACGAGTTAGCCCCGCGAATACTGTCATTGTCCAGCTGAGGCGGTGCTGTCTCTGTGCAGAAAAGTGGCAATAGCCCAGCAGGTATGCAATTCTCAGAGGCTCCCAAAGCAATCCACCATGCAGTCCACTCGTCCGTGGGATATTGTTCCTCCCTGTCAAACTTCGGTAGAGTGCCCGAATGTCAGGTTCTGCTAATCGGACCCAATCATTCGTGGAACAGGCCTCCCGGAGAGAGCATCAGCATCTATGTGGTTCAGACCTGCTCGTATTCGAGAGCATAGTCATATGTAGATATGCAGAAAGCCACCTATGGCCAGTGGCATCCAACTTAGCTGAGGTCTGCACATAGGTCAAAGGATTATTGTCAGTTTTACTAGTATTTTAGCATCAGTACTCATGAATTGGTCAACAATAGCCCACTTCAAAGCTAGGAACTCTAACCTGTACGCGATAGATAGTTCTTTTCGGATGGGGTCAGGCTTCTACTGGCAAAGGCCACTGGTCTCAGGCCATTCTCGTGTTTGGTACAACACAGCCCCAACCCCTTGCAAGCAGCATCAGTGTGCAGGACGTAAGGTTTTCTTGGATCGGCATAGCCAGCACTGGAGCATGGGTAAGTTGATATATGATCTCTCATGAAAGCAGTCTCCAATCAGGAGTCCTGTGGCTCAAATACTTCATCGATGAAAATACACTCTTTTCAGTCTTGAGGACGCTGATTTTGGTATTTTTTGTGGGGACAATTTTGAGTAAGGTTATAAAGGGCGGATCACTCTTGAATAGTCCTTGATAAAGCTCGATAATAAACCACAGGAATCCCAGGAATCTTTGCAGTTCTTTTAGATTTTTGGCTGTGGCCAGGTGGTCAAGGCCTCAACTTACTTGCACGGTCTCTATTCTCGTGGATACTATGTGTCCCACATACTTACTGATGTTTGAAAAAATTGACACTTATCAATGGACAGTTTAATGAAAGTCCTCCAGTCGGTCCAATACCTTAAATAATCTGCTCTCATGTTCCTCCAGTGAGCTGCCAAACACATAACATCATCTAGGTATACCAGGCACTCTAGTAGGTCATGTGTCCCCACTGCGCGCCCATCAATCGTTGAAAAGTGGCTGGGGCACCTGAAATCCTTGAGGCATCCTCATGAATTCATAAAGCCAAGCGGACAGATAAGGCTGTCTTTCACGGTTCCTCTGGGGCCATCGGGATCTGATAGTACCCACTCGGAGATCCAGCACAGAGAACCACTTGCTCCTCGTTTAGGCGGTCAAAGCATCCTGAATGCGGGGCATTGTGTACTGATCAGGGATAGTCCGGCGGTTTAATGCGATAATCACACTACATCCTTACTGTTCCATTCTTTTCCTCACTACCACAATGGGGAAGCATAAGGGCTTCTGGATTCTTGTATTACACCAGCAGCTAACATCTCTTGCAGATGCCGTCTCCATCATCTATGTCAGCAGTGTGCCAGGCGTCGAGACCTCTCACGAAATGGTCTTCCGCATGCGCAGCCGGATATTGTGCTCAGCTCCTTGCACGCATCCTACATCCCATTCCTTTAAAGAAAACACCTGGTCTCGCAAAAGCTTCTCACTGATCTTCACTTTCCATTCAGCTGGTAGCGGGAGTCGAAATCAAACAAGTCAGGCGTTACTCTGTCATTCTTCCTGAACTCTTGCTGCTGGGTAGCACTGCAGTGTCTGCACAATGCACATTAGCCAGGATGCAACCTCTGTTTACTCAGATGTCTCTTTTCAGACACATTATGAACTTGGACCATTACCCTTCTGGCATAAGCATGGGCTCTAGCAGGCAAAATACTAGGCTTGACCAGTAGTCCTCTGGCAATTTTCCATCGCCTGGTGCATCCAACATTAATATTTTATTCTTAACATCCTTTCTGATACGGACCTCTCCCTGTAAGGTACACTGGGCATTTGGCGCCAGGATCAGAGAGCTCAGGATCCTTCTTCCATACAATTCCGACCGTCTTCTGGTTCTGTTTTTCAGCATCTCTCTGTGCCTCATAGGCCTTCTTAATTAAAGTCGGAACTCTTAAAGCTCTACTAGTCTTTGACCCCTGTTTTTCATAACACAACTGTGCCAAGCCTTCCGAACATATGAGCATTTGTTCCAATCAACAAAGGGACACCATCATACAGTCCAGTGGGGGACACACTAAGGCTAGGGTCTCTACTTGTTCGGCCACTCCAGCCACGGAGGTGGGGAAAGACAGCCAAATTCGGATATACCCGAATAGGGGTAGCCTCTCACTTAACCCCATACATGCAGTCCTTCTAATGGTTGTAGGGGCACGCCTGACAAATGCTTCTGATACCAATCTTGGAACATAATTGTCACTTGGGAGCCACTGTCTAATATAGTTTTGTAGACACTCCGCTCACCTTTACAGTGGTCTCCATGGAGGACCCACTATTCTGGACCAGTCTGGAGAGGCGGTAGTGAGGCCTGGGCAACTGAACCTTGCCACAAAGGAGTGAATTAGCATTTTTGGTGCCCTCACTGGGACTCATGTCAGGTACCATCTTAACCACTGATTTCTTCTCAAGCTCTCCTTGTAGCCTATATGCAACTTTGTCAGTGTCTTTTGGGACTGGTATCTCTTTCATGTGCCCATCTTTCCCACAATTATAGCAAAACATACTTTTGGAGTTTGAGCTGGCCGAGGCGCCACACTGGGAGCCAGGGCGTGGGGTATTATAACTGGAAACCTTGAAAGCATCTCTGTCTCCGCGGCGTGATAAGCATTTGGAGACATCTTGTCAGTTTCTCCACTTCCATGGTCAAGGAATCGAGTTCGATGTTATCAGCAGGAGATACATGGTGGTACTCCCACCCCCATAGCAGATGCAGTCGGATATAGGTCAGGGCTCGATTTGCAGGCGTGGTCTATAAAGGGACTGTTTTGAATTCCGGATCTCTCTCAACAGTTCGCCCCATTGTGACATATCTTTTCCTTGTCAGAGCACTCATTGACTGCCAACCTCTGCCCCTGAACTTCACTTGATGGTCACCCTCAGTCACTCGGGTCGTAGCCGCAGCTATTGGTGCAGGTCCCTCCCGAGGTCGTCTTTTCTCAACTCCTCGACTTCTCTCATTAACTCATCATAGGAGGGTGGGATTCCAGTCGATCTGCCAGGTGTAACTGAAGCAACAGCAGTTCTGAGAAGGGGCAGACTTAAGGATCCTGTCCAGCCTGGTTCGTCCAGTTCAATCGCTGAAACTACCTTTCTGAGGCATTCTGCAACAATTTTTCCAGCCGAGATACATACACAGACAACAACTCCCTTGGTACTGTTGTGCATCTCTTACTCCACCATAGGTCCTCATCAGAATCTGGGCTCCCATACACATTCTCCAAGGCCTCAAGATAGGCCTGTGCAGTCGCTCAGGGTTACTGGGCCCGTTTAGCACGGATGGTAGCCAGGGCAGGACCCCTGAGGCTCTCACTAACCCTCTTCGCTTTTCACCTTCCGAGCATTGCCATTCTAGCACTTGGGGGCAACATAGTCTATCCAGGTCTCCCAGTCATCCTCCCTTGGGGGTGGGAGGTGCCAGAGAAGATCCTCAACCCTTCGTAAGAGTTGTGACTAATGGCAGGTGCAGAAATAGGAGTCTGTATTGGTTCAGCCACCATTACGGCACTGGAGCAGGAGAGGTGTTGGGGGAGGAACACCCCAGGTGGCAAGAATAGTTTCTTCAAGTCCTCCACAGTTTTCCCTCTCCCAGCAACCATTCAGCAAATTTCTCCTCAAAGTTTCAGATAGTGGTGGGGCTGATTCCCCCGGGTCTTTACTGTCCTTAGTTATCACTCTCCAAGCAGTGAGGGCTCCTCTGGGGTAATGGTCTGTGGCACTTTGGAGCTATCTATGGGATCCTTAAACTCTACTAGGGCCAGGAAAGTGTGGGTGAGCAGATTAGCATGCCACCCACCACCACAGGGTTTTGTAAACCTTCCACCTTGGAAAGTACTCCCTGCACAGTGTCCGTGATTGATACCAGGGGATGTCCAGGATAAGCATAGCATTTTGGGGGTCGATCTCCTCCCCAGTACACCACTCCACCAGCCGTGCACAGCCACTTCTGTCGGGTACCCATTTTTTTCTTAACAGTGGTTCGTAAATATGGCCACTAGAGGACACACAATCCCAGCGGTGAGCCTCCAAGATGTAACCCCTAGATGGCGCTTATCCCAGGGCTACTACCCTGCCTGATTTGCTACTAACAGGTTGAGGGGTCTGGATCCAATGGTGGTGCCTCCACCCAGAGGTCAGGGTTTGCAATAGTTAAACTAACTTGGTCACAGCCCTCTGGGACACTGCAACCCCCTTTCTTCCCACTAGTGGCCCACAATATATCAGAATTCACCTTCACAGTATACACTTACCCCAGGTCTGGTTCCGCACTGGGACCTCCTGTGAAATGAGATACAGTGCAACAATCACAGTACAGTACTTTAACATAGACAAATACCTCAGGCAGTATAACTTTGCTGAAACAAGCAGCTTTGATTTATTTAGGGATATAACAAGGACAGGGGAAATCAGGTTAATTAGCTTATCACCTAATAATTCATCTATGGCTCTGTGCACAGGCCTATCCCTCATCAGTTATTGTCCTTGGTACCAAGCCCTAGTGGCTAGTCCAAACTGTGAGCTGTAGGGCCTTTCACACAGAGAAAAGGAGAATTAAACAGTCAGCAGTACAGTAATTCCATTTGGATTTAATGTGGCAATTCAACAGGAGCAACCCTGAATTAGTACTCACGACTCCAAATAAGATAGGGTCCTTCAATGTCAGAGGGCTCACTTGAGGTACACAAACCTCTTCACACATCCATATAAAGAAAGTACTATACCAGGCAGGCTGCATCTGTATCCGATGCTAATTACTGCACAATACCGGGAGAACACAGCAGATTCAGTTCCTGACAGACCGAGTGCAATTTTCAGCAATTCTTCCAGTCTTCTACAGGGTGAGCCTGGTTTACTCTTCAGAGATCCTTTGATTCTTTTACAGGACGGATTCAGTCCAACAAGCTGTTACACAAGCTGCAGACCGAACTCTGGGCCTTACACACGTTTTTGACTAAAACTGCACACTGAAAAGCACAGGGCTCCTTCCTTCTTCACTGCCAAAGCTCAACTGAACTCCAACCGACAAAAACTGGCACTTCCTTTGAGTTCCTCCCAGTTCTTGACTGGATTGGCTGTCACTCACAATAGACTGCTGCTGTTGGTCCAAAAGGCACTGAAGTCTAAACTACATCTCCCAGAGTCACTGCCCATACAATCCTCTTGTGGCTGGCTCAGATTATGAGTCCAAGTTCTGATTCGTCCAAGGCACCATTTAGAGTTAGCTTACCCCACACTGATTGGTCCAGTTCAGCAGTTCAAAACTAGAATGGGGAACTAGCAGACACAGTTCTGACTGCAAAGAAAGCAGGTTAGACAAACTGTAATTTCATTATTACTCTAAATAATTTCTGGTAAACAGTTACATCTTTCAGATAGGTTCCTTTGCACTCCTAGTGACTGCAAAATGAAGTGAATTGGCAGCAGCTCGAGTGGTACTCAGAGAAAGCACAGTCCCATACCAACTAATTATGTCTGCAAGCAGACAGCTCTTAAAGAGACAGTACCAGAGGCTCTAAAACACTCACTGATAAATGGCTTAAATGCCAAACACCATTCAGGCTTGGAGCATTCAAGCAAGCTCCTGGAAGTCTTTTGGGAACCCCCATTTGCAGGGGGGTTACACGTTGCCCAGTGCTTTGGGGGGAGGGGGCTGTATGGTATGTTTACTGCTGCTGTGGGTATGGCATTCTAGTTAAAACAGCATCTGTTATGAGGGGCTGTGTTTTTACTTATTTTTGCTGCAGGGCTGTAGGCTGTCCCAAAATTAACTCTCGCTTTGGCAGGGCTGCTATAAGCTTTACACTGTCCTCCTTGTGGAATAAATTGCAAAATAAAACTGAAACTGAGGTCACCCATCGGCATCTCATTTTTCAAGCTCTTATATTCACATCTCAGAAATGATCAGTGCAATTGTTTCACATGACCATGAATTGTCATCATGCTAACCTGTACCATTTAACCATGAACTAATTACTTCTAGTGCTTGTCTCCTCCTTGGCCCTGGTCTGTCATCATGCTTTCATGTAACACCTTGATGTCTCTGTCCTCCCTTTGATACTGGTCTATCTTCTTGCTTTCTCCAGCCTTCTTTTCACATCTCTGCATTGCACTCATCCACAATCTACATGCGATCATACTATAAAAGTCCTAACTCCCCTTTCCCTCTCCTCATAGGCCCCCACCGCCACATCAGTTCTACCGACCTATCCTTGGGACTTCACTTCTCACAATGTTTACCCTTCGCTTACATATTACATACCCCTCCTGGTACCCCATCTGCCATTAGTTGGTGGCTCTCCAAGCCGTTTTCATGGCTAGTACTAGTGATTGCCCCGGTTAATGAACTAACTGGTACTTCTATACAGAGAACATGGTTTATATACAGTTGCATGGTTCAATGGTGGACCTGCCCCCTTGTATTTGAATCCTCCTCTTCTGTTATGGCTTGCCTTGTCTTCCTTTTATCATTTGACACAGGGTGTCAGTGTGGCTCAGTTGGTAGCACATCCACCTTTGGACCAGAAGGTTGTGGGTTCTTGTCCCACACTGGGTTGGACTTGCACCTAAAAATCGCTGGCATCTGAGTGCAGTATTGGGGGGTGCTGTACTGCTGGGGTTTGCCGTCCTTCAGATGAGACGTTAAACCAAGGTCTCTTCTGTCCATCCTGGTGGGTGTCCAGGTGGAAGTAAAAGAACCCAGGGCACTCTTTGCAAAGAGCAGCGAACATTCCCAGTGTCCTGACCAACATTCCCCTTCCCATAAACTGGCTCATGCAGTTATCCAGGCTGTGTGTGGGTGATGATGTGTGATATGGCCGCCACCACACATTCAGTCACTTCACTACCTGTCTAGCATTGCTTGTAAAGCGCTTTGGGATACTGTGTATGAAAGGCGCTATATAAATGCTGATTCTTCTATTCTTCTTCTTCTTCTATTTGACTCCCCTATTACTGCACCATTGTGTTTGTGTTTATATACTTATTTTCATGTATTATTATGTTTTTATGATGGATGTTACCCGACCCTGTTCTAATCAGGTCCATCTTGTAAAAGAGCTCTGCTCAATGATGTTCGCCTGGATAAATAAAGATTTTGATTGATTGATTGAATGATTTATGCTGCTTATTCATTTGGTGTCTAACCTTCTATTGTCCAATGCAGGAATTGTGGTTATGGGGACTCAGGAAGGGGGATGCGAGCTGGCTGGAGGTATGTATGCATGCTATGGCTACTGGTGGTATAGTACTCAGCAACGATTTTCCAGTTTTGCTTCTGAGTGGAATGGAGGGAATGTGGGGGGTTATATATGTTATAGCTTGTGCTGGTATCATGGTATCTAACCCAACAACAATGTCCATTTTTGCTTCTGGGTGTGTTGGAGGGGAAGGGATGCCATATTTGTGCTCCTTGCCTTGTGTTGGAATTTTGCCATTTATGGGCTGTATAAGTTGACTACTGGCATGGTGTCCAACAATGTCTCTTAGCTATTGGCCGCTTCTTCTTGTTTTGCTTATTTTGGGGACTGGTGCTGCTGCTTTTTTTTTTTGGGGGGGTGGGGCTGGGCTTGTATTGAATACTTATTGCTCTACTATATCCCTCTTTTTTTCAGGGGGTGCATAGTATGCTCACTTGAGTTGGTCATGATATGCAAGTCTGCTAGGCAGTGCCTGCGAGTTGAAGGGAGCCACAAAAAGCAAATCAAAATTCTCCACCACAACTCAGCCAACCGTGCTGACAGCTGTAAACAAGCTGCGGCATGGGTGACCGTTCCAAGCCACATGCTAGCGTACAAACATGACATTTAATGTGGTAAATTCAGTATTTTGTACATTCCATAACAAAATGCTCTGGCACACCACTTTGTACTGTGAAGAATTGAGTGTACCACAATTGGGTCATTTGTCACACATTTTGTAGCTCTCTGTTTAGATTGGCAAGCTTGGAGGTTGAGAGGTATGAGTGTTAGCACTGATGCACATGTGTGGCAGCAACCCAACTGGAGCTGTTGCTCTTTTTCCTACACTGGACCATGTGCCTGCATCAAAATATGGGATCCCGACTTCAGGGTAGGCAATGGAGTTTAAACCAAGAGTCAGTGCACCATTGGGAGCACCAAAACAGTGTTACCCAGGGCAGGCAGTGGGCTAGGAACAGGAAAACAGCACCAGACTTGGGAAAGTGACTCCAAGGCTGCCTCCCACAATGGAACCCCCAACATCCACACGTGGCAAGTGCCCATTTAAACAAGGACCTCCCTGATGCCAGGACAGACAGTGGGGCCAGGGTAAGATAAAAGCAGCTTATCAGGACTCAACAAGGCGGCAAGCTGCTAAAGACTGTCCACCAATGTAAAGAAAGATGATGGCATCCTTCTAGTCACTCAGCCCTACAAGGACTTCTCAGAGAGGGTTGGATGTCCACCCTAGAGTTGCCTGCTAATTTCAGCCAAGTCAGGAACCTGCAATGCAAGAAAGCCTGTATGCAAGCCCAGCATGGCTGAGGCAATGTTCCAAAGACTGTGTGCCCAGGAACAGAGCTGACCAATCATGCACTGAGTTTCATACTGTATAAAAGGGGCTGTTCCCAGGGACTGAGGCCAGTTCAGCCAGACTGCCAGAAAGATTGACTGTGTTTTGGAGCATGGGTCAGTGTGCCCACTGTCTGTCCAGCCCTTGCAAACCTGGCAGATCTGAAGGGTCTGGGAACCCAGTGAGAGTTGTTGTGTGAAGAAAAACAGCAGTTTTAAACAAAACTACAGAGAGAAGGCAAGTCGGGATCTGGGTTTTTCTTTCCCCTCCCCCAAACCACTGACTTTTCCCTATGGGGATTAGTTCCTGCAACATGTACAGTCCAAGAAGGTCATGAGAGGCCCAGGCAGAAGACCTGTGGAGGCCACCCAGCCATCGATCCTTTGTGGATTACAAATAGGGGGCCCCTTTTCAAACAGGTATAGTTCTTTGTTCTTCAGCAGTTGTGTTAAAACTGTTTTACCTGCAACAGTTTAAAGTGGACCACCGAGCTCCACCCAGCTAGCAGCATCTGTGTCCCAAAGTCATTGAGCTGAGGCTTATTTGCAGTAATGCTCCGACACACGCATGCATACTACAGTTACATTATAAAAACTACAAATAGAATAAATGATAAATAAGTGTGTACTACAAGGCAGTATAACCATTGAGAGGTTCCCAAATCCCAAAAACCTCTAGATAATTTTATTGCCTTGTGATACACATTTATTTATCTTTTATTTTTTATAATACATGGATCCATTTGGAAAATGTGTGGCTTTTTTTCTTGTAGTTTGTGTGAAACGGGCTGGCCGCCCGCTGCACTGAACACGCGGTCGCTATCGACTGCCCACCAGCTGCACTGAAGACTCACGCCCTCCTCCAATTTCTGTTAACATTTTTCCTATAAATCTGGTAGGCAGTCCTACCTTTGTTTTTTTTATCCTTCGGCGAATGCAGGATCAGCCAGATAATTCATTCTATGTTTGGGAAAAAAATGGAGAAATGGAAGGGACGCATATCTCTCGTTAAGTGAGAGTAAACAGCCGCCGTGTTTTTTAGGTTGTTTTGCTCGCCCACAGAGAAAAGCTGCCAATGGAAATGCATGTCGCCACTTCAGCTGTTCAGGAAGGGACATGGCACCATGGCAACTGAGTTTCTGTGGCAGGCAGACTTACACTTGCTCTGTGGTATTTCTGTGATAATACTCTAGTTCAAATGTGAAACCATATATTATCACATCTGAACGATAGTAGTATTAGTCAGAAACCATCTATTATCACTCATGGGACAGTAGCATTATGAGGGTGGAACTTATGTACTATAAGAAAATTTTCCAGTGACTCAGGATAGTATTATTTAGGCTAATCCATATATTACAATGCAGTAACAGAATCTGCAAAGCAATAAATTATACTGACATTGTCATATATATGTATTAATTTCAAACAAACAGTTTTATAATCAGATAAAAATGTGGGTGAGCTTCAACAGTAATATTGTAGAATAAAAAAATTTGTTAAACCTTCTCTGTATCTGACACACATTTGAGGCTGGGAGGTGAACCACGTTTTTGTTGGTAAATTGGGAGTTTTCTTCTACAATTCTAAAGAACTCTGGAAGAGAATTCCATGCCTGAGCCACCCAGTAGCTAAAGAAATACATGACTCTTGCAGTTGTCATACGAGGGGAAGTCAGCTCCAAGAGACATGCGCTTCTCAGTAAAGTTTTCTTTTCCCAGAGTACCAACCTCTCTGTCAAGTACTCATGGGGGTTTTATCTTGTAAGCATTTCCATAAGAAAAGAATTTTATGCAGTTTATGTTTTTTATTTAGGAATATCCAGCCTTGTTTGCTGTATAGGAAACAGCTATGGGTGTCATAGGGGCTATTTGTGACAACGTGTACCACTCTATTAAACAGTATATTCAACTTATGCAACTTGTCCTTTGTGCAAAACTCATAAACAAGGTCAAAATAGTTGAAAATAGGTAATATTTGTGTTTGGGATATATGTAATCTTGCTAATAATTCAAGTAATCCTTATTCACATACAGAGTGCCTAAACACATGCCTATTCTGTTTATGAGCTTTGCAACATGCAGGTTACCTGACCACTGGATATCAGTCCAAAAACCTAGGTATTTGCACCCCTCCACTTGCTCTGTCTGGTTTCTCTCCTTGGAATGAATGACTAAAGATTTTTACTATTTTAATTAGTTTTTAGTTGTTCCCAGCAACATCACATTTGTTTTACTATCATTCAGTATCAAAGAAACCTGGATGAAAAATGATTGGAGGCCATCAAAGGCCTGCTGCAGATGTATCTGGCTGTCTCAGCTAAAGCGTCGGAGGTGTAGACCACCATATTATGTGCATACAGATGGTAGTCTACACCTACAATGCTCTCCCCTCAGCCCCTCATGTACAGAGTAAGTAATATTGGGCTTACAACTGACCCCGGGGGACTCCCTTTTGTTTGATCATATCTTCTGACTGTCTCCAGTTCACTACCATCTTCTGTGCTCTTCTGGTAAGATAACATTTAAACCAAGTCAAAACCCTTTCTCCCACTCCAGCCTCTCTCAGTTTTCCCAGTAAAATTTTATGGTCCACTGTGTTGAAGGCCTTGGAGAGGACAACTAATATAGCCCCAGTAACTTTACCAAGGTCAGAGGCCTTGCTGACATCATCCAAGGCCTTCAACATGATGACAATGTACTATTGTTTCTTTTGGAATCCGGGCTGGAATTTGTACAGTTTACTGCCCTCCTCCAAGAAGACCTGTAGCTGTTTTGCCACTGTCTTCTCCAACAACTTTGCCACCACTGGAAGTATTGAAATGGGCCTATAATTTGTCAGTTGGTCAGGGTTGCCCCCCCCCCCGTAAAAATAGGGACAGCCCTGGCCCGCTTCCAACTCAACAGCAATTCCCCTGATGTCAAAGACCAATTAAATAAGCCAGTGGTCCTGAAATTTGTAAAGAAGCATATTTCAAGAATCTTGGTGTGGGGTTGTCTGGCCCACTTCTTAGTCTCTTTTTAGATCAAACAAGTCTCATGCCGGCCCGATGGCGCTGAGGGTTGAGGCGCTGGACGCCACACCTCATGCTACTCTGGCGACCTAGGTTCAGGACTGGATTCAGGGTCGTTGGGGGTCAGAGGGGAGGAGGAGGATCGAGCATCCCAATGGATACTGTCCTCCTGCTGGGGTGGGTTCCTGGGGTGCTTTGAGCACCCGACGCACTGGCGCTGGTGGAAGCACACGTACCGGGGCACCAGGTGGCTCTTTGGAGTCGGGGTGGAGAGGACATTGTGGGCATTTGATGATGCACACCGCCTGTCTGGACATCAGTCCTCTGTGCTGACGTCCTCAGGGGAAGAGGGACCAAGGGAAGAAAAGCAGAAAAGCACCTGCTTGGGCCAAGATGACGACTGATCCCAGCCCCGATCACCTACCCACGGGCAGACCCCACTGTGCAGGCTCTCTGGAGGAAAGAGGAGCAAGGTAGGAAGATAACGGAGTAAGCCCGGCACTCTAGGGGCAGACTCCATGGGAGGGATTACGGGGAATTGATTGGTCCGAAGGAGTGGACCAAGTAGGCAGTAGGAGGGGATAAAAAAGAAAGTAAAAAAAAAAAAAAAGTTCTCACAAGCCAGCCCTGTGGTGTGGAGGGCTGAGGCATCCATGCCTTACCTCCTGCCATGCCGGTGACCTGTGTTTGTGGTGCGAGTGGGCTGCTGGGAGTTGGCTGGGGAAGGAGAGGATTGAGTGTCTGGAGGACTGCTCCGCTCTCCCGTGGAGGGAGGACTGGTGCTCCCACCGAATGACTACCCCTGGGTGGAGGTCTGCAGGTGGTACAGGTCTGTTGGACATCAGGAAAGGGGAGGGTGCTATGGGACTTCCGCTGATGTGCGTGCGCCTCCACGCACGCACATCTGGCTGTGTATGCTCCAGCAACAGGGAAGGGAGAAAAAAGAGGAAAAAACCCTGGCTGCAGGATGATGATTGACCCTCCACAGGCTCCGCACCTGGTGACCAGGCTGGAAGGTAAGTCCCGGTGATACTGGGGTGATGGGGCTGGGGGAGTTGGACAGAAAGGGGCAGCTGGGACGAGGAGGATAAATACCTACATGGAAAAAAAACAAGTTCTCACAAACCAAATTGTTTACCCTCCTGAACTGCAGAAGGGCTGATTTCATAAAGATGGGTGAATGCCTCAGGAATGACCTGGCAGGGGGAAATGACCATGGGATGGAGGAACAGTGGGCCAAACTAAGAGAGGGCATAGTGAAAGCAACAAACCTCTGTGTCAAGCAGGTAAGCAAGAGGAAGAGGAGACCGCTATGGTTCTTGAAAGAGGTGGCAGGAAAGGTAAAGACTGAAAGAGTGCATTCAGAAGATAAAAGGAGACCCTGAGAAAGTGTATCAGGAAAAACTGAGGGAGGCAAGGAAAGCAGTAAGGAGCACAAAGGCACAAACTAAAGAAAGAATAGCTCAGGCAGTATCAAAAGGGGGCAAGACATTTTTCAGGTACGTTAGTGAAAAAAGGAAAAAATAAGGGAGGGATTGTAAGGTTAATGAGGGAGGGGGGACTATATGGAAGGGACCAAGAAAAGGCAGACATCTTGAACAAATACTTCTGCTCTGTGTTCACAGTGGAAGGGAAAGGGGAAGGGGAGGGACCATGAAAAAAGCATCAGGAACTTTGATAGGAGGGAAGTGGACGCCAGTCCTTTCTCTGATGAGATAGTCTAGAAAGCACTAACTAACCTGAAGGTGGACAAAGCTTTGGGGCCAGACGGGGTGCAACCAAGAGAGCTGAGGGAGCTCAGGGGGGGTATGAGCTGCACCTCTGACAGACCTGTTTAACAGATCACTGGAGACCAGTGTGGTTGCGGAGGACTGGAGAAGGGCAGATGTAGTCCCACTTCACAAAAGTGGTAACAGGGAAGTGGTAGGCAATTATAGGCCTGCCAGCCTGATATCAGTGGTGGTTAAGTTAATGGAAACACTACTATAGGAAAGGATTGTGGAATATCTGGGATCTAGCAGGTTACAAGATCTGAGGCAGAATGGCTTTATGGGGTGGGTGGTTATGCTAAACAAATTTGATAGATTTTTTTAAATGAGTGACCAAAGAGTTAGATCAGGATAGACTAGTGGGTATGGCGTACCTGGATTTCATCAAGGCTTTTAACACCATTCCTCATAGGAGACTGGTAAGCAAGGTAGGTAGCTTGGAGGTGGGCAACATGGAGGTAACCTGGGTAAGAAACTGGTTAGGGGATAGGAGACAGAGGTACTGGTAAATGGAGTTCACTCCGAGGAAGGGAGGGTGACCAATGAGATACCTTCGAGTTCAGTGCTGGGACTGGTCCTCTTTAATGTCTTTGTCAGTGACATAGCAGAGGGGCTTGAAGGGAAAGTCTGCCTCTTTGCAGATGTCACCAAGATCTGCAACAGGGTGGACATTTGGGGGGTAGAGCGGATGGGCAGAGATCTAAAAAACTGGAGGAGTGGTCAAAAGTGTGGCAGCTGGGTTTTAATGCAACAAACTGCAGAATAATGCACTTAGGCCATAGAACCCTGGGGCAGAGTATAATATGGGTGGAGTGATATTGACACTGACCAAGCAGAAAAGAGACCTGGGGGTTGATCATATCGGATGACCTAACGGTGGCCAGGCAGTGTGACAAGGCAGGAGAGCTAGTGGGATGCTGGAGTGTACAAGAAGGAGTATCACCATCAGAAAAAGGGAAGTAGTGTTGCCCCTGAATAGATCTGTCGTGTTTGGTGTTGGTCTGCCACTAGGACCCTTACCTTCTCTTCAGATCTGCTAGCCCATCTCTTGCTGTTCAGGTGGACCCCTTGTTGGACCGTACAAATAACTGATGGATGCATAAAATAATTAACAAATGGTGTTTATTCTCATGCTTCAGACACATCAGCAGGTAACTTCATTACCCAAGAAGATCAGACTCAGACTGACATGACTGACAGATTAGTCTAAGGGATTTTCTAGCCCCTGATAACGCAATAATTAGCATAAATTAGCTATATTTGTCCTGAATTCTTAAAGGAGTGGCAGCTAGCATTAGCCTCATGCTTAAGGTGTACGCCACATCACCTCTGGGACAGTGAATGTGAGCACCACTCAAACAACAATAGCATTTTAACATTGCAATAAGAAATATATTTGTAAAAAAACCTTTGCATGGAATGAAAACACTTTAAAAAAACATTTACTCCACTGTAGGGGGAGGGGGAGGAAAGGAGCTGGACTACAACGGTGACCAGTAAGATTGTACCAAGGGGTGGGGAAGCACCATAGCAACCTGAAGCTTGGTCAGGGTGACAGAAGCCACAGTGCAGGGAAGGGAGAAGGAAAGAGAGGGAAGGATAGCAGCTGGAGGATACCCAGAATACAAGATAAGCAGTGCAATGACAGTTGCAGAACACTCAATTTTATAATGAACACAGGAAATACCATCATAAAAGAGTAACAGTTTTAGAACTGTCATAGTTATAATGCAGACATCAAATACCACTAGAAAAGTGTGTGTGCACCACCACTAAGTCCGGTACAAAAAGTTCAAGACCTCTGTCGACTTTTCCGGTCAGCGGGAATGGTGGTATATGTAGCTAGAACCAGTTCCTGCCAGGATGGTGTGAGGTTGTCAAAAGCAACCCAGGAGTTCTGCGAACTGTCAGTCACACCACTTCACTCTGTAAGTCAAGGATCAGTTTATGTACTTCTTCCTTAAAATCTTCTCGATCTGGTACGTGTGTACAAGAGTGTCCTGAGAAGAAGAAGACTGATAAATCCTAGGAAGGTCATCTGGCTGATGAGTAGGCAAAACAGAATCCAGCTGGTGAGTGTCAAGAGTGAGAAGGTCTGAAGTAACTGGATGCAAGTTATCCGGAGGAATTTCAGCTTCAGATGGGATAGCAGGCTCAAGTGCAGCTTACGAACATACGAACATACAAAATTTGCCAGCAGATAAAGGCCTAGAGGTCTATCAAGTCTGCTCGAATGTGCAGCTAGCACCCCTTTATTACTGGGTGGACTGGGATCATGTGAAAGTGTATTATTCAGGTACCCATGCATCAGATGATTGATGTGGACCTTGTGTACAAGCTTTCCATCAGACATGTTGCAGACAAACGTGAACTGGAGGAAGCTTTTCCACGATGTAGAAGGGACCAGTCCAAGGGCAAAGCAGTTTCTTTGTCGCGCCTGGGACTAGGTCAGGTCGTTACAGGTAGACAATGTCCCCCACAGAAAATGAAGGCTCATGGGCCTTGGCTGCTGACACTTTCTGCATGGCAGATTTTCTCTGTGCCAGCCTGATGATTGTAACACATCTGGCAAGTTCAAGCTGTTCCAGTACAGGAATGATGAATGAAGAAGCTGATTTTGGAACCTCTAGCAGTGAGCGATCCTTGTTCAATGGAGTTCTTGAATGGCAGTTCTGGACCAAGAAAAATGGTGTGCACTCTGTACTGTCAACACAAGGGCTGGTATTGCAGGAAAATTGAACAAAGGGAACAAAGTGGTCCCAAGTGTCATGAATTTCATCCAGGTACTTGGAGAGTGTGTTGAGAATGGTAGACATCATTCTTTCACTTTGTCCATTGCATTGTGGATGATAACTTGTTGTGTGTGTCTTTTTTATGTTGAGAAGTTTGCAGGTTTCTCAAACAATAGTGGAAAGGTAGTTAGTGCCTCTGTCTGAATGCAGGAACAAGGGGGTACCATGACGACAAATAACAGTGTTAAGGAAGGCATTTTCTACAATGGCAGCTTTGATGTCTTTTAACGGAATTAGTTCCAAGTACTTTGTAAAGTAGTCCACAAAAACAAGGATGTATTTGTTGCCAGAGTCAGAACATGTTGGTAAATGTCCAAGACTGTTTGTGTTGACTCACTGAAATGGTTCTGTGGCTACAGGCATTGGAATGATGTGTGCCTTTGTTGGTTTGGCAGGAGGCTTTCTTTGGAGCAGGGCTGGCAGGATTTGACCAATTGGACAATGTTCTTGTTCATGAGAGGCCAGAAGAAGTAAAGCCTTGTCTTTTCAAGAGATCTGTGGATTCCCATATGATCTCCGGAAAGTGGAGAGGCATGAGTGGAGAGAACTTGATTGATTAGAGAGGCTGGCACAACTAGCTGTACGTGAGTTCTATCCGTGCGATGGCCCTTTCTGTCCTTGGTCCAAATGTGAAAAAGCACTCCGTCATTGAGGAAGTACTGTGAAGCAAAGTAAAGTGCATCCTGGCGATGTTGCTTCGATTACGGTAAGGTTCTAGACTCTAAGTAAGAGATTATACCTGTGAGTTGAGGATCTGTTCTTTGTTGCGGTTTTACAGTTGCCAGGGAGAGATCAGAAGCAGAGGAGGTGAGAAGCTCTTCGACTACTTGCAGTAAGTGAGGATTTGTGCTTTTTTCTGAATAAGCAGTTGGTAGCAGCAAAGCAACTTGAGGTGCTGTTGAAGTGTCCACAGGAAGCACTTCTGTGGCATGGAAAGGAAGAGCTTGTAAGTAGGAGTCCTCATCTGTTGAGGATGATGCAGAGGGATAATGCCTCTGGCTTACACAACCAGCATTGGAGTGAACTCAACCTGGTCAGTACTGAATTTCAGAATTATAGCATTGCAGCATGGCAATCCATCGGGCGAACTTGCTGACTAGCTCCTTCATTTCGAATAACCATCTAACAGTAGAGCGATCAATGATAACTGTAAAGGAGGAGTAACGAAGGTAACAGTCAAATTTCTTTATGGAAAATACCATGGCTAGACATTCTTTTTCTGTGATGCCAATAGTTCTGTTCAACTGAGGAAAGGGAGTGCCCGGCATAGGTAACAACTCGTTCTCTTCCATCTTGTATTTGACATAGCACAGCACCCACTGCAAAGGAACTAGCATCTGAGTAGAGTTTGAAGGGTTGGTCAAACCTTGGGTAGGCCAATACTGTAGAGGAGATCAGTTTTTCTTTTAAGGTTTCAAAGGCCTCTTTGCACACAGAAGTCTGTGTATATTCACATCCCAGTTTGGTGAGGGCATACAATGGAGCTGAAATCTTGGCATTGTTACAAATGAACTTTCTGTAGTATCCCGACAAGGCTAGAAAAGCTCTAAGGTCTTTGAGATTGTTAGGTTCTGGATAGTCTTTGACTGCTGAGAGCTTGTCTGGATCTGGAGAGATGTCTTGAGAACTAACATGTCCCAGGTAATGAATCTGATGTTGTGTGAAACAGCACTTCTCTGGGTGAAGCTTGAGATAGGCTTGTCGGAGACATTCAAACACTTCTTTGAGATGCTGGAGGTGCTCTGGCAAAGTTCTGCTAAAGACAATAACATTGTCTAGCAGAGTAGGCAAGATTTCCAAGACAACCCACGTAGTATGGCTTCCATCATACATTGAAATGTGACTGGACTGTTCTGAAGTCCCATAGGTAGTCATTTGAATTGAAAAAGTCCCAAGTGACAGTGCCAAGCTGTGTATCAACAAGAAGCTGGATCAATGGAGGCTTGGTAGAACCCACTCTGAAGGTTTAGAGTGGTGAAGTAAGCTGGGCTGGCTGTGCCAAGACTCTCTAAGGCATCCTCTGTTGTGGATAAGGGATGAGCATCCTGCACCATGTAGGCATTGAGCTTTCTGTAGTCTACAATGAAAAGATACCCCTTGTCCTTCTTTACCACCTGCAGGCAAGGTGCATTCCAGGGACTTTCAGACTCTTCAATGATGTCTTGTTCCAGCACGTCTTTGATTATGTCCTCTAGGACTTGTTTCTGTTAGTGTCCCACTTTGTAGTCTCGCTGACGGATTGGTTTCTGGTTGGGCTGCACCTCAATGGTGTGTTGCAGGATATCACAGCTTCCAAGCTTGTTATCTGGACCAACAAAAACATCTGGGTAATTCTCCAGGAATTTCAAAAGCTGTTGCTTCTCTGTTGGAGATGCTGGAAGTTTTGAAGAGGATAATCACTTATTGAGGGGTAACTCTGGTGAAGCTGGAGTGGTCATGACAGCACTGACAGGAATAGAGTTGGTGGAACCAGGCTGAGGTTCTTGCATAAAATGGAGCTGGTCCCCTGTAGACAAGCAAACAAACTTTCTGGTATTGGCACCCTTGGAGATGACTACTGGCTCATCTGTAAAGTGTTTCCTGGGAGAAGACCTGATGAATGCAGAGCGTGTGATCCTGTGACAATGCCAACAATACCTTATGGTAGTGGTTCACCTTGAATCTTGGCAATCAATACCATCTCTGTCTGAGGAGGCACAGTAACTGAGTCTGTAACTGTAAGTTGCCTCTGAGGGTCTAGTGACAGTTTGTTTGATGCAAAGTCTAGGATGGCTTTGTGAGCTTTGAGGAAGTCTATGCCAAGAATCCCTGACAGTTGTAGCTCAGGCACTAGGTAGAACTTGACAGTAGCTTGCTGTGAGCCAAAATGTAGTTTGAGATGGACCACGCCTGTGATAGGTACTGTAGTGGCAGTTGCTGTGATAATGTACTTTAGGTTGGCTGGAGAGACATTAGGTAAGTGACGAACAGCTTTGTTCAAAATACTTTTGTTGATAACTGAGATTTCTGCTCCAGTGTCGACCAAGGCATGCGTGGACCAATCTCTGATGGTCCCTGGAACATAGTTTTCTATAAATGGTGATCTGATGACAGGTACATTTGTCCCTGGAAGTGAGAGGGTGCCAGAGATGGCAGTTGGAGGATGCTGTTCGCTTGAATTGTGAGTTGAAGGGGCAGTCAGTTGCTGTGTTCCCCTGCCCAACAAAAGCCCCTAGTTTGTTGGGCAGTGCTCATTTCCCTGATCCTGGGAGTAGTTGTGATCATCTTGCTGATTATACTGGGGTGGGCATCTTTGGTTCATGTCATTTTTATTTCTATTGTACTTTAGCTTTCGGAAGATGGCAGCAGTAAGTCCTCTGAACTGAAGTGGATCAGGTGGCTGTCGAGGTGGTTGCAGAGCATTGACAGAAGTAGCAGAAGTTGAGCTCAGGTGTAAGCTACTGACAGTTGCGATGAGCTTGTCAATCATTGCTTGTTGCTGCTGGACACATATTGCTAGTGTAGCCATTTGTGAGGACTGAGGTGTTTGTACATTGGTGGACTGAAACATGGATATGGATTCCTGTGCAAATCATGCAGCTTGGATTGTGTCCATCTAGGTTGTTAGCTTCTGCTGAATTACATAAGTACGGAATTGAGGAAGCAGTCCCCAGACAAAGGCTGTGATTTGATCTTTCTCAGTTTTCTGCAGACGTTTGCAGCATGACTCAATGTTCACTATGAAAACTTCTAAAGATTCAGAAGGTTGCATGGTGCATTCCCACAGCTGTTGTTCCAATAACCAGGGTGGATGTGCTTGGATAAAATGGTCTCTGAAAGTTGTATACAGAGTAGCAGTATCTTATTTGACTTGTTCTGGAAATGTGTTAAACCAGAAAATGGCAGTTCCTCTCAGAAGCAAGCGCAAGGCATTGGAAATATGCAAAGGATCAGTCCAACCATTGAAGGC
This sequence comes from Neoceratodus forsteri, assembly GCA_016271365.2. Lineage (NCBI taxonomy): Eukaryota > Metazoa > Chordata > Ceratodontiformes > Ceratodontidae > Neoceratodus > Neoceratodus forsteri. Next base: position 650,701,806 of record CM057458.1, read on the forward strand.
AATCCAGGCTTGAAATTTCTCAAGCCAATCAACAGCATCTTTGTGAGGCAAGACTGAGAAGGTTACTGGCTGTAGGCTGGTATGGACCATGGACTGAGGTGAAATAGTCTTAATGTAGGCCAAGTCACCTTGAATGGCTTGCATATCTTGTGCTCCTTGAATCGAGGGGGGATAACTGAATGTCATGCGGGATGGTTTCTGCTTTGTAGCTCCATGGCCTCGAGGTGGGTTAAGGTAGACCTCTGGATGCCGTGGCACCCATGTCTGCATCTTCTTCAGACATTGTGATTGGAGATGAGCTTTGTTTCACTGAGCGAAGGCTGTATGGGTGAGAAGGAATTGCCATTATGTAGGAGACTGGACGTCGTGTAGCAGATGGAGTGCTGAGAAGAAAATATTCTTGTAGGCAAAACTACAATTATTTGTAAGCAAAGTCCATCAAATGACATCTTAATAAACAATTCCAACTCAATTCTGTGTTGTCTGTTATTCCTTTGATTGATGAGGGGGAGAGTCCCCAGAAGGCTGCTGAGGCAGCAGCTAGACCTTGTTGAACAGCCAGGTTGCAAAAAGCAGGAGGACTGCACAAGACATGAAGCAAGCATTCTGTACAATTACATTTACTGTATTTTTTTTTATTATTGGTACTGAGAGGGGTCACAGCTTCTCTTGTGGCTCCGATGATAGCTACTCCATAGGAAAATGCAGGATTGGCAGTACATTTGGAGAATACCTCACAGGGGTTGATAAGGTACAGGAAGGAAGTATTTTTTTCAGAAAAAAAGGTGCTCTAGACCATGGGGACATGCTATGAAGCTGAGGTTGGTAGGTTTAGAAGAGATGTGAGGAAGTATTTCTTCACAGGAAAAAGTGGTGAATTCTTGGAACAGCCTTCCAGCTGAAGATAATGAAGATAGTGGAGGCCAAAACAGTGGTGGAGTTCAAAAATGCCTGGGATAGGCACAAGAGAATTGTAAGGGTAAGGGGTGGGGAGGGGGAGACAGTACTGTAGATTAAGTGAGTCTTCCACAAAATTGAAGGCAGGAAAAAAAAAAAGAAGAAATTAGGCAGACTGAGTGGGACAAGCAGCCCTTATCTGCCATTAGATTCTATGGGCTCGATTCTAAAATGCATGGCTCAATTTGCGGGTGTATGCGAGTTGTACCATGTGGCACTACACCGGGGACCCTGCGCCGTATTCAGGACAAGCATGGTCCCCAGCACTTATGCCTGTGACTAGTGGCAGCCACAGGCTAGCACCAAAGGAATGGTGCACCAGACCTGGGTGCCGCAAGTCGTGGCATGCAATCTGCTGCCCCCGGAGACCCCTCACCCTGAAATGCAATGGCAGTGGGGGGGGCTGGCCGGTTGGCACATGCACTTGGGGGGGGGCAGCACCAAAAAATGGACCCCGGGGTTCCTGAATTTCGGGGGTGGGTGGGGGGCATGACAGTGCAGGAGGGCACGGAGAGCACATTTATGGCAATTCCGCAGTGCCATTTAAAACATTTATGATGTCTCAGATTTTTTTTGGCTGTCCAGCCAGCTCCTTTCTTTTTAACTTATTTTTCCTTAGTGACCCCACCTTCCTTCACATATTTGTTCCTTGCTGCCCTATCCTAGTTTTCTGGGCTACTTGTTTTACTTGCCTACCCTATAGCTAATTTTGTCCCCTTTTTAACTTGGACAGGTGACAGTTAAAGCAGACTGCTGAGTTCTTTTCAATTTCTTTTGAATTTTCAGGGGAAAGTGTTTATTCTAGCTTGCAACTGGCTAATCATATAATCCATTTAAAATGTAATGCAATATTTAAATCATTCCAAAGTACTGGCCAGTATGCAAAAAAGGAATGCTAAGTAACTAAGCAAGTCAGTCTTAAGGGGAAAGCATATGGTTAGATGGGGGCCGAACAGAAGAAACAGCAAGCATAAGCAACACGACAAAATGTCAGAACAGAGAAAGCATATTGTTATATCCGACAATTAAATACCTGTATAAGAAAACAGGAAAAGGGCCTGAAGGGAAGGAAACAAGATGGCAAGTAAGGACAGTATAGGTTGTAGAAACTTGGGGGGGTGGGGAGATTAGCAGAACAGAAATTGAAGCAATGGATTTTGAGATGATAAATTACAATCCCAGCAGGGTTAAATGATGCTACTGACTTTACACCTTACTTGTGAGCTTTTTTGCAGATACATGTTATATGTGTTTTAGTATCCTTTTTTTTCTACATTTTTCTAAATATTTCTATTTCTGTTTCAGGTTTGAATTTATCACTGAGACACTGAACCACTTTGTAGAAATACCCTGGATCTCTATTCATCTGATCAATTTTCCAAGTGTTATTGTAAGAGTTGCATTTCACTTGGTCACCGATATAGTCCAGCACTAATCTGGGCTGGGGATTGAAACTTCAAACTGTGTTCAGATGTTAGTTTAGCTTCAATTTCTGTTGTTCTGCTTATCTGCCCCCAGTTTTCTAAGAACCTAGACTGTCCAGATTTGCCATCTTGTTTCCTTCCCTTCAGGCCCTTTTCTTGCTTTCTTATATTTCATTGTCAGATATAACAATATGCTTTCTCTTTTTTGCCATTTTGTTGTGTTGCTTATGAAACATAGAAACACAGAAACAAAGACTTTGACGGCAGATAAGGACTGCTTGGCCCACCTAGTCTGTCCATTTTCCTACCTATAGGATAAGCTGCAGATCCCAGTTAACCAACAGCCTATTTCTTCCTACCCCCCACAAGAATTGCCTTATGTCTGTCCCATGTATTCTTGAATTCTCCCACAGTTTTAGACCCCTCAACCTCCTCAGGAAAGCGGTTTCATGCATCCACCACCCTCTCTGTGAAAAAATACTTCCTCACATTGCCCCTGAGCCGTCCCCCCTCTATCTTCAAATTGTGTCCCCTTGTTCTTGCACATCTCTTTTTCTGAAAGATGCTACCCTCTTGGACTTTGTTGATTCCATTGACGTACTTAAAAGTTTCTATCAAGTGCCCCCCTCCCTCCTTTCCTCAAGGGTATACATATTAAGCTCCTTTAGTCTCTCCTCGTATGGCTTCTCTTGCAGACCCTGCACTGTTTTAGTTGCCCTCCTCTGGACTTCTGCCATTCTGTCTATGTCCTTGCGGAGATGGGGTCTCCAGAACTGGACACAGTACTACAGATGGGGTCTCACCAACTGTCTGTACAGAGGAATAACAACTTCCTGTTTTCTGCTGGTGATACTTCTCCCTATACATCCCAGTATCCCTCCAGCCCTTCCTACTGCCTTCTCACATTGCTTGCCAACCTTAAGGTGATATGATATAATTAACCCCAGGTCCCTTTCCATTTTTGTTGTTGTTACTACCCCCCACTGTGTAATCTTCCCCTGGGTTTTTGTTTCCCAGGTCCCATCCTTTTTGCCATTTACATCAACAATATTGACTCCAATCTCTCACAATCTAATATTCACCTTTTGCAGATGACACTGTACTTTATGTCAGCAATCCTCACCATCAAAAGCCTGTGAGCTTCTACAGTCTGAATTCTCCTCCTTCAGCACAACCTATTAGAAAAGAAATTACTACTAAATGCCAAGAAAACCAAAGCTATGTTCTTTGCCACCAAGAACTGCTCTTTCACTGTCCCATCATTCACCCTCCACAACTCTCTACCATCCTTGGTGAAAATCTGGAATATGTAGACAAATTCAAATATCTTGGAGTATGGATAGACAATAAACTTGACTATACTACCCACATTGAAACTCCTGAAAAAGTTAAGAGCAGACTTGGTCTATTCTATAGGATCAAACACTACCTGACCAGAGATTCCAAACAAAGATTAATCCTAGCATCATTCCTGTCCCTCATTGATTACGCTGACTTCCTCTATGGCCACTGCCTCCTCTCCATTTAAACAAATTAGACATCTTGTATCATAGAGCAATTAGATTCATTACAGACCTTCCCTCCAGCACCATCATTGCTCTCTCTACAATGCAGTCGGTTGGACATCATTGCAACAAAGAAGAAAAAAAATGCTGCTATCTGGATCTACAAAGCTCTGACAAACAAACTCCTTCCTACATTTCAGACTGTTTCAACGGATCACATCCAGGCCTTACACTCTGAGGATCAATAAACTGATCATGCTGAAGATTCCTATCACCTGCACCCGATATGGAAGAGCTGCAATCAGCTATTCCCTGGCACTTACCTGGAATTCTCTTCAAAAGACATTGAAACTGGATACCCTGATTCCTTTAACATCCTTCAAAAAGCTGTACACCAGTCTATTCCCCAATTCATGCAACTGCTTCCACAAGGCCTAGTCCTCCCACACCCCCTCTCCTCCCACACCCCCTCTCTCCTTCACTACCCTTTTTTTTTTAAAGCTCCCCCTATTTTCTATCATTCCTCTAGCTCGTTCCCACCAAACTTCATACATATATCACACCCAAGTCCCATTACCCAAGCCTTATCCCGACTAAACTGTTTGTTTCTCTCCTTTAGTAGGTTTTAGGTTCATTGTCATTTTGCCTTGTATATATGTAAATATTTGTATATCTGTCTCTCTCATAAATGATTGTATTTGTGCTTATTCAGTATCATGTTTTTGTGTATAATTTGTAACCTTTTTTGTTATGACCACTCAGGTCCATCTTGTAAATGAGCTACGCTCAATGATGTTCGCCTGAATAAATAAAGATTTTGATTGATTGATTGATTGATTGATTGAGGTGCATTAGTTTGCACTTCTTTGCATTGAATTCAAGCTGCCATACTTCTGACCATTCCTCCAACCTTGCCAACTCCCTTCTTATCCTTTCCATGCCTCCTTGTGTATCAACCGTGTTGCAGATTTTTGTGCCATCTGCAAAGAGGCTTACTTTTCCTTCCAGTCCCTCTGCAATGTCACTTATAAAGACATTAAAAAGGACTGGACCCAGTACTGAACCTGGGTTCCCACTAGTAACCCCTCTTTCTTCAGAGTGGACTCCATTTACAATTACCTTCTGTGTCCTGTTGTCTAGCCAATGTTTGCCAGGCGACCACCTGGGACCCACTCCCAGGCTGGTTAATTTGATTATTAATCTTTGTGTGGGACTGTGTCAAATGCCTTGCTAAAGTCTAGGTTGGCCATGTCCATAGCCCCTCCTGGTCTACTACTTTAGTCACCCAGTCAAAGAAATCAATTAGATTCATCTGAAATGACCTTCCCACTGTGAACCCATGCTGCCTTTGGTCCTGTGCCCCACTGGCCTCTAGGTACGCAACAATTCTTTCCTTCAGAAGTGATTCCATCACTTTCCCTACCACAGAGGTCAAACTGACAGGTCTGTAGTTTCCTGCCTCTGTCTTGCTCCCACTTTTGTGAAGGGGAATCTCATCTGCCTTCCTGCAGGCCTCAGGTACAACACCATCCTCCCATGATTTGTTAAAAAGGGTAGTCAGTGGTGTCACTAGTTCTCCCCTTAATTCTTTTAGAATTCTGGAGTGAATTCCATCAGGCCCCATTGCTTTGTCCACCTTATGCTTGCTGTTTGTTCTCTTTGGCTCCCATCTAACCATGGGGGCTATTCACAAAGGTGTGGAGTAGGTACACGCTGCATAAATCCTGTGCATAGCCCATCCCACACCTGCCTGCATCCACTGTGCCCCCTGCATGGGATTCACATACTAAATACACCCCCCATGCCCAGACCCTGGCCCATCACGCAGCTCAGCACAGGGTGGGCAGAGGGCGAGATATGCCAGCACTCAATGTGAGTTACAAACCACAGAGTGCTGCATATAGGTCGCGGCTGCAAACTTGGGGAGCCATAACCCCAAGTGGCCGTGCCCCACAGGCGCAAGTAATCCACTGCGGGACCTAGGTCAGGCAGCTGATTGGCTGCCTGCCTGCCCGGGTCCACCACTACACACCCGCCAGCCCCCGTGAACCTGCACACTGGGGGGGGGCACGTAAGGGAGCTGGGCGGGGACTGGTGTTCATGAATGTGGCCCCTGCATGGATCGCCCAAGGGTGCAGAGCTGTGTGGGTGGAAAATGCACCTTTGGTGTGTAGTTTCTGCCCATTTGTGAATAGCCCCCTATATGCTTTCACCTTAAGATTGACTTACTAAGTTACTTAGCATTCCTTTTTTGCATACTGGCCAGTACTTTGTAATGATTTAAATATTGTATTACATATTAAATGGATTATATGATTAGCCGGATTTGATTTAGGAATGTTTTAATGTAAGTATCCCTGTTTTTGTACTCAATTTTGTATTAAGATTTTTTTTTAAATTTATAATACCATTCGCTTGTTGGGGGTTTGGCATCTGCACTTTATATGAATGTGTATCACTTTAAATGCTTCATTTAAATTGGGTGCTAGTCTGTTTTACCTAAGGCCCCATCCACACTACACTGCTAACACATTATAGTGGTTCCAAACCGGTACGGACGGTAACTGTCACAGTGTGTCCACACTGCCGGCGAACAGTCCCAGCAACAGAGTGGCATCGTGATGGCGCGTCCGCTTTGTGGGTGCTGTGGGACCATTACAGACGGCACCCTGTCCCACAATGCAGTTCGTGCTGCACTGGGGGATGGTTGGAGCAACATGCTCACGTGTCCACACTACAACTGGTAATGTTACAGGGGCAGACCCAGTTTTGTAACTGTTGTTGAAACCACCTCATATCTGGTTTCAACAATGGTTACAAGAACACCTCCTGTAACGTTACAGATGTGAACGCAAACCGTTGCAGTAACGGTTTAGCCCCTCTGTAACGTTACAGAGGGGTTTTCGGTGTGTAGTGTGGACAAGGCCTTAGATCTGCCCCTTGGCAAAGATCCTGTTGTGGGTTGAAGCACCAGGGAAGAGGGTGTTTGTATGGTTTTTGGGTTATCCCACAATAAAATGGTTTAGTACTTGCTATCTGCCTTGCATTATTGTGTACTGAATCCACAAGTGCAGAGCTTCAGTTTTTGTGGGGAGCATTTGTGAATATCAAATCTAGCATGGACACAGTGGAAAGGGGACTTTGGATTAACATGAATGGGCTCATTTATTAATTATTCTATACTACAGTACTACACTGTGCAGATGTTGAGACTTTTCTTCACTGCCCCAGTCTAAGCTGAAGTAACCCATCAAAAGTAATTCATGAGTTTTTGCATACGGCAACAAGCAACTGGTTAATTCTCCTATTTTGGTGGCAGAACATTTTGGTGGCCTATAGCTGCCTACAAGGGATACCAGTTTTCCCCTAGAGATATTTAATTCAACCCCAACTATTTTGCAAGTGTCACTTTGGACATGCAAATCCTTCCTTGTTGCAACATATTTATTTTGATAATATACAACTATCCCCCCCCTTTTTTGTTCCTGTCCTGTCTGATTGCATTGTAGTTTTCAATTCTAATTAAGTCATCCCCCCACGCTCTTCTTTAAGCAGGACTCAGTCAGTATCATGAAACCTGGACAATGCTCTGAAACAAAATTTCTAATCAGTTCTTTTTTTGGTGCAAGACTTCACACATTTGCTTGCATGGAAAGTAGTCATTTCTCTTTATACTCCTCTTTCTCCAAATGTGCTGAAATTTTAGGTCCAGGATTTGGTTGAATGTCTCCAAAAATCAGAATACTGGCAGAGTGCTGTAGTGTTACAAAACATTTTCTACCATTAATTAGTTAACAAATCCACATTCTGCCCCCCCCCCCACCATGGGGTAAAACAGATTCTCTTTTTAACTTGCCTGTATAGTGCCATGATATCATAGCATACCATCTGCTGTTGGTGTATATAATCTCACTCTGTTTGCTTCTGACACACCTGTACTTTGTCTATTTTTTACCACTATGGTATTGTACACAGTCTATCTTTTACCATTTACTGTATAATCTCAAATGTTTTGTATAATCCAGTGGAGTACAAACTGCAGATTTATTTCTTATTTTCCACACCACCCCATGTGTGGGTGTGCATTGCCATGCCATGTATGTAATTGTTGCTTCCTGTACTGTTGCCACTTTGTGGCCTGGGTTGTGCCTGAAAACTATCCTTTGGATCAGTGCACTTACCCGGTTACCAAAGACGTAAATAAATAAAATAAATAAAAACTCTGCAAGTTCTAGTACTTCTTCTAACTTCTTTTTAGTTACATTTGTTAATAAAAAATGAATATTTAAGTGGCTGCTTCTCCCAATATGCATAAATGTTAGGTGATCAGTAAAAGATCCCATTTTCCAGTATAAGACTTGCATCCTGCTTTCTCCCAATTTGATTCCCTCCCAAGAATATCCATTTAATTTATTTATTTATTTATTGAAATGTTTCACCAGGAAGGCACACTGAGCAACAAGATGGTCGTCTCCCGGTGCGACCTGGAAGGAGGGGTACAAGTGGAGAAAGCTACAGACACGGTGCCAAAACATTGCTAATTGCTAATTCTCCCTTCTACACTGCTAAGAGAAGAAGTACAACAGAAATATTCACAAAAGCATTCAATATATACTTCATTTTTTTTTAAGGTAACAGTTATTGTTGTAATAGGAGTCACCTGGCTCTTGGTTGTTACTTTGCCTGGCTGTGGTATGGATTTGTACAGGAAAATGACATATCGGAACACCTTACTCTATGCCACAGGCTGCCATTCCCAGCACATAATACATAACATTCCCAAATCCCAATTTATGAGAATAAAAAGGAATTGCAGTAGTGCAGAGGATGGTATCCAGAACAATAGAGAGCTGAGAACAAGATTTCAGAAAAGGGGATATAGCACCGAATGTCTAGATAAGGCAGAAGAGACAGTAAACCAGATGGGAAGGAGTGACCTACTCACCCAAAAGGAAGAATATGTGATAGAGGAAAAACAAATGAATTTTGTCACCACTTATTGTTGCAAGTCAGCAGAGATCAGAAATGTCATAACGAGGCATTGGGACATTGTAGCTTCAAATCCCATTTTTGAAGTGGAGGATATGAGACCACCACCACCCAGATGTAGTTATAAGAGGAATACAAAACTAGCAGATTTACTTACACATAGTTACCAACCACCACCTGTAGTACTAGGTACTTGGTTACCACAGCTGCCCAAAGGTAACCACAGATGTGGACACTGTAAATATTGTCCAGTTATGGAAAAAACATCAACTTTTAAAAGCAGTAATGCTACAAAAGTCTTTGATATTCACAATTTTGTTTCTTGTGATTCCATAAATGTGGTGTGCGTGGCCTGGTGCAGCTGTGGTAGCTTTTTATAGGAAAAACAACCCGAACATTGAAACTTAGAGTGGGTGAACATGTAAGGGCCATAAAGAATGGCAATTTAACCAGTGCTTTAGCAGCTCATATAAGAACAGCCTCTTCTACAGAGAAACATGATTTCAGATTTAGTGGCATATAACGTGTTTTTCTGGGTAAAAGAGGGGTGATTTGGATACCCTGATATTAGAAAGAGATGCTGTGTGGATTTTACAGTTGGGAGGTTTCTACCCACCAGGCCTCAATGACAGAAAAGATATAATGCCTTTCATTAGAAAGTGAAAAAGGAAACCATAGAAAAATTATCTATGGCTTCAAAAATGTCGTTGATTTGCTGAGCAGAATTCATTCTAAGATACGGAATCTGTAGAGTTTTCTAGCTGCCTGAAAGAGGCGGTGGTGACACTTCTCTTGAAGAATGCTACCTTGGACCCAGACTGCCATGCAAACTACAGACCCATCTCGAACCTTCCCTTTTTAGGGAAGGAGATTGAGAAAGTAGTGGCAGCACAACTGGAAGGCCATTTGACCATCCATGACATCTATGAACCGCTCCAGTCCGGTTTTTGAAAGAGACATAGTACCGAAACAGCACTAGTTCGGTTGCTCAGTGATCTCCTGATGGCTAGAGATTTGAAGAGCCATTCCATCTTGGTTCTTCTGGATCTCTTTCAGCATTTGACAGTGTGGACCATGGGGTATTGCTGGGTAGCCTGAGGTACATCTGTGGATTGTTGGGTATGGTCCTCAGGTGGTTTTATCATTTCTCATGGGTAGAACACAGAGAGTGGTGTCTGGGGTTTATTCTTCAGACCCTATCTCTCTGTCATGTGGGGTACCTCAGGGCTCTGTGCTCTCACCCATGTTGTTTGTGGTGTACGTGCTACCCCTCAGAGACATTGTAAGAAGGCATGGGCTGAGGTTTCACTGCTATGCTGATGATACCCAGCTGTATCTATCTTTTGCACCCGACTAGGTTGGAGCTGTCTCGGTCTTTAGTAACTCTCTAAAGGAAATCCAGGAGTGGATGGATTCCAGCTGGCTGAAGTTGAACTCCAAAAAGACTGAGGTGTTGGTTGTGGACCCTGGTCGCTGGATAGGGGGGTTGGGGGTTGGGTCGCCCTCAAGAATTTTTCTCGCTGGTGCTCACTCCCGACCTCTGAATGGGTGCATAACCTGGGGGTAATTTTTGATAAAGGGCTGACCCTGCATTCCCAGATGTCAGCTGTCATCAAATCTTCCTTTTACCATTTTAGGAATATCACCAGGATTAGGCATCTGGTTCAGTCTGGTGACCTCCCTACTCTGGTCCATGACTTTGTGTCCTCGTGCTTAGATAATTGCAACTCCCTTTACTTAGGGCTGCCTGGGGTAGAAATCCACCACTTGCAGCTAGTGCAGAAAGCAGTGGCCCGGATTTTGACAGGATCTGCTCGATCCTATCATATTTCGCCGGTTCTGCATGAACTGTACTGGCTGCCTTTACAGTGGCAGATCACCTTCAAAGTCAGCTTGCTGGCTTTTAAAGCCCTACACGGACTGGGTCCAGAATACCTGAAAGAGCTCCTAGTTCCTTACTGCCCTGGACGATCTCTCTGCTTGGCCAGTGAGGGGTTGCTAGAGATTCCAAGGGTATGCTTAAAAATGGGGTGAGAACTTTTATGTATGCATCTCCTACCCTTTGGAATTCTCTACCCTATCAGCTACGGGAGTGCACAACTGTGGAGGGATTTAAGCAATCTCTAAAAACGTACTTGTGGCACCAGGTTTTTGGTAACTGATTTTTCTTTTTCTTTTCTGGTGTACTGTTATTTTAATGCTGATGTTATTGATTGCTTTGTTTTAAATTGTGTGGTGCCTTGGTTATTGAAAAGGTGCCCTATAAATAAATATTATTATTATTATATTAGATGCTGTGAGTACCCCAAAGCTCATTACATATGTTTAAAAATCAGTTAAAGGAATTTTAATTTAAATAACATATATAGTGACACACATATGGAAAGTAGGAGTTTTTTAACTTCTTCTTAATTCTTTCTTTCTCTCTCTCTCCATTTCTCTTCTCTCTTTAGGCTTTCCATGGGTGTTGTATATAGTTTTTGAATACTAGAACATAGAAAACAGCCAACCACTGTAGGTGGTTGGCAAAAAGAGAATAATAATAATAATTTTATTATGAATTCGAAGATAAAATCTATACTCAGCTTACTGCTTGCACCCCATGGAACCGTTGCTTTACAAAATGTACTGGCCATTGAATCAAGTAGAAATAGAAATTGGTGTTTATCTCCTTTGATTAAGATACAAGTTATAGCAATAGGATTAAAGGTCAGGAAGCATTTTGTCTTTTCTCATGTTAAATATGAAGAAACAAAGTTTTTGTACCTATCTTATCCAGACAAGTAAATGCAATTCAGTAAATATTGTATAGCACTTTAGGTATCACTATGAACCACTGAAAAGCACACTGCACCTTTAAATGAGTGTGGCAATAGGATTAATTAACAGAATCTTAAATACAGGGACTCTCCCATTGACCAGCATCCCTTGAGAAAGCCTATGGGTGAAACCTGGTTTGGAGCTCTGCTGCTAAGATCGGTATGCACGGTTTGCACTATGTTGTAGCTAATTTTGCACATTAAATAATCTGAAGTCTTTCTGTTGCCTAGTGCTATTTTTTGCTGCTGTCCTTAGTTTTATTATCATTCAAGCACAGTCTTTCTGAAGTGGAGCGTTCTTGTGAAGTTTTCTGTGGTATGGATTTGCAGAAAAATTACAAGATATCTTTAGAAAATATATCCCCAAAAAGGTTACCTTAATAACCCTGGTGTACAAGAATAAAAAACATAGCTGTGCTATGGATTCACAAAATATATAGAAATTACGAGATATCTTTAAAAATATATCCTTAAAAAGGCTGCTTTAATAACTCTGGAGTAAAGAAATAAAAAACACTGCAAAGACTAAGTAGCAGCTTACCAAGTTCTTTCTCGCTGTTGTGACATATTGCTGTGGTATGAATTCACAGAATGTATGAGATTACAGAGGAGCTATACAATTTGTCTCCAGAAAACACACTTCAATATGCATTAATGGTGGAAAGAAAAAGTCAACACAGCAAAGACTAAGCACCAGTTTACCAAGCTCTTTCCCACTCTTGTAATATATATTGCTGTGGTATGAATTCACAGAAAATCTATGAGATTACAGAGCAGCTTTAGAATTTGCCTCTAGAAAAGTTACTTCAACATGCACTAATGGTGAAAAGAAAAAGTAAAAAAAGTGTCAACTAAGCAGGAGCTTACTAGATTCTTATTTGCCATTACAATGTATATTGCACAGATATCAATTAAAAAAAAACACTTACAAACTAGTCCAGAATAGTAGAAAATATGCACGTGTGAAATATGCAATAGTAGGAAATATGCATGTGTGAAATATGCAATGGTAGGAAATATGCATGTGTGAAATATGCAATAGTAGGAAATATGCATGTGTGAAATATGCAATGGTAGGAAATATGCTTGGGTGGCATGGGCTTTTACCACAGACAATCCCTGCCCCCTACTACCCGGTCTCGGTACCCACTTCAACCCAGAAATATAGAGAGCTCACACTCATGGCCTTTTTGGGGAATTAAGATGGGTGTACCTGCACTGGGGGGTTGAGGACTGTGAGGATGGGGGGGGGGGGGTTCTATGGTGCACATTTTTGAAACTCTTTTGTTGCCTGCATAGAGTGTAAATATTTTACCTGCATAGAGCACAGGTGGTGTTTTACTGTACAGAGTGTATTCCTGCTGCCCCATTGCTCCCATTAACCCTTCTCCCCCCTTGTCCTTTCTGTACCACCCCTTTTAAGTAAATTATTTGTTGAATTGTAGTTCTTGGTTTGGGGGCTGTTATTGCTCTACTGCGTCACTTGTTTTAGGGGTGGGGCTGTGTGGTTAGATTATGCACTGTTTCTTGGGGGGGGGTAACAGCCTTGTGTGTCAGCATCCAGGTACCACATATAGCCACCCCAGGTGGAGGCACTGTGTCATGTTAGGCCCATGTACCCAGTGTAGCATTACTACAGGGAACCCAAGCTGTCACCCTTGAGAGGTTGTAAAAAGTGGCCCTTGATGACCCCAGATGGCCCACTACAGTAAGAACATTGTCACAAAGGGACTTGGGATCATTCCCAAAGAGAGATTGCAAAGTAACATTCTCATCCAGATTCTATGAGGAGAGGAACTAGAAGCAGAAGAAGAATCATCAGCATCTATATAGCACTTTTCATACCCACTGTATCTCAAAGTGCTTTACATTCAGTTTTGTGGATTTACAAACTCATTTTTGACTTGCAGTGTGGAAATCCAAATAAGCAACATGAGTGGTATGGGAAACAATTAGATAATGATGATATCACAACTGATTGGAAAAGGATTTGGAAAAACAACTAACGACTGATTCTAATGGACAGCTATAAGCTCACTCAGTATATAGTATTACATGGTTTGTGCCACACAGTGACTAAGCTCTTTAAACTGGGATTCAAACAAACTGCTTACTGTAATAAATGCAAAACTGACCCTGGCACATCTTTTATAGGATTGTCCAAAGATTAAAGGGGAACAGTCAGCACTAAGAGTCCTACACCCAAGTGTGGGGCTGGTCCCAGTATGCACGTTGTGTTCTAAAACAGTTGTTTTTACTTAATGTTTACTGCAGTATAGTAGATTGTATCCAGTTGATTTTGCTTACTTCCAAGCTGACATTTTCTTTTAGCTGCAAATCCCACACTCCCTCTGCAGCTGACATCAGAGATGGGCTGCAGCACTGGAAGATTCAATTACTTGCAGTGCATGTTATAAACTCAGATCAGCACTGGTCCCACTGTTCTCCTGGGGCTAAGTGCAGTTTTATGTGTTATGGTCACAGTAGTAAATAAAAGATTCAGTCAATTTGCCTACCAATAAAATTAAACAGAACTGAATAAAACAGCATGAACAAACACTGATGTACCAACAAGGCAATGCCATCTTTATCGTATTACACTCATATAGAACACAGCTATAACAAATGTTTAGAAGCTTTTAAATGAATACAAGATTGCGTTTTGCACTGCATTACTCCAGTTAAACCCCTGAGTAATACTTCAGGATATCACCCATATCCTGACAATAAGTCTTTCAACTTGCAATATTTCTTCACTTGTTTCTTCCACCTCTTTTCCTCTTTGTCGTTAAGCCCAAATATATCATTCTTTATACACATTGTCAGTCCCATACTGTGCTGAATTCACAATATAATGCTGCAGGCAAAACAAACTCTTCACAAGCAGGTGATGCTATCATTCTCTTGTTCCCTTGTAGATTTTTTTAAGAAGAGTGGATAAATATGAAGACATAATGGTAGGAAGAAGTCCTTTGGTAAACCTTAAGTACTGCGCATGAGTTGCAAACAACCTTATACTGAATTTCATGTGGAGCACTCTGTAACTCTTCATAAGTTACATGGTATGTGGACTGTGTTTATGATACACTGAGGGAGCACTCCTGACCAATTGGAGCACTCCCTTCCCCTGAGTGTGAGACACTCTTATTCTGCAGAGAGCATCTGACGCACAGCTGTCTTGGAAACAGACATATTTGTTTGGACTTTTTTTTAAATAAATCCTGTCTTCCCTCACTCTACACTGTTTTAGTGGGTCTCCCAATGGCCCTTCTGTGGCTATCAAAGTGGTCTTAGATTCCTAGAGCTTCAGAATACCTTGCCTCCAGTATGTGGTTCTCACGCAGTTTATTCATTAGAATGTGATAACTGGGTAAACTTACTGCAGCTCAAAGACCTCTTTTCACGAAGTGACTGAGGGAGATTGAAGGAGTACTCCTCATCAGTCAGAACACTCATTTCCTGTGCTCATGAGACATGCTGGTTCTGTAAAGTGTGTCATGTGCAGGTGCCCCGGAAGTGGAAATGGGAACATTCGGATGACATTTTTAAACATTTTACTATATTATTGATTGACCTCAGTCAGTAATTTACTAATAGAGCCATGAAGAGCACTCTTACGGTTGTAAGCGTGGTCTCCCTTATATTCTTAGGGTATCTGAACCACTTACCTAAGGTTTGCAGTTTTCACACCCTAAGAATGTGTGTGATACCACACAGACAACAGTAAGAGTGGTCTCCAGAGCAGTATGTAAGCAATAAGACATGACAGGGTGTGAGTCAGACAGTTCTAACACATGGTTAGGGGGTATAGTGAGGCACAAGGCCGCAGGCCAAGTGCACCCAGTCCCCTAGCTGTGCGTTAGAACTGTCTAATGCACATCCCCAGAGTGGCTTAGTGCATTTATAAAATAGGTCTGTGTATTCTAAATGGGGTTTCTAGTTTTAGATGTGTGTTAGACACTTCTAACGTACGGCTAACAACCAATCAAATTGCTTGAAAACTTTTGCCCATTTTATAATAACATATATAAGAACTGTGTGAAGCCACCCTAACAGCAACAGGAGTGCTGTCAGAGGGACCCATTAGTATATAACATGTGACATTGTTTGGAGAAAAGTACACATGCATTGCCATACATTATCACTGGAGGGCCTGCTCTTACACCAATCTGTTATGTACTATTCCTGCTGTAACTCCATAGCTGCACTGTTCACCAAAAGTCAATATTCATTCTATACAAAGAACAGGTACCATGGAAGTAAAGAGCACTCATGAGGAAATGGTATACACAATGAACTATGTGTAATTTATATGTAATTAATAATAATAATTATAATGAAAAAGTGCAAACAGTTATTTTTCCAGGTGTCCTTTTCTTAACCTTCAGTCTCATTGGTTCTGTCTGGGAACGGAACTGTAGCATAATACTGTTGTGTTCTCTTTACTGCTGTACAGCTCCTTACTGTCCAATAAATACTTAAAAAATATATATACTGTAATTTCAAAAAACACAGTATTGCCTATACAGCTTCATATTATCTACAATATGAATTCCATGGCTTACGAAAAACAGGCTCATAATGCAGCAGTGACAAACATGTGTAACTGCTTTGCTTGCTAAATGAAGGCTTGTCATTTTTTAAAATGGTATCCATGGTAGTAGTCTGATCGATGATGGTAATCATCCTGGTATCCATGATGGTACGCAGGGTAAACATACCCAGCATACTCATCTTCTGGACAGCGCATGTTCAGAGACTGTTGAATAGCCATTTCCTGCCGACGGAGCTGCATAGAGTCAATTAAATCATATACGATGGCCATAGACCCAATAGGGGTTGGATACCAGGACTTGACATTGCCATCTTTCCCAACAAGGAGCATTATGAAATATTCACGACTCAGCTGGAAGTAATTCCTTATGTCTTGCACCAAGGAAAAGGGGATCTCGTCACGCTCCACAGTGCCACTTCCTGTGAAGATAACAAATGAAAACGTTTACTAGACTGACTTAAGCAGTTTTTTTTATACTTTATTTTATATTTTTTATTCATTAGTTTTTTGTATAAATGTACAATGTACAGTTACAGTTCTCATACAGGGAGTAAAAACAACTTCAGACAGCCAAAATGCCCTCTATAACAATAGTATGGAGTCCAGTTACAACAATCGCCCTGTAATCTGGTACAAGAAGAGGTGGGGGAGTCCAACACAGTTCAAACTATAAAGTCCAACAGTCTTTAGGAATTGCTAGCCTCTTCAACAGCAGTGGGTATATCTTGTAGGGAGAATAATACATAGAGAGAATAACAATCAAAAGATTGCTATTTAACCTGTGATGAATTAGGGAGAATACATACATATACTTCAGGCCCCCTTAACAATCTTTCTTCACCCCTCATGGGCCAATCCATAAGAAAACTTTTATTTAAGCCCAGTTTACCACAAACAGTCATGTAGCTTCAAGTATTTAATCGAAACCAGAGTTTGAAACTTGCTCAAGCAGGGAGCACTATTTATTTTATTCATTATAAATGCAGATTAGAGCAGTCTAGATAATTGCAGTGTCCACTTCCTAGGAGGAAAAGCCAAACAGGGCTACCAAAATGGCAGATTTCCCACATTCACCCTAAACTGGTGAGCTCCAACATTAATTTAAACAAATATAACAGTTTTTAAGCCCCATAAACTCCCCGCCCCAAAGAGTCCCAAAAAGAAGATTCAGTCAACAGTGTCTCTGACACTCAAATCAAAGCTTGCTACATATTACTGTGAGTCCGCTCCCCTTGGCAACACACTACTCACAGATCAGTCCTTGGAGTCAGAGGCCAAATGGGCTGACGCAGGAGCATCTCTGCAGCTGGCAAAAGCAGTATAAACTGAACAGATGCCGGGCTTTATTTATTTACAGTAAAAACCCATTTATCCAAACTTAAGTTAACCAAAACTCCCAGTTATCCAAAACTGTGGTGTGTCTCCCAGCTCAATACATGTCATTGTAAAGTGCTCTCACTCATCCGAAATCCCCTTTATCAAAACAACTGCATAGTCCCCCAGCACATTTGGATAAATGAGTTTATACTGTATTTACTTGTTGTTAACCAGGTAAGTAGACTAGACAATAAATGACTATTTTCAAGCACAATGTGGGAGAACACAAAACAAACACATGATAAAGTAGTTGTAACAAAAGTATGTACAGTAAGTAGTAACATAATACCGTATTGCAAAATGCACATTATAAACAGGCATGAGCAGTAATAACCTATAAAATACAATGAAATAAATAGCAATAAAATGTGGCTGACTGAAACACTGCATATTATAACAAGTTGACGGCAGCAGAGCAAGACAGCGCCAAATATACTAAGCAGAGCAAGGAATCATAAGTACAATGTAGCACAGGACATAGATTAACAACTCCTTAATTACTGCATATTTTTCAAGCAACTTGGACATGCGTTCTACCCGAGTATCCATTTTTGGAAAGAACACAACGCTCGTCTTGAAATCTGCCTCTCTTATATGCAACCTCTGTGTGCACTAAATGTGTGTTTTGCTCTGAAGACTTGATGGATAACTTAATGACTTCCCTACACTGAGGCATTCCAAAAGAAGGAAACTTGTTATTTGTACTTTGCTGCCTTCAGTCCCAACTGGAATTAATATAGAAGCCTGTTTTTGGTGAAGCCTTGTCAGCCTACCCTATACAAGGATTTACATACTGCTACCCATGAGGTATAGTTTGAATTAGAATTTTATTCATATTTCAACAGACAAGGACTACTAGACATAAGCCTATTACAGAGACGTTCTGCATCTATAGTACAACTTACAAATGAGAACATAGAAACATAGAATTCGATGGCAGATAAGGACCACTTGGCCCACCCCATCTGCTCATTTTTCCCTACCTACAATATAATCGCAGACCCTAATTGATCTCTGGCTCTTTCCTCCTCCTCCCCCCCTCCTTTACACTAAAATTAACTTCTGCCTATCCCATGCATCCTTAAACCCCACATGTGTCCTGAATCTACCCGCATACACATTCATACCATATCCCCTTGTTGTTGAGCACATTTTGTATGACAAATACTTCCCTCTTGTATCTTATTTACTACCGTGAGGTATTTAAAGGTCTCTATCATATCCCACTTCCTCTTCCAGGGTGTACATATTGAGGTCCTTTGTTCTCTCATTGTAGGGCTTCTGGTGCAACCCCTGCACCATTTTAATTTCCCTTCTCTACACCACTTCCACTCTGTCTATGTCCTTCCAGAGATGTGGTCTCCAGAACTGGACACAGTACTCAAGGTGAGGTCTTACCAGTGACCTTTACAAGGCCAACACCACCTCCCTTTCTGCTTGTGATACCTGTCCTTATGTACCCCAGCATTCCACTAGCCCTCACAACTGCATTGTCACACTGCCTGGCCACCTTTAGGCCATCAAATATGATTACCCCCAGGATTTTTTCCTGCTTTGTGGTTATCAGTACCACTCCACTCATTTTGTACTCTGCCCCTGGGTTTCTGTAACCTAAGTGCATTATTTTGCACTGTTTCTCATTGAAACTCAGCTGCTATACCCTTGACTGCTCCTCAAGTTTTTTTCAGATCCCCATCTATCTTTTTCACCCCACCCTGGAGTGTTCACCCTCTTGCAGATTTTGGTGTCATCTGAAAAGAGGCAGACCCTCCCTTCCAGCGCCTCAGCAATGCCACTTTTAAAGGCATTAAAGATGATCGATCCCAGCACTGATTCCCTGAGGTAGTCTGCTGGGCACCCCCCCTTCCTTGGAGTGAACTCTGTTTACCACCATCCTTTGTCACATATCCCCTTAACAATTTCTTTCCCAGTTTCCCACCCTTAGAACCACTCCTAGGCTGCTCAGCTTGTTTACTAGTCTCCTATGTGGAACGGTGTTGAAAACCTTTCTGAAACCTAGGTAGGCCATGTCCACCGCTCCACCTTGATCTAATTCCTTGGTTACCCGGTCAACGAAATCTATCAGATTTTTTTCGCATGACCACCACCCCCCATAAATCCATGCTGCTGTGTGTCTTGTAACCCATTAGATTCAAGATCTGTCACAGTCCTTTCCTTCAGCAGTGTTTCCATTTACTTTCCCACTACCAAAGTCAGGCTGACTGGCCTGTAATTACCAGCGTACTCCCTGCTGCCACTTTTGTGAAGTGGGACTACATCTGCTCTCCTCCAGTCCTCCACAATCACTCCTGTTTCCAGTGAGCTGTTAAACAGGACTGTTAGAGTCACAGCCAGTATGTTCCTGAATTCCCTCAATACCCTTGGATGCATCCCATATGGCCCCATTGCTTTGTCCACTTTCAGATTTGCAAGTCCCCTCAGGATTGTCTACTCCGAAAAAGGACTAGAGGCCACCGCCCCTCTCCAAAGCTCCTGTTACTTTTTTTGGCCCCTCCCCTTCACTTTCCTGTCTGAACACTGAGCAGAAGTATTTGTCCAGGATGTCTGCCTTTTCCTGGTCCCCATCTGCACAGTTCCCCCTTCTCTTTTTTTAACTTCACACTCTCTCCCCGGTCTTCCTGTTTTTACTTACACATAGAATAACAGATAGCACTGTATCTGTTATGGTGCTATAAAGTCATCAAGGGTTTCCAGTGACGTCATAAACCTTGAGAGTGAAACTTGAGAGGTTTATGATGTCACCGGAATCATGAGATGGAGTTACAGTAACCCTAACAGATAGATTGACATCTGCTGTTTTTTGTAATACATGGCAAGCTATGTGAAATGGTTTTAATAATCAAAAAAGAAAAAGTACTGCTTGCAGAGACTTTTTCTCCCCCAGCCCGCAAGTCTGCAACTGTTATAGGATTCTCATGATAACTCTGCCAGAAAACATCTGTTTCATTCTTCACAAAAGAAAAGTACAGTTTAGAGTGCTATGTTTTTTCACTAGAGCAAAGCTGAAGTGGGTTGTTTAAAAATAGGTAAGTGTAAAATGGGACATAAAATGCAAGGTGAACTGATGAGCCGGGTGACCTTGAACATGTCAAAAGTTCCAAGCCGTAATACCACTGTTCTGACACCAGATTGATAGTATTATGGATTCCTGACATCACAATGATGGTATTACGAGTTACAGCAGGTGTTGGTTTACCATTAGAAAACTGAAACTACATACCTCAAAAATGTATTGTCCCCTTTTGTTACCTACCACCTGGGCTACTCTCTCTTCTGTTTGTGCCTTCGTACTCCTTACTGCTTTCCCTGTTTCCCTTCATTTTCCCCTGATACATCTCCCTATCCTCCTTCTTCTGCATGTCCATATACCTTGGGAATGCTGCCTTTTTTTTTTAATTTAGTTGTTTAACCAGGTATAGCACACTAAGCCGAAAGCTTTTTTACAGGAGCGACCTGGGAGCACAAGGAGGTTAAGTGACTTGCTTAGGGTCACACAGTATGCAAGTGGAAGCAGTGGGATTCAAACCCAGGTCTGGTCTGCTGGATGTCACCAGATTTGTAGTTCAGAGCCTTAGACCACTACGCTATACTGCCTCCTTTACCTTTTTCCCATAGCAGCCTCTTTTTTTCCTCTTGCTTTTGCTCACTTGCTTGATGCAGAGCTTTGTGCCTTAACTATATCCTATTTTAGCTTCACCCACTGTGCCTTGATCCCCCCAAACAGCACCTCCCCCTTTTCAATCATTTTGCCAGTGGCTTTCACCAATACCTTATCTAACTCCTCCCCCTGTGCTAGAGGTCTGTAGATCATGCCAGTGCAAATAGTGGTTCCATCCCCCTCTCTAGGGTGACCCACAGACCTACAGTACATTTGCCCCCTCCATATTCCCAATATCTCCATTGCTTTTATATCTTTCCTCACATAAAGCACCACACCCCCCTCCTTTCCTTCCCACCCTGTCTTTCCTGAACAGAGTATAGTTTGATATGGCCATGTCTCAGTCATGGTTTTCTAGACTCTAGAGTTTGTTAGCACTCTGCTTGTTACCCCCCTTCCCCCCTCTTTATTTTCTACAAAGGTTTTTATTCTCCTTCCTTAGGTAGATCTGGGTGGCATATCAGCCCTGTCCCTATTGGTCATCCATTGACTTCCTCCAGGTCTGGAACATCAGCTGGCGTGTTTAGGGTTTTGCCCTATCTTGATAGCTCCTTACTGTTTAATCCACATTTTCTAGGTAAACTGGAGTGTGGTGTTGGATAGATGATCTCATGACATCGGACTCTCTGACGTCATGCACTAGCTCTGGTTCAATGGCATCTTACTTCAAAAGGAGCCATGTTTTCCAGCAGATCCCTTTTGGCCATCAAACAGGAAATGCCTTTGAGCACTATAGGGCTCTTTAATGGTAAATGCACATGTGTTATCACTTGGACTCCACAATACTTCTTTAGCTTTCTAAATTTGTGTGTTTTACATTTGAACAGCTGCCTCAAAAATGCCAAAAGGATGTACAGAGGTGTGAGACTAACCGAGTCTAAATATTGGGGTTTATGTGATAACGGCAAAAGCCTAAAGGCGATTGCCGTTATTACAAAATCAGAGTGCCGAAAATTTATTTCGGCACTCTGACACCCTCGTGCACAGCAAAACAGCACCGGAGACTTACTTTTTTAATGTTTTATGTGGGGGGCTGTGCCCTCCCCACACACCCCTACTTAAGGATTATCAACTCCAGGGGGGTGCATGTCAGGGGGGTGAAAGACATAAAAAAAAAGTTCTGAGCTGGGTGCAACAAAAATGTACTTGCCCCGGACCCAAACCCAGTACCTTGCCCACCAATGCCACCAACCCACCCACCACGCCACAGGGTTGGCTCGGCAGCCCACTGTGGCACCTCCCTTTAAATCCCCTCCTGCCCCTTGCTGTGTGTGCTTGCTCCCCCATGCACACATACATATAGTGACATCCCATCGCTATATTCGCCGACCCCCCCATCCAGCCACCCTACCCTACCGTAGCCCCGATGACATGCACCGGGGTTTGGGTCATCATTATTGTAGGTGTCCAATTCCTGACACCTATGTCACAAACTACCAAATATTGTATCTTACACCAAATAAGCTCACACAATTTAGATTATATTTGTTATCTATCTTTTAGAGTGTCATAAGAGGCATTGACTATAAGTGAAGTCCTACTGGTATTCAATGGGACATTGTGAAAGTCAAAACTGCGATACACAGGCTTACAGCCTGAGCAGGTTAGCGTGGTAACTGTCTTTATATAGTACATAACACAGGCAGTGGTCACGATCCAGCCATAGCACCTCTACAGTGCAAGGAGCCTGATACACCCATTCCCCAAAGAGATAGATAAGGTGCCACTTGCCCACACGGGCAGCGGTCATGATCCAGCCATAGCACCTCTACGGTGCAAGGAGCCTGATCCACCCATCCCCCAAAGAGATAGATAAGGTGCTACTTGCCCCCACGGGCAGTGGTCACGATCCAGCCATAGCACCTCTACGGTGCAAGGAGCCTGATCAACCCATTCCCCCAAAGAGATAGATAAGGTGCCACTTGCCCCCATGGGCAGCGGTCACGATCCAGCCATAGCACCTCTACAGTGCAAGGAGCCTGATCCACCTACCCCTCAAAGAGATAGATAAGGTACGACGCTTGAAGAATTCCTTACAATTTCCTGAGGGGCTGTGTGAGCAGCTGAGACGGATCTTCATTTGCAATTTGCTGTTTTCAATTTCAGCACCTTCTCAGGGTAGCGCTATTGGCTCCACGCCTGTGTAGAGCTCCCTGATTGGCTGGTCTCACTCACCTGAGACAGGAGCACTCGAGATGTGTGGCTTAATGTAAGCCTGCATCCTTGTACTCGGCTTCTAATTTATATATTTTAATTTAGCCTGTTCTGCTCGGCCTGTGTGAAGTAACTTACCACCCCCCCGCTGCAGTTTCTCTCCAACTGTATGTGCACTGATTCAGTGCTAGCTCTGCAAACTTCCCCCTGATTTTTCGTCCCCCAGCCTCCTTTAAATGCACACAGTCTCCATGACACTCCTATCTAATGTTTCAATTTATTGGTTACTTACTGTCAACAACTGCAATTCCTCCCATCCCCTTTTTGCAACTAAGCCTTCTAGCAGCTTTATCTCATTCTGTCTTGCTGAGGCATACCATTTTGGTACTTTAGGTTTGCTTATTGCTCACTAGCATATCCTGTCTTGCTAAGGCAGTTGATTTAGGTCAGGTGATCTCTCTAGTAGATCAAAGCCTCTCTGCCCCTAGTACTACTCCATGGTCAGGTGAACTCTTTTCTTATTAGCCTGACTAGGAGCTGTACTTAAGGATTACTGCTTTAGGCTCCACTGCTTATAGTAGTATTCTGCAGGGATTAAGAAATTCTCCTCCATTGAGAATCCCTTCTCTTGCCTGCACTTGTAGTGCCCATTGGGTGATAATCTCATAATGAGGGCATATTACCTGCTTCTATGCTTGTCTCTGCTCATCTTACATGTATTGGACCCGAACGTGAATCAAAAAATAACTCCTAGAGTGGAGAATGGCTCTCTTTTTACATTGTCTGACCGGGACTTTTCCTATCAAGTAGAAGAACTTGTATGTGCTCTAACTTCCCCATGCCTGCTGCTGGTCCTTCACCTGCACCGGCATACAGGAACTCTCCTAGAGCCTGCTCACAGGGCTACACCACCTTCTGCATACTGCCACCTACTCCCATTGACTCTCTCGGTGAGGGTATTATTGTATGCAGCATCAGGAAAACTGGGAACTAGCCTCAGAACTCCCTATACTGCGCAGACAAATCACGTAACTGAAAGAAGACCCAGTCACCCACACTTTTCCTAGGACTCTGCAGGAAACTCTTGTTCCTGCTTTTACTATGCTCAGGAAATGTTGAGTTTAATCCAGGCCCTCTGGCACCCATGGAATCCCCAGCAGAGCTACAAAGCCTCAAGGGGCTTACATTCTTGCATGTTAATGTATGTAGACTATTAAAAAAAATCACTTCTGTTCAGGCCTGGGTATGTCATACTGCACCAGATGTTCTGGTGATTAAGGAGTCCTGGCTCCGACCGGCGACCAGTAACAACGGAGTTAACATCCCCTCCTACTGTTTGTTCAGAGCCGACAGGCAAACCAGAGGTGATGGGGTAGCTATATACATCAAGGATAAATTCCCTGCCTCCATAATTGACTCAACCTCTGTCCCAAAAGAATTCGAAAGCTTGTCATTAAAGATTGAAATTGCCACCGGTGTCTCATTATGTATAATAGGATGCTACAGACCCCCATCAGCTGGACTACAGTTGTTAAAACATCTCGAAAACATCCTGGGTTTGGAATCTTCAGAGTGTATCATACTAGGGGACTTCAACTTAGACTGGCTCTCAGTGCATCCACCCACTAAAAATGTTCTGTGATTCCTTGGGTTGTCACAGCTAATAAATGAATCTACTCGTCCTAACAAGCTCAACCCTAATAACAGTACTCTCTTGGATATCATTTTAGTTAACAAACCCCATTTATTCTCCCATGCTGGCGTCTTTTTCTCTGATATTAGCGACCATTGCTTCATCATGTGTAAGATCCACTCTTAAATCCACAACTGTACCAAAATTCTCCTTTAAAAGGTGCATATGCAACTTTGATCTCCATGGGTATATATCAGACCTAAGAGACTCCATGCGATGGCAGGACTTCTATCTAGCCAAGTCCCTGATTATGGCTTATGATATTTTCTCAGAAATTGTGCTGGGGGCTCTCAACGTTCGTGCCAGAAACAAATCCTGTTGGTGTTTTACAGAAGACCTGAAAGATGCTTTGCAGAGTAGAGATGTACTTTGGAGAACTGCTAGGAAAACTAATTTAATAAAAGACTGGAATTCTTTCCGGAGGGTGAGGAATCTCTGCATCAAAATGGTCAGAGAAGACAAAGCTAATTTCTACCGCTCTCAGCTGGAGAGCTCCTCAAAAAATGCCTCCAAATTCTGGAGGACTATTAAAGACATTGAAGGTCGCACCACTGTAAATTCCATACCTACTAAATTATTGATTGACCATACTGTCATCTCCGACAGACCGTCTATCCTCAATGCTCTCAATAATCATTTTGCCACTGCAAGGCTAGCCTTTGACTCCTCTCCCGCGAATATCCTCCACCAACAACTTAGATTGGATACACAAGAAAAACCCGTCCCCAGTCCATCCTTCTCTCTGCAGCCTACCTCCCTGAAAGAAGTTGAAGATCTTCTCCTTCAGCTGGACACTAGGAAAAGTGCTGGGGGCTGACCTCATTGACCCATACTTCTTAAAGGTCGGCTACCGTGTCCTCGCAGTCCCAATTACTCTTCTCTTCGACTTATCCTTGTCCCAGGGTGACCTACCATCCATTTGGAAAAATGCACTTGTGGTCCCTTTGTTTAAGTCAGGAGGTCCTACTGACCTCAATAACTGCAGGCAAATCTTCCTACTTCCAATACTGTCAAAGATGCTGGAGAAAATAGTGAACTCCCAGCTTCGGAAGTATCTGGAATCAGAAAAATTGCTCAACCCGTTACAATCCGGTTTTAGAGCATAGCACAGTACAATCTCTGCTCTAGCCAAGGTGACAAACGACTGTCAGCTTGAATTAGACAAAAAAAACTTTGTCTGTGCAGTTTTCTTGGACTTAAGCAAGGCATTCGATACCGTTGATCACATACTGCTTCTGTCGTCCCTCCGGAACATTGGTTTGGATTCCCTATCCCTTAAATGGTTCTCCAACTACCTCTCAGGACGACTTCAACAAGTAAAGGCAGAAGAGGAAGTTTCTCCACCAAAACCCCGATTGAGGGGTGTACCGCAAGGTTCCAGTCTTGGGCCCTTGCTCTTCACCATTTATATTAACAACGTAGATGCCCCCATCAAAGAAGCACAAATACACCTATTCGCGGATGATATGGTACTCTATGCTAGTAGCCACACACACCTGAAGTGGCCTGTAAAGTCCTTCAAAATGAATTTAATCTGCTGCAACATCAGCTTATAAACCAGGACCTGCTCTTAAATGCAAAAAAAAAGAAAGCAATGTTCCTCTCGCCCCTTCAAAATGCAATAAATCTTGCAATTGCTGGGACACTCCTGCAAATCACTACCATTCTAGGTGAGCAGTTGGACTACGTACCAAAGTTCAAGTACCTGGGGGTCTGGTTAGACCATAGACTTACTTTCACAGATCACTTAGAAGAACTGGCAAAGAAACTTAGACAAAGACTTGATCTGTTCTTTAGGATTAATAATCTCCTCACAAGAGACGCTAAACTGAAACTGGTTCAAACTACCTTTCTTTCCCTATTGGATTATGCAGACTTTCTATATAGTCAGGGACCTGCAGGTTCCCTAGCCAAACTCGATATGCTTTATCACAGAGCCATAAGATTTAACACGGGTCTTCCATACTCAGCCCACCACTGTGCATTGTACATGGCAGTGGGATGGTCATCCCTTGCTTACAGAAGGCAAAAAAATTCCACTGCGGTTTGGACATACAAAGCTATCTCAAATAAACTGCCCCAGTATATCTCTGCCTGTTTACCTTTGTGTACTCTGGGGAAGTATGCCTTGAGAAGCACCTCATATATCCACCTTTATGTTTATAAAGCAAAATCTCGCATTGGCAGAGCAGCCATCAGCTTTGTGCTCCCTCAACTGTGGAACAAGCTGCAAAAAACTTTGAAATTAACTCACCCCATCAGCCTAGCAGCTTTTAAATCTCTATCTACATCATAATAAGGAGTCCTGTGCCTATCTACCCTAAATAGTGACTCCTATAAGTCCAAGCACACTCTAATTAGTACTGTTAAAAGACTGATCACATCTATAATCGACTCTTCCCTCTCCCCTTTTTCTACCCCCATATCTGTCCCTTCCACATTCCTTTGACCCTGGTTCCAGCTCTAAATTCTCCATACCATATCACTATATATCTTTTTATATTAGGTTTTACTTGTGTTCGGTGCACCTGATATGTATATTTCTTTACTTTTATGAAGCATTGTGTCCTACCCAAAACTAGCTGTATCTTCTGTTCCAAACATATACTACTTTAAATGCTCCCTGCTGATACTTTGTAGATACTGTATTATTGTATCTCACTTTATTTGTATTATTACTATTTTCTTGTGTGTTGCATCCCATATATATTGTCCCTTGTTCCTTGTTAACAAACCCAGGTCCACCTCGAAAATGAGCTTGCTCAATGGTGATCGCCTGGTTAAATAAAGACTTTGATTGATTGATTGTTATCTACAAGCTGTTTTCAATAATTGGGTCACAGCTGTGGGACTTTTGTGCTCTCCACAGGTGCATCTTGTTGCGTGGGTCACATTAGGCAGAATAAAATGAAACTGGAAGTCTAACATTTAAGGTATTTATACCTGCATAGGCATATATGTATATTTTGATCAGGTATTTTTGGAAAAACAATATACCTTTTGGGGTAATAATCCTGTCTGTGGTAAAGGCTGCGCAGTTTCATATTTTATTTAATTAAAACATTTATGTTGATATAAAGTTGATTAAATTAATGGAGATTATAGTACTGTTGTATTGCATATTTATTAAAACTAATGTATATAAATTTTAGGTGCAAAGTATATCCTGATGAAGTGGGTTTGTCTCCATGAAAATACTTAATCGAGACTGGCAGTGGAAAACTGAATTTAATAAATTGCTTGGATAAATATAGCTTCTGGTGAGTAAGCCATTATTCCAGTGCTCTGTCCCTGTTTGTGTACTGCTGTTGGAACAGGCTCCTCCCCCATGTTCTTGTTTTTGTAGGTACCGTGCCCACACTGGCTAATAATTCTGAACAGAGTATAGCCTGCTATGGCCATGTCCCAATCATGGGTTTCAGTGCACCATGACTTGGTACTGGCCACAATATCCAGGTTGGCCTCTGTCATGATGGCCTCTAGGCCTCTAGCATTCATACACATGGCCTTCTAGACATTGCTAGCACTCTGCTTATTAACCCCCTTTTTTCCTTTTTGCCTCCCTGCTTCCTCCCTATTTCTCTTCACCACAAAGGTTTTCATCCTCATTTCTTTGGCAGATCTGGGTGGCATATCAGCCCTGTCCCTGTTCCTGATGGTCATCCACTTACTTTCTCTGGGTCTGGAAGCAAGTACTCCTGTGGATTTCCTCCTGTGGGGAGGCAGGAGGGGAAGGGCAGTCCCCCCTCCCAGCAGACAATCCGATGTGACTTCAGGACCAGATCATTAGGATGCACCACTGGGACACAGACAGAGCTTCATGAATCCCAGGCCTCCACGTTTCCACTTGTTCTCCCCTCCACCTCCACATAGACACCCCTGACTCTCTGTGTGGAGGATCCCTTCCCAAGGTGCACCTCGCTTGTGCTGTCACCGAGATACCTCCAGGTGGAGGTCAACAGCAAGGCATGGCACCCCCCTCCCAGAGGGAGGAAAGCAGTCTTACAGACACTCAGTCCTCCATCACCAGGCCAGCTCCCAAGTAACTCGCATCCGTTTCCAAACCTGGGTCACCAGTGTGGCAGGAGGTGAGGTGCTCAGCACCTCCCCCCTTCTCTTTATAATGCTTCTGTTCCCATCCCCCTTCATTTCTAACATCCTGCTTCCTTCATTAATTTGCACCCTGGGGGCTTCCTGTTCCCTTGGGTTCTCCCTACTATCTACTTCAGCCTGTGAGACAGGCAGTTTCTTCCTCCTTGATTTTTTACTGCCACCCTTCTCTGCTGGTTTAAATGTGCATCAAAGTAACAGTTAAATTGTCCACCAAGGACTGTGGTTCCCATCCCAGATGGATACCGACCATCACCCCTGTATAGGCCCTTATCTATCCAGGTGGATTCCCAGTCCCCATTGTAGCCAAAGCCCTCCTCTCTACACCATTCCTTCAACCATGAATTGAAGCTCCTGCTGTGGAAATCCCTCTCCTCCCCTCTGTCATAGAGAGGCACCACCTCAGAGAAAGCCACTGAGTGTGCTACCCATCTAAGACCACTCCCCCACACCCTACACTCCCCCTGCACTATCTCAGCCCCATCCCTAGCCAGGTCACTGGTCCCCAGGTGGAAAATGACATGTAGCTCTGCTTCCGTCCTGCTGCCCTAGCATCCTCAGGATCTGTTTCCCATCCCTCCCGGCCCTGGCATCACGTAGGAACGTGACCTCCCTCTCTGCCTCTCTTCCTATTCCCAAATATTTCCCCCTGACAATGGAGTCCCCCACCAGAAATTGCTTCCTCTTCCTTTGGTGTCCTCTCCCACCCTCCTTGGGACCTCTACTATAGAGGACCCCAACATCCTCCCTGGCCACTACGATGGGTGCTTCCTTCTGGCAGTCCCACCATGCCAGACTGACATAGGAATTTTGCAGTGGTACTGATTGAGGAACGTGCCTCCCAGCCACCATCCCTGTCCTTCCAGAGCCCACAATCCTGCCCTTCCACCAGATTCTAGCCATCCCTCCTCCCTGGAATCCTCAGAGGTAATGGTGGCAGACCGGTGGCCCCTGGGTGGGGGAGAATGTCCCCTGAATCTAGTCAACTTGGCCTGGAGGTGCAAGTCCAAAATTTATCTGATACCTGAATCTATCCTCTAAAGTCCCTTCCTCCATCCTCCCTCCCACCCTCCCTTTCTTACTTTTATATTTTCTCTTCCACTCCTCCCCCTATTTCCTCTGTCGGTGGACTGTGGCCTAGGTAGTGTATAATTCATTTATTATTGAAACCTTGTTCTGATATTGTTTATTCCCTTGCTCTTTCTACTTTATACATTGTGCTCAGCTGTTATTTTCAGGAGAGTGCCGTGCTAGCCAGCAAAAAACTCAGAATCAGCAAAATAATTTTTAGTTCAGCAGAGATTAAATTTGTATTACATTTAACTAGAAGCATACAGATTTAAGAGAGAACTAAGAGCACTGGCCCATCATGTTCTTTCCCCTACAAATTCAGAAAGAATACCCTGTAACACCTTTTTTTCTTCAAGGTGCTTCTCTAGATTAGGTTTGAAGGTAGAAACCATGTCAGCTGTCACCATCTGCTCTGCACATCTATTCCAAAGTTCCACGATGAGTTCTAGGAAGTATTTCTTCCTGCTATGTCCCTTTACTCTTGTTCCTTTCAAAGGCATTGAGTATCCATGTGTCCTTTAGTTCTTGTGTATCACGAAGTGCAGCATATAGTGTGACAGTATTATTCCATTCATGTATTTTAATACTTTAATCATGTCTCCGGAGTCTTCCCATTTCCTTGGAGAATAATCCCAGCCCTGCCAGGCGGTTCCTATAGTCCATGTTTTCCAAGCCTTCAACCACATAGCTCACGCTCCTCTGCAGCTTCTGATTCCTGTAGATATCTTTCCTCATATATGGTGACCACAACTGTATACTTTACTCAAGATGTTGTCTGAGTGACTAGTGAGCTGTATGGGGGTTTCTCTTGATGCACACTGTGACAGACATGTGACCAGAGTAACGTAATAATTTATTTTTGTTAATGTATTTTGTTAATGTAATTATGCTTCTGTCATAGCTTCTGCTATTTGCAAAGGGGACACAAAAACATAGCTTTCAGGGTCACATATCCAGACAAATCTTAAGGGAAATGCTGAGAACTGCTCTATGGAACTTTCCCATGAGCTAATCCAGGCTGCACATCCTGGAAGATGTGAAAGTGCAACTCCGGACACCTCAGACATCCTTGAAGCCAGAGATTCTGTAAGGCAGATGGGAGAGTGCCAGGCTGAATGCCTCAGCCAGCTTAAAAAGCAAGAAGCATGGGGCTACACACCTTGGACTGTCTTCAAGGCAGAATCATGAAAGTCAACAGAGCACATTTGGGTGTGAAGGGAGCTAGTTGGCCTGAATGAGGTCATCCCTCCATACACCAACCCATCTGGGGGTGGGCTCGGGTAGCCTGTCACTCAAAGGAGAGAAATAACCTCCCACAGTCAGAGAAAGAATTTAACAGAGAGATGAGATTCATTTCTCCCTTTTGGACTTGGAACATCTGAAGACCAGAGCCCCTGCTATACAAAGACTAGCTGACTGGTAAAATAGCACAGTAAGGGACAGTGCAACTCTGTAGCTAGGGCAGGTGAAGGGTTTTAGGTGAGAATAGCTTAGAAATCTGCTGCAAACGATCTGTCTGTTTAACCTGGTTTTATTTTTCTGCTTCTTAGTAAATGTGCAACAATTTTGTTTTCCTGTAAATACATCCTGTTGTAACTACTTGTTGTATTTTAGTAAAACTTCTGTTTTTATAGAATCAGTGACTGCTTGTTTTATTTAAAAGAGTAATTGTACTATTTCTTCTGGACTCTGTTTGCAGTCCATCTCTGAAGGGGCACTCTACCCACAGTTACTGTGTTGACCTTCTTGACCTTGCGCAAAGGAGGAGGTAATAAACAGGTTTCCCTGGGGTCCTGTTGGTAAAACCCCACGGTAGTGGTAGAGATCTTGAAGTCCTGGTGAGGGATTTTCATCACACACACACCATGATTTTATTTGCTTTGCTAGCTGCTGCCCCACACTGTTGTCCTCATTTGAAATGTTTCCAATAATGATGTCATTAGCGTAATACAGATTTATCATCTCTTCTGAACAAAAAAAACTATTTTGTTGGCTCTATTGTTTTGTTTTTTTAGTTAGTATGCTTTATACTGCATACTGCCATGTACTCAGCCCTGTCTTCCCCGGACCCCCTCCTCTCCCCACGGACTTACCTCTCCAAGTGATACCCCCCTGGATTGCCCCCCAGGGCAGGGCCGCCACACCTGACCTGAACCTTCACTATGACAGGAGAAGGTTGCCAGTAGAAGCACGACCGACATTGCTTCCTTGGCTTGCCCCCCAGGGTGGGGCATGAGGTGGGGCCAGAGCTGGTGGAGATGGGATAGGTCAGCTATTAGGGAGTGCTGTAGCTGAAGATCACAGTTGGGGAGCAGGCATCATCAATGGCAGCCAAAATCTTTCTTGTGCTGCAACCTGAAGGAGGCATGGCATGCAATGACAGCAGCATCCGACACGCCTCCTAAGGAGTCCAGGAGCCAGTCACCATAAAACCCCCAGCCTCCACTAGGGGTCTGACTTGTGCTGGACACACAGCTCCCCCTCTCCCTGGAGAAGGAGAGCCGTCCCTAGGACACTCAATCCTTCTCCCCCAGCCGGCCCTCTGACTTCCCAGGTTGGCTCTATTGTTAATAATCCTGTAAAGAGTTTTGTGATATGGACTCCACGAACAATGCTATGTCAAATAAAATTGAGTTGTACTGAATTGTATTGTGTATTGCATGCCTCATGTTTTGAAATAGCACAACTTCATAGACTTGCATACTTTGGGGGACTGCAGAAAATCTTACCATTTATAGAATACAGTTCCAAAGTACCACCATTGTCAACGGAATCTCCTACTAGTCTCATAATGGCAACATGTCGTAGACCTACAAAAAAGAAAGATTAGCTAAATTCAGCTTTTGAAGAATGTTTCTCTGTTTGATACTGTTTTTTATTATATATTTAAGTGTTATGCTCTGTACATATCCCTCTTCCCTTTCCCCCCAGGACATATCTGGAAACAAGCTCTTGTAAACTCAGTATATATTTCCTGTGGAAACTTTTGAAATAAATAAATAAATAAATATAAATGTTATATAAGCCTAACAGAACTATTCAAATCTTTTGCTTTCACAGTATTTTATTGTATTTTTATTTTCTTCCATTAGACTTTTTTTTGGCTGTAGAAATGAGTTCATCAACACCAGCAGCCAGCCAATGACCTCCATTGAAGGTGAATGATAACATATACAGAGGACGGTATGTAAGTTACTGGGGCCTCTGCAGGGTATCCTTTATGATATAAGAGACTCCAAGCATGAGGTTTGAGCAAGAGGACAACAAAGCAAAGCTAAGCAGTTCTGGCTGCCCAAACCTCATGAGAAAAGTCTCTCAAATCATCCGAGAGCCATTTGAAGGCCCTATTAACTTATAAATCACTCGAGTTGGCTAGAGGGATTTATAATGAATTGTAAGTCATTTTTTTCTTTTATGCTCCCTGTGATGACCGGTCCCCATCCACCGGTCCCCTCAACCCCCTCACCCCAGCGTCCTCTGGGACTTACCTTGTCCAGGATGTGCCCAGATAGCTGGGTGTGGGGCCTGCAGGAGACCAGTGTCACTTTTTTAATATTTTAAATCTGAATCTAGCCACCTTCCCCCAAGCTTTGATGTGGAACAATCCTCTCCTAATGTTTGTATATGTGAGACCACTGTACATAGTACAAGTGTTACTGTACGGTGGCTCTGTGTGCTGATTGGTTGAAATCACTAATTGATTTAATACTGATTGGTTGAAATCAGTTACGTGATTTAATACAGGCAAAAATTAAATGATTATGGATGGGTATGTGGGAAGGGCATAATATATTGTTTGTTTGAATTACATAGAAACATAGAATCACAGAAGTTGACAGCAGATAAGGACCGCAAGGCCCATCCAGTCTACCCATTTCTTTTTCTACCTTATGAATGTGCCATCGGCCTTTGCTCTGTCAATGGCCTATCTATTCATACTCATCTGTATTGCTCCCTCATGCCTATCCCATGCCTGTTTGAAGCCCTGCACTGTATTTATATCCACCACTTCCTGAGGTAGGCCATTCCATGCATCCACCACCCTTTCTGTGAAAAAGAACTTCCTCACATTACCCCTTAATCGGCCTCCCTCTACTCTCATGCTGTGTCCTCTTGTCCTGCTATTTTTCTTATACTGAAACATGTTAGACTCTTTCACCTTGTTAAGGCCCTTAAGGTGTTTGAATGTTTCGATCATATTGCCTCTCTCCCTCCTTTGCTCTAGGGTGTACATATTGAGCTCCGTAAATCTGTCCTCATATGTTTTCTGATGCAGTCCCTGCACCACTTTGGTTGCCCTTCTCTGGATTGCCTCAATTTGGTTAATGTCCTTGTAAAGGTGTGGCCTCCAGTACTGCACACAGTACTCTAGATGGAGACTAACCAGTGTCTTGTAAAGAGGGATTATTACCTCCCTCTTACGACTTGTGATACCCCTACTAATACACCCCAACATCCCCCTAGCCTTACCTACTGCTTTAGTGGTCTGCTTGGATGATTTCAGGTCATCTATAATGATGATGCCCAGGTCTCTTTCTTCCCTTGTGACTGCCAGCAACTCCCCTCCCAGCCTATAGGTGGCTTTAGGGTTTCTCTTCCCTATGTGCTTGATCTTGCACTTCTTTGCGTTAAACCCCAATTGCCACTCTTTTCCGACCATTTTGCCAGTTTATCCAGATCTCTTCTCATTCTGCCCACCCCATCTGGATCATCTACTCTGTTGCAGATCTTGGTGTCATCTGCAAACAGACAAACTTACCCTCAGTCCATCTGCAATGTCACTGATGAAGATATTGAAGAGGACTGGCCCAGGACTGAACCCGAAGTACCCCACTTGTGACTTGCATCTCTTCTGACTGTATACTGTTTACCACCACTCTCTGTTTTCTGCCTGTCAACCAGTTTGCTACCCAGTTGACCTAACTTCGACCCACCCCGAGCCTACCCAGCATTAATCAATCTTCTATGTGGAACAGTATCAAAGCTTTGCTGAAGTCAAGGTAGGTGACATCAACTGCCCCCTTGGTCCACCACTTGGTTACCCAGTCAAAGAAATCTATGAGATTAGTTTGACAGGACCTTCCTGCTGTAAACATGATGTCTTGAATCCTGTGCTTCTATGGATTCCAGGTGTTGCACTATCCTTTCCTTAAGGAGTGCCTTCATAATCTTGCCCACTACTGAGGTAAGACTGACTGGTCTATAGTTCCCTGCCTCGTCCCTGCTACCACTCTTGTGCAGCGGAATCACATGAGCCCTTCTCCAGTCTTCTGGGACCTCTCCTGTGCTCAGAGACTCACTAAACAGCTCTGATAATGGCTCTGCTAGTTCCACCCTTAGCTGCTTTAGTACACTGGATGTATGCCATCAGGTCCCATTGCCTTGTCCACCCTGAGCTTATCGAACTCTTGT
Organism: Neoceratodus forsteri; assembly: GCA_016271365.2. Lineage (NCBI taxonomy): Eukaryota > Metazoa > Chordata > Ceratodontiformes > Ceratodontidae > Neoceratodus > Neoceratodus forsteri. Next base: position 650,737,551 of record CM057458.1, read on the forward strand.
AGGGCCCTTTCTTTTGTGAAGGGACTAGTGCACACCTCCCTGCCCCGTGTCCATGGTGCTGAGCTGCGGGCCCTGCCCTACCTTTTCTTCAGTAAATATTGAGCAGAAGTATCTATTTAGGATAGATGCTTTTACATGGTCCTCCTCCTCACACACACCCTTATCTCCTTTGATCTTAGCAATACCACCTCTGGACTTTCTCCTTTCACTAATGTATCTGTAGAAAGTCTTGTCCCCTTCTTTTACTGTTTGTGCTAGTGTTTCCTCAGTTTGGGCCTTTGCCTGCCTTACTGCCTTCCCTGTTTCCATTAGGGAAGTTTGGCATGCCTCCCTATCTTCATCCCGCTGCGTTCCGGTATATTTCCTGAAGGCGAGCCTTTTGGCTCTGACCTTTTCTGCTACTGTTTTTGAGAACCAAAGTGGTTTACTTCTTCTTTTGCACTTCCTTTTCTCTCTAACACAGTGGGAAGTTGCTTCAAGTATTGCATGCTTAATGCTTACCCACTTTGCCTGTTATTTGGTGTTTTGCTGTAATTAACACAGGGTTTCAGCAATAGCAATGTACAAAAAACAATCTATAAGCATAAAGCATCTCTGATGTCCCAGTGGAAACTTGGAGAAAATATAACTTTTAGCTCAGTTTCAGTGACTATTTCACATATGATCTGTATTATTTGCCCCTTTTCACAGAATAACTACTAACTATGGCCATTCCAACTTTCTACATCTCAGAAATAGAATCAGATACCAAACCTGCCTTCTAGGTAGGAAGGTTATGCTCAGAAAACTCCTCCTTGCACCTCTGATCTGGTAAAGGTTGCCAACATCAGGTAGAATACCAGAAGTTTGGCCATGATACCGCTAAGTGTCCCATTCTGTAGGACTGCACTGGGACAGCGCTCTTTTGCATACCGAGCACCACTCTGGCTGAATGAGATTCCAGCAACCACACTGTGCACTGACAACTTTCAGGCCTTTACAAGTGAATTAATGCAATCTTTACTGAGTCTGAACACTTGTGGGTGTGTGTCAGAAATTAGCTTACTTTTTCCATTTGAGTGCACCTCGCCCATCCTTAGCTGAATGGCCATACTGAGACTTATTCTTCCTCCTGGGCACCTTGCTCCTCCTCCCTGTTTACTCTCGAGTGCTCTCCTCTCAGTTAACTCTCTCTCCCTATTTTTGCCCCCCTCCCCCCACCTTACTGCATCTATCCCTCCTGAGTATGCGTAACCTCAACCCACCCACCCATCTTCATCCTACATGTCCCTATTCTGACCCCTCCCTCTGGGCCTAGCTCATACACCTTACTGCCCCACTGCCCACCTCTTCACTACTCCCCCCTTCCCTCTGTCCTCTGCCACCCCCCTCTGCCCTGGCATCCTTCTTCACACCTCCGACTAACCCCTGTTACTCAGCACCATCCTCCTCTTCCCCATCCCACCTTTCTGACAAGGCCCTTTAGGCTGCTCAATTGTAGCTCCTTCCTAGTAACTCAGTCCTGTTGTTAATAAATATGCATTTTGCCTAGCTTTTTTAGGAATGACACCCTGATTTATATAATGCTTGTTACATTATTTATTGTCAATGTATGTATGTTTGTATTGTTATTCTGTTTCCATGACATGGAACCTTTGTAAAAGAGTTCATACTTAAAGGTTGTTTCTGAATTTGTTAATAAATAAATAATTTAATAAATAAATTAAAATGAAAAATAGTCACAGTCCCCAAGCCATCATCTGCTCTGACAGCTTGTCTACAAGTGACATCATAATCATCTGTTTACTTGTACACAGCAACCGAATGCAATATCAGGTGTAGACCATCAACCACAGCAGATGAAGTCTGCAGAACAGAGGTCATATTGTACATTAATATACATAATTATAAAGAAAAAAGATTAATGAATTACAGAAAATATATTAAATATAAAGTGAAATGTGTCTAAAGAGTTTTGCTTTTCAAAGTTCCTCCTGAGAGACACCGGGGCCCTTTGAGGTGCAGTTTTCAAAACTTTAACCTAAACCTCACATACTGAACCATTTTACATGGATGCTAAACATTTGATAATTAATAAGCAATATTATTTTCTTCACTTCCTAAAACAGATCTTTTCCATGCTTGTGTTCATCTACAGCTGTTGCAACTGTGCTAGAAAGTAGCTAATAAGGGTAAAACAGTTCTGTGAAGTGAGACATCTCACCAAGATTGCAAGCCTGTCCACTGAGGGCGCTAATTTGATGCTGGTAGCCCCACTCCTCATCATTTGGTGCCGAGATGACCAAAAGCCTCCTTCTCCAGCGGAACCTGAGTAATAGATCAGAGAGGTCAAGCAATTTAAGTCAGCAGGTGACACATATTAGATTGCAAATCTGCAGAATTCCAGCTGTTCATTGATTGATTGATTGATTCATTCATCTATCCATTCATTTGTTGACTGACATTGTTTTACCTGGAAATACCTTAGGGAAACAAGTTTCATTTTCAAAGTTGTCCGTGGGGACATTACACAAAAATGGGACAAATGAAACAATAGAATCAAATAGAGGCTGCTATGTACAAACAAACACACAGTACAGCCATGATCTTATATGTGTATTTAATGCTGCTACAGTTGAACGAGTCACGTCTGGAATCAGAAACTATTGTTAATTCTGTCAGATGTCATTGTACCTGAATTGCATACTATTTCTGTATTTCACCTGTACTGTCTGTTCTTTGGTCTTGTACTGGATTAAGGAAAAGTAAAGTCGCACACTCACCCAATATATTTTAAACACAAATCAACTTCTTTTCTCAGTGCAGTTAGCCACTGCAAGGCAAATCATGAAGAAATGTGAAAGGAAAATGTGTGCCCTCTACAGGGACTTGAACCCAGGCCCCTGGCATTCTGTGCTATGCTCTAACCACCTGAGCTATAGAGGAACTCAGAAGGGTAGCAGACCCAGTCATCCCTAACAGACATATATTTTATAAATTGTTCATGTATACTGTAGTCATCCACTCATAAAATGCTGACATTTTGTGGCCTCTATTAGTCACTTCTTCAGAGAAGTCACATTCCTGATAACTCGCTGCACATTGTTCTTGTACTGCAATGTACCCGGGAAGTGTCTGAAAATAGTCAACAATGTCTACAGCGCTTACTCAGTTAGCAAAAACGAAATCAATCGGTCACTCAACAAAAGGAAAAAAGAAAAACCATATAGCAATTACATCTCCTTCTTCAGCAATGTCACATAGGTTTCAAGTACAATGATATTCTGCTCTTTGATTATCCTGAAAAGGGTACCTCCAACCCTCTTAGTCTTCAAACTGTCCCTTGTTTAAACAACACATTTTCTCACCTTCTGTAGAATTTGCTAGTAATACCACTGGTGGTTTTGTGTCTGCTTCCTTGTTTTTTTGCTCTTTTGTTACTAAAAGTGAAAAACTGACTGCCTAACATACTGGTGTTACTGCTTAAAAATGTACTGGTTTACAATCCTTGATTTTCTTCAGGTGCATTTTTCCCTAAAACTTGGCAGTGCTTTACATACAGAGCTGAACTCATGATGCAGTTTAAAAATGGAATGGAGAATCCAGCCTCCTGATTGGCTAAGAGCTGTGTACTACCGCATGGTAGTCACATGGGTTCCACAAATGGCTGAGTTATTTTAGTTTGTTACAAAAAAACAATGAAAGAAACATCCTGAAATGCCTTACCACATTTTATAATCGTGGTAAGGTAACTCCAGGAATAGAGGTGGGCATGGGGAGATTACTAATTGGTTTTATCCATGATGTTTAGAGTGTGGGGAAGGGGGGGGGGATTACCTGACAGTAAACCACCCCCTGTTGTGCGTTTATTGCTTAAGGAGTCTCCTACCACTGCTTCGTGTGTGGCTAGTCTGTATGAGAGGTGTTCCTAAGTTTCAGGAAGGATGCAGTGGGAGGAAGTTACTGCATCATTATTGGATGGTCTACATGAGACATTCCTAAAGGTCAAACAGGATACAGTGAGATGAGATCAAGGATGTGAAACAAATCAAGTGCTGACATGAGCACATCAATTGCCATTTTTATGCTTTTATTAAGAAAAGTGAAACCAATAAAAGAAACAACCAGCTACTTCATCAAAGTCTACGGCAGGTGAGCAAGCATATTAAATGTGTTTTAGAGACAATATGAGGCCTAAAAGGTTGACAAGGTCTATGTTTTCTTGAAGGATTTGGAGCTGGTTGCGATTTGACAGTTGACGGAAGATTATCCCAATACTGGGCCATGCTCACTGCAAACCTTCTACCCCAGCTTTCAATTTATTCATTAAATTTTGTTGACCCGGTAGGCCCACTGAGACTAGAAGTCTCTTTTTCAGGAGCGACGGGGGATACAGATGGTAGCCAACTGAAACTGAACCGGATTAAGCTATTGGTGGGGGAAATTTGGCCAAGACACCAGGGAAATTCCCCTACTCTTCAGGTGGGGGCACTGTGATTCAGTTCCATGGATGAGCCCAGTGCTGCTGTGGGCAGTGAGGAGGACGGAGGTGAGATGGCTACAGGAGCAGCCTTTTTGACTGGTGCGGGAGACACCGCAGTGTTGGTGGAGAATTGCTCCACGGACGATACTATGGACCATTTGGAGTCTGAAAAAGAAATTTTAGCTGCAGAAGCTCTCCTTCAGAGAATGCTGGAAGAAAAATGTAGAGGAATACAAGCACAACTCTAGGAAGTAGAATCCTTCTATATTGCAGCACTATGGAAGCTCAAAGAGGAAAAAAAAAGAAAATGAACAGCAGGAAGTTCACTGGAGATGATCTCTTCTACTCCAGCGAAGCTGTTTGTGTTTTGGGTGGGGCAGCAGTCCCCTGAGATGATGAAACAGCAGCCACAGGAACTTCAGTCAGAACCAGTGGAACAGTGGTCACCAGAAAGTGCACTGCACGATTCTGGTTGGGCTCAGATGAACGAGGGTATTTGGATGCCTGATCCCTCAATCCCCATTCCAGGACATAACCTACAGGCCACAGTAAGCACACCAGAGCTGTCTGGCAATACTTCATTTTCACAAGACTGTTCTACTAATACAGGTTTGCAGGATGAGGGAGACCCTACCACCTCTTCTTCAGAGTCTCACTCAATGTCTCAACAAGAGGTTTTCTATGATGCCCCCACAGGGATTCCTTCTACAGTCCCACCAACTCCTGATCCAGGATGTAATGAGGGACACAGGGGGGACTCTTCTGAAAATGAGCACCCTGAGGATCCTAGGCCTACCAATAGGGGAAATATGAAAATACTTCTCCATCATATGCCAGTCTCTTTCATGAACCTGTGAAACTGGCTAAATGGCAGAATGCTGGCCGTTTAAGATACACGGGGGGTTTGGAGGTTATGTTGGACAGATTTTATGTAGGCTAGGAACTAATTAAGAGAACTCTGTGTTTTACTCCAGCTGAGGTCTATGCATTTATACATGCACCTGGTGAAAGTTCATTTGATGTGATCTTCCGAACCCCAGAACTACTGGACAGGTTCTGGACCAAATATGCTACTCTTAAAACCAACCCCCTATGGGTGCCTTTCCAGGCGATACCCCTGACTAAAAGCCCCATGAAAATCATTGCGGTCCTGTTTCAGAACAAAGGGGTGAACATAATTAAGCAATAATGCACGACAGGGTGTGGTATATCGTGGGATATCGTCACGCCTCGGGTGGTTGGGCACGAGGCCGCAGGCCGAGTCGTCCGCGACTTCGGCTGGACGATATCCTACGATATACCACACCCTGAATGCATTATTACTATTATGAACTGGTTTAATAGTTTTCTGTTGAGAAAATAATAAAAAATCCACTTTTAAAATATTTTAATGTCTTTTTTGGAGTGATGGAGGAATATCTTTAAAAGAAATAGTTCCTGGAGGGTATGGGCAGCAGGTGGCGCTGTTGTAAGTGGAGTTCAATGGAGGAGTGCATCTGTGACCCCAGTGTCACTTTCTCAGCACTAATGCTGAACTGTGTTTTCTCAGCATTTGACCTAGTCTGCTCTGGGACACGGTAAAAATCTGTGTGGATTTCGTTTTTCGTGAAAGCACTGCTGACACGGGACTGCTATTGTGTCAGTTGTGCTCTGGTCTCGTCACGTCACCACCAGAACCTGTCCATCCGAGATGCTGTGTTGCGATTGTTTCATGGAGCAGAGGGGTAAACTGCCTGCATTGTATTTTGAAGGAGCAGGTGAGATTGGCAAAATCTTTTTTTAAAAACAATAGCAAAAACGGCGAGGTCATTTTGTCCACGAGCTGGCAGATGTTTGGTTGGGAAGGTCCGTTATGGTATTCGGGATGTTTTCGAATGAGTGTCCGTTGGTGTCTGCTGAGCGGCATGGTGGTGTCTCGGTATTTCTTGGTTGGGAATGGGTGTTTTAGTTATGTATGCCACACTTGGTGGGAGTTTTAATAACTTCAGCAGTGGGAATAGTTTTTTTTTTTTTTGCTGGTCATACTGGTGAGTGACTCGCTCTAGGCGTCTGGGTGAGGTGAATGTTGCGGTCGGACGATCTCTTGCCTGTGAGGAGGCTGATGACCGGAGGTTTTCTGAAGCCGTGATGATGTAGCCCGATATCATCACGGCTTCCAAAACCTCTCGGCCAATCAGCTTGCTCCATTTACGATCGCCGGTTCATAATGGACATTATATATTGGTTGGAGAAGAAGTGTAAAATATTGGGGAACCCAGATGCCATCTTAGATGCTGAGGGTTTCTAGAATGGGGGGCGGCATATAAAGGTCACCCTGGAGCAAACAGACAATGGGTTGATTCATCTGCCTAACTGTTTTTTTTTTGGCTAGGACAAGGGGTTTATCTTCTACCCAGGCCAGCCATGTATGTGTTACGAATGTGGATCCTCAAGACATCTCAGTAATCAATGCAAGATTTTGAAGTGTAACCAATGTGGGGAGACTGATCATTCGGGATTTTCCTGTAGAACAGTGTTGAAATGTAATTTGTGTGAGGAGACAGGACACACGTTCTTTGAGTGTCCTTGGGCCTCACAAAATACTGAAAATTCTGACTATGGGATACAAGATTACTATAGAAATAAATCAGCAAGAGGCTCAAAGTCCTATATGTATCCCCCAACCCCTCCAGAGGAGAGATCTCCAAATCCTAACAGTATGGTTCCACATTCATCATCCACTTCCGCATCAATAGAGTGTTCCACTGAGGAACATGATACCTCTAGTACTGCCACCCAGGCTTAGGAAGACATGCCACTCCTCCCCCCCCCCCGTTGGTACAGGATGGTGACCTGTTTCAAACAGTTAAGAAAAAAGGGACAGGGTCTGTTCAGCAGCAGGTGAGTCCTCAGCAGAAGGAAATTTCCCTGCAAAATAAATTTACACCCTTACAGAAGGATGGCATGGAGGTTGAGGAAAATTCGGACACTGCTTCTGTACACTCTTCACAGAAAGATATTGTGTCAGATTCAGAAAATCTTGCGTTAAATGGTAAAGAAATCCCTTCTGGAACAAGGAAACCTAAGAGACATAGGATGGGATCCAAGGGCTTGCAAGAAGACCAGCATATGAACTTTCCCCTGTTTGACTTATGCATAGCCCTTTATACAGTTTGGCCCTGGCCTCCCTTAATGTTTCATTTCATTTCATTTTTATTTTTTATACTTGTAAGCTGGATGAGAAAATCTGCCCTTTTTCACCAATGACAAGTTAAGACAATAACATAAAACAAATACAGAACATACAACATACAATAAATACAAAGGAGAATACAAAATACAAATATACAATAAATATAAATCGCTACAAAATTATGCAAAATATGTGCAAACATACTTATCCATCAACCATTGCTTTAACCTGGATTTAAAGGACAAAATTGTTTTACTTTCAATGATTTCATGGGGCAGAGTATTAAAAAGTAGGGGAGCCCTCTATAATGGAAATTTCTGACCATGGGCTTCAGCAAACAGGGGAAGTGTAAAAGTAAACTTAGACTGAGACCTAGTGCCACATAAATTGAGAGATCGAGGGAACAAAGCTGAAATTGCTGGGGAAATAAGGCCTTTCGTAACCTTGTACATCAAACAATCCATTTTATGAGATATTCTATTTTCAAATGATAGACTATGGGAACTAGAAAGCAAGAAACAGTGGTGAGTTCGAAAAGGAACAGCAAGCATAAAACGAAGAACAGAATATAAGTAACCTTTAGTCTATCAAGTAGCTTTCCGGAAATTACAACATACATCACCAAGCCATAATCCATGGCACTCAACAAGAAACTGTGAACAAGTAAATGCCTGGAATCCTTGGTGAGAAATTGCTTTACCCTGTAAAGTGAACCCAATCTCTGGTGAAGAGACTTTCTAAGCTTAGTAATATGGGGTTCAAAGGATAACACAGTATCAAACGTGATCCCCAGATAATTGTAAGTATTAACAGGTTCAATAGTATTCCCATCACGAGCCATAACAGTGAGAAGATTATCAGAAGAAATAACTTCTTTAGAAAAAAGCATAACTTTTTTTTTTTAAATTAAGAACCATGTAATTAGATGACAGCCAATTCTGGAATAGGTCAAACTCATATTGGCCCTTTCCAAAGCTTCATTTGGAGATGAACCTATGCTGTATAACGCTGCATCATCAGCATAGAATAACATAGTAGATCGAGAACAAACAGAAGGAGCAGCATTCATGTATGTAATGTGAATAGCATTCTGTCTGAAAAGAAAAGATTATCCACTTTTTGTCTTTTCAAGGGGGACATATGACATTGTGTTTTTGTAGGACACTAGACTTCATTCCTTCAAGGATATACAAGTTGCTAGTGATGCTTGTGGGTGGGGTAGATCTCATTGGTCTATTGGGGATGATTTATGTTGCGGAGTGGGAATTTGCATTAATAATAGCTCCTTTAAACTATTTCACTTGGTAGATATTTTCCCAGGATGGGTGATACTTTTGGATTTGGAATTTCACTCAACAGGTTTTCATCCGATCAATATTTATGCTCCCCAAACTAGGGCCCAAAGGATAGATTTGATGAAGCTAGTTCAGCCATATCGGTGTACTTCTAAGCATGTTTTGTTGGGGGAGGGGATTTTAACTGCAGTCGAGCTACTTCAGACAGAGGTTTAAAAACACAGAAAATGTTTTGTGATGCCTCCTTCTTGAATCAGATTATTCTACAGTCCAGTTTACAAGACGTATTTGAAACTACTAACTCTAAGGTTAACTACACCTTTTTTAAAGGTCATTTGTCCACTAGGATCAATTATTGCTTTTTATCTCCTTCCCTATAGTTCAGGATAGTGAAGTTATCCTGGAGGCAACTTCTGACCATGGGCTCTTGCGGATCTACCACTGGTTGTCGACAAAAAGTTTGTAGAATTACCAGATAGCGAAACCATCATGTTGACCGCTTTTGAAGTTGGCACTCTGGGTTTCGATTCACTAACATGTTTTCTTCAGGGCTTTGCCCCCGAACCCCACACACGGGGGCTGTACCCCCTGCACCCCCCCACTAAATATAATCAACTCCAAGTCAGAGCTGATTAGGGAAGGGGTGCAAGAGCCCCTAAATACAGTGCCAGGGTCCAGCACCGACACTACAGTGACCTGGCACTGTAGTCGCTGTAGTGTTGGTCGATGTCGAAGTTTCGACATCTGAGGTGTATACCAGCTCTTATGGGTAACCATTTCTAACTTCAGGGAGACTGCTAAGGTCAAGACTATTGGAGGTTAAAGTCTAGCTTAATGGATATCCCTGTAGTTGCTGAAGGCCTACAAAATGTGTTAATAGCCAGACAGTCAGTCTTTTTTATGTTTGCTTGCACGCAGCGCAAGAAAAATATTGCGGCAGCTTGGTGCCGAAGCAGGTTCTGGAGGTGTGGCACTGTTGAGGCCACTACTGGCACGGCATTTTGGGGTGTGTGTGATGTCCACCAATAATGGGGGACACAGCCGGTGACAGTAGTTTAGAACGTTGCCACCAACTTGTGACAATTCAGCTGCTGCAATCAGGGGCCGCCTCGTCATTGCAGCATCAGCCATCTGCTGCAATGAGGAACCGACCCGTCATTGCAGGGTGGGATGTAGGAACCCTGATATTGTTTGTGAACATGGCGGAGGCTTGCCGCCGTGTTCACAAACAATATTACCCCCTACCATGTTTATCTGCTGACGGGGAACCCTCTCCCCGTCGGCATAATGTCACCCTCCCATTTTATTGTCTGCCGATGGGCTGCTCTAACTCGCCGCAGAAAGGAATTCCCCTTTGTTGTTTGCCAATGGGAGTGCCCAGTCCCATTGGCTGCAGCTGCCCCCCAAAAGCAAGACCGTGGCACACTACATGCCCCTGTAAATAAAAAACGGTCCCGCAAAGTCTTTTTTTTACCCCTGTAAAAAAGGAAACTGTCCCTCAGCAGTCTCCCAGCACCCACCCGCAACCTGCGCCCACCCACTGTGCACCCTGCCTCCCCACACCCCCCCTCACCCCATACTTACCTCCGGAGTCTGGCGCGATGATCTTCGGCGGACCGGGAACATGTCTACACTCTTCAAAGCCAACCGCGAACTGGGGAAATGCCAGTAAGCTGTATAATGTAATAAATAGGGTTTTTTTCAACTATAATGCATATCGCAGGCATTATTTGGAATTTTGGCACCAAATTTTCCACATGGGGTTTTGGGACCCCTCCTCATGAATTCTTTCACTGCCATGGCGTTAATTGGCCCTGAAAGACGATTTTGCGGTCACTGCACAGAATCACATTTCAGGACTGATTAATGAAATGACAGTGCCAGTGCTCATGAGGTGGGCTCTCAAAAAGCCTTTATTGCAAATTTGGTGGGAAAAATCCAAAAAATGACTGTTTTACGAGCGTACGTTGCGCAGTTGCTACGCACGCCCATAACATTGCGAATCTGCAATATTTTCACCCCAGATTTTCAACATTGGCATTTTTTCAGACCTCCTTGTGAACAGTATAGCTGTCATTTTTCACAACCTGGATAAAATGTGTTTTCACACTTGCGTGCTGAATAGCGCGGTCGGTGTGGGAAATCAGTGTTCTGCACAGATTAAGAAACTGACAGTGGCACTGTTCATGAGCAGAGGTCCTAAAATGCCTATGTTGAACTTTTTGTGACGATACTCTATAAAATGATTGTGTTACGAGGATGTGTTGCGCTGTTCCTACGCACGTTCGTAAGTTTGCGCATTTTCAATATTTTCACTCCAGATTTTCAACATTGCCATTTTACCACACCTCCTTATGCACAGTACAGCTGTCATTTGTCACATTTCACCCAAAATGTGTTTCCGTGCACGTAGCGCACAATGGCGCAGTCGGTGTGCGAAATCAATGTTCGGGACACATTAAGAAAATCACAGTGATACTGTTCATGAGCAGAAGTGTTAAAATGGCTATATTAAAAATTTGGTGAAAAAACAGGTCGGCCCACCGGCGCAGTGGTTGGATTTCCACTTGCGACGCCGGCGACTCGGGTTCGGGAATGGACTCGGGTCGCTGGAAGGGCTGGCCGGGGGGAGAGGGATAGAGTGTCCTAGGGACTGCTCTCCTTCTCCAGGGAGGAGGGAGGGGTAGTGTCCGGAGCACCAGTGACCCCTGGCGGAGGCCCGGAGTCACACAGCTACCGGCACAAGCTTGCTTAGGAGGTGGGGCGGACGTCTGGTGTCATTGCATGACCCCGCCTCCCCGAAAACTGGAAAATGGACGATTGCCAGCCGCCCTCAATGAAGCCCATCCCGGCTTCAGTTAGCTCCCAGGCCAGCCCTCCGACCTATTCCGGGCGTCTGCGTGTGCGTTCCCCCCGCGTGCCGCGGCCCGCCGTGGGGTAAGCCAGGCGGAGAGGGCCCGAGGCCGATTTTGGGAGGGAAGCCAGTGGCCCGTGACCAGCCGAAGTAAATTCGGCGGCCACAGCTAGGTAAGGAGGCATAAAGAGAAAAATAATAAAAAAAAAATTTGGTGAAAAAATTCCCCAAAATGACTGTTTTATGAGCATGCGTTGCGCTGTTCCTACTCATGCTCGTACATTCGTGAATGTTCACTATTTTCACTCCAGATTTTCAACATTGCCATTTTACCACACCTCCTTATGAGCAGTACAGCTGTCATTTTTCACGTCTCGCCCAAAATGTATTTCCGCGCATGTAGTGCACAATGACGCAGTCGGTGTGCGAAATCAATGTTCGGGACACATTAAGAAAACTGATTAAGAAAAGTGACACTGGTCCTGAGCAGAGGTGTTGCAATGGCTATGTTAAACATTTGGTGAAAAAAGTCCATAAAATGAGTGTGTTACGAGCGACCATTGCGCAGTTTCCACGCACCCTCATACGTTCATGGATTTCTAATATTTTCAGTCCAGATTTTCACCACTGGCATTTTTCCACACTTCCTTATGAACAGTACAGCTGTCATTTTTCACACCATGGCCAAAATGTGTTTTTGCACTTCTAGCGCAGAAATGCGTGGTCGCTGTGGGAAATCACTGTTTAGAACAGATTAAGAAAATCAGTGACACTGGTCAAGAGCAGAGGTTCCAGAATGCCTGTGTTGACAATCTGTTGTAAAACATCCCCAAACTAATTACATTATGGGTGTGCATTGCCCAGTTTCTACACACGCTCGTGACTTCACCAGTTTTTTTAATATTTTCACTGCAGATTGTCAACATTGCCATTTTTTACACCTCCCCATGAACCAGTACAGCTGTCATTTTTCACATCCTGTTCGAAATGTGTTTTCGCACCTGTGGTGCCAAATGGCGTAGTTGCTGTGCAAAATCAGCTTTCAGCTAACGAACTGATATTGCCACTGTTCATAAGGTGGGGGTCACAAAAAAACAATGTTGAAAATTTGGAGTGAAAATGCCAATGAACGCCTGAGATGTTAGGGTTTCTGACCATAACACCCCACTCTGTAGAGAGTGACAGGCATCAGGGGTGTGACTTGGGATTCTCGCCTGTAAAGATTATACCATTCCGCACCCTGCAGCCAGTGAGAGGCATCGAGGTGTGTCTTGGACTCTTTGGCCCCAAAGTTCACCCCATTCTCCTATACAGCACCCATCTCACTGTATTTCCTGATGGAATGGGGTGAGCATAAGGGCCAAAGACCCCAAGGCACACCGTGACACTTGTTGGTGTCTGCAGGATAGGGTGTGGTGCAATGGCGTGGCCGTTATGCCTGATGACCCAAAGGCACACCCAATGCCTGTCAGTCTCTACAGGGTGGTGGTGGGATTGGCTTCAGTTCAATACTTCACTGTCATTCCTATTATGCAGCTCTCTAACTCCTACACTACCAATGCCAATGCCAGCAAGCAAACATTCGGTATTGACAAATGCTTGTTTTTATAAGATTCATATTTGGAATGGTGGGAAGACACAAAACATGATATTAGGGAATATTTCCAGGTAATAGGGAAAACAAGAGGCAGGGACAAACATATCAAATATGAGAAACTTCGTGAGAAATTTTATGACATATTATCAGAACAGCATATGGGTGATATAATTAGTTAAGAGACTTTGGCAGCAGTTAAAACTAAAATGTGTTACAGCAATATGACTGCATGAAGTCTTTAGAAAAAGAATACAGATTTGGGATGCAGAGGTGGGGGTTAATCCCTTTGAAAATTGTGTCACTCAAAGACAGGCAAAAATGATTCAGTCATTATTGATGCAGGAAGGTAGGGTGATTTATAACCAGACTGAAATAATTACTGAGGTTGAACAATTTATTACCTCTATATTTAGTAATTCTAACCTTTCACATGTAAACATGGAGGCTTGGTTGAAAAAAGGACCAGTAGGTGATCTTCCACAATATGCCCGTCAGGAACTGGTTTGGCCTATTACTGAGCATGAACTAGACTCAATACTATGGGCTCTTCCACGAGGTAAGGCTGCAGGGGTGGATGGGCTACCGCATGACATTTATGTTAGTATTTTCTCAGTACTTAAGACAGAGATGGTTCTTTTATTTAATGATCTTTTACATAGCCCAGCTTTACCAGATAGCATGTATAGAGGTCTAGTTATTCTCCTTTATAAATCTGGAGATAAACAATCCCTCCTAAACTGGAGACCAATTACCCTATTAAAGTCTGACTTTAAAATCTTTTCTAAATTATTGAGTATTCGATTGGCTGCAATATTGGACTTTGTGATACATCCCTCGCAATCTTGTGGGGTGCCAGGCTGGAAAATTGAGGATTTCTTAATTTTATTGAGGGAAGTAGTAGAAAGTGAAGCAATGGGAGAACTTTCAGGGATTTTAGTGAGAATAGATCAGTCAAAAGCATTCAACAGGGTCTCCGACCAGTATCTATGGAAGGTTCTGCAAAATTATGGGCTTCCATTGGAGTTTATTGCATGGATCCAATTATGTTACAGTAAAGCAAAGAGTACTCCATATTTAAATGGGTGGATAGGGAAAGAGAGTAGGGTGAAACAGGGGTGCCCGTTGAATCCAATGTTGTACATCCTGTCGCTAGATCCATTACTACATACTACATACTACGACAAATAAATGTCTCCGAACAAATAGCAGGTCTTTCCTTACATAGCGAAGATTTGGAGATCAAACCTGTTGCCTATGCAGATGATCTGTGCCTAATTTTAATGGACAGAGCCTCAGCCACATACGCACAATCCCTCTTACAAGATTTTTCTAACAACACAGGTTCTTTGACAAATGTTCAAAAAAGAAATTGTGTTCCCGTTGGGAATTTGCCCTTTCAGGAGGAGTCCATTATGGGGATACCTAGTACATCTGGATATTGTAAGATTTTGAGGATCTATTTTTGATCAGGAGATGCGGGGTTCTACAATTGGGATGTATTGCTCAAAAAGGCCTTGTGGAAAGTTAAACAGTGGAATCATTGGCATACTGTATGTCTAAGTTAAAATGAATATATATGATTAAAACATATTTATTTACGATGTTTTTACATCTGAGTATAGTTTTCCCACCCCTAAACAGTTAAAGATGGCTCTGTACAGTTTTTTTATTTATTTAATTGTTTTAGCAGGTATAGCACACTAAGTTGGAAGCTTTTTTACAGGAGCAACCTGGGAGCACAAGGAGATTAAGTGACTTGCTCAGGGTTACACAGTATGCAAGTGGAAGCTGTGGGATTCAAACCCAGGTCTGGTCTGCTGGATGTAACTAGATTTGCAGCACAGAGCCTTAGACCACTGCGCTAAACTGCCTCCTTGTTTCTCCTGCCCTTGAGGCAGCAGATTAAACCCCATCAAGAGGGGCATCATCTATTTGGAAAAGAAAAAAGGGGGCCTGGAGATGATAAATCCGGTCCTGTTTTTCATAGCATATTTATTTATAACAATTTAAGACCCCTGCTTTTAGAAGTCAAGACCATATGAATTCCATGGGTGCAGGATCTAGTACATCCATGGTTAGAGGTATAGCCCCCCAATAGCTCAATGGCGAGACAAAAATCTTTACAGGATTTACCTGTTTATTTCCAAAATTGTTTTGGAAAATTAAAACTTTGGCTTGTCTCAAAACAACAGGTGTTTTCCATTCCCAGGAAAGAATTTTACAGTATGATTTTGAATAAATGTTTTGTAGACTTACCTTACTACGGAAATAGGCTGGTACAGGAACAAACATTTGCGGGTAGGATGTTGACAAATAAACGAGTTCTGGACTATGTGTGGGATGTTCTATGGCTTAGTACCCACCTCAGATTATATGTAAAAGATAATTTAAAACATAAGGGTTTAGAGGAATGGGGTAACATGTTATATGAGCTAGTATTATTGAGCATGTCAATATGAGTGACTCAATAATACTGCTCACACTGTGAGCGAGTGTTGAAAAACATCAATATATCCTGTAGAGTGAGTATCGCAGGGAGCTACACTCACTACTACAGGATATAGGATGTTGTGTGGCCATCCCCTGCCAAGCTGCCCATCTAGTGTAGTGGTGTAAGCCACCGCTTGTGATGGTATTAAACCCAGGTTTGGGCCTGGCTTCAGGGGAAAGACTATTTAGCCTTTTTTGGAACTGTAACTTTCCTCTGGGTCCGCACCCCCTGTGGAGTTGATTATTTTAAGTTTTGGGGGGGGGGCATAAGCCCCCGCATAAACATACTTAATCTTTGTTGTTGTTTTATTTGAATGTAGCTACCGTCGCTATTTGCGATGGTCATTACAATTTCAGTCACCCTTTTGACGACGGCCTCTTTTGTAGTCGCTGGATGTGATTGGCGGTCTTACAGAACTCGCCCTTATCACATAAAACCGAGGAACGGTATTGTCCAAGAATATCATGTACAGCACTCCCTGAGACAATGGAGCACCTTTACTTTCATTGTCCCTTTGTTTCTACAGTATGGAAGGGGGCCCCTTTTGATACTTTAACATCGGAAATTTTGTTTTAAGGGATTATGCCTCTAGGTTGTCAGAAATTTAATTGTAATACTATGCAAATTCTTCTTTTGAGCATAAAGTACCACATTTGGATAACTCGATGTAAGCTAACCTTACAACAGATTGAGTTACCTCCTGAGCAACTGTTTAATATTGTAAGGTGCTCAGTTTTAGAACTCAGACATAAAGAATTTATACTGGTGCTACAACAACAGTTCCAAGCATGGTGGGGTAACATTCTTTGGTTACACTAACAGGATAAAACTGATTTTCCTGTAAAGGTACTTATATGTGTAGCATACCTAGGAACTGAGGGACAAAGGATTTTCTTAATTATGTGTGTGTGTGTGTGTTTGTTTGGGGGGGGGTCGAATTTATGTGAAGATAGTATAAAATATAAATTTCCTTAATTGTTGGTGTAGGGAAGGGGGGACAGTATGCTGTAATACTTAATTTGCTTTAGATTTTTGTTTTATGTCAGTATTTCCAATAAGTTTTGTATTTCATTTTCCAGTAGGGGTCAGTATGCATTAATACTTATTTTCTTTATGTTTCCTTTCATGTTTTGTTTCCAACTAATAAATGTACCATATTATGATTTTTCAAGTTTAAATAAAAAATTCCCCTACTTTTTTCAAAGCATGCCATGGGATCTTCAACATCCACCTGAACAGGCAGACAGGACCTCAGTTTAATGTCTCATCTGAAAGACAGAATCTCAGGAGTGCAGTAACCCCCTCATGCCACACTACAGTGTTAGTATTAAGATTTAACCCAAGTGACTGATGTGGGGATAGAACCCACCATCTTCTGATCTTCCAGCCTCAGAGGTGAGTATGCAACTTGCTGAGCCATTAACACTGATTTAGTAACAGCTCAGAGTCTGCCTACCACTTGGTACAGTACTGCATGGTAATACTGCCAAGGAGACCACTCTAAGTCTTATGGTTGTAAGAGTGGTCTCGGGTTCATTCTTAGGGTATAAGAACCGTAAACCAAAGGTGGATAGTACTGCTAACCTAAGAGTGTGAGACCAGTCTTACAACCGTAAGAGGGGTCTCTACAGTAATAAATATATTAATGATTGAGGACAATCAATAATATATTAAACATTTTTAAAAACATCCCCAAATGAGCTCATTTCCTGGGTAATTGCACACAAGACACTCTTTACAGAATTATAGATAGAGTGGGCAACTTGTGACAGCCTCAGCCAATCACAGAGCTCCTTTCATTTGCACGTGAGCCACTCTTATTCTAACAGTGCCTCACACATAGTACAGTAGCACGAATGCTTGCCTAATGGAAATGCTTGTCTTTTTTTAAAAAAGATGTCTTTCTAAATTAAAAAAACAAGCCCTCAGTCTATAATTTGTTGATATGTCCCCCATCACTACTGTTTTCAGTGTAATAGCACTTTTACATGCCGCTTACTTCTCCATTACCGGGCCGTTCCGTTCCATCTGCTGCATTTACCTAATCATTTTACACACGCAGCATGTTTCACTGTGTTTACCCATCCTGCGTTTGCCAGCCAGAGTGCACTGGCACAGCAACAACACATTAGGGAGATAGGCAAATGTATCACAATGACAGCCATGGCATGATTACATAACCTGTCAAAATGCAACAGAAGCCGGCGAACCCAGAAAAACAGGGAACACGTTTTAAGTGAGCGCTCACTTTGGTTGCGGCAGGGAACGCCTTTACATGGCAAAACAGGTAATGTTACAGCTGTCTGTACCAGTCATTCTAATATAGACCACTGTGTATAAAAGGGCTACTAGAGTGGTTTCACTTGTGTTTGTCATGTGTCAGAATGGCTCTGCTTCCTGTCACCGTTCTCAACACAATGAATGTGTATTAAACCATACTTATCCTTTGATGAATGGCTCCCACATATTACAGTGTCACACATGCAGCGTAAAGGAATACTCTGACTGGTCACTGAAACCTCAGCATGTTTTTCCTCATTGGCACCCATGCTCATCGTCTAGATCAGCAATGAGCAGATAAGAATAGCGATTAAAAAATGTTTAATCACTACTGCACATTTACACCATGACTGATATCATAAGACAGCTTTTGAACTCAGAAACCCAAATTCTTTTTTTTAACTTGAACTTTATTAAAGTTTTGTGGAACATCTTACTCTTCGTAATACTGGTTACAAATTGTCATTTGAGAATCAGAACATTTGGATACATATTAAGATTAAAGCTACTAAAACCTTTCTGTGCATGGGGGTGTGGGGATTCCCATGTTTTTGCTTGGTCATGGGTGTGGGTGGTGAGGGCTTGTCTCATATTATGTGACCTGTCCAGCCTGGGTACCCCCTCCTTGGCTGTGATTCCTGCGAGCGTATAACCTAATTAGTTAACATACAACATCCACCCTCTCTGTCATAATGTAGAAGAGCCAGGCATTCCATCTGTTTTGCAGTGTTGGGAGTCTGTTTTACGGCTATGCTGTCATTTTTTTCCATTCTATATATATTAAGTGCTACATCTTCCCATATGGACAGTTGTGGTGGAGTTGGCAGAAGCCAGAGTTTAGTTATGGCTTTCTTTGCTTTTGTGAACAGGATACCCACAATATAAATATGATGTTTGTTCTTGAGATGTGGTGAGTAGTGTAGTAAAAGGGCCATGGCTGGGGTAAAGAGGCCTAGTTCTGGGATTAGTTCTTATATTACACTTTCTAATGAGTGCCAAAATGTGACTAGTTTGGGGCAGGACCTGAGGATGTGAGTGTGTGGCCATCTTGTGGCTGCATTGTCGCCAGCATAATGCATCATGTGTTGTGTGGAACTTGGCTGTGCTCTGGGGAGTATGGAAGTATCTGCTAATCAATTTCCATCCATATTTTCTCCAAATGTAAGTGTTTATAATCTTGTGCTGCCTCTGCCAAATATGAGTCCAGGCCCTATCCGATATTTCGACACTTAATTCTGTTTCCCATGTATTCTTAGTTTGTTCTGTGGAAATAGAGGTACCAGCCACAAGGGCTTGATAGCATCTAGATGTAAAGTGGGCAGTGTTGTCTCCATGGCTGCCTGCACTAGGAAAGGGAAAATTGGGGGTGGACTGCATATCCACCTTGAATCCTATTTGTCTGTTATGCCCTGACTTGTAGATATCTATAATGGTCTGTTCTGTCAAAGCGGAATTCTGTGTGGAGCTGTTTGAAGGTCTTAAAGACACCATCAAAGTAAAACTGGTATGCAGAGGCTGAACCCCGTCTCATCCCTATTGTAAATTTATGGTCCCATTGAGCTGGTAGGAATGGAGGGTCCCTCTGCTCCTACCTTATTTTCTTTTGCAGCCAGAAAGTTATACCAGCTCTGAATAAGACTGGCAGTAAGGGAGGTGGGATGGAGCTGGGTTCAGTTACTGCTGGGGTTAAAGAGCAGCAGGCTATAGAGTTCCTGCTGAGCAGTGGTTTTCTCCAGCATTGCCCATTGCAGAGCTGGTGGGGGTTGTATCCAGTGCAGCACGTGCTTTGTTTAGGCCACAGTTGCATACAGGAATACATTTGGTAGGACAGGACCCTCTTTTGTTTTAGAAAGTTGTAACTTTGTATACACTATTCATGGCAGCTCTCCCAGCCATATGAATTTGGTAATGAATTTATTCCATGTGTGGAAGTCGGACTTGGGGGACAGTAATGGCAGGGTCTGAAAAAGGCATAGGTATCTGGCACGAATGTTCATCTGTATTGTCTGGATTCTGTTTAGGAGAGTGAGAGGAAGGGGTTGCTATCTCTTAATCTTCCTGGACGCTCTTTGTTAAGGGATTAAAATTCCTGGTATGTAAGGTTGTGAGGTCTGTTGATATATGAATTCCTAAACACATAATTGCAGGTCTATCCCATCTCTAGGGGTGGGTTGTCTTCACTGCTGCAGAGGGCAGTAGATTGATCTGTAATACCTCTGTTTTGGTTTAATTAATTTTGTAGCCTGCTAATTGCTTCATTGTACATTTTTTGCTTATTTGTTTATTTAGATCTAGGATTACAATTACCTTTGGCCTACCTAGACTTTAGCAAGGCATTTGACACAGTCCCACACAAAAGATTATTAGTCAAATTAACCAGCCTGGGAGTGGGTCCCAGGGTGGTAGCCTGGGTAAAACATTGGCTGGACAACAGGACACAGAAGGTAATTGTAAATGGAGTCCACTCTGAAGAAAGGGCGGTTACTAGTGGGGTACCGCAGGGTTCAGTATTGGGTCCAGTCCTTTTTAATGTCTTCATCAGTGGCATTGCAGAGGGACTGGAAAGAAAAGCATACCTTTTTGCAGATGACACAAAGATCTGCAACAGGGTTGATACACAAGAAGGCGTGGAAAGGATGAAAAGGGACTTGGCAAGGTTGGAGGAATGGTCAGACATATGGCAGCTAGGATTCAATGCAAAAAAGTGCAAAATAATGCACCTGGGAAACAAGAACCCAGGGGAAGAATACACAATGGGTGGGGAGGTAGTTACAACAACAAAACAGGAAAGGGACCTGGGGGTAATCATATCAGATGACCTTAAGGTTAGCAAGCAATGTGAGAAGGCAGTAGTGAGGGCCGGGGGTATACTGGGATGTATAGGGAGAGGCATCAGCAGCAGAAAACAGGAAGTTGTTATCCCTCTGTACAGACAGTTGGTGAGACCCCATCTGGAATACTGTGTCCAGTTCTGGAGACCCCATCTCCGCAAGGACATAGACAGGATAGAGGCAGTCCAGAGGAGGGCAACTAAAATGGTGCAGGGTCTGCAAGAGAAGCCGTATGAGGAGAGACTAAAGGAGCTTAATATGTATACCCTTGAGGAAAGAAGGGAGAGGGGGGCATGATAGAAACTTCAAGTATCTCAAGGAATCAACAAAGTCCAAGAGGTAGCATATTTCAGAAAAAGAGACTTGCAAGAACAAGGGACACAATTTAAAGATAGAAGGAGGGTGGTTCAGGGGCAATGTGAGGAAGTATTATTTCATAGAGAGGGTAGTGGATGCATGGAACAGCCTTCCTGAGGAAGTTGTGGGGTCTAAAACTGTGGGAGAATTCAAGAATGCATGGGACAGACATAAGGCAATTCTTGTGGGGGGCAGGAAGATATAGGCTGTTGGTTAACTAGGATCTGCGGCCTATCCTGTAGGTAGGGAAATGGGCAGACTAGATGGGCCTAGTGGTCCTTATCTGCCGTCAAAGTCTATGTTTCTATGTTTCTATGTTTGAGCCAAGGCTCTTTTACAAAGGTTCCATGTCAGGAGAGTACATACATGTTAAACAAGGGCATACAACATTAGAGAGCGCATACAACCATATTCATCAGTTCAGGTATGGCATCATGGTAAATAGGATACATGAATAACACATACAAGGAATCATTTCAGAAACCTAGAAGGAATCAGGGAGGAAGGGTGAGAGAATGGGGGGGTGGCCCCTGAAAAAGAGGCTAGAGCAGCTCACGGCATTGCCAAAGACAATGCACTGAGTGAGGGCTTGGAGGGAGCTGTCAGGATGTGTGATATTGAAAAAAGGTCATCAGCATAATAAGTCAGGAGGCAGTATAGCACAGTGGTTTAAGGCTCTAAGCTACAAACCTGGAGACCTGGGTTTGACTCCCACAGCCCCCAACTGCATACTGTGTGACCCTAAGCAAGGCACTTAACTTCCTTGTGTTCCCAGGTCACACCTGTAAACAAACTTTGACTTAGTGTGTATCTCCTGGTTAAAAATAACAACAAAAAAGTCACCTTGTGGGTGGTGTCTCTCACTGTATATCCTTGTATCCCCATACACTGCCTAAGATATATGGGGCTCAGCATAAATCCTATTTGACCTTTTCATAAATCAACTGCCTGATACTTGTCAGAGGGCCAACATACTCCTCTACGCTGATGATGCTGTCATCTATTTCAAAAACCCTGACCTTGACGACCTTATGGCCAGTCTTCAAGTAATTTTAGGCCACTTGAAAGCTGGCTCTCCAACAACAAACTGGTCCTCTATTACAAGAAAGCAAAAACCATGCTCTTCTCTAGCCTCCCAGGGAAGATTAAAGTTCTACTCTTTGTCATCAGAAGTGGTCAAGGATCCCCTTCCCCTGGGTCGTGCCTGAAAATAGGCAGGATTTGTCTAGTGCACTTACCCAGGCAGCAAAAAAATAAATAAATAAAATAAATAAATAACCTTGAACAGGTGGAGACCTTCAAATACCTTGGAGTAACTGTGGATGACACCTTATCTTTTGCACCCCATGTTGACAGTCTTGTGGTCATAGTTAACAAAAGACTGGGTGCTCAGTACTGGAACAGGGGACAGTCCCACTGGGGATGCTAGATGCCTTATTGTGGCCAGCTCCATTCTGTCACTCATAGATTATGGGCTCCATGTCTATGCAGCTGCCTGTGACACGGTGCTAAACAGAGTAAAGCTGATCTGTAATAAGGTGTTCCACTTTGAGTTTGGTGCAGATAACCGCACTCATAGTTGTACCTTTTGTGCACTAACTGGCTCTCTTTACCCAGCAGAATAAAGCTCCAGATCTGTTTGCTAGTTAAAAAGGAACTTTTGGGCCTAACTCCCCCTGCTTTAACAAATTGCTTCCATACCATCTACAACCAATGCAACACCAGGAACATGGACAGGAATGCCCTTAAGCCTCCTTTCAGGTGAACTCAGCTAGGCAAGTCATCATTTGCTGTCAGGGCTGCTAACTGGTTAAATGAACTGCCTGATACACTGCTGAATTTCCACAAGTTTAATCAGCTTAAGAGACCTTTGTGGTCTGCCTTTGCAGTCCAATGCAAATGTAACCATTAAACATCTTTATCTGGTTTCTCTCTACATTACCCATGACTTTTTATACAAGACCTCTGTGGATTTTTTTCTTTGCTCTCAGCTGTATGTAATGATTACAAAGGGGAGAGGGTTGGGGCAGCTGCAAACTAGGGGTGCTAGCTGCACACTTGAGCAGACTTAGGCAGACTGGATGGTCTGTTTCTGCTGGCATATTCATATGTTTGTACATATGTTCGTAATTGTTCTGCCTTAAGTGCTTTGAGCCTGACTTGACTGCATTTCTACTGTTATTGTACTTGTAATGTTTTTTTGTGACAATGTATTTGACATGGAACCTTTGTAAATGAGCACTTATGCTCAAAGTTAAGGGAAGAGGAGGCAGCTCTGACGTATGTCCCTTGCAAGGAGGAATCTGGCTGAATAGGAGCCACTGGCTTTTACCAACCATAGCCTGTGGTGATATAAAAAGGCCTGTTAAGAGATTAAGAAACACATCTGGGAAGGCATATTTTTTAAGAGCATAGTGTAAGAATGCCCAAGAAACCCTACTGAATGCCTTTTGTGTGTCTAGACTAAGTATTAGTAGAGTCTGTATTCCTGGTGACATGGTCAATCAACAAAAGGGTCCGCTTTATATTATCTGTTGTTTGACTGCATCTGATACAACCCGACTGATCAGGATGAATTATTACGGGGAGGATATTATCTAGCCCGTGGGCTGGAATACTGGTGAATAATTATAGTCCAGGTTCAGTACAGATATAGGTCAGTATGAGTTGCAGTGTATGGCTGGTTTCTGTGGTTTTAAGATGACTGATATATAGGTATAGTGCCATGAATCTGTGCAAACTGCAGTAGTATGACCTACCTGGAGAGCAGCAAGAGGAGGTTTCTCTTTTTTATGACATCTCCCACGGAGCAGATCCCTGTGATCCCCCAGCCACCAACACCCACACCCCCTGGGCCTGGTCTGGCACCCCTCAGAGCTGGCCATTATTGTGCACGTCATTCTGAATGCAGGATCCTCTCGGGTACCAGGGGTGCCAGGCACAGCCATCAGCCACCGAGATTGTGCTCTGCCATTTTCTGCCTGGTTTTCTTTGCCTAGGAGAGCCAGACATGCAATGGCATACAAGCACATACGTGCTGACGTCCACTGTGCTCTCCCCCCTGCTCTACTGTTCGCTGCTTGCAGTGCTACTGACCTCCGCCAGTAGCCACTACAGTGTGCTGCAGTGCCCCAGTCCTCCCCAGAGGAAGGAGAGCAGTCATGGGATGCATGATCCTTCCTCTCCCCTGCCAACCCGCGGCAGCCCAAGTCCGTTCCTGAACCCGGGTTGCCGGTGTGGCACGAGTGTGGTGTCCAGCGCCTCAACCCTCAGCGCCACTGGGCCAGCTAGCAAAGTGAGGTTTCTGAAGGAATTCTGCCATAGCCTTATATAGTTCTGCCCTTTACCCATCAGGGCCAGGACTCTTCCCATTTTTAGCATCTTTGCTAGCTTCATTAATTCAGGAGTTGAGATTGGCTGGAGGAGTTAGGCAATGCTGTGGTCTTATGAATGTTTGAGGAGTGTGAGAGCTGCCATGGAAGTCTTATGGACTCAGGCAGTGGGATTCCTCATGAGTATAGAGGGAGGTGTAATAGTGTTATAGGATTTTTAGAATATCAGATGTGCCACAATGCATCCTACCTGTTGTCAGGTCCTGTAATTTAGTTATTGTTGCCTGCCTATGCTGTGTCCTCAGTTGGCAAGCAATAGGCTAAAACTTTGGCTGCCTGGGAGCCCCCTTCATAATATATTTGCCTTAAGTGTAATAAGGCCTGTTCTGTTTCATATGTGAGCAGGTCCTGAATCTTGGCTTATGTTAGCTTAATTTGTGGTAGGAGCGAATTGTCACCTTGCATATGTGCAAACTGCAGGAACTGTAGTTTGTCCTGCAATTGTGTGAGTTTTCCCTTCTGTTGCCTCTTCTTGTTGGATGCATATGCAATTATTTCTCCTCTCAAGCTGTTTTTCTAGAATCCCATAAAGTATGTGTGTGTGTGTGAGGGGGGGGGGAAGAGGGAAGGGGGTATCCCCTGTATCATTTTTCTCTTATGATTATAGGGATTGAGTCTTGCAGCAATGTCTGGAATGTGGTATCCCTTAGATGGGAAGGATCAAATCTTCACTGAGTGGACTTCTTTTCTGGGAGTGTAGAGAGATGGATGTAGATTGGCACATGAGCTGAATGGACCATGTTGTCTACAGTATGTCTGCTGCTACCACCCAATCTACATGCTCAAAAATAGTTTCTTGGTTTACTTGGTAGATATGGACAAAAGAAGGCTGAAGCCCATCGGGAGTGTCCCCCACAACCTTGTGGGTCATTTTCCTAAATGTGATTTAATTTTAACCATTTGTCTAGGCCTTTTTTAAAGGCAGAGAAGGTGTTAGTATCTACAAGTTATTGTGCAAACCTATTCCAGAGTGTTGGTACTCTTACTGTATAGAAGTTCAGTCTCTTATTTGTTCTAGCCTTACTTACTTGAATTTGTTTATTATGAAGTCTTGGTACTATCTTTCTCTGGGAGAAGGCTAGTCCACCTTGCTACATCTGTTCAGGCAGGTGATGGATTTTAAATAAATAAAGGAGATCGCCCCTACACCTTCTAGTATGTAAGGAATGGAGCCCTGAAGTCTGTCAGGGTAGCTTTTGGATGCCAGGTGGGGCACCAACTTTGTTGCTCTCCTCTGTATTTGTTCAATCTTGTCTAAAGCTTTTACAAGATATGGACTCCAGAAAGGAGGCCCATAATCAGAATAAGGTTTAATATGCATCCTATATAGTGGAATAATACAGTCTTCCATCTTTGAGATGAATGTACGACTAATGCGCCTGAGAAGCACATTGGATAATTTGGCCACTTGATGCACTGGTCAATTAAGGATAATTTATTGTTAACCATCACACCCAGATCTCTCTCACAATGAGATGATTTCAGGAGAGTATTGTTTAGGTTAGAAGTCTGTATAGGGTTGTTTCTACCAAAATGCAGGACAGTGCATTTATCTATATTAAAGGGCATACTATTAGAATGATTCCATTGTTCGTTGATATGCAGATCATTAGTAAGTGCAGCCCTATCTGTAGAACAATCAACCCTCTCCCCAACTTTGTGTCATCAGCAAATCTGGATAGTATATTACATGGGAGTATCTGCATATCGCTGATGAAAATATTGAATAATGTAGGTACAAGGACCGAGCCCTGTGGCACCCCACTAGTCACGTGCCCTTTTTCCGACAAGGTTCCATTTATTCTTACTTGCTGGCATCTATCGGTTAGCCAGCTGTTTACCCATTTAACTAAAATTGGAGAAATCTCAAGACTGTCTGGAATAACGTTCTTGTGGGTTTGAGTAAAATGTATATAGTTTGTCATGGGGGTGCAGATGATGCCAACATAAACTAGGCCTAAATCTTTAAGTAATTGGCACAGCTGGCATAGCCCCAGAAGAGTGGGAAGGCGGGTTTAGGGTTCATGGAATCAGGTGTGGGATTTAGAAGACAGTTATAGCCTCTCCCTATGAAGAAAGTCCCTGAGTGATGTGCAAGTATAATGTCCCATACTAGTTGTATCAAGGAGGCATCACTGCCAGGAGGGCTATAAATGCTGCAGACCATGAAGAATCAACCATAAAGGGTATCTTTTGCCACTGTAAGGAATCCCCCTTTATCAGTGTACTTAACATCTATGTGGAATGGGGAGTTTTGGGGACAAGAATCACAGCACTTCTTCAGGGACAAGAATCACAGCACCTCTTCAGTGCCCATTCTTATAAGACGATTCCATAATGTGCTCAAATCCAAATGTAGGCAGTTTCTGGTGTTTGGTGCTAGAGAGATGGGTTTCTTGTAGGAGGAAAAGATCAGGGCATGATTTCTTCAGGGCATGGATAGTTTTAGCTCACTTAACTGGGCTGGACAGCCCATTAAAGTTAAGGAAATCCAGTTCTGGATGCATGGGACCCCTGTCCCCCCAGCTATTCGTAGCTGTCCCTTCTATCATTGTGCCAAAGAAAATTAGAGTTTAGAGCTCCGTGATGACATTCTTATACAAAACATACTGAACATGGTACGATGACCAAGACTAAATGTGAGATGAGGGAAACCTAAGGAACCATTTGTGGCAAATTTATCAGCAATAACTATAACACAACAGAACTGTCACTGGGGCCCTCTCCGGGTCCTAGGTACCTTAGGCCAGCTGGGCTGGAATGTGAATCTCTTGGTGCACAGTGTGACAGGGAATACTTCTCTGCTGTCTCCATGAATCTGCGGAGTGCTATTGAGGACTTCCAAGGGAGAGGGTGAATAAAATGTCACCTCTTGTGGCAGAGCTGGGGGGGTCCACTTCAGGAGTAAGCCAAATTCCAATAGGACTTTGACTGCTATGAGGACCATCGGGTCTCTGAAAAGAGGGAGTTGGATAAACCATAATTAGCATAAAATAAAGATGAGACTGGAGGGGTGAGGATAGGGTAATAATGGCCATCTCATCGTCATGGCTAAACACATTGGTGGGGCTAGCCCTCAGGTTTTGTACTAAACTTTACACTTGTACTGAACAGGAGTAGGCTAAACAACATTCACAACATACCGTATATTGGGTCCTACAATATTCTCAGTCTCAGCATTCCCTGAAGTCTCTTTTTACAGGTCAGTAAATGGAAAGAAAATGAAACAAAAAAGGAAACCAATGAAAATATCCATGGAGGCTAGTAGATGCTGTAAACTCAATGTTCTAGTAGCCCCAGACCTATGCACATTACTCCTCCAGAGCATGTTTGAGTGTCCCACTACTCGAGAATCTGTATAGCAGCCCTTTGCAACCAGCACAACAGGAGATGGCTTTGCCTGGTATACTATAATGTTGCATCAGATCTGGCTAATGTAGGATCAAGTTCTAAATAAAGCTGGTGTAGTTTCAAATAAAGAGGTGCAAGTTCTTATTCATCTCTTCAGCGAGGTGTTTGTGGGCTGTTCTCAGGTGTGGGGAGTGGAGCTCCCATGCATGGGGGCACCAGTGCTGCGTGCACCTCTGTAGGCAATACAAAAAATGAAAAAGCCAGAGTCAAATGGAAGTATCAGGGACAGTGAAATCTGAATCTATAGAGACCTGCTAAATATTTGTAACTGGCCCTACCCCCACTGCACAGCTCCAGTGTGGGAAGTTGAGGATACACCTTGGGCTCGATTCACAAAGACAGCCAAAAATCCTGCAGCTGCGGGAAAAAGGCCTGCAACACTGCGGAAACCCTGGTGCAGGATATTCTGAATGAAAAATTGTGCACATGAGGAAATCCGTAAAACACTAGCAGCTGCTGAAGTTCCGCAAGTGCTGAAAATCCGCAACTGCGGATCTGCAGCTGCGGATAAGGCTTAGAAGGCTCAACAACTGGTGATTCATATTAGCTTGCGCAGCAGACTTTGACAGTCTTGCCATAGATGTAGCTGAAAGTACCCACAGAGAGACCAGCAAACATTCCCTCAACTGGGATCACTGCAGCACCACTGGTACCACTAAAATCATCACCACAGTGGCTATCTATGACTGATGGTCGTGACTCTCCCTGGAGTGTTTCTGTTGACTGCTGCAGCAGCACTCACTGCAGGCTGTTCAGCCTCTACTCCCTGTGGGACTCCTTCATGGGCTGCACTGGGTCAGGTGGTGGTTGTTTGTTGTCTTTCAATGACAATGTGTGCTACTGTTGCTGTAACTGCAGCCACGATATACACCCACTGGTTTGCTATTACTTGTTCCTGACCTCCACTATAATTGTATTTCAATTGCTGGGGCACTGCATTTTGCTCAGGGAGGGTTACACCTCACTCTCATGTGTGCAACATTTTTTCTGTAACTGCGGAAAAACACTGGCTGAGAATAGCCTTTAAGAGGATGTGCCGTACTTATCAAGTGACTTTTTTTTTTCCCTCAGGAACTTCTGCAGCTGCACTTCCACAGTCCGTAGTGTACTTTTTCTGCAGCTGCGGAGGTTTTGTGCATAGCACACAGAGCAATTTCCCCTTTTTTTCTGCAGCTACGGAACTTTTGGGGACTTAGGGAAGGTTTTGCACCTTCAGACTGTTTTGTGAATCCCCCCCTTACCCTGTGTTAATCCAGTGGATTTTGTGTCTCTGACACCCAGTTATACATCTAGGTTGTACCTGCATTCTGCAGGCTTACATATTGAGGGAGTGGGATGCCGCATGGCTGTGCCTGGCCTGGTGAAGGCCCTTCCCACTGCAGGGCACCCCGTCTCTTTCCATCTTGCTGCAACTGGGAAAATCCAGTATTGGTGTGTATTTGGACCCATATTAGGTTCAGTTCAGAGAACTGTGTAAGTACATCCAGCCATGCCGTGAGGGGACTCCTGGCAGAATTAATGGTAACTGGTACTTGCCAAGTAGCAACTCTGCTCCCCCACTGAGAAAGGGATAAATCCCCCAGTCCCTGACTACTCACTGAGGTTTCTGGGAAGTCTCCAAAATGTGTCCTCAAGTACTCCTCACTATGCTTCTCATATTCTGCAGCTGGGCCACTATTTTCATCAAGGTGTCTTGAGCATGCTGTTTCTTGGCTTCATCTTGCTGAGTGCTCCATGGTGAGGTATGATTCTTCTGTGTGCTTGGTGGCTGGGTTCTTCACTGTGGTACAACAATTCCTCTGTCTGTCAAATCCCAAGCTGCTTCTGTGGCATTGAAGTAAGTCTATTGTTCTTCTGGGAATTGAATTATCAGTTTTACTA
Source organism: Neoceratodus forsteri (assembly GCA_016271365.2). NCBI lineage: Eukaryota > Metazoa > Chordata > Ceratodontiformes > Ceratodontidae > Neoceratodus > Neoceratodus forsteri. Next base: position 650,767,574 of record CM057458.1, read on the forward strand.
GGTTTGTGTTGTCTTAGCATTTGCTGCTTCAGCTCCCCCACAGTCGGTCGGCACCCAGCCAGCTGCCGACCGAGACTGGGATGCCCGCCTGCAGCTCCTTGGAAGCTGCCTGCCCTTGAATGGGGCTGCTTCAGCTCCCCCACGGTCGGTCGGCACCCAGCCAGCCACCAACCGAGACCAGGACGCCCACCTGCAGCTCTTTGGAAGCTGCCTGCCCTTGAATGGGGCTGCTTCAGCTCCCCCACAGACGGTCGGTCGGCACCCAGCCAGCCACCGACTGAGACCAGGACGCCCACCTGCAGCTCCTTGGAAGCTGCCTGCCCTTGAATGGGGCTGCTTCAGCTCCCCACGGTCGGTCGGCACCAGCCAGCCACCAACCGAGACCAGGACGCCCACCTGCAGCTCCTTGGAAGCTGCCTGCCCTTGAATGGGGCTGCTTCAGCTCCCCCACGGTCGGTCGGCACCCAGCCAGCCACCAACCGAGACCAGGACGCCCACCTTCAGCTCTTTGGAAGCTGCCTGCCCTTGAATGGGGCTGCTTCAGCTCCCCCACAGACGGTCGGTCGGCACCCAGCCAGCCACCGACTGAGACCAGGACGCCCACCTGCAGCTCCTTGGAAGCTGCCTGCCCTTGAACGGGGCTGCTTCAGCTCCCCCATGGTCAGTCAGCACCCAGCCAGCCACCGACCAAGACAAGGACGCCTGCCTGCAGCTCCTGGGAAGGTACGGTGACAGCGCAGCCAATCGGAACGTGAGTGCTTCCAGCAAACCCGCTCTGATTGACCAGGACTTTTCACCTGCTTTTGCCACCTGCCACTTTTTACAAATAGATTTTAGATAGAACTAAGCACATTTCAAGTGTCTAATAAAAGTTTTTCAACTGTATTAGCTGGATTGTAATTTTTACTACTGTTTTAAAGTGCTTACAGCTCTTCTGTTTCTTTGCTCATGCACCCCCCCATCCAAGCACTCTGCCTTGGTGCCAAAAAGTCTAACTCTCCTTTGTCTTGCTAAATTGCTCAATCTAAACCTATCCTACCTCTATGCTATTTAAACCCTGTATTTTTTCTTCTCTCCAGCTGCCTGCCCTTGAACTGGGCTGCTTCAGCTCCCCCACGGTCGGTCGGCACCCAGCTAGCCACTGACTGAGACCAGGATGCCCACCTGCAGCTCCTTGGAAGGTACAGCGACAGCGCAGCCAATCGCAACATGGGCGCTTCCAGCAAACCCCCTCTGATTGGCCAGGACATTTCCCCTGCTTTTGCCACCTGGTGCTTTTTACAAATAGATTTTAGATAGAAATATGCACATTTCAAGTGTCTAATAGAAGTTTTTCAACTGTATTAGCTGGGTTGTAATTTCTACTACTGTTTTAAAGTGCTTGCAGAACTTCTGTTTCCTTGTTCCTGCACCCCCCCATCCAAGCACTCTGCCTTGGCGCTGAAAAGTCTAACTCTTCTTTGTCTTGCTAAACTGCTCAATCTAAACCTATCCTACCTCTATGCTATTTAAACCCTGCTATTTTTTTCTTCTCTCCAGCTGCCTGCCTTAGAACGGGGCTGCTTCAGCTCCCCCACGGACGGTCAGCAGCCAGCCAGTCACTGACTGAGACCAGGATGCCCGCCTGCAGCTCCTTGGAAGGTACGGCAACAGCGCAGCTAATTGGAACATGGGCACTTCCAGCAAACCCGCTCTGATTGGCCAGGACTTTCCCCCTGCTTTTGCCACCTGGCGCTTTTTACAAATAGATTTTAGATAGAACTAAGCACATTTCAAGTGTGTAATAGAAGTTGTTTTTTTGGCTAGTTTTCCATTAGCAGGTTATACAGACCTGCCACTAGAGGGATTCTTGTTCTATCATTTAAAAAAAAAAAAGTCTACCCTCTATAAGACACAGTTGCTTTACTTGCTATATACCTTCCTTCCCACTCTCGAGATCCTCTTGAACCGGGTAACACTTCCCTGAACCACCGGGATTGCTAAGAGCTGCGCCATTGGCCCCACGGTATCTGTACCACACCCTGATTGGATGCTCTCTTGCCTCCTGCACGGGGATTGGTTCTTGAGCCAGCAAAAACTTTGCTCTGCTTGGGGCTGCTGCGCCCATTCATTTCTACGGCAAACGGCTGAAATGTTATGCCCGCCCCCTCCCCCCTCTGACCTTAACTTTATAGACCATCCTCCACGCCCCGGTAGCTCTGCCCCCCCCACTCGTGCTCCATTGGGTACCTGTTTGGGTCTTCCCCCATCTTTTAGTGCCACCTCCCACTGCCTGGCTGCCTGGCCTTCCTGGCTGTAGCCTCACTTCCCACTGATCCAGCTGCTGCTCTTCTGCCCCCTTCTCCTAGCCCCGCCGGCCTGTCTTAACCCCTTCCCTCCACCTACCCCGAATCCTACCTTAATCATGCACCTCCACCATTCTCTACCCCTTATTCTATTTCTTCTTGCCTGTCTTTCCCACCTACTGCACGCTCCTAAAGCCTACTTTCCCTCCCTCCCCCACAGCTTCCGCATTCCTACATCCTTCCTCCACATAGGCACGCTGCACACTGGTCACTGCCCCTTGCCCAGGGTCCATCCTACTGCCATGAAACTATCCTACACCCACACTGGTCCTAGCCCTCCACTCTGGTCCCCCCGTCTATGCTTACCCTCACCCACTATTGTCGATGCTTGGCATTTCCTCAAGATACTAGCAGGCTAAAGCACTCCCTTAAAGAAATACGCTGCTGCTTCTTGAGGCTAGTCCTCCTCCTCCTAATGCTGTCAGGCAATGTGCACCCAAACCTTGGCCCATTCTACTCTAAAGTCACTAATCTGAGCAAACCTTTGGGTGTTCTCTCATTCATATCAATCAACATCTGCAGCCTCCTTTCTAAAATGGATGCCCTACAGGCCTTCACCAGGCAACACTGCCCTGACATCCTGGCAGTTGTCGAAACCTGGCTCATGCCATCAGTACTGGACCATGCAATCAGCCTTCCTGGCTACAACGTCTTTAGGCTGGATCATCTCTCCAAAAGAGGTGGTGGCTGCGCTCTCTACCTAAAAGACTCCATACAGGGGCACCACATCATTACTTCACTCCAACCCACAACTGCTCAGATACTGCCAGTGAGAATCCTCCTCGGAGCCCAAAACAATATCCTCACTGTTGCCACCATCTACATCCCTCCCAAAGAACAGGAAACTGGTCTAACAGCTGTTCTTGACTTTGTAAAGTCATTCCCACTGGACACCGAATTCATCCTCCAAGGTGACTTCAACATCAACTGGCCTGCGCCCGATGCTGGGGAACACAGGCATACCATTGCTGCAGCGAATCTCACACAAATGGTTGACTCACCAACCAGGAAAAATTACAGGACCGGCACCAGCACACTCTTGGACTGGATCCTTACCAGTCACCCATTGCGGATATCTAACACTAATGTCCTCGCTGACTGTCTCAGAGACCACTTACCTGGTCAAATAAATTAATCAAACAACCTCAAAAAACTATCACCAGCAGGGTTCTACCCCATGGTCACCTTCCTCGACTCAAATCCCACCTCCTCCATCAAGACAGGTCCCCTATCTTCAATGCAACCAATGTAAACACTGCCCTTGACAACTTCATAAACATCTTCACTGTGGCCTGTGACACATATGCTCCTATTAAGAAACACAAAGTCAAATCACTTAGTAGCCCTTGGCTCACAGGTGACCTCCTCAGGATGCTAAAAATGAGAGACCACCTATGGGAGCTGGCCAAAAACTCTGGAAGGCAAAACGACATCCAAAACTACAAACGTGCCTGCAATGACTGCACCAAAACCATCCGGCAAACGAAGTCCACCTACTATAAACATGCCCTCACAAACTCCTGGGGCAATGGTTGGGAATTCTGGAAGAACATAAAGGAACTCACTGGGAATCCATCCCAAAAAAACCCATCAATACTCAACATCAACGGAACTACAACCCTCAACCCAAAAACCATTGCGGATATCTTTAACAAAGCCTTTACCAACCTCAGCACTGTCCTACCCCAGGAATACTTCAAAGATGGTGAAGCCCCTCTGTCCACAATGAACACTACTCCCATCAGCTCCCCCGCTTCTACTTCAAAGCAGTCAAGGCTGACCAAGTATGCAAATACTGTATGTTACCGAAGCCCTTGGTAAATCAAGATTCAGTAATAACTCCTTCGATCTCAAAATCCTGTCTCTCACACTTGATGAAGTCCTTAGTCCTCTGACCAGAATTTTCAACCTATTCCTCAGCCTTAGCCAGTTCCCAGACAAATGAAAATCTGCCACTGTCACCCCAATCCATAAAAGTGGTGAAAAAACTGCCCACAATAAATACAGACCTATCTCCCTACTACCCCCACTCTCCAAGGCACTAGAACGCATTGTCTTGGACCAGCTCACAGAATACCTGGATATGTACAACATCCTGTGCAAGCAACAACACTGATTCTGCAAAGGTCACAGCACCTTCACAGCCCTACTTGAATTCACTGGTGCAATCCACAATGCACTTGACTCTGGTGAACTACTAGGCTCAATCTACATTGACTTAACTAAAGCCTTTGACACTGTCAATCACCGCCTTCTGCTTGTCCAGCTTCAGAACACTAGGCTGTCAACTGACTCCATTGGCTGGTTTAAGAGCTACCTTGAAGAACAGTACCAAACAGTAAAAATTGCTGATACACTCTCAGACCCTAGACCGGTCCACTCGGGAGTCCCCCAGAACTCCATTCTGGGACCCCTCCTCTTCAGCCTATTCTTAAACTCACTACCGGACAACTGCCCAGAACCAATAATTCTCTACGCTGATGATGCTGTGATCCTCACCTCGGACCCTGATCAAATCCAATTACAAAATAAACTTCAGCCAGCCTTCTCCTCCATTGAATCCTGGTTCCTAAATCATAAACTGCTTCTCAATTAGAAAAAAAACAAGTCTATGGTTTTCTGCAGTCCCCACAACAAAAACAAACAACTCCACCTCTCCATTGCAACTGAACAAGGAGCCATCCTAGAGGAAATACAATTGTTCAAGAACCTCGGCATCACCCTTGATCCCCACCTCTCATATGCTGTCCATATCAGCAGTGTTACAAAGTCTGCCAATGCAAGGTTAGGCATATTATTCTGGCACAGGAAACACCTAATCCCAGAAGCACTGTCAGTGGCCGTCCAAAGCTTCATCATCAGCATCATAGACTATGGTCTTATCATATATGGGTCTGCAACTACCACTGCTCTCAAATGTATCATGACCTCCCTGAATAAGGCCTGTCATCTCATCACTGGCTCACATCGCTGTACCCACATATGTGACCTTTATTCCCAATCTGGATGGCTTCAACTGGACAAACGCATAAAATACCAAACCTACATCACGGCCAAGAAAATTATAATGAGGCTTGCCCCGCCTGGTGTCTGTGCCCTCCTTAAGTCTAGACATAGGAACATCACTACAAGGAGATCCAATTCCCATCTACTACATATCCCATGATGTCGCACGACCGAAGGACAAAGATCATTCGCCTATCGGGCATCCAACTGGCTCAACTCTCTTGGCGTGACATAGCGATCGCTCCAACACTCGGCCTCTTCAAGTCCAAGCTGCGCCTTTCACTGCTTGTATCCTGTGATTGCCCATCTTAACATTTCCACCATTCCAGTTGCACATGCCCCATCACCCAGCACTTACAATCAGTCTTTGCACCTTAGTACCTTACCTGTCATATTCCCATGACAAGGCCCCCTGGCTGCACTGTCTCCCACCCTCGCCCACCTCCCCCCATATCTCCACTTCTGCCCCGCCTCCAACCACCTCCTGTACTCCTCCTTACCCCTGCACCTTCTTCCCTTCTCGATCTCCTACCTCACTCCCCCACCCATCCACCCCTCCTTCCCTTGTCTTGCTCATAGCTCAAGTCTTTGTACAGGTTATTACATGTCAGTAAATCAATGACTATAAGTTTGTAACTAAAAATGGTGACTGTTGCACACACTAACGTGGAACCTTTGTAAAAGAGCCTCGGCTCAAAGGTATTGTAATACAAGATTGAAATAAATAAATTATTGCTGGGAATGGGGGAAGAATTCCCTTCATGTTCTCTTGGTGAGTGGAGCATAATCATTGCCAGAAGAGATGTTAGTAGTTAGCAGTACAAAAGCAGGTGTCTCCAGTTACAGCTTCCTGCTGTTTTTGACAGATAACTTTGGTATCAGAACAAGAGACAGCAGTCTAGAACCACAGATTTTTTTTACTGATAAATCACTTCTATCTCAGCAGGAGTCAGTACCTCTTTGGATTAAGCAAACAGATACTTTATTAGAAGAAGGGGGTCTCATTTAAGTAAAAAAAAAGAAGAAAGTCACTGTGTGTTTCTCTGAGGAAGGGGCTGTATAAGCTTAACTTACTGAGTCAGAGCAGAGAGTGAATCTAATTGGGGGGGTGTTTTAGCAGCTTAGCAGTACAAAAGCAGGTGTCTCCAGTTACAGCTTCCTGCTGTTTTTGACAGAGAACTTTGGTTTCAGAACAAGAGACAGCAGTCTAGAACTACAGATTTTTTACTAATTGCCCTCCTTCCCACCCAAAGCCAGTTCTAGCTTTATAGCCACTGGATTTGACTGACAACAGAAACTTCCTGTTTGGCAGTAGGAAGAGAAGGATCACTGAGACACATTAGTTTTATCAACCTTGAAGGAACCTAAAAAATAACTCCCCCGGCTGTTGGAGGTCTGAATCCAAACATGGAAGAAGGAGACTACTGAAGACTACAGGAAGTTCCTGTCCCACAACAGGAAGGGTGACAGTTGTAAGGACACATAGGCAGTAGGAAAGTAAGTGTAAAAATACATAGAGGGAGGAGACAGTAAGCATACAAAGCAACAGGACAGGGGATGCAAAATAATTCAAGATGAGAGTGGTGCAGTGGAATGGCTGTGGGGCAGCAGTGTTCCGGGAGACATTCTGGAGGCTGTGATGCTGCCCTGTTTGCAGGCACCTCTCTGGTCTGAGGGAGGAGGTTGCCTGTCTCCAGGCTGACCTGGCCAGGATTTGTGAAACCTCTTCCTGCACCCAGGGACCACCAGGGCCACCACCGTTACCTCAGAGGTTGCCAAGAAAGAGGAACAGTTGGACCAAGGTGGGCTCAGGGAGGGAGAGGGTGGCGGCACAGAGGTGCATCCCTCCAGCTGTACCTCTCCACATTTCATATGCTGTTCTGGCAAAGGGTGGTTCTTCTATGGAGGCACCTGCAGTGGAGACCAAGGAGGATGCTGGGAACCTCCACAAAGGAGACCCACAGGAGGGTGGCACAAGACCCCACAGGGGAAGGAAACAACTCTTGTTGGGGGACTTGATCACTAGGGGGGTAGAAGTGGGGGAGGAAGGGGATAGGGAGGTAAAGTGCCTGCCTGGTGCCATGGCTCAGAGGGACAGGAAGCAAATCCTCAGGATCATGGTAGCAGCTGCATGAGGGAGGGAGCTGGATGTCATTGTCCACCTAGGGACAAATGACCAAGTTGTGAATGGGATCAGAGCAGTGCAAGAGAATTTGTGGAGTTGCGGAGGGGCCTTAGACAAGTAGCATGTATGGTAATGTTCTCGGAGGTGCTGCCTGTCTATGGCAAGGATGATGCTAGGGTATTCTGCACTGTGGGATTCAATGAATGGTTGAAAAACTGGTGTGGAGCTCAGGGTTTTGGCTTCATTGGGGACTGGGGAGCCACCTGGAGGGATGCAGGCTTATACTGGCACGATGGTCTGCATCTGTCCGGGGGGAACCAGGATTCTAGGTGACAGGTTTAAATGCTTTATTGGCAAGCATTTAAACTAGCCAAGGGGGAGGCACTGAAAAGGAACATGGAAACCCAGCCTCCCCATACAAAACACAGTAGTTAGAGAGGTAAATACCAAGGTAGAGAAGTCAGTAGGGAGCAGGACAGGGATAAATGCAGAAAAAGGCAGTAAGGACAGGGATGGGGCTAAAAGGGGTAAGGCCATAAAAAATAAATGGAAGGTGATGAGTACCAATGCCCGCAGTCTGTGCAACAAGCTCCCTGAACTAGTGGCCTTGATGGAAGAGGGATGCCTGGATATTGTGGCAGTCACTGAAACATGGTACACAGAGAACCATGACTGGGATGTCAACATACCAGGATACGCAGTCTACAGGAGGAACAGGGTGGGTAAAAGAGGAGGAGGAGTATCTCTCTATATAAAGGAAGGGATTAAAGCAACAGAACTAAAGAGTAAATAGGAAGTTGATGAGTCACTGTGGGTCACCCTGGAGATAGGAAATGGCACCACAATCCGCATGGGGATTGTGTACAGACTCCCATCTCAGGAGGTGGAAATGGACAAGGAAATGATAGAAGGCATCCTTAAATGGCAGAAAAAGGGGAGATATTGTTGATGGGGGACCTGAATATGCCAGATGTTAACTGGAGTGAGTACCTTTGCTGCAGGCACATCCAAGAGCAGGGTCATTCTTGATGCCCTACAGGGGGCATGCCTCAGACAGCTAGTGTTGGAACCTACTCAGGAGGGAGCAGTCTTAGACCCAGTACTCTCAAATGGGGAAGGAGAAAGGATCTCAGATTTAGAGGTGGGTAGCCATCTGGGAACAAGTGACCACCAAACAGTGTGGTTCACAATAAACACAGCCATAGAGTCAAGCCATACAAAAAAAAGAGTATTGTACTTTAGGAAGGCTGACTTTGGGAAAATGAGAGAGTGGCTCAGAAAAGCACTAGCAAGCGGGTAAGAAGGAGGGGTGGAGGAACAATGGGGATTAATCAAAACAGCCATCGCAGATGCAACAAGCCTTTGTGTGAAGCAAATCAACAAAACAAAATGAAGGAAAAAAACACTATGGTTCTCAAAAGAGGTGGCAGGGACAGTTAAGGAAAAAAGGGTAGCATTTAGGAAATATAAGGAAACACAGAAGGAGCCAGCCAGAGAACTTTATCAGTTAAATCAGAAGGAGGCAGGGAAGGCAGTCAGAATAGCAAAGGCACAAACTGAGGAAAAGATAGCCAACTCTGTTAAGAAGGGGGATAAAACCTTTTATTGGTGCATTAGTGAGCGAAGAAAGACCAGTGGAGGGATACAGAGACTTAATAGAGGGAAGGGAATGTGGGCAGAGGGTGACAGTGAAAAAACAGGAATACTGAATGAATATTTCTGCTTTATATTCACAATGGAAAAGGAGGGGGAGGTACCTAAACCAAACAAGAGAGAAACTCTGAATGGGGGGTTCGATACCAGTCCATTCACAGAAGAAAGGGTTTTGAAAGAACTCTTGAAACTGAGGGTGGACAAAGCAATGGGGCCTGATGGGATTCACCCAAGAATTCTAAAAGAACTAAGAACTAGTCACCACTGACTACTCTCTTTAACAAATCATGGGAGGATGGGCTGGTATCTGAGGACTGGAGGAGGGCAAATGTGATTCCACTTCACAAAAGTGGGAGCAGGGCAGAGGCAGGAAACTACAGACCAGTTAGTTTGACTTCAGTGGTAGGGAAAATGATGAAATCACTTCTGAAGGAAAGAATTGTTGAGTTCCTAGAGGCCAGTGGGGCAGAGGACCCAAGGCAGCATGGTTTCACAGCAGTTAAGTCATGTCAGATGAACCTAATAGATTTCTTCGACTGGGTAACCAAAGTAGTAGACCAGGGAAGGGCTGTGGATATGGCTTACCTAGATTTTAGCAAGGCATTTGACACAGTCTCATGCAAAAGATTAATATACAAGTTAGCCAGCCTTGGAGTGGGTCCCAAGGTGGTAGCCTGGATAAAAAACTGGCTGGACAACAGGACACAAAGGTAATAATAGCGAGTCCACAGTGAACAAGGAGGGTAACTAGCGGGGTACTGCAGGTTGGTACTGGGACCGGTCCTCTTTAATGTCTTTATAAGTGACACTGGAGAGCACCTGGAAGGAAAGGTATGTCTCTTTGCAGATGACACAAAGATCTGCAACAGGGTTAATACACAAGGTGGGGTGGAAAGAATGAAAAGGGACTTGCCAAGGTTGGAGGAATGGTCAAGTATGTGGCAGCTCAGATTCAATGCAAAGAAGTGCAAGGTAATGCATCTGGAAACAAAACCAGGAAGAGTACATAATGGGGGGTGAGTTGGGGGCTTAGATCGTCTGCATCTAGTTATCGGATGGCAAATTTGTTTTGCCAGGCTTCATCCTGATGGTGGATTGCCTCTGTTTGCTGTACTGTTATTTTCAGGTCAGATGTTAATGTTAAGGGCCTTTGTTTGTCACTGAGAGCTGGAGCTCTGAGATTAGGCTGCCATTAGCCAGACAATGTCACCAGAAATCCCCTCAGAAACCCAGAATCAGAGATCAGTTAATACACAGCACATGTACTGAGTAGGATGATAATCAATTATTTGTTTAAGAGGATTTTCTTGAAAGTGCATTATTGGTTAAAAAAACCAAAAAAAGTGCACAGAAAATACAGCATATTAGTGTATCCAGTGTTAATATTCTGCCATTCTAATAGCTTTTGTTTTGGATAGTCTGTTTATCCTCCCATACAGTGCTGACAACCTCTGATTAACCACCTCCCGGCCCCTTCCTTCCTCCATTGTTAACCTGCCTTGCATGGGCTGGGGAGAGGTGCAACCGAGCATGTCTCTTTTTGTGGTGTATTCTGTCGGAGATGGAGGAAGTCTTTGCAGATCCATTAAGTGTGGGAAGGCATGTAGGCAGATGGATTGGCAGGGCCCAAGAGTTCCAGATTCATATGGCTTATACTAGGCTTTGCTTTGTGTCTCCCAGCCCCATGGGACAACAGCTGTGAAGGTGCCATGTGTGCTTGCAGATGCATGCCTTAACCCAGTGCCAACCAGTGTGTCTCCCCCCACCACCACAAGCAGCTCCAGTTGCACTGTTACCTGTGGTTACCTAGATGGCAGTACTGCAGTAGAGCCTAGTACCCTCCCTACACAGAGGAGGAGCATGTCTAATGGGGTGCTTCATCCTCCTCCTCCCCCTAGCAGGCCCTCAATACCAAAGCACTCCAAGTAGAAAGGGAGGGATGCACTCAGATATGTGCACTGGTGTCAACCCTGCCTGTTACTACTTGCTTGTAATAAAATGCATCAAAACAGTCTGCTCTAAATGCATTTATTAAATTAAATATCCAGTATGCAGCAGCAGTGAGAGATGTGCAATGTGACTTCAATGACCCATAGAGTTGACGTAGAGCAACAGTTTGCCAAACATGCACCCAGTGCATAGGTCAATAAAAAAAGAACACTTTTTCTTTTTCACAATTTATTTACCCAGAATAGCATGACTGAGATATAACATCTCATTTCCTCTGGGTTCCTGCTTCTGCCCATCTCTGCAGCTGGGCGGATTACAGCACAGAGAGGTTAAGTGACTTGCCCAAGGTTATGCAGTGAATATTTGGCTATAGCGTGGCTTGAACCTGGGATGAATATTTGGCTATAGCGGGGCTTGAGCCTCTGATCATTAGGTTCCTGAGCCATAGCTCTAACCACTAGACCATACTGCCTCCCACCCTCCTCCCCTGTACGACATGGTTTAAAAAAATAACCATCCTCTGGCACCCATCACTCTCCACAGAGTCAGACTGGTTCACCGGCATTCCTAGAAATTTCCTGGTGCCCCCCTACTCCACTTCTGCTCCTCCACACATTCCAAACTGTGAAAACTCTTGCATAAATCATATGTTTCCTTATTAAATGGTGTTTCCTGAGCACTTTGATAAAATCCAGGAACAAAACTGAAGTGAATGTTGAAATGTATGTTTCACAACAGGGCCTCCCCTACTGATTTACAGGTGGGCTGTCAATGTCGATCATTCAGGAAGGCCCCCTATACCACAGTTCAACCCTGACCCTCTGCCCCCACAACTAACCCCCCAAACAGGATATCATATGCCGCTTGGTGGGCAACCACCACAGGCCTCCTAACACACCTTGACCAGCCGCTCTATAATGAATAAAACCACAGCCACGGTTTCAATTATAAGATGGCAGCCAGCTGAAATTTGAGAGAGGGCTGTGCAAGGACATACAATATCCTTTTTTGGTGGGAGCAGTGGAGGGTGCAGGGTAGTGGGTGCCAGAAGGTGGAGGAGGTCATTTATTTTACCGGGTCGGTGGGGACAGGGGGTAGGGAGAAAAATACAATGGTGGTGACACTACTGGAGGTGGATATGGGCTCCCTACTGCTGGTAATGAAGGCAATGAGTAGATGTCCAAGTACTTTGGGTGGTGGTAGGAGAGTGAGAAACGAAGTAGCAGTGACAGTACCAGCAGTGGGGGGTGATAGCTCCACAGCGCTGAGAAAGGCATTTCATGCACTTCTGGATTTTTTTGCATGTTAGACACAGTGGCATGTGAATTTTACTTATCAGGGCCCATTTTCATATTTTTCACATTTTTTTGCCACTTCTTAGCCAAAAATCCACTGAACCAAATCTAACCAAAGAGATCCTTGGCAGAATATGGGCATTGGAAAAGTTTTTGAAAAAAATCAGTTAAGAAACTGTCCAGCTATAAGGGGCAGAAAATTGCCATTTGACATTAAAGTACCTACCAAACCCCAACTATAGTGGTGTTACAATGCCACCATAATGCATCTTGCTTACCGTATCAGCTTGTGGATATGCTGTAGACTGCACAGCACAAATCAGGCTCTGCTTTTCCTGTCATCAGAGAGAGCAGAAGCAAAGTCTGGGTATTTTGATTATGCTGTAGTGGCAATCTGGAATTAATTTTGTTCAAATTTGAAATTGAACACAACTATGGGGGAATATGAAGTCGGAGCTGATCCAACACTTACACGTCTTCATCTAACAGCATTACCCAGATGTTTAAGTCATTTACTCATATATGCCATATTCTAGGACTGAGATCATATCTACAGTATTCCAAGATTGCATGTAGCCCTTTTATGTGATAATTAGTTTGTGGGCTTAATAAGTAAGGGACGTTTGTTAAATCAAGCTCAGTAAAACATGCCTTGTATGCTATCTCTGAATTACAATGTTTATAAAACAAGGACTGTAATGGGTCTGAAGCTAGTACCTTCTCAAAGAAGTTCCTTATTGGGTCAAAAATCATTCTCATACAGAGAAAGATAGAAACACAGAAGTTGATGGCAGAAAAAAAGTAAATTCTATCAGATTTACTGTAACTTCTTTTTCTGTTAGCTCCAGTGTTGTCAATGGGCAATCTTTTTTTTTTGTAATGCAAAAGTTTATTTATTTATTTAGAAGAGATTCACCAGGAAAGCAACATGAACTGATAAACAGCTCATCTCCAGAAGCGTACTGGGGGGTGGGGGTACATAGGAGGATGTGACAGACTTCAAACAAGAGAAAACATAGTACAGAGTCATAAACATTCAAGTAAAAATAAATACCAGATAGTAGGTAGTTAAGAAAACAAGGGCAGAGTAAAACAAGCATTTGTCAATGCCGAATGTTGTCGCACTGGCATTGGCAGTGGCGGAGGTGGAGACGCATAGCGCTGTGATTTTGTTAATGTCTCAAAAGGTGATTTTGCACAGCGAGTACGCCATTGTGCAGCAGAACTGTGGAAATGCGTTTTGGGCAGGCTGTGGAAAATGGCAGCTGGACTGTTGATAATAAGGTGTGCACAAATGCCAGTGGTGAAAATGTGGCATGAAAATATTGCAGATTGACAAAGTTACAAGGGTGTGTGGAAACTGCGCAATGCACGCTTGCAACACAGTCGTATGAACTTTCAGCACCAAATTTTCAACATAGGAATTTTAGGGCCTCTGCTAATGAACAGTGTCACTGTCATTTCCTCAACCTGTCCCGAAAAGTGATTTCGCACAGTGACCATGCAATTCTGCACCAGACGTGTGAAAACACATTTCAGCCAGCTGTACTGTTCATCAGGAGGTATGGAAAAATGCCAATGATGAACAGCTGGAGTGAAAGTATTACAAATTCACAAAGTCACAAGCGTGCATGCAAATTGCGCCGCACATGCTCGTAAAACACTAATTTTATTGATTTTCGTCCCCAAATTTTCAACACAGGCATTTTAGGACATCTGCTAATGAACAGTGTCACTGCCATTTTCATGATATGTCTCGAACACGGGCTTTCCACAGCGACCACGCTATTGTGCGCTGCAACTACGAAAACAGATTTTGGTCAGGATGTGAAAAATGACAGCTGTACTGTTTATTAGGAGGTGTAGAACAATGGCACTGTTGAAAATCTGGAGTGAAAATATAAGTTTGTGAACTTATGAGCGTGTGTGCAAATTGCGCAATGCACACTCTTAACACAGTCATTTTATGGAGTATTGTCACCAAATTTTAAACACAAGCATTTTAGGACCTCTGCTCATGAACAGTATCACTGTCATTTTCGTAATGTGTCCTGAACAGTGATTTTGCACAGTGACCGCTATTCTGCGCCGAAAGTGCGAAAAGACATTTTGGCCAGGATGTGAAAAATGGCAGCTGAATGGTTCACAAGAAGGTGTGGTAAAATGCCAATGTTGAGAATCTGGCATGAAAATACTGCGAATTCGCTAACTTCTGAGCGTGCGTAGTAATTGCACGATGCACGCTCGTAAAACAGTCATTTTTGGATTTTTCCACCAAATTTGCAACATAGGCTTTTGAGAGACCCCCTCATGAACAGTGGCACTGTCATTTTGTTACTTGGCCCCAAAAGGTGATTCCACGTAGTGACTGCAAAATCACCTTTCGAGACCGAATAAAGCCATAACAGTGCAAGAATTCATGAGGAGGGGTCCCAAAAGCCCCATGTTGAAAATTTTGGGCCAAAATTCCCAAAAATGCCTGAGATATGCAGCAAAGTTGAAAAAACCCTATTTATTCCATTATACAACTTACCGGCATTTTCTCAGTTCACGGTCGGCTTTAAAAAGTGCAGACATGTTCCCGGTCCACCGATGATCATCTCACTGGACTCCGGAGGTAAGTATGGGGTGAGAGGGGTGTGGGGAGGCAGGGTGTGCAGAGGGTGGGTGCGGGTGTGGGCCAGGGAGACTATGAGGGACCGTTTTCATTTTACAGGTGGGAAAAACAAAACAAAACATTGCGGGACAGTTTTTTGTATTTCAGGATTTGGCACACTGGGTGGGCTCCCAGCGTGCCACCTAAATGTCTAGGAGATCTGTAGCCTGACGGGGGCTGGGCACCCTCATCAGCACACAGCAGGGGGGTGGAGGAAGTTATGCCGGCGGGATTGGGCACCCCTACTTGGCACACAAAGAAAGTGGGGGGGCGAGCTGAGGGGATTGGGCACCCCCCTTGGCATTTAACAATGGGGGGGTTATGCCAATGGGGAGTGGGCTCCCCCATCGGCACACAAAGAAGGGGGGGTAAACTGACAGGGGGATTGGGCACCCCTGAAGTCGGCAGTTGGGCTGCCACCAGCCCACTATGCTGATAATGTTGGTGAGCATGTAGGAAGGGTCCGCTGCATCTGGCGAGCTTTGCTCGGATTGCAGCGGACCTTTACTTAGATGTGCTAGCTACATTATGTATGCATGGTGTGGCACCGGCATGCAGGCTGATTGGGGAATAAGGGACGCACCTACTGGTGCATGCCCTGCATTTGCCCAACAGCGACTGCACCTCCAAAGCTGCACTGTCCCAAGATGTTGGCTGCTCAAGCGTGCCAACGTAAAAATTGATATACAATCCAGTTACAGACTGGAATAAAAAACAAAATATAAGTTAACTCACAGACATGTAGCAGAGCAGCAATAGTTTTTGTATACAGCATTAAACATTATACCAGGTAAATAAACCATTTATAGTACAATGGTGATAGACTGACAAAAGAGAACAAGGTTAGTACTTTGAGGGTGTATGGTGGCATAGGCTGTAAGAGTTTAAGTTGGCAGGGAGAGTTGCTAAACACAAGTTGTATTACATATTATTTATTTATTTATTTTGTATTTAAACATTTGTTGACTGGGCTAGGCACACTGAGCCAAGGCTCATTTGCAGGTGCGACCTGGGGGAGGGGGGAGTGGAGAGTACCTATAGTTGAAACACAAGACCATTACATTGCATGAGGTATTACAATCAGGTTCAGCAGGATATGACAACAAGGTCTGAGACAATAAAAAGACAAAAAAGGTCACAGTTACAGCAGTTAGATCAAGAAAAGCAGAGTAATATAGTAAACTAGATAACAATACCAGAATTCATGACTTAAGACTCTGGGAGAAACAGAGTCATAAAAATAAGTGCTTCAGCTTGGCTGCGACCTGTGAGTGCGGTACATGGGGCTGGGTCATCTGGAGCAGGAGCAGGGGTGGGATGGCAGGAGGTGTAGTTGAGCCCAGCAGGTAAGATAGGTTATTGCACTTCTAGTGGTGGGAGAGATCTTGTTCCAGAGGTTGGGAAGCTGATAGAAGGCAGATTTACCAGAAGCTGCGGAGGGGTGAGGTATGAGAAAGGACCTTTCATCTCTATGCCTGAGGATATAAGGGGTGTCTGGGGCCAAGGAGAGACTGTCCTCCACATAGGAGGGTAGCAAATTAAACCAGAATTTAGCTATGAAGTTGAGAGAGTGGATATAGCGTCGGTGGGACAGCGGGGTAATGTCTAGTAGGGAGTATAGGTTGCAGTGGTGAGTAGAGAGGGGTGATTTAGAAGCAAAGTGGCATAAAGAATTTAGCAGCATGTCTAGCTTTGTTAGGGTGGTTACAGAGACAGTGCTGTAGACCACATCTGCATAATCCAAAATAGGGAGGATAATTTTTGCTAAGATTTGCCATCTGGTGGGAAGTGGTAGGGAGTCCCTGTGCTGGTGGAGCATGCCAAGTCTGGGGTGTAGTTTAGAGATAGTTGCATCTATGTGAGGTGAGAATGTTAAGTGGGGATCTTGCCAAACACCCAGGTACCTGTATTTACAGTATAGACCTGAAGTAGTGGGGTGCCATCAAGGGAAAGGATGGGGGAAGGGAGGTGGGATCTGTTGATTTTCTGAGCCGTGCCAAAGAGCATGGATACGGGTTTGGAAGTATCTAGTTTTAGTTGGTTTTGGTTGAACCAAAGCTGAATGTTATTGAAGTCACACTGGAGGGTAGCTTGGACTTCAGTTATTGATAGGCCTGAGGTAAAGAGGACGGTGTCATCAGCACACATGTGTATGCTGGATTTAGAGCAGGAGGAGGGGGTCGTTGATGAAAAGGGAAGAGAGGATGGGCCCAAGGTCAGAACCTTGTGGTACACCTGCTAGTATAGGTGGAGGTGGGGATGAGGTGCCAGCTATTTGGACAGACTGAGACCTTTTGGAGAGGTAGGAAGAGAACCACTGAATGGTGGTGGGGGCAAAACCTGCAGCTTTGAGCTTTGACAGGAGGAGGTGGGAAACTGAACCAAAGGCCTTTGCCAGGTTGACAAAGACTGCTGCAGTAAGGAAGCCTTGATCAGAGGCGGTGTGGATGTGTTTGTGACATGCCAGAGAGAAGAGATAGTGGAGTGCTGTTTCCTGCAACTTGACTGATGGGGAGATAGGAGGTTGCTTGTGTTGAGATATTTAGCCAGCCTGGAGTGAGCCAGGGATTCCTGTAGCTTTGCGAGAGTTAGGAGGAGGGAGATTGGCCTATAGTTCCTGGGATTTGCGGGATCTCCACCTTTGTGTAGTGGGATTACTGAGGCTGATTTCCAGGCCTGGGGGACTGTGCCCAATGTGAAGGAGAGGTTGAGGATATGGGTGAGGGGCTTTATAATTGCAGGAGCAGAGATCTGTAGTAGTTTTGGGTGGATCCCATCTTGGCTGGATTTGGAGGTGTTTAATTTGCGTATTATGTACAATACTGCTGGGGATGAGGGGGTGGGGTAGGGAGGGAGGTGGTTTGCCCGGTCCATCTCCCCCTCAGGGTGCTGAGAATCCTGCAAGGGGACAATGGTGCTGGCAAGAGAAGGTAGAGGAGAAAGTGGGGAAGGAATTGAGAGGCAGTGAGGGGGAGGGGCAATGGGCAGGGTTACTTAGGAAAGTAGGGTAAAGTAAAGTAGTAGTAGCAAAGTTAAGGAAGAATTGAGAGTAGATTGGGAGAGTGGGGAGCCAGTGCCTTTATACCTTCAGGATACAGGAAACGCCACAAGGGGATGGGGAACTGGCAGAAGAAAGAAGAGTTGGACTATGGGAAGTGGGATAGAAGGATTGGGGAATGGATGGGAGGGGTGGCAAGATAAGGAAGAACAGAGGTAAGAATTTAGGAGGCGGGGAGATGTAGAGAACCCTGCAAGGGGTTGGGGGGGCTGGTAGAAGTTAGTGGAGTTGGACTAGGGAGGGCGAGAGAGAGAGAGAGAGAGAGGAAGTAAGGGGGGAGAGAAGGGGGTTAAATTAATTAGTAGTAATGGAGGTGGGACACAAGAGTGGCAGGGGGGTGGGAAAGATATAGGGAAATGCATGTGGAATACAGCATCATACAGTTGTACTAAGCATAAATACAGGCATATAGGGTGAAGAGAGAGAAAATCCATAATATAGTACAAATAATGTAAGGGTTTTACAACCAGCTACTGTATATTGTGTAGTCCATGAAGTCCAGTATTCTACTCTTTCTTAATAGGTGGGTTGGAGACCAAATACCCCAGTTTATCTACCCCCTACTGGGAGGATTATGCTGCATGACTTCATGTTGGTATGCATATCAAGAAACATAGAAAACATTGAAACATTATTAAAAACAAACAGTAAACACTCTAAAAAACTATATCTTTCTTATTTCATCAGTTAATCCATTAAAATTGATGGTCTCTAAGGTGAGGCTCTTTCTTTCTTTAGAGCAAATTGATCTGTGCCCAGTACAGTACTTTACAGCATTATCAGTGCACTGATGTAGTACACCTTTCCCATTTTTCCCACTTGGCCAGGTATTTTTCCCTGGTTAATTGGAGATCATCTGTATTCTGCTCCATATCTGGCACGTGCTGAACCCTTGCTTTCCATTCAGTGAGAGTTGGTATGGTGGTCGGAAGCCAGTGGCAGGTGAGTGCCTTGACTGCAGTGAGGCACAGGGCATAAAATACCTCCTTGTACTTCTGTCTCTTTAAGCCAGGAGGAGCTGATGCCAGTAATAGGGTTTCATACCGAAAAGGAAAAGGAAATGGGGTGCCCCACATAGCTTCCAGGTCTGCATAAACTCCTATGCAGTACCCTTGAATCTGGGGGCAACTCCAAAAAATGTGGTAGTGGGTAACGCTATCTGGGCATCCCCTCCAACAGGTGTCTGAGGCATGATGCTGGAAATGAACCATAATTGTGGGTGTATGGAAAATTTTACTGGAATTTTCTATCAGTATTCTGTCCACCCTGGGAAGGTGGTGACTTTCCACCCCTCCCTGGGATATGATACCATTCAGCATCTGCCGTCTGCCGTCCAGATGCTCCCTCCCACCCCTCACATATTTTATCTAGGGAGTAACCACTGACTGTATTGAGCAGTTTGTACAAAAGAGAAATTAATTTCCCAGAGTCTCGCAGGTGAATTGCTCAATAGAAACAATCTTCTGGAGCTGACATCTCCCTGCTTACCTTCTCTGTGTTTTCCCCTGTCATGAGGTAGTACTGCACCTGCAAAAATCTATAGTGGTCACTATTAGGTACAGTACGTTACATTTAGCCTTCAGGTCCACAAAAGGTCCCCCCCCAAAAGGAACTGCAAGAATGTTGTGAGTCCCAGTCGGTTCCAAAGGTGTTCTTGCCCGTGGGAAATCTGGGTTCCCAATTATTAGTGTGGGGGAGGGCCTATCCCCTCTGTCATATGTGTAAGTCTACAGAGTTGTAGCAATACTTTCATAGAGGTTCAGGATTGTGATTGGGAAATCCCCCAACCCATCGAGATCACGATCACTTTCAGCAGCCTCTACCCAGCACCAGAGGGATGAGAAGAGGTGGAACTCTACTCCATGCTACTGGTCCTCTCCTGAAGGTGCCAAACTTCCCAGGCTAAAGCCCCCTATGCCCAGCAGGCCCTTTATACAGGCAAGGGAAAGGGTGGAGTCATGAATATTCATGCCCTGTCCTCTCTGGCTGGCCTTACCAGGAAGCACAGAGTAATAACACCCAGACATTCTGTCTCCAACTGAGGTCCAGCTGGAAACAGCTCTGAGGGACCAAGCTAACCCTTCAGAGTACCTCCTTAGTAACCAGCCTGGAACCTGGGAGTGAGAGACTAGTTACACAGTGAGCAAATATATTAAAAAAATAATATGCAGTGGATCACATCTAATTGATCACAATCACAGTGAAAACATAACTAAACATTAGAGCCAACAGATGACATAAATGAGACTTTACTACAGTCAACTCTTGTCTGAATGCTCAAACAATGGAAACAATGATTTGGCATTGGTTTGTTCTACATCTTCACTTTTACATGACTGAGGTGACATCATATGTAATGTATCTATGACTATCCCCATTAAAGAAGCTAGATATCATACACCTTGCAGAATAATAGTTTAATCTAATAAACCCTAATTCCGTAATGCATAAGATATCTAGCTTCTTTAACTATGCCTATTCTGGTTCATCACTATTTATTGTGTGAACAGCTTAACTGGTGTTCCTTGACCGATTGTAGAAAGCTGCACTGGTATACTTTTAGTTGTAAAAGCTGTGAAAATCACTTGAATACCTCAGAGTTTCAGGGACAGTAGTTCCTCTGACATTACCATGATCTTTGATCTTAGTCTTACTTAAATCTTATTTATCACAGAAATTCCCAAATGATATATGTGAAATTAGGTAAAAAAAGTCCTTTGGTTATTCAGCACTTTGGTCCTGGAATAAAATCCAACAGGATTTGAAAATATCTGAGTGGATACCCTTGGGCAAATTTAAATTTAATCTTCCCGATTCTTTCAAGGAAGTCTGTGTAGGCTTCTAATCCTGATTGTATGTTTTAATTAAAAGAATTGTATATACTTGTGTTGCTGTGATTTGATTGCAATTTAATCTGCTGCCTCTTTGCCAAGTTCCCCCTCACAAAGGTGAAATGGGTCAGTGGCATTTCCCAGTAAAATAAAGCATAACTAAATAAAGAAAAATTTGTCTCAGTAGGATTGGGTCAGGAAGATTGCTTCAGTATTTATTTTTAACAGTTGGTAGTCACTTAGATAATATCCAGAAATCGTATGTTTTTAATTTGCATAAATGCAGTCATTTTCTGAAGCTTACTACACATGAGAACAGTCATACTAGAAGATAAATGGCATTTGCATGGTGGTGGGGGCCCATGTTATGATTTAATTTGTGGATTTTTTTTTCTATGAAGCTTTTTACCTTTCTGGATGTATGATGCAGTCAGCTCTCGGCCCCGTCCCTGCAGTCCCTGACTGACCATCCATCTCCCTGACTGACCATCCATCTTTCCTGAACCCTGCAACAATCTGCCACATACTGCCTCCCATGGTAGGACCAGGAGGGGGAAGGCCACCCTCCCCTCCAGGGACTCACTGCCAGATGACGGGATCTGGGTGATGGTTCAAGCCGGAGACTGGCAAATGGGGCTTCATTAATTCTGCAGCAACTGCCCAGTTTCCATTTTCTCCCTTCCACCGCCCTGATGTTGGGTGCAACCCCTACAGGCCTCAACAATCACTGGCATCCCTTATGGAGCAGCAAGCCCCCTGGCCCACCACAGAGGTTGCCACTGCTGCAGAACTGGATGCGATCCCTTCCCAAGCTAGGAGTGCAGCTAAGCAGCAGCTCTTCCCCAGCCTCTGGGCCACCCAGCTGGCTCCCTGTGCTCATTCCCAAACTTGGGTCGCCTGCATGGGAGTGCGGTGCACTACGTCTTGGGCCACTGGACAGCCTCTGTTATTCTGTGTTCTGATACAAGTCTTGACTGTCACAGTGTGCTGGATAACAAATTTTTTAGCTAATCAAAATTAATTGTATCCTCCCCTACATCTCCTTTGACTCTTTCCTTGTCCCCTCCCTACTCTCATTATCCTGCCTTGACCATATTTAATGCGGGGCTCTGAATGAATTTCCTACAGCTCGCTGTCTCTCTGACTAAGTTCCTACTTTTGGGCAAGTAGTGTTCTCTTAATTGCAACTTTGTCTCCTCCCCCACCCTTCAAAACCCTAATCTCAACTTTACTTCACTGCCTGAGCCTTAGTGTTTGTAAGCCTGCATACTGTTTATTTATTTGAAATAACTGACCCGGAAAGCACACTGAGCATCAAAATCAACTGGTTTCCGTGTGCTTCAGTGGGGGGATACATCATCAAAATAAACTTACATAAGGAACATTATAAAGAATAGGCAACAAAATACTTTAGTAGAACAGAATTATGACTTCAAGGTCTGCAAGGCTCCAAAACGGAGCATACAAAACACAAATGATAAGGATGCAACTTGAGTTATTATAAAGCAGAGATGGCATGGGTAATTCAGAGTTAAACCATGGGGCCAGCAAGATTGAAATTTTAGAGTAGGTACAGGCAGATAACCATTATACTTAGTTACTGGGTGATCACTGACAAGGGACGGGTGGTATCATAGCAGGGTAGCAACAAAGAGGGGTGAAGGAGGTAAGAAGAGACAGTGTGGGTGTGGGGTGGGGGAGGGGAGGGAGTTGCAGGAAGGAAAAGTTGCTGCCAAGGACATAAGTTACAATGGCAAACATGGAAGGAACTTGTGGAGTTGGGTTTTTAGAGAAGAGAATGTATTGGTTAAATACACTAACCGTCGAAATCCTGACTGCAATCAACTAGGTCTATTCAAAACCAAGAATTGTGCCCTGCTTACATCAACCATTGACTGAGTGGACCAAATAAGGTGGATCTGACATGGGGAAGCAACCTGTCAGACAGAAGTTTTGTGGTGAGGGAAGAGAGGATAAAGAGGGAGCAGATTTACAGAGAGTGCAAGTGGCAGGGCGGAGCAGGAGCTGGAGCTAAGGTTGGAAGGAAGGGAACTAAACCAGCATTTTGAGATGAAGGATACACAGTGAGAGAGCTGTCTACTCTCAAGAGTGTGAAGTGAGAGATTGGTGGGGGGGAGGAAACAAGTGATGGGTATGGTGGGAAATTCAAGGGCAAAGAGGCAGAAAGAGAGGAAAAGTGGGTCCAGTTTGGCCAAGGTGGACCTGGGGGAAGCACTAGATACCACATCCCCATCGCCACATGCACCACTTTGCTTCACTTCACTTTTCTCTGAGACCTTCACTGGCTTCCTAATTCTTTCAGGATCCATTTTAAAACTGCACTCCATGTTTTTAAAATCTTCCATCATTCCACTCTTGCCTATTGCTCTGACTTTGTCTCCTGTTTTTCTCCTACTTGTTCCATTTGCTACCCCTCCACATCTCTACTCTATATTTTTGCAAAAAGCCTGTCTACTGTCTACCTCATGGCCTTTTTCATGGATACCCCCTTTGTTTGGAACCTTCCTCTACTCTGTCTCTCTCTGCTTCACTGACTCATTTCTACTTTTCATATCTCATCTCTTCTTCCTTGCCTTTAACTCTTAGCATTACCTTACTGTCTTATTAGCTCCTGGTCTACGAAAATGTATTATTTAAGCAATAAGGCACGACAGGGTGTGGGTTATCGGGGGATTTACCCACGCTTGTGTGGTGTGTCACGAGGCACAGCCGAGTGACTTAACCACACAAGAAGTGGGTAAATCCCCCAACAACCCACACCCTGGAATGCCTTATTGCGATTATATAATGGATCCATTTGTAAAAGAAATTTAAAATGTATTTAATTATGTGCTTTTATAAATGCTATTCCTCAGCCATGGGTTATTGCAGGATATACTCATGATCATGTGATATGTTTTGACCAATGAGGTTACAGGATTTTCTCATCCCATTATACAATGTACCATTAGTCCTTCCTTTGCTTGGCACCACTGTGATATAGATATATAGAATAAACAATAGGAAAGTGCAAGTTACAAGGTGATAATTCAATTGAGGAGTTTATGGAACATAATAATCCATGAGGCCGAAGGCTAAGTGGATTGTGGTGTTCCATAAACTCTGAGTTGAATTGCCACCTCGTAACTCCCACTTGCCTATTGTTTTATTTTTTATATTATAGGCATAATCCCACAGTTAAAGTAAGGAAGTGCCACCACTGTTTTTGTATAATTTTGTCTTGTCTGGCACAGAAGCAGAATAATACTGGAAAACAGGTCCAGAGCAGTGCTCTATGGAGTTTAACAATCTAAAATAACAAACTTTCAACTTTCAGCACTTCAAGAAGAAAAAATGCTCAATGGCACTGTGAAAGAATATATTTTTCTGTGGTTTCTAATTGCTGATGATGGAGTATCTATAGATATATATATATATGTGTGTGTGTGTATATATATATATATAGATATATATATGTATATATTGGCGCTACCATAGTTAGGGTTGAGTAGCCCATTTAATGTTAAATGGTGAAACTTTGCACCTTTATAACTTTGCCACCATTCAACAGATGTGCCTGAAATTTGGCAGGTACAGGACATAACCATATATCTTGGGATGTGCCAACTTTTATACTGGTCAGATATAGGGCTGCAGAGTTATTAAGCAACATCCGTGTGCACATTTACATTTTTTTTGCACATTTTTTGCTCGTGCCTACAGGTTGCACGGTTTGTGCGACCGGTCCAAAAACTTCAGGGAACGTGCAGCCAGGGTGCCCAATGTGCCTTTTGAAGATTTCATGAAAAAATATTGAACAGTTCAAAAGTTATTCAAAAAACAAGTTCCCATTATAAGTCAATGGGAAAAGTTAACAAAAAGTTCTACAGTGTCACAAATGCACTTTTTAGTGTCGCAAATGACCCTAGTAGTGTCATGAGTAAGCCATTTTTTTTTCAGTTACTGGTCACAGAAATGCTTGGCATTTAAATGTGGGACCCTCTAGGGACACAATTCTTTTTGTGTTCACCTAGTCAGACCCTGAGGATGTTAGCCATGTCTTTATTTTTGGGTTAAACACCCCAGAAATATGTTTTCAAATTTCTGGGAAAAGTAGTGTCGCAAAGTAGTGTTGCACTTGTGACACGTTTGCAAATTCTTGCGAAACCTTTCTCAAATCATGACACTACTTTTCTAGGCTATGGCAAAATGACAGGAATTCTTTGCCACCCTGCTGCAAAAGAACGGTTTGGTCTTTTGGGCTGAAATTTGGAGGGTAGGCAGCCAACATCTCACAGATGTGCCTTTTGGTGGTTTGGTGAAAAAATGATTGCCTTGATGCCAAGTTACAGTACTCTGAAGTTGACTTTTTTTCCCCATAGACTAACATGGTGGCATACGCCATGCCTTTTGGGGCTCGTATCTCAGAAACGGTGCGATATATGGAATTTTCATTATGATAGTGCATAGCCCATACAGCAAAAACATGGCCCGGAAAATCATGAATCATGTGAATTTTTTTTCCCCTACGTCTTACAGTTACTGAGATATAAGCAATTTAGTATTCCAACACCTCATTTTCGGCTCTGAGGCCCATTATTATGCATACATTCTTTGTACACACTGTGTTTCTCTATGCAGCTGTTGGGGAAAACCAGGGTATGCACTTCTGTTAATGTTACAGTTACTGTTTCCACTTGCGTTTATGTACCTGTTTGCGTTACCATTCCCGTGTACGCCACCGTGTGTGTTACACTTTGCGTTCTCGTTTGCGCTTGCGTTTGCGTTACTGTTACCATTTGTGTTTCCACTACTGTTTGTGTTTGCATTTCGGTTTGCATCACTGTGTGCATTGCCATTTGCGTTTACAGCAGCCCTTTCGTTTGCGTTTGCATTTTTCTTTCATTTTGCATCTTCGTTGCTGTTACTGTTACCATTTGAGTTTCCTATTGCGTTACTGTGCCCGTTCGCATTTCCATATGTGTTTGCATTTCCTTTTGCGTTCCTGTTTCCTTTCACGTTATTGTTGCTGTTACCATTACCATTTGCATTTACAATTGCGGTAACGTGACCATGTGCATTACGGTTTGCGTTTACGTACGCGTTTATGTTTCCGTTTCCTTTGGTGGGTGTTATTGTTCATGTTAACTTTACCATTTGCATTTACAATTGCGGTACCATGCCCATGCGCGCTTCCATTCGCATTTTTGTTTCTATTCCCTTTGGAGTTCTTGTTGCTGTAACACTTAACATTTGCATTTACAATACCGGTGCCGTCACTGTACGTGTTACCAGTTGCGTTTTCGTATGTGCTTGCGTGTCCTTTTGTGTCACTGTTCACTTCAGTGTCACTTTATGCTTGCGTTTCTATTAACGTTTGCTTTACCATTTACGTTTGCTTTACCATGTGTGTAACCGTTGCTGCTTGCGTTTGCGTTGCAGTTCCTGTTACTCTGTAACAAGACATATTCGGGCCCCACGCTCCCGCCACTGCATTCCATTCACTATTTATCATCCTCATTCTCAAAAAGAGGGGAAATTAGAGGCAAAAAACTCTGTTTAATGCATCAGTTAATGTTGTTCCACAGCGAAAACAGGGTGCGTGTTGGGGTCATCGGTCTTAACTCTCACCCCATTCTCCTATACCTCTGCTTCTTTACACATGTGATGGGGTGAGTGTTAGGGCAGATGACCCTAATGCGCACTCCGATGCTGGTTGGGGGAAGGGCTAGGGAGGTCAAGGGGGCTTTTCAACCCTAACACCGAATTTCCTCGCTTTTGCCGCTGTGGAACAACCCTAACTAATGCATTAAACTGAGATTTTTACCTCTAAGAAAGATATATATATATATATTATAGTGGCACAGTAATGCCACTATAGTTAGGGTTGAGTACCCCATTTAAGGTTAAAGTGTGACATTTTGCAGCTTAATAACTTTGCCACTGTATGACAGATTTGCCTGAAATTTGGCAGACATGGAGCAGTACCATAGATCTCTGGATCAGTCACGTTTCGTACCACTTGGATATATGGTTGTGGAGCTATAAAGCACCGTTCCGTGTTGCATTTACCCTTTTTTGCACATTCTTTGCTTGCGCCTACAGGTCGCATGGTTTGTGTGACCATTCCGAAACCTTCAGAGAACATGCAGCCAGGGTTCCTGATGTGCCTTTTGAAGATTTCATGAAAAAATATTCAACAGTTCAAAAGTTATTCAAAAAACAAATTTCCCATTATGGTCAATGGGGAAAGTTAACAAAAAGTGCGACAGTGTTGCAAATGCAGTTTTTAGTGTTGCAAATGACCCCTGTAGTGTCGTGAGTCAGCCATTTTTTTTTCAGTTACTGGTCACAGAAATGCTTGCCATTTAAATTTGGGACCCTCTAGGGACTCAATTATTTTTGTGTTCACCTAGTTGAGCCCTGGGTGTTAAACACCCCAGAAATATGTTTTTGAAATTTTTGTAAACTGTAGTGTCACAAAGTAGTGTCGCACATGCGACACTTTCATGATTTTTTTTGCGAACATGTTGTGATTTGCGACACTACTTTGCGACACTATGCCCAAAATAACAGGAATTCTTTGCCACCCTGCTGCAAAAGAATGGTTTGGTCTTTTGGGCTGAAGTTTGAAGGGAATAAAGCCAACATCCCACAGATGTGTCTTTTGGTGGTTTGGTGACAAAATATTACAGGGATGCAAAGTTATGGTACTCTGAAGTTGACACTTTTTCCCATAGACTAACATTATGGCGTCCACCGTGCCATTTGGGGCCCTTATCTCAGAAACGCTTCAAAATATGGACTTTTCATCAGAAAAATGCTTAGCCCTCCACTAATGGGCTAAGCACAAAACTAGTCAGGAAAGTCATAAATCATATGAAATTAAAAAACAATTTTCTATGTCACTCGGTTCCTGAGATATAAGCAATTTAGTACTCCAAGTGCTCATTTTCTGCTCCAAGGCCCATTATTATGCATACTTTCTTTGTATTCACTGTGTTTCTCTATGCAGCTTTTGAGGAAAGAAGGGTATGCGCTTTCATTACTGTTACACTTACTGTTACCACTTGTGTTTCCGTTACCATTTGCATTACCATTCCCATCTACGCCACCGTGTGCGTTACCCTTTGCATTTTCATTTACGCTTATGTTTGCATTACTGTTACCATTTGCATTTCCATTACTGTTTCTGTTTGCGTTTCATTTTGCATCACCATGTGCATTACCATTTGCGTTTGTGTATGTGCTTCTGTTTGTGTTTGTATTTTCTTTGGCCTCATCATTGCTGTTACCATTAGCATTTCCAGTTGCGGTACCGTGCTTGTGTGTTACTATTTGCATTTCCATATGCGCTTGCATTTCCCTTTGCATTACTGTTCACTTTGGCGTCATCATTGCTGTTACTGTAACTGTTTGTGTTTCCAATTGCATTACTGTTACTGTTTGTGTCTTCATCACCATTTGCGTTTCTGTTGCCCTTAGCATTTGCATTTTCGGTTGCATTTCTATTGTCGATTGTGTTACTGTTTCCTTCTGCAGTGCCATTGCCTTAACCATTTGCATTTCCATTTGTGTTTCTGTTACCATTTGCATTTTTCTTACCGTTTGCGTTTTCATTGGCGTTACCATTTTTGTTACTGTTTCCGTTAACGTTTGCGTTTGTGTTGCTGTTAGCATTTATGTTACCGTTTGTGTTACCATTTCTGTTTTCATTAACATTTATGCTTGCGTTTCTCTTACCGTTTGCATTACCATTTACCTTTGTGACACCATGTGCTTTACCGTTTGCGCTTGCGTTTCCATAACCGTTAGCATTACTATGTGACAAAATATTCACTATTTATAGTGCTCATTCTCAAAAAGAAGGGAAATTCATGGCAAAAAACTCAGTTTAATGTGTCAGTTAGAGTTGTTTCACAGCGACAAAAGTGAGGAAATTTGATGTTAGGGTTCCCACCTCACCCTTCCCCCACCAACAGGCATCGGGGTGTGTGCTGGGATTGTCAGTCCTAACTCTCACCCCATTCTCCTGTGCTGCATTACCTCAGCTTGTTTACATGGGATGGGGTGAGAGTTGGGACACCGACCAACTTAATGCACCCGATGCCTGTGAAACTTGAGCTCAGGGGTGGGGAAGCAGGGTGGAACCTAGCATCGAATTTCCTCACTTTTGTCTCTGTGAACAACCCTAACTGATACATTAAATGGAGTTTTTTTACATAAATATATATATATATATATATATATATATATATATATATTAATGGTTTCACTTTCAATATAGGGAAACCCATCACATAATTTGCTGTTATAGAGGAGTGTTATCTGTTGCACTGCACATGCACCCCCGCTGCTCTTCCATGGTCTACAGCTCTCGTACCTCAGTGAAACTCTCGGCACTCACCCGTCACCACCTTGCCTTCTCTCTCACAACTGAACCACCACTCTCACTGGGCGGTAAGTTATTTCTTGTTTTTTTCAAGTAACTAACCTTTCACAAAGCATCAGATGAACAAAAAAAAATTGTCACCAAGGAAGCAGACCGCCGACCGTGCTACAGCTAAGCGAACCCGCGTCCACACTGCAGTGTCTTTTATTTTATATAATATAATTGCTGTGGCCAGAAAGTGAAACCCAGCAATTATATAAAATAAAATATGGGGTAGTGTGTAGAACTTGAAGTTTACACACACCACCCCATACTTTATTCTGTATATAATAAGTGCTAGACAACTATGGTATACAAGGATATATACCTAGCGAAGGGGCTAACTGGGCTATTAAGCCATTAGCCCAAAGGGCAAGTGGCATTATTGCCCTAATTACTCCCTGAAATAGGTATGCAGCCTTGTATTCTACAGTTGCCTAGCATTTATTTTATACAATACATGGGCATGGTGCTTTTTTTGTACCTGAAGGCTGTGTTTTTGTCAGAGGCTTATTAGGTAAGGCTGTGTTTTTGTCAGTGGGTTTATTAGGTGTGCTAATTAGCGTGGACATTTCTTAGCTGGTTCAGTGAGTATGTTCATTGATGTGTTTATTGGTTTAATTGGTCATTAAGTTGTTTGTTTTGGTAGTCATAATGTTGGTCTATGGGTGTTTTATTCCCATGGTTTACAGGTTTTGGTGTGGAGGTATGCAGCTTTAATTGTTTTGAATGTAGGTTTAATTGGTGAGGTATACAGGGAAATGCATGATAGTGGGCTTCTATGGGGCAAAGGTCCCATCCATGTATGTGTGTGTGTGTGTATATATATATATATATATATATATATATATTCATATTCTATGCAAACAACTTTGTTAATGCATCATTTAGGGTTACAACACAAAAAATAAGGAACTGAAACATTTAGGGTTGCCCCTCCCTCGGACCCACCCATCATCCCGAGATTGACAGCTGATGGGGTGTGTCCTTGGGATGTGAGGTCTACATCTCACCCCATTCCATCTGTAATCATATTCACAAGTCACAGGAGAAAAGAGTGGGGTGAGATGTAGGCCTCACAACCCCAAGGACACACCCCATCAGCTGTCAGTCTCGGGATGATGGGCAGGTCTGGGGGGGAGGGGGCAAGCCTAAACATTTCATTTCCTTACTTTTTGTATTGTAACCCTAAATGATGTATTAACAAAGTTTTTTGCATAGCATTTCCTTACTTTCTGAGAAAGAATATAAAAGTAAAAAGTCACTGAAGTTGGTGGGAGGGCTCCCCACCAACTTCCAAATTCATTAAAAGTAAAAAAGTCACTCAAGTTGGTGGAAACGCATGCCCTTCGGGCCCCGTGCTCCCACCAACTTGCAAATGTCTTCAGAATTCCACATCTGTTTACATTTTAGGCACCTAACAACTGAAAACTACATCTGTGGCAGTAACAATAGCTACCATATAAATTTCAAGCCAGTACCACAATGGAAAACGCTGTCAGCAAAACGTAAACTGTACCACACAATATCTCCACAACAAATATACTGTCTGACACGTATATACCATAATTGACATCTACAGGACATCCCGTCAACACCCTCCAAATTTCAAGTAAAAAGACCAAATGGTTTCCAAGATACTTAATTTCAAAAAAATTTAAAATTGGGCTATCTGCTCCCTCCAAATCTGGCCATCTAGTCCCTCCCTAATGATCAAAGCTCATGATCAAAGAATCTCTTGATCAAAGAATTTGCAGGCTCGTGATCAAAGAATTTGCAAGCTCACGATCAAAGAATAAAAAATGGCAAAACTCAATTTTTAGGCACAAATACATTAAACCATAGTCATGTCTCAATAGAACAAAGCCCCCTGAGCAACACCCACCCTCATTTGCCTTAATAAACCACCCCTGAGCTGAGAAAATTGATTTTTTCAACTGGCCATCTAGTCGCGCCCTCGCAATCAAAGATTGCGGTGAAAGAATCTCGTGATCAAAGAATTTGCAGGCTCGTGATCAAAGAATTTGCAGGCTCTCGATCAAAGAATAAAAAATAGTGAAACTTGAGTTTTCGGCACAAATAAATGAAACCAAAGCCGTGCCTCGATAGAACCACCCCCTGAGCTGAGAAAATTGATTTTTTCAACTGGCCATCTAGTCCGGCCCTCACAATCAAAGATCGTGGTCAAAGAATCTCATGATCAAAGAATCTGCTAGCTCGCGGTCAAAGAATAATGGTGAAACTCACATTTTAGGCAGAAATATATGAAACCACCACCATGCCTCTATAGAATGAAGCCCCCTGAGCAAAACCCACCCTCATTTGTGTAAATAACCCACCCCTGAGCTAAGAAAATGGATTTTTTGTAGTCTCAGCCTGACAATCAAAGATTGTGGTCAAAGAACCTCGCTGTAAAATAATTTGCAGGCTCGTGATCAAAGATCGTTGGCGAGCCACGATCAAAGAATAAAAATGTTCACAACTCTATTTTTTTAACTATTTCAAATCAAATCATGGCCATGGGTCACTAGAATGAAGCCTCCTGAGTAAAATCCATCCAAGTTTTACTTCAGGAGTGACCCCTGAGCCGAGATATTTGACTTTTTCTGATGGCAAAATTAAAAGAAGATGGCAGCCATCGCGATCAAAGAATTCTCGCGATCAAAGATTCTTTGACTGTGAGACTGCAAATTCTTTGATCGTGAGGAGGGACCAGATGACCAAAACCCCTTTCTTTGTTTGCAAAATAACCATATAAATGTTCCCATTGACTTACAATGGGAACTTAAAGGTTTAATAACTTTTGAATGGATTATTTCTTCACCAAATGAAAAGCGGCATACTCCTTGACCCAAGCTCTTTCAGATGAGCCAAATCACAGAGCCACATGCCACACAATGACCACGCAACACCACAGACAAAATCCCCAAAACTGCCCACATAACTGGCGAAAAGTGAATTTTTCAGCATTTTGGTATGCAAAAAATGTAAGTCCGACTGAAACAAAATTTGGCAGATCAAGAGATCTCCCATGCCCCACTGCACATGCCAAATGTTATGCAAATCTGTTGAATGGGTCCAAAGTTATTAACTTGCAAAATTTCAGGTTTAACATAGAAGTGCCTACTCAACCCTAAATATAGGGGCGCGACCACACCCCTATAATATATATATAAATAATATATATATATTATTTTTTCCTGTGGCTCATGAATATAATTACAGATGGAATGGGTGAGATTTAGGCCTCACAACCCCAGGAACCCCGTCAGCTGTCACTCTCGGGATGATGGGCAGTTAGGGGTGACAACCCTAAATGTTTCATTTCCTTACTTTTTGTGTTGTAACCCTAAATTATGCATTAGCGAAGTTTTGCATAGAATATAAATATATATATATATATATATATATATATGCACATATACATATATATATATATATATATATATATACAGCAATATCCATTGAATGTGGTGGACAGGCTAGATGGGCTTTTGCTCCCTCCTGTGTATCTTATGTTCTTATGCAGGTGTTAGCAATAATTCAGAGTCTTTTTTATGTTGTCTTGCACACGTAAAGCAGACAACATATTGGGGTTGCTTGAAGCGGAAAAGCAGGTTTTGGAGGTACGGTCATGTTGTGGCCAGTGGCACCACTGCTTTTTTGGGCTTGGCTGTGTGGCACAAATGAGACTCCACGCTGTCTATGACTGCAGTTGCAAAGTGTGCCACCAGCTTGAAACGTTTTGGCTGCTGCAATGAGGGAGCTCCACCTCATTGCAGGGCGTGCCTTCCCTGGTGTAACATTTCAATGAGACATGGCGGCAGCTGTGCCATCTGCCTCTCACAGTCCCCAGAAAAGCCAACATCAGGGTGCCCAATCCCCCTGTCAACATCATCATCATGCCCCCTCCCCAGTTAATTTGCTGACTGAGGAGCCCAATCCCTGTCGGCATCATGTCCCGTGCCAGTTGTTTGCCGATTGAGTGCCCAATCCCCCTCAGCATTATCTCCCCCATAAACACCCTTTTTATTTGCTGACTGGGTGGCTAACCCCATTGGCTCCAGTCCCCCCCACCCCAAAACACATAGGTGGCATGCTGGGAGCTCACCCCAGCGTGCCAAATGTACCTGTCAAAAAGCAAAACCTTCTTGTGATGTTTAGTTTTTTTTTTTTACCCGTAAAGTAGAAAACAGTCCCTCGCTGTCTGCGGCTCCCTCCTCCCAACCTACGACCACCCACTGCGTACCCACCTCCCCACACCCCCTCACCCCATACTTACCTCCGGAGCCCAGCATAACGATCTTCAGTGGACCGGGAACACGTCTGCACTCTTCAAAGCTGACCATGAACTGAAGAAATGCTGGAAAGCTATATAATGGCATAAATAGGGGGTTTTCAACTTTGATGCATATCTCGGGCAATTTTGGGGAATTTTGGCACCGAATTTTCAACATGGGGTTATTGGGACCCCTCCTCATGAATTCAGTCACTGTCATGGCGTTATACGGTCCTGAAAGGTGATTTTGTGGTCACTGCATGGAATCATCTTTCAGGACTGATTAACGAAACAACAGTGACACTGTTCATGAGGTGGAATCTCAGAAAGTCTATGTCACAAATTTGGTGAAAAAATCCAAAAATGACTGTTTTACAAGCATGCATTACGCAGTTTCCGCGTATGCTCATAACTTTGCAAATCTGTAATATTTTCACTCCAGATTTTCAACATTGGCATTTTTTTCGCACCTCCTTATAAACAGTACAGCTGTCATTTTTCACATCCTGGCCGAATTGTGTTTTTGTGCTTCCACTGCAGAATAACGCGGTTGCTGTGGTAAATCAGTGTTTGGGACAGATTAAGAAAATCACAGTGACTCTGTTCATGAGCAGAGGTCCGAACATGCCTATGTCAAAAATTAGGTGACAAACGTCCATAAAATGATTTTGTTACAAGTGTGTGTTGCGCTGTGTCCACGCACAGTCGTAATTTCGAGAATTTGTAATATTTTCCCTCCAGATTTTCAACATTGTCATTTTTGCACACCTTCTTATGAACAGTACAGCTGTCATTTGTCATATCCTGCCTGAAATGTAGTTTTGCACATCATGCGCAGAATTGCATGGTTGCTGCGGGGAAATCAACGTTTGGGGCAGATTAAGATAATCATAGTGCCGCTATTCATGAGCAGAGGTCCCAAAATGGCTATGTTAAAAATATGGTGAAATAATTTCACTAAATGACTGTACTACGAGCGTGTGATGCACAGTTTTCACACGCACTCATAACTTCGAGAATGTTTAATATTTTCACTCCAGATTTTCAACATTGCCATCTCTTCATACCTCCTTATCAATGGTGCAGCTGACATTTTAATGTGGTGCAGAATGGCATGTTCACTGTGCGAAATCAATGTTTGAGACAGATTAACAAAATCACAGGGACACTGTTCATGAGCAGAGGTCCCAAATACTTTCATGAGGTGGGGTCACAAAAAGGCCATGTTTTAAAATTTGTAGTGCAAATACCAAAAAATGCCCAGGGCGTTAGGGTTTCTAACCATTATGTCCCACCCTGTACAGACTAGCAGGCATCAGGGGTGTGTCTTTGGATTGTCTGCTGTAGTGCTCACGCCATTGGTCCTCCACCCCCATCTTGAAGCCACTGACAGGCATCAAGTTGTGCCTTGGACTCTTCAGCTGCAAAGTTCAACCCATTCTCCTATGCTGCACCCATCTCAATGTACTTCCTTATGAAATGGGGTGAGCATGAGGCCCAACAACCCCAAGGCACAACGTGGCACTTGTCAGACTCTGCAGGGTAGGGTGAGGTGAAATGGCATGAGCGTTATGGCCAGCGACCCAAATGCACACTCCAGTGCCTGTCACTCTCTGAAGGGTGGAGTGGGGTTGACATTGGTTCTAAACTTCACTGCTATTCCTATTATGCGTCTCTCTAACATGTGCACCACCAATGCCAACACCAGCAAGACAACAGTCAGCATTGACAAATGCTTGTTTTCTTTCTGTGACTGTTTCCTGTCTCAGAGTCTGCTCAAGAAGAAAAAAGTGCTTAGCGGAGCTATAAAAAAAATTTATTTTCTGTGGTTTCTAATCGCTGTCGGATAAGGAGTATAAATATATATATATGTATATATAATAGATATGCAACGGGTCTACTGGAAATATCAGTGATATTTCCACCCCCACAGAGTGCAGTTTGACCTTATGACCTCTTGAGTGGTGGAGCCACAAGTGAGGTCACAAGGCCAAACTGCATGAGGGGAAATATCACCGATATTTCCAGTAGACCCACTGTATATCTCATTTATGCAATGGTTATGCTTACTGATTGTTTTTTGGTGTGTTTTTTAAGTTTTTTTTTATTTAAATATGTAAGCAGATTTTATGGTGTTTGTATGCTGCCATGGTAGCTAGGGTCAGTGCGTGCCTCTGTTTTGTGAGTAGCTTTTGATTGACTGATGTTGTGTGTGTAGGCGGGCAGAACACTTTTTGGAAACATGGCAGCGGGAAGTCTTGCTTAGTGAGGGAGCGAGATCATCGATTTATTCATTTATTTATTAATTTGTTTTTGCATTTAAGGTTTGGAAAATGCTTTATTTGGTTGCTCCTGCATTTTGGAAGTTGTAACTGACTGATCCTGCTTGTCGAGTTCTATGGCAGTACCGAGTGGTGAGCGGTAAGGGATTCCAGTTTGGAGGAGTGAGCAGCTAGTTTTGCTTCCTTCTGGGCATTTCAGGAGCTCATTGTCAGCTAGCGCAGGTATGGTGACCCGGTCCAAGGTGGGCGTCTGGGCAGTTGTGGTTGGGAAGGGAGGGAGAATGGTCTGTAGTGCTCTGTTGTTAGAAAGGGTGAGGAGGTTTGTTGTGGAGTTTTTTTGTGTGTGTTAAATGATTAAAAAAAGTACCTCTCAGTATGAATGCCGCTTTCACACCGAAGAGGCCCAGAGTTGAAGGCAGCATGTGGGTGTAGTAGGGGTGCTTAAGTGCAGTTTGTGCCTCTGTTTTGGTGAAATGCAGATAGTGCCTCTGCATGACCTGTTGTGGGGATAAATTATCTACAGTGAGGATAAACATGATAACCTCACTGTAGGTCTGAGGACCCTGAGAATATGGCAAATATTTGCAGTTTTTTATCCTCACCCCCATTACATAACAATATATATATATATATATATTTTCATTGCAAAAAAACATAGTTATGCATCAGTTATGGTGTTTATTAAAGAAACAAAAGCAGGGAAATGAGTCATTAGGGTTTACAACCCTAATGCCCCACCCCCACCCTGTAGACACTGACAGGCTTTGGGGCTGTACCTTGGGGTCATGGACCCTAACGTTCACCCCATTCCATAAGTAAATAAGCTCAGATGGGTACAGTATACAAGAATGCAGTGAGCGTTAGGGTTCACAACCCCAAGCACAGCCCTGAAGCCTGTCGGTGTCTGCAGGGTGGAGGTGGGGCATTAGGGTTGAAAACCCTAACGCCTAATTTCCCTGCTTTTGTTATGTTAGTAAACAACCTAACTGGTGCATTAACAAAGTTTTTTGCAATGAATGTCCTTACTTTTTCAGATAGTTTACTTGTATCCTTATTTTCCTGCACTTCCATCCTCCATAACTGTCCTTATGTCAGAGTGGTAGCATGCTTGGGGAGTTTCCTTATTTTACTGTGGGAGCGCAGGGTCTGTTGGACCCTGTGCACCCATCCCTCTGTAGATGCATGAAAAAATTGTCAGCATAGCCATCTTATTACCCCAGCACATGTACCTGGCTAAGAAAATTTTAATTCACAGCCAAAGCATAATTCTGTGCCACTACAATGCCATTCCATGCCAGAGGAGAGAAAACACATTTTGGACAGGATTTGGGAAAAGACAGTTGTAGTGTTCATGAGGTAGTGTGAAAAAATGGCTATGCTAACAATTTGGAGTAAAATTATTAAAAATTACTAAGGTTACGCATGTGCGTAGCAAAATTGCAATGAATGGGCATAAGTTGGACATTGTTAGGAATATTTTCACCAAATTTTCTACATGGACTTTTTGGGACCCCACCTCATGAACACTGGCACTGTCATTTCATTAATTGGTCCTGAAAGCTGATTTTGCACAACAACTGGGCCATTCCGCATCACAGGTGTGAAAACATATTTCAGGCAGGATGTGAGAAATTACAGCTATGCTGTTCATGAGGTGGTATGAAAAAATGTCTATGTTGAAAAATTGGAGTGAAAATATTAAAAATTGTCAAAGTTACACGCATGTGGAAGAAAATGTTAACAGCTGCGCATAACTTGGACATTTTTTGGTATTTGCGCACCAAATTTTGAACATGGGCTTTTTGGGAACCCACCTCATGAACACTGGCACTGTCATTTCATAAATCAGTCCAGAAAGGTGATTTCATGCAGCCACTGCGAAATCACCTTTAAGTCCAAGAAGTGAAACAATAGTGGCAGTGTTCATGAGGTGGGGTCCCAAAAAGCCCATGTTCAGCATTTGGTGAAAAAAATACCTAAAAATGCGAAAGATATCAACATAAGTTTAAAGAGCCACTGACGCAGAAAGTGCTACATTGCAGAATCCAAATAAGCATACTCCCAGTAAATTTCATACCAAAAACTAGATTTTTACGTTATTTGGTTTTAAAGTTATTAGCCATTTTGTAACTTTGATTGCACTACCTGTGCAGTAAAAGCAGGTGTCAGTATAGAGCTGCTGATGATGTCATGTGGGGAGCTCAAAGTCTAGTAATGACTGTCAGCAAGCTTATAAGATCCATTTCTCCAAAGTTGTAAAGATCATGTGCAATGGTTTCTACAAGTAAAACAGACAGCACCAGTCAGTAAACATTGCTATAAATACTATATATGTTCCATGTTTTGTAACAAAGTTGATAAAATTGTATTATTTAATGCTGTTTTTGTGTGGCTCATTTCACCAGGATTGCTGGATACTAAGTCAGCATGCCTCCAGACTGCTGACACCAGTTAGAGTACTACTAATTTTACTGCTGTTTGTCATTGTCTGTTTTACAATATGTTTTTATATGGGTCTTATATGTTTTAATTCCTACTAGGGGTGGAAGTGTTAGCTCTGGTAAAATTATCATTGTAATTTAGAGTAGAACATAGATGAGTCTGCCCCAGCCTCATTAAGAAGAAGATGGAATAATTGTTTTAAATTGCCATTCTTAGATGTTGCCTCAATTGACTGATAGGTATGAATGAGCTCAGTCTTTCATCAGAAACTTATTCAGTCTGCAAACCTCACAGTGTGCTATGATCCAGCATTCAGCAAAATGACCTCAATAAAAAGGCATCCAGACAGAATATTGTCAGTTTTGTTACAAAGCCTGAAACACAGAGTGTTTAAAGCAATGTTTACTAACTCATGCTGCCTGTTTTATTTATGAAAACCATCGCACATGATCTTTACAGCTTTAGAGAAACAGGTTCTATAAGCTTGCTGACATGGAAGAATAAACTGTAAGGTCCCTAGATGACATCAGCAATAGCTCTTCAGTGGAACAGGCTTTCTGTGAACAGGTAGTGAAATCAGGGTTACAAAATGGCTAATAACTTTAAAATGCAGTAACACAGAAATCTACTTTTTGGTATGAAATTTACTGTGGATATGCTTGTTCTAATTCTGCAATGTAGCACTTTTGGCCAGATGGTGTCAGCAGCTCTTTAAATGCCATATAAATACATTACATGGCACTTACCTTGATTCCTCAGTTTGCGGTTCAACTTTGAAGAGTGCAGGTGTGTCCTGGTCCACAGAAGATGACAGTAAACAACCCCTGGAGGTAAGTATAGGGTAAAGGTGTGTGTGGGGTGGTGGGTCCTCAGTGGGAGGGTCGGGGGTTGGGGAAGGGAGAAAGCGAGGGCAGCGAGGGTTCGTTTTCTTATTTTCAGGTAAGATAAAAAAAAACTATCGGGGATGGTTTCTTCTTTACAGAAAAAAAAGCATCTTGGGACACTGGGAGTGGGCTCCCCAGTGTCCCACACTGCTTGGGGGGGACAGATGTTTGGGACACTGGGAGTGGGCTCCCCAGTGTCCCACATCACTGGAGGGAGGAGGCACATTTTCAGGATGCTGGGAGTGGGCTCCCCAGTGTCCCACACTGTGGGGTGGGGGGAAATAATATATGTTTCGGGAAACTGGGAGGGGGCTCCTCAGTGTCCCACACTCTTGGGGGGGAATAGCATCCACTTGTGGCCCTGGGGCTGTCAATGATGCCAATGCATGGCCGCAAGTGGATGGTAAGTATTTGAAAGAGTGGAATGTATAAAAAATAGCATATGCCTATTTTTTGCACGTACCGTAGTATCGAACATTTACCATCTACTTGCAGACAAACATTCACACCATTGTTAAGTGGAGAAGAAGCACACTTCAAATTGTACTTTTCCAGTAGTGTAGAGGGATGGGCACATGACTGTGGACCTGAGGGTCCTGGATTCAAAACTAGTGTCTTTCATTTCCTTCATTGTAGGTGTAGGAAAAAATATGGAGACACTAGTCTTGAACCCAGGACCCCGAAATCCACAGCTCTGTGCCTTACCTCTACACCATCCAAGAAGCACTGCTATTGTAATGCTTTTTCTTTACTTAACCCACTATCTGAATCTGGATCTGTCACTTTCCAAACTATAGCATGTGTGAAAAAAAGCTGTAGCTTTTTTTTCACACATCCTACAGTTAAGAAAATCACATAACCAATACAGTCAGAGGAGCGATCCAGTCCCAGTGCACAGAAGATGACAGTGCATGACCTGCGGCGGTAAGTATACAATAAGGGGGAGGGACATGACAGAGACAATGAGGGACCATTTTTATTTTCAGGTTTAAAATTTAAAAACACATTAGGGGACTGTTTTCTTTCCCAATAGGCTTATGGGGACAGTGGGAGTGGGCTCCCTAGAGTCCCACATTGCAAAGGTGGAGTGCCAGTATATATCTGGGCACACTTGGAGTGGGCAACCCCAGTGTCCCACACTGTTTTGGGGGGCAATAACATCACTTGGGACACTGGGAGTGGGCTCCCCAGTGTCCCACACTGTTTTGGGGGGGCAGTAACATCACTCAGGGCACTAGGAGTGGGCTACTGCTGGGGGGAGCTAAATAAAAGAACAGTAATGGGAGGGTGGGGAGTGCCACTAGACACCAGGGCAACAAAAATGGGGGGTGCCACTAGACAGCAGGGAAAAGGAGCGGCTCAAACTTGCCTCTGCAACCGACAGCACGAGTTCCAGCTGCGGCTGCAGAAGTCATGAAAATACCGCTGTTCTCATACAGAGAACAGGAGACAAGCGTTCCTCTCACTAAGCTGGCACTCGAGATTTCGGGAGCTCAATAAACTTGTATTGGGCCACCAAAAAAAACCCTAAAACATCAGAATGTAGCAAAATGGGTCCCCTTTACGTAAGTTCTGATGGTTTTTATGTTTGCTTGTGCGCTTATGCAAGAAATATAGTACCACCACATGACGTTTTGGAGGTGTGCCGCCTGATCTGCCAATGCCCTGATCCATTTTGCAGGTGTGACCACACCACACCAATGAATGGCTGAGCTGTCTGTGACAGCAGTTCAGATGCAGTGGTGTGCAGTTGAAAGAAAACCACCGCTGCAATCAGTGATGGTAACGTGTAGGCAATTTGCATTTTGATGTCAAACATCAGCTGTCGCCAGCCACCTCTCAGTCTCCATGAAAGCCTATGGGGGTGCCCAATCCCCCATGTAGGCATGCCCCCTCCCCAGTTCATTTGCCAATGGGGTGGCCCAATCCCTGTCGGCATAATGTCTCCCCCATTTGTTGTGTGCTGAGGGGGGTGCCCAAATCCCCTCGGCTCATGCATGAACACTCTGTATGTGTAATGGGGTGCCTAATCCTCGATGGCTACAGCCCCTCAAGAACACTCCAGGGTGGCATGCTGGGAGCCACCCCAGCGTACAAACCACCTGTAAAAAGAAAACCTTCCTGCATTGTTTTTATTTTTTCAAAACCTGAAAAAGAAAACTGTCCTTGATATCTGCAATACCTCCTCCCAACCGCACCCCCTCTCGCACTCCACCTCCCCACCCCTCACCCCATACTTACCTCCGGGCTGGCGACAATCTTCAGTGGAGCAGAAACATGACTGCACTCTTCATAGCTGACCGCAAAGTGAAGAAATGCCAGTAAGCTGTATAATGGCATAAATGGGTTTTTTTCAACTTATGTGGATATCTCAGCCGTTGTTCAGAATTTTGGCACCAAATTTTCAACATGGGGTTCTTGGGACCCTATCTCATGAATTCAGTGTCTGTCATCTGGTTATTCGGTCCCAAGAGGTGATTTCATGGTCACTGTGCGGAATCACCTTTCGGGACCGATTAATGAAACAACAGTGTCACTGTTCATGAGGTGGCCTCACAAAATGCCTACGTTGCAAATTTGGTGAAAAAGTTCAAAAAATGACTGCGTTATGAGTGTGCATTGCGCATTTTCTACGCACACTCATAACTTCGCAAATTTGTAATATTCTCACTCCAGATTTTCAACATTGCCATTTTTTCACACCTCCTTATGAACAGTATAGCTATCATTTTTCACATCCTGGCTGAAATGTGTTTTTGCACTTCCAGCGCACAATAGCATGATCACTGTGGGAAATCAGTCTTCAGGACAGAGTAAGAAAATCATGGTGACACTGTTCA
This sequence comes from Neoceratodus forsteri, assembly GCA_016271365.2. Classification (NCBI taxonomy): domain Eukaryota; kingdom Metazoa; phylum Chordata; order Ceratodontiformes; family Ceratodontidae; genus Neoceratodus; species Neoceratodus forsteri. The sequence continues at coordinate 650,809,651 of CM057458.1, forward strand.
TGAGTGGAGCTCCCAAAATGCCTATGTTGAAAATTTGGTGACAAAAGTCCATAAAATGACTATGTTACAAGCGTGCGTTGCGCAGTTTCCACGCACACTCGTAATTTTGAGAATTTGTAATATTTTCATGCAAGATTTTCAGCATTGTCAATTTTGCATACCTCCTTATGAACAGTACAGCTGTTATTTTTCACATCTTGCCTGAAATGTGTTTTCGCAAATCTGGCGTACAATGGCGCGGTTGCGGTGGAAAGTCAATGTTTGGGACAGATTAAGAAAATCATTGTTACACTGTTCATGAGCAGAGGTCACAAAATGCCTATGTGGAAAATTTGCTAAAATAATTCCACTAAATGACTGTATTACGCGCATGCAATGCGCGTTTTTCACCTTGTACGCTTGTAACTTCAAGTATTTTTAATATTTTCACTCCAGATTTTCAACATTGCCATCTCTTCACACTTCCCTATGAATGGTACAGCTGTCATTTTTCACATCCTGCCTGAACTGTGTTTTCTCATGTCTGGCGCAGAATGGTGAAGTCGCTGTGGGAAATCAACGTTCGGGACAGATTAACAAAATCACAGTGCCACTGTTCATGAGCAGAGGTCCCAAATGCTTTCTTGAGGTGGGGGGGTTCACAAAAAGGCCATGTTGAAAATTTGTAGTGCAAATACCAACAAACGCCAGGGGCATTAGTGTTTCTAGTCATAACATCCCACCCTGTACAGACTGACAGGTGTCAGGGGTGTGCCTTTGGATTGCCAGCTGTAATGCTCAAGCCATTCCACCCCAGCCCCCACCCTGAAGCCAGTGACAGGCATCGAGGTGTGCCTTAGACTCTTCGGCCCCAGAATTCACCCCATTCTCCTATACTGCACCCATTTCAGCGTATACCCTTATGAAATGGGGTGACTGTCAAGCCGAACACCCCAAGGCACACCTCAACACTTGTCGGTGTCTGCAGGATAGGATGAGGTGAAATTCCGTGAGCTCTATAGGCGACGACTCAAAGGCACACCCCAATGCCTGTCCATCTCTGCAGGGTGGAGGTGGGGTTGGCGTGAGTTCAATACTTCACTGCCATTCCTATTCTGCATCTGCCTGACTCCTGCACATCCAATGCTAATATCAGCAAGCAAACATTTGGCATTTACAAATGCTTGTTTTTTATATTACATTCTTTTTTTGCATATTTTCAACACTTGATCCTTGCTAAGTGCAAAACAAAATGTCGGACACAACTTACCCCCTGCGATCAATCCAGTATGATACTTACACAAAATACCTCCCTTCTTTGTGAAAAAAGGACTGTATTTTGCGCAAAGTATCATTTGTGTGAAAATTAAAATTTTTCGTGCCTGACATACAGTATAAATGTTCCCATAGGAAATAATAGGAATATTAAAAATGTAATAACTTTTGAATGGATTAATATTTTTCACCAAACCTTCAAAAGGCACATCTGTGAGGCAAAGGCTTTTTACCCTGAAAATTTCAGACCACAACCTAAAGCCATTTCTGAGATCCAGGTAGACAAAGAAATGGCAAAAAACACAGATTTTTCTGCTTTTTCAACACTCTATATCTCAGAAACCACACAACGTATTTGTATGAAATTCAGCACATCAAGAGACCTACTCATAGAGATAATGCATGCCAAATTTCATGGTAGATGGGCTTTTGCTTCCTCCTCTCTTTTTATCTTATGTTCTTATGCAGGAGTCAGCAATAATTCAGTCTTTTTCTTTGTTTCGCTGGCAATTTTGGCTCTTTATTGTAAATGTTGACCGTGAAAGGAGCAATATGGCCTGAAAAGGCTTTGGAAGCTGCTTCCTAGTCCAGGAACTATGACTGTTTCCTGTCTCAGCAGCTGCTGGCCAGTGAAACAAGGTGGAGCAAGAATGGAGTTTTCTTATCGTGGGCTCTGTTGCACATTGCAGGCAGTTGAAGTGCTGGATTGAGACGTAGATGCAGTGGCATTAAAAATGGAAGAAATATGCTGCTGTTTTGCTTCAGACAAAGTTGAACAGGTATTTATGCTTAGAACATTTATTTATTTATTTAAATTGTGCTAACCGGGTAGGCCCACTGGGCCCGAACATCCCCTTTTCAGGGAGCGACCCAGAATTAGTTACATAAAGTAAAAACATTTTGCAAGGTACAATACATAAGTGAACAAGTTACTTCTGCTTACAATCAGAACATTGCACGTCAAGGAATTTAACATTCATCAATAGACACTTCATTTCACAATCACGTTAGGACTAGAATTCTAATCTGGGGAGGAATTAGTACAGGTCACTAGGATAGGGGTGACAACATAACACCACACTTGGGATTTTTGACTCAAATTTTTCAAGAGGATCTGGCAGGAATGTTTATATTTGGGGTAGGCTACATTTACCTTGGCCTACTTGTGATCAAGTGCAAGAGCATTTGCTGTTATCCAGCAAGTGATTTTGGACCCCTTTATGGAAGGTTCCCAAGGAGCTGGCTTCCTGCAGGTGGGCAGAGAGCTTGTTTCAGAGTACGAGTGCAGCATGGGTAAAGGATTTGCTGCCAGCCGTAGTCCTTACTATGGGTTCCTCCAGTAGGTTCCTGCCAGAGGTATGGAGCTGTCTACCTGAGTGCTTAGGAGCCAGCAGGCCAACGAGGCTTACTGGGGGGTGGTCATTAATTAATCTGTATGTGGTGCACAGGAGAGAGTACTGTAGCCAGTGGCTAAGGGATGGCTAGTTTAGGGAGGCCAGTACTTCACAGTGATGGCGCCTGAGGTGGGACATAATGGCGAAGCTTGCAAACTTATTATATAGCATTTGTATCCTGCTATGCTTCTGTTTTGCAATTGAATGCATGACTGGAGCTGCATAAGTCAGGGTGAGAAGGAGGATACTATTTACTATGGTAATCCTGGATTCAGGGATCGTGTGAGTATTTAGCCAGTAAAGTAGCCCTAGTATTTGGTGAATTGTGTTGGTAGTCAGCTCTGTGAGGGGTTTTAAGGTGAAGCCTATGTTCAGCACTAAGCCCAGGAACTTGAATGACTTCACTACTTCTATGGGTGAGCCTGATGTGGACATGAAAGAGAGCAGGGAGCTTCTATCAGGGCCTAGGGCTCTTGGTCCAAACATAATGTCTTTTGTTTTGCTGGTGTTCAGAGAGCATTTCTGTGTCCTGACTCATGCTAGACATCAGTTGAGGTAATATGAGCATCTATTGAGGCATCTGAATGCTTGTTTGTCATGTACTGTGGTTGCTAATTTGTTTAGACTGTGTCAATCCTGCACTTTCTTTCATCATCTGCATCATGCTTCTCAGTTTGTTAATGCTGATTTTCAATGAACGGAATCACAGTGAAATGTGAGGGATATAATTTACATTTGGAGGCAAGTAGAAGGGAAAGTCAGATTGCTTCATTTTTGGGGGTCTGTTTTTCTCACTGCAATGACAACTCTTTCTGGGCATTCCAAATTTTCATAGATTTGAAGCTGTACTTGTCTAATATGTCTGGGATTTTCCCCTGTTCAGGTTGTTTGCCTCTCAGTATACAAAGGATTTAACTCTGTGGCTGTCTGGATGTAAGTCACTCCAGGTCAGATCATGTTGCTCCTAGGTGTGTAATGCAAAATGCAATAGTTTAAAATCATGTTCAGTAAGAAGTTAGGCTTTTTGTGGTCTGTTGCCTTTACCCAGTTTTTTCATGTGGTTCTGCCCTTGCTATGAGATTTTTTTGTGTCAGCAAAGTCTGTATCAAGTCCATTAAATATAGAATAATCACAGTTTTTACAAGAAAGATGCCTGTCAACACTCTCTATAATGCCTCTTCTTGTGCCAGGTTTGTATTCATCTTCAGTTGCCTTTGTAGTCGTAGCTAGGTGCTTGTATAAAATGCAAACAGGAATTTGGGGAATCTACCAACTTTCTCCTACCTGCTTTTAATAAGCTGTGACTAACCTGAGACCACATAACATTTTTTTTGCTGGTCTATGAAGGTTTGTCTGTCCTCGGCATTAGTAGGAATGAACTGCAATGCCATTTTCTCTCAAGTGAAACCGAGAGTCAGTGAAGTACGACAGCAACAGTGTGAGAAAAACTCATGCTGCAGTTTGTTTCAGTGGTGTAAGCATGGTTTTCTCTCAGTTTGTGATAGTCCACTGTTGATGATTGACAGGTAGCAACAATCCATGCTTAGAAATGGATTATCACCACCTGTCAATCACAAACCATGGATTATTGTATTTGGAAAAGTGTTCCTGTCCGTGGATTATTGACTGTCCATGGATTATTGACCTTAGTCAAATAATATACTGCATAGCAGGTTGAATTAGCATCCTTTATTTTTAGTGTGAGTCAACTTAACCTTCTATACATATTCGTATCAGATAGAATTAGCGCAGATGGCTTACTCTTCAATACAGCACTACTGAAAATCAGCTGTCCATTATTTTTCACTATCCATTTATTTTCACTGATTGTTAGCAATAGCAAATACAGTGAAAACAAATGGAAAGTGAAAATAACCTTCTATGCAGTATAAGTTGCAAAAAACTTTGTTAATGCTCCAGTTAGGGTCAAAGTGACAAAAGTTGGGAAATAAAGTGATAGGGTTTCCAACCCTAACACCCCACCCTCCCAAACCAGGCAGGAGAGCAGGTGTGAGGTGTGCCATGGGCTTCTCAAGCCTAACACTCACCCCATTCCATCCATAAATAAGGTCAGATGAATAGACTTTATGAGAATGGGGTGAGCATTAGGCTTGAGAAGCCCAAGGCACACCCCACACCTGTTCTCCTGCCTGGCTTGGGAGGATGGGGTGTTAGGGTTGGACACCCTAATGCCCCATTTTCCAACTTTTGTCACTTTTACACTAACTGGAGCATTAACAAAGTTTTTTGCAACTTATTTCCTTACTTTTGTGAGATAGTATATTAGTATCCTTATTTTACTGTGGGAGCACAGGGTCCTTTGGACCTGTGCTCCCATCCCTCTGTAGATGTGTATATGTATGCAGCTGTGGAAGCACAGGGCCCTGAGGACAACAGTGACCAAATTGACAGAATAGCTATTTTATTACCCCACCTCATTTACCCAGTTCACAACTTTTTTGAATTCCTGCCAAAACATAATTTTGCACAACTGCAATGCCATTCTGCACCACAAGTGTGAAAACACGTTTTGGGCAAGATTAGAAAAATGACAGCTGTGACATACATGAAGTGCAGTAATAAGAAGGATATGTTGAAAATCTGTGGTAAAAATATTTAACATTTCCGAAGTTATCAGTAGGCGAGTGAAATTGCAACTTTGGCATTTTTTCACATTTTTACCCTCAAATTTTCAACATAGGCTTCTTATGACCCCACCTCATAAATCCCATAGGTGAACATTTTCAAATTTGGGTCAAAATGCCATTTCATGTCACAGGTGTGAAAACAAGTCTTGGACAGCATGTGAAAAATTACAGCTATACTGTTCATGAGGTGGTGTGAAAAAATGGCTATATTGAAAATTTGGAGTCAAAATATTAAAAATTACCAAAGTTATGTGCATGCGTGGAAAAATTTCAACGAATGTGCATAACTTGCCTTTTTATAGTTTATTCACCAAATTTTCAAGATGGTCTAATTGGGATCCCACTTCATGAACACTGGTGGTGAAATTTCATTATTTGGTCCCAAAAGGGGATTTTGTGCCGTAACTGTGAAATCACCTTCTGGGCCCGATTATCAAAATGACAGTAGCAGTGTTCATGAGGTGGGGTCCCAAAAAGGCCATGTTGAAAATTTGGTGAAAGTAATTCCAAAAAATGGCAAAGTTATGAACATAAGTTCAAAACACCCTTGAAATACGTTATACAGCACTTACCTTTCTTTATTCCTCAGGTTGTGGTTTGGCTTTGAAGAGTGCAGACGTGTCTTGGTCCACAGAAGATGACAGCCTATGACCTCCTGTGGTAAGTATGGGGTATGGGGTGTGTGTGGGATGGTGAGTGTTCAGTGGTAGGGTAGGGATGGGGAGGGGGACAGGGGAGACGATGAGGGACCGTTTTCTTTATTTCAGGTTAAAAAAGAGGGGGCGATTTTCTTTTTTTTGCAGGTAAATAAATAAATTTATTTTGGGACACTGGGGGTGGGCTCCCTAGTGTCTCACTCTGCATGGTGGGATTCTGAATGTGATACATGGATCGGGTCATCCGATGTGGGCAAAAATGATTAAAACAAGGGGCTGGGGGGGTATCTGACACTGGGGGTGGGCATCCCAGTGTCAGATTATATAAATATAATATTAAAAACAACAGGGAGGTAAGGGGTGCCACTAGACAACAATGAATACATACAGCATGGGGACAGCACAGAATTCATGAGAAAGGATCCTTTTTTGTGACTCGTAATACGAAAAAGAATTCTTTTTTTGTATCACGGAGTCATGAAAAAGGTTTTCTAACAGTAAATAAAATACATTTCTGGGGCATATCTCTAACATCAAGGTGCAGATTGCACCTAATGGGGTCCTGATCAGCCAGGTAGGTGTGGTGGTCTCTCTCCAGGATGTCATTTTTGTGGCTTTTGAAAAAAAAATGTAAGAAAAAAATGAAACAAGATAGCGGCTCATGAAAAAGGATTTTTCTCTCATGAAAAAGGGTTCAATTCACATGAAAAGAAATGAGTCTCATGAGAGTGAATCCTTTTTTGCGAGAACAAATCCTTAGTCGATTTTTCTCCCTCTATGCTGAAAAGTGATCTTTCCATTGAAAACAATAGGAAATTAAAAATGTAATAACTTTGCAACAGATTAATATTATAACACAAAGCAAAGCATGCCCATTCTGTTACCCAAGCTGTTTCTACCATACAAAATCACACTACAATTCCACACCATCTGGACACAGGGCAATGAGGAAAAACCTGCAAGAAGTGGCAACTTTATGACTTTTTGCACTGTCAGGATCTCAGAATCCACACATCCTACCAAAACAAAACTTGCCACATCAAGAGAGCTATCCCTCAGGACAGCACATACCAAATTATGAGCAAATTCTTTGATCAGTTGCAAAGTTATTAAAGTGCAAAATGTGAAGTTTAACATTAAACATGCTACTCAACCCTAACTATAGGCATGCTACTGCGCCCCTATAATAAAGATTTAAACTGAAATTTGTAGAAATTGAGAACAGAAAATAACATTCAATGAGATTTAAAGTTATTAAAAGTAACTGTCCCACATATTGAAGTACATGGCTTAAAAATCCAAATCATATACATAACCCGAGAGAAGATCTTTTAGAGGTTTGCCCATAACCAAAGTAAAAACCAAATTGGAGTCAATTACATATGGACATAGAACTGCCCATGTTTGGAGCAGTTTGTCATCAACTACCAGATCAGTAAATACAGTAAAGTGCTTTCAACATCTATGCAGAAAGAAGTTAAAGAGGTGTGCCAACGTCTGTGAAACGTGTAATGTAGACTGACTGATGTCTTGTCTCAGTTGTAATGTCAACAGGATAGTAATATGTGTATTTTATCTATTATATATAAAATTTTTTGTGCAGTATGTGCACTTGTATTTTATACACAGGAGGGTTATGAAAATAGGACACTTGTCCTAACAGCCTTATCCTGTCACAGAATAAAGACTACTGATTTACCTTTTATTACTCATTATAAATGACTCTAACAGTAATGTAAACTGTTTTTTGTTGCTAAAGCTGTCAAGCATATTTCGAAACATTTTATATGAATGATGCAATAGAAATAAAATTGTATTTTACTGGATACCAGAATTTTCTTTAAAATTTATTTTACCAGGAGTAAAACATATTCACGTTAACACCTCTTTTACAGAAGTTTTTCAGGGTTGCTTGAAGCTGGAAGCACAAAGTATATATATATATATATATATCTAATAATAATCAGGGATACATAACAGAAACCTATGGAATTCATGATTTATTTTCTTTTTCTATTTAGATTTTTATGCCCCTGAGTTTTTTCCCTGTTTTCACCCCCTCATGCCTTGGTCACACACACGTGTTTGTAGAGACATGTGCATGCTGCATCACTGAGGTGCCCTCCTACTACTTGCTGCCCGTGCTCGCCTACGCTGTTCATCGTACCACCATCCATTGGCAGTGGAACTATTTTTTCTGCTGTTTTTGCTAATTATAAAAGAAACTAAAATGTATCTATAAATGAAACACCACTCATTTTGTAGGTATTTTTGTGCTGGACAAATCTGCTAACAGCACCATACTATCATTTTTTGTTTTAAAGGTATTTGCATTTGTTTGTTGAAAACAAATTGAATTTTTTTCTGTTTGATTGCTAATTATTAAAAAAAATCTAAAAAGTATCTTTAAATGAAATACCACTCTTTTTATAGATATTTTTGTATTGAACAATGTTCATGCTCACAGTACCATACTATCATTTTTCATTTTAAAGTTGTTTGCATTTGAATATGGTTAGTACTGCTACTGAGGTCAAACATTCAGAGTGCTTGTGCCGGACCAACTGACTTAACAACTGTGTGGATAAATCGACTGATGACATAACTGTGTACATAAATCCTGATCATGCAGCTAATATGTACGTAAATAAGGCATATGCGGGTGTTGACTGTGTGAGAACTCATTTATCTGCTACAGTTGCTAGTGACCTCAAGTAACCTCACGAGTGGCGAAGCCACTAGTGATGGTTATGATAGGTCACTGGCAACTGTATCACATAAATGAGTTATCATACAGTCAATCCTTGCATATTCCATTTATGCAACAGGATTTTTGGGGGGTTTATATCCATTTTCATGAAAACTGAGATATTGGCCATTAGTGCGAATTGCGTGACTTAGCACGGAATTTGCATGAACTGCACAATGTAATAGGAGTTTGCGTGACTTTGCATGAAGTAACTGTGTAGATAAATAAGTTTATACACACAGTGACACAGATAAATGGATTTATCACATAGTTTATCTATAAACACCTGTTGCATAAAATAAATTTATGTACACAGTAGCCCAAATATCCAGATTTATGTAATGGATATTTTGTCCACACCTATTGTGTGTGTGTGTGCATATATATATATATATATATATATATATATATATAAGAGAGAGAGAGAGAGAGATTATTGAAAAATACATATAGATATATAGTGCTACTTATCCCTGGGTTCACCTGCATAAGCGGGCAATAAGACAAGACAGGGCATGTGTTCATTGGGAGAGATAAACAATCATTTGGTGTGTGTGAGGTAAGAGGTCACAGGCCAAGTGTACCTCTGCACAAAGAGGAAGAGTGCCAATATCTCGCAATGAATGCACACAGACATGTGTTTCCTAAAATGGCCTCATATTTGAAATTTTAGCTTAGAAAATTCAGCACTGTCTGCTCACGAGTACATATACAGTAGGCACGGTAGGCATGGCACTTAACAGGGTTCATCCAATCAGACAGCAGTATTTAGATGGATGATAAATAATTGATTTAAAAAATAATTCTAATAGCTGGCCTGGTGGCACTGAGGGTTGAGGTGCTGGAAGCCACACCTCGCACCACCTCAGTGACTCGGGTTCAGGAGCGAGCTCGGGCCACCGGGAGTTTGGCTGGGTAGGGTTGAGGATGAGTGCCTTTGTGGTGCTCTCCTCCCCGGGTAGAAGGGAAGGGTTGTCCTGGTGTGCTAGTATCCCCTGGTGGAGGCTGGGGGAACTACAGAAAGCCAGACATGCACATAGACTAGCGTGGTTGATGCCGGCAGGGTTGCTGTGCACCAGGGCATTGATGTGCACCATGCAGGGAGGGGGGAAGTAGCACACAGAACAGGGGAAAGCAACGGCACCACGGAGAGGTGACAGCACCTGTCCCCCATGCCCGTTGCCGGGCCAGCTCCGATTGACCTTCCTGGTCCTCCACCAGGTCCCCTACCCGGCAGCCAGAGTCTGACTAGTAAGCGCGCCCAAGAGGAGAGGGCGACCCACCCTAGGCAGGTTAAACTGGGGCTGCTGACCGTGGTGGGGAAGATAGGAGGTACAGATCGGGGAGACTTCAGGCTGGGCAGGACAAGGATTAGGATGCCTGAGAGAAGCTCCATGGGGCCGTGAACAGAGGGAAATAAATTAAAAGAAAAAAAATAATAATTATTTCCAATGTTCAAGGCACTGCATATAGTAAAATTCACATACAATAGAAGTAAAAGAAAAACAACAAATTACAAAATGGATGCATCACTTAATTGATACAAAACTATACCCAAAGGTCAACACAAAATCCTACAGAATTAACAACTTTTAAAAAAAATTACCATGAAAGTTGTAAAGTGTGAAGTGCTCAGGTCCAAATAGCATTAGCAATAGCAAAACAAACGAGTAACCAAATCTGAAAAAGTACATTAAATTAGCCACATTTTTATCTTACTCTTGCAGCAATTCACTGTGGGGGCAGTATGGATATCTAGTGGGACAGCCTTCCACAGCTTAGGGATGCTAGCTCAAAAGTACCATCTCTAGACAATTTTAAATGGGATATTGAACCATCAAAAACTGCTTAGCTGTGGAATACATCTCCCTGACACCCAAAGGGGGTGACTAAAAGGTTGGGGCGGTACAGACCTTGCAGAGCCTTGTAAGTTAAAAGTAAAACCTTAACATTTGCTCCTCACCTAGTCAGCAACCTGTTCAGACTGTGCAGTGCAGGGGTAATATAATTGTCCCGCTAGGTAGATCTCAACAATCACGCTGCTGCATTCTGCACTAGCTGTAGATGATGAATAAAGATTTGCAGGGGAGACCCTGGTAGAGCACACTGCAACAATCAAGGCAGCAGATGAGGAAAGCATGAAACACAACCATGACATGTAGCATTCACCATTGGAAAAAGACATCCAGGCTGCACATCATTTCTTTAGCTTGTACAAAATACAAAATGTCTTTTACATTTTGTACAGTCTAAAAAATATATTTGGTGAGCAGCTTGGGATACCTTATCTGAGAGTGAATGCTACATATCCTGGCGATGTTGCTGTTGCAAGGGTTTGGCACACTTTTACATGAGAGCCCAACTCCAGCGGTTTGTGCAACTTTCTATTTTCGACTTGATAAAAGCATGTGCCAGCATATCAAGTCACCCTGATCAAGGTAGTGATGCAACGAAGAAAAGTTTTTAATTGATAACAACCACTGCAGACAACAGCTGACACCTAGGCATCCAGTGTACATTCATTGTCCAGGGTGACTGCTAGGTTGCATACAACCTTCTACAGTAGCTCCGGGTCAACCATATCAACCATGGGAATTTGGAGGCTGTTTTGATCAACCAACTTTAAGCAGTACAGACCCATGAGCACCAACTCCATTTTTGCAGAGTTCAGCTTCAGTCCACTGCAGACCATTCATAATCTGATCTCAGTAAGACTTATTTCCAACACAGCAACCAGAGACCACTTTTTGGGTTTACAAGAAAGATACAGTTGAGTGTCATCAACATAACAATGAAAACTCAAACTGCCTTTCTGGGTCACCTCTCTAAAGGGAAGTATGAACCTTTGAACAACAGAGGGGACAAATTTAGTCCATGGGAAACACTGGATTCATTGTCTTATGGGAATATTAAAAATTCCCCCAAACCAGTGACTGTTGGTTTCCATTAAGGAAGGAGCAAAACTGAATCAGTATGGCTCCTGATAATCCAGCCACCTTCCTTAGGCAATCAACAGGTTATTCATGCCCAGTTGTGTCAAATGCTAATGACAGGTTAAGGAGAACCAAGCAAAAACAGTTTCACATGATCCCCCACAAGGAGATGATCATTCAAAACCCTCACCAATGCTGTCTCTGCATTATGTTGGGGGCCAAACCCATATTAGAAGGTCAGCTTGTAGATATTATTCTCTTCCAGATATTCTTGCACTTGTGATGCCAACACACTCTCAATAACATTACCTAGAAATGCAGGTTATTGATGGGTGCATGGTTTATGAGATCATCAGGATCCTTACAATTGCCTTCTTCAAGATCAGTGGGGAAAAAAACATCCCTTAAAGAAGCACTGTGAATTTCAACAAACACCAGAGCTACTACCTTGCAACTGGACTTTACCAGCTGAGATGCTGCAGTACCCACCAAACAGACTGCAAATGCAGTTGGGAGGGCTAATGGGATGTTACGGTGTATAGGAAGAGGTATTACAAGCCATAGGAGGGAGGTGGTGATCCCACTATACAAGACACTGGTTAGACCTCACCTAGAGTACTGTGTGCAGTTCTGGAGGCCGCACCTGTATAAGGATATTGACAAGGTGGAAACAGTGCAGAGGAGGGCAACTAAGATGGTGCAGGGTCTGCACGACAAAGCATATGGGGATAGACTTAGGGACATTAATATATGTACACATTGGAACAGAGACAAGAGAGGGGGGACATGACTGAGACTTTCAAATGTCTTAAGTGCATAAATAAGGTGGAAGGGGATAGCATCTTCCAGTATAAAAAGTACAATAGAACTAGGGAGCATGACATGAAATTGGAGGGGGATGCATAAGGGGTAACGTGAGAAAGTTATTTTTTAAGAGAGAGTGGTGGATGCATGGAATGCCCTGCCTCAGGAGGCAGTGAAAGCATGTAGTGGAGAGATTCAAGAGGGCACGGGATAGGCACAAGGGAATCATACATATGAGGGGGGCATAGCTGAGGCTGCTGACCTAGTAAAGGCAGCAGGAGCAAATTGGTAAAATGGGCAGATTGGATGGGCCTTGTGGTCCTTTTCTGCCATTAACTTCTATGTTTCTATGTTTCTATAATACAAATGCTGGCACAAAATTCACAAAATACCTGGTAGATTTTTACATTGTCAGTAGGACATAAACTGTCTTAAAGCAATGGAGGATCTGATATCATCTGACCTCAGTCACTACAAATGTTACCAATAACAGCAGAGGCAAGCTCGGCCCTGATATCTGAATATTTGCAAGGAGAAATTCCTAAAAGCTTTGCACCTTTCCAGTGAGGTCTCTCCATGATTTTGGAAAAGGAATTCTAGGCTGAGGATATAATCAATCACTCTGAAAAGGGTGACTGACCTCTATGGCTCTCTGCTGCAGTGATGTGTGAGAAAAATATTTTCATCGCAGCACTAAATGCCTCCTGGTATTTCATGTTATGAGACAGCAGAGTTTTCCTCCACTTTCCCTCCATCTCCTGCCCATGCATCTTCAGCTATCAAAGATCAACTCTAAAGCATGGTGAGCCTCTCTGTGAATGCACAGGATGACAATGGACTGGCACCAGGGAGTCAGCGGCAGGCTGGGCAGCCTAATCACAAGTCGCTAATGCTTTGTCAACATCCCTGGAAATGGCAGCCAGAATGCTAGATGTGTACACTTCATCCCAGAAAACCTTGGGTTCAAGCCTGCACCAGGCCTGATAGTGGACCATTTGCATAGCGTTGATAACCTGTGGGGAACCAAAAAACTGAAGCAAATAAGGGAGTGATCAGACCATGCAACGGTAGTAAATTAGGTCTAACTTGCATTTCAGGTCTCCCCACATGAAGTAGCCACACATTCAAACGATCTAGGCTCACCCACAGAAAAAAGGCGTAAACCTCAGCCCAGATTTAAAAATAAGGACCACTCCAGTACACCTTTGTTTCTAATGAAGGCAGTGCATCTCTGAGAAATCTGAAGGGATCAGCTCAGCAAAAATAATGCCTGCATTCTTACCCACCCAGGTCTTAGTGATATAAACCAGTTTGGCCTCTGAAAGTAAAATTCTCGAACAACAGCAGTTTTATTTACTACTGACCTGGCATTAAATAAAACCACCCTCACAGAAGTATCCATGCCACTTTGCTCATTCTGCACTTCTTTGCAACTTTAACATTAGGGATGTTAGTATGGACAGTGATATTTTTACCCCTATTTCTGCAGCATCCCCTGAATCTCTTTCTTGCTCTCCCGCCAGCCTTTCTGCTTTTGCCCAGTCTCTTAAAAATATCTCAGGCCCTACATTGCCCTTGCACCTCCTCCAACAGTTCTGACATATGTTCCTTAAATGGACATACACTTCTAAGACTACTGAAAAAGTAACTAAGTAGATTTGTAACACGACACTGCAGAGACTAGGGAAAGTGAGGAATGGCATTGGCTGAAATGGCTCAGATGACACCAACTGAGCGGTGATTAACCCACAGGTAACGCCCGCTCGGTTAGTACCACCTGTGGCCACCTCGGCAGCAGAGTGTTCCAGCCTGCTTGGTCACCACCTAATCTCACCACATGCAGTGCTGGTGAGGCAACCAACTGTGGTCAGCATCGGGACCGCACATGAGCAGAAACGCAAAGCGAACAGTAACTGTGAGCTGTCAGCTGGGTGAGTGCATGGCAGTGTCTGTGCCGCCAGATGGCAGTCATTACCCAATGTATCCACTGGAAGACAAGTGGAAAGTCAGAAGCCAAAAATACTCATCCAGCAGTCAGAAGGAAGACAGCACGTGCCGCGAAAGAAACACAGCAAGTGAAGCAATCCCCTTCTTGTCTACGGCTGTCTGTGTATGTCTGGTACATCTGCTCAGTAATTCCAAGAAATAGACGGGTGACACACTGACACAGCACTATTTCCATACTGTATAGTCTCACTATATAATGGCTAACAAATGTCCCACAGTGCACCGCGGAGATATGGCACCGAAATGTGAACGCGAACCACTAAGCATTAGAACGGGTTGCCGAAATAACGTAATGAGAGTCTAGGATCTCTCTTACATATAGTAGTAGTAGTCTCCTGGTCGGTAGTGTAAAACACCGCACACTATACAAATGAATGTCTATCGCGAAGCGTGAGCGCGCACGTTCTGCGGTCATGTCACTCTGCTGTTACTGCACAAGCCGTGCATCATGTAGCATCCACAAAAAACTACTGTGATGTGATGGGCCTCTGCTTTGCACTGCAATAGTGGACGCACATTATTGCAGTCGCGCTTGCCATGTTACAAGTGCATTAATCACCTCCAGAGTCGGGCTGTACTGGGAATTAATGCCCGCTGGGTGGTTGAAACCTTTGGGCTTTGCCCTCGGGCACCAACCCCCCCCAGCGGGCATTAATCCACTGGTAGAGCCCTCTTCTGTCGGTGAGTAATGCTTACATATCCCTTTATACAGTGGTGACAGCCAGGATGCAATGCAGCAGTGCTGCAGGATGTCACAAAATGTTGCAGTATGCTGCAGGTAACAGTGTGATTCATTGACAATTAAGTCCTTTTTATTGCAATATTTTGTGACATGTCATTTACTGCAACTTATAAAATGGGCAGGGAAATTCCTGCATCCTGATTGGTTGTTACCTGTGCATTGAATCCGTTCAATGCACAGGTAAAAACAAGTACTGAAAAGCAGAACCGCAGTACACACACACACACACACACACACACAAAAAGCATGATGCCATTCAAACACCGAGCTTTTCAAATGTCACCATTTTTTCGCCTTTTCTATCCGATGAAACCATCCTTCAATAAGTGCCCTCTAGTAAACATATTTGCTAGGTGTTTTTTAATAGCACATTTCAGCCCTACTGTTATCGCGCATTGAAATGTAAATAGAGAATCTCACCCCAGGAATTCTTCAACATGTATTGACATGTGCAGTATGCCAGCTGGGTTCAGCTGCCCTGGAGAGGAGGAGTCAATGTAAATGAGAAGGAACATTGGCCAATCAGAAGAGAGATGAGTGCTGCCTGCAGTCAGCCTGAAGGACCTCAGAACTTTTGTTCCGCTGACCTGGCAACACTGCCCCGGAGCTCTCTCTCTCTCTCTCTCTCTCTTCAGAGATCTTAATGTGATTTTTTTTTCTTTGTTTGAGTGCTGCTGTTACATTTTTAAGGTATTTATTGTATTTTTATAAATTTTTTCCATGGTTGCGTTTTGATTCCTCACAGCCATGGACTTTTTATTGTTTTTTCCCGCTTCTGCATCGTTTCTGAGGTAAAAGTTTACTGTGTTTGCATTAAATCAGTAGTTTTCTTATTTTCCTCTATAGTTTTAGTGCATAGTATTATTTTTACCACATTTGTGCAACTTTTTCTTTTTAAATTGTGCCGTTGTGGTATTTTTTTTTCCTTGGCATGTGCACCTTTTCTGGCTGTTTTTTGAAGTAATTTAAAGTATTCTATCGGTAAACTAGAGGGTTTCTCTGCATTATCTCTCAGGGAAACCTCTCTTTGTTGTGCAGTGGGCTTCAGTTGGCAAGAGGTGTGGAGGTTGTTACTGTCATTCCTTACCACTATTGTGAAAAAAAAAAAGAAGTCTTTCTTTTAATTGGACATTATATTGGCTTATTGCTTTGGCCAAACACATATTAGCATGGCCAATTAATCTGCCTCCCCTCCTCTAAAAGCGCTGAGGCTGGTACCTCAAGTCAACACAAAAATATATATAAGTCCTATAAGGACCCTAATGAAAATAAGTTTGATAAAAGTAAAAATTCTAACCAAGCCTCTAAAAGACAAAGTAAGTGGGGTTATGATTCAGTCCCTGCTAAAAAGACAAAGAAAGATAAACACAGCACTGCCCCTCCCCCAAAAGGCATAGGGAGACATCAGTGATTGACAAAGATATGCCCTCTGCAAATGAATTAGCTAAAGCTTGGCATGTATATTAGACTTTACAATCTATTGGCAATATTTTCTCAGCTCCTTTGGGGACTAGTACTCCTCTCCATGACTCTAGGCATGCCCAGTGATTTTATTATGAGGGAGAGGATAATGAAGAATTTCCACAGGGTGACCCATTAGACCCAGATGGTCACACTGGCGGTGATTTACCTGATGATAATGATGAAGCTAGTTTCTTCCCATTTTACCTTCGTTAAACAAATGGTGGACACCCTGGAACTCCTGCTCCAGGACAACACCGAACAAGTAATGGAGGAAGACTGTGTAGTAATGATGGGTCATACTCTGTCCTTTGCATCCCCTGGTATACTGGTGCAGGTGCCCCTACCGTGGGAGAACCCTGGGGCACTTGTACCCAGCTGGTGGAGACTGACTTCACATTCTCCAGCTTATTAGCTGAAGGCAGACCCCTTCCCTGGGTTCTCTGCAGTCTTGACCTGAGGTGCTTCCTGCACCCTGCACGTATGGTTAGGAGATATGGCCACAGGCTGCATGCCAGGGATGGCTCCTCTCCCTTAAGACATCTCCTTTGGCTACTACTGGTGACCCTAGCGCTAGCGGGTGACATCGAGCTTAACCCTGGCCCGCCTTGCCAAACAGCCCCTGCTGCTATGGGCTGGTCGGCTGTCAAAGGGCTGAAAATAGCTCATCTCAATATCTGTAGCATCCTGCCCAATTTGACAGAACTACTTGCTTGGGTCACCCACCACAGCCATGACATCCTTGGTATAACAGAAACCTGGCTTAAACCCACCACCCCAAATTCTGTGTGCACCCTCCCTGGCTATGACCTTGTCAGGCTTGATCGTCCAGGAAAAAAGAGGGTGGGGCGGCATCTTGGTCTATTATAGAAGCCACCTTAACCTGTCTGTGTTACCCTGTCTATAGCCAGTGCAATCCCCCTGCAAATTACTGCACATGGTGCTGTTGCTCGGGATGACCAAAAAGATACTTGTTATATTCACCTACAATCCTCCAAAGGGTGGCCTAGAGGGGCTGTCCATCCTCCTCGACGCAGTAGATGCTGTGACCTGACATAAGAAGCTAATCATCCTAGGTGATCTTAACCTAAACTGGCTTGGTAGCAACACCAAAGCATATGAACCACTGCTTGCTGGTCTCTCCTTGTCGCAACTGATCAAGAATCCTACCCGGTGCTCACCAAATGGTGGAGGGAGCTGTCTTCTGGACTGGGTCCTGGCAAACTGACCAGAGAGGATCAGCTCATCGGGCATCCTCCCCGACTCCATCTCTGACCACTCCCCTGTGTACTGTGTGTGGAAGATCCCTTCCCTGAGAATCCCGCATAAAATCATCCAGGTGAGAGACTACTCCAGGTTTGATCTTGGCTTCTACCACGATGATCTCCAGCACACCGACTGGTCAGCAGTATGGAATGCCCAGGACTCCCCATCTGCAGTCAGTCACTTCCTCAGCATGTTTAGGACTCTGCAGGATAAACACGCCCCCTTCATCAGATGGAGGGTCAGGGGAGTGGCTACAAAGTGGCTACATGGTAATGAAATACAGAGATAAGTGCTGGGCAAAATTCAAGGCCACGGCGGAACAGGCTGTATTTCTGCAGTACAGGAATCTCAGAAATCAGTGCAAGAAGACTATAAGGGCTGCTAAAGGTGAGTTTTGCAAAACTGTGCTGCTGCGCACAGCCAGGGACCCCAGGAGGTTCTGGAGAAACATTAAGAATATAGTCAGTGGGTCTCAGAGCGGTGAGACCTCTAATATGATTATTGATGGTGCCAGCTGCAACAACTCCCTAACCATCGCAAATGCATTTAACCAACACTTTTTGGACCTATCTGCTTTCACCTCATCATTCCCCCATGGGGGAGGGGATAATGGTGAACATGTTCCCGTACCGTCTCCACCTTACCCGTCCTTTCTTTTTAAGGCAGTGATGGTGCAAGAGGTGCAGAGATTGCTCGCGGGCCTCTTCTCGAGTGCTGGCCATGATGAATTGGAGCCGAAACTCCTGAGTCTTGGTGCTAGTAAGATTGCCCCCATGGTGATTCATATCTTCAATCTATCCCTGTCTTCGGGTGTCATTCCGGAAATATGGAAATTCACCATAGAAAACTACCGTCCGATTTCCATCTTGTCAGCGGTCAGCAAACTTCTCGAGAAGGTTGTGGCAGGGCAACTCTCAGAGTACTTGCTGTCACATGACCTGCTGTCACCTGTGCAGCATGGCTTTAGGAAAGGGCACAGCACATCCTCTACCCTTGTCACTGTCTCATCCTGGATCAGGGCGGCTATGGACCAAGGCAAACTCTCTGGAGCTATCTTTATAGATTTCTCCAAGGCCTTCGATCTTGTTGATCATGCCATGCTCTCCACTCAGCTCAGATCCTATGGTCTATCATCTGAGGTTCTCAGTTGGTTCTCCAACTATCTACATGGCAGAAAGCAACTTGTTAAGTATGGGAAGGAGCTCTTGGGCACTATCCCTGTTATCATGGGTGTCCCCCAAGGCTCTGTTTTGGGGCCCCTGCTTTTCTCCATCTTTGTGAACAATCTCCCGGCTGCCGCTGTCCACTGTAAGCCAATCCTCTATGCAGATGACCTGGTCATCCTGACCCATTCCCCAGAGATAGGGGTCATAAATCGCCACCTGAGTGAGAACTTGGGGAACATCCAAGCCTGGATATTGTCCCACAAGTTGGTCCTCAATCTTAAAAAAACCCAGGCCATGCTCTTTGGGTCTCAGGCCAAGATTAAAGCTGCCTCTGCTTCGTTATGTGTTTCTGGCATTGACAGGGTACCGATCCCTGTTACTGACAACTTTAAATACCTTGGAATGACGCTGGATCCGCAGCTTGACCTTGGTCGCCATATTCAGAATACTTGCAAGACTATCAACTGCAAATTGGGTCTGGCCTACAGAGCTAAAAGCAATCTTACTCCTGCAGCTCATATTGCTCTTGCTAGAGGGGTTCTCCTCCCTTCGCTCTGCTATGGGCTCCTCTTGTTTGCCTGCTCCTCCAAAGTCCACCTCTCTAGGTGGTCTACTGCCTATAACAATGTCTGCTGCTTTCCTCTGGCTGCCCCCCTGTCTCACCCACCATTGTGACCTCTATAGCAGGTTAAACTGGCTCTCACCCTTAAATCACATAGACTTTGTCCTAGGGTGCTTCACTGGAAAGGTCCTTGGCACTGGCACCCCTCCAGGGCTGGCAAAATTCCTTGTTCTGGCTGCCTCCTCATCCTAATCCCTTGGGTCCCAGGGGCTCGCCTTCCTTAAGATACCAGCTACACGGACTCAAATGGGAGGTCAGGATTTTTCTGTGTGTGCTCCCAGACCGTGGAACACTTTCCCTGTCCAGGTCCGTTCCTCACACTCTCAGGTGTGCCTTCGCTCCACCCTATGGAACCACCTTAAACTTTCTTCAGCCTGTGGCTGTCCCAAATCCCCGTGAACTGATCCATCATAGCACTCCTCTGCCCTGGAGGATTTCCTGGACAAGGTCTCTAAGCTATAAATAGTGTCGTATCTGATTCATCTCTAACTGTACCTCCGGTACTCTCTTAGTAGCTACAATGTGTTTTTTGTTGTGTACATACTGTATAAAACTGTGCCTTACTAAGATGTGTATGCTGTTTTTAATCTGTAATCATGTTTTCCTCACATGACTTGTAAACTGTTCTAATCTGTACCATGTCATCTTATGTATTTAAATCTGATATTACTGTACTCTCCTGGGTCGTACCTGAAAATTGGCAATTGTCTTGTCTAGTGTACTTACCCGGTTAACAAAAGCTAAATAAATAAATATTCCTTCAAAGAAATTGATTTGGCCCATACATAATACATTAAAAAGAGCAACTTTTAAAATTCTGGAAACCCCTTCATCTGCTTTAGGGGTGGACAGAAAGATTGAGAGGAAATACTAGCTTGGTAAACTGACTGCTGACTTTCTCTATACAGATCCAGACACAAAGGGGTGGTTCAGGTTGCAACTTGTAACAAAGCTAATGTGCCACTCTCTGCTCACCCTCCAGAAAAAGAGTCGTAAAAATTGGATTTCATGGGTAAGAAATCCTGTACTACTGCTTCTTTGCTGTTACTCTTGTCTGCTTACATGGCATATGCAGCTAGGTATCAGAGAGCATTATTGAAATCTATCCTGGCTATAGTGCATCATGGGGGAGACACTATGCTCAGGGATGTCACTGAAACTGTAAAACTGGCCATAGAAGCTGCTTAGTATCAGTTTCACATGGCCGGAGATAATAATGACACAACCTTGAGGGTTATGGTGCATGCCATTTCTCTAAGGTGGTTTGCTTGGTTAAGAACTACTAATCTCACTCAGGATACCCAATTACAGGCTATGGACTGTCCTTGTGAGAAAAATGTCCTTTTTGGGGATCAAAAGGAAGCTTACATGAAAAGAATGGATAAGCACAAAATTACCTATAATAGTAACTCAGCCATTGAGAAGCCCTCTACCTTCCAGAAACCTCAAAACAAGGTGTGGGGGGGGGGGAGGTAGGGGTTATTTTCCTAGGACATTTTACCCTATGCCAATGCCTTTGTTTTTTTCTCAGATGAGAAGTTTTTTTTTCAGGGGAAGAGGCAGGAGAGGCCAGGGGAGAGCCATCTCTACTTCTACCCCCTCTACCCACCAGACGATAGTCCTCCAGACTCCTTTTTTGCAGAATCTGCAATCGTCCTGAGTCCATATTTGGACTACCTGATCAAGAGACAAATCACAAATAGATCTGACTTATTATTTCTTTTCTGAATTAAACAATGACAATTGAAAAATGCTTTACTTCTGCTTTTTCTGAATAAAATTAAATAAAACCTTATTGCCAAGCATAATTTAGACTTAAGTTGCTGTTTAGACAATAATAAATTAAGTGTGCCTTACTTTGTAATAGTTTAAAGTTAAATTTAAAACAAGAATGATTTAATTATGTATTTTTTCAAAGTATATGCTGTTTATGATTTTTTTTCTCCCACTACCTCCATCACTGGCAACTCATCACCACAGACAAGTGGATCATGGAGGTGGTGGGCCAGGGCCTGTCTCCTCAGTTCAACAATATTTCCCTCCCTACAAGGCCCCAAGATCTCTAAACCACTAACCTCAACAGAAAAATTGCTGTTGGAGGTAGAGGTGAAGAACCTTTTGGAAGTCAAAGCTATGGAAAGAGTGCCCTTCCCCCAGTGGGGAAACGGTCTCTAATTCCAGGTTCTTCCTTACTCAGAAGAAAAATGGGGAGTGGTGACCTATTCTGGACCTAAAGTACCTGAACAAGCACCTGCTGAAACCCAAAGTTCAAAATAGTAACCTTAAATCAGGTCATTCATTCTGTGAAGCAAGGGGACCGGCTAGTCTCCCTAGATCTAAAGGATGCCTATTTTCATATCCCTATAAGGCAGTCCCACAGAAAATTCCTCAGATTCAAGCTGCTTTCATGCCATTACCAGTTTGCAGCCATGCCATTCAGGCTAACTTCTGCTCCCAGGGTTTTTACCAAGTGCCTGGCAGTGGTTGCTGTTCATCTCAGAAGACAAGAGATTTCTGTTTTTCCCTACCTGGATGATTGGCTAATTGTGGCCAGCTCTCCAGAGGCAGTTGCAGAAGCCCTGAACCAGACTAAAGACACCCTGCAGTCTCTGTGCTTCATTATCAACAAAGACAAATCCCAGTTTCAGCCGGCCCTAGCACTGCAATTCATAGGGGCAGAGCTCAACACACTGCAGGGGAAGGCTTTCCTTCCTGCAGACAGAATTCAGAATTTCCTTAGCCTGTTAAATTTCTTCATTCTAGGCCAGCCGAGGCCGTCCAGACATTTCCTCAGACTGCTCAGTCACATGGCCTCTATGACTGCAGAAGTCCCAGGTGCCAAGATTCCAGATGAGTGACATTCAGTATCACCTCAGGTCTCACTGGTCTCAGAAAAAGGATTCATTTGCAAAGTTAATGCCAGTCACAAGAACCCTTCTTCGGGCTGCAGACTAGTGGAAGGAGGAAGCAGAAAACCTTCAGGGTAGGGTTTCCTTTCCAGATTCAGAAAACCTCCCAGATCCTGACAACAGATGCTTCCCTCCTAGGTTGGGGTGCCCACCTAGGGGACCAGTCCATAGGTGGCACCTGGACACCCAAATAATCCACATACCACATCAACCTCCTTGAACTTGGAGCAATGTTCTTGGCCATCAAGACTTTTGCCCCACATCTCAGAGGACAGGCTGTTCAGATAAGAATAGACAATTCCACTGCCATGTTCTATATCAACAAGCAAGGGATCACAAAGTCAAACAAACTCTGCACAGAGGCAATGAGGATTTGGTCCTTGTCTTACTCCCTGGACATGTCTCTGTCGACCATTCATCTCCCAGGCAAGGACAACACTTTGGCAGATGCTCTAAGCCTCATCAGTCAGGGTCACCATGAGTGGACCCTAAACAAGCAGGTCCTTGCCACAGTTTTCAGAAGGTGGGGGTGTGGGGGGTTCCAGACCTAGATCCATTTGCGCCCAGCCTCAGCCACCAGCTACTAGGGTACTGCTGCAGGCCACCCAGCGCTGGGGACCATCCCAGTAGATGCTCTGACCCTGGACTGGGAAGGGAGGTTTCTGTATGTTTTTCCTACCTTTCCTCTGATTTATAGGGTCCTTCTAAAGCTCAGGGCTCAGCCAGCCACCATGATTCTGGTGGCCCGGATTGGGCGAGGCAACCCTGGTATTCCCTTCTCCTAGCTTTGTCAGTCAGGAAGCCCATCAGACTGCCAGCAACCCACAGTCTCCTGACTCTTCTGCAGACAGGGGTGCATACCCCAGCACCCAGGCTCTTCCCTTCAAGGCCTGGTACTTGAGGAGTTAGAGTTTCCTGAATCCCAGTACTCTGAACAAGTCCTGAAAATTCTGTGAATGACTGAAAAACCTAGCACTAGGAAGACTTATGCTTTCAAGTGGAAAAGGTTCTCTTTATAGTGCAAGGATAGGGAAATAGAGCTGTTATGGGCTACTCGTCCTACCCTCCTGGATAACGTAGTTCACCTCCAGGCAGAAGGCCTTAAAGCTTCGTCCTTGAAAGTGCATCTGGTGGCCATCTCGGCTTATCTTTCCACTGGAAAAAAGAACTCTATCGTTTCACAACCCTTTTTCAAGAAGTTTTTCAAAGGTCTGCTGCACCATCAACCTCTTCTGAGGGAACCTGTCCATCCTTAGGACTTGAACCTCTGTTTAGTCAAACTCATGGAGCCTCCTTTTGAGCCCACGGTGACAGCTGATCTCAAGTATGTAACCTGGAAAACTGTTTTCCTGGTTGCCATCACCTCCACCAGAAGAATTTTGGAGTTGCAGGCCCTTCGTACAGAACCTAACTACACCATTGCCCACAAGGACAAAGTAGTGCATAGGACAAACAGGAAATTTCTGCCCAAGGTGGTTTCTGAGTTCCACATTAACCAGTCTATCACCCTGCTGGTCTTTTTCACAGACAAGTCAACCCCGGTGAACACAAGCTACATAGTCTGCACATGAAAAGAGCTCTGACGTACTACTTAGAGCATACTAAGCAGTTCAGGGAGTTCCATACTTAGCTCTTTCTCAGCTATGGTGAGGTAGGCAGAGGGAGACTGACTACCAAGAGAACCATTCCCCATTGGATTGTCTCTTGTATCCAATTCTGTTACAGCAAAGTTGGTAAAAAAAAACCTCAGGGCCCATTCTACTAGGGGTACTGCTACCACAGTGACAGATGCAAGGGATGTCCATTTGCTTGAAGTTTGCAAAGCAGCCCCTTAGAAAACTGTACACACATTCACAAAGCACTACTGTTTGGATGTGCAGTACACATCTGATGCCAAATTTGGCAGAGCGGTGCTACAGAGCCTGTTTCCTAAGCAGGTTTCTGTTCCCTTCTCCTAACTGTACAGCTTTGTAGTCTGCACCTGTCAATACATGCTGAAGAATTCTTGGGATGAGAAGAAAAAATTACTCACCATAGTAATGTGTTTCTTACAAGGGATTCTTCAACATTATTGACACTCCCACCCATCCTCCCCTGCGAAACCTGTCTGGGGATGGCTCTGCTTTGGTGTCTTAACCAAATGTGTCTAGTTTTGTTGTTTCTTTCATTGACTTATTTCATAATAGTGATTTGGAATTTGCAGTTGTTACATTAACACTGTTTTTTTCTTTTGGGCACTGTTTTTGCCCTTTGTTCAGCACTGAAATAGTTCTGAGGTCCTTCAGGCTGACTGCAGGCAGCACTCCTCTCTCGCACTCTTCTGATTAGCCAGTGTTCCTGCTCATTTACATTGACTCCTCCTCTCTGGGGCAGTTGAACCCAGCTGGCATACTGCACCTGTCAATAATGCTGAAGAATCCCTTGGAAGAAACAACATTGCTACAGTGAGTACTTTTTTCATAATGCTCATGCAGGTGTGTGTTATGAGGATTTTCAAAATCCTTTATAACACAAACCTTGTACAGGCATTATTTTTTATAATTACTGGTGCAAGAGAGTGAATGCTAAAGCTGCTGGAGCAGCTCCACACACAGATCTACACAAACACCTACACACGCACACACACTCACACACACACACACACACAAACACTCACTGCCTGTTTCCTTTTCTAAAATTAATTTTTTTTTTTACATTACAGTGCAATCCTTAATTGGAGCAATAGACAGTCATGCTCCATTTGTAATGTAGTGGCTGTCTCCTGAAGCCGTGCTCGAAGGCTATGAACTGCAGGGTCAACCAGATAGATTTTTAAATCTGTAAAGGCAGGATCAACCAGATAAATGTTGAAATCCTTTAAGAAGTTACCTGCCATGGCTGTGAGGGGTGAAGGATCAGTGCAGCTGCTTCATAATGTAAAAACAGAGCTGCCATGTTTGTTTAGCTATTCGGACTGCCAACACATAGAGTAAGTGCCAATGAGGTGGTGCACTTACTGTAACTGACAGAAAATGTTGTAATAACTGGTTCGACCAGTTGTTATGGTGTTTGAAACATGGAGTGACTCCAAACATTAAAGGGCATCACCAGTAATTATAAACATGAATCAACTGCTTTTCTGCCACTCCCGCAGCACATCTCCTCCCTCTGTCTGCGATGCCGATATCACTTCCATCTCTGTGTGTGTTAACACAAGTTAAAAACATTTTTTCTTGTTTAAATTTTCAATTACAGCCCACAAGTTCTCACAAACATGGTGGAGTACGATGAGAAATACACCTGTTTGGTAACACTGCTCCAGCCATTGCCTCTGGGAGAGGGGCTAAGGTACAACCGATCAGAGGTGACAGGCTGACACACACTTTGACCTGGAGGATGCCTTTTGCTGACACACTGACACACTGTTTAATCTGTAGGATGCCTTTCGAACTGACATGCCGTTCGATCAGCTATGCAGTATGTCTGTGTGTGTGTGTGTGTGTGTGTGTGTGTGTGTGTTTGGGTGGGGTCACTCCGTCACACTTTCCCTCAAAGTACAAGTATGGATGCCACAAAAGGACAAATGTCCTCAAGCAAAAAGGCATAATTTCGTAGTAGGCGGAAGGACTAATTTACAGTAAGTTTGGGTAGATCTACCTAGTTTTATACTAGTAAATATACATATTTCATTTTACAAATATATTTAAAAAAGGGCCCATTTTATAAGTGCAATTAGACACTCTGGCATGCCTTCAACAGATCTGACCGCACTTCCAGGGTCTGAAGACACTCTAACTATGCTCCTGGGTGTGCGGTCAGATCTGTTCAGTGCACACTCTGTCGTGTCTTATTGCTTACTTACTGTATTGCATCGTGGCTCACTCTGCTGTACATCAAATATTGCCCCACCCCACCACCACCAATACGTACTCTACTAAAACAAAAACTACAGATAGGAGAACTAAAAAAGGTTCTGAGGTTTTAATTGGTTCTGATAATTAATAAAAGGTTCTGGTAGTTATCCAAGCCTCATCAGAAATGTCCAGACCTGTTAAAGTACAAAAACTGTTTGAACCCTCATTGTCCACCTGAAAGCTATTATCAGTGAAGATAACAGGAATGTAAAAACAACTTGGTAGTACTGCACTACCTCCAGGATCCTATTGTTTTTTTCTATCACCACCACCAAACTTCTTACTATTTAAAAACCTGCTGGGAAGCATAATAAGTTATGAAATCAATGTTTTGAAAATTATCAGGGCTTAAAGGGTCTGACAGGATTATTTTACAGATAGTGGCATAGGTTCTGAGAGGTTCTTAACGTATATGTTATTCAGTGTCAAGATTCAAGATTTATTGAGACTTTTGAAAAACTCCAGCAGACTATTTATATATTTTATTGATATTGATGATTTTGTATTTCTCTGTTTTGAGTGGGATGGAGTTTGAGTGTTGCACAGAATCCTATATATTAGGTTGGCTCCAGTATGACGGGTGTGTGTGTGTGTGGGGGGAGGGATCAGTTTTTGCAAGGGATGTGAAAACCAGTTCATTCAGATGAGTTCAGAACATCTCAGGACCTATTCCCTTATCTGTAGAAGAATCCTATCATAACCTTAAAGTTCTGATCATTTTTAAAACATTGAGTTTGTAGCTTAATATACTCTCCCACAGGTTTTTAAATAGTAAGAAGGTTGGGGGGTGGTGGTAGAAAGACCCAATAGGAGCCTAGTGGTAGCGTAGTACTATTCCAAGTGGTTTTTAGATTTCTGTAATCTTCACTGGTAATAGCTTTCAGGTGGACAACAAGGATTCAAACAGTTTTTTTACTTTAAACTAAAAGGTTCTGATTTATGATTAGGCTCAGATAACTATCAGAATGTTTTATGGCTTATGGGAACCAATTAAAATCACAGAACCTTTTGTAGTTCTATTTCTAGTTTCTGTTTTAATAAAGTATATGTGTGTGTGAGGGGAATATTTGATGTATAAAGAGATATGTCACCTTAGTTACTTCTCCAGCAGTTTTAGAAAGTTATGCCCATTTAAGGAGCACGTGCCAGAACTGTTGGAGGAGGTGCAAGGGCACTGTTGGGCCTTAGATATTTTTTTATGATGCAGGGCAAATGCAGAAGGGTTGGAGGCGGAGCACGAAAGAGATTCAGGGGATGTTGAAGGAATAAGGGTACGAATATTGCTATACATACTGACATCCCTTATGTTAAGGCTGTGAGGATGGTGCAGAATGAGCACAATGGCATGGATACTTCTGTGAAGGTGGTTTAAACTAATTCCTCCACACGTCCCCCTCTGTCATACCAGAGCCAGCCTAATATATGGGATCCTATGCACCACTCAAACCAAGTCCCACTCAAAATTAAAAACCAAATCGTCAGTATCAATGCACTATATAAATAGTCTGTTAGAGGTTTTCAAGGGTCTCAATAAATCCCGAATCTTGATACTGAACAAGCCTATAAGTTCAACACTCCTCTCACGAACCAGGGTCTTCAAAGTATTGGACACATTTCAGAGATGACACAAAATGGTCTAAGAGGGTAGGGCAAATGATGACTCCCCCTCCCCAGGGTTGTCTCTTGCTTCTAACTTCCTCTCTTCTTGCTTCCAGCTCCCTCTCTTCCCAGAGTTAGGGCACCATGCTGACCCATTTTTGAACATTGACTGTATCATAGCAATAGTTACTCTTTTGGAAAGATTTTGTTTTTGCACAGCTCAGTGATAGAAATCTGAATATTCTTGAAAACCCTCTTTGTTTTGTAAGAGTCAGCTATGAATCCAGGGACCAGCTGTGTCCAACAACGACTGCTTCATCATGTCATCTTTTTTTCATTGGGAGACAGTCTAAAGTGACCTTAAGCATTCATTTGTCATTCAGACAAAGTAGCACTATTCTCTGGAATCTGGGCGCTGGTGGAAAGGTCAGTGTTGCAAGTCAATAGCAGTTGCCTGTTAACCCACACAGTGTGGGAACGTGCTATTTGTCGTACCACAGTAAGAAAATTACTATGTTTATAGCATGCTCTAATTACCTTAAAATTTTACATACATTGTGTGGTTTTCTTTGGGAAAAGTTGGAATCTATTTCTTGAATGCTCAAATGTCAGCCTTATGGTATATATTTCAGAACTATGCCACTTTTGCTGTCCCAAGAGTCAAAACCAGTTTGGGTTAATGAGCATTTTCCTGATTTGTATATCATAACTGGAATACTCTACCAAATCCTGCCACATACATGGCAAATTAGCATGTCATGTTCAAACAAATGTTATATATTGATTTGCAATTTGCTTGAAACAGTTGACAGGATTGTTCCACGGGAGGCAATATCAGATTTTCATGGGGGGTCTCTTGGTATGGCAGGGTAAAAAAGTGCTTATTTAAACATGAAACAAATTAGTAGTGCAGTATGTTAAGCTATATAAGTGTTCCAAAAGGACACACATGTAAAGGAACTTACATTGTTCACTAATATTTAGCACTCTCATGGTATAAGTTGTAATACTACTTGCTCATTAAAGATTCTTATAATAAGTGAGTATGGGCATCAAAAGGAGAGTATTTGAGAATTGTCTCTACACAGAAACTCAGGCAACATGTAAGGGATAACACATGGCAGCCTGTGTGATTATAATGGAATAGTGACTGTCTTAGGAGATTGTTAGGCATGAGCCATAACTGAGTGCCTCAGCCACCCCAGAACTGCATTATTCTGTTGTGGCTGCACAACCTGGAGTGTGTTATTGTTCTTTTAAAATAGGATTTTATTTGTTGAAAAAATATTTTATTTATTTGAATTCTGATAACTGGTTCAGCCCTTTAACAGTCCCTTTTTCAGGGACAACCTGGGATTAATTAGATTCAGGTAAAGCAGCCAGCGTGAAAGCTGTTACAAACAAGTAATCTAATGTACAGAAGGACAGTACTACACAGCTGGATTACACACAATAAAACAATGCATGAGTTAAGACACCAAAACAACAGAAGTACAAAGCAACAAGAGATTTACAATTTGTGGAGTTACAGGCAGCAGTGTACATATTGGCAAGAGCAACAATAGTTACTGACATTACACAGGATCCAACAAAGAGGAAATGACATAAATTATGAAATAGGTAGAACGAATGGCTCCTGACTGACCAAAAGGTACTTTCAGCTGGGCTGTTATCCCAGCACAATGGCCCAGCTCAAAGTAGCTCAACAAAAATATGTTAACATTTACTAAAAAGGATCAATTTCATAACCGCAATAAGGCACTCCAGGGAGTGCATTATGGTGGGCTAATGGCCCTTCTCAGATGGTGGAAGCACTCAGTTTTGCCTCATGCTTCAACTCACCTGAGGTGGGCTGTTATCCCAGCATAACGCATTCTGTCATGCCTTATTGCTTAATTATACACAATATGTAGTTCCGATGATGTGTGCAGTTGTCAGAAATATAATTTTTTATTTTACTGTTTTTGGCCAGGAAAGACACACTAAACCAAGGCTTGTTTCCAGGTGTGCCTGGAAGCACTGGGAAGTCAAAGGGACACTATCAACCCCCTTAGGCCTCCAAGCGTCTTAAGTTTAAAAAACACATTTAATGGTTGGTCACATACTGTAGAGATTGCTAAAGCAGCTGGTAGTTTGATTCTAATTCCTTTTTCTTTTAAAAAGTGAAACACAGACTGAGCACCATACTGGTGTTACCACAAAAAAACAGGTTTGTTTACTTTTTTTATCAACACCAACTGCATCTTTCCTGGACTTGAGAACACTCCAACAGGGTCTAGCAACTTACGATGCAGTGGGAGGAGAGGAGACTATTGCGTCATAAGTGGCTGCACTGTTTTGGGGGTTTCCTAATGTTCGAGAAATATGCAATGAGGGCAGATCAGGATTTGGAACAAAACAAGGTTGGGAATAATTACTCCATTAGCATGTATTCCAGTTCTACTCAGACAGGAAGCAGATAAAACAATCAGCATCATCAGTGAATTTTAGAGAAAGTAAGCAATCAAAAAATGCAAATTTTCAGCTAGAAATAATATGATACAAAAATGGTTGACAGTGTCCCTTTAAATCCTTTAAATGACTTGCCCATAGTCCCACAGTGTGTAGTGGGGGCTGTGCAATTAAAACCCAGTTCCCCAGATTTGCAGCTCAGTGCTCTTAGCTAATATATTATCCTGCTGCCCATTAACGATCATGTGATGTGTTTTGACAAATTAAATTTCAGGAGGTTCATAGCCCACTAAGTAATTATGGTTTTCCAATGAGTGTTTTTAATTGCTGGTGGTGCCTTGGTCAAAGTTGCTTTGGACAGTAAGCAAGAAAGACAGGCTCAAAACGATGGACATATTTGTGAGAAGCTAGTTAAGCAACTAAGTTTTTGTTCTGCAGAAAAGCAAAACTACACATACTGCCTAATGCAAGGCATTATGGGTAATGTGGGTAACCTTGCTGAAGTGCCTTTGCACTGAGGTTGTTGTGTTTGAATTTATTGACATTGGTTTCCTGTCCAGTTTAGAACTAATTACATCATATTGGTCTAGACTCGGAAGGATCTGAATAGCATGGCTTCTATAAAGTACTGTAAGTTAAAATAATCAAGAAAGTACATGTGGACTTCAAGGCGCATGCATGAGATAAGCACAAAATAATCTTAGTTGGGAAGTGGGAGGTGGGGGGAGGTAGCCAGAGATCAAATAGAGTATGTGGTGACATTACAGGCAGGGTAAAATAGGAAGACCAGGTGGGCCATGCAGTTCTTCATCTGAAGACAAATTCTTAGTTCTACGTATGTATTCGTATTGATGTCCTTACTAGCCAAGACTGAGAAAGAACTAAGACTGGCACAGGGGATCAAGGAAGGGGAGAAGGACTTGTCCTGTTACATTAAGGAGAGAAGACATAAAAGGATGGGATAGTTAGGATAAAGGGGAGGGAGGGTGGGCAGAAAAGGGGAAGAGCAAGTGGAAGCACTAAATAAGTACTTTTGCTTTGTCTTCACCAAGGAAGTGGACGGACCTATGACACAGTGGAAGACTGGGGAGAACCTTGAGGAGGGGAAGGAGTATGAGGGGGAGATTGGGGTAGACAGGGTCTTAAGAGGACTAAGGGAACTGTGGGTGGAGAAGGCACCTGGTCCAGGTGGGGTACACCGGAGGGTCCTGAGGGAACTGGCAGAGGTATTACATCGAACAGTATGGTTCACAATAAACACAGCAATAGAGTCAAGCCATACAAAGACAAAAGTATTGGACTTTAGGAGGGCTGACTTTGCCAAAATGGGTGAGTGCCTAAGGAATGCACTAGCAAATGGGCAGGAAGGAGGGGTGGAAGAACAATGGGGAATAATAAAAACTGCCATCACAGAGGTAACGAGCCTTTGTGTGAAGCAAATAAACAAAACAAGGCGATGTAAGAAACCTATGGTTCTCAAAGGAAATGGCAGTGAAGGTTCAAGAGAAAAGAAGCATTCAGGAAGTACAAGGAATCATGAAGGAGCAGGACAGAGAACTGTATCAGTTAAAGCAAAGGAAGCTGGGAAGGCAGTCAGAACAGCAAAGGCCCAAACCGAGGAAAAGATAGCCAACTCAGTTAAGAAGGATAAAACCTTTTATAGGTACATCAGGGGCGAAGGAAGTCAAGGGAGGGATAGTGAGGCTTAATAAAGGGGGTAGGAGGGTGGGCAGAGGGAGACTGTGAAAAGGCAGAGATACTAAACAAATATTTTTGCTCAGTATTTACAAAGGAAGAGGGGGAGGTACATAAAACAAACAGTAGTAACACTCTGGATACAGAAGTTGATACCGGCCCATTTACAGAAGAAAGGGTTCTGAAAGAACTCTTAAAACTGAAGGTGGACAAAGCAATGGGGCCTGATGGGATTCATCCCAGAATTCTAAAAGAACTAAAGGTAGAACTAGTGACACCACTGACTACCCTTTTTAACAAATCATGGGAGGATGGGGTGGTGCCCGAGGACTGGAGGAGGGCAGATGTGATTCCCCTTCACAAAGTGGGAGCAAGGCAGAAGCAGGAAACTATAGACCTGTTAGTTTAACCTCAGTGATAGGAAAATGATGGAATCACTTCTAAAGGAAAGAATTGCCAGTATCTAGAGGCCAGAGGGCTGGGACCCTAGGCAGCATGGATTCACAGCAGGAAGGTCATGTGAGCCAGATCTGATAGATTTCTTTGACTGGGTGACCAAAGTAGTAGATCAGGGAGGGGCTGTGGACATGGCCTACCTAGACTTTAGTAAGGCATTTGACACAGTCCCACAAAAGATTAATATACAAGTTAGCCAGCCTGCATGTGGGTCCCAAGATGACAGCCTGGGTAAAAATTGGCTGGAGAATAGGACACAGAGGTAATAGTAAATGAGTCCACTCAGAAGAAAGGAGGGTTACTAGTGGGGTACTGCAGGGTTCAGTATTAGGACGGTCCTCTTCAATGTCTTTATAAGCGACATTGCAGAAGGACTGGAAGGAAAAGTATGTCTCTTTGCAGATGACACTAAGATCTGCAACAGAGTTGATGCACAGGGTGGGGTGGAAAGGATGAGAAGGGACTTGGCAAGGTTAGAGGAATGGTCAAATGTATGGCAGCTTAGATTCAATGCTAAGAAGTGCAAGGTAATGCACTTGGGAAACAAAACCAGGAAGAGTACATAATGGGGGTGAGATACTAACAACAACAAAATGGAGAGGGACCTGGGGGTAGTCATATCAGATGACCTAAGATGGGCAAGCAATGTGAGAGGGCAGCAAGGAGGGCTGGGGATACTGGGATGCATGGAGGCATCACAATGAAAACGGAAATATTATCCCTCTGTACAGACAGCTGGTGAGACCCCATCTGAGTACTGTGTGCAGTTCTGGAGACCTAATCTCGCAAAGACATAGACAGGATGGAAGCTGTCCAGAGGAGGGCAACTCAAAATGGTGCAGGGTCTGCACTGGAAGACATATGAAGAGAGACTTAAGGAGCTTAATATGTATAGCCTCGAGGAAAGGAGGGAGAGGGGGACATGATAAAAACTTTCAAGTACCTCAAGGGAGATCAACAAAGTCAAGAGGTAGCATCTTTCAAAAAGAGGTGTGCAAGACCAAGAGGGCACAATTTGAAGATGAAGCGGCTCAGAGGTAATTTAAAGTATTTTTTCACAGAGGGTTGTGGATGCATGGAGCGGCCCTTCCGGAGGAAAGTTGTGGAGTCAAAATCAGTGGTGGAATTCAAGCATGCATGGGATAGTCATAAGGCAGTTCTGGGGGTTGGGGGGTAGGAAGAAGTAGGCTGCTGGCTAACTAGGATCTGCAGCTTATCCAGTAGGTAGAGAAATGGGCAGACTGGGTGGGCCAAGCGGTCCTTATCTGCCGTCAAATTCTATGTTTCTATGTTTCTATATTAGCAGCACTGTCAATAGACCTATTTAATACCTCACTGGAGATGGGGTGTGTGCCACAGGACTGGAGGACAGCTCATGTAGTACCTCTCCACAAGAGCGGACCCAGAGATGAGCCTGGGAATTGCAGGCCAGTTTGCCTAATCTCCATAGTGTGTAAGTTAATGGAGGCCATTCTAAAAGAAAGGCTGGTGTCCTTCCTTGAAGAAAATAGGCTCCAGGATCACAGAGAGCATGGGTTTGTCTGGAGGAGGTCTTGTCAAACCAGCATAATAGACTTCTTCAACTGGGTTATGAGGACCTTGGACAGGGGGCAGGAGATGGTTGTACTATACCTGGACTTCAGCAAGGCATTTGATTCAGTGCCACTTGGCAGGCTAATCAACAAGCTGGGGAACCTGGGATTAGGGGACAAAATGCTGGGGTGGATAAAGAGCTGGCTAAGGGAAAGGAACCAGAGTGGTGGTAGGGGGTGAACTGTCAAAACCTAGGGCTGTAATCAGTGGGGTCCCACAAGGTTCAGTACTTGGACCTGTGCTGTTCAACCTATTTATAGGTGACATAGCAGAGGTGGGCCAAGAGTAAGATCTGCCTTTTTTTGCAGATGATACTTAGCTCTGTGGGAGGGTGGACACAGGAGGGGAGTCTGGATTTAAGGGAGGACCTGGCTAAGCTGGAGAAATGTTCGGCATCTGGCAGTCGGGCTTTGTAAAATGTAGTGTAATGCACAAGGGAGCCAGAAACCCAAAGGCCATTTACTGGCTAGGGGGAATACAGGTGATAGTATCAGAGGGGGAAAAGGACAAGGGAGTAATGGTCAGGGGTGATATGAAACACACACAGCACCATGCCAAAAGGCAGCAGCCAAAGCAAATAAAATGCTGCGCTGCATCCCCAGGGGAATTACCTCTAGGAAGGAGGAAGTTATTCTGCCACTGTACAGGTTACTGGTGAGACCACACCTGAAATTCTGTGTTCAGTTCTGGTGCCCTTATCTGAAGAAGGATATCAGACTATTGGAGGGGGTCCAGCAGAGGGCAACCAAAATGATCCAGGGTATGGGGGAAAGATCATATAAGGAAAGGATGAGGAAGCTAAACATGTACTCCCTGGAGGACAGAAGGGAGAGGGGGGATCTGACTGAAACCTTCAAGTACCTTAAGCGCATAAACATGGCTGGAACAGAGGACATCTTCAACTTAAGAAAGGAGAGTACAACAAGGGGGCATAGCCTGAAATTGGTGGGGGATAGATTCAAGAAGGCAATGAGAAGAAACTTTTTCACCAAAAGGGTGGTGAAGGGGTGGAATGAGTTGATGTAGGAGGAGGTGGCAGCAAAGATGGTGACCAGTCTCGGGGGGGGGGCAGGGTGATGAAGAAGATTAGGATGGAAGGAGGCACGACTGGGAGGTGAATGGAGGAGGGAACGGTGGGGTATGACTACAGGAGGAGTAGGGAAGTGGGGCAGCTCCAGGGAACTAAATGAGCTGCACACTCAAGCAGACTTGATAGACCATTACAGCTTATTTCTGCTGGCAAATTTGTAAGTTCATATGTTTGTAAAATACATTTTAATACTTAGTTATCTTTGGGATGGTCAAACTGTATTTGAATGGGAAAAGGTTCCAATGGGTTCCTGTTTCAAAAGCTAGTGTTGTACCTGGAGTTAGGGAAGTAAAAACAGCCAGAAGCAGGGTTGGAACAGAAGAGAAACCTGAGCCATGTAGAGAGAGGCAAATTATTTCCCTTCCCCAGTCAGACATTTGTTTGAATTTAAAACAATTGCAATCCTCTCTACTTAAAACAGGCTCAGTGCCGGTTTTCCTTTTTGTTGCTTTATCTTACCGTATATACTCGCATATAAGTCAGTTTGCGTATAAGTCGGGGGCTGATTTTGGGGGTTGAAATATTAGCAGCCAATGACCATCACATACGTCGGTTGGGAAATCGACCATGATCCTGCTGCTGACAAGTCAGGCAAAAACCACGGGAAAGTGATACGGGACTTTAACTAGTGTTAGTGAAGCAGCACCATATGCTATATACACAGCTTTTTTATTTAACTCCCCGAGACTGACTCACATATTACAGTACTATGGGAAAGCAGCTATACAAAGTTATAATATTAAAAAAAAATGTTATAGTAGTGCCTTTAAATTAAATGAAATACAATTAAATAAAATGAGAGTTAATTAAATGTTGTCTTATTCATATTTATTTTTTTCTTATACCTTTACTTTATTTCAGATGTAAACTGCAAATAATGAGTTTAAAAAAATTGAAGCAGGACTCCTCTGCAGTTCAGTTGCTCGTGTCTTCTGGAGTGAAACCACAAAACTTGTCATCATCGTTGTCCTCATCCAAATTGAAAAGCATGTGTAGTTGCAGCTCGGCCAGAGAGATACCATCATAGATATCATCTAGCTCTGTTACCTCTTCATCTTGTTCTTCGTCAGTCATGTCAGCTATGCTGATAGTGTGTGAGGCTAAAAGGTCTGAAATTTTGTGCTGTTTGGTAAACTGGATTCTTTGCCAATAATAATGCTTGTAGGCAGAGCCGGCCCGGTGGCGCTGAGGGTTGAGGGTTGAGGCACTGGATGCCATACCTCATGCCATGCAGGCGACCCGGGTTTGGGAATGAGTTGGGGCCACTGGGGTTCGGCAGGAGAGGGAAGAGATTGAGCATCCGGAGGACTGCTCTCTCTTCCCAGGGTTGGGTACGGGGTACGCTCGCTCTTGGATTGACCTCTGGCGGTCACTAGGGGATAGCCGATAATAGCATGGTTGCCTGGGGGGGGTGGAGCCATGGCAATTATGCTGCCTTGCTGGCCAGGCTCCGCAGGGAGAGGGGGAAAACTCGGGGAACAAACAAGAAAGGAAAAAAAAACATTCCTGGGGATAAATGAAGGCACCTTTCCTTCCAGAGCCCACACTTCCAGTTCCGGGCTATCTCCTCTCCACAGGGCCACTCATGTGCCGAGCACCTTGCCCTATAGATAGAGCACCCTGGGTGGATAGGGCAGCCCTACCTCCAGAGGGTTCAGACCTGGAGGTGGTGCTTGGTGGCATGAGGAAGAGGACTGGTCATGGGGGAAGGTAGAGGCTTGGGAGCCCTGAGGTTTCTGGAAGGAGTTCTCCGGGAGTGGAGATAAATAAAGTTAAAAAGAAACACATAAAATAATGCCTGTAGGCATATTGCCCTTCTGCTGACAATGTATCCTTGCTGGCGTAATTCCCGTACCCAAGTGCTGAGTTTGGCTTCAATAGCAGAAACTGGAGATGGGTTCAGTTTGATTCTCTTGACACTTTTCTACTGTTTGTAAAACAGCTTTCTTTGCTTTCTAGTCCCTAATGAGTTTTTCATTAATGCCAAACTCTCTCTCGGCAACTGCATTTGTATGTGATTTTAGCAAAAGCTATAACTTTCAGTTTGAAGTCAGCATCATAGGCGCTTCTTTTTCGTTTAACAGCAAGCGTGTTGAAATCAGGGTGAATAAGTTTCAGAATAAACTGACTATTTATGCTGAAAGTATGTCACTCATTCAATTATTTAATCAACTCGGTCAATTAGGTGTTCAAGAAGGTGTTCAAATAGTAAATTAGTTAAACTGGGTTACACGAGCAAGCAAGCAAATGGGGTAAATTAGTTAATAGTTTTGTATTGATAGCACACACTTTTTATGTTGTCTTGTGTGCACGCACAAACAACATATTGTGGTAGCTTGGAATAGCAGGTTTTGGAGGTGCGGTCGTGTTGTGGCCAATGGCACCGCTGCTTTTTTGGGCTGGGCTCTGTGACATGAATGAAATAGCATGCTGTCTATGACAGCAGTGCAAGAGTGCCACCAACACGAAATGATTTCACCGCTGCAGTGAGGGCGCTCCCCCTCATTGCAGGGTGTGTCTTGCCTGGTGTAACATTTCAATAAACATGGCAAAGGCTGTCGCCGTCCACCTCTCACAGTCCCCAACAAGTCAATGTCAGGGGTGCCCAATCCCCCTGTCGGCATGCCCCCTCCCCAGTTCATTTTCCCACAGGGGAGTCCAATCCCAGTCTCTGCATGATGTCCCCCTAACTGAATTTGTCTGCCAAGGGGATGCCCAATCTCCCTTGGCATCATGCCCCCCCCCAAACACAGACCCATTTCCTTTGCCGACATGGTGCCCAATCCTCATTGGCTCCAGTCCCCTCCAAATACCCAGGTGGCACACTGGGAGCCCATCCCAGCATGCCAAATGTACCTGAAAACAAGAAAACCTTCCCGCAAAGTTTAGCTTTTTTTTCAACCTGTAAACAAGAAAACGGTCCCTCGTCATCTGTGGAGCCCTCTCCCCCACCGCAACCACCCTCTGCACACCCCACATCCCTGCACCCCCCCACCCCATACTTACCTCCGGAGCCTGGTGTGATGATCTTCAGTGGAGCGGGAACACGTCAGCACTCTTTAAAGCTGACCGTGAACTGAAGAAATGCCAGTAAGCTGTATAATGGCATCAATGGGTGGAGGGGTTTCAACTTAGGTGGATATCTCGGCTATTTTTCCGAATTTTGGCACTACATTTTCAACATGGGGTTCTTGGGACCCCACCTCATGAATTCAGTCACTATCATGACATTATTTGGTTCGGAAAGGTGATTTTGCAGTCACTGTGCAGAATCACCTTTTGGGACCGAGTAACGAAACAATAGTGTCGCTGTTCATGAGGTGGGCTCCCAAAAAGCCTATGTTTCAAATTTGGTGAAAAAATTCCAACAAATGACTGTTACGAGTATGCATTGTGCAGTTTCCATGCAAGCTCATAAGTTCGAGAATTTTTAATATTTTTACTGCAGAGTTTCAACATTGCCATTTTTCACACCTCCTTATGAACAGTACAGCTGTCATTTTCCACATCCTGCCCGAAATGTGTTTTCACACATCTGGCGCACAATGACGCAGTCACTGTAGGAAATCAATGTTCGGGACAGATTAAGAAAATCACAGTGATGCTGCTCATGAGCAGAGGTCCCAAAATGCCTATGTTGAAAATATGGTGACAAACTTCTGCAAACTGACTATGTTACGAGCGTGCATTGCGCAGTTTCCATGCATGCTTGTAACTTTGAGAATTTTTTATATTTTCACTCCAGACTTTCAACATTGCCATTTTTGCACACCTCCTTATGAACAGTACAGCTGTCATTTTTCACATCCTGCCTGAAATGTGGTTTCGCACATCTGGCGCACAATGGCGCAATCGCTGTGGGAAATCAATGTTTGGAACAGATTAAGAAAATCATAGAGATACTGCTCATGAGCAGAGGTCCCAAAATGCCTATGTTGAAAATTTGGTGAAAGAATTCCACAAAATGACTGTGTTACGAGCGTGCGTTGCACAGTTTCCACACAAGCTCATAACTCGAGAATTTTAATATATTCCTCCAGATTTTCAACATTGCCATCTCTTCACACCTCCTTATGAATGATACAGCTGTCATTTTTCACATCCTGCCTAAACTGTGTTTTCACACATCTGGCGCAGAGAGGTGAGGTCACTATTGGAAATCAATGTTCGGGACAGATTAACAAAATCACAGTGCCACTGTTCATGAGCAGAGGTCCCAAATGCTTTCATTAGGTGGGGTCACAAAAAGGCCATGTTGAAAATTTGTAGTGCAAATACCAACAAATGCCCTCAGCGTTAGGGTTTCTAACTGTAACGTTCCACCCTGTACAGACTGACAGGTGTTAGGGGTGTGCCTTTGGCTTGTCGGCTGTAATTTTCATGCCATTCCACCCCAGTTCCCACCCTGCAGCCACTGACAGGCATCAAGACGTGTCTTGGATTCTTCGGCCCCACGGTTCACCCCATTCTCCTATACTGCACCCATCTCAACGTACTTCCTTATGGAATGGGGTGAGCATAAGGCCCAATGACCTCAAGGTACAATGCGACACTTGTCAGAGTCTGCAAGATAGGGAGAGGTGAAATGGCATGAGTGTTATGGCTGACGAACCAAAGGCACACCTCAGTGCCTGTCAGTTTCTGCAGGGTGGGGTGGGGTTGACATCAGTTCCATACTTCACTGCCATTCCTATTATGCATCTTTCTAACTCCTGCACTACCAACGCCAACGCCAGCAAGACAACATTCGGCATTGACAAATGCTTGTTACTTTAGGGCACAATCAAGGGATAATCAAGCAAGCAAGTAGGCACTGTTTGCCGTCCCTTCCGGGTTGGTCGGAATTTTTCTGCTCATCGCCATATCTCACGTATAAGTTGGACCTGTTTTTTTCAACCATACTTTATCTCCCGATTTTCTATTTTTTAAATCTTAGTTTTTATTTCTCTGTTACACATACAGTATAACAATTCATAAGCCGGTAAGGCATACAGTTATGCATTGATACAGGTATTTTCAGTTCCTCAAACATATAATTAATTTAATATTATTTCTATTGCAGCTCTAGGAATAGACCTCATAAGATAATCACCACCATGTACAGGTAACCCAAAGGAGCATTGCAGCAAAGAAGTTTGTTCTCTAAGGGAAACCCGAGGTTGAGATGAGTCCATTCAGTCCAAGCTGCAGTGAAAGAAAAAACTTGTTGCCTGTATCCTCAGAGTACACCTCAACAAATTATCATAAATATGACCAAAAGATTTGTTGGAAAACCAGAAAGTAAAGAGCAAAGAATGAATAAATTCAGACATTCAACAACAAACACTGTGCTGTGTGTCCTTTCACATACTCATCTGATAGTTTATACTTGTATGTACATAACAACTCTAGGGTTATCCATGGGGTTGTACAATTCTCTCAAAGTTGACTGGGCCCACAAGGGCTCCCAGGCCAGTGAACAAAGAATTTATGTTGGAGGAGACCTCCCACCCCACTGGGGCAGAAAGTCCCCCAGGATATCAGGCTGGGCCTACACCAGGATCATCCTCTTGCTCCTCCTGAAACCATATATGCCAGGGCCTCCACACCTCCAAGAAGCCCTCTGTTCTGAGGTGGGTAGCAGCTGTAAGCCTTTCCACAGTCTCAATTTCCCCAGCCTTCTGTGTCCACATGTGATGGGAAGGGGGATCTGGTGAAAGTCACTTTGTGGTGGTGCACTTGAGGGCTGCAAGCCTGAGAGTGTGAAAAAGCTTATGCTGCCCTCTGCGCCCCACCATCACCTCCCCCATGCCCAGTACCAAACCCTGAAAAGTGGAGGGGTATGGAAATCCAAGGATAGACAAGATTCGGGCATGTACTTGCTGCCACAAAGGAGTTATTATCAGGCAGCTCCAGAAAATGTGCCAGTGCGAGCCTGTGGCTCCACAGAGTCTCCAGCACCTATCCGTACTGGTAGACCCAAAGTGTTTTGTGCAGGTGGTGGTAAGGAAAAACCTAGTTAGGATTTTCCAGTTGAACTCCCTCCAGGAGGGTGAGGATGTGACTTCCCAACCCCTCTTGAGCCTCAGGTGCCAGCTAGGTTCCAAGATGGGTTGCTCTATTTCTGTGGCCCAGGTTTGGCGTAGACTGTCTGACAAGGAGGGGGTGGCCTCTGAGTGAAGCTTATAGAGCTGGGATATGGGCCTCATTTTAGCTAACAGTCTCACCCACCAGTAAAATAGGTCTTCTAACTCAGTGTGAGGTCTTAGAATTTTGGTCTGGTGGGAGTTTTGCTGAATAAAGTTCTGAATTTGTAGGAATCTGAAATGATCCTCTCTCCGGAGGCCATATTTCTGCTGAGCTGGCTAAAACTCATACATATTCCATTTTGTAATACTTTGGAGAAACAGACCAATCCCTGCAACTCCCAAAAGGCATATCCCCCATCAGGTTTAGGGGGCTGAAACTCTGGGTAGAATCTGATCAGTGACAAGTGACCCAGCTCATTTGGGGTGCCCGTTAGGCACCTCAACCTACCCAGGACTATAATTGTGTGTTTGGTCCAGGGATTCTTGATCTGATGCAAAAGTGTCTGAGGGATTCTACTTGTAGCCAATG
Source organism: Neoceratodus forsteri (assembly GCA_016271365.2). NCBI lineage: Eukaryota > Metazoa > Chordata > Ceratodontiformes > Ceratodontidae > Neoceratodus > Neoceratodus forsteri. The sequence continues at coordinate 650,851,636 of CM057458.1, forward strand.
TCCAGAGGGGAATTTGGGATAATTGTTCCTTTTCCATTATGCAACATCCAGATTCTTCTCTCCTCCTTAACCAGGAGTAAAGCCAAGGGCTCTGTGTGGCTAAATAATATATTTTAAGGTCTGGGAGCCCAACGCTGCCCCTATCTCTAGCCTGAGTTAATCTAGCCAAAGACACTCTGGGTCTGTGGCCCCTGCATAAAAAATGTCTCAGGGAGGTAAACAAATCTATCCAGTAGACTGGTGGGATATGAATGGAAAGTGTTTGAAATAAAAATAAAAAGTGGGGAAGGACATTCATTTTAATAGCTTGTGACTTACCATATAAGGACAGAGGGAGGATTTTCCACCAGGCTAGGTCTTGTTTAAAGGTGTGTAATAGTTTTACATAATTATTGGAGAAAAGCTTGGTCAAATCTATCGAAATTTGAACCCCCAAATATCGGGTTGTATTCCTGGGGACCCATGCAAATGGAAATTGCTCCTTAAATTCAGGGGAGGGTGTGCCACTTATGACTAGGGCCTCTAATTTATTTAAATTCATTTTATAACCAGCCAGCTTGTGAAATTGGTCCAGGGACTGCAGCAAGTTGGGAACAGAGGAAGTTGGGTTACCTAAAAAAAGTAATGCATCATCTGCATATAAGGCAGTCTTCTGTTCCACCACCCCACCTACCTGAATGTCTTGAATGTGGGGATGGTTAGGAATCTAGACTGCCAGAGGTTCAAGTGACAGGGCAAAAAGCAATGGCAGGAATGGACACCTCTGCTGAGTGCCCCTCTTCAAGCCAAATCTCTCGGACAAGCAGCTGTTGACTCTCACCACTGCCTCTGGTCCCTCATATAGTGCTAAGATGGCACCTACAAATTTCTGCTCTAGGCCCAACCAGTCCAACACCTGAAGGAGGAAACACCAGTCGACTCTATCAAAGGCCTTCTCTGCATCAGTCCCTACGGCTATTTGAAAGTGCCGCTGATGCCTTTGAGAAGAGATTATGTTGAGGAACCTGTGGATGTTATCTTGGATCAATCTACCTTTTGTAAAGCCCATCTGGTCATGATGTACTAGGGACTGCATGCATGGCTGTAGTCTAGAGGCCAGGATCCCTGTGAAGATCTTTAGATCTGTGTTTAGTAAAGAGATAGGTCAATATGACCCATACTAGCTCCCAATTTTCCAACTTATATGTGAGTATATGTGGTATATCAGGCACAGACTCTTTTAATGTTCTGTTCTGGCGACACGGTGACATCCGCATGTGAGGTGACACGGTGGTGCTCCCAACATCATTGGACTGCCTGGCCTATTGGACCCTTTAAAGAAGGGGGGAGTTGTGGATCTGCCTTTACACACTGCTGAGTGTTAGCAGCTAAAGAAGTTCTCTTTTAATCTGTTTTACAGAAAAGAACATTTAAGTTATGAGACTAAATGAATGCCATTTGAAAATACAGGCTACATGAGACAGCATTTTTTTGTCTTTAGTGTGTAAGGACTGGATAGATATTGTGGGCGAATTTACTCATGCCTGAATGAAAAAAAAAAGAAATGCTTTACAAAGATATAACCTTTGAATCGTTTTGTATACAGCTCTCACAGAACCAGTTGACTTGACCCAGAAGGAGTTGCAGGGCACTGTGTACCAAGCCTTAATTTAAATGAGTGGAAGATATGTGTTGAGTATGTAACATCTACACATTTACGAATGCAGTGCTTGTACTGAAGGTATCCTATAAAGCTGTTTATGAATATACCTGTATGTATAGATAGATGGACAGATATATTAGGATTAGAATATTTGAAAAGGAGTTTTTTTTTATTGAACAGAATTCTACTGTCCTCCCCAAAGAATGGTTACCCATGAACACATATTAAATGTGTCTGTTCCCTAGGTATTGTATGTAGTTTAATTAACTGTATTGGTATATAAGAACAGTGACATTATTAGTTGGTACTGATTACCAAGCATTATTTTTGATTACTTTTCTGGTCTCTATGAGAGGCAAGGGAATATACTATTTTCAGCACTCACCAAAATAAGGGCTTCAAGTTTGATCCATTTGTGAGTTTGTTAAAACATATTTAAATATTCATACTGAAGGAATCATTTTGAATATCATTAGATCAAATAATGTTATTTATAGAAATATTCAATTTTCCTGAAAAGTAGCTATTGTTACAAAATGTTGATATGAATTAGAAATTCTAAGATAGTATTAATTGTAGTAAACAGTGATGAGTGAGACAGTCCTGACTTTGTATTTTCTTCAGATTCTACTTCCCAGTAAAAGATAGTCTCCTCCTGGTGAAAAAAAAAAGTTTCTCTCGATTATTCACAGGATCCTGAGGTGCTCAAAGCTTTGAGTTTTTATGGTTTCTATATGCTCAATCCACGATGATTAACCACTTGATGAGCTGAACCCTCACCCCCTGCACCCTAGATGGATGGACACGGAACATTATCATCTACCCAGTGCTTTATTGTCACACCTTTTTGGACCCAACAGACCCTCATGCACACTGGTATCCCACCGGATTCCCTCACAGTAGGTCTGCTGCAATCCTGCTATGCTGTGGTTGCATAGTATCATTCTGGGGCATGATGTCTATGTATTTGAGCATGGGACCCTAACTTTCTTTCAGCATGCCAAGATCCAGCCTTTCGCTCATGGATGCACCAATGCATAATTACCCACACTTTCACCTTATATTCTGCAGGCCATTTTAAATATTTTGCCCAATTCAACTCATCTCAGAATCACACTTAGGCATGAAAGACGACTCTAGATTCCTACAACAAGTGCCACTATGCACTCACAGAGCTGAACACTTCCATTGATGAATCCAGCTTCTCACCATTACCACCTTTTTTCATATTTTACTTCAAGGGGCATGGCCAGGGCATTTTGTATCAGCATGTTACCAGGTCCTGCTAGCAGGCACTCTGGTTGCAGTGGATAACACCACCAACACCCGAGAGGCTGAATTCACTGCACAATTATCTCAAGAGGACTGGACCAGGATATGGACCAGGCAACACAAACTCGCTAATTCTTATCAATGGCAAGAATATGGTTGGAAGGTGGTTACTAGGTTCTTTTGAACCCCAAAGATCACAGCCACATTCCATGCAAACAGAGATGCCTCCTGCTGGAGGAGCTATGGCAGTGACATAGCGACCCACACCCATGCATTCTGGCTGTGACCAGCACTGTCCCACGTCTAAAGATAGCATTCAGGAAGTACAAGGAATCACAGAAGGAGCAGGACAGAGAACCGTATCAGTTAAAGCAGAAGGAAGCAGGGAAGGCAGTCAGAATAGCGGAGGCCCAAACCGAGGAAATGATAGCCAACTCAGTTAAGAAGGGGGCTAAAACCTTTTATAGGTACATCAGGGAGTGAAGGAAGACCAAGGGAGGGACAGTGAGGCTTAAAAAATGGGAGGGGTTGGGCAGAGGGTGACTGTGAAAAGGCAGAGATACTGAATGAATATTTTTGCTCAGTATTCACAAAAAAATAAGAGGGGGAGGTACCTAAACCAAACAATAAAAGCACTCTGGAAAGGGGGGTCAATACCAGTCCATTCACAGAAGAAAGGGTCATGAAGGAACTCCTAAAACTCAAAGTGGACAAAGCAATGGGCCCTGATAGGATTCACCCAAGAATTCTGAAAGAACTAAGGGTAGAACTAGTGACACCACTGACTACCCTTTATAACAAATCATGGGAGGATGGTGTGGTACCGGAGGACTGGAGGAGGGCAGATGTGATTCCTCTTTACAAATGTGGGAGTAAGACAGAGGCAGGAAACTACAGACCTGTTAGTGTGACCTCATTGGTAGGGAAAATGATGGAATCACTTCTGAAAGAAAGAATTGTTGAGTACCTAGAGGCCAGAGGTGCAGAGGACCCAAGGCAGCATGGATTCACAGCAGGAAGGTCATGTCAGATGAACCTAATAGATTTTTTTTGACTGGGTAATCAAAGTAATAGACCAGGGAGGGGCTGTTGATATGGCCTACCTAGACTTTAGCAAAGCATTTGACACAGCCATACACAAAAGATTAATGAACAAATTAGCCAGCCTGGGAGTGGGTCCTTGGGGTGGTAGCCTGGGTAACAAGCTGGCTGGACAAAAAGACCCAGAGGGTAACAGTAAACAGAGTACCCTCTGAAGAAAGGGGGGTTACTAGTGGGGTACCACAGGGTTCAGTATTGGGATCGGTCCTCTTCAATGTCTTTATAGGTGACATTGCAGAGGGTCGGGAAGGAAAAGTATGCCTCTTTGCAGATGACACAAAGATCTGCAACAGGGTTGATGCACAAGAAAGGGTGCAAAGGATGAGAAGGGACTTGGCAAGATTGGAGGAATGGTCAAAAATATGGCAGCTTAGATTCAATGCAAAGAAATGCAAAGTAATGCACCTTGGAAACAAAAACCCAGGGGAAGAGTACACAATGGGGAGGGGGAGGTACTAACAGCAACACAAATGGAAAGGGACCTGGGGGTAGTCATATCAGATGACCTCAAGGTAGGTCAGCAATGTGAGAAGGCAGTAAGGAGGGCTGGGGGGATATTAGGATGTATAGGGAGAGGCATCACCAGTAGAAAACAATAAGTTGTTATCCATCTGTACAGACAGTTGGTGAGACCCCATCTGGAGTACTGTGTACAGTTCTGGAGACCCCATCTCCGGAGGGACATAGACAGGATGCAGGCAGTCCAGAGGAGGGCAGCTAAAATGGTGCAGAATCTGCAACAGAAGCCATATGAAGAGAGTCTAAAAGTGCTTGACATGTATACCCTTGAGGAAAGAAGGGAGAGGGGGAACATGATAGAAACTTTCAAGTACCTCAAGGGAATCAACAAAGTCCAAGATGGGAGCATCTTTAAGAAAAAGAGATGTACAAGAACAAGGGGGAACAATTTGAAGATATAGGGAGGATGGCTCAGGGGCAATGTCAGGAACTACTTTTTCACAGAGGGGATGGTAGATACATGGAACGGCCTTCCTGAGGAGGTTGTGAGGTCAAAAACAGTGGGGGAATTCAAGAATGCATGGAACAGACATAAGGCAATTATAGTGAAGGGCAGGAGGAAGTAGGCTGTTGGGTAACTAGGCTCTGCATCTTATCCAGTAGGTAGGAAATGGACATACTAGGTGGGCCAAGCAGTCCTTATCTGCCATCAAAGTCTATGTTTCTATGTCTGGGGAACAGTATTCAACTTTCCATCATGATTCCTTCAGTAGTGAAACTGACCCCAGAGACGACAGTCTTACTTCATTTCCTGGAACAGATCAAAGTCAAGGCCAAAATCTACCTGGCAGGAATGCTGCTAACAGCTGCCAAAAAATAAACCACCCGACTATGGCTCAAAGCCACCTCACCCACAATTACCCAATGGGAGAATACAATCTGAAAGATTTATAAGATGGAGAAACCTACAACACAACTACAGAGCACCCTCTCAAAATTACAAACTAGATGGAATATCTGGTTACTCCATATCGTGGAAAAAATACCAGATATTATTGCCATATCCCCTCCCCCAGTACTGAATGTCCCTGCCTGCAGACACCCATTACTTATCCGGCAAACCCCAGACTGATACTACAAGGAGGGATGGACATGCTGTTAAACACTGATTACTGGACAGGAGTATTCAGAAGTTTGACATCATCCGGATCGCCAGTATCCAGTAGAACAGTGGACTGCTTCAAAAGGGGCTGGGACAGGGCAAGAGGGAGGGTCAGTGGAGGGGAAGGGTGGGAGGAAGGGGCAGCTGCAGAATAAGGGGTGCTAGCTGCACATTCGAGTAGTCTTGATAGACCTCTAGGCCTTTATCTGCTGGCAAATTTCGTTATGTTCTTATCTCCCCCTCCCCACCCTGTAACATTCCCCATTGGAGCACATTGCCTGTAACTGGGGCAGCAGACCTAGCAACATGAAGTAATATTAGATAGCAAACTGAGTGCTCTGTCAACCGTAGGAGAAGCAGGTGATTGTACAAGGAATTCATGTGTAGCCCAGTTTGTAATTTACTGTAACACACTGTATACTATCTGATACTTCCAATTCCCAATGTGTAACTGGTATGTTAAGATCTACTAAAATAAAGTAAAACAAAAAACAAAACAAAAAAAACAAAGAAAGAAAGATCCCTTCTGGTTCTGGTGGTTGTCCAGGTGGATTTTAAAGATCATATGGCACGTACTGTAACAGTAGTAATTTTCCCCACTGCCCTGGCCAACATTCCGCCTTCACTAAAACAGGTCCTGCCCCTTCCCCAGACACACCTGGAAATCAGTTGTCACAGCTCAATATGCCTTTTCCAGTCAAAAATTACAAATAAATACTGTACTGCAAATTTTGACTTCAGTGTAGAGCTGGGTTGCCATGATGGGGCTCTCTAGCTATCAGCTGAGTCTGAGCTGAACCCAGATCTCCAGAACTGAATGACAAGCATATTGTCAAATGCCACCTGCCTTTCATTTACTCTGTTATACAGAGGCTATAGCCAGCAACATCAGATTTGGTAAAAAAATGTTTACAATACCTGGATAAGAAGTTTTCAAGTGACCGAGGCCTCTCTTCTTTCTTGCAGGAAATGCCTTCCTTCTTCTGCCTTTCCATTTCTTTGATTCTTGATGTGAAGGTATCGATAAAATCGAACACAGCTTTCATTGTGATCGGCACCTCATAATATTGCTATAAAAAAACATACACTGGAACTCAAGGCCTGATTGTATAAAATACGCACTTATATGCTTGGGCTTTTAACAACCAGACTGCCATACTAAAATGACAAAAAATGAAAAATAAACTGTTGGTAGCCTAAGGCTTATATGTTCCATAGTTTACTTCCTTGGTTACTCTAAGAAAAAGGTTGCAACTAAGCACCAGACCTGCATATTCTTCTGAAAAACATTGTCTCTATTATACATTGGCTGACATTTCCAGCTGTCTCTTTTGAACACTGGCAGATTTTTCCATTCCAGTAACTATTTTTTTACCCTGTTTATTCCATCTTATTTTGTGTACTGCTGGTGGTGTCCTTAGCTAGCTTCCAGTTTGAGATTCTGCTACTGGGGCCTGGAACCTCCTCTGATATAGGCACTGATCCTTGACATGGTTGCAATACCTTGACTTACTCCCCAGTGTGGGGTTCCTCCATGCCAGAGAAGGGGGACGTACCTAAACCAAACAATAGAAGCAGTCTGGATAGGGGGGGTCGACACAGTCCATTCATAGAAGAAAGGGTCCTGAAAGAACTCCTGAAACTCAAGGTGGACAAAGCAATGGGGCCTGACGGGATTCACCCCAGAATTCTGAAAGAACTAAGAGGAGACCTAGTGACACCACTGACTACACTTTTAACAAATCATGGGAGGATGGTGTGGTACCTGAGTACCGAAGGAAGGCGGATGTGATTCCCCTTCACAAAAGTGGGAGCAAGGCAGAGGCAGGAAACTACAGACCTGTTAGTTTGACATCAGTGGTAGAGAAAATGATGGAATCACTTCTGCAAGAAAGAATTGCTGAGTACCTAGAGTCCAGTGGGGCACAGGACCCATGACAGCATGGATCTGCAGCTGGAAGGTCAAGTCAGATGAATCTCATAGATCTGACTGTGTAACCAAAGTAGTAGACCAGGGAGGGGCTGTGGACATGGCCTACCTAGTCTTTAGCAAGGCATTTGACACAGTCCCACACAATAGATTAAACAACAAGTTAGCCAGCCTGGGAGTGGATCCCAGGGTGGTAGCCTGGGGTAAAACAATTGGCTGGACAACAGGATGTAGACAGTAACAGTAAATGTAGTCCACTCTGAAGAAAGGGGGGGTTACTAGCGGGGTACCACAAGGTTCAGTATTGGAGCCAGTCCTCTAATGTCTATAAATGACATTGCAGAGGGACTGAAAGGAAAAGTATGCCTCTTTGCAGATGACACAAAGATCTGCAACAGGGTTGATACACAAGGGGGTGGATAGGATGAGAAGGGACTTGGCAAGGTTGGAGGAATGATCAAAAGTATGGCAGCTTAGATTCAATGCGAAGAAGTGCAAAGTAATGCACCTGGGAAACAAAAACCCAGGGGAAGAGTACACGGGGGAGGGGGTACTAACAGCAACAAAAATGGAAAGGGACCTGGGGGTAGTCATATCAGATGGCCTAAAGGTAGGCAGGCAATGTGAGAAGGCAGTAAAGAGGACTGGGGGGGATACTGTGATGCACAAGGAGAGACATCACCAATAGAAAACAGGAAGTTGTCATCCCTCTGTACAGACAGTTGGTGAGACCCCATCTTGAGTATGGCATGCAGTTCTGGAGAACCCATCTCCACAAGGACATAGACAGGATGGAAGCAGTCCAGAGGAGGGCAACTAAAATGGTGCAGGGTCTGCACCAGAAACCATACGAAGAGAGACTAAAGAAGCTTAACATGTATACCCTCAAGGACAGAAAGGAGAAGGGGGACATGATAGAAACATTCAAGTACCTCAAATGAATCAACAAAGTCCAAGAGGGTAGCATCTTTTAGAAAAAGAGATGTACAAGAACAAGGGGGCACAGTTTGAAGGTAGAGGGGAGACGGCTCAGGGGCAACGAGAGGAAATATTTTTTCACAGAGAGGGTGGTGGATGCATGGAATGGCCTTTCTGAGGAGGTTGTGGAGTCAAAAACAGTGGGGGAATTCAAAAATGCAAGGGACAGACATAAGTCAATTATATTGGGGGATAGAAGGACGTAGGCTGTTGGTTAATTTGGATTTGCAACTCATTCAATATGTAGGGAAATGGGCAGACTGGGTGGGCCAAGCGGTCCTTATCTGCCATAAAAGTCTATGTTTCTATGCCAGTCGGGCAGGCATCAGCATACTCACGAGGGAAAGAATGGATCACAATAGTTTAATCTGAAATCGGGGAAGGGGACAGCCCTGTTCACATGCTTATGGGTGTTGGCAGCTATAGACCATTTATGTCATACTGCAATCAGTGAAGGACTTTTTTTCCCCTATTTCACCATCTCACATCCCTCTTGTGAGTGCATTCAGAAATGATGACCTTGGGCTGGGAACACTCTGCGACATGTGGCTGCCTACATTGCAAGGTGTTACACCATGCCACCTCGAACAGCAAAACCTTCCATCCCCTGGAGAGCATCCAGTAGGATGTTCTGAGGTATCCCTACCAGTTTCCACTCCTGACATCCCAACTGTGGTGTGCAGAACTGGGTCGCCAACATGCCAGAGCATTCCCTCACCACTCAGCATGATGGAGCCAGCACTAGTAAGTACTTTTGCATTTGTGAGAATTGTAGGAAGACATGGTTCTTTATAAGGATGGGCAAGGCAGCAGTGACCCTGTTTGGATTCTGGCCTGGATCTCTAGGTATGTGACATTTTGTTGTTAAAGAATTTTATTATGCCAAGACACAGCAACAGTCATACATATCCCCTCCCCCAGGGGGACACTGCAATATTTGGTACCCCTGGGGGAATAGTGAAACAATGGGTGAGCTAGACAAGTGCAAGTTACTCTTATATCAAGTACCTAGGGGAGCATTTATTACAGTGCAATCATATAAATCTGGCTCTCCCCTCTCATCTGCAGGTCAACTAATTTCTATTCCCTCTGTGTGGGGGGGCAGGTTTGGCATCTTGGCTGCCCTTATAAACCCTTGTACCTGCTGCTCCATGGTCCACCAGTATTCCTGTGCATGTGTACAAACTACCTCTACTTCTACAGCACTACTGAAACCAACTATATATGTATATATTCAGGCAATCACAGCTGTGGTGGTCCTTGTGACCTTATCTATAGCAGGTGGGGAGTGTCTGGGGGTGTCGTGGGGTTGGGAAATCTGGCAGTCCAGGCATGAGGGGCCCTGTTCATCTCTGCTCCAACTGAGCCCCATGGCAATAGTCAGAGTCTAAGAAGGGTTGCCAGTAGGTGGAGTAATTGGCCATAATACCTGCTGCGAAGCTTGACAGCCTCTCATAGGTGGCCATCTGTGTGAGTAACTGGAGAAATTCAGAGAAGGAGGGGGTCTCTGTGATGCACCATTTAATCAGAATCAGCCTCTTGGCTGTTGCTCCCACTACTGTGGCCCATCCTGCTCCTGGCTGTTCCTGGGAAAGCCTGTCCTTTTGCATCCAATGAGCAGCAAGGGAGTTCTAGGGGTACCCCTGGAAAAACCCTATGAAACATGTCTTCTGTGTCTTCCCAGTATGCGTGTAGTCGTGGGCACTCCCAAAGGACATGGTATAGGTGGGCATTCAGTTGGCCGCATCTCCAGCAGTTACCGTCAGTGGAGAGTCCTAGGAGTTTGAGTTTAGCTGGGGTGTAGTACCATCTCAGCAGTGTATTATTCATGATGAGATGGGTACGCCATCTCTGCAGGTGGAGTGAATTCTCAACCAACTGTGTGCTCATTGCTGCTCAGAGATGTGGGAGTTTAGCTCCTGTTCCCAGAAGGCTCTGGCTGAGTGTATTGGATCCGGGCAGACATCCCAGAGTAGGGTATATATACTGCTGGCTCTCTTCCTAGACAGTATTATCCAGGCCCTCAAGGGATGAGTCTCTGAAAGTGTCACTCTGTGGGGGGGGGGGCACTGGGGGCATGGACAATAGCATCCTGTATTTGCAAGTACCTCCAAAGGTGGTTAGCAGGGAGTTGGTGCTTAGCTCTTAAGGTGTCATAGGCCTCATTTGTGTTTGTACCCAGGATCAGGAGGTTCCACACCTGTCTGATGCCCTAAGCCTCTCAAAACCTTCAGTGGATGGTCTTTTCCCCAGTTCTAATGGCCGGGTTGTGCCACAGTGGCATGTATCGCCATGGGGTGGGGTCCTGCTTCAGAATGGAGCTCACCTTTCCCCAATATTTTATTGATATCATCATGGGCGGAGGTAGGGAACTGAAATGACGCTTACCCCTGTACAGAATCACTGCTGGGGAGGGTACCCCTGCCATAGCTGCCTCAAGAGGGAGCCAGGTCAGAGAAGTCTGACTGACTGGTGCAAACCATTGCAAGACTTGTGCTGTGATGAAAGCCATGTGATACCCTGAAACCATGGGAGTCCCCATCCTCCTTTGCTCCAATGTTGCCTCAGTTTTAATCTACTAAATCATGGCGGTTCCCCTTCCCACAGGAAGCCTCCTACCAGTGCATCTATTTTTTGAAACCATTTTTGTGGTATCTGTACAGTGTACAGGTAGGTGTGCAAACAGGTAAAGTAGCCTCGGAGCTGTCATCATTTTGACCGAGTCAATATTTCCTGCTAAGGAAAGCTTCAGCGCCTTCCATCTGTCTACCTCCAGTCTGTGGGAGACTAGTAGGGATGTGAAGTTGGCCAAGATCATTTTGGGGATACTAGAATGCAGTATGATGCCTAGGTATTTGATGCCTCCAGTGGACCACTTGAGACCTAGAGTCGTGAAGTGCCATTCCGAGCCTGCCGAGTTCAGCAGAAGCTCCTCTATCTTTGCCTGGTTTACCTGGAGCCTGGATACCCATCAGAAGTCAGCTAGCATGTCCAGAACTTGTTGGATCACCTGGGGGTTATATGCTGTGGTGATCAACAGGTCATCTGCATACAGGAAAGTTTTAGAGGTGACCCCCTCCTACCTGTATGCCAGGAATCCTCTTAGATTCTCTGATAGCAATGCCCAGTTGTTCTATTGCAAGAACGAAGGGGGGGGCAGTGGACACCCCTGCCTTGTGCCCTTTTGTAATCCAAAAGGTGGGGACATTATGCATTTGTTGAGTATGGAGGCCATCGGAGAGGCATATAGTAGCTTAACCCAAACTATGAAGCTTGGGGTTATACCCATGATAGTGAGGGTCTGCATCAGAAAAGGCCATTTGACCGAGTTGAAGGCCTTTTCAAAATCGACTGCTAATGCCGCCATGGGGGTTTGGGAGGACCTAACTTCGTGCATTAAGGTGATCAGAGTTCTATGGTAGTCTGACCCCAGTCTCCCTTTGACAAACCCCGTTTGGGCTGTGTGTATGAGGCCGGGTAGCACCTGCTCCAGTTGTCCGTCAGACACGTTCACCAGTATTTTGGCATCAGCATTTATGACAGAGATGGGGTGGTAGCTCCCTGGAGCCAGTGGGTTTTTGTCTTTCCTTGGGAGAACCGTTATGTTGCTTCCCTCATCAATGGGGACAACACCCCTTTAGCCATTGAGTCCACCTATGCCCTAATCAAGTGTTTGGCCAGGTGACCCCCATCATTTGATATAGATCAATGGGGAAGCCATCTTTCACTGGTGCTTTGTGTGGATTCATGGCCCGGATTGCCCCTTCCACCTCGTTTTCAGTTAGGGGCATCCAGGGCCTCAGTTGCCATGTCCGCCACCCTCGGGATGGGAAGACTGGCCAGGTACTGCTCGACTTTGAGAGGGTCTGGGGGACTGGGTGATGCATACAGTTGTTCATAGAACTGTGTCATAATAGCATGAATCCTTTTCTGTGCAAAACATTTATTCCCCTCTCTGTTGGTGAGTGCATAGATAGTCCTTGCAGCCTGCTTGCTTTTCAGCCTGTACGCTAGCAATTAGCTAGCCTTCTCACCCCCTTCCCAATAGGAATGGCGCAACCTTCTAAGGTTCAGCTTAGCTTGCCAGGTGACGTGGGCATTGAGAGAGACCCTGGCACTGTTAAACTGTGCTAACAGATTGCGTGGGGGGATTCTGGATTTCAGATTTTTGTACTGGGCCTCCAGTAAGGTTGGCTGCTTTTCCAGTGCCCTCTGCTCAACCTCCCGCCGCCTCCTTCTGGCTGTGGTAAAAGCAATTATTCTGCCCAGCAGTGTGGCCATGAAGGCCTCCCACAGGGTAGAGTCAGAGACTTCTACATTATCATTATTCCTCCAGTAGTCTTCGACCTCGGGGCCCAAACACTTTTGGAATTTTGAATCTTCCAATAGGAGGGTGTCTAGCCTCCCGGTCAATGCTGGCGGGGAATCTAGTCCGCTTCTTAACATCAGCTCCAGGGGAGCATGGTCTGAGATGGCTATGGGGTGTGTTTGTGCTTTGATGACCCCTTCATATGCAGAGCTTGACATAAGCCACCAATCGATCCTACTAGAAGTCCCCAGGACTGGCAGAAACATGTGTAATCTCGTACCACGGGGTGTAGGGATCTCCAGGCATCTAGCAATGCCTGCTCATGCATCATACTGCAGACTGCTTGCGCTGCCTGCCTATGGGCTTCAGGGCTCTCATTGCTCTGTTAAAGTCTCCCCCATCAACACCGGGGCCTTGTTGGTGTTGAATTCTGTGAGGGCTTGGTTCAAGCCATGGAAGAATTGCCGGTGAGTCCTGATTAGGGGCATATAGGTTAACTAGGATGATCGGCCCTTCCGGGGTTTCCAGCTCAGCCATAACCCACCTCCCCTCTTTATCCCCTGCCCTCTTAATCATTTTCCACCCTAGGTTCTTGTGCAGAAGGGTGAAGACTCCTCTTTTATGAGATAGGGTGGTACTGTGGGTCACTTCCCTCACCCAGCTCTGGCATAGTTTTTTGGCTTCCCCAGTGGAGAGTTTGGTTTCCTGAAGGAAAGCAATGTGAGGGCTCAATTTTTTTTTAAGTGTAGAAGGACTTTCTTTCTTTTGATTGATTACTTGAGCCCTCTGACATTCCAGGTTAGTAGTTTATTCTCCAACGGGCAAGTATTTGGTAATGATCAGAGCTAGTGTTGACCAAACTCTCCAGCCTGGCATCCATGGGCAAGTGTGCATACCTCACACATCCTCTGCTCCCCCTTGTTGCCCTTTACCCTCCCCTTGTCCACCACTCCACGAATTGCCTGTAAATTTATTAACATGAACAGCATAAAACCATGTAAGCGAAATCACAATAATACAGATAATGATTGTAGCACCCTGATGCTCCAGGGTCTTCCCACTCCCTTCTCACCCCTCTCCTTCCCCTGTAACCCAACTTTGGACCAGCTCCAGCATACCATGTTGGCTGGCCAGCAGTCCAGACATCTGTGGGGATTGCTTGGGATGCACTTCCTAGGTGAGCTGCCAATGCTCTTGCCAGCTTGCACCTCACTTTATTCAGCTTCTCCCTGACAAGCTATTTCCTTTCTGCAGGTTCCTTGAGCCCCTGCGCTAGCAGACTTGTTGGCTACTAGGCCACCCATCTTGGCCTTTGGCTGCATAGACTGCATCCCCAAAGCCGACCTTTGGTAGCTGTGTCCCTCCTGTTATCCCCCTTTGTGGAGTGGTCTTCTATGTGGCCATGGGGGGGGGGCAATCCACCCAAAGTACCTCCAGTTAATGCCTGCAGGTCGCTTGCAGATAGGGGCCTCTCAGGGGTATGAGGTACTCATCCACATGGGGGATGCTTAACTGCAACTAGTACATCCCACCTGCCCACCGCTTGTCTGTAAGGCAAGAACAGAAACAAGCCCCCTAACTGCAGATCAACTTTCAACAATCTACTAACAGAGCAACATTTAGCTGCAACAGCACTGAAAACCGCAGCACTTAACATCATGAACATAGGTAAGAGGGGGAAAAAAAAGAGAAGGAACCTGTGACATGTGCACCCATCCTCCACACCTCACAGCCTGGTGTAATCCACTTCTGGGAGAGGGGGGCACTACCGCTGTATACATGGTCACTTTAAATATCGGCTCTGCATCCCATTCCCATCCTGCCCCTCAGTTTCCCCAAAAATAGTGTTTTGGTGAGGGGGTGACGCAAGGGTGGAGTACGTATCAATTGGTATGTGGCACAGTCATTAAAGAGTCCCGGTTCTCCAAGCCTCCTGCGTCAACCCTCCTGTGCCAACTGTGGTGCCTGGAGCAAGTCAGGTGCCCCTGAGTGTTGGACCTCATGGCGCTGGACCTGTAGCAGACCCTGAATCTCCATGGCTTCAGCTTCGGCACCAGAGTGGGCCTGTTCCTTCTGGCCTCTTGACGGGGCTGCAGCATACCGTCTGGGCGGTAATGGAGGGCATTGCGGCCTACCGTCATCTGGTAAGTTGATCAATGCCGCAAACCAGTTGTTCTTCATTGATGGGCCTGAGGAGGCCTCTGAATTGGGGCTATCACTGTGGCTCCTGGAGCGGATCCTAGGGGTTTTATCAATGTGCACCCCCTCCTCCCTGGCTGGTTTCCTGTTGAGCCGCTTACCTTTCAAGGCTGCTGGTGACCGGGCCTCCTTGGACGGCTGGTGTGGAGCCAGCGACTTCTTTGGAGGGATTACTCTCAGGTGAGTTGCCTCAGATTGTTGGTAGTCCATTGGGGGTGGTCCCTGTAGTCGGGACCTTGTGGCCTGCTCATGCTTCTGCCCTTGTCCGGGCTTTTCTTGCAGGTATATGCAGTGATGAAGGACATTGCAGCCTCTGGAGCATCAAACAATTTGGGGGTCCCATCGACCATGACCCAGAGTGAAGCCAGATACCTCAGGGAGTAGTCCAGCCCGGCATCAACACAGGCCTTCCTTGCCATTGTGAAGGCCCACTGCTTCACCGATACTGCCTGCGAGTAATCGGCAAATATTTAGATTCTCTGACCCCTTCAGCTCAGCGCTTTTCTCTGCCGGGCAAGTCTAGTTGTTGTTTCCTGGTCCTGGAAGCATAGAAAATGGGTGAGCACAGTACGGGGATGTCCCCCAGGGGCTGGTCGGGGGGGGCAGGGTCCTGTGAGCCCGGTCGATTCCCAGGGGGTCCCATCTATGCAATCTCAAGATCCCTGGGAGCTCCTGATGCAGAAATGGGGTGGTGTATTTTCCTTCGGAGCCCTCCAGAAACCCCACAAAGCAGGGGTTATTCCGGTGGCTGCGGTTTTCTAAGTCCTTGACCCTGGTCCAAAACATCTGGAGCATGCTGTCCTGTTCCCACATATGCAGATCAGTCTTGTGCCAGCGGTCTTCCACTTCAGACAGCCTACGTTCAGAGACTCCTGCTCTTTGGGATAGGTCGATAATGTCTGCAGCGGGCTTTTTGTGTTTAAGTCCATGATGTCCATCCTATGCAGGATTTCAGCAAACATTTGTTTTAACTTCTTGCAGGTCTCTCCCTGGTTTCGATGGTGCTACGAGCTCCATCCCGGGGATCCACTCATGCGTGAGGGCCTCTCAGGCTGAAGTACGTGGGAACCCCTGTAGCTTCCAAACATTGTTGGTTCAGAGCTCAAAACAGGAGTCTGTCGGTAGGTAAGTTACTGTTGAGGAGGAATATATATTTTTAGGCTTAGGATGTAGAAAGAACAAATGCAATTACAGGATAAATGTCAGGGAGTGAGGAGCTGATCAACTACACGTCCATTTCTTTGCTGCTGGACAACCCCCCAGGAATGTGACATTAATAATGTAGACTATTCAGAGTCAGCCTGCCTCAGTGGGGGTTCTTATCTGAAGTGAGCCATGCCATGTGTTAAGGTGTAGGCAACTCCTCAGTGGCCCAGAACTGAGGCCAATCTGAACAGCTTGGATATCCAAATATTTGACATGGATGATCTGAGCAGATTTGAGGTGGTTTCTTGTTCTTGTGTATCTAAATAGAAACTAGTTCTCCTGTCCTTGGTTCTTTCTCCATTCCTCTCATTATCCCCTTGGCCTTCACTGATGGTTTCATTTCACTGGTGCCTAGTGGTACTTGTAGTTGAGGCCAGATTCTGCGGCCACTGAACTTTTACAAAGAATGTCAAGATTTAGGAATGGCTTGTACAGCAACTCCTGATCCTTTCACTTGTTCTCACTCCTTGCATGAAGCCATCCTGTCAGTAACACAATCCCTTTGCCTGGTATGTGTGGGACTTAGATCTTGGAACCTGCTAATTTGACTGTAATGCCTACCATTTTTCACACACCCTAAAGTACTACCTGAGGGAGACTTTGTCAAAGAAGCACTGGACCTAGTAGTATTACAATCAGAACCATGGGAGGGGTTAAAAAGCCAAGGTATATACATTTAAGTTGCAGAGTAACTTATTCCTTTTTTTAAATCAAGTCAGTCATTCCTCTCAACTATGCTAATGGGCGGTATCCCTCATTTTACCTCTTAGAAACCCTTGTCCCACATAGAAAAGGAAGTTGTTGTGACTCACGCATTTTACATGGAAAGTGAAAAAGCAAAAAATCGTATTGCCTAAACAGTAGGACATGACCAGGGGTTACATTAATGGTCTGTTAATCACCCTCTAGGGGCATAATGTGGAACAAGGCATAGCTGAGTGGCCACATGCCCCTAGAAGGTGATTATCTGACCATTAACAAACTCCCTGGAAGTGCCTTATAATAAAAATGTATTTTAAAGTGTTAAACCTTATTTAGCATGTGATTAGGCTCTACATGTATGTTAAAGAAAGACATTTTGGCTGATGGAATGTTTATACAAGTCCAAAAGCTCTATTTTTAAGACCCTTTTTATGTTTGCTTGCACGCATGTGCAAGAAACATAGTGCCATCATCCGAGTTTTCGGAGGTGTGTCACCCCCCTCTTCCAATTCAGTCAGTGTGTTGGCAGGCGCGGCCCCAGTCCTCCAATGCATGCTGGAGCTGTCTATGACAGCTCCAAAATACAGTGGAGTACAGTTGAAAGTGGAGCTACGCTTCAGTGAGCAGCGATAAGATATTGCCTGCTCATGCACTCCCCTATACACACACACACACACACGCAGGCATACCTGCGCGGCCCCCCACGCACACTGTACAGCCGGAGGTGCCTAACTCGGGTCGGCTGTGCACCCCGAAAGTTTCAGACATGCCACGCTGGGTGCCCACCCCAGCGGGCAACTCATTGTATAACCAACGGGGTGCCTAGTCCCCGCCGGCTCCACTGTCCTCCCCGACAGTAAGGTGCCACGCTGGGAGCCCACCCCAGCGTGGCAACTGAATCTTATGACCGAGAAGGGTGCCCAATCCCCATCGGCTCCGCCCCCAACCAGTCATTCTTGTGCCACACTGGGAGCTCACCCCAGCGTGGCAAACGCCCCACGCTGCCATTGTAAAACAAAAACCCGGAAATAAAACTGTCCTCTGGCACTTCTCCTGGCCCCTCCCACAACCCCACCCACCCACCGCACCCTGCTCTCCCCACACCCCTCACCCCATACTTACCTCTGACCTCGGCGTGACGATCTTCGTGGACCGGAACACGCCTGCACTCTTCAAAGCCGACCGTAACGGAGGAAATGCCGTAAGCTGTATAATGGGATAGATAGGGTTTTTCAACTTTATTGCATATCTCAGGCATTTTTGAATTTTTGCACCAAATTTTCAACATGGGGTTTTGGGACCCCTTCTCATGAATGCTAACATGGCTGTTACATGCCTGAAGGGTGATTTCGCGAACCACTGCACAAAATCACCTTTCCGAATAATTAATGAAACAACACTGCCAGTGTTCATAAGGTGGGCTCTCAAGAAGCCTATTTTGAAAATTTGGGAAAAATTCCAAAAATGACTGTTTTACAGCGTTGCTATACAGTTCCCACGCAGGCTCGTAGAAGTTCGCAAATTTTCAATATTTTGCTCCAGATTTTCAACATTGCAATTTTACCACACCTTCTTATGAATAGTACAGCTGTCATATTTCACATCTCACCCAAAATGTGTTTCTGCCCATGTAGCATAATGGCGCAGTCGGTAAAGCGTAAATCAATGTACGGACAAATTAAGAAAATCACAGTGACACTGTTCATGAGCAGAGGTCTTAAAATGGCTATGTTGAAAATTTGGTGAAAAAATTCCTAAAAATGACTGTTTTACGAGCGTACGTTGCGCAGTTCCTACGCATGCTCGTAAGTTTGCGAATTTTCAATATTTTCAATCCAGATTTTCAACATTGCCATTTATTACACTTCCTTACGAGCAGTATAGCTGTCATTTGTCACATCTTGCCCAAAACATGCTTCCGCCCATGTAGCGCACAATGGCACAGTCGGTGTGCAAAATCAATGTATGGGACACATTAAGAAAATCACAGTGACACTGTTCATAAGCAGAGGTCTTAAAATGGCTATGTTGAAAATTTGGTGAAAAATTCCTAAAAATGACTGTTTTACGAGCGTGCGTTGCGCAGTTCCTAAGCACGCTCGTAAGTTTGCGAATTTTCAATATTTTCACTCCAGATTTTCAACATTGCCATTTTATTACATTTCCTTATGAACAGTACAGCTGCCATTTTTCACATGTCGCCCAAAATGTGTTTTCGCACATGTAGTGCACAATGGTACAGTCGGTGTGCGAAAGCAATGTTTGGGACAGATTAAGAAAATCACAGTTACACTGTTCATGAGCAGAGGTCTTAAAATGGCTATGTTGAAAATTTGGTGACAAAAGTCCATAAAATGACTGTTACGAGTGAGCATTGCGCAGTTTCCATGCACCCTCGTAAGTTCATGACTTTGTAATATTTTCAGTCTAGATTTTCACCAGTATCATTTTTACACACTTCCTTATGAATAGTACAGCTGTCATTTTTCACAACATGGCCGAAATGTGTTTTCACACTTTCAGCGCAGAGATGCGTGGTCGCTGTGGGAAATCATTGTTTGGAACAGATAAAAAAAATCACAGTCACACTGTTCATGATCAGAGGTCCCAAAATGCCTGTGTTGACAATCTTCTGTAAGAAATCCCTAAACTAATTACATTACAGGTGTGCGTTGCACAGTTTCTATGCACGCTCGTGACTTCACCAGTTTTTTTAATATTTTTACTGCAGATTTTCAACATTGCCATTTTTTACACCCCCCCATGAACAGTACAGCTGTCATTTTTTACATCCTGTTCGGAATGTTTTTGCACCTGTGGTGCTAAATGCCAGAGGTCGCTGTGCATAGCAGCTGCCAACAAACTGATATTGCCACTGCTCGTGAGGTGAGGTCACAAAAAACGGGAAAATTTGGAGTGAAAATACCAACAAATGCCTGAGGTATTAGGGTTTCCAACCATAACGCCCAACCCTGTAGAGAATGACAGGCATCAGGGATGTGACTTGGGATTCTTGCCTGTAATGCTCATACCATTCCACACCCTGCAGCCAGTGAGAGGCATCGAGGTATGCCTTGGACTCTTCGGCCCCTAAGTTCACCCCATTCTCCTATACCGCACCCATCTCACCATACTTCCTGATGGAATGGGGTGCACATAAGGGCCAAAGACCCCACAGCACACTGTGACACTTGTCAGTGTCTGCAGGGTGGGTGAAAAATGGCGTGGCCGTAATGCCTGATGACCCAAAGGCACACCCCAATGCCTGTCACTCTCTGCAGGATGGTGGTGGGGTTGGCTTCAGTTCAATACTTCACTGCCATTCCCATCACTCAGCTCTGTAACTTCTACACTACCACTGCCAATGCCAGCAAGCAAACATTCGGCATTGACAAATGCTTGTTATAATTTATGATAATCAGTTCCCCAAGAGTCCCACATTTTGTCCCTTTTTCACACTGTGTGTGTCAGTGACCCACATTTGGAGAAGGAAAGTTATAAATAACAAAGCACTAATTCCCCCAAAGTCCCAAGATTGTATTCTGTGGTGTCCCACATTTTCAGCGGAGTAACTTTGTTGTAATAGTTCGGGGGAACACAACCATAAGAGGATTTTACAGTAAGTTATTGAAAACTGCAATGATGAAATGTTGGGGGGCATCCCCCCCATAATTATGCCCCTGCACATTTTGTCTCTTTTTCCCACAATGTGTGTGACCCACTTTTGAATAAGGAGAGAGTGATGAACCTAGGTGGTAGCTAAAATGAATAAAAACAAACCATTTCTGTTAGATTTGGTTTTCAAAGTGCTTTTCAGGGCATAGATCCACTCTGGACAGTTGCCTGTCTCTAATGGATAAAAGTGTCTCCCTGCACATTCTTAGGGCATGAGCACTGGGAAATGACAATGAACAGTTCTGATACCTTTAGAATGCAAGTGGAGACATTCATATCCATAAGAGACATCTGATTATCTCTATCAACTTATTATAAATTATAAAATGGGTTGGGAAAATTTTGCTCTGTGATTGGTGGAACCTGGTCACATAACCATGCATTATTCTAACACAGCAGCGTAAGTCAGAAAGGTACGGGGTCAATACCCCGCAAACAAAAATATAGCGGTCAACAACTGCACAGGCAAAATGCCAAAAACAAATAAAAGGTCGGTCAAAACACCCTGGCAATAATACACCCACATAGAACAACATAGAGTTATTCTTTTTTGTGAAGGCTCTGCCCCCCCAACCCCCTGAAAATAATATAATCAACTATGAGCGGGTGTGGACCTCAGGGATGGGGAGAAACTTGGGAGGGGTGAACATTTGTTTAAAAAAAATATACTATATATATATATATATATATATATGTCCAATGTAAGGAGACAGAACCAAACCCTGGTCCCTGGGTCTCCACCACTCCTGGTATTAGTGCCGTAGCCACTCTACCATAGGAGCAGCTCAACCTGGCACCACACCTGAAGCTACTTCATCCCTTCCTCCTCTCTGTGGACAGTGACAGGGGTAGTGGTAATTTACTAATGCTATTGTACCCCTGTTGCTGCCATTGTTTTCTCCCTTTTTACAGCGCAGTTTATGCCACGCTGTTATTGCAGCGCTATACTGACCTAGTACCAGTCAGAAATGCATAACTTTCTGAACCTCATCTTTACAAGGTTTTAGAATTAAAAATCAGGAAGCCATTTTATAATCAAAACAAATCAAACCAGGGTGTGTTTAATTCAGGGCTGACAGCACTTCATGAGTGCACAACTTCCCAAGGCCTGCTGTTATCCCACGGTATGTGTAAAGTTTTGAAATATTTTTTTTTCCCTTTTTAGGTTATCAACCTACAAGCTAGCTTCCTTTGAATGGTACAGTGTGAGTTTTAAGTGTTGCATGTGAGGCACTCCTATGGTTATTATAGCTTGAGGGAGCACGCCTGGCCAGTAGGCACTCTCTTTTTCCCTGCATGTAAAACACTCTTATTCCATAGAGTGTTTCATGTACAGGTGCCCTGGAAATGGGCATGCTCTGGAAGTTTTTACAGTTTTTAAAATATCATGGATCAATGTTGATCAATAATATGGCAATACAGCTTTGAAAGGCACACTTATGGTTTCAGGAGTTCATAGGTTCATAGGTATCATACAAGTTAGGAGGTCGAAGACCTACAGTATATTAACTTGACACTGTTCAGAGGTAATGCCTATGTTTATCACTACCCATGTAGTTATACAAGGAGTTTTTGAATGCTTCCATGGAACTACTAGTCACTACATATTCTGGTAAGGATGTCCATGTCAAGACAACCCTTTAACTATACCATTGACTTCTTTTCACTGTTTTAACAACTTCTCATTTTATCTTTAAGCTGTGTGACCTGGTAGATCTATGGTAATTTTGCCTAAATAATCCTGTACTTTTCCACGTTACTTCATTATTAATAGCACTATATATGAGGCAAAGGTCTCCTATCATTCTTCTGTACTTCACTGAGTACGGGCCAAGCTTCCCTAACCTGTCTCAATATGGTTTATGTTTGATGATTTTGAATCTTTTTGGTTGTTTTCCGTTTGATGTGATCTCACTTGCATTTGTAGGGTACCAGATTACCCCACCTTCAGTTCATGATTCTTGTACCATAAGAATGTGTTTGAGACCCCAACAGTAAGGGTGTCCTCAATGACTGTATTAATAGTAGGGGTGCTCAGATTTCCCAAAGTTCATTCTAAAAGGATTTTTCTAGTGTTTCAGAAGATCCAAATCAGAATCTGAATCCTAAATATTGTAGACCGCAAGACGTGCATGTTGCATGTGTAACCCCCCCCACTTTGGCTTACCTTGGTAGGGTTATGGTCCAATGCTCCCCCACTGGTGTCTTGCGGTGGATCCTGGTGGGACTTGTACCCAGTGCCCTGTCTGGTCTCTGCGGTGTGTCACCAAATGTCAGGTGTCTCGGCCCCATGGATAGATGTAGGACAAGCTCCTTCAGTTATTTTTGCACCTCTGGGCAACTGGGGATCTTCTGGCCAGTTTGAGAAGTTGAGGAGCAGGCCAGCTGATATGTAAATAAAAAATATGGTGGCATGCACCCTTCCACACATGCATGGCCATGGGGCACTGAAAATGTAAAGGAGCACTCACTGCCTCATTTCTGAAAGTGCCTTAAAACGGTGCCAAATGGAGAAAAACATTTCTGGAGCCCCAAAGGGATAAAGGAGTCATCAACCCATCTATGGTACTATGTATAAAACCTGTGTATCCTGTGCTATGTATCCATTGATTGTATGTACACCTATGTAATCTATGTTAATGTCTTGCTTGTGACAAGGAGCCTTTAGAAAAGAGTCTATGACTCAAAGGATTGTAATTTTGATATATTTTTAATAACCAGCAAAATAAAAGGTGTCCTGGCTCCCAGAAAGGAAGAGGAAACGGGACCAGTGACCTGTAGCCCCTGATAGGGCTTTAATGAATAGTTATGGGGCTGCAATGTTTTGGGCTGAGATATAAACAGTTATGGTGGCCCCCAGGGACTACAGCAGGGCAGGGGCTACTGAGTAAAATGTGAAAGGACACCAGATTTGCCCAGGAGTGTGACAGCTAATCAGGGAGGGTCTTTCCAAAAAGATAAGAGGGGCTGCAAGCCCAGTAAATGGGGGATTCATTTAGGGACTTCAGAGTGCTAGGAGGGTAAGAATGACTGCTGTGGGCTTGCAACCCTATCTAACTGCACGCAGGACCCCAACAGCCAGTTTGACCTCAGCTTGCCTCAGCTGGGCTGAGTGCCTAGAGAACAGTGCTGCTGCAGAGAGAGGAAGAGAGTTTGTAGTGTGCTACTGAGAGAGGAATTTGGAAGTCTGCAGCTAGAGAGAACAGATTGGGAGCTGCAGTGAGAGATCAGAGACTGTAATTGTGCTGCTAGAATTCCAAGTGCTGCAGCTGTGCACAATGACTGAGTCATGGTGTTTCCCCCTTGGTGGGGTGAATTGTCGAAGACTGGAAATTGCTGCATGCAGAGAAACTGAGTGTGCTGAGGTTAGAGACTATGCCTGAGCTCAGCTACTGCTGTGTGTTGAGCAGAGAAATGAGAGTGCTGGGGCTACAGACTGAACCAAAGATTAGTTCAATGTGCTTATGCAACTAGATAAGATGAGATGATGCTTGTGTAACTTGATTTACTTTTATGGCTTTCCACCTCTCTATCCATGGGATATACCACCCTGTAAGGATACGATGCAAGGAACCCTATAGGAGGGTTCCCCCCTTACAGGTGCCACGGGAATGATTGCGTCAGCTAAAAGTAGCTTAGGAGGAAGCCCACGAGTAAGAGAGATGAGCCACTGGAGGAGGAGGGGTGGATGGTGAGCAACAAGAAATTAATCCTGAAGAGCCCCAGGGTGAGTGGCCTTATAAGCCTGATGGGGGGGGGTGATGTAGTTGCTCCACCCATCAAATCTCGGGTTTAAAGCCCTTCCATTCAATGTGCTTACACAACTAAATAAGATGAGATGATGCTTGTGTAACTTGATTTGCTTTTGTGGCTTTCTGTCTCTCAATCCATGGAATATACCACCCTGTAGGGGTACGACGCAAGGAACCCTAGAGGGGGGTTCCCCCTCTCACAGGTGCTGCAGGAATGATTGCGTCGGCTAAAGGTAGCTTAGGAAGAAGCCCAAAAAGAATTGGGTGTGGAGCATTGAAGAGGCGAGGGTGATTAATGAATGAATTCTGAGAAGATGATTAGAGGCGGACTTCCTAAGGAGAGAAGGGAAAGCTGGGGCCACCATTCGCCCCTGTCCAACAGTGGAACCTAACTAATTAACCTAAGAAAGGACTAACTCTAACCAATATTATGACCATTGGCTAATATTATAACCACTGGCATGGAGGAGAGGAAAAAAAAACCTTTGAGGAGGAAACCTCTGGGGATCCAAGGCCTAGGTTGCCTTCCCCTCCAGGCTGATGATGTTTGATTTAAGGACATATGTCGTTAAAGAGACGGATTTGCTAAAGAGAAAGAGATGAGTAGGGAGGATGATGACAGGATAGGAAAGCCCCCCAAAAGAAAGTACAAATCGAAGAAGGAACATGAGGCAGCAGGGACTCGAGAGAGGTATGCTCAAGAAGGCGATGGGAAGGAGTAGATCCATGTAGAAGTCAGAGGAGCAAGGGGTATCCAGATGAGCTCATGAGAAGATAGAGGAAGATGCAGACAGATGATGATGATGATTGCAGCAGGAGTGCAGCAGTCCAATACAAGAAGGCTGAGGAAGAGGAGACAGGAAATTAACTTGAAAATGAGCTTGAATGATGATGTGAATGAAGACTGCAGTTGGGAACTTGATGAATGTGGCATGAGATCCGTGATTCAAAGAGGTGGCATATGATTTATAATAGGTATTACCAAATGATGACCGGAGTCAGAAACTTGATGAATGTGGCAGGAGGGCTTCGGTTCAATGAGGCGGCATATGATTCATGAGAGGTATGCCCAAAAGAATTATCGATTTCAGGCCAGATGGAGGCAGCCTGCCGGGAGAAGATTGAGGAAGCTGAAGACTGGTGGCAATGAGTGCCACAAGAGTGCATCGGGTCAATGAGGTGCTTGAATGATCGATGTGAGTAAATAGAATGAAGCCAAGAAGATGACGATGGAAGGGAATCCGTGATGACTGGTACGGGATGAGAACGGCAAGAGGGCAGTGAGTCGATGAGGGAGCATACGATTTGATGAGAGGTACACTGATAGAGTGAAGGAAATAAATGAATCAAGAAGTCAAAATGAGGGACAGAGAACTGGACCCATGAACCAGGACACACATGGGCGAAATACGAATAGGAAATAAGTTGGCAGCATAGGGAGAAAACCCCAAAAGAAAGCACAGTATATATGTGCAAGGAGCAGAATGGAGGGAAATACCACCAAAGCTGCAAAACTAACGAGGAATAGAGACACGGCAAGCGGTGAAGCGCACGTACATTGGATCCATTAAATAGATAAGTCCCAGCCTTGCACCGCAGCTAGAGCAGGAAACAAATAGACACAAACAGAAACTACAGGGAGGCAAGAGAACGAACACTGTAGGTAACAGTGGTTGGACCCCATGAAAGAGACCGAGTCCTAGAGGCCATCCCAAGGGCCAGGGCAGGCACCATGGACACAGGCAACAAACTCTCCCTTGACCCTGATCTGAACCTTGCTACGAGAGAGAAAGAGAACAAAGAAATAATTTTTGGTGGAACAAGAACCATCCTATAATCACTTGGAGTCTCCCATAACATGCAGTACATACACTCACAATTCCTTCACTTTTAACACTTAACACAAACCACACTGTGAAAGACAATCAGAAGGAAGAAGGCAATAAGTGTCTTAGCAGGGATTTGAACTGATGTCGCATGGAGTACCATTCCCTTGTGCTGCTAGCCATGCCAGTAAGATATGGAATCAGCCATTTGCATTACAGATTTAGATAATCTGCAGTGCACCTAGCAGAGAAAAACAATGTTTTGGCCAATGCTCTGAGTAGAATGGGCCACACCAGTCATGACTGGTTCTTGAACTAAGAAGCAGGTGACTGGTTTGTTTCTCATGAGGAATTCAAGAGGAAGACCTTTTAGCTTCATTGGAGAACAAACAACAAAAAATGTTTTGTTGCAGACTCCGTTCAATTTGCACCATGTCACAGAAGCACTGGCAGTGTGCTGGAATGGGAGATTTCTACTGTATATGCTTCTCCTCAATCCCCATGATGTAGAAAGTACTTCTCAAGGTAAGGCAGGAGATATCAGTCCATGATTCAGATTGCTCTAGCCTGGGAGAAACAACCCAGGTACACTCTTCTCACAAACTCACAATTTCTCTGCTTCTTGAAATAGTACCTCAGTCCTCCAAGACATTAGCATTTAAATTTATCACCCAGACAATGGCAAAATAGAGTGTGAAGCCATAGTGCTGAACAAAAGACAGAACAGAGGAGAGGCGGGGGGCTGACAGCCCCAGTTGACACTCCAGCATGGGTGAGAATGCCCAGAGCAGCAGCCCCCAACAAGCAAGGCAGGGGCAAGCGAGCAGCGGGAACGGGACAATGGGAACAAGAAGGGGAGACAGGTTGGGTCGGGTGAGATGGAAGGGCAGGGTCAAGGAGGGCACGCTGCCATGGAACGAGTGCAGCGACAATCTGAAAGTTGTCCCAGGGAGCAGCGAGAGCATGGAATGAGTGCCAGGAGCGAGAAGGAGAAAGAGCGTAGAGTGGCAAGCTAGGCACTGGGTGCACATAGGAGATGCCAGAGGAGAAGCACCATGGAGGAGGAGGTGGATCTGGCAGCCTGGAGCTCAGGAAAAACACAGAACAAGAGCAAGGTATGGGGAAGGGGGGACGAGGAAGATGAGAAAGCAGCCGGAGGCACCAAGAAACACTGGCAAAAAGCCCAAATGAAGAAAAGAGCGACAGAAGCGAGGAGGAGTGACACATCTGGCCACAACAAGAAATTAATCCTGAAGAGCCCCAGGATGAGTGGCCTTATAAGCCTGATGGGGAGTGATGTAGTTGCTCAGCCCATCGAATCGCAGGCTTAAAGCACTCCCATTGCTAATTGTGCTTAAAAAGGGTGTGCAACAGAGGGGTCTAGAGGACCATGTCTGCCCTGTCCCTAGACTGAAGAAGAAGAAGACCAGCGAAGGAAGATGGCTAGAGGCCTGCCTTGTGAACATTGTCCACAAAGGCCTCAGCAATGAAGATGGCAAGGCCAGGCAGGTAAAGACCAGCATCCTTTAACTTCTCATGCTGCTCCTTGTTGCTGTGGTGCACCACCAACCTGATACCTCCTCAATGCAGTCAAAGCCTTTGCTGAACCCCCTTTGAAGTGCTGAACTGTAAGTACCCCCTAGCTGTGGCTTTGGGGAGCCTTTATTAGGCAGCTAGCTAGATTAAACTTAGGGGGTTATGTCTTGGAAGGGACTCTGCCAGAAAACTGTACCCAGACCTGAAGCTTCATTGTTTCTGCTGTTTCCAGGTAATTGAGCCACAGTGAAGGATCCCCAGTGACGTCTACAAACTTGTGGTGTGGTACACACCAAAGGGACTTTAGAGACATTTTGGGCAGTTGCCAGTGGTAAGCCGGGTGCACCCATAGGTGGGAGGTGGGGATTGAGTGGGGGAAATTGTTCAGCCATTACTGTTGTTGAAGTGTTTTGCCTTCCCTTCTCCCCTTCCCTTAAAATAAAATACTGATATTGTTCATGTTATGTGTGATCATAGTGGATAATTGTAAAAAAGGGGGGATTGTTATTGTGTGGGGGAATGTTTTGGGGGGCAGCTTACGTGTTTTCCTGGGGAGTGGTAACCTGCAATCTGTCTACAGGTGTTCCCTGCCATTTCTCCAGGTGAAGGCACCGCTCCAAAGTCTATATCCACTCCAGAACTCAGTCCAGCCCCTCGGAAATGTGTGCCACATATGCCTGGGGACTCCAGAAGCAGCTGAGGTAAGTCGAAGGGCTATTACACATGCAATAAAAATCAGATTTTTGATTCTAGAACTGGATTTCCGAATCTGATTCCAAATTCGATTAGACTATATTTTAGAATTTAAGATTTTTGGTCTTTGGTTCAGATAATCCTAAACCCTAAAAATGGATTGGAATCCAATTCCTGTTATTTGGAGTATGAGCAACCCTAATCAACATATACTACACAAGAGGTGTGCATGAGCAGGCACATGAACCTTCAGTGCTGATGGTTTTTATTTACTTATTTATTGAAGGTATCAGAATTACAATCCTTTGAGTCAGAGACTCCTTTTCAAAGGCTCCATGTCAAGAAAGATGACAATTAGCATACGTTTAGCAGTGAGGTACACTAATGGTTACAATGAGTAAGTACAATTAATCATACATAGAATTAAGGAAGTACAATAATGGAAAGATAAGGAGATAAAGAAGATATGGAGAAAAACATAATAGTAAGACTGGTCTTACAGAAAATAGCAGATATTGCAAGGGTAAGGGGTAGTGAAGAGGAAGGAGAAGGTCCATGCTAGACTAGAGAAGAGACTATATGCGGCGGTAGGCAAGTGACAGGAGTAATTTATAGAACAAGTATTTAGGGCTAGGCAGGACAGAGTCCGTTGTCAAGGGAGGGGTCAGGGTCAGGTACAGGAGCGAGAAGAGAGGAGGTAGGTTCAGAGCAGGGATTTGAACCAGCCGAGCTTGGGTTCCTGGATTATGTCGAGGGGTAGGGAGTTGAACCAGGATGGGGCTCTATAGTAGAAAGAGGCAATGGCAAGGCAAGGCAATTTTTATTTTTCTGGCGCCCAATCCCAGAGTGTGCCGTACAAAACAATTACAATAATTTAAAACATCATCAAACAACATAAGAAATTACACATCTATATAAAACATATTCGACTTATACATAAAGCCCTATTTACTTAGGGAAAAAAAAAAAGAGCGTTGACCAAGGGGGGGTTTTGAGGCGAGGTAGTTGCAAGGTGGGTTTAAGTGAGCTCCTACTGGCCACGATGGTGGGTACAGGTTGTAGGAGGGGGGAGAGGCTAGGGGCAGTTAGGCCAGCAGAGAGCTTTCTGGCTAGGAGGCAGGTTTGGTATTTTAGTCTGCCATCACAATCTAGCCAGTTAGATTGGTTGTAGAGCATGCAGGCGTGGGTGGATTTTGGGTAGCCTAAGGCAAGGTGATAGGCCTTGTTCAGCGCAATTGTTACTTGTTGGAGGGCAGTGTTATCAGCAGCACCATAGATCAGAATGCCATAGTCAATGATTGAAAATACTGAGGACGAGATGGCGAGCTGGAGGGTTTTGGGGGGGGCAGCTCCGGTGTTGATAAGGTAGGCCAAGCTGGGAGTTAATCAAGGTACAGAGTAGGTGAATGTGGTCATGAAAGGTAAGGGCAGGGTTGATGGTGAGTCCTAGGTACTTAACGGTGTTCACCTATTAAAAGGAAGCAGGAGGGAAGTTTTGATTTGTAGAGGGGATTGTTTGAGCTTGTTTTGATGGTGTGCAAAGAGCATGACTTTGGACTTTTTTTGGTTCAGAACAAGCTTGTACTTAATGAATGAGGGCTCGGGCCCAGTAAAGGCATTCTGGAGGGAGAGTTCTAAGGTGGCAGGGTTAGTGTGGGAAGAAAAGAGTACGGCATCATCCGCACAGAGGAGGATATTCCCAGAGCATGCCTTGGGTAAGGAGTTACGGTAGAGGCTGAACAGAAGGGGCCCAAGGATGGACCACGGTGGTACACCAGAGAGGACAGGGAAGGGTTTTGAGAGGGTGCTGCAGATTCTGACCTTCTGTGATCAGCCCAATAAATAGTCAGAGAACCAGGCCATGACTTCTTGGGTGAGATCGAGAGAAAGTAGAGAAAAGGAGGGTGTGATTGACAGTGTCAAACGCCATAGATAAATCTAAGAAGACAGCACCAGTCAGCCTGCCACTGTCCAGGGCAGAGTGAATGTAACTGGAGAATTCCAAGAGGGCAGTGGAGGTGCTGTGGCCTTGTCTAAAGCTGTGTTGTTCAGTGGATAGAAAGTTATATTTAGTGAGGTACTCAGTGAGTTGGTCCAAGACAATATGTTCCAGGGCCTTTGAGAGAGAGGGAAGGATGGAAATTGGACGATAGTTACAGGGGGAAGAGGCGGTCACCACTTTTCTGGATTGGAGTGATAATAACTGCTTTCCAAGTGGAGGAGAATTTGCCAAGATGGAGAGAGAGGGAGGTTTAGGAGGCAGGCGAGTGGGAAGAGAACCTCATCTAACACTAGGTTAAGGATCCGAAGGTCACGCGAGTCACTGCTGTGATGGGTGCCGCTCTGTGCTTTAATGAGGTAGGGTTTGATCTCCAGAGTAGTAAGGACGTGGAAGTGAAAAGGGGGTGAGGAGCTGTGATGGGGGTGGAGGGGTAGCTCTATTGAAGAAGTCTAGAAGAAGGATAGAACTAAGGTTGGAGAAGGAGGTGATAAGGGTGTCAGCAAGCAGTTGCATGTCACTTGTAATGGACCCATTTGCATTAAGTTGGGTGGTGGGGGGGGTGGATTTGCCATTGAGGGATTTCATGTTTTCCCACAATTTTCAGCCTGATCCCCAGGATGAGGTGAGAGCTGATTTGAAGTAGTCAGCTTTGGTTTTATGGATGGCCCAGGTGCATTTATTTCATGCAGCACGATAGTTGTCTGTTGGCTCTGCTATCAGAAACTAGTTTTTTTTCCAAAGGTCATCACGATGTTGCATTAGGTCAAGGAGGGATGAGGAGATCCAGGGGTGTCATGCCCATTAACCACCCTCTTAGTGAGAGGGTGAATCTATTACAGGCTTTATTAAAGATGCTAATGAAATAATTTAGGGCGGCATCAAGGTCCTGGGAGTGGTAAAGAGGGGACCAATCCCATAGGGCAAGATAGGATTTCAAGTGGGCAAGCTTTCTCGGCCTGAGTAATTTGGTAATGACAGTTTTAGGAGGGGGTTTCTTAACCAGGTAGGACCAGGTGCAGATAATAGGGGGCTGATCACTGAGGGCATTGGGCAGGACTGCGATGTCAGTGATTTTGTTAGGGTGGTTGGACAAGACCAAGTCAAATAGGGTGGTGGTGCCACTATTGTGATTGAGGCATGTGGGGCAAGTAACTAGTTGTGCAATGTCAAGTGCTGCTAATGCATCTTTGTAGGGGAGGCTGAGGGGGAGGAGCCAATTTATGTTGAGGTACCCCAGCATTATTTGCTCAATTTTTGGGGGGAGCTGGGAGAGATGGTCAGTGGGCAACTGAAAGGCAAGTTTTTGTCCATGCAGTGGGATATAGACCACTGTAATTATCAGGGGGACCCTCGAGAGGCCAAGGTTGACATTGAGAGTGAGTTCTTGGGCACCACTAGCTAGCTGGGAGGGGGAGGGCGGGAACTTGAAAGGAATCTCACATTCTATGTTGGTGATTTCTAATGCACTATGTATATATATATAGGGGATACATGATGGGCTACTGTGGAATATGGAAAATATTAGAACTGCGATAATATCAATATGGAAAGTATTAGAACTGCAATAATATCACTAGTGGCAAAGCTATGCATGATATTATTGCAGTTCACTCTGCACTGTGCTAATATTTTCCATATTCCACAAATCGCCCATCATGTATGCCATTTATACAATAAGGTATTTTTTCATGTTATTACTGAAGTTATTTTTGTTCATTTATCTGCTGTGCACTTCCTGGTGTGCCCGAATGGGATGTTTGTGGGTTCTGATTGGTTGTGTTTTGTGAATGGAGTGTGAGTAAGTGTGTTATAGGTTGTTTTTTGTTTGCTTTTGTCATTCATAGTGTCTGATTGGTTGAATGTTGTTTGGGGCAGTTTGTTTTACGGAGTTCCCAGATGGCGTTTTGTGGATTTCTCTGGCTGTTATGGTGATGCTTGTTGGTAAGGGATGTTATTTGTTTAGCTTATTGATTGGAGTGGCTTATTTGTGAATGTGGTGCATGGTTTTATTTTCGGCTTCTTGGCATGCTCAACTTTCTCAGCATGCTCCGTGGAGTTTTTGGCACAGAACAAGAGCCGATCAGCAGATTGGAGTCTTTGGATCTGGAGTCCTTGGAGTGTTTGCGTATTGCTTTAGTAGAAACTGTGCAGAAACATGCTCTTTTGAGTGAGTTTGGCGGCGTTTTGCAGAGGATACCTCACATGGGGTTTTGTGGAGGTGAAGTTAAAAGCTGATGAGAAGTTTCGAGTTTGTTTTTTAAGGCTGTGCTGCTTGACTGATGTAATCACTGTTGAGATATTCCACAGTGTCTATGTCAGCTCCCTGATATTCAATAGTGGTGAAAATAATAACATTTATTCAGAGTGTTATTCCTTAACCCCTATTGTATAAAATGTGTGTGTGTGTGTGTGTATATATATATACATATACATATACAACACACATTTTAAATTAAATTTTTTTTTTTTAACCCTGATCTCTTGACAGGCCCACTGTGGCATTCCTAAGCTGGTTGGCATGATAAATGGCTGCCGGGATTTCTGCATGGCACTGCCTTGTTGCAGATACTGTGCAGATTAAGTGAAAACTGATGCCAACTGATAGGACAGCAGGCTAAAGCAGGGAGGAGCCTCATTTTTCTCTTGAGAAGCTAATCATTTAAAACTGTGAAAAATGCAACTTGAATACTGGTGGAATTACAGGATCATTAACTGTAAATGTAACTAGGAGACATCCGAAATCTTTACTGTGACACCAGATGATAGTTAGATGTTGGGTGCAGGGTCAGCCAAACTGAATCACAAATGGTACTGAGAAAGGAATAGCGTGACCAATTGAAAGTTAAACCCAGGCACCTCGAATACTATCCTGGTGCTCTATCACTGAGCCATAGGCTTAGATGATTGGATCTAGGGTTCCCAGACACAATTCCTTTCTCTGGTATTCCACATCATGCAGCTAGGCAACTGAGTAGTGGCTAGTACTGTGCCAAACATCTAATTGTCCTTTTGATTGCTCCTAAGGGGGTGTGATTAGTTGGCCTCAGAACCACAGGCATTAGCTTATAGCAGCTGAGAGCAGGCACTGGGATGGTGGTGCATAAACACAATAAGTGATTTAGTGAAGCAGAGAGGTGCAGCACTCACCCTTGCAATAAGGACTCAGGAGCAGAGTTTCAGTCCAAAGGAATTAGTATTTATTTCTTCAGAAGAAGCCCCAAAGGTATGGGATGAAATGTAAAGAATGTCCTGCTATTGCTTTGTTATATCTGGAATGGCTGAATAAAATACTAGTTTTTTTGGACTGAAACTTTGTTCCTGATTCCTTATTGCAAGGGTGAGTGCTGCACCTCTCTACTTTATAGGCATTAGCCTTTCACATATGCAATACCAGAGAAAGGGAATGTGCCTGGGAACCCCAGGTCCAACCATGAGCCTACTGCTCAGAGACAGAGCACCTGTATGTTACCCGGGGGGCCTAGGTTCAGGTCACATTCTTTCTTTCTCACCACACTTTCTGACTTTGAAACAAGGAAAGTCCAGGTTCCCTATCACTCTTAAGTAGCACTGCTGCTTTAAAAAGTAATGATTTTTGGGGCATGCGCATAGGAATGGATCGGGCTGCCATGCAACCAGGGATCTGCAGCTGCAGCACAACAGATTAAAGAACCCCTGACCTCTTGGGAAACTTTGGAACAAAATCTTTTTTTTTTCAGTCTACAGTTTCTTCTCCTCCTCTCTGCCAACTGTCCCCATCTGGACTGGTCCCCAGCCCCATCAACCGACATCCTTAGGTCCTACTGTCAGTCTGGGTGCCCTCTGCCAGAGGATCTGGTCAGAGGTGTCCAGTTGCCAGTGTGGGCCCTGCAGGACACCAGGTCATCATCCAGCTGTGGCTAGAGGGTTTTCCTCCATTTTCTCACCTGGGTCCACATGTGTGCAGTGACGCAATGCCCCCCAGCATCAGAGTGTGGGATCCCTTCCTATACAGCCCAGCTGGGTAGCCACTCAGTTTCCTCCAGGAGGCAGCCTACCAGCTGGAAGCACTAAGCTTCCCTCTCTGAGGGATGAGAGTTGTTGAAGGGATGCTCAGTCCTTCATCTCAGCTGTCCCCTGAGTGACCTGAGTCAGGGCCTGAACCCAGGCTGCTGACATAGCAGGCGGTAGCTCTACCATCTTGCTACAGAGCCAGTGCTGGAAAACAGATTTTTTTTTTTTTTTTTTTTTTATAAATGTCAACTAATACTTCATCTATTTTTGGTATTTTGCTTTCCCTTTTTCAAAACAGTAATGTACGTTAACATGAATCACTGTCCCCTGGACTTCATCTGTTTACGCTGCTTATATATACCTGGCATTAAAATCCTGCTTTGACATCATAATTATTTCTACGGTGACTGATTGAAGTGTCATGAGTAGAGGAATCCTGAGTTAAAGGGGAACAGTAATCACCTGACCTGCAGCGCACGTTACAGTTTATATAAGCTCTAATGTTTTGTTTGCTGGTCCAGCTGCCCTCACTGGGCTATGTACAGTCACAGAGAACTGTACTTAACCCCTGGAGAAAAGCAGTCCTGCAAAACATCTGATTGGAGATTTTAAAAGTTCTAACATACATTGCAAGTTATTGAATCTCCCACTACATGCCTACTACTCTGATGTCAGCTGCCAGGTATTCTGGGATTTGTAGTATAAGAAGATGTCATCCCAGAACTAATCAAAATTAGTGTGATACAATCTACTATACTTTAGTAAACAGAAAGTAAACCAAAATGTTTTTGCACACAAAGTGCACATTGGGACCAGCCCCACACTTGAGTGTGGGGCTCTGTGTGCTGACTGTTACCCTTTAATAGTACTGTGTTTTTTCAGGATGGTGCCTCTGGTACTTTAGACTTGATTTTGTTTGAGCCCTGTTCCTGATTTGTTAGTCTGGGGACTTATAAGTGTGGATTGCAGTGCTTCCTCCACATCTTATACATTTTTATTTAATATAATTGAGTCTATGCAAAGTTCTCTTTATGAAAGGTTTGCCTTTAACATTTCACTTTAGAAGCAACATGATCCAGTAGATAGAACAGAGGCTTGAGAACTAGGAGACTTAAGCAATAGGGAATGCCAGAGATGTGTTGTACTGGGATAATGTCTTGCCTCAGGTGGGTTGTGAGGCATAAGGCCACAGGTCGAGTGTTTTCAGCCACCCAAGAAGTGACAATATTCCATCAACACATACCCTGAAGTTCCTTAGTGAGACTAGAAAATGGATCCATTTATGGTCGTAAGCTGGCTATTTTGTGGGCACTAGTTTCACCTGTGAAGTTTTGTTTGGATAACATCAGCAGTGAAAACTGTCTGTCCGCAAATAGGCCTTCAGCATTGTTGCTGACTATTTTATAATCAGGTACAAATCCCACCATAGCTATTTTCTCACTGTGTGGCCCCAAGTAAGTCACTTAACCTCTGGGTGCTTTAGTCCATCCAGACGTAAAGGTAAGTAAAATCAGGATCCCACTGAAAACGAGATATTGCAGTACACCTGGAGTATCCTGGGTAAATAAATATTAGATATGCCATGGCCCTAATAAGAATATCAGTGATTTTTTTTCGAGTGCAGTTTAACCTTTTGTCATCCCTCTCACCATGCCTTTTATAATACAATGGAAAGAAAAAATGCCACGCCTGTATTGTTCAGTTGCCACCTTCAACAACGATGTTGTTCCAGCACATGCTTACTGTATGAAGGTGATTTATATAGGATGCACTGTACCTCCACTGCCGCTATGGAACCAGTGTGTGGATAAAGTGGGCTACAGTGAGAATAACACTGGTATTCTCACACTAGGTCCCCACAGTGGCACAAATATCACTTATAGTTTCCATTTTTTATCCTCACAGGTATGGCATAAACAGTAAATGAAAAGTTATTAAAAAATGGAGACTGCAAACTTGGTTTAACCTCTGATCTGCCCGTATGCTCACAGACCACAGTTTCCACTTACCCTACAAGGGACACATGCCAGTTCATTTCATCACTGTTTTTTTTTTCATGGCTATATTGCAACAACCATTTGAGTCATGGCGCTCATTTACAGTGTAGTCCTGGAAACAGTGAGCAGCACACCAATCAACCTCTTAATATTGAAATTCACAGCACTGGCCTTTGAAATTCAGAGCAAATGGCCAGTATGTGTAGCACTTTCTTATTTTAAAGAATAATATGTCTACAAATAGTGGGCACCATATATTTAGTATTAAGGAATGTTTCTATCAAGTTAGTTGAATGATTTAATAGTTTGTGTGGACCGAAGTAGTTCTAAAATTGTTAAGAACATCAGTAAACCTTTGTGGTGCAAGGGTACAAATTGATTGCAAAAATCATGGCGCTATGTGAAATTCATAGCGGCTGAGAGGTATGGTGGGCAGTAGCATAGCATTTTTCTTTTCATTTTAGTCCAAATCATATGGTATGATATGCCAGTGAATAAAGAGATGGTAAGACTGTATTGTCATTAACATAGTCTTCTCAAGTTAGACTCTCCTGACAAGTGCAGCTACTCTTCTTTATGCACATCTGTTTAAGTGGTACCTGCTCACGTCATTTTTAATTTTGTTTGCTGCCTGATGGGAGTTTGCAAGGCAGCTGATGTTGGCTTAATGGAAGCTAGGCTATCAAAAAGTATGTAGTCCTGTAAGCATCACTTTGCATGGGGGTGCTATTTAAAAAGACTGGGTGGTGTTGACCTCTTATGTTTTAATTGTTACAGCCGTGTGGCTTATTTCCAAGCTATGCTGGATACAGATGATATGGTCTGTGAATCAGGTTTAAATCTCACCAGAGCCACTTATTTGATATGTAACACTGAGTCAGCCATTTTACCTGCCTGTGCATTAGACCAATGAGCTGTATACTAGGTAAAAGCAGGACTCCATTGACTTGGCTATCCTAGGAAAATAAACTTATATATATATTTTTTAATTTGCAACTACAAAACAGACATGACATAGGTTATCCATCAATGGTAATAGGAATGCCTATCAAATTCTGTTTTAAAACATGTTTTTAAAGCCGGCCCGGTGACTCTGAGGGTTGAGGCACTGGACACCACACCTCATGCCACATTGGTGACCTGAGTTTGGGAACAAGCTTGGGCTTCTGGGGGTCAGCAGGGGGAGAGAGGATTGAGTGTCTGGAGGATTGCTCTTTTCTCTCTGGGAAAGGGGACTAGTCATTGCACCCGCTGACTGCCCTCTAGCAGTGGCTTGAGGGCAGTATGGGTCAGGAGGCCTAGTTGCTGACTTGCCTACATCAGAGGGGAGGGAGAGAGGGAGAAAACTGAAAAAAGCCGGGGCTCCATGGACTCGTGATGGCCCAACTGTTCCGGCAACGTCTGCCCCCCATCACCAGATTTGCTGTACTGGGTGGTGAGGGATTGCCGGCGCCCCTCCACCTGGCTGTGCCACGGAGGAGGAATCCAGAGGAGAACTCCGGGGGCAGATGAGCTGGGGGTTGGGCCAGAGGATGTACCCCCCTCCAAGGGAGGGGGTCATAGCCCCGTAGAGTCTGCGGAAGGTGATAAAGAATAAAAAAAACCCATGTTTTTATAACAGTGTAACTTGAAAAATACTGTGTTCATTATCTTGGTGGTCATGCATTTTGTGGTTGCTACCTAAAATACAACTACAGTGTACCTAATTGAGAACACATCACCAATACTGTCTCTGTGGCTGCAAAAAATCTAAATTCAAATACAAAGAAAAACTAGGACTGCAGTGAGACTGTCAAATGGATTTGTGAAACTGCAGTCTGCAAGTCTTAAAATTTATGTACCTTTGGCCCCAGATCTCTTCATGGCTTGAACATCTGTGCTGTTACTAAAGTTTTTTTTTTTTTTATGCAAAAGCAGTTACACATATTTTAAAATCAAGAGTTGAATCACTTATGGTGATTCACCGGTGGCAAAGGCTTCTCATTTGGCGAGACAAACAGATCATTCAGTAAAGTATGGATATTATCAATAAATAGCTTATTGCCTGCTTAGGTGGGGGTAGAACTGACGCTATACCTTGATTCTCAAGTCCAGATCAGTCAGGATCATGAAGAAATCATCATAGGTCATTCCATATTCCTTCCTGAGTTCGGTGATGAGGTCCTGGTCCAGAAGGGCATCATCTGATAACACCTTCATGTGCTTCTCGTTTTCTGAAAGAAATGTACTATTTATTATTTCAAAAGGTTCACCAGGAAAGATGAACTGAGCTGCTATCAGCTCATTTTCAGATGTGTCCTGGGGGAAGGGGATGTAAAAAATCAAATAGAGCAATGCTATATATCAAAGAGTATAATCACAAACTAAAGACAAATCAGAATAACCTGTGTACGTGAAAAGTAATAATGAACATATACATGTAACATAATAATGGTATATGTGACATGGCATATAAAACTGAAAGAAAATTATGCATTCAGATAGGACGAAAGACACCATGTGGTATACCAGCAACCATGGCTTAATCCTTACGTAGACCATGGTTTGTGATGTAATACCTTGGCAATCCACTACAGGCAAGAAGCAGTACACAAGTGAAAGTAATATGCAAATAGTTTGTAGGTGTTCTAGCTTGTGTTTACTAAGATTTTTCCTGGCACAGGATTTTTTACATTTTCAAGATTGTTCTATGTTGTAACTGCTACACAAGTTCATGAGTTACTAAAGATTGTACATTTGAACTCCACATATACTGTTAATTATGCTGCAACAATATTTCTTTAGAAGTGAACATTTACATACTGTTACTATCCCTTCTGATCTACTCCTTTCTAAGCAACTTTGGGTGCAATGCATTGTGGATGACTGAATAACAGTATCTGTCCTAGCCTTTTCTTGGTGAATACACAGTGGTAAAGATGAGCATGCAGCTTCTATAACCGAAAGCAAAAATAACAGACACTGAGATAAGCAAAGCAAAATCAAAGAGAGAGGATACTTCTATGGGTGAAAAGAAAAATAAATTGAGAGAACCAAAAAGAAATCAAAGAAATAGACTAACAATACTAGTCAAAACAAGTATTTGAAAGGTGAAAGCAGTAAACGTTATGTTGTTCTATGTCCTGCTGAGTTCGATAGTTTAGAGAGGAAAAAAGTGAAAATAATATTCCGCAAAATAGTAGTTGTTCAATAAAGTGTTTTTCAGATTGACTTAATTCAGTACATTTGGAGAAACGGTGCTTGTGCTGCTAGGATTGTTTGACAGCCACCTATTGGTCTGCAAAGGAACTGCAGGAAGAAAACTAAGATGTACCATAGCACACTCCCATCATGCAGTGCAATCCATATCTTGCAATATGCACAGAGGAAAATCAAAGCACCTAGAATAGAAAGTGAATTGCAAGTTTTTGAAAAGTTGTAAAATATGTTTTGATGTTAGAAAGCTTAAAGCTTGTAATGAAAGTTATTTTAACAAAAGTGAAATAGCAGCCACGATATTTCCAATAGGTGTGTTCCAATTGTTTTGAAGTACATGTACGTTATGTTCAACAGCTCAACATATAGCATTTTGAAAGTAAATCAGTGTGACTGTATTCATTTATTGAGAGACTATTAGTCATACAATGATTGCTATGTTACAAACGGATTAAGCCACTCAAAAGGATGGGTCTATAGTGCAATTAATCCACGGTGGGTTGGTTGGACCCACTCAGCCTTGTAGGCCAGTCCTCTCAACCATGGATTAATTCCACAGTAGACCCATCCTTTCTCGTGGCTTAATCCTTACATGTGCAGGTAATGATGGGAACAAATTGCCAGGGCAGAACTGGGGGGGCAGAGAGCCATGGACAGTTGCAAGTAGAAATGGCACATCTATTTAAAGGAAGATATATATTTACTGACTTATTAAACTATGTCTTGGAGATAAGAGTGCATTTGGGATAGTGAGATATTGTAAATAGAAAATTATAATACATTTCTAAGTCTCCTAAAGTCACAATAAATTATGTATTCACACATCCTGCATAAAACTGCTTTATCCAAAACAATTGTGCACTTTCTGCTACAGAGAGCAGAATGTTGGATACTTTGGGAACTGAATGTTGCTTTACAAGTACTTACGGCATGATAATGTGCAACTGGAGCTAGAAACCCCAACTAGATGGTGCTGTTTCATGATTTTTTTAATATACTGCCTGTTTTTTTACAAAATGATAAAAAATAGCACTTTAACAATAACAGTGGTATTATTTCAACTGTTAGTATGTAACAATATAGAACAATTTAACAAACAGTAAGTGTTATGGTACAGACAGGAAAAACACTTTAATGACTGATTGAATGAATGAATGACTGGCTAAGAGAAAGAATGAATGAATAAAATACTTCAGCAGGATATCCCAGTTAAGCTGGATAGCTGATTTACAATGGGCTCTAACCCAAGAGTGGGTTACAAACAATACTGTATGTAACACTGAGTTTGATAATACAAACGCTTTCTATAGTACAACCTACATACTGTACAAACACAACTCCTAGTGCTATTTTGAGTAGCAAATTAATGGACTCAGTGAGCATAGTTACATAATCTTACATTTTATAGGTAGCAGTTCAGCACATACATTGATAAACATAATGTCTCAGTCGCTCCAGTTCACTAGAGATTTGTTGTTTGTAATTTTCTTTTTTCTTTACCAGGGCTTATATCACATTTTGGTAGCCTGTCTTAAAGGTGACAGGAAATCATTCTGACAAATTTAACGGCCCTCCCATTTTCCTTTCCATGCCAGCTATGTATTCTGATATACTTTGATCAATTATCAGTCAATCAATGAATCAGTCAAACAATCAATCAGTCAATAATATAGCTGTGGGGTGCCCTCAGATCTACATAGTCTTCCACTCATAGGCTTGATTTTCAAAGGAAATTCTGTGAGGCAAGGTGCCTGCACCATGGGTGTATGACACAATTAGCACCTTCCATCATAGAATGCAGTGATCCTGATTTTCAAAGCCTGGTTGTTATGAAATTGGGTTGCTTGTGGCAAAGCCCCCCTATGCCACCCTTGCGGCAAATGCCCCCTTGCGTCAGGTCACAAGGGGGCTTGCGCCACAGCAGGATTGCAACAGCCCCTTATGTTGGATTATGTAAGCCCCACCGTGGCCAGAACAGGGGGCCACAGTGAGACCAGCCAGGAGGTGGTCTAACGGTCCTGTGCCAGAAACTGGCAGGACAGGGGGTGAGCCAGAGGATTGGGAAGGTGGTGAACGGGGGCCGCTGGGACACTGAGGGTGCCTTAGGGCATGGGGGATATTGCGGCAGGCATAGAGAGCAGAGGGGGCACCTGGCAGAGGTGGATATGCCCTATGGCACTTCTGCCAGGTGCCTCCTCTGCTCCCTATGCCCATCTCAGTGCCCCCTTTATGCCCTATGGCACCCTTCATGCCCCAGTGGCTCCTGTTCACCACCTTCCAGCCAGGGGTTCACCCCATCCCCAACTCTAGGGTTCCTGTCTGATTGCACGGAGTCGGGGGGATGACGGATCCCTCTGTCAAACACTGCAGGTGCGCCCAATATTTGGCACAGACCTGTAGTTGAGGTGACTCCTGGGTTTTTGGTGCAGGGACCCCCGATATTGCAGAATTGGTGCATCATCCTTGATGCACCCGGGGTACATCATAGCCCTGGATTGCCACAACTTGTGGCGATCTTAGGGCTCTTTGAAAATTGAGCCCATAGAATCAGCAGCTACTGCTCTTCCTTTTTATATTCCTAAGGGATTCCATGACGTCAGTTGCACCATTCCATGTTATTGATCTGAATGGCCTGGAATGGTGTTAGTGATGTCATAGAATGTGCAGGCAGTATGGAAAGAGAGAGCAGCAACTGCTGAGGAGAGGAGAGTTTCAGGGTAGCTACAGTAGCGAAAAAAAAAAAAAAGACGGTAAGTTTAACAAAAAAGGTCAAAATATATTGCAGCACTGGACAGACACTAAATGGAAAACAAGAGGGTATATAGAGGTGTAAAAAACAGTTTCCTATCGACTTCAAGAAGTGTGTGTAAAAATAACATTTAAGTGTCCCAAGTGACCCAGCAGTGCTTTGGTTTATGACAGCATGGTGCTTATCATAGCAACAGACTCTTATATTGCAAACAGCAGTTGTGAGGTCCATTGGGGACAATCAGCTTCTTTTTCAAAAACACTGAAAGAAATGTGGCATTAACTGAAATATTTATTAGACAATAACAGAAGAAAGTAAAGCAAAACTAGAAAATACAAATGGTAAGCATAACTGTTGTAAATATAGTTCTGAAGCACACGTCATGCCTCTTAGAAAAATGGACTGGATACTTTATGAGCGTGCATCCCTCTCCCCTACTTCATGAGAAGTAGAAAAACACATAGCCTTGAGTGAGGTGACAGGGGAAGGAATGCATATGTGTAGAGTGTCCAGCATATTGTTCTCAAAGGCATAACATATTTGGATTCTGCAGTGCCTCTTTCTGATCCAATGAAGATTAAACTGTTTTGTTTGATCTTATTGATTTACTCACAATGCAGCACAGATCCTCTGTGATGTCATCAAGAATTGTAAAAGTTTGCTTTCATACTGGATAACAATTTCACTGTGATAGTCTTAAGAAGAGAATATTTGCTGATGAGTGGTCTAAACTAAGGATATCAAAATGTTCTCACTTTAGGCCTGTCATCAAAATAAAATACCACAAATATTCAGTCATTTTTGGTCTCACATGTATTACATACATAAGGGATGTATCATAGCCATGCAGGAATAAGCTCTTTATTCACTCTGAAATGTTGCCACCAATGTTGCCTAGCAGTGAGTGGTGGAGAGAAGTGGAGCTCTGAGTTCTTGGACAGCAATGTTAACAATATTCTAGAGTAAATAAAAAGCTTATTCCTGGATGCAAGTAGTATTTAACTTTGTAGCCTGGAAGTCATGAATAACAGTGCAGCATATGTGTTATTTTTGCCTGTTAATCAGCTGCAGTGAATATAACATGTTATTTCCACTACAGCTCATGTTATTTTCGTTGTAGCCTTATTACATAGAGGATAATGGATAGCCATCAGACAGTAACCACGCTATAATCACTTCAAGAGATTTCCATGACAACTTAGTAAACCTCAAGAGAGTAGCTCGAGAGGTTTATTGTCGTCATGGAAACCTCGAGAAGTGATTGAAGCAAGGTTACTGTCCGATGGCCATGCATTATATTTTACAGTGTATAGGAATAAGTTGTAAGTGAAGTGTCCTTACTTCTTTTATTTTCTCTCTTTGTACCCTTTCCCTTTGCTGCTGCACTATGAATGCCACTGGCGTTCGTGTCCGAGAGACATGCAAACGCGAGACAGCACGTAAAACATGGAACTCCTACACAACTGAGATGATGTTGTGATGTGTGCCAGAGATCGCTGTACATAGAACTAGAGGAGAGTTCTGTCTCACCTTTAAGCACTAAAAGCCGCAGTAAGTAACAGGGAGGGGGTAAAAAGAGTCAGAAACAACCTCAGGAAAGGGTGCGTGCATGCTCAAAGGAGCTAAAGCTGTTATGGTATCATTGTGATGTAGTCAAGAGAGGTTAACAACCTCTTGATGTCACAACAATACCATAACGTTATAAACTTGACGATTTCAGACAGTAATCACCCTCTTCCATACATTATAATAGTATTCAGCTATCAAGCAATTTGATTTGAGAGCCGTGGAATTAATAGGACATTCCACAGGGCATCCAGAATTCACCTTATTCCTGCAAGTTTATGGAATATACTTTATATACTACTTGTTTTTTAGTGAATCTAATGGTAAGTGAGCATGGACAGATCAAAAGGAGTATTTTAAAGCATTCCCTCTAGAGATGCCCAGACAACATTTACAAAATAAAGGACCTCCTTTTATGAAACCTAATAGAAAATATATATATATATATATATATATATATATATATGTATGTATGAATAGATACCTATCCTGCTTAAGAATTGCATAGAAAAGAATGGAAGATATATTTCATAATTCATATAATCTCTCATATGCACAAAGTGTTTTGAAACACTGCTAAGGATTGAGTTATTTGTATGGACTATATGTAAACAGTGGCTTTTACAAATGCAAACGTTGGACGTGGGTAACCCACTTTCCTGTTAATGCTGCCTCTTATGACAATGGCACATGCACCATACATGTGCCTGTGGTAATATATGTATGTATGAATATTGGGGCACTTTGCTGTGGCCAAGGTTCTTGTCCCTTCTAGCATAGTGTTGTGAGACTCAGATATTGCCAGACCAACCTGACCACTTCCTTTGCGGGGCAGTAAATGGAGTCTGCCTGGACTTCAGCAAGGCCTTTGACAGTATGGTGCATGAAAAGCATCTGGGAAAAGTAAACCAGTGTATTTTTTATGAGACATACACAAGTTGGGTTGCTCACAGTGTCTTGGGATCAAGAAACAGAGAGTGGTGATAGGTGGGCTCTACTCTGAGTAGAGAGGAGTACTCGGTAGCATCCCTCAGGGATCAATGCTGGAG
The DNA here is from genome assembly GCA_016271365.2 of Neoceratodus forsteri. Classification (NCBI taxonomy): domain Eukaryota; kingdom Metazoa; phylum Chordata; order Ceratodontiformes; family Ceratodontidae; genus Neoceratodus; species Neoceratodus forsteri. Next base: position 650,896,626 of record CM057458.1, read on the forward strand.
TCATTGCTCTATAACCTCTTCATAAATTTTCCAGAAGCTGGGGTCTCAAGCAGGCTCCTTAAGTTCACGGATGATATTAAGTTAGCCTGGGTGGTTAACTCTCTTGAGGATGTGGTCAAACTTGGTGAGGACCTGTACAAGCTGGGTGATTAGTCAGAGACTCAGAGCCTCAGATTCAATGTAGCCAAATACTGCATAAGGAGAAAAAAACAGAGGTAGGGCCTACATACTGTGTGGGGCCCTTCTTGCTGTAGGGGAAGAGGAAAAGGAGCTGGGAGTCATAATAAACAAGCATTTGTCAATGCCAAATGTTGGCTTTCTGGCACTGGCATTGGTAGTGCAGGAGTTAGAGAGATGCACAATAGGACTGGCAGTGAAGCAGTGAACTGATGCCTACCCTAACCCCACCATGCAGAGTGTGACAGGCATTGAGGTGTGCCTTTGGGTCATTGGCCATAATGCTCATGCCATTTCACCTCACCCTACCCCGCAGAGACTGACATGTGCCGCGATGTGCTTTGGGGTCTTCGAGCCTTACGCTCACCCCATTCCATAAGGAAATATACTGACATGGGTGCAGTGTAGGAGAATGGGGTGAACGTTGGGGCTGAAGAGTCCAAGCCACACCTCGATGCCTGTCACTGGCTGCAGAGTGGGGGTGTGGCATGGGCATTATAGCCGACAATGCCAAGTCACACCCCTGACGCCTGTCAGTCTGTACAGGGTGGGGCATTATGGTTGGAAACCCTAATGCCCAGGGCATTTGTTGGTATTTTCACTTCAAATTCTTAACATGGACCGTTTGTGACCCCACCTCATGAACAGGGGCACTATGAGTTTGTTTGCCGAAAGGTGATTTTGTACAGCGACTGTGCATTTTGGCACCACAGGTGCGAAAACACATTTTGGGCAGGATGTAAAAAATGAAGCTGCACTGTTCATGAGGAGGTGTAAAAAATGGCATTGTTGAAAATCTGGAGTGAAAATATGAAAAATTGGTGACATTAAGAGTGTGCATAGAAACTGTGCAATGCACACCCGTAACACAATTATTTTGGGGGTTTGTTTAACCAAATTTTCAACATAGGCATTTTGGAAACTCCGGTCATGAACAGTGTCACTGTGATTTTGTTATTCTGGCCCGAGCATTGATTTCCCACAGCGACTGCGCCATTGTGTGACGTGTGAAAACACATTTTGGGCAGGATATGAAAAATGACAGCTGTACTGTTCATAAGGAGGTGCACAAAAATGACAATGGTGAAAATCTGCAGTGAAAATATGAAAAATTGGTGACGTCACAAGCGTGTATAGAAACCGTGCAATGCATGCCCGTAACACAATTATTTTCGGTATTTTTTTTACAAGATTTTCAACATAGGCATTTTAGGACCTCCACTCATGAACAGTGTCACTGTGATTTTGTTAATGTGTCCTGAACATTGATTTTGCACAGCGATCGCGTCATTGTGCGCCACATGTGCGAAAACACATTTTGGGCAGGATGTGAAGAATGACAGCTGTACTGTTCATAAGGAGGTTTGAAAAAAGGGCAATGTTGAAAATATAAAAAATTATCAAAGTTATGAGCATGCACTGAAACTAAGCAATACACACGCGTAACATGGTAATTTTTTGGAATTTGTTCAAATTTGTAAGATAGGGTTTTTGGGACCCCACCTCATGAACAGTGGCATTGTCATTGTGTTACTCTGTCCTAAAAGGTGATTTCGTGCAGTTACTGTGAAATGAGCTCTCGGGTCCGAGTAATGAGATGACAGTGCATGTGCTCATGAGGTGGGGTCCCAAGCACCCCATGTTGAAAATTTGGAGGCAAAATTCCCCAAAAATGGATGAGATATCTACCTAAGTTGAAAAAAAACACATTTATGCCATTATACAGCTTACCGACATTTCTTCAGTTCACGGTCGCCTTTGAAGAGTCCAGATGTGTTCCCGGTCCACCGAAGATTGTTGCGCTGGGCTCCGGAGGTAAGTATGGGGTGAGGAGAGTTGTGGGCAGGTGGGGTGCACAGTGGGTGGCTGTGGGTTGGGGGAGGGGACCCCACGGCGAGGGACCGTTTTCTTTCTTTCAGGTAATTAAAAAAAAAAAAAACGAACACCGCGGACAATTTTCTTTTTTTACAAGTGTATGAAAAATTGTTGTGCACACTGGGGTGGGCTCCCAGTGTGCCCCATGACCTTGAGGGGTGATGTTGGCCACACTGGGGTGGGCTCCCAGTGTAGCACAGAATGGGGGTGGGGTCTGGAACATGCTGACGACGGTCGGCTTTGATTACGGAGAGGCACACTGGGGTGGGCTCCCAGTGTGCCACACAATCTTGGGGGGTTATTAGCATGCCAACAGGGGGATTGGGTACCCCTGACGTCGGCTTTGTAGGCATTTTGCAGCAGGCTGTGGCGGTAGCCACTGCCGCCATGTTTATTGAAATACTTCACCAGGACAGGCATGTTGGGAGGCGTGTTATTGTGCTGCTGCATAATGAGCTTGTCTCTCATTGCAGTGGCACTTTCTTTACAAGTTTTGTCCACTTTGCATATTTCTTGTGTGAGTGCCTGCATGCTGGCTTATTGGGGAATGAGGGATGCACCTACTAAAGCGTGCCCTGCATTCACCCACCCTGATGCACCTCTGAAATCTGCTACTACCGCACACAGTACAAGCTGTCAAGAGGGCCAGCAGAATGCCAGGGTGCATCGGGGGGGGGGGGTGGTGACCAGTACAGCAGGAGAAGTAATCTTGCTACCTTACAAGTCCCTGGTCAGGCCTCTCCTGGAGTACTGTGTGCAGTTCTGTGCTCCTCTATACAAAAACACTTCCTGGTGAAACATTTCAATAAATAAATAAATAAATAAATAAAAGAACATTGAAGCAGTCATGGGAGCAATGCAAGGTCACTAAAATGATCAAGGGTATGGGAGCCAAAAGCTATGAGGAGAGGCTAGAGGCCCTAAGGATGTCCACTCTGGAGAAAAGGAGGCTGGGCATGGATATGATGTTAGTCATTCACTCAGTCGAGGGTGCTGAAAAGATCAAAAGGCTGGATGCTGTTTGATTTGCTTTCTTGTAGCAGGACAAGGAAACAGACCCTGAAGCTCAGGGGTGGTAAATTCAGGGGTAATGTTAACAGGCACTTTTTCTGCCTGTTGGCAATGTACATACAGCTCTGACTACCAGTAGAGACAGTGGACATGAAGACAATACAATCTCCAGCTGCTCGCATGAAATATTTTTTGGGGTGTAACAGTTATAAAGCAATTTCTTTTTATTAAAACTTTTCCTTGAATGATTTGGTAATTTTAAATGACTCTTAAAATCGAAGCTCATCTAAGGCAATGTTTTTTTAAGCTCACTTTTGTAAAACTAAAATGGGATCGTGTGCCTTTTCTACGGCTGCCCCAGCTTATTGGAAGAAGCAACCTGAACCATTCATAAGTTATGTTCTTATGATGTACTTAAAAAAATGCTCGCATCAATATTTGAAATCTCAAAATGCTTGTAATTGTGTATGATATGTTTTGTATTGTATGGTATTTATTGAAATTGTATGTGTTTTATGTTTGCCATGTTTTTGGCCTGGGTTGAGCCTGAAAAAGGACATGTGGTTCAGTTGCTACTATCCGGTAATCGAATTTCAAATAAATAAAAAAGTAGGTAGGTAGATAGATGGATACAGCAGGTAGATACAGACAGACAGACAGATAGACAGACAGATATAGATAGACAGACAGACAGATAAATTAAATACAGGACTTTCAGTTAATCCTGGACAAATCTCTGCATACCAAGGGAATGACCCTGTGCCTAGGTTGAAGAGTGTGTGGGGAATCCCTATAAATTGGTACATGTTTTCACAGCATATGTATTTCATCCCTGATAGTGAAATGGTGGTACAGAGGGAAGGGGACATGATGGGTCTACTGTTGAGCCCCGTTTGACTTTAAATGAATATGTTACTACATATGTAAAAGTTCCTGCATCTGTATTAAATACACTTTCAATTAAACTGGATAATAATATATTCCTTGGTTCTTAAAGCAATTTAATGAGCAAACACTATTGACTGCATGCCTTAAGATACAGTGTTTCTGACACTGTAGGGTAGGCGTAGTCATGTGTCTCAACTACCCCTCTTCAGGAGTTCCCCTTCTTTTAGAAGTTCTCTAGAAGATGTTTCCCCACATTGCACAGTAGGACTTTGCATTAAAAACTGATATTACTCTAGTATACAGCGCTTAAATTAGATTAATACAATAAAAGTTCGTGTAACATAGGACATCAGAATGATTTACTATGTACTGTAACACATTTTCTATGACTTGCTGCACTGTTAGCCTAGTAGTGGTTTTATTATTTGTTGCACAGGATTTTTTCCACCTCCATCAGGTTAAAAATCTGGGAGTCACTTTGAACTGCAAGCTGACCCTGCAATACCAGGTGTTGGCGGTAGCGCTTAGTGTTTTTTTCCATCTTCGAAACATCACCTGGATTAAACTAGTTCTTATGCTGCTGATCTGGTGATGACAGTACCTGCCTTCATTACATCAAGGCTGGATTATTATAATTCTCTTTACCTAGGGTCATCTGGGAGCTTAATGCACTGCCTGCAGCTGCTCCAGAATGCGGTGGCACCCCTGATCTCCGGGATATATCGTAGAGATCCTATTACACCAGTGCTGCATGAACTGTACCAGCTGTCTATTCAGTGGTGCATTAACTTCAGGATATACTTCTTGGTATACAAGGTCCTACATGGTTTGGGTACTGCTCATCTGGAAGATCTCCTGACACCACACACCTCCATTTGCCCTCTTTGCTCCACTGATGCTGGCCTTTTGCCTGTGCACTGGTCAAGGCTAAGCTGCCCGGGGACAGATCATTTGAGATGTTTCCTCCATATTGTGGAACTCCATGCCTGTCCACATTCAATCTGCCAGCACTGTGGTGGCCTTCAAAGGGGCTCTGAACACTCAATTCATTGAGCTTGCCAACTGCCTGAGTTGATTTAATTTGCTGAACTGCAGCAGTGGACAGTCTGCTCCCTTGAGCTATTTATTATTTACTGAGTACTTTACTTTCTCTTATTTATTTTTTTGATATGATATTCTGTATTCACTGTTGTGCTTGCCTTGTGTTTCTTGTATAGTGCTCTGAGTCCCAGAGAAAGGGCTCCTGAAAAATAAAATTGCCTTGCCAAGGCAATACTGTCATATAAAAATAGAAGTATCTCAGTCACCTATTTGTAAAAATTATTAAAAATTATTTTATTGGATCATTGTTTAAAAGTAGCAGCAAATATGATGGTAAAAGAGATTATTTTACCACTGTACTTGGCTGCTATTTTTAAATAATGATGGAATAACATTTTTTTGATCAATTTTCCAAATAGGCGACTGAGTGCCTTTTTATGTTTTTTTGTGAGCTGGGGCTGGTGTTGCTTTACATTAAGTCTAATGTTACCCTTGTGCTCCAGCTTTCCTCTGTGAGCTACGTAGTTTTGACAGTTTTAAAACATTTACTTTACAGGAAATTCTGTGAATGAGCTGCACAAAGCAATTAACTTTTTTCAGTACAACAGAGCCATCATTCTGGGATAACACTGGTGTGAGACTGCGCAACCAGCTACATACATTCAGTAAGTTAAGTCTCTAAATACTAGTGTTGCTCGGATAGTGCCCCCATGGATCCAACTGTGCTCCGATGTTTGGTGACACTATCAGGGCGGGATCTGGCCGAATTTGGAGGTCAGATCTCAGGTCGGTTCCTACATTATTCAACAGCAGATCCAGGGATCCAATGACGGATCCCAGCACTGGATCCCTGGATCTGGCATTGGATAATGCAGGATCCAACCTGGATCTGGGGGGCTGGATCCACTGTCGGATAGCTGCTGCTATCTGACAGATCCACCAGTCAGCCAAAATGGCAGGTATTTGGTGGATCCGGATCGCTCAGGATACTATTCGAGCAACACTACTAAATACAGCATACTATACCTTTCCTCCCTTTGTCACAGAACTGTGGCACACATGCCTTCAAAATGTGGGCTACCTCATGAAGCATGAATATACAATCACTGAAGAAACTAGTGCTTTCAGCTATACAGAATGTCATTTTGATTTTGCTTTATAGATTTTGCAAGAGATAAAGCATGACAGAGTGCATATTTAAAAGGAAATAAAGCACACCTCAGGCAGTTATTAGGCACAAGGTATAGCCGAGTGTCACAACCACCTGCAAAGTGCAATATTCCTGGTTAGGGTTTTTTTCCTAAGGGAAACCTGGTTATAATTTGCCTAATGGCAAACATGTGCTGGGTTCCCCTTGGACCACGCATGCGCCTGTTGCCACTCTTCCACCACTCTGCACCATTCCCTGAGGCTGTTCCTTATCGCAGCAGACTATGCTGTCCCTCGCAGTCGGTGATAAGTTTAAGACCTCTTTCTCCACTAATCCTTAAACATTAAAAAAAAAAGAAAAAGGAAAACAAAAGGAAACGTTTTTTAGAGGTCAGTTACTGCAGAACCGCAAACCACGCTGACATCTGACTGCAGTCCATGGCTCTCTCTGTTTATTTTATATAATTGCTTTGGCAAAAAAACACTCCCCAGCAATTATATAAAGGTTGGGTAGATGTAAACCGAATTTTACATCGGTGTGGTGGTTTTATAAACCCCTCGAGCCGCTTGGGTTTATGTGGCATCCCGCACCTGTGTGTGTGTGTGTGTGTGTGTGTGTGTGTGTGTGTGTATATGTAAAATTCTTGTTATAACCCCCTACCCAGCCATTATTCCCTATATGATAGCACACCCTGGAGTGTGTTATTTCACTGAAGGTTGACGGTTTTCATTCATTGTCACATTATTTAGCTAAGGAAAGTTATAATCAAAGAATTCATGATGCTAGGAATTCCAACACCAAAGGTTGAAAGTCCCCAAAATATGAACTAGGTTTGGGGAGATGGAGATTTGTTGTAATGCTGCCAGAGACTGGAACAGGCCAAGTGCTGTCATGAGGAAAGCACCGACACTCAGCCTGTTCCAAAAAGCTTGAAAGGTGAACTTAACCACTTACTGAGTTGTTTTTAAAAGATATCTGTCATTTTTGATGTAGTTTGGTGCAATGTTGGTGTTTTCATTATATTGTATGAGTTGGATGGAAACTATATGTGTGTGTGTGTGTGTGTGTGTGTGTGTGTGTGTGTGTGTGTGTGTATGAAACAGGGTATATCTGAAAATAGGCTTCGCCCGAGAATGTTACCCCTGTAATAAATTTTACAACTTCTTCGAGGGAATCTCTTTCATCAGGTCACACCTATGGAACTATAGCTGTCAGGCTGTAGGACCACACAGAAACTTTTGTCAAGCAGTACCACCAGGGAGCCACCCATGATGACGTCTGATGTCATCCATCTTATATAAGCATAGGTGGCCCCTTCCCTCCTCAGTTCTTTTCCCGCCAGTGCTCGTCCTACCTGGCAGAAGCTTAGTAAGCCATCTTGCCTTATCTTCTTTTTTGATTTATTGTTTTCTTTTAGGTGTGCTGTCCCCACTTTCCTAAAACACTGTAGTCTAAACATTGCCTCTAGAAGCAGAGTAGGCTTTGACCTATTGGTCCTTCAAAGCATTCTGTCTTAGGCCTTTGGCCTCATGTCACCCAGATTGTTTTGTAGTTACTGCTTGGGACTTGTTCCATTGGTGTGATCTGATGAAAGAGATATCCCTGAAGAAGACAGAACAGTTACGTAAGAACTTACCATAACAGTAGATCTTTGAGAGAATCTCTTTCATCAGGTCATGCCGACCCACCCTCCATTCCCCTGGAGCTATTTGCCTTCTACCTTTTAGGGTGTTTGGGCTGGCCCCTTCCTTTGGTTGCCCTAGGGGCCATTTTTGGTCTTGTCGTTTGGTGATGCCATTGCTTCATCCCCTTTTATCTGGGAGGGGGGAGGCCCTCTCCTCTTCTATCCTTTAGGCTCTTTGGGCCCTTCTTCATTTGTTCTTTGCCTTTTCAGGGTTTGTCTGCTCTGCAGCCATCCTGCAGTTGGTGTGGCTACCCCTCTTCTAGTCTCTTGGAGGGAGTCCCTTGGGGCCTGTCCCTCTGTGGGATGTTAGCGGTCCCTCTCGAGGGACCTGTTCATTTATGGGGCTTTTCGGTGCTATTCTGCACTGGTTATTGTGCAGTTTTTCTTTTGTCCTCCTGGTTGCCTGTGGGCAGGCCCTCTCAGCATGGTCTCCAGCAGGGACAAACTGAAGAGGAAGGGGGCAGTCCATGCTTATATAGGATAGATGACATCAGACGTCATCATGGGTGGCTCCCTGGTGGTACTGCTTGACAAAAGTTTCCGTGTGGTCCTAGAGCTTGACAGCTATAGCTCCAGAGGTGTGACCTGATGAAAGAGATTCCCTCGAAGATCTACTGTTACAATAAGTTCTTATGTAACTGTTCTTTACTTATAAAACTGACTTTGATTAATTAAAAAATATGTAATTCAGGTGAGGTGTGCAGTTGTCAGAAAATGGTACGTGATTGTGTGATGTGCTTCTTTGACCAGTGAGGGTACAGGATTTTCATTACCTATTTTGTAATATGAAAGTCTACTTTATTTATTTTGCAGTAGTCATGTTAAATAAAGTTTGGCATAGAACATGTCAACTTGTATGTTGTACACAGTGCTGGATGGAAGTCTGGGTTTACAGTGTGAGTGGAGTTACCACTTGTTCTGATTTTGTCAGGACAGTCCTGGTTTGGGCGGCTGTGTCCTGCCAAAAACCATGAAAAATTCTAAATGGCCTGATCTTATAGTAAAAAAATCACATTTTCCTTTAGGAGTTGCAGAAACATTCTGTAGACACATTGAAGTATAAAGACAGGAAAACTCTAGTAGTCCACCAACTCTGCCTCGATGTCCTACAATATATTAACTCAGAGGTGTTCTTGTCTCCTACCACACTCTTGTTCCTCATAACCCCTTTGAAGATGTCCCACTGTGTTTTAAACCCAGATGTAGTCCCAGCATAGACCATATTGCTGGGCAGAATATTCCACACTGTCACCACCCATTCTGTGAAAAAATACTTCCTAATGTCCTTTTTGAATTTCCCCTTTTCAGCTTAAGAGTGTGCCCCCTGGTGGATGAGCTATTCCTTAACTTGAACAACTCTGTGTAATTGACCCTACTGTACCTTATATGTAGTGTATCTGTATATTGCTATCATATCCCCCACTCTCTCTCCTCTTTTTTTGTCCCCTTCCCCGTGGACAGCCCTCCTAGAGAAGAGTGCCCTAGCCCTGTCATCCTGACGTCCACCAGGACTCAAGTTTTTCCAGCTGTCTTCCTGCAGTGCTTGCCCCCCGCCAGGTGGGGTCAGTGGAGTTCCCCCAAGCCCTACTGAAGCATGGCTCCAATTCAGGCTGGCATACCCAGCGGGTTGAGTACAGGGCCTGTGGGCGCTTCTCTTCATCTTGTCGCTGGACATCTTCCAGTTTTCTCCCCAGGAGGTATGTGGTGTGACCCGACATCAAGGTGCACACGCTGATGTCTGCCACATCTGTCCCACCTCTTTTGGCTCAGGCTGCCTTTCCCCTGGCTTCCACCAGGGGCCAGTCGAGTACTGAGCTCTTCTCCACCCTCTCCCTGCTGGAGAACAGTGGTCCCGTGGACGCTAGATCCTCAACCAATCTGGCTGGCACTCAGACACTTCAGACTCGCTTCCAAAGCTAGACCATCTGCGTCATGAGTGGTAGAACTCCAGCTGGCAGTGATGGACTGGCATTCCCACCCTCTCTCCTGTCCTTCAGAGAGTGCATGACTTTCCAGTCTCTGCTCATAGAACCTACCCTGCTGTGCCTGGATCACTTTAATCATATTGTGCTGCTGCTATAGCACCTCCCCAGGAAAAAACAAATACCACTTCCAGTGCATGAGAGATGGCAAGCCTGTTGGAATTTCAAAAAGGAATACTTACCCACTTGAAAGTGGTCCACTTTCATGGTACTGTTACCAAGCATTCCAAAAATAGTGATGATGGAGATTTTTCGCAGTGACATCTCACAGACGGTCTCCAGGTACTCATCCCGCTGCTGTATGTACATGTCATTTTCTTCTGAAGGAGTTGTAATCAGCTAGTGAGAAGAGAAGAGGCGATGTCTTTAATTACTGACAACCCCAAGCAGTTTGTAACAGGAATGCTCACATACATGATATCAGAATTAGACTGTGAAGACCCTTTTCCTTCTTGCCATTTTTTACATAATCTCTTTTTATCCCATTATAGGGATTCATTACCTCCACTGTACCAGTCAGAGTATCCAGCCCAGCTCCACCAGGCCAACTGGCCCTTCTTTAGAAGCCCCCCAGCTCTGGAAATCACCCCCCCCCACCGCAGTGGGTAATACTGCTACCTTTACAGGTAATCCAGTTTCCTCCTCCCAGAATCTGTGCACACTGCTTCCACAGTATGCTTTAAAGGAGAAGTCCACCCAAAACTTGAAAAAATATATGTTGTTCACAGTGTTTTAATTTGTATGTGAAGTTCTAGTGTTTCCTTCCCTATGACTGGTATTAGGAGTTTTTCCTAAATTAGCCTGCTAGCTTTATGCTAGTTTTACGACCCCTGGGGATCTTCATCCCTGACAGCTTAATTGTATTTCTTGTTCCCACAGCGCATCTTGTCTCATGTGACAGTGATGTAAGAGAGTCCCAACATTAAGCACACACATGTCAAACAAACTAAATATCTTGGAAGCTTTACAAGCTGCACAAAAATTACCAGCAGCAAAGTTTTTCAGGACAGTAAGACCTTTACGAAGAGGGTGGTCACCAAGCTGAATTCTACAGATTTTAAAATATAGCCATCTCTACTGTTGTGAACTGATTGTAAAGCAATGCTTTCTGCTGGATTTATGGTCTGTGCTACATCACCATCACATGAAACAAGGTGCATTGTAGGACAAAGGAATACAATTAAGCTGTTTGATAGGGAGATCTCCAGGGGTCGTAAAACTACCCTAAAGCTAGCATGCTAAGTTAGGAAAAACTCCTAATACCAGTCAGAGGGAAGGAAACACTAGAACTTCATACACAAATTAAAACACTCTGCACAACATATATTTTTTTCAAGTTTTGGGTGGACTTCTCCTTTAAACTCTTGCAGCCATGTTTGGGATACAAACCCAAGCTTCCCACATGATAATGCAACAGTTACCCTCAATGACACTGGGCTGGCCATGTTAATTGAGATCCATACCCCATTCTTAAAGGGGCACGGTCAGTTCTACTTAGGCAAAAAAAGGCATCATTAACCAAAATTGATAGAGTTTTTGATAATGCATTAAGCACAAAATACTATTGTCTTTTTATTTTTTGATAGATTCTTATTGCTCTTTTAATTTTCTCAAGAACAAGGCAAATAGGGCTGACCAAGAGTGATAGCATCAAAATCTTTATCGATCAACATGTAATGTCTTTACAACAGAGTACAACAAATTCTAAACACTATGCAAAACTAAATAAACAGAGTAAAAAAAAATAATCAACACAGAAATCAATTTACAACATGTCAGGGATATTACATCTCTTCCTTTTAATTGCCCTACAATAATTGACAAGTCTGAATCCAGAATTTATAAGCCTGTTTAATAGCCTTTCGCTAGACTTGTGTGTTTGATAAATAGATGTTCTGATAGATATTTCTTTCTTGACTAAAAAAATGGACATGTTAAGACAAAATGTTTCAAATAATCTATTAACTGAAATCTGCAAGGGTATCAAGGAAGGAGAATTTTATCTTTTGAAAAACGTGCAGCTAAGAATTTGCTCTTGTATAGCTTGTAAAGATAATGTGTGAAGAGTCTTCTCTGAGTTAGTCTTAAGAGTAGTGTTTAAAAAAAATTCAAATGTATTTTTATTATGCTTGGAAAACCATTTACATGACTCTTATGTTGAGACTAATGCCAAACATTCTTGGGTTACCATGTGTGTTATTTTCTGTGCAATTTTTTCGATGTTGCACCTAAATGGTTCTAAGGTCAGAACTATTGTTTAGCTCTCATTGCCTGGTCAACCAAAACTAAATAAATAATATCCTAATCCTGTCCTATTCAATAACATCTTTAGTTTACTCCATCTTACTTTACTTTATTTCGGAACCAGTGGGCTCTGTGGACATCTCCTTTTGATTCTGGAGTATTTACCTGCCCAGTCCCTGGTCTTCCTCCTCTTGGACTAGTAGCTGCCAATCAGGATGCAGGAATATTATGGGGTAATACTTGACTGCAGCGTGGCTTTTGAATGCCGCTCAAGACTCTGACAATGAGCAGTTCTGCTTTGATTGTAACAATGCCATTAAGTTCAGAGCCAGTGGGGCTCTGTGGACATCTTTTAATTCTGGACTACTTACTTGATCATTCCCTGGTCTTCCTCTACCTGGACTAGCAGCCTTCAGTTGGGAGGCAGGAGTGTTCTGGGGATGGGACTCGACAGCAGCACAGCTTTTGAACACTGCAACAGCCTCTGATGATTAGCTGTTCTGCTTTAATTGTGACTTTGCCATTAATTCAGAGGCAGTCAGGCTGTGTGGACATCTCTTTTTTGATTCTGGACTATTTACTTGGCTATTCCCTGGTCTTCCCTGTTTGGACTAGCAGCCTCTAGTCAGGAGACAGGAGGGTTTTGGAGGCAGGGCTTAACTTTCCCTTTTAAGGCCTTACGATAAGCAGTCCTCCACTGTGGTCCATACCCAAAGAGCCAGAACATAAGGGTGTCACACTGTGGGCATCAGAATGGGTCAATAGGAGACTCTGCACCCTCAGTGTGACACCCTTTCTCTACACCATCACATTGCATTGCTACTGTGAACTGTTGTAAGCATATTATCTTCCCTGCATGTTTACTGTTTGTAATCTGCAATTAGCTAGGCTTTTTGTCTTTCTAATACTGTACTAGTTTTTTTGAGAGTGTATTTACTGTGTTATTTTCCAACCATCTGCTTGGCTTATGTAAGTGTGTTAATACTGCATAAGCTGCCTACTGTTTTTTATTCTCCCCAGTTTTATGTTTTTCTTGATTTTGTCTCTTATCCGGTGAGACTCTCTCCCCTTAATTGTTATATTTCTTGTATTGACTGCCTCCCGTTTGGGGTAGGAGTTCATCCCTTGTCTTATCTGTTAGTCTGCCTCCCTACAACCTCCACTTCTGGGTCTGGTTAACATTATCATTACCTCCTTAGTCTACTCAGGCCTACTTTCCACTAGAATCTCTAGCTGAGCCTCATCCCTGTTTTATCTCCCTTCCTGGGTCAGGCTTTCTCCCTTGTAATCTCATTGCTTTGTTTTTAACTTTTCACTTTAAATCTTTGTTAAGGCCCATTTCATTTTCCTCTCCCTTCTGCTAATCTCTTTCCTTCTACTTTATCGTTTGTTCCTTCTTTTACCTATTACCTAGGTTGTTACAATTTTCTATGCACTTTATCTCCACTGTGCTGTTAGCATCTCTGGCTTTTCTCATCCTCCTCTTTTGTTTCTGCTCTCTTCCACCACCTACTGCTCTTTCCCCCTCCCCTCTATCGGACTTTTCCCCTCCTCATCCCCTACACTGACACTCCCCTCTTCCTGTCTCCCTCACCGCTCCCATTCCCACTGGTGTTCAGGTGTCAAACCCTTCCTGCTCTTTGGCACCATCTTGAAGCTCTGTGGCATTTTCTGTTCCTTTTCTCCCCTTATCCTCCATCTTCCCCTCCCCTTCTGCCCCACTCACAGAGTCAGCATATTGGTTTTTAAAGCTCCTTGCTGCTCTTGGTAGCAGGTGACATTGAACTTAATTCTGGCCCCATCATAATTCCACCCTTTCAACTTTCTAAAGGACTGGATGTTGTCCATTTAAACATCCAAAGCCTACTCAACAAAATTAACCTGTTTCAGCCTGTCATACTTAGCCTACAGCTGGATCTACTTGTCATAGCTGAATCTTCTCTATCCTCAAAGGTCCAAGACTCTGCTGTGATTATCTCTGGCTACACCTTAGCCAGGCAGGATCGCACAAAGAGGGGTGATGGTGTTGCAGTTTACATATCTACCGGCATTCAATTTGTTACTTTGCTTGCTGTCTCTTCCCCTTCCTCCTATGAACTGCTCCTCCTATAGTTCTCACGTCCGTTCTCTGTTCCCATCTTTATTGCTGGTGTTTACTATTGCCCTGGTATATCCCCTGCTTTAGTTACTGAGCTCCTTTCCTCTATCTCTTCTAACTCTTCTAGAGGTGAGCTGCTTATTCTCAGTGACTTTAATATAAATTGACTCTCCCCCAATACAAAGACATTTTCCCAGTGGATACAGTCGCTCCAATTGACTCAATTGATTTCTGACCTCACACATATAAATGTTAAATCTTTAAACCATTCTCTATCAGACTGGGTCCTCTCATCCCATCCCCACCATACTGTGGATGCAGGAGTCCTTACTGACACCCTCAGTGGCTCATATGGTTTACTGTGTGCACAAGATACATCATCCGGAGGCCCTCACTAAATTCAAAAATTTCAGGGCCTTCAGGTCACTAGACTTGTCCTCCCTCCTAGCTAACCTATGGACATCTGATTCGTCCCCCATCTCTGCAGTCCATAGTATACACTTTGCCCTCCAATACTTTCAAACCAAATGTATAGCTCTTTGGGACTGTCATGCACCCCTGAGGAAAACCAAAGTACTAGCTCTCATCTTCCCTTGGTAACAGGCGAGCTGTTAGCTTGTCTCCATGCCAGAGATGTTGCCTGGTGATCCAATAACACCACCAACTATCTGGCTGCTTTGCCTAACTATTATCTGTACCAAAGCCATTAGGCTTGAAAAATATGAATATTTTACATCCACACTCCAGAACATTAACCATCCCTACAAGTTCTGGAAGGTTATCCATTCCCTTTTCTGCCCTCTGACCTAGTCTCCCTGCACTGTTTTCAAGATTGGTGACTCCCTCATTTCTGACCCTCCTGCTGTTGCCTCTTCTTTTTACTCTACTTCACCACCTGTGCTTTCTCTCGTCCCTTCATCCCTCTCCCACTGTTCTACCCTCACTATGCCTGCCCCCTCTCTCTTTTTCCTTCTCTTCTACCACTTTCTCACTTCCTTTAAGGCTTTGCTTGTCCTTAATCCTCACAAGGGAGATTGTCATGATGGCCTTGATCCAAAGCTTCTGCTTCTCTTGGCTCCTGCCATTGCACTGCCTAGTACCCTACTCCTCAACCTATCTTTTTCATCTGCCACTGTCCCTGAAGCCTAGAAGCAGACTATTGTCATACCTATCCCTACAGGTGGTGATCCTTCTTCTACTGATAACTACTATTCGATATCTCTCCATCTCTCTCTCTCTCTCTCCTGTCCTTCCTGGCTAAGCTACAGGAACACCTTGTACTTTCTCTGTTCTCTTCCATCTTTGACCCCTCCTCTTTCTTCACCCATTTCCAGTCTGGTTTTAGGAAACCCCATTCCACTTCCACCTCCCTCCTCTGTCTCACTGACTCCATCCTCTCAGGTATGGATCAGGGACTGATTACCTCCACCATATTTGTTGATCTTGCTAAAGCTTTTGACACTGTGCATACCTTATCTTTCTGTAGAAGCTTAAAGTGTGGGGCCTTTCTGACTCTGCAGTCAGTTCATTCTTACCTTGAGGGAAGGTCTCAAGCTGTCTGGATAGGAAGGTCAGTTTTCTTCATCACTCCCCATCTGCTCAGACGTCCCTCAAAGTTCTTTATTGGGACCTATTCTCTTTTCTATATTCTTGAATGACCTCCACTCTGCATGTTTATCTGCTATTATACAATGGCAAGAAAATTTCCTGGACTCTGATTGGTCAATGTATGCCTGAGACAGTGATGTTATTACACAATAACATCACTGTATTGCTTTTCTATGGATCCTGACCTCCATTATCATGACCATTTGGATTCCTTAAAATCATTTTTTTATGTTTATTTTTCTTTTATTTTGTATAACAATGAGCCATTGTATAATAGCAATAAGGCACTCCAGGGATGTGTGTTATTGTGTAATAACGTCACTCCTGGGGTGGTGGAAGCACTCGGCTTTGCCTTGTGCTTCAACCCACCCCAGGAGTGACGTGATTACACGATAACACACACCCTGTCATGCCTTATTGCTTAATTATCGATCTGTACACTGATGATACAGTACTTTTTGCATCTAGCTCCTTGTCCCATGACCTTACCCCCCCAGCTACAGCTGGATTTTGACAACATTCAGCACTGGCTTCAGTCTAACCAACTGTCCCAATAACAAAAACAACAGTTTCCATTACTTATGGCACCTGACACAGGCTTACCAGACTCACCCCCTCCTTTTATTTCACTACCTTGATGGTGCTGCTTTTGAGGATGTATCGTCCTTTAAGTATCTCAGGGTCTGGACTGGACCAACATCTTGATTTCTTGATGTATACAGATGTCATACACCATAAGCTCCATCCCAAGCTTGGTGCACTATGCAGGAAAAAAGCAAGTATACCACTACCTGCCCGCTGAGAGATTGTTTTAAAGACGATTCTCCTTATTTTTAACTATGGTGACATAGTCAGTAGTGGAGTTCCCAAATCCTCCCTTACCAGACTGGAACCCTTTTTTCACTTCTTTTGCTATTTTGCTTTGGTCTGTCCCCCTCGTACCCACCACTCTTCTTTCTACTCTGCTCTTTCACTCCCCTCTCTTGATGCTAGGCGCCTTTCCCATTGTGTCTCCTTTATATCCAAATCTGAGTTTCATTTGGTTCCTTCTTTCATACCTTCCATATCTAGATTCCTCTCCTCGTTCTTCCTCCTACCTTTTCTGTAGTAATATTTCTCATTCTTTCTCTGTTCCTTCTACGAAATCTACAGTTGGCCAATTTGCTTTCTCATATTGCTTTCCTAAACTCTGGTCATCACTTCCACTATCAAACTGCTCTGCTTCTTCTCCTTTCTCCCTTAGTTCTCTTCTTGATGACTTTTCTGTTACTGCCCACAACTGTGCATGCCCCTCTACTTCTTGACTTCCTCCCATCCCCCTAGTATTGCCCTGGCCATTTTTGCTCCCCTTCCCCTACTTATACCTGTATAAATTGTTCCCCATACCTATTAAAATGTAATTTTTATCTGCTACTTTTACCTGTTGCACTGATTGGTCTTACAATGTTTATGATATATGCTCCTTTGATATTCTGTATTGTTGTATATGATTTTGGTTTCTGTATTGCTGTTAATACTATTCATTTTCCCTCCTGTTGATCTATCTCCATTACCCTTCACCCTCAGGACACCCATGGAAACTAGCTGTTAGCAGATCAGCATGTTTGTCCTGCTGAAACTTTTGAAATAAATAAATAAACAAAACAGAACAAAAAACCTCTGTCAGATTGACCTAGATCCATGCTCCCAGTAAAGCCATTTTTTTCTTTCAAGTGCTTTGTACCAGAATACTTTGGAGTGTTGGACTCTTTGAGGAGCCAATATTTAGCAATTGTCAAATTCCCTGATTTCCTTAAAGGTTGTAAGAAACAGTGTTATACACTACTATACCCCCCAAATTATCCTCACAACATCACCTGGCAGAACAACTCGCAGCTCGAACAAACCACTGCTAAGGGTACCACGTGGCCAGACCACCCAATTCCAGTGAACTTTCTGCCACAAAGCCCCTTCCTGGATGAATGCCTTCCCCAGCAAAATCGCAGAAGAAACCAGACTCGGCCCTTTCAAAACCAGACTAAGGAATCACCTACAAGCCTCAAACCTATGTGACTTCACCTGACCCTCCCCCCTGTTGACCCCCCCCAACGTCTCTGACCCCCTATAGCATAATGGCCCATCCGTCAAAAGTTCCTGACAAGCAGCCTCCTCGGTAACTCTGTGCCCCGCTATGGCTGTGTGACTCTTGTGTTAAATCATACCTACCCTAGAAGGGTAGCTAACCCTCTAAAACAAATGTACCACCATGTGCAGAAAAGAAAAAAATGTTTTTTCCATTACTGTGCATGATCTTTGTTATATGCTAACATCCTGTAAAACATGTATTGTTTTCCTACTCTATATGTATGATGTGGAACCTTTGTAAATGAGTCTTTGACTCAAAGGTCTTTCTGATAATCTCAAATAAATACATAAATAAAAATATGACCTGTTTTTTCTTCCAGTGTCTGTCTAGTGTTCAGATATGGTTTGACCATTGTATGTTAAATCAGTTTTTTGCCACATAACTACACAAAAGCCCTCTGTACTTTGCAGTTATTGCTTTCTTTTTTTTATGCTACCTAAGCATTCTATGATAACAGTAACACCATTCTAAGTCATTCAGGGGAATAGCATGGAATGCTGTAAGTGATGAACGAAAAGAAAGAACAGCAGCTGCTGAGGAGAGTGAAACGATAGATCTGTGGGCACCCCAAAGCTAGATTATTATCAAAAAATGGTCAAAGTATATCAGAATATATAACTGGCATGAAAATGAGAAGGGGAGGGCAGTTAACTACTGTATGTAAAAATAATTTCCTACCACCTTTAAAGGAAGTTGACTTTACTTAGCCCTGGGAATAGCATTAGGTGTCGAGTTTGACAATTTTAATATCAGATTATAAATTTAATTCAGGATGGTTGTCAAAGGTTCCACATTTACAAAGGCTCAAAATTTTCAGCCATTTAGAACTGAAGATTTCAGTTGTGTACTGATAATGTGAAGCACACTTTCAACCAATAAACTTCCATATTTGAAGTTAAAATGATTGATTGCCCCAATATGTTGTTTCATTTTGTTTTGTAGGTATAATATGTTGGTTTATTTTGTTTTGTGCATATAAGATGCACTGATTCCATTTGAGGCTATTCACAAAGTGAAACCCCCAGCACTCAAAATATTTAACTTTTGTCAATTTAACATTATTCAAAAACCAAGATGAGTTTTTAACACCTATGTTAACCATCATAACTTGCGATTTTGAAATGTTGACCATGAGCTTCCTATTCTTGCATAATACTTTTTTAAAAACAGCTAATTTCCTTTGCAGTCCAAATTTTGAGACCAAAATGAGTATCATATCATCTGTATAGGTGATACAGCTGCAGGAATTAGATAACATTTTAGGATTATGAAAGTCCAAGTTACTGTTCTTCACAGCAAAATGCACCCTTGTTTCACTCCCAGGTTTATTTCCAATCCTTCAGGAAATGTGCCTTTGCAGGAGTACCTAACTTTTGCCCACATTTGGGAATGTGGAGCAGGAATAATGGAGCGCAGATAGAAAGGAGAATCAATACACTGCAGCTCTCTCCATGACAGTAAATGGCTGACAATATTGAAAGTCCAAGAAAAGTCTATAGAGGCAATTTATACTGATGATCTGTTCCTATTTTACCATAATATCATGGAGAAAAAAACATTTTTCAATCATAGACCTGTTCTTTCAAAAGCACAAACTGTGCATCTAAGAAAATATTTTTTTCCATCAACCGATTATTCAAATGATTCAAAATTTTGCGAACATATGTCTTTTGGATGTTGTGCAGGCTTACTGGCCTGTAAATTAAAGGATCCTGGGATGAGCTTTTATTTTTGTAAATGGGGTCTATCATGTTACCTTTCAATGATAAAGAAACTATACCTGACTTCAAAATTTTAATACAAAGAAGTGACAATGGAGAAAACCACCAATAATGGTTGACATTAAAAATATTTACAGGCATTAAATCAGGTCATGGAGCCATGTGGGAATTTTATGCATTTAAGGCAATCAAAAATCTCATCTTTACCAAAAACAGGACTGCAAGTTTGATGTTCAGATTGTAAAGGGAGCCTAATCTCCCCTCTTGACACACACACACACACACACACACACACACACACACACACACACACACACACACACACGCACACACTGTATTGGAAAGAAAGTTTACCCAGGAGTCAGGGGGAATTTGAGTTGCAAAGTCAGACTCCCAGTTTTTCATCCCTTTAGATACCATTGTCCAAAATTACTCATTATCTTTTTGCAAATCTGTGTTTTTTAAATCCCTTCACAGTTCCTTCTGGGATGTTGCTTTCTGTCTCTCCCTAATATTTTATTATAGATTTTCCTTTGTAAATGTAATTGTTTAATTTTATTCCTTAGACCAGTCCTTTTTGTTTTCCTTATTAAGACATTATTTTTTTGTGGTGTTTATATTCTTTAGTAAACCCTGTATTAAAGAAGGTGGGATACCAATGCTGGATTTATAAATTTGTTTCAGAAACAAATCAAAACTCTGTGAATTATTACAGCTCAAGGCCTAAGTTTTTATAGTAGTTACAGTTTCTTGATCATTGTATAACATACAAAGATCAGTTTCTGCTGACTTTCACTGTAATATTTTGAATTGCAGCTAAACATTCCAAAGAATACCTATTATCTTTATTAATTACATTAATTTTGGTAATGATTGATAAAGCTAGAGGAACATGATCACTATCTGAGCAAGTGATGGTTTTAAGTAGTCTGATGCCTGGTAATATAAAGAGAGTAGTCCAGATAAAAATTGATAGGGGAGAATCCTCTAGGTACCACAAAAGTGAAATCGGCAGGTACAGTATGTCACCCTCAGTCCTCCCATTCAACAAATAATAATCTATTTAAACATCAGCTTATTAAGCGAACAGCCATTTATTTGAAATGTTCTTATTCTTCATTGAAGGGGTTGGTAGAATTGATTGAATCTGCATGTTTTCAAATATTTCAGTCAGAAGATCCATATTATGCAATATCATTTGTCCCATCCTACTATTAAAATCACCAGCAGTGATTACCTTTGCTGTAGTGAAATTATTTTCATTATTCATCTGAAGATGTGAAAATTGAGCATATGTGTTTGGATTAAGATATTGGGTACTGGCTGGGGGATGTAAGAATTAATCACTATGTAGACAGCACCTTTGCAAGCCAATACAATTACTAAAAAGTTAGAAGAGTACCAGTTTATCCCTTCATTTTTACATGATTTAAAAGTGCTGTTATTTCTAAATCCAGTAAACAATCCAACAATGGGTCTTGTCCCATTTACCATGTTTTGTGCCTTGCAAGTGAAAACAAAAAAAAGGTTGTCAAGTTAAATTTCATCCCTAAAAGAAAAAGTTTCACAAAGGATTATAACATTAAAAGCCCCTATTAAATCCTTAAATTTGGAATCAACCAACTTATTACCCATCCTAGTGATGTTTCAAGACATTTGTATTAAAGAATAGAACATATTCATAATTAAGATCCCTGGTGAATCTAGATTCCTGCTCCTAATATGCCCTCATGCAGGTCACGATCCCTCACCCAGAAGTTCACCAGCTCCATTTCATTCAAATACTCTATTCTTTCCACCCATATTATTCCCTTGGGACCCAGTTTAACTCTCAACACATTCTTTATCACAGAGCAGATCTGTTGCACAAGATAAAAAGTTGACCCTTTGTAAGATCACACCAGCTCATACATGGAACATACAGTATAAGATCAGTACTGATAATTCCCCTTTTCTTGCTCAAGTTTTCTTTGTGTGTTTCTTTTAAAAATTGTCAATAATAGCAATGATGTTAGAAAGAAACCTATTATGCAAGTTTGTGTTAGCAGTGGTGTCACTTTCTAGCACAGGGGCGCTAGCCAGATACTTGGCAAAAAAGGACCGGTTACTCAACATGGATTGCTAGATTTTACTGGGAAGAGCTAACATCCCAGAGGGATTGAGCCACATCAAAGGAGGAGACCACCACTGTAATCTGCCTTACACTGTTATAAGCAGAGTAGCAGTGTACAATTTTGGTATTGTATGTCTATCAATTTTCCAAGAAATTGCTGTATTTTAAAATAAAAGTGTAATCATTTTTAGACAAAGTCTCAGGGATTTGTGTTATTTTTTTTGTTTAACCCAAGTATGTGGAGCATTCCTTATCTCCATTAAAGGTTAATAATGTTTCTTTATGTTTCAGGTTGGTTGTTTATTATGGCTGGTAGCCTTGGTTTCTCTCTCTTTTTTTTTTTATACACCCTCCTCCCTCCCTGGCCGACCACTCCTTCGGGTCTCCCTAGGTCCTCTGTCTGCTCACTCTCCTCTGACACTAGCCCCTTTCCTCACATCGTGACCCCTCCGGGTAACCCGGCATATCCCATCGCCGGATGGGTCCCCCTCCTCTGAGAGGGAAGATACCAGTGGGGGTGGCCAGCGCACTCTTCAATTGGCCCAAGTGCCACTGAGGTGGGGTTGGTTGTTGGGACCTGATGGCAGTGGGAGCCAGGGACCATCATCTAGCCTGCCAGAGAGCAGTTTCCTGGTTTTCTCACTGGGGAGTGGTGTGACACAGACATCAAGGTGTACGCTGACATCCGCCACTCCCCCAGTCATCCAGACCCTGACATTCTGCTATGCTCCTGTCCTCCACCAGGGGCCAGCAAGCACTGGGCTTCATCCCTGCCCTCCCCCTGGAGAAGGTGAGCCATCCCTGGGATGCTCCATCCTTCTACCCAGGCCAGCCCTCCAGCTACCCAGGTCTGTTCCTGAACCCGGGTCACCAGCGTGGCAGACGGAAATTCAACTGCTGTGCTGATGGGCCGAGCCTTGGTTTCTAAAGCTAACATCCCTACTCTAGTATCTGGTTTCTGGGAACTTTTGGGGGTCATGGTTAATATAATTTTGTCCTTCCTCTGTAAAGGTTATCATTTTAGTATCCTGCATGGTCTCCAAACCTTGGCTATTCTGGCTATTCTTGTTTTTACTTTTCTTCTTAGCCATTTGCAAAGTATGACAGTGGCAACTTTGTGCACTGCCACCACGGAGGACTGGTCTACAAGCAGATTTGCATTTCTCACCCTGGGACTGAGTGAGGCAGGGTGCACTTGTTATGTCATGGAAGTGAGGTGCTCATCTGTTCAGCTGTGAGGGAGAAGGTGAGCATGCCTCATGGCATTTGCAGACCCTCTACCTGTCAACCACAGGTCAGCGCTGTCATCTTTTGTGTAAGCAGCCATTCGTCTGCTCGCCTATATGAAGGGCAAGGTGTAAGCACAGTGACCACAGTGCAGACCTGGACTGGGGCAACAGATATAGCTCACTAATGACTTGCATGCATATGGAAAGTTCAAGAACTCCCCACTTCCTTACCTACATGAGAACTGCTGTACTGCACTGTTGGGTTACTGGAGGGCAGTAGAGGTATGAGGAGCCAGTAGATTCTGACTTCTGTATTAAATTGGACCAGGTCCCTCCAGGGCATCTAGCAGTAATGTATTTTCCTGTGGTAACTAGATAAGGCTCACTAGGCACAAGTGACTGTTTTCAAAGGTGACCCAGGAGCACTGAGGAGGTTAAATGACTTGCTCGGAGTCAAACAGTGTGAAAGTGGAGGTTGTGGGAATCAAACTCAGGTCATTCACAGCTTATTACTGTAATGTCTAGGCTGTACTATCAGCCCCAGTTCCCAGTATGACTCTAAATAAACTTGCTTGACCTACTTCTAGCAACAGAACCTGCCAGTGATCACTGACCACGTAACCCACTGCATTTAACCTGCCACAGCTGCCCACCCCAACTCCAGTAGGTCAATCTTGCTTGTTTTAGTAGGCCAAAAGCTGATATTTGATGAGCACCAATGTGGGAACTAACTTTTTTGATTAAATTATTTGTTATGAGGTGTAAAATGTAGGTAGTTACCTATAGTAACCCCTAAGTACTTATATTCATTACTATACATTATTTCAAGTCCTTGATTTGTTTAAATTATACTCATGTAACCAGATCACCATGGATGGTACAGTTGCTATCCCTGCTTTGTGGGCTCAGACAAGGTTGAGGGGCTTGGGCTCTGTTTTTCCTGAATGGGTGGGGGTGTTCCCAACAGTATGACAAATAGTGTGATGTCTCCACCCAGAGATACGTTTAAGTGGGCCTGATAACAGAGTGGTACAGCCCCCTGGGATGCCGTAACTACCCACCTCCCTTCGCAGTCACCCCACACATGGAACACCAAACACTGCTGCAAGATTTCAATGCACATATAATTATTGGCTATCTCTAATTATATAAGAACAAAAACAAGGTGCTGTGTCAGCATGTGGCCTGAAAACAAAACAGCATGGTAATATTAAATGCACGCTGAAAATAGAAAATAGAGTTAAACTCGACCTTGGGTCTTCTTCAGGAGATATCTAAATGAGAAATAAGCAAAATTTGTGTAGAAGGGAGGGAAAATAAGGGATATATATGTAACCCCCCTGTTACCCGAGGTTACTAGAATCCCAGTAAGACCTAGTGGTAGGCAGGGAAGGCAGCTTGTGAAACTCCAGTTAAATGGATTTCACACTGTCTCACTCTGCTCTCAGTCTCAGCTGAGACTGAGGGATGCCATCATCTTAGAACTGTCGCAGCTGCATAAGCCACACTGGAATGCTGCAGTTGGAGGTTAGAGTAAAACAATGGGGAATTTGAAGCTAGTCTGTGTGCAGTCTGAGTGAGAGACTGTAGTGCAGCTGAGTGTGTGCAGGCTCTCAGAGCTTTAAGCTCTGTTTCAGAGCTACTTTTGGAAGGTTTGTGTTTCCACCTGAAGAGGAACACAGGAACTGGTATTTGAAGTGGTGGAGACTACTTTCAATGGTTCAAGAGCCCCATCCCTGAAGGGATGGGGGGGAAGGTTTTTGCCTGTTTTCCAGGGGCAAACCCCCTGGGTCTGGCTAAGGGAAAGAAGCTGCCTGTTCAAGTTGTGCTGAGGCACCAGAAGCTCTGAGAGGAAGATTCCTTGTCAAGGAAACACATGTGGGGCACCTGCAACCAAAGGGTGAGTTCGCTCTGAAAAAGGGCCAAGTGTTTTCACCTAAACAGAAGGAAACTAAAGGGACTATTACTGTGGGGTCAGGAAAAGACAGCCAAGTACAGTTGGAAAGTGGGGATTGGACTGCTTAATCTGTGGGAGGTCTAGAGTAATGGACAATGTCCCTTAATTCAAGTATGTTCAAGTCCAGCACAAAGAGTGAAGGAAATTGGGGACTGGACTGCTTAACTCAGTGGGGGGTCTAGAGTAATGGACTATGCCACTTAAAAGTACTGTACGTTCAAGTTCAGCACAAATGGGAAGCAAGACAAGTAGATGGAATGTGAAATACATTTAGCAAAAATCTACATTGCAAAGCTTTACAGGATGAGGTGTTTACTGTCCAGAGAAATGGCTGGGTATGAAATGTGGGAGCCAGTGGTGGGAGACCCCCCCCATCAGTAGTAACCAAATTCACCTCTACGGATTTGCTCTGAGACACCTTTTGCTTTCTGTCAGGTACTTGGCCAGTAACTGAGGAAAGTACCCAGATGTGGGATTGAAAGGAAGATTCCTTGATGGAGCCGAGGTGCTCTTAGGTGGTTTAGGGAG
Source organism: Neoceratodus forsteri (assembly GCA_016271365.2). NCBI lineage: Eukaryota > Metazoa > Chordata > Ceratodontiformes > Ceratodontidae > Neoceratodus > Neoceratodus forsteri. The sequence goes on from CM057458.1 coordinate 650,922,057, forward strand.
CCAACAGAAAATGTTTCCATGAAGTATGGAAGGTGTCCAAGAGGCTGGCAAGGAAGCCAAGCCAGGGAAAACCCAGAACAGTGTACAAGTTCGGGCTGTGTAACCCAAAGCAGCGTGCAAGTCCGGGCTGTGTGCCCAGTGGGTTCAGAGCCTGAGGGATAAAGTGTTGAGGAAGTGTTCTAGTCTCTTTTAATCTGCATTATCAGGAGTGTAGCCCCAATGGGGGTCTATCTATGCTTTGTTTATTCTGTTTGGATGTGAATAAAAAGCCACACTTTAGAATCCCACTTCTGGTATTGGACATTACAGTTATTGCTTCCCATGTTTGGAGTTACTTGGGTGCCCCTGTGCAGAGTAGCCAAACCTAGCCTTTGTGCCAAGTGACCTATTCCTCCCCGAACCCAGCCCGCCTGGTATTGCTGTCAGATACAAACGTAGACCGGTAGGGTTATATATATATATATATATATATATATATATATATATATATGGAAAGAAAAGGGAAGCCATTGCTTATTTCTCTTTTAGACATTTCCTGAAGAAGGTCCGAGGCCGAAACGTCAATTCTAACTTTATTTTATATTTTCAGTGTGCATATAATATTATCATTTTGTTTTGATCTCTAATAAAATGCTCATAAATTATATGCTCATGAGATAGTTTTAAAATGAATAACAAACTAGTTACATGGCTAAGTACAGTATAGGGGGAAGGGATGCAGAAAAAACAACTGTTCAATAGGTTGAAAAACCGGCAGTAAGAAATAGCCCCAAGGCCAAAATTAGTTGCCTGACCAGACTTGGCCCATAAAACAAAATAACAACAATCTGAATGTTCAGGACAATAACAGTGACCACCTCCCACCAGCAATGCAATTAGTGCAGACCCACACTTTTAGCCCATCTGTACTGGGTGGCACTACCCCTCCCAACTGGTTCCAGTTTCTCCCCAGTTAACTAATTTGGGAGTTTACCACTATCTTCACTGGGCACCCAGCCATTGGAACAGTGCAGGTCCGATGTTGGTGCAGCTGGTTGGCTGGCATTGGTGCACTTCAAACAAACAGTGAACCCCAAACCTCATAGGCCAAGCAGTGTGAAAATGGCTTTTTGAATGAAACAAATGTAACTCCTGGCCTGATGGCAAAAGCATTAGCCTTGGAGAAAACGGTTTACCACATCCCCGGGTTGCAGAGCAAACCCTGAAGTTACTCACAGTTCTGGAGATACCAGTTATTGGGTCTTTGCAATCTGTAGGTCTTTCAAGCTGCAGCTCTGGGGTTCTCCGAACAAGGATGCAAGTCTTGAATGGCTGGATTGATAGCAGTCTCAGTTTGCAGACTTCAACCACTTCTGTTTCTTTTATAGGCAAACTGGAAGGACCAGTCTCAGGGACCAGGGCCACACTCCTCACCCACCTGTCCTGGTATCCAGTCCTCAGGGTAAGATGATATCCAGCACCTAGCTGTGGCACTGACCAGTTGATTCCCCAGATTGTCTGCAGGCTTAGAAATTCCTCTTGGATCTCAGGAACATAGTCTTTCCCCACACTGCAGACTAACAGCAGTGGCTCAGTTATTTACATAGACTGGATTTCATTCTATGGCTGTAGGCAGGAATTCGTCTCAGTAATTTTCCAATATGCAGGTTCTGAAACACAAAGCAACTCTTCACACTTTAAACAACTAGCTGTCAGGTTGTGGAAACCTTCTGAATAGTGATGTGGAAAACTCAGGCAGGCCTTCAACCTTTGGAAGGAACACAGTCTGAGCCCTCCATACTCTCTGAGAGCTCCACGCAGACTGTCCTGAGCTGAATCTTCCCTCTGGGTATGATGAAATCAGGGCAGCATCCCACTGGTCAAACAGGCTGTCAATCCACCAAATTAGTATGCAGAACATTCACTTGATGCTTGATTGGCTGAATGAACAGGCACCAAGAGCACAGTCCTCTCCTTTTTCCCAGAAGCCATTGCTGAAGTCTTCCAGGCTCCTCGACCTCCCATTAGCTGTTTATGGGGATGGGGTGACAAAGATGGCTGCTTATAGTTCTGTTCACACAGAGTCCCAACTTTTAACTTTATTTTGTAGGGCTCTTGAATTGTTTTAAGTTTAGCTGTCCCCAGGCTTTGTTAGGTGCCCCTCTGCCTTGTTATACGGTGACAGAGTGAGTCTTGGCAGGGACTCTTCCTGCCTGCTGCGAGCGCCATAGCACTCTTCCCCCTTAGGTGGCAAGCAGGGCTACACATTATAGCAGCTTGGGCTGCTCTTAAAGCTATAGTGCTTAAAAGCGCTTTTCAAAACTCTGTTGCTCCCCCTCCCTGTGTGCCTCTGAACCACCACTGATATCTCTGAAGTCCCAGGGGTCAGAGCACACAAAGGAAACAATACAAGAACTGCCAGAGCAGCTTTAATCACTGAGTGCTGTAGCATTCCTTCAGAGTCTGTGAGCTGATCCACCAGCTTGCATGTTCAAGCAGGAGCCAGCTCAAACGTGCACACACATTGAGCTGTGTCGAGCTCGCATTTAGACTACCGCTGAGCTGACAGTTTTAACTTTCACAACGCTCCTCCGGTCCTCCACAGGCTTCTAACACTGGGGCTGGCAGGAGCAACACAGAAACCACAAAACTGGACTGGGGACAAGTTGGAGGGCAGGACAGCACCCAGGGAGTGGAAATAAGGTAAGTCCCACCCCGCAGTGGGGTTTACACTCATGTTTAGTTAGAGAGGTACTGTAGTGAGCCACTAACCTTTCTCACAATCCAAATCCAACAGGTAGTTGCATTTGTAATCTGAAGTTGACCAAGCTATGAAGAAAAGTCGACTACCCCACACACAATTGGGGGGGGGGGTGCTACCTTTGTTTAATAAAGTATTTTTTATTATGTCCTAACAGTGGACTCATATGTGGTTAATACAGTAATGGGTAGCTGAGTTTTCCTCATTGCTTGGTCTTTCACTTTATGCTGCAGCTCCATTGTGTAGTCCTGAGCAGCCACTTTCCTTTCCACGTAGTCTGAGAGCTGAGTATTTTTGGAGCAGGTCCTTCTGGTCGCTTAACGTCAATGCTGTCCTGAGCGACCTTGCTGAAACAGATTGGACAGCCATCTCCTCTGCCAATGATATTGATGTTGCTGTCTCCCTGTTTCACTCTAAATTCTTCTCAGTTTTGGACAAGCATGCCTCACTTAGAAAATCCATGGTAGAAGTCACCACCACCCCTGGATTACACCCAAAATCATTGACCAGTGCAAGTCCCGTGATCTCGCCTGGGCACGTTACAAATTATGTCGCTCCCTTCTTGACCAGCTTTTATATAGGACTAGTAAAAACTCCTGCACAAAGGCTGTCTGGGCCACAAAATCACAGTCTTTCAAGACCAACCTTTAGAATAACCTTAATGCACTATCTAATTTCTGGAAGGTAATTCACTCCCTTTATAACCCTCCTATCCAGTCCGCCTCTCAGTCCTTCTGCTAAATGGTTTATTTGTGTCTGATCCCTCCTGTGTTGCTGCTCACTTCAGTGAGTTCTTCACCAGTTATGCTGTTCCTTCCACTCCCCCTCCAGTCTCCTCCACTCCATCTCATGTTCCCTCTCCTCCCCTCCCGGGGTTTCCTTTCCCCTCGCTACTATCCAGGAAGATCTGACTGCACTTTCCCTCCTCAAGTTGTCCAAGTCCAGCCCTGTCAGGCTGGATCCTAAACTCCTCACATTTTCGCTCCTGCCATAGTATCTCCTCAGACTCACCTGCTCAACCTCTCCTTTTCCGTCAGCGCTGTTCCTCAGTTTTGGAAGCTGGCCAAAGTTGTTCCATTTCACAAAGGGAGAGACCTTTCCTCCCCTGGTAACTTCCAGCCAGTCTCCCTACTCCCCTCTCTTACTGAGCTGCAAGAGAAACTTACTTCATCTGACTCTCCGATTTCCTGTCTCTCACCAATTTGCTCTCCCCGTTCCAGTCTGGGAAAGCATCACTCCATGGTCTCCTTTTTGCTGTGTGCAACTGATTCTATCTTCTCAGGGATGGATCAAGGGCACATAATGGCTGCAGTCTTCATTGATATGACCAAAGCCTTTGATTCAGTGTCCTACCCACTCCGCTTTCTTATCACCTCTGTTTCCCTGCTCCCTCTGCTCCAGGGATCCTTGCAGCTTTGCCATTCCTCGTCCCTGTTCCTCTCTTTGGCAATCATACTTTTCCTATTCTCTTTTCACACTTTGGAACCAGCTCCTCACATCCCTCTGCTTCACTGCCTTCACTGTCTCCCTCAGGTATCAGAAGAAGCTCCTTCCACCCCTCTCCTGTTTTCTGTCTTCCTGACATTTCACCTGCAATTGCTATCCTACCCTGCTGTAGGTGTGGCTGAGGCACATAATTGTTGTTTTTTGCGTAGCTTATTTGTACTGTACTGATACCTGTACTCATCATGTTATTCTGATTGTACCTTATTGTAACTGTGAACTATGTCTGTGTTATGTGTTTTGTATCCCCTGTCCCCTTCCCCCAAGTCACACCTGGGAACAAGCCTCGACTCAGTCTGCCTTTCCCAGTCACCACTTTTCAAACAAAATAAATAAATAAATATCTGCTAGATTGGACGAGGGATCACTATTAAAATAATTGATGTTGCTTTCAAATTTAAAAAAAAATTATAGAATTCTTCTTTCTAAATTGGTTTATTTAAAAAATATATGGGAGTGTCATATTTTCATATTTTTACTCCCTTGGGATCCAACATTTGCAGAATTATGGAAGAAATCCTTAAAAATAAAACCGGATGAAGTTTCCTCCTCTGTACACAAGCACAAAAGAAATACTGTATCATGCTTAACCATAAAAGCAAACCTGAAATACACATGAATTGATAAGGGACCTGGTCAAGAAGCTGCCGTGAATCTCGTAGAATAATGAAGACCTGGACATCGACCACTGAGGTCAATGCATGCAGAACATGGACAACAGGTCATCCCAAATCACTTGCTAGTTAAGGGTTGTATCTCAGATTGTGCAGGATTCCTATAGTGTGGTAGCACTTGTGCAAGCCCTAGAGCTGCTGCTAGCCCCCCTCAACTGCCAGAGTAACATAGAAGGATTATGGAGCATAGAGACCCAAAGGTTATATATCCCTCAGAGGTCCAGATGCAACTGCCATGCTGCAGTCCTTTGGGACGTAAGTATTGGCCATAGCCATTGCAACATCTGTCCCTGTCACCCAGTTTGTACTGATGTGCCTGGGGTGTCAATGCCCTCCACTGCTGGGGGGGGGTACTCCTGCAGTTTCCCAGTACCCACACTGCAAGCAAATGTACGCCTGCCTACTTGGGGGTTACTCTTCAGAAGAGAGTCTTGATGAGGTGCATGAGTGAGTCTACTGGGGAATGGACTGGAATTCTTGAGTTGACTGTGGGACAGATGGCAGAACTGCTGCACCTTGCCTCTCCACTAACATTTACTGCAGGTGGGGCTGTGGTGGAAGTTATGATTTTAGAATAGGATGATGAGAATCCAGGCCCCTCTGGATATGATGTTTCAGCTCTGGCTATAACTGTGCTAATGTCTATGTTGTCTGCTGTACCTGTCCCACCTGACCCTCATGGGGGTTGACATTTGCATTTTCAGTATCATGCCAAAGTTCAGTGCTTGAACAGTTTTTCAGCATCTGAGGAATGAAAGCAGCTAAACACTTTCAGCAGATCCTTGCCAGTTGAGTGATCATTTGGAAATTAGAGATATTTGAGATATGGGAGTTCCTCTTACAGCAGGCTGGTACTGTTTTACAACAATCTATTGTTGGGACATTTTGCTAAGGACCCTGTTTAGTATTTTCGTTGGTCCACTGCCAAACAACCATTGGAGATGGCGATCAGAAGGGAAAGGGGCTGGTGCTGAACTAAAAAGGAAGAGCCCATGTTTCATGGCACAGTAACTGTGTACCCACAGATATAGTGTAACAGCCCCCTCCCCATTATGGGGCTTACCTTCAGCCCACCTGAGGCTCTGAGCTTGCCTGTTGATCACTGCCTGCAAGTTCCCAAATTGGAGCTGGTGCTGGGAACCAGGCAGAGGAGAGGAGAGGAGAGGAGAAGGGAGCAGCTGTTTCTTCTGTACTCAGTTCATCTCGCTAGTGGCTATACTGCTGCTGATGAAAGGAGTACTCCCATGCTCAAAGACAGTGATTTCTCACTAAGTCTTACTTCACCACTGCAGACATTCTCGCTACATCAGACATCAGCCCTGAGCGGGCTAATTCTAATAAAGTGGCTACCAGTGTTTCAGGCAAAGAGCACATTAAAATAAATGACTTTGGGCCAATGCCTCTGTGACATCATGGGTGCCACCATATCGGAGACCTCTGACTCCAGGGAAAACCAATCAGAAGTCAGAGGGTCACAGGAAGACTCTGCCAAGCATCATGATATACATAGTAGCAGTGTGTTTTAGTGCCAAAAGCAACACCAATCTTGAATCGAGTACTGCCCCTTTAAGCGACTGACAGCTGATACAACTCATGAGGAGGCAGGAAGTTTGTAACTCATGCTTGAGCTTTCCAGAGGCAAAGAGGAGTTCAGTTAGTCCTGCATGAGCTAGTGGAAGAGGCAGATATGCTGTGAAGAAAGAGCTAAAGATCTACTTGGGCTCAGATGAGAAGGCCATTGCATTGCTGCCAGAGGCTGTTGAAATACAACATGGACTGGATTACCATTGCAAACAGATGTTTGCTGGTGGGAGACATTTAGACTGTAGAGGGCCACCAGGACCCATCTGCTAGAGCTTAGACCCAGGAGTTCTGAAAACTTCCATCTCTGTTTACGTGCCTGAGGGAATGATGATGTCAGGGAGCTTCGGCTCTTGGTGCTGTGTTACCACAGCCATGTGTGTCCAACAGGGTAGAAGTGTGGATGAGAAGCTCCCAATGTAGGCCTCACCTGGAACTTGCCATGCTGTTTACTGACTGCTGAGTGAGAGCTGACTCAGATGGCAACTGGAGGACCTGCTTGCCTCTGCATCATGGGTGCTAGGCCAAACCTGAGACCTCTCCACACCACTGGAAAGCTACTCCATTGTTCCAACCCAGCTGGTGAAAAGCTGACTAACCAGACCTGTGAATACTGACCATGCCAGCCAGGTATCAGAGACACTTTTTTTTTAACCAGGAGAGACACACTAAGCTGAAAGCTTGTTTCCAGGTGCAACCTGGGAGCACAAGGAAGTTAGGTGACTTGCTCTGGGTCACACAGTATGCAAATGGGGGCTGTTGGATTCAGATCTCCAGGTTTGCAGCTCAGCCTTAAACCACTGCACTATACTGCCTCCTGAAAACCATTTGAAACCCAAGAGATTATCAGCTCAAGTTAAAGTTTTCCTGCTGGATTACAAAATGTTCTTTGAAATACAGTTTTGTGGTTCTGTCATTTGCTAGCAAAGTCACTTGGGTGGGGTTTATTATTGCAAACTTGCAGTGCTTAAATAAGTGCACCAACGCATGATCCCAAGCAAGGTATCATCAGGCCTGCAACTTCTAAGTCAGCCTGGCTACCCAGGATTTACTCAGAACTACAGTAATTATTTACTAGACAGCAAAGCCCCTTGCTGGGCCAGTACTTGCTGTGTGATTGTTATTATTGTGAGTAGTGGGGATAACAGTACAGTTACCAGAGGAATCCCTCATGTGGTGTAGGGGAGGGCTTGATTCCATTACAGAGGTACCTGTATAGTACTAGCTAGTAATTGCTGCTGTCTGTATGTTCCACAACCACCTCAGTTAGTTTCTTACTAACAAGTGTATATGCATTAAACGTGTTAAGTATTAAGATGTGAACCCATATTGTTCCAAAGCAGTGCAGTATTTGCTAAGTTCCAGGGTGGTTCTCTCAAACTGTGGGGAGGACAGCTGGTACTGCATTCAAGAAACAAAATACTGCATACTTGACCTGGCTCACTTATCTTTCTCTGGGAAGAGGCAGTGCACTATTTTTTTCTGTCTCTGGAAATAACCCCCCAATCAGTGAGCCCAAGCCCTTCAACCTTGTTTGGAGTCCCCACAAGTGCAAGGCAGGAGCAGTAACCATAGTAACATCTTATATTCATACCGCAACTTAATGATAATAATTGAATCCAAGACAATAAACACTGAGTAGCGCCCATTTGAAGGGCAGGTGTGTAATGCATTTAAAGAGCTAAAGTACTGCCTAAAATTAATATTAGTTTTTAAAAGGAGTTAGCGGTTATCTTTTATATGAAGTACTTTTTTTCTCTTTGGTTAATTAGAAGTCTTTTTATGTTTGCTTGCTCGCATGCACAAGGAACGTCTTGGGAGAATGAGACACTTTGGAGGTGTGCCTGTCCTGTGCAATCCACTGCTCCGTTGAGCAGGCATGGTAGTCCTGCACCAATTGATGCAGTGCTGTATATGACAGCGGTGGTCTTCTCTTCAAAGAAAACCACCGCTGTGTGCCTAACAGCCGTCACCCCAAATCTTTGGTGCCAGCGCTGGATTTTCACCCAGCGTGGCAAAACGCCCTGCATCGCCTGCCGAGGGGTGCCCAATCCCCGTCAGCTCCACCTCCCCAAACAGCTTTCCTGCCGCCACGCTGGGAGCCCACCCCAGCATGGCAAACGTCCCCGCTGTCTGCCGATGGATGCCCAATCCCGCCGGCTCCACGTCCCCCCAAACAGCTTTCCCTGCTGCCACACTGGGAGCCCACCCCAGCGTGGCAAACGTTCTCTGCCGCCTGAGTAAAAAAAAAACTGTAAAAAAAGAAAACGTGCCATCGTTGTCTCCCCACCCCCTTCCACAACCCGCACCCACCCACTGCGCACCCTGCCTCTCCACACCCCCCCTCACCCCATACTTACCTCCGGAGCTCGGCGTGACGATCATCGCTGGACCGGGAACACATCTGCACTCTTCAAAGCCGACCGCGAACTGAGGAAATGCCGGTAAGTTGTATAATGGGCTAGATGGGGTTTTTTCAACTTTGTTGCATACCTCAGGCATTTTTTGGAATTTTTGCACCAAATTTTCAACATGGGGTTTTTGGGACCCCTTCTCATGAATTCTGTCACTGTCATGGCGTTATTCAGGCCGAAGTGATTTCGCAGATCACTGCAGAAATCACCTTCGGGCCTGATTAACAAAACGACAGTGCCAGCTTCTAAGGTGGGCCTCAAAAGCCTATTTGAAAATTTGGTGAAACATTCAAAATGACCGCTTTACGAGCGGCATTACAAGTAGTTCCTAAGCAGGCTCGTAAGTTCGCGAATTTTCAATTTTCACCCAGATTTTCAACATTGCCATTTTACCACACCTTCTTATGAGTAGTACAGCTGTCATTATTCACATCCTGCCCAAAACATGTTTCCGCCCATGTAGCGCACAATGGCACAGTCGGTGTGCGAAACCAATGTACGGGACACATTAAGAAAATCACAGTGACACTGTTCATCAGCAGACGCCTTAAATGGCTGTGTTGGAAAATTTGGTGAAAAAATTCCTAAAAATAACTGTTTTTACGTAGTGTGCTGCTATGCAGTTCCTATCCACGCCATAAGTTTGCTAATTTTCAATATTTTCACTCCAGATTTTCAACACTGCCATTTTACCACACCTCCTATGAGCAGTACAGCTGTCATTTTCACATCTTGCCCAAATGTATTTCCGCCATGTAGTATACAATGGCACAGTCGGTGTGCGAACTCAATGTATGGGACACATAAAGAAAATCACAGTGTCACTGTTCAGAGCAGAGATCTTAAAATGGCTATGTTGAAAATTTGGTGAAAAATTTACGAAGGCATGTTGCGCAGTTCCCACGCATGCTCGTAGTCTGCGAATTCTTCAATATTTTCACCCAGATTTTCAACATTGCCATTTTACCATACCTCCTTATGAGCAGTGCAGCTGTCATTTTTCATATCCTGCCTAAAATGTATTTCCTACCATGTAGCTTACAATGGCACAGTCGGTGTGCTAAATCAATGTATGGGACACATTAAGAAAATCACAGTGACACTGTTCATTAGCAGAGGTTCTAAAATGGCAATGTTGAAAATTTGGTGAAAAATTCCTAAAATGACTGTTTTACTAGCGTTGCTATGCAGTTCCAACGCATGCTTTCGTAGGTCTTAATTTTCAATATTTCCACCCAGATTTTCAACATTGCCATTTTATCACACCTCCTTATGAGCAGTACAGCTGTCATTTTTCACGCCACCCAAAATGTGTTTCGGCATGTAGCACACAATGGCGCAGTTGGTGTGCGAATCAATGATTGGGACAGATTAAGAAAATCACAGTGACACTGTTCATGTGCAGAGGTCTTAAAATGGCTATGATGAAAATTTGGTGAAAAATTCCTAAAATAGCTGTTTCTGGCGTTCTGCGCGAGTTCTCACATGGCTAAATGGTTATAATTTTCAATGTTGCCTCAATGACTTCCAAATACCTAAACAGCACATAGAAGCAAGCAACATTTGGCATTGACAAATGCTTGTACTTCTTTGTCACTGATTTTTTTAAGCCATGTCCAAGCGCCAAATACCACTGCAAATACCTGCAAGCGAATGTTCGGCATTGACAAATGCTTGTTTATTAGATGTTAGTAGGTGTGATGTGTGGAACAGCACTCTTCCTGGCTGCTGACATACCTACTGTAGCTCTACTCCTCCCATTACATCATTAGCATTGTGACTTCATGGACCGTGACATCACAACTGCTCAGGTAGAGCCACGCAGTAGCTGCCAGGTCAGTGTGATGTCGCTGTCAGCGATGATGTAGTGGTCGGAATAAAACTAGATATGTCAGCTGCCAGGCAGAATGCTATTCCTCACATCAAGCATAATACTGTAATAGACTTTGGCTGCATTCGGTATGTACTCATTAATTCTCTGTAAAATGTTTATATTAGCTTTATAGCCTTGGAATGTCTTAATTAGTTGCAGGATGTTGTGACAAGAGGCATGTGTCTCTGGAACCAGAGAGTTTTATAACCCTGACCAAACAGCCAGATGGTTAATTAAGCCCCCTGTCTGAGATAACCCTGTGAAAACATTTGGGTTAGAGAAAAGGTTGGTCAGTGTAATGAGAGAAGAAGAAAACTTGGCATGGGAGCAGTAAAGAGAAGCTTTATGCCTTTTGATCTGTGGAACTGCAGTTTGAAGCTGAAAGCTCTGGGCTGAAACCTGTGTTACAGTCACCTACAAGGACATCTTATACATTTTCTGTAAATAAAGTGGAATAGAATTATTTATTATGGCTGATTCTGAATACAGTTTCTCTGCATGCCTTATGCTTGTATAAGTAAGGTCAAATGAGTCCACGAAACTTGTAACCAGCCAGGGCACTATGGAGATCTGCAGGAAAAGAACCCCAACCACAAGACTGGGGGTGAAGAGTGCTAAAATATTATCACATAGAAAACTTTCCCGTGACCAAAAGCCCCAAAAAACAAACTTCCAAAATAAAAAGTTCTAACTGACTACTTTTTACAATTTTTGTTACATTTTCACATGTGCTATTTTTGGTTTTACTAGATTTTAAACTGTTTGTAGCTCTGATGAAGCACCCCTCAGTGTGTTCTTAGCTCTGAGTTCCGAACACTGGCTGCTGCCTCTTTACTTGTTTAATGGAATTTTGCTAGCATGTTGATGTTATCATCACTGCTGTGAAATAAACATGAGACATACCAACATTAAAATAGCCTGCTAAGTATTTTTTGTAATTACTACATAGCTCTCTCTAACTGGGTGGGCGGGTGCACCTCCCCCAATATCACTTTTTCTGCTTTTCCCCCACCCTTGACATGGAACGTCAGGTTGCATGTGTGGAGGTGCACATGCCTGATTTTACTCACAGCGCACTCCCTTATTTTGCCACCCACGATGCACTGTCACTAGGCCTCCACCTGGTGGCAGTCTATGGCTGGGCCAACAGGCCACCCCTCTCCAGCAGAGGAGAGCAGTCCCTTGGACACCCGATCTTTTCCTGCCCTTGCCAACCACTGGTGACCTGAATCCATTCCAAATTCAAGTCACCAGCGTGGTAGGAGGTAAGGTACCAGTGCCTGAGCCCTTCATGCCACCAAGCTGACCCTTTAATACTAGCTTTTGAGAGTTAAATCCCCCTTCATTAGGTCAGCAGAGAGTAAAGGCCCATTTACACTGCCTGATCTGCACCACTGCAAGAGGTGCAGATGAGTTGCATCAGTGCAGGTCAGACAGTGTAAACAGGATTGGGAGTATTGCAGGTGGCTGCAACATGCTCTGATGCAGAGCAGGGCGATCAATCTTTTCGTGGGATTGTGTGCTGATACAGGTGACTCAGCCTGCATTGGTACAGCCCCACAACACACTATGATGTGTTGTGCTGCTCTAGCATTGGCCATTGTCTTCTGACCAGCTGATGCCATGCTTCTAAGGGGTATGCCATTGTGAGGGTGCTGCAGGTAGGGCGCCATTATCACGCTATGCACTATATCAGCATACTGGATTCCAGACTGTCTGGTACTGCCAGCGTTGGGGCCGTAACTGTTTGCCTCTGCCCCTAACTTGTGCGACTGGGTGAGGGGGTTATATTAATTTGAAGGGGGGTGAAAATACTGCAGACACTGTGTGCGGTCTGGCTAGGGGGTGACCAACTCCATGCCGTTCACCTTTGGTGTCATCCTTTTGCCTGCACTCTCATTTACTGGGCACTCTATTTGCACTCTGGCATGGGTGAACCCTTTTAGGGCCATCTCTATACGAGACTCAAGGTATATGATTAGAACAGCGAAAAAGAAATAGGTTGTATTGCAACTGAAGCTCATCAGAAGAAATGAGGACATTCATCTACAAATGTCTGTACTCTGTTCTGTCCTACCTCAGTAACGTCAGCCATCCTCCTTTCCTCTAGATCTGGCAGAAGAGAAGTGCTGTGCCAGAAGACAGGGAGCACCGATGCAGGGTCCCACAACCACTGCCATGTAAACATGCGGTGGCGGTGAAGTGAACAGAGAAGGCAAGCAGTGCAGAGTACAACACACAACTCTTCCTCGTGTAAACATGTCTTTTGACTCTTGAATGCTAGTCTCGAGAACAATTTTGTTAGTCTAATAAAAGGCATCACTTGCAATGTATTTGCTGTTTTTTTCCTCCAACTGGACTAATACATTTCCTTGTCATTCATATACTTGCACGTGTTTGTGCTTATTTACAGAGATGTTAGGAATATAGTCTGTTTTGAACTGTATAGACAGTTTTGCAGTCAGATGATTCTCCCACCTAGAAAGTGTGACTTAAGTCTGTAAATTCATGTATGAGTGAGTTGAGAACCTGTGAGTCCTCAGAGCACAAATGGCTCTCCCTCATAAGACACAGAAGTGAGCAATAACTTTGGATAGTTTGGAGTAAGGTGGAAGCTACTACATGTTTTATTGCTTATTACTGTATGTTTATTGAAAATCAGTTCACCCCATGAATATGCTGCAGGTGTTACAGTATGGTACCATAAGTGGGAAAAAGATGGAAAAGCCTGTGCCTGGGTACTGTGCTCCCATATAGCTAATGAATAGCTGGAGATAGTTTTTTCTCCTTCTTGGGTTTCCCGGTAGTCCATATGCCTGGGAATTGATGTTGGTACTATGCCTATGAATTGTGAAAATGTGTCGGGTAGGTAAATGACTGTTATTGGTTTGTCATGTTATGCCAGGTACTACACACATTTGCAGACTTTCCCCAAAGTGTCTATGCATAGCAGTCCTGCTGTGCTTATGCTGGCTGCCGCTATCTTTTCGCGTTAAAACTTGCATGTGAGCGTCTTGAGTATAGGACACTTTGGAGGTGTGACTGTCCTGTGCAATCCACTGCTCCATTGAGCAGGCATGGCAGTCCTGCACCAATGGATGCAAGTGCTGTGTATGACAGCAGTGGTCTTCACTTCAAAGAAAACCACCACTGCGATCAGTGCTGGCAGTGCTTCTGTATGAGCTGCCGAAACAAAATACGTCCAGCTTCCTCATCCTGTTGCTGTCCTGGCCGTTGTTTTATTTATGGCTAGGCACGCAGAAATATACAAATATACAAAACAAGGAAACTGTTATAGCCGGCCGGGGTGCCCAATCCCCGTCTGCTTCAAATCTACCGCCCCCAAAGCTTTGGGTACCGCGCTGGGACCCACCCAGCTTGGCAAATCTTATTTGGCCGACAAGAATTTTAATCCCATCGGCTCCGCGTCCCCCAAACAGCTTTTCTGCTGCCACACTGAGCCCACCCCAGCGTGGCAAAACGTCCCGCCGCCTGAATAATTAAAAAAAAACTGTAAATAAGAAAACGTTCCATCACTGTCTCCCCACCTCTCCCACAACCCGCACTCACCCACTGCGGCACCTGCCTCTCCACACCCCTCACCCCATACTTACCTCGGAGCTTGGCGCCGATGATCATCGGTGGACTGGGGACACGCTCTGCACTCTTCAAAGCCGACCGCAAACTGAGGAAATGCCGGTAAGCTGTATAATGGGATAGATAGGGGGTTTTTCAACTTTGTTGCATATCTCAGTCATTTTTTGGAATTTTTGCACCAAATTTTCAACATGGGGTTTTTGGGACCCCTTCTCATGAATGCTGTCACTGTCATGGCGTTACTCGGACCCAAAGGGTGATTTCACAGTCACTGTGCGGAATCACCTTTCCAGAATGATTAATGAAACAACACTGCCAGTGTTCATAAGGTGGGCTCTCAAAAAGCCTATTTTGAAAATTTGGTGGAAAAATTCCTAAAAATGACAGTTTTACGAGCGTGTGTTGTGCAGTTCCTACGCACGCTCGTAAGTTCACGAATTTTCAATATTTTCACTCCAGATTTTCAACATTGCCATTTTACCACACCTCCTCATGAGCAGTATAGCTGTCATTTTTCCACATCCTGCCCAAAACATGTTTCCGCCCATGTAGCGCACAATGCGTGCAGTCGATTATCTTGAACTCAATGTATAGGACACATTAAGAAAATCAAAGTGACACTGTTCATGAGCAGAGGTCTTAAAATGGCTGTGTTGAAATTTAGTGAAAAATTCCTAACAGACTGTTTTAGGAGGTGTGCGTTGCACAGTTCCTATGCACGTCAGAATTTGTGAATTTTCAATATTTTCACTCCAGATTTTCAACATTGCCATTTTACCACACCTCCTTATGAGCAGTACAGCTGTCATTTTTCACATCCTGCCCAAAATGTGTTTCCACCCATGTAGCGCACAATGGTGCAGTCGGTGTGCGAAACTCAATGTATGGGACACATTAAGAAAATCACAGTGACACTGTTCATGAGCAGAGGTCTTAAAATGGCTATGTTGAAAATTTAGTGAAAAAATTCCTAAAAATGACTGTTTCACAGGCTGCGTTATGCCAGTTCTCACGACGCTCGTAAGTTCGTGAATTTTCAATATTTGCACTCCAATGACTTCCAAATACCTAAACAGCACATAGAAGCAAGCAACATTTGGCATTGACAAATGCTTGTACTTCTTTGTCACTGATTTTTTTAAGCCACGTCCAAGTGCCAAATACCACTGCAAATGCCTGCAAGCGGACGTTCGGCATTGACAAATGCTTGTTAATGTGCTGCCACCCTTCCCGCTATGCCTCTGCACAAGATAATCTCCCTACTCCCAGTCCTGTGCTTAGCCCTTGCATTTCCATGGATTGACATATCAGTCCAGAATTCCTTTACAGTCCAATTGTGTTTGCAGCATACCGGTTAACATAGTAGTGAGTAAGCAAGCAAGCAAGCAAAACTTAATTTATGAAACAGTGTTCCAAATGATCATAGCATTGTATAAATATAGATAAAACATCAATGGGATTGTCCTAGATGACAGGCTGACCCTACAGTCTCAAGTGTCTGCAGTTGCCAGGACCTCCTTTTCCCATTTTAGGAATATCACCAGGGTTAGGCACCTTGTTCCGTCTGACTCTTTGCCAACGTTGGTCCATGCCTTTGTGTCCTCCCGCTTGGACTACTGCAACACCCTATACTTTGGGCTTTCTGGGGTTGAAATCCGTCGCCTACAGCTGCTGCAGAATGCTGTAGCCCAGGTTCTGACTGGGACAAGTAGGTCCTGTCATATTACCCCGGTGCTGCGCGAACTGCACTGGCTTCCTATACGGTGGCGGATCACCTTTAAAGTCATTTTATTGACTTTCAAAGCCCTTCACGATCAGGGTCCAACCTATCTGAAAGAACTCCTGGGGGCTTACTACCCCGGCCAATCGCTCTGCTCGGCCGACGAGGGGCTGTTAGAGATTCTAAGAGTGAGTTTGAAATCTTCTGGCAGCAGAGCATTTTCTTATGCTGTAACCACTCTTTGGAATTCTCTACCATGTCGGTTATGGGAGTGCACCTCCATGGAGGAATTTAGGAAGAATTTGAAGACTTATTTGTGGCAAATGGCCTTCTTGGATGATTAAGTTAATTTTATTGTGCTGTGATTCTATTTTATTTTATTAATTGATTTTAATATTTGATGTTATTATGGTATGATTTTATCTATATGTATTACTGATTTATATTTGATGTTGTGGTTTTAATGTGTTCAGCGCCTTGGTATGTTGAAAGGCGCTTTATAAATAAACATATTATTATTATTATTAAAACAAATAAAGACATAGAATTTAAGAATCATAAAACAGACAGCAGGATTTAGATATCTGGGAAGGCACAGTTGAATAAATATGACTTCAGGGCAGATTTAAAGGCCTCGACAGATGGGCACTGTCTAATCCGGCAAGGTAGAGAATTCCACAGGGTCAGAGCAGCAAAAGCAAATGATCTTGCTCCAGATGTAGTCAAATGGACCCTGGGAATCTCTAGCAATTCCTCATGTGGTCCCTGTCTGTGTATGGCTTTATAGGTCAGTAATACGACCTTGAAGATGATCCTCCACCACACCAGCATCCAGTGCAGATCACAGAGCACAGGTGTGACATGGTAAGATCTCGATAAGCCAGTCAACAATTAGGCAGCCACATTCTGCACCAGCTGCAGATGATGAAAGTGATGAAAGTCCACCCCAGGTAGCCTTAGGCATTACAGTAATCCAGGTGTGAGGTTCCAAAGGCATGGACCAACGTCAGAAGATCGTCAGGTGGGACCAGGTGTTTTATCCGGATGATATTCCTTAGATGGTAAAATGAGATCTTGACGACCACTGACACCTGAGCCTTCAGAGTCAGCTCATCATCAAATACAATGCCCCGATTCCACACCCGGTCAGAGGTTAGTAGCTGGTCACCCCCCCCAGCCAAAGTTCAGAGGGTTGCCCAGCCACCCGCCCCTCTGTCTGGCAATCTGGGTCCACCACAAACATTTCAGTCTTATCTCCCCTTTAGGTTGTAAATTTGACACACACATGACAGAGGCCAGCTTTGATATCAGAGATGCCTGCCGCAGCTGAACACGTTTTATGGGGAAGGTTGCTCCACAAGTGGTATGGGGGAGGATGACTGATACAGTTTCTTTTTGAGACTGTCAGCCCATAAGAAAATTCAGTTTGTTTGATCACAGCTGAGAGCTGAGACAATTCTGAAAAAAACTAAATATAACATTCAGGCATAAATGTAACTTATAGTTCATATTTTATTCTGACATTCTCACCCTTATTTCCTTATTACTAAGGGTCTTTTAATGAATACAGTATCTATGCCCTTTTAGCTCTGGCTGCTTGCCTACACATGACATCCTAATTCTGTTTATGACATCATAATATGTTGCTGTGTAGATAATTATGTAAGCAATAGCCCACAACAGGGTGTGCGGTTATTGGGGATTAATCAACACCCCAGGTGTGTTGTGGCTGAGTGACCTCACAGCACCCTGGGTGTTGATTAATCCCCAATTACCACACACCCTGGAGTGGATTATTGAGCTTATAACATGGTGTTACCACACTGCGAAAAAATGAAAAGAAACTCAGATAAAATTCTAAAAAAGTATGGATTTTTGTAAGTATCCTTCCCCCACACAAAGTAGTCAGAGTGTTGCAATGCCCGTGAGATATACAACACAACACCATTCGGTCTCTCTCTCTCTCTCTCTCTATATATATATATATATAGATATCTTTTCAATGACAAATGCTGAATCCCTTCTGTTACTTCGCACAGTACTGCACTGCACTGCACTGCACTGCACACTCTCTGTCTCTACTAAGAGGGTTCAAACATCTGTGAAAAAATGAAAGGAAACTCAGAAAAAATGATTAAAATGATTAAAAAGTGTGGCTTTTTGTAAGTATCCTTCCCCCACACAAAGCAGTCCCAGTGCTGCAATGCCCATGAGATATACAACACACCACCATTCAGTCTCTCTCTCTCTCTTTTCAATGGAGACTGTTGACTCCCTTCTGTTACTTAGTACTACACTGCACACGCTCTATCTCTGCAAACAGGGTGCACACAGTGAGGACTGCAACAAAGCAGCAGTCGGGGATAGACAGCGCCCAAACATTTGTTCTACTGTCCCAGTGTGAACCTGATAGAGAAATGATGACACAGTCATCCACTCCCGATCGCACAAAGGACATGCCTGCACACTTCTCTGTGCCAGTCTCGGCACTCTCCCTCTCCCCCACCCTCTCTCCCTCTGTAGGTGCTGCTGAATAGGGGGACATCGTCAGGAGAGCCCATTGTCTCTTTCAGTTTGTCTGCTATCTGAAGTGTGCTGTGGACTAGGGTGAGCGGACATCGTCAGGAGAGCCCATTCTCTCGCTCTCTGTCTGATCTGAACTGTGCTGCACCAGATGTTGTTCTACCATGGAACCGAGTGAGGTTTTTAGTACAGGAACAGGAACAGCCCTATAACTTGGGGTACTAAAAACCTGATTCAGCTCCGTGGTAGAACAGCATCTGGTGCAATCTGCGATGGCACTGCTTCAATGGCTGCCTTTCTGATTTCAGTTCTCACCGCAGCAATGAGTGCCATCCTGCCCAGGGATTTCTCTTTAGGGACCCTTGACAACAACTGTACTTATATCAGGGATTAATGAACAGTCACCAGATGCTGTCCTGCCAATGACGTGAGTGGATTTCAGTACCCCATGCTATAAGATGTAATAAACAAGGGATTGTGATATCATGTGTAGAGAAGTAGCCGGAGCAGATACAGTCTAGGGCACCGGGATCTTACACTTTTTTCAGTAATAAAGAAAATGGGGAATTACTTACTGAAAATACTCTATATGAAGTAATAAAGAAAATGGGATGGAGTTGAATATAAATCTTACTTTTTTCAATGCTGAAATGGAGGGTGTGGATCCAATATATAGCTACAGAACAGCTCAATCTGAGTATATAAAAACAATCTAAGTTACAGGCCATTATTCATAAAGATGTATTAACCCTGATTTATCATGCGCTTCAAGTTTCACCCGCTATTAAATTTATATATTTAATTGTTTAATAAGTATAAGAAAAAGAAGTATCTCTGAAAGGTCTTGAAATGTATTTTGCCTCAAGGAAATTATCAGGACAATCCATGTGATATCCTTTGTGCATTTATGTGGAAACAAACTCTTTCTTTCAATAAAAAGAAATTTTAAAATAAAGTAAAGAAAAAAAAATCTTACTTTTTTCAATCTTTCCTAACGCTGTCTGGGGCTCTTTAAGGGCTAAGTCAAATAATTAAGCAGAATTGAACTGTACTACAAATATGCTTGAGTGTAGAACTGTTAAAGGCACTTAAAGCAGCAGTACATGTAAAAGTGAAAAGTTTAAGCTACACATTTTAGTGACAATAAATGGTATCCCTATTATGTCTTTCATTAATTTTGTTCTCTTGTCTTCACTGTGTCACAAATACATTTAACGCATAAAGTTATTAGTACAAATAATATTTGTACTAATAATGTGTATAAAATGTTCAACATAATAAATTGAAAATTTTACACGTGGTTATTAGTACAAATATTATATTTTTACTAATAACTGATGAATGTTTCTGTATTCAAATCTGTACTCAAGAGATTTGAATATGGAAACACACAACATTTGATTTGGATTAGTGACAAGTACTTTTCCTGTATAAAATGTCAGTTTTTAAAAGTAGAAATAAAATCAGAAAACAGTCTGTATCTGCCCAGAATGCACCATTTTCAACCATTTTTTTTAAACATTTTCCGGGGGGGGGGGGCAGCCCCCTAACCCCCCCAGACCCACCTATATTGGTTAGGGATTTTGACTTTACAAAACCACCTATCCTTTCAATTTCTTTTGGGGGAAACCCTGCATTGGTGACCAAGAAATGACTTTTGGTAGGTACTTATTTACTGGAATCCTCAGTTTTGTGTGTCTCTGTCCAGGGGTACAAGGCTTGATGGAGTTTCCAAGGTTTTGGCTGGGGGTGCACGTAACTCCCTTACAGGCAAGTGGTGGTTAATATGTTTCTGCACGTATAAGTTGTTTCTGCAGTGAAGAAGTGGTTCATAGCTGGCCCAGTGGTACTGAGGGTTGAGACACTGGACGCAACACCTCGCACCACACCAGTGACCCGGGTTCGGGGATGGACTCAGATCATTGGGGGTCAGCAGGGGAGGGAGGGGATCGAGCATTCAGAGGACTGCTCTCCCCTCCCGGGTTGGGTTCCAGGGTATGCCTCATTCCATAGTGGCCCCTGGTGGAGATTGCGGACCCTAAAGGCTGTGAGGCTCAACACAATTTTGGAGGCAGAGCGGCAGCAGATGGCTGCATGTTAGGTGAGCTGCTGTCATTGCACGTCTGTACTCCGGGGAGCAAATTGAAGGAAAAACCCTGGTGGGCTAGTGGAGACAAAGGGAGCCCAGAGACCTGCCCACATCCCGACGCCAGACCTACCTCCCCGGATCTCCAGCTCTACCAGGTCTCCATGGTTTTCCCTCTAATTACAGAACAGGCTACCGAGGGTGTGCGGGTCCTCCCGTGGAGGGCTGATACGGGGGACTGGACAAGTCATGGGGCTGAGTGGAGACAGCCCTGATGGAAACCAGTAGAGGAAGTTTCAGACAGGGAGTAGAGTCAGCAGTCCAGTAGTACCCTAGAGAGATGCCCTAGGTCCTCAGTGAATAAAAACAGAATAAAAAAAAAAAAAAGAAGTGGTTCATGTTTGCAGACCCTAGCTGATGCAAGCTTGCGTGGTTGCAGCCTAACAGTCTCCTTTCAGAAGCATGTTTATTTCAGGACATCCTGTACTTTCTAGAATTAGTAAACAAGGGGTGCCACTGCCTTCTGGTTTAGGGAGTATAAATAGTGAAGCCTAGTTGAAACAAGCATTTGTCAATGCCGAATGTTGATTGCTTTGCTCTGTTGACCTCGCTTACTCCCACTCTCTCACTCGTTCATTCTGTTTCTCCTGGCGCTGCAGGCTGCCCTTTTGTACTGGGCTCCTGCCTGCATTGGCACCTTTGTCTTCCCACAAAGAAATCCGCAGCTGTCCCGACAGAGCTCCACTGAGGTCGCTCACTCCCCCTCTCTCACTTGCTCATTCCATTTCTGCCAGTGCTGCAGGCTGCCCTTTTGTACTGGGCTCCTGCCTGTGTTGCTGCCTTTTTCTTCCCTCAAAGAATTCCGCAGCAGTCCCAACAGAGCTCAGATGAGCTCACTCACTCTCCCTCCCTCACCCGCTCATTCTGTTTCTCCCGCCGCTGCAGGCTGCCCTTTTGTACTGGGCTCCTGCCTGTGTTGCTGCCTTTTTCTGCCCACAAAGAAATCCATAGCAGTCCCAACAGAGCTCTGTTGAGCTTGCTCACTCCCCCTCTCTCTCACTCGCTTGTTCTGTTTCTCCCACCGCTGCAGGCTGCCCTTTTGTACTGGGCCCCTGCCTGCACTGCTGCGTTTTTCTGCCCACAGAGAAATCTGCAGCAGTCCCAACAGAGCTCCATTGAGCTCACTCACTCCCCCTCTCTCACCCGCTCATTCTGTTTCTCCCGACGCTGCGGGCTGCCCTTTTGTCAATGCCGAATGTTGATAGCTTTGCTCCATTGAGCTCGCTCACTCTCCCTCTCTCTCTCTCTCTCATTCTGTTTCTCCTGGCGCTGCAGGCTGCCCTTTTGTACTGGGCTCCTGCCTGTATTGGCATCTTTGTCCACCCACAAAGAAATCCGCAGCTGTCCCGACAGAGCTCCACTGAGGTCGCTCACTCCCCTCTCTCACTTGCTCGTTCCATTTCTGAGAGTGCTGCAGGCTGCCCTTTTGTACTGGACTCCTGCCTGTGTTGCTGTCTTTTTCTGCCCACAAAGAAATCAGCAGCAGTCCCAACAGAGCTCCGTTGAGCTCACTCACTCCCCCTCCCTCACCCGCTCATTCTGTTTCTCCTGACGCTGCAGGCTGCCCTTTTGTACTTGGCTCCTGCCTGCCTTGGCACCTTTTTTGCCCATAAAGAAATCCGCAGCAATCCAGACAGAGCTCAGTTGAGCTTGGTCACTCCTTCTCTCTCACTCGCTCTATCCTAATCTGTCCCAAACACTGATTTTCGAAAGTGACTGCAGTATTCTGTGCCGGAAATGTGAAAACACACTTCAGCCAGGATGTGAAAAATTACAGCTGTACTGTTCATAAGGAGGTGTGAAAAAATGGCAGTGTTGAAAATCTGGCGTGAAAATATTACTAATTTGTGAAGTTACAAGGGTGCGTGGAAACTGCACAACGCACGCTCGTAACACAGTCATTTTATGGAGTTTCATCACAAAATATTTGGGATAGGCATTTTAGGACCTCTGCTCCTGAACAGTGTCACTGTGATTTTCATAATGTGTCCTAAACACTGATTTCCCACAGCACCCGCGCTATTCTGCACTGGAAGTGCAAAAACACATTTCAGCCAGGATGTGAAAAAAGACAGCTGTACTGTTCATACAGTGGCCAGAAAGATGGCAATGTTGAAAGTCTGGAGTGAAAATATTGCAAATTGGCAAAGTTACGAGCATGCGTGGAAACTGCACAACACATGCTCGTAACACAGTCATTTTATGGACTTTCATCACCAAATTTTCAACATAGGCATTTTAGGTCCTCTGCTAATGAACAGTGTCATTGTGATTTTCATAATGTGTCCCAAACACTAATTTCCCACAGCAACTGTGCTATTCTGTGCCAGAAGTGCGAAAACACATTTTGGCCAGAATGTGGAAAATGACAGCTGAACTGTTTATAAGAAGGTGCAGAAAAATGGCAATGCTGAAAATCTGGAGTGAAAATATTGCAAATTTGCGAAGTTACGAACGTGCGTAGCAACTGTGCAATGTACGCTCATAAAACAGTCATTTCTTGGATTTTTTCCACCAAATATGCAACATAGACTTTTTGAGAGCCCACCTTAAGAACACTGGCACTGTTGTTTAGTTAATCAGTCCGGAAAGGTGATTCCACGCAATGACCGAGAAATCACCTTTCAGGGTTGAATAACGCCATGATAGTGGCTGAATTCATGAGGAGTGGTCCCAAAAACCCATGTTGAAAATTTGATGCCAAAATTCTAACAAATGTCTGAGATATGCATCAAAGTTGAACAAACTCTATTTATACCATTATACAGCTAACCGGCATTTCCTCAGTTCGCGGTTGGCTTTGAAGAGTGCAGACGTGTTCCCGGTCCACCGAAGATCGTTGAGCTGGGCTCCGGAGGTAAGTATGGGGGTGAGGGGTGGGGAGGGGAGTGCATGAGAGGTGCACGAGGATGGGGAGGGACGGGAGTGGGCTCCCCTGTCGGCAAATCAAACTGGGAGGGGGGGAGATTATGCAGACGAGGAGTGGGCTCCCCCATCGGCAACCTAAATGCAAGCAGGGGACTGAAGCCGATGGGGATTGGGGCCCTCGTCTGCAAACAACCACTGCTGTGGGGGATTGCGCATCCCCTCAGCACTAGGGGCTCTCTAATATTGTTCGTGAACATGGCAGTAAGCTGCCGCCATGTTTGCAAACAATATCACAGTAGCAAGGTTCTGCCCAGCAATGACAGGTCACGCCTTCATTGCAGCGGAATGGCTTACGCTGCAATGATGTGGTGGCCCCTGATTGCAGCGACTGAAACCTTACAAGGTTGTGGCACGCTGGCTGAACTAGTGTCAGCAGCAGCATGCCACCCCATTGGGAAAGGTGGGCCAAGCCCCCAAAGGCTGTGGGGGCATAGGCCACAACAGTGCCGCACCTCCACAACCTGCTTCTGCAGCAAGCTGCTGCAATATGTTTCTTGTGCATGTGCACTATCAACATAGAAAAGGAGTCAAGTTGAGTAGTGCGATGTGACAGCCCTTCAGGGTTCAACCCCACCATGGCTCCAACTGCATCCAGGTGGGATTTGCTAGTTTCAGGATGTGGCATAATAGATCCTGAGTCTGGGATGAGGTATGGGACCCCATAATCAGCCATCACCTAAGGGGACCTTGGGAAGGAGTCTTAGCTGCAGCTCATGTGGTGCCACACTCCTCCAGGGTATCCATGGTATGCTGTGGCGGTGTGGAGGCTGCCCAATATGCAGCAGGTTAGTGGTGCTCCTCTCCAACCTGGCAGCAGCATGGGCCATAATTCAGAGGGGACTGGGGTGCTCACTCCTGCTCCTCTTTCTCGATGGCCTCCAAGAGAGGTTGGAAGGTAGTGAGCAAGAAGAGAAGTCAGTGGATGGTAACATCTGGGAATGGAACGGACACGGGTATCACATCCAACAACTTTTTCATCCCATATGTGAAGTGATACATGCTATCACCCAGGGGAGAGCAGACAGTGAAAACAGGTTCCCAGCAGCAGCAGTGATGCCAGCTGGGGAAGCAGCAGCCAGGGAGAAGGAATCTGGAAGGGCACTTATTGTGGGGGATGCTACAGTTCAGGGATACTGAGGCTGTGGTTTGTGCTGCAGACCAGGAGGGAAGGGGAGTGCCCTGCCTCCCAGGGGTGACATTAGTTAGGGTACGTAACAGGACTGGTTGGATAGGGAAGTAGGGAGGACAGAATGTTATTGTCTATCTTGGGATAAACGATCAGGCAGGAAGGCCATTAGAAGCAGTGAGGGCCAGTTCCAGGATGTTTGGTTCCAGGTGGAAGGAGCTGCAGGTACTATAGCCTTCCTGGAGGTTCTCCCAGTGCCAAGGTGGGAGAAAGCAAAGAAGCTAAAAATCTTCCAGTTTAACAATTGGTTGAAGGAGCAGTGCACCGAGGAGGGGTTTTGCTTTCTTGGAGACTTAATGCCTTTTGGTGGGATAAAGGCCTAGTTTAACCAAACAACATACATCCTAATTTGGGGTTGGGCAATGGCTTTGGAGCAGAGGTTGGAGGTATATATCAGGCGACATTAGGCTAGCGGGGCTGGGGCTACGGGCATATGTGGAGAGAACTCAGGTGACAGAGACCTAGCACTCCCCCAACTAGTGGGGGAAAAGGGGGGACAGCAGCACTGTAAATACAGATGGTGAGAGGGGCATATATGAGAGAACAGGGACCACATAGGGTGGTTAAAAAAGGTAGAATGACAAAGAGAATGAATTCAGTAGGTCTGGTCAGTGGAACGGGTAAGGGTAGGAGACAGGGGCCCTGGAGGGTGGTCAGCTTAAAGAGCTACTGACGCCCCAAAGAAAACTTTAAAAAAAACACAATAAATAGGTACAATTCTGCTTGCATTCCATTTATATTTTATCTATTTCTCCTCCTCATAATTTATTACTAAGAAAATGTGTATGAATATATGATTGTTGGCCCTTAGAGTTTATTTTGAGTTCATCTGCCTCTATAGTTTACTCCCTATTCCAAGTCATAATCCTCTGTTGTGACATCACAGTCTGTTTCCATGGGAGTAACTGTGAGGTCACAAGCAGTGCTCTATGACTTCAGGTAGGGAGAAAGCAGCAGGAATAACTCTTCAGGAGCAGAAATCCTGTTCTCATACAAATTACCTCAGTAATAAATGATGAGGAGGAGAAATACAGAACTGATGGGAAATACAAGCTGGACTGTGTCTAAATGTTATGTTGTGTTAAAGTTCACCTGAACATGTCACCAGCTCTTTAAATGCAAGAAGTCACAGAAGCAAAATGAGTGAGCAACAGGCACTGACAGTAGAGGTTAAGATGGACCAGTTAGAAATAATGGAAACATGGGCAACAGGAATCAATGATTAGGATCTGGTGGTTCTGGGCTGTTCCCTCCAGAGGAGCAACAGACAAAAAGGCTGGGGGGAGGTGGTAATGTGTGTTAGGGAATGCATAAAGGCTCTAGAGGATACTGCTTAGGGGAGAGGCACAGAACACAGACAGTTTGGGTACAACTGAAATTGGGAGGAGAAAAAGATCATGGCCAGAGTTCTGCACAGACTGCCAAGCAAGAAAGAGGAAGAGGACAGGGAATTCAGGGAACTGGAGGACAGAAGGAAAGTGTTATCCAAAGGAGAAATGGTGCTGGTGGAAGACCCAAATATGCCAGATGTGGACTGGAAAATTCTGGCAGCCAGCAGTGCGCAAAGTCAGGCACTAGGGAATGTGAAGCAGAGCTGCTTTCTCATGCAGTGGGAAAGGAAATCATATAGAGAAGGGGTCATACTTGAGCTGGTTCTGGCAAACACTGAGAGAGTAAGAGAGGTAAAGGGGAGGGAACCACTGGGTTCCAGCAACCACAATACAGCGTGTTTCAACTTAACCAAAGGAGCACATCACTCCAGTCCAAAAACTGTTGTCTTGGATTTCAGAAGGGCTGACTTCAGCAAGATGGGGAAAATGCTGAACGAGAAGCTAGTTGGAATAGAGGGAGTAGAAAGACCAGAAGCCAAACTTGATGTCGTAAAAAGCAATGTAAAGAAGGTGACTGCATCATGCAAGAGTCAGGGCAAGGTGAACAGAAAGCAGGAGAAGCTGATATAGTTTTCCAGAGGGGTGAGAGAGGCAGTATGGGCACAAAGTGCAGCATTCTGAAAATGTAAGGGGGAACAGAGCGAGGCCGACTGGGAGAACTATCTGCAAAAGTCAGTCTGACTTTGATTATGGGTAAGAAGCAGGAAACCATCAAGGAACAGAGAGAAATTGTTGGAGACAAATGGAATGCAAGACAGGAGGCAGCAGAGGTTTGTATCACGAGGTCTTGTAAAACTAACCTGATTGACATCTTTGATTTGGTTATAAATAGTGTTGCTCAAATAGTATCTAACACAATCAAATATCAGTAACCACCAATTGTCTCAGATACCAGATGGCACTGGATACCATTTTTACCTGACTACTGGATCTTGTCACCTAGGATTCAATCAGATACCAACTATCTGACGAGAAGAACTGGGATGTGATGGATCTGAGACAGACATCCAGCCTTAGATCCCACTATCTGACCTCAGAACCCACTATCCAGGCTTGGATCCAAAATCTGAATGGGGTTGGATAGGATCTCAGATTGAGAATCAGACAGATGGACTATCTGTCAGACCCCATTAGGATAGGCAAAAGCAGTATCCGAGCCTCACTAGTTACAAGGGCAGTGGGCAGGGGCCAAACAGTGGATGTGTTACAACTCTTTAACAGGACCTTTGATTATGTCCCACACAGAAAGTTCATAAAAGGCTGGATAACCTGGGGTAGGTGACAAGCTGACCAAGTGGATAGGGAACTGGCTGGAGGGCAGGTCGCAGAGGGCAGTCATCAATGGGACACATTCAGATCCCAGGCAAATCACAAGTGGGGTATCCCAGGGATCTGTTCTGGGGCTGGTGCCCTTATATCTTCTTTTGTGATATAGAAGGGAATCTAGAATAAGGTATGCCTCCTTGTTTGTGACACTGAGATCTGCAGCAGAGTGGACACTAAGGTGGGAGTTAGAGAATGAAAACGGACCTGGAAAAATTGGAAAAGTGGTCCAGTTATGGCAGTTTTAGTTCAATGTAAAACAATATGAAGTGATGTATATTGGAAGAAAAAACCCTAAAACAGACTACTGGAATAAGGGTCGTGCAGACGGCAGGAAGAGATCCAAGGGTAATCATTAGTGAGAGCCTCAATACAAAGCTCAGTGCAACAAAGCATACAGGAAGACAAAAAGGACACTGGGATGTATAGGAAGGGGATTTGACAGCAGGAGAAAGGAGATGATATTGTCCCTGTACACACCCCTGGCAAGTTAACTCCTGGAGTATTGTGCACAGTTCTGGAGTTCACACCACAAGAAGGACAGGGACCAAATAGACACCATACAAAGGAGGGCCGCAAAGATAATTCAGGGGCAACATGGGAGGATGTACGAGGAAAGGCTGGCAGACCTTAACATGTGCACACTGGAAGTCAAGCGGCAAAGTGGGGATATGATTGGAATCTGCAAGTTATTACAAGGAATAAACAAGGTAACCTGTGAGGACTTGTTGAAGAGCAATGAGGACACACAAGTAGGGAACATGAATGGGGACTAGTGAGGGGTGGGGTTCAGGAGGGAAAATGAGGGGAATTTAGGAGGAAGAGGGAGAAAATTATATTTCTGTCAGCCTGGTCTCTAGACACCCATCATACACTACACTACACAGTAGACATTGAAGGTATGGTGCTGAGCCTGGAGCTCGCACGAGGTTCACTGAAATGGTGTCCACTGGGTATCCCACTCCTGCTCTAGAAGTATCAGAAGGGCACTGACTACAAGTACCAAGAGGAGCTGAAGATGCAAGTGCTCTCTCTCTCTCTTAGACCAAGAGTCTAGATTCTGGATAGATATGAGCCTGCCAATGTACTATACACGTAGGAGCTGTGTCTGTCCTACTAGTCTGTCTATCTGTCTGTCTGGTAAGCTACCCAGGGAATGCCTGCATTTAAGAGGTACCCACCTAAGGGATAGAGAGTGGTAATTGGGGAGGACTGTCCAGAGGTGACAGGTGCCATTATTACCATATAATGATCCTCGGACATTTAGGAAAGAAGATTCACATTTCTCAGTTTACCTGTTTATTGGGAAAAGATGTGTGTGCAGTGGTTCAAACTTCATATATCTCCCAAAAGAGCAATAATGTGTAAATAGAGAAATATGTTACTTGTACAATAAATGCATTGCAATGGACGTGTACATTTACAGGTACTCTCCGACTGACCTGTATTTGAAGGCCATCATGGACTTGTGGTTTGCTGCTGCCACCATAATTGGATTCCTGTACCAGTAGCATTGTTCCTACTACCTGATTATGAGAAAGAGTACATGACTAGATACATGGCCAGGGTGCATGATCCCATTTGAGAGAGGGTGCCCATGTTATGCAAACATTACTGCAACAACTGAAGCACTGAAGTCAATGCCTTGCACAGACTGTAACTCAGCTTGCTCCTGTTTGATTGCTAAGTTGAAATCTGAGTGCCCTGTTCCTTACGCCTAATGCTAGGGGACAGAGATTTGTATCTCTGTCTGGCTTGGCTGCCCCTAGTTCACAGAAAATTGCTTCTAATGTGCTCCATATTTTGGAAAATAACATATGGTGAGGCACCACCTATTTAGCAGCATATGTTCTCAAGTCAAGCCTGACTAGGGATTCCACTCACTCTTCAGACAAGTCCAGGATTTCAGTTCCATTTAAAAGAACCAATTTGATTCCGGAGAACTTTATCCTGTTAAGCTATTATTATATAGAATCCTTTACCTTTGAAACGTTTTGCCTGTAAGACTTTTTTGGGCTGCTTAAATTGCACCAGTCTCCTTTACTTAGATGTGATCATCACAAAAACTGATTATTCTGAAGTGTGCTGATAGAGCGTTCTGCTAAAGATCAGTTTAATACTTTGCAATTGATAATAATGTAATTCTGGAAATATACAACCACAGGGTTGTTTCATACTTTGTAGGTTAATCAGTTGGTATCTGCCAGTAAGGGTAGTGCACAGCATATGGCCAAAGTGTTATTTTACATATTTGTGTATTAGTTTATGTGGGAGTGCCCCTCATAGGTTGTAACAAATGCAGGATGCAACAAAAGATGTAGTTATTACTGATATACCAGATTCCTAATTGCGTATGTAAGGTCCATGCTGATGTACTAATTTTGTATTGTATAATGCAAAAGCTAAAAAATGGATTGTTCTTACTGCCTATCCTGTCCTCACTGTATTTTTGTAACATTCGGGGTCACTCATGAAAATCGGCGTCTAATGCTCATGGGTTAACCCCCCAGTCACCAGATAAATAAAACATTTGCTAATGCTAAGCCAGCACAAAATGATTGCTGGGAAATGAGGAACCGAATGTTTAATGATGTTTAGAGGGACATTGTTGACTGTCTTAGGCCTCAAAGTGTCTCTAGTTTTAAAATTGCATGCTATGATTGCCCAGATTCTGTAGAGCTTGCTAATGTGGCTGGGCATTTGATTCTGATTCCTATTTTTCTTTTGAATAATGAAAAGCAGGCTGCCCACCAAACTGGTGTTACCACACAGAAACATGTTTATTTATGTTCCTTGCTAAGTCCCCACTGCATCTTTCCTGGACTTGGGAGCACCCTCAAGACAGTCTAGCCACTCATGATGCAGTGCCCGGGGAAGAGAGGAGATTTTTGCACCATGAGTGTCTGCATTGTTTGGGGGTAATCCTCATGTCCAGGGAGTGTGCAATAAGAATAGATCAAGGACTTGAAACAAAACACGGTGAGATATAATTACACCATTAGAATGCATTTCACTTCTACTGAGAAAGGAAGCAGAAAAAATAACCAGTAACATCAGTGAATTTTAGAAAAGGTAAGCAATCATAAAATGTGGGTTTTCAACAAGAAATAATGTGATGCAAACAGAGTTGAGTGTCTCTTTAAAGCAAATCACTCTATGACGCTGCCTAGTCAGTGATAAGAAAGTCACCTGTAATGCATTCCCCACATAGACACTGTACTCCCCAAGGGGCATGTTAAATCAAGACACCCAGTATCAATAGCATAACGTCCTGAGGGGCAGCACCACTGGGCTTTCCTAGAGAGGATCTACTTCAGGTAGAGGCACCGCACTATTTATTGAAACTTGCATGTAATGCATCATAGACTGAAAACCCTGGCCTGTCCTCTCAGTGTAAAGAGACATGTTCCCTGAGGTCCCTAGTATGGCATCACATCCAGCCTAATTAACATTTGGGTACCTGTAGTGTTCCAATATGTATAGAAAAAACCATAAAGCACCCCCTTGCACATATACACTTTTGTACATTCAGATCATGCAGTAAGTCTTCCCGGTTCATATCTATATAGTACTTACTCCATGGTTTCTTCCTTTGTTGTGTTTCTTTTCCCTTGCTCATTGAAACCAGCTTTGTATGTCATTCTCTGTCTCACCATTCTAGACACACCAACACCTACATCACCACTATCAAATAAACATGCAAATCCATTTTCTTACCTTTTTGTTGTTTCCTTACAGGCCTCTGTTGCCTGGTCCCTCCCTCCTACCCACCCCAATGTAACAGCTGCTCACGACCACACACTGATATGCAGTTTGATTGTTAATCTTGTTTTTTTTTTTATTATACCAAATTCACACTAGTACAGTTCACTAAGTGGTCTTTTTTTTTTAAACTGTTGCACGGCAACAAACAACAAAAACACTACCACTGAATCCTCATGTTGTGCAGCAGGGACAGTGGCTGCATACTTACATGACAGTGCCGCCACCAGAAACGAAAAGTGCAGACAACACAGAAGGACAGCACACTCAGAACACAGAAAATGCTGCTGCAAGTTTTATTACTTGAAATTAAAGTGGAGACACAGCAACAGAAACTGTGTGACTGGCCCTGACACTTTGGAGGTGCACTGCCTGTTCATCAGGGGGCACAGTCCTTCCGTGTTGCTTGGACCTCACATCATGTACACATCTTTTCATACCAGCTGTACCAAGTAACTAATGGAACATCCTGGCCTCTCATTCAGCTCCACTGTATGACTTCTAGCTACACTGGCCCACTGCTAACAATCTTCGACACCCCCTCCTCACTGCGATACAATGTCCTGAAAAAAGAAGCTACAAATCATCAGATAATTCCAAAAGGAGCTGACAGGCCCGCCAGAGGGATAGTTTTATCATTGAAATGCCATTCCCTCATTGTACAGCAAGGAGGGAGATCCAGGCTGCATACTTAAGCATCAGATATGTGCACAACATATTTACTCAGCTTGTGGGGCAGGGCAGCGTTGAACAGAAACATTCTGGGTTGTACCTGAAAATAGGCACATTGGTGTCAGGAATACAGACTTTGTCAATAAAAGCTAAATAAAGAAGATAAATGCAAGTATATTTTGCATCAGATGAGCTACTACTCCCATCTACACAGAACACCTCCTAATACTTTACAGTTCAGAGAGGAACTACAGATGTCTTTATTATAAGTGATGCTCAGTCCCCTTCATTCAGATGGAGGCAGCCTGAGGTGATGAGAGAAAGGTCTGTGTCAGTCACCATCAGCCTCTGCCCAGCATCAGGTTTATTCAGGTGTCAGGTGCCAGATGGGGTAGAGGGGGGTGGGTGCTGAGTAGGTGGAAGGAGAAGAGTCTGTCCTGTTTTGTAGGGTGTGGGGTACCATTAGCATCAGGGATAGTATTTTAATTCAAATGGGGATCGGGGTAGGAGGGGGTTAAAATTAACTTAATGGATGGTGTTTTAATTTGAATAGGAGTTAGTTGGGTGCCACATGAGGGGTGGAGAGTGGTGGGTGCTGAGAGGTTGGGGGAAGGGAGTCTGTCTTGTTTTGTGGAGGGTACCACTAGCACCAGGGATAGTGTTTAAATTCAAATGGGGTTTGGGGTGGAAGAGGGTACTATTAGCATGAGAGATGCTGTTTGAAGTCAGACAGGGACTGGGGTTTGAGGGGAATACCACTAACACCAGGGATGCTGTTTTGAGTCAACAGGGGATTGGGGTGGGAGGAGTACCACTAG
Organism: Neoceratodus forsteri; assembly: GCA_016271365.2. Classification (NCBI taxonomy): domain Eukaryota; kingdom Metazoa; phylum Chordata; order Ceratodontiformes; family Ceratodontidae; genus Neoceratodus; species Neoceratodus forsteri. The sequence goes on from CM057458.1 coordinate 650,954,908, forward strand.
CATCAGGATGATGTGTTACTTTTATTGGGACCGGACGAGGAAGGGGACATGTTTTTCGTGTCTGCCACCAGTGCTGCCTGGGAAGGGGGGGTGCTGTTCACGCAGCATTATGCGTAGATAAGAATAGGGTTTTGGAAGTGTTAAACAGAGATGCCACAGCAGTTTACTGCTTCCAAAACCATTTCAATATACCACTCTGCCCTGTTTGCAAGAGGTTCACCTCATGTGCATGGGTGCAGGGGTGTCTTTAACATGACTGTGCTAATCACTTAGCGACACATTGACTGTACCTTTGAATGTAGCATCAGCCACACTAACAGGCTGTCATCTGCATTATATCCCATTAGTGCAGCACTAGGCCTGTTTAGCGCTGTCCTAATGGTTTGAATATTGAGGTCTGTGTTGGTTGTGCCGTAAGACAACCTTAACAATGTATGCAACATGAGGGTGCCATATGTAATGTGATGCTGGAAAATGCATTAAGAGCACAGCATGTCAAAAGCCATGCCTGGGATTCATCAATCTTCAGATTTATACAAATCAACCACAGAGACCTTAGGAGCAGGGGTGGTGACTGCCTGAAGCTTTTAATTTAGTGCCTGTCCAGAGAGCGACATCTGGAACAGTCCCACCAGTCAAGGCCAAGGGAGATAAATGAGCTGCAGTAATTCAGTTCAAACAACTCATTTCTGTGACGGGACTCTGATTAGTGTCTTATTAACTGCAAAACATGCAGGATAATGAACTGATTTGCCAATTATAACGATGTCACTTTATCAGTGATTTCAATATTGTCCCTTTTTTTGTTGAAAACTTGGAAAATTTATTGCAAACAGATTCATGGTTTATACCATACAAGACAATACATATATTAAACTAAAGCAGGCAAAGAGAAAGACACATTCTATCATTTAGACTGTAAAGTAGCTTTAAATGCCTCTAGAGCCTAGAAACTCTTTGAAGTAACCATTTTTTCCTTTTTTTCGAGGTGTTGCCTCACGATATTCATGACTTTGCCTGTTGTGCCTGTTGAATCCAGATCAATTAGTACAGCAGCCTAATGTCCTTCATCCATTAACCCAATTTATGTCTGCTATTAGGGGTGTGCAAATACATAAATTGTGTATTTGTCAAATATTCAATAAATACACCTGGGGTATTTAACTGTATTCAGGTATTTGACTATGCTGGTATTCAACCATAACGTAGTACATTTATTAAAAATGCTGTAGATGTGAAGAAACACTCAAAAATAGACAGATGAGCTATTTTCTGCACAGCATGGGTAGACAGTAATACTAGGTTGTGAAAACATATTATACAGTGGCAAGAAAGAATCCTGGTCTCTGATTGATCAGTCAGGGACTGGACCCGTGATGTTATCCCAGCACAACATCATGGGTCTAGTCTCAGCACTGTGAACGAATGTAGATGTCCATTAGGATGAGCTCCTCCTAAGAAACTAAAATATTTTTCCACACTAATATAAACATTCTTTAAAATCATGTTTTTATTTTATATATAACAATGAGCCATTGTATAATAGCAATAGTGCCCTCCGGGGTGTGTGTAGATTTGGGATAACATCACGCCTCAGGTATTGGATACTTTTCACCTCGACCTCATGCCCAACCACCTGAGGCGTGACGTTATCCCAGCACGACACACACCCTGTTGGGCATTATTGCCTAACTATACTGCTGCAGAGTCAGACAGCATTAGGGTAGTTTAAAGGAAAGCACCAGTTACCTTCAAACACTTCAGTTTAAAAAAGTGCTTGAAAACTTACATTTAGCATGCCTGCCACCTACTGGCTACCATTTCGTGGGAGCCACTTGCTCCCTTGCCCAGGATATGCGAATGTGCCCCCCACCGGAAACTGCACAGAATCAAAAGGAGCACATTAGCATATCCCAGGTGTGGGAGCAAGTTGCTCCCCCCAGAAGATGTCTGCCAGCAGCATTGCTAAATGGAAGTTTTCAAGCACTTTTTGAAACAAGTTTTAATTTTAATGATGAAAATACAGTTAGAGAAACTATTTTGTTATGCAGAAACACTAATCTGGTGCATATGCATCAACAGGAGAATGCACAAAGGTAAACGGTGTTTTTCTCTAACAGATTAGGCATTTTCTTTTCATGAAAATACAAAATCACACATGCCCAAACAATGCAAAGCATCATGGGCTACACATGCAAATCACCACAGAATGTTATGCTGGTTCAACTTTAAGCAGAACTGCATGGTGCCGAAAGGCCTCTCACACAGTTTGCAAAGGGTGCTAACAGATGATAATCAAACAAAACAGAACATGTAAAGAAAATGCCTAGATAGGTGTACTGAAAAAAAACTGAAGAGAACATCTGTTCTGGAGACCAGGAGGGAAGTACTGAAGCAAAGAGCTGGACACCAGGCAGAGGAAGGAATTAAAAATGAAAGACTGTGTTTGTTTTGGAGACAGGATGGCAAAGCTGAGTTGCACAGTGTAGCAAATATTCAGACGTTCATACTTTTTTCTTCTTTTTAACTTTTGTATTTTTTAATACAATTTTTTTTATTTTGATTTTTTTCATTCATTTTTATTTTTTTTATGTATTCATTCTTGATTGCTGTCTGACCTGAAAGTTAATGGCATAATAAGAAGTACATTTTGTAACCCAGTGCCTGGCTATACCAGGACAGGAAAAATCACATTGGGAAAAAAAAAACCGAGGTTCAGTATTTTCCAAGATCATTGTCATTTTAACAGTAGCAGTGGTCATAAATCTTTAAGGTCAGTCAAAATGCCAACTGGCAAGCTCAACCACATCCAACATCGTTATTCCAGAATCTTCTTTGTCAGTAAAATCAAGAGCATAGATCAGAAAGTCATAAGTGTAGTAGTCAATTTGATATTCAAAGCTGCGAAGCAGTGACATCACATTGTCAGGTTGTGACTAGTACACCCTGTTCACTTAAATGAATCAAACCAAGGCATAATGAGCATCATAAAAAAAAGCATTTGTCAATGCCTAAAGTTCACCATTAGTATTGATATTGCCATTGTCACTGCCACACATTGACTTTGTGAACATGGCTGCCAGAGGATGAAACATAGAAATTGTCGGCAGATAAGGACCACTAGGCCAATCCAGTCTGATCGTAAGCCATGTACTTGACTACAGCTTCTGACCCTCCCTCAGCTATACCTCTATGTTTCTCCCATGCTCTTCCCATGTATGTTTAACTCCCGCCACAGTACTCACTCTTGCCACCTTCTGCCACAGACCATTCCATGTGTCCACCACCCTCTCTGTGAAGAAAAGCATCCTCATATTCCCTGTTAGCCAGTCACCTTCCAATTTATGTGCTGCCCCCTCATTCTTGTACTCCTCCTGTATTGGAAAATGTCATCCCCTTGCACCTTGTTCATACCCTTGAGGTACTTGAATGTCTCTGTCATGTCTCCTGTCTACCTCCTCTCCTCCAGCAGTACATATTGCGGTCCCTTAATCTCTGCTCATTTGTTTTGTGCTGCAAGCCCTGTACCATCTTAGTCGCCCTTCTCTGGACCATCTCCAGCCTGTTTATGCCCTTTCAGAGGTGCGACTGCCAGAACTACATGCAGTACTCCATGTAGTCTGCTTTGATATTTTCAAGTCATGTGAAATTATAACCCCCAGGTTCCTTTATTCCTTGGTGACAGTCAGAAAATGCCCCCCCCCCCATCCTGTAGCTCTCCCCAGGGTTTCTATCCCCCGGTACATAATTTTTGCACTCCTTTGATTTAAATGTCAGTTGCAACTCCTCAGACCATTTCTGAAGCCTGCTTAGGTCCTTTCTCATTTTCTCAACCCCTTTTTATTTATTAGAAATATCAGAATTGCAAACCTTTGAGTCATAGACTCATTTCCAAAGGCTCCTTGTCACAGATAAGACATTAACATAGATTACATGTGTGGAAATACAATCAAATAGATTCATGGCATAGGTGCTGAAACAGGGAGAGCCACTAGGGCCATGGCCCTAGCACTTTCATAAGTGGCCCTATCAGTTTTTGCAATCATGTTACTCTATTATTGGGGGGGACTTACCTCTTGCTTCCTTGGCCCTACCACTTTTCAGACCATTGCGGCACCAGTGATTCATGGTACAGGAAACACAGATTTCAAAGATTATCCATAGTTACAGAGATGCAAGCTTCAATTGTCAGTGTACACTCATCCACACAACTAAATAGTGGAGGCAAGCTATGGGTAGTAGTGATACGGTAGCAATCCCAGGGACATTGTCATCACAACAGTGCAGGAAAGCTGAGGAGCTGATGGCGCAGTAGGGCCAGCAGGTACGGGGACCAGCTGGCTAAGCACAGTTGCAATGGCGAGTAGCAAATATGTGGTTTCTTAGGGCAGTTTTGAAGTGACTAATTTTGGGAAGGTCGATGATTGTGGGGGGGAGGGAGGGGGTTGAACAGGGCTGGGGCCCTATAGTAGAAGGACCACTGTTCGAGGGATGTCCTTACCCTGGATCTGGAGGGTAGTTTTGCTGGCACTGTGGGTACAGACATAGTGGGTGGCTCTGAGGATGGAGGAGGTCACTCCAGGTGGCGAGAGACCTAGGAGTGTTTTGTCGGTCAGTAGGCATGTTTGGTAGAGCAGTCTTTCCTCAAAGTGGAGCACGTTGGCCAGTGAGTAAAGTGAGCATGTGTGGGTGCATCTGTCCACACTGGTCAGGAGTCTGCAGGCCTTGTTGATGGCTGTGTGGACCTTATTAAGGAAAACCAGGCATCGCAGGTAACAAGTGGAAAAAAATATTTTATTTCACAAACCACATAATAGTCACAGACACCCTGCAGGAGGATGACGCACACAGAGTGAAACCGGTAGAGGTTAGTGTCCTTGTACTGCAGGGTGGCTGCGACTATTATGTGGTTTGTGAAATAAAATATTTGTTTCCACTTGTTACTCTAGTGTGCCCATTTTTTTTGTTTTTTTGCAATTGGTTCTTCCAGATGGCATGCATGGTTGGAGCTGAGGTTGTTTTTTTGCTTTCACGGACCTTATTAAGGGCAGTATTGTCAGCGGCAGCATAGATTGGTAGTCTGTAGTCTGCAAGGGACAGAACAGAGGAGGTGACAGCTAGTCGGAGGGCTTTGGGAGGTAGACAGTCTCTGTGGTGATACAGTAGCCCAATACGCACATTCATGATGGAGGCGAGGGTGCTAATGTGTGAGTGGAAGGTGAGGGCTGAGTCGAAGGTTATTCCCAAATATCTGTAGGTGGATACTTGTTCGAGGGGGTGTTGCATACTAGGGAGTATTTGGAGGGGGGAGTTTCTGGCCTTGTTTTGGTGGTGGGTGAAGAGCATAGCTTTTGTTTTTTTCAGGTTGATGACCAGCCAGTGGTCACTGAACTAGTGCTCTATCTGGGTAAAGGAGTGCTGGAGAGCTCCCTAAAGGGAGGCAGGGTCATGGTGTGAGGTGAAGAGGACAGCATCATCCACATAGAGTAGGACCCTGCCCGAACAGGAGCTGGGCAGCGTGTTGAGTTAGAGGCTGAAGATAAGGGGGCCCAAGATGGAGCCCTGGGACACGCTGGAGCGGACAGGTCGGGTGTTGGACAGGGTGCTGTTAATTTTGACACACTGGGACTGGTCAGACAGGTAGCTGCTGAACCAGGAGAGTGGCCTTTGGGAGAGACCGAGCTGGTGGAGGGAGTCGAGAAGGTGGGGGTGGCTGATCATGTCAAAGGCCAAGGAGAGGTCGACAAAGACAGCTCCCACCAGGTGGCCTGAGTCTAGGGTTTCTTGCAGGAAGTTGGAAAATTCCAAGAGAGCCATGGTGATACTGTGGCCAGCATGGAAACCATGCTGCTCCTTGCACATAATATTATGTTTGGCCACGTAATCAGTGAGTTGGTCTGTGACTATTCTTTCTGCCGCTTTTGAGAGTTGGGGCAGAATGGAGATCAGCCGATATTTACTGGGGGAGGAGCTGTCTCCTCCCTTGTAAATTGGAGTGATGACTGCTGTTTTCCAGACTTCTGGGAACTGACCCAGGTACAGTGAATGGTTAAGTATGTCAGTGAGTGGGGCAAGAACTGCATCTAGTACCTGTCGGAGGAGTCTGGTGTCTAAGGGGTCATTATAGGGGCTTATGCTGTTGAGGGCTTTGGCAAGATATGGTCTGGCTTCATGAGTGGAGATGGTATGGAGGTAGAACGGGGGGGTGATGGAGGGTAGGTGGCTGTGAAGGGGGGATTGGGTCAAAGAATTTGCTGGGGAGGACTGAACTGAGATCAGAGAAGGCAGTATTGAGGCAGTCCGCTATGCTTTGTGGGTCATGGATAGTGGATCCATTGATGGATAATTGGGAAGGGGGAGTGTGATTTCCCATTTAGCTCTTTTTAGTTGTCCCAGAATTTCCAGGTGGTCCCCCAGGAGGAGGCTAGAGCCATTCTGTAATACTCTGCCTTGGCCCTGCGAATGGCCCAGGTGTATTTGTTGTGCTCAGAGTTATATGCCAGTCTGTCTGCTGGTTTCCCAGATTCAATAGCACGGTGCCACAGGTTGTCTCTCATTTGAATCTGCTGTGTGAGAGAAGGGGTTACCCAGGGTGCATTTTATTTTTTGTTTTGGATCTTGGTGAGGTGTGCGAAAATTTCACAAGCCTTCGTGAAGGAGCATATAAAGAAGTCTAGGGCCAGGTCAATATTTGGGGCCTGGTTAATGGGAGACCAGTCTCATTGGGCTAGGTATCCTCTGAGTTTATTGAGGTTGCCGGGGCGAAGGCACTGTCCTGGGAACTGTTTTGCAGGTATGTACAAACCATATGAAAGAAACTGGGGAATGATCACTGAGCGAGTTTGGGAGGACAGTAGTGTCTGTGACTTTATGGGGGTGGTTGGTGAGGGCTACATCTAGCAGGGTGCGGGTTCCGTTAGTGGGGTTAAACCTGGTCGGTTGGGTGACAAGCTGGGTCATGTCGAGGGTATCCAACCTGTTGCAGAGGTTGGTGTTGTCTGCAAACAGGCAGAACTTTCCTTCCGGCCCCTATGCAATGTCACTAATGAAGACATTGAACAGGACTAACTATCCCAAGGACTGATTCCTGTGGTACCCCACTGGTCACCCCCCCTCCCCAGGTTGTACCCTATTTACCACCACCCTCTGTCTCCTGTCTGTTAGCCAGTTCCTAACCCAGTTCATCACCTTGTCTATCATGCCCAGACTGCCAATCTTGTTAACAAGCCTCTTATGTGAGATGGTGTCAAAGACCTTGCTGAAATTGAGGTAGGCGAAGTCCACGGCTCCCCCCCCCAATTAACTTCCTTTGTCACCCAGTCAAAGTAATCTATCAGATTCATCTGACATGACCTACCTGCTGTTAGGCCTGACTAAGGGTTTATATAATGGCATCGCTACCTCCCTCCTTCTGCTGCTGACACCCCTGCCTCCCACTGGTCCCCCCCTCCCCAGACTGTACCCTATTTACCACCACCCTCTGTCTCCTGTCTGTTAGGCAGTTCCTAACCCACTTCACCACCTTGTGTCCTATGCCTAGAGTACCCATATTGTTAATAAGCCTCTTATGTGAGATTGTGTCGAAGGTCTTGCTGAAATCGAGCTAGGTGACATCCATCGCCCCCATTTACTTCCTTCATCACCCAGTCAAAGAAATCTATCAGATTCATGTGGCATGACCTACCTACTGTGAATCCATGCTACCTAGGGTCCTTGGCACCGATGAGTTGTAAATGTTCCACTATCCTTTCTTTAAGAAGTGCGTGCATGATCTTCACCACTACTGATGTGAGGCTGACTGGCCTATAGTTCTCTGCCTCCTCCCTACTGCCGGATTTGTGTAGAGGGGCCACATGTGCTCTCCTCCAATCCTCTGGCACCACTTCTGTGTTGAGTGACTCTGTGAACATGGCGGACAGTGGTTGAAACATAGAAATTGTTGGCAGATAAGGACCAGTAGGCCAATCCAGTCTGACCATAAGCCATGTACTTGACTACGGCTTCTGACCCTCCCTCAGCTATACCTCTATGGTTCTCCCATGCCAGTCCCATGCATGTTTAACTCCCACCACAGTACTCGCTCCAACCACCTTCTGTGGCAATCCATTCCATGTGTCCACCACCCTCTCTGTGAAGAAAAGCATCCTCACATTCTCTCTTAGCCTACCACCTTCCAATTTCAAGTCCTGCCCCCTCATTCTTATACTCCTCCTTTATTGGAAGATGTCTTCCCCCTGCACCTTGTTTATACCCTTGAGGTATTTGAATGCCTCTAACATGTCTCCTGTCTACCTCCTCTCCTCCAGTGAGTACGTATTGTGGCCCCTTAATCTCTGCTCATTTGTTTTGTGGTGCAAGCCCTGTACCATCTTAGTCACCCTTCTCTGGACTGTCTCTAGCCTGTTCATGCCCTTTCAAAGATGTGGCATCCAGAACTGCACACAGTACTCCATGTGAGGCCTGACCAGGGTTTTATATAATGTCATCACTACCTCCCTCCTTGTGCTGGTGATACCCCTGCTTATGCACCCCAGCATGCCACTGGTCCTCCTCACTGCCTTTGTAGTCTGCTCTGACATTTTCAAGTCATGTACAATTATAACCTCCAGGTCCCTTTGTTCCTTGGTGACTGTCAGCAACTGTCCTCCTCCCCCATCCTGTAGCTCTCCCCAGGGTTTCTATGCCCCAGGCGCATAATTTTGCACTTCTTTGATTTAAACCTCAGTTGCCACTCCTCAGACCATTTCTGAAGCCTGCCTAGGTCCTTTCTCATTTTCGCCACCCCTTCCGGAGTATTCACTTTGTTGCAGATCTTGGTGTCATCTGCAAACAGGCAGACCTTTCCTTTCAGCCCCTCCGCAATGTCACTAATGAAGCCATTGAACCGGACTGTCCCAAGGACTGATTCCTGTGGTACCTTGCTGGTCACCCCTCCTCCCCATAGTGTACCCTATTTACCACCACCCTCTGTCTCCTGTCTGTTAGCCAGTTCCTAACTCAGTTCACCACCTTGTCTAACATGCCCAGACTACCAATCTTGTTTACAAACGTCTTATGGGAGATGGTGTCAAAGACCTTGCTGAAATTGAGGTAGGCAATGTCCATGGCCCCGCCCCAATTAATTTCCTTCCTCACCCAGTCAAAGAAATCTATCAGATTCCTCTGACACGACTGACCCGCTGTTAGGCATGACCAGGGTTTTATACAATGGCATCACTACCTCCCTCCTTCTGCTGTTGACACCCCTACCTATGCACCCCTTGTAATGTTTTCACATTTTGACCCCAAATTTTCAACATAGTCTTCTTATCACCCTACCTCATAAACCACATAGGTGAAAATTTCTTAATCCGTGGACAAAATGCCATTCCATGCCACAGGTGTGAAAACTCATTTTGGGCAGAATGTGTGAAATGACAGCTGTACTGTTCATGAGGCTGTGTGAAGAAATGGCTAAGCTGAAAATCTGGAGTCAAAGTATAAAAATTGGCAGCTATGCATGTGCGTGGGAAAATTTCAACAAATGCACATAATTCTGTCTTTTGTTGGTATTTTTGCTCCAAATTTTCAATCTGGGCTTTTTGGGACCCTGCCTCATGAACAGTTGTGCTATCATTTTGTTACTCAATCCCAAAAGTGGTTTTGTGCAGTGACTGCGCCATTCCATGCTACAGGTGTGAGAACATGTTTTGGGCAAGATGTGAGAAATGACAGCTATACTGTTCATGGGGCAAAGTGGAAAAATGGCTATGTTGAAAATTTGGAGTGATAATATTAAAAATTGACCGAGTTACGCTCATATGTAGGAAAATTTAAATGAGCACACGTAACTTCGGCGTTTGTTGATATTTTTGCTCCAAATTTTCAACATGGGCTTTTTGAGACCCCATCATATGAACAATGGCACTATCATTTTAGTACTCTATCCTAAAAGGTTATCTCATGCAGCGATTGTGCCATTCCACGCCACAGGTGCGAAAACACATTTCGGGCAGGGTGTGAAAAATTGTATCTTTATTGTTCATGAGGTGGTGTGAAACAATGGCTGTGTTGAAAATTTTTAGTTAAAATATAAAAATAACCAAAGTTATGTGTGTGTGTATAAAAATTTCAATGAGCGCATGTAACTCAGCCATTTTTCAATATTTTTACACCAAATTTTCAACATGGGCTTTTTGGGACCCCACCTCATGAACAGTGGCACTGTCATTTCATTAATCAGTCCTGAAAGGTGATTGCATACAGGAATTGCAAAATCATCTTTCAGGACAGAGTAATGAAATGACAGTGACAGTGTTCATAAGGTGTGGTCCTAAGAACCCTATGTTGAAAATTTGGTGCAAACATCTCAAAAACTGGCTGAGATATCAACATAAGTTGAAACCACCATTGACTACCATTATACAGCGCTTACCTTGATTGTTCAGTTTGCGGTTGAGCTTTAAAGATTGCAGATGTGTCCTGGTCCAGAGAAGTTGACAGCGCTTGACCTCATGTGGTAAGTATGAGATAAGGAGGGTGCAGGAGGTGGGTGCGCAGAGGGAGGGTCGGGATGGGGATGGGAGAGCGACAAGGACCATTTTGTTTTTTACAGGGTTAAAAAAAAAAAATAAAGAAGCCTGGGGATGTTTTTCCTGTTTTTTTTAGGGACAGGAATGTTTTGGCTTTACTGTTATGCTCTGCCAGACCTCCGATCAAGGCCAACAGATAATGGGGCCAGCAGGAGCACTCGGCGGCCACCCCTGTGAGGGTCACGTGGTGGGGGGTAATGGTGCAACAGACAAAGATGGATGTTTTTCTTTCTTTTAGGGAGAGTTTGCTGTACAATTGAGGACACTGGGGGACTGGGCACCCCCAGTGTCAGTATCTTATGTTTGGGGGGAGTTGTAGGGTGGCGGTGCTTAGAGGAGGGTTGTGTGTGGAGGGATAACATAAAAAATGAGGATCAGTTTTCAGCAATGCGAGAGGGGGAGAGAGAGGACATGAGGAACCAACCACAGCAACTCGCACATTGAGCTGCGCGGTGATCAGCAACCCCACCGCAGTATGCGGCTTTACTGTTACACTCTGCCGGATCCCCAATGAAGACCAACAGATAACAGGGCCGACAGGAGCATTTGGTGGCCACCCAGGACCGGGGAGCAAGGTGGCACACAAATCACTGCATGTCTTGGTGCACCGGTGAGGGAAGAGACAGACGGGATGGGGGGGCAATGTCACGTTAGCCAGGCTGATCAGGACATATAACTGCTGTTTGTTGGGTGGTGTCCTGCAGATGGCAAAAAAAAAAAAAGCTGCATTATGATTGGTGGGGCTTTTTCTTTTCAAGTGCAGACCGTTTCAGGTAAAATACCATCATGATCAGTCTGGCTGATGATTGGCATAGCACTGTCTTGCCCCTTGCAGACCATTCTGCATTGGACAGACAGTGACACATCTCTCAAAAGTCACTCTACTGCAAGAAGTTCACTGCGCGTGTGTGCATGGAGAAACTAAAAAAGCTGCTGCACATGTTTAGGCTGCAGACTGAAGCAATGTGACTGAACAATATCTCCTGCCGTGCTGAAGAGGCGCTCAGAGGGTATGCTTGTTGGGGGGCACACAAGATATTTACATGCTACTTACTTGGGACAAAGCAGGCCATGATTGCATTTTGCTGTTCCAGTAGGCAAGAGGGTCAGCATTAATGTCCACAGTAAACTCATCTAAATAATTAGTGAGCAACTGCTCAGCAGAATGTGGCAGCAAACATGTCCTCTGCCGCTGTTTGTTCAGCAGAGAACTCGTGAACAGCCACCAATCATAATGATGTGTTTTTGTAACCTGTGTCATGGGTCTGTGTTGCCAACTCACCCTGTCTTTCTGCATCAGCAGGCAACCTCATTGTCAGTGACATGCTACCACCCACGTCACTTGGGCTACAAGTGCCACTCACTCCAATTGTTCCAGAACTGTCTGACTCACCAGTATCCTTTGAATGGAACAAGTCCTTCTCCCTCATGACTCCCTCAAGTTCACTACACAGTTGCTGCTGGTACTCATTCACTCTGGGACTCTGCTTGACCAGGCACAGTGCTTCACATTTGAATCTTGGGTCTAGCATGGTTGTGAACATATAACTAGTATTATTGCATACAGCTGCAAACTGTGATTGTAATCTGAACTCCCTAGTAAGCCCATCAATTAGTTCTTTGGCAGGTTCTGGAAACAAGTCCACAGTGCTGTGCTCCTGGAAACTCTCCATGGTTGACATGAGGAGATAGACAGCTAGAATGACCTGACTCAGTGAAGCTGTTTTGGAACTTAGGTCAGAGGTGTATTTCTCAAAACGACACAGAACTTGGACCATGCCCTCAGTGAAGCTCCAGTCCTGGTGTAGCAGTACCCCATCGATATCCTGCTTGATGGATAACTCATATAGAACGTGCTTCTATTCTGGCAAGTGTTGCAACATATAAAATGTGCTGCTCCATCATGCACTGACATCTTGGATTAGCTGATGGTTTGGTAAAGGAAGGTGGCCCTGAACAGTCTGCAGCTGTCTGGTTGCCTTAGCAGAATGATGGAAATGGCTACAGATGTCTCTTAAGTATCAATATTATGAGAAGCATCCACAATGCTCTGGAGAGCACCAGTGACCACACGGTTCAGTGTGACCAAAACAGAGGATTTCCAGGAAGTGGCCATCACAAACTGCTTTCACCATGTTCTTCCCAGTATCTGTAATAAATAGCCCAACATGAAAACCTGTTGTGCTAATACAGGAGTCAAGCATTTCTTGTAAAGATGTAAGTATGTTAACACTGATGTGTTCGCTTGAAGGACAGCAACACTAAGGAGAGCGCACATTCAGTGCAATAGGGTGTTGCTACAGCCAAGACCAGAAGGAAGAAGAGGAGGAGCTAACAGCAGTACTGCCACCAACCATGTGCTACTGCTGTAGGTGAACGCCAGTGTGCTGTGAGTAAGAAGTATGCATGTAGTGAGTTTGTACTGATCCATTCATCAGATGTGTAGTGGAAAACCCTGCCCACAACCTGGTTCAGCAGTTTCTTCAGCTGACTGCAGCATGTCTGTATGCAAAGAAGAAGTTTGTGATGGGATGTGATATTGAGGTTGCAAACAATTTAGAAGTCTACGGAATCCAGCATCTTCAACTAGAGAATAAGGTTGCAAATCCAGTGCAATCATCTCACCTATGAGCTGCATGAATTGAACAGCTGTGAGGTGAGTTGGCGAGAACATTGTGCAGCCCTGAAATCAAATGCTTCCTTTATTGTGAGAGCAGGCTTTAGAAGTAACCTTGCTCCTGGCCCTGGCTCTAGAGTGGACAAATGCAGGTGATTTAGGCTGGGGCGGGGGGTGGTTACTAGGGACTGTACATTTGCTCTCCCACCATCTGAACCAGTTTGTAAGGGACTCAGTGTTTGGCCTGTCAGAGTAATTGGGCAAGGACTGGAAACAAGATTTTGCTGATGTTTGGTCACTTGCTGACTACTTTTGCCACCATCACCACCAGTAGCACCATCAACAGAGTCAGGAACTGGGTTTGCTTTTTTTTTTTAAGTTGTTTAACCAGGAGTAGCACACTAAGCTGAAAGCTTTTTTACAGGAGCGATCTGGGAGCACAGGGAAATTAAGTGACTTGCTCAGGGTCACACACTATGCAAGTGGAAGGTGTGGGATTCAAACACAGGTCTGGTCTGCTGGATGTCACCAGATTTGCAGCTCAGAGCCTTAAACCACTGCGCTATACTGCCTCCTTTTTTGAAAAACAGTGTGCAGTGGCGTGAAGAGACTCCTCCAGCAGGGGCTCTATCCAAGTTAGCCACCTAAGGATGCTTTTTCAGAAGGTCATTCCAAAGAAATGTTGTGCTTAGTTTATCAACATTGTTATCACTGGCTGAGACTCAGGCCACAGTGTGAACACACAGCTCTCCATTTATCATCTGACCTCCTGTTCAGAAAAATATGTCCAGATATTATCTCAACCCTTTTGTATGCTGCTTGCATCCACGATCACCAGATTCAGCTTTCTGAGTGGAGTTTTACATGAGTTCCTGAGCTGCCTATAGGTTTGCCAGTCAGTAGGAAGCCCGCTATGTTGGAAGGTTCTCCAGGTCCGATCATATATGATCATGAGTTTTCTTAGATACTGAGAGATCCAGGGAGTTTTGAGTCCTTTTGATCTGCACCTCTTCGTGGGGACATGAAGATCAACTATATTGGTGAAGGTGGTCACGAGGAAATCAAGTGCCTGGTAGACATCTGGTAGTGTGTTTATAGGATCCCAATTGGCATCTGTGATAGAGGCAAGAAAAGCACTGGGATCGAGTTGTGACAAATCCTGGACCAAGGAGACCTTAGGTGGGGAGTTGGGAAAGTTATTTCGCCAGATGCAGAAGACCGGGGAGTAATTGCTGATGCTGTCAGATAGTATGCCCACTGATTTCAGTTTGAGTGCACAGCAATCAAGTAGTGAGTGGTTTCCCATTTTTGTGTTGATTCTTGTTGGGTCAGTGATGAGTTGGCTTAGGTTACAATTGGCAAGAGTGGCACATATCTTGTCAGAGCTGGGGTTCAGCCAGTCTACATCAAAGTCACCACAGAGTATGAGGTCATGGTGGGGGAGACTGGTAAGAGAGGTTGAGGGGGGAGGCAGCTAGAGGCCTCATTGGGGGCAGGTAGACACAGCCCACTATTCATTTTTTGACATTGCCAAGTGTAAAGTGAATCTGATGCCTGGAGTTCAGGGGTTGGGGGTAGGAATTTCAATGGCATCTAAGCCAGATCCAACATACAGGAGGACACCACCACCCCACTTTCCCAAGTTATCCATCCTGAAGCTGTTGTAGCCATGTGGAGTGACCTCATGTTGCTTGACACTAGGCTTTAGCCCAGATTCATAAATACCTAGTACGTCTGGGGAGTGTTGTGTGACCCATGCCTTGAGCTCAGCCATCTTGAGGTGCAAGCTCCAGGCATTTAAGTGGACAATCTTTAGCCCTTTAGGTGACTGGCATTGAGTGATTGGGGTGGAAGGTGTGAATACGGGGGAAAGTGGGTCCCGGGTTGAGTTCAATATCACCTGCATGGGTAAGGAGGAGGATGGGTAGGTAAGCCCTGATTGAGGAAAGGAGCTGTTTTAGGATGAAGCAGTTGAGTGATGTGGGTACCTGTAATCTTTTATGGAGCCATCATCCAAGATACACAATATCCCATTTGGGGAGACAGGATATAAGGAGATGCAAGCGTGCGGGTTCCACGGGTACTTGGCTCAGCAGTGAGTGCTCACTGTACTGATGCGGGTGCATTAGGGAGAGGGCAATAAGATAGTCAGCAGCGTAGAGGGTCAGAAGACAGAAAAGGATGGCCACGCATCCTGCTTTACCCATGGTGGGAGAACAAAAGATGCCGTACCTAACTAAAAAGGGGAAGGAAGTTATATTGGTTAAAAAGGTTATGTCAGAATTATGATCACTGGAATGTCCAGATGGTTAGAGTGACAGACCACCACAATGACCTGGGTAGATAAATAGGGCAATAAGTATTACACTGTTTTTTCTTAAGCCGTTTTGTCTAACAGGCAGCAGTAGAATGGGCTTTGTGGATGTGTACAGCTACAGTATAAAGCTGTAGTGGCCTTCTAGTGGCCAAGAAGTACTGTATAAGGTACTAATGGAAAAAATAACCAGTCAGAGGAAGTTAAAAAAGTAAATGATCAGACAGGGCAGGTGGGGAGATGCCACACAACGGCATTGGGAAATTACTGTGGCTTCAATTAAATGAGTTTAAAACTGGAATTTACTGCAGCTTCCCTTATATGCACATATATTGATCCAGCTGGAATGGCTGTAATTAAAGTTAATCTGCAAAAGTAACTAGCACAGTAAGTGAATTTCAGAGCAGTATTGGAAAGCGGAGAAAAGGCACCAAGTTTGTAATGCAGAACAAAAGGCAGGGCACAATCTCCAATGGGGTCCTTGTTCCATACCTTGTGGTTTGTCAGCGGGTGGGCTTGGAGCTGCTCTGTGGGCAGAATGCC
Source organism: Neoceratodus forsteri (assembly GCA_016271365.2). Lineage (NCBI taxonomy): Eukaryota > Metazoa > Chordata > Ceratodontiformes > Ceratodontidae > Neoceratodus > Neoceratodus forsteri. The sequence goes on from CM057458.1 coordinate 650,970,953, forward strand.
CATCCAGAAATAGAGGAGCTTGTGGTTTGCTGGCGGGTGGGCTTGGAGCTGCTCCATGGGAGGAATGCCTGATCAGAGGTAGGGGAGCACATACACACACTGACCCATATTTTATTTTATATAATTGCTGGTTTTCTCTTTTTTTGCCTCAGCAATTATATAAAATAAAAAGTTGATGTGCATCCACGATCCGGTTAAGTTACAATGCACAGCCGCAGTTGCCTTTCTATATTTTTTTAAATTTTTGTTTTTTAATCTTGTGGGAAGCCAAAAGTTAATTCAAGTCCTTTTGGTACATTTCAGTTTTTTTATTACTTTCCACCTCCTTCATGTGGCGGTTTAGTGTCCCTTAGTTTGGCAAGTGGAGAGCAGTGGAGAAGTGAGGAACGGGGGCAGGCGCATGCGTAGAGTAAGGGAAACCGTGCGCATGTTTGACATAATTAGCACTTATTTATTATGGCAAATCACACCACGGTTTCCCTAGGGGAAAAAAGGGAAACCAGTTATTATATAGAGAATAATGCTTGTGCAGGTGTGTGTTATGAGGATTTTTTACACACCCGAGGTGCGTGATAATCCATAAACCCCAAGTGTGAAGCTCAAGGGGTTTATTGATTATCACGCACCTTGGGTGTGTAAATAAATCCTATTAACACATGTCACAGATTCACTCAGCAGGTCAGGCCCTCTACTCCCAAAGTGCCAACCTCTGAGCACAGTCTTGTGAACAGTGTAACAGACAAGGTAACCCACTTGTCTGTTTTTGTGAGTCCGGATCAACCTTTGGTCTCAGTTCTGGAGGGGTTCAAACTGTTAACCTCTTGCTAGCATACCCAATGCACAGGCTCAGATATATCTGTCTTCAAGGGGGCCAGATATCTTTGCCTACGGGCACCTAACCAGGTATTCAGAGATGAACCCTTTAAAACTTTAATAAAGACCTCAGATTTTAAATGCTTCTCTTTCCAATTTGGTACCACCCTACAAGCTTATGTCTGCTGTCTGCTATAACCATAAATATTTCTTAGCAAAAGAAAGCAATTCAAAGACAGACCAGGTTTGCTCTAAAATTGGAGTTTTTACTAAAATATGTAATAATATGTCAAACATACAATACAGAACTCTTATAACACAAAACATACATATCTTTAAACAAAACAAGGTTTAAAACAGTGCAATTCCTACAACTATATTTAGATTTTGTGTAGCTTTCTAAATACCTGTTTTCAGTGCTCAGATGTTTTCTTGGTCAGTGTCAGATAAAAAGTGTCTCTCTAGTAAAGAGAATAATCTTTACAAGCAGTATTGGCAACCTTTTGGATGAAGTCATCCAGCTCCTCCTCTGTCAAATATCTAAAAATATATATTTCTATACAACCACAGGATGCAATTTCAAAGTAGTAATTCTGCAACCTTAGCATAACTCAAGTTTCAAATGACACTTTCTTTGATCTCATGCTGTACCCTCCTCACACAGGCTTTACGTGGTCATTTATGATCTCTCACCTCTGTGTAATAACCTGTGTTTTGTTTCTTCAACGTCATAAACCTTTTTTTATGATTTCCCTCTTAACAAAATTAACTCAAACCAGTCTATAATTAACTCAGAGAAAAAGGATCCTCGATTAAAGTCTTCCAGGTAACACATTGTCTCTAAAAAACTGAGTGTGTGTGAACTCATATACTGTCAGCCATTTCCCATGGCTTTCATCTCTCAGATGGAATCGGGGAGATGAATGAGGTCATTCCTAGAGCATTTGAATTTTCAGCAGAGACATTAACACATTTTATATTAAAAAAATATATAATACAGCACTCAGAACTGGCTGTCTACGTCACACTCCTCCCCCACCTAGACTGAATTTGGGGGATCTATCCCCTACATGGGATGAGCTTCCCAAATCAGTTCACTCCTCATAGACCCTAGACAGCCCATCAGCGTTCTGATTCTTAATGCCTGCCCTATGTATGATTGTCAGATTATACCCTTGTAAAGCAAGACTCCATCTTAGTAGTCTGCCATTGGTCTTTCCCATCTGCGTCAGCCAAACCAAGGGGTTGTGGTCAGTCTGCACCACAAAATGCTGCCCATACAAGTATGGCTCTAATTTCTTCAGGGCCCACACTATGGCAAGACATTCCTTTTCCACCATGGAGAACGCATGCTCCCTGGGAATAAGCTTCCTGCTCAGGTACACAACTGGGTGGTCTGTCCCTTGGCTAAATGTCTGGCTAAGTACTGCCCCAATACCCACGTCTGAGGCATCCATCTGAACTATAAAGGTTTTGCTACAGTCCAGACTTGTCAAAACAGGAGCACTGCACAGTGCCTCCTTCAGTCTGGTAAAGGCTTCCTCACAGGCTGGGCCCCAGGTAACTTTCTTTGGCATCTTTTTCTTTGTCAGGTCAGATAGGGGAGCAGCCAGGGCACTGTAATTAGGTACAAACTTTCTGCAGTACCCTGCTGTTCCTAGAAAACTCCTGACCTGCTTCTGGGTTTCTGGTCTGGGCCACGCTTGAATCACCTCTATCTTTATTTGGTTAGGATGGAGCTATCCCCGGCCTACCACATGCCCAAGGTATGCCACTTCCCCATGGCCACCTGGCACTTCTCGGCTTTGACAGTGAGCCCGGCCCTCTGTATCCTGCCCAGTACTTCCCTAATGTGTGAAAGGTGTTCCTCCTAGCTGGTACTGAACATGGCAATGTCATCCAGGTACGCTACAGCATATTCCTCAGCACCATTCAACACCTGGTTCACCAATCTTTGGAAAGTGGCTGGGGCGTTCTTCATTCCGAAAGGCATTACTTTAAACTCAAATAAGCCTATCGAAGTGATGAAGGCCGACCTCTCCCTAGCTCTGTCAGTCAATTTTACCTGCCAATACCCCTTGGTCAGGTCAATAGTCATAAGGTAGGTCGCCCCTCCCAACTTGTCCAAGAGTTCGTCCGTCCGGGGCATCGGGTGGGCGTCGGACTTCGTGACTGCATTCAGTCCATGATAGTCCACACAGAAATGAGTTGCGCCATCTGGCTTGGGCACAAGGACTATGGGTGAGGCCCAGGGGCTGTGGGATCTTTGTATTACCCCTAAATCCAGCATCTCCTCCACTTCCCTCCTAAGGTTCTTTTGGACAGCCTCTGACACCTGATATGCTCTCCACCGTATGGACATCTGTGTCCCTGTCTCCACATCATGTGTTGCTAAGGGGGTTAGTCCAGGCTTGGCACTAAACAAGGGGGCAAAGTCTGCTAGAAGCTCCCTTACTTTCTGGATCTGGCCCGGGGTCAGCTGGGAAGACAATTTTACTGCCTCCACAGAGGACTCCCACTTACTCACTTCCAGCAAGTCCAGAAGGGGGTCTACTTCATCCGTCCCTTCCCCATGACTACATACTGTGAACACCATGTCAGCCCTGTTTGCATATGGCTTCATCATGTTGACATGGTACATCCTTTCAGTCTGTCTATGGTAAGGTAACTCCACAATGTAGTTCACATCATTTACCTTCCTAACCACTTTGTACGGTCCTGCCCATTCAGCTTGCAGCTTTTCTTTCCAGACTGGAATAAGGACCATGACTTCCTGACCCACCACGTATGAGTGAGCTCTGGCTCTCTGGTTGTACCACACCTTTTGTCTCTGTTGGGCAGCTGCCAGGTTGCTCTGGGCTGTCCCCATAAGCTCCTTCATCCTTTCCCTAAACCTAAGGACATAATCTACAATGGGAGTTCCCTGGGTGGTGTGCTTGCCTTCCCAGTCCTCCCGGATTAAGTCTAGGGGCCCATGTACCCGGCATCCATATAAGAGTTTGAAGGGGGAAAATCCTGTCGACTCTTGGGGCACCTCCCTGTATGCAAACAACAGGTGGGGAAGGTATTTCTCCCAGTCCCTCCCATGCTGTTCAGCAAATGGCCAGAGCATTGACTTTAGGGTACCATTGATTCATTCCACAAGCCCACTGACTTGTGGGTGATATGGTGTCGTGCATCTCTGCACCACCTCACACTTCTCCCATAAACATTTCATCAGGTCTGACATGAAAGAACCCCCTTGATTGGTGATTACCTCCTGCGGAAACCCAACATGGGAGAAAATCCCAAGTAAGGCATCTGCCACTTTGTCTGTCCTGAGTGAGGATAGGGCGACTGCCTCTGGGTACTGGGTGGCATAATCCACCACAGTCAGGATGAATCTCTTCCCTGAGGAGCTGGGGTATTTAAAGGCCCCACAATATCCATTCCCACCCTCTGGAATGGCTCCTACACTATGGGCAAGGGGATCAGGGTGGCTTGGATTTTCTTGCCCGCCTTCCCTATTTCTTGGCACTGGTGACAAGATCTGCAAAACTCCTTTGCCTGCTGGGTGAAGTTAGGCCAGTAGAAATTCTGGGCCAACCGCTGCATTGTGCGCATGATTCCCAGATGACCAGACAAGGGAATATCACATGCAATTTTGAGCAACTGCTCACGATACCCCAGGGGAGTGACAAGCTGCCTGCCTAGCATCCCTCCCTCTGTCTGTACTGCCTGTGTATACATAAGTCCATTTTCCCAATAAACCCTATGTCTGCCGTCACCTCCCTGTGCACTGTCTGAGTCTGCCCAAGCTCTCAGCTTCTCTAAACTAGGGTCACTTCTCTGAGCAGCTGCAAACCCCTCACACCTTCCCAAGGCATGGGACAAGTCCCCTTCAGTCACTAAACTAGAGTCCCTAGCACTAGCGTCCAGGCCCTCAGGATCACTGTCAGTCCCTACCCTCTGACAAGGGGTCACCCCTCCCTCTTTGAAGTAACCCTCTGTAGCTGGTGTTTACTTGCTACTAGGGACATTTCTACCCCCTTTTTATCAGTCTCCCCCCTCTGGAGACACAGGCTGGGGAACCAGCCTCTCAGTATCTTCCCCAATGGCTTCTGGGGCGGCTCAGGGAATTACAATTTTCCCTGGCCGCTTGGCTACGGGTAACTTTATATACCATCCCCTGCTGGAGATTGTTACCCAGGATCACATCCACTGCTAATGTGTCAGCTACAGACACCTGTTGCACAGTCCCCCCATTTCACCCCAGTCCAGAAGAACACTGGCCAGTGGCAATGTTTTCTCTTCACCAGCAAAGTCCTGTACAGTCACATATTTATTGCGTATAAGCTGACCAGGCTGTACCAGATCCCCTTTTACCAATGTCAGGGATGCCCCTGTGTCCCTTAACCCCTGCGTCTGTACGCCATTTACCATGACTGGGTGCATGTGTTCCCTCATGTTCATGGGCATGCTTCCAGGGACACACAAACAACCCACTTCCTTTCTGGTACTACTTTACGTATTATTGCTTGCCCTTCTTGGACACTGTGGGGCAATGTGCCCAGTTTCTTTATATAACCAACAAGCATTTCTTACTTCCGAGAAATCTTTTCTTTGAAACCTGGGGCTAACTGGTTTCGGTGGAGGCAGTGAGGGTTTTAGCTGCCCTGAAGGCACGCTTTTCCCTTTCTGCACTGCCACACTCGCCCCATTCACTCTCAGAGCAGGTCTTCTCTTGGCATAGCGGTCTGAGAGTTCAGCCGCCTCTTGCTCTGTTTTTGGATCTCGGTCCTCTAGCCAGGTTTTTAGCTCTGCTGGGCATGCCCAATAAAACTGTTCTAATAAAATCACATTTTCAATTTTATCAACAGTGTTTGCCTCAATTCCTTCCTACCAATGTTTTAAAAACTGACATTGTTTCGTGGCTAGCTCCTCATAGCTCATATCAGGGCTTCTCCTGAGCTTACAGAATTTAGCTCTGTATGATTCAGCAGTTAATTCAAACTTTTATAGTAGTGCAGCTTTTAACTTGCTGTAGTCATCACTGTCTTTATTGTCCATTTGACCCAATGCATCCAGATCTTTTCTGGTAAGTAGCGGGGATAGCTGGAAACTCCAGGACTCTATAGGAATTTTAGCCTGAATACAAACTTTTTCAAAAGAATTTAAAAAGGCGTCCATGTCCTCCTCATCCTTAAACTCAGCTATTAATTTAGAGTTCAATTTGTAACTCAGTCCTGCAGTCCCAGTTAAACCCAAGCCACTTACCTGCCCTGGTGCCACTGGTTGGAGTCGTAGCTTCTCCAGTTCGTGTTGCCACTGGCGCTCCTTTCTCCTATCCTCTCCTCTCCTCTGCAGCTCTGCATTATCACTTTCTCTTCTCCTCTGCCTCTTGCTGGCACTCACGCTCCTCACGATCTGCCTCCCTCTGTTGTCGCTCTGCCTCACGGTCTGCCTCCCTTCGTTGTCACTCTGCCTCCAGTTCTATCTTCCGCAACTCAATTTGAAGTTTGAGTATCTCTGGATCAAGGATACTGGTGACCATCCACTGCTGCTGTGGCCCTTCACTGACAGTGGCCTTGCTGTTCATCTCATCAGCTTGGTAACCCCTCACTGGCCACTAGTTCTGCCACCCTCAGGTCTGGTCCCTTTCAGTCACAGTCTATGACTCCCTGCTCTGGGCATCTGCTACCATCAGGGCCTCTATGAGGTTCTGATTACTGGCTTTCACCTCAAACAGGACTCCTCTGTCCTCGCACAACTGTTTTAACAGTGTGCCTGCTGTAATAGGATGCCATCTTTCCTAACTACTGCTACTCTGACTTTGCACTTTAGAAAAAATAAAATAGGTAGGAACTTGACTATATATCAAGTGATGTATAGTTCTGTTTTCTTTTTAAAATAAAACTCTGCCTTTTTCTTTCTTTGCAAGAGAGCTTATGGTCTCAGCTGACAGAACAATAAAACTTGTGATACCAAAATTAATGCCACCGTTGCCAACCAATCTGTCACAGATTCACTCAGCAGGTCAGGTCCTCTACTCCCAAAGTGCCAACCTCTGAGCGCAGTCTTGTGAGCAGTGTAACAGACAAGGTAACCCTCTTGTCTGTTTTTGTAAGTTTGGATCAACCTTTGGTCTCAGTTCTGGAGGGATTCAAACTGTTAACCTCTTGCTAGCATACCTAATGCACAGGCTCAGATATATCTGTCTTCAAGGGGGCCAGATATCTTTACCTACGGGCACCTAACCAGGTATTCAGAGTTGAACCCTTTAAAACTTTAATAAAGACCTCAGATTTTAAATGCTTCTCTTTCCAATTTGTTACTATCCTACAAGCTTATGTCTGCTGTCTGCTATAACCATAAATATTTCTTAGCAAAAGAAAGCAATTCAAAGACAGACCAGGTTTGCTCTAAAGTGAGAGTTTTTACTAAAATATAAAATAATATGTCAAACATACAATACAGAACTCTTATAACACAAAACATACATATCTTTAAAGAAAACAAGGCTTAGTTTAAAACAGTGCAATTCCTACAACTATATTTAGATTTTGTGTAGCTTTCTAAATACCTGTTTTCAGTGCTCAGATGTTTTCTTGGTCAGTGTCAGATAAAAAGTGTCTCTCTGTAGTAAAAGAGAATAATCTTTACAAGTAGTATTGGCCAACCCCTTTTGGATGAAGTCATCCAGCTCCTCCTCTGTCAAATATCTAAAAAATATATATTTCTATACAACCACAGGATGCAATTTCAAAGTATTAATTCTGCAACCTTAGCATAACTCAAGTTTCAAATGACACTTTCTTTGATCTCATGCTGTAGGCTTCACAGGATCATTTATGACCTCTCACCTCTGTGTAATAACCTGTGTTTTTTTCTTCAACGTCATAAACCTTTTTATGATTTCCCTCTTAATAAAATTAACTCAAACCAGTCTATGATTAACTCAGAGAAACAGGATCTTTGATTAAAGTCTTCCAGGTAACACATTGTCTCTAAAAAAACTGAGTGTGTTTGAACTCACATACTGTCAGCCGTTTCCCATGGCTTTCATCTCTCGGCTGGAGTCTGGGGTGGGATGAGTGAGGTCATTCCTAGAGCATTTGAATTTTCAGCAGAGACATTAATACATTTTATATTAAAAAAATATATAATACAGCACCCAGAACTGGCTGTCTACATCACAACACACACCTTGTACTGGCATTATTTTTTATAATTTACTGATCCAAGGGAATTAATGCCAAAGTCACTGCTCTACACACAGACAGGCACACACACATGCATGCACGCATGCGCACACACACACACACACACACACACACACACACACACACACTGTGTGTCTTCCTTTTTTTTAACAGATAAATTTTCAAATTAGGAGAGGCAGGATCAAACAGATAAATACTGAAATATATTAAAAAAGATATCAGCCAGGGCACTGAACAGCAAAGTATCACTGTAGGTGCTCCGTAACAAAAAACAGAGCCCTTTTTTTCAGGTATTCAGCACGCCCACACACAGAGTAAGGACCAATGAGGTGGCGCGCTTTAAATGAGTGACACAAAATGCTGTAATAGCCCATTCTACGGGTTATTACAGCGTTTGAAGCATGGCTCTAGTCTGTGTATTAAAGGGGTCACCAGTAATTATAAAAAAATTAAATACGACAAATATTCAAGTACAATCACATTTGCACAATGGCAGCAGCTTCAGAACACAGGTTTTGCACAAACAGACAAAGTAGTATTTACTGCAAAATGATAAAGAATATATATTTTTTCAAGCACCTTAAGTCTAAGTCTGAAGAAGTCACAGGAACAGACTCTTTTTCAGTCAGCTATCCAGAAAGCAAGAGCTAGCCAAAACCTAGCCAAAACCTAGCCTGCAACTGTAGATAGACACTTGTCTGAAGATCACAACACAATTTGTTCTGTTGTAAAAAAAAAACACTCCTTAGCTATCAACAGGTCAATCAAGTGCAGCACCACAGTCTCCACTAAAATTCAGTAAGCAGAATAGTCAAAAACATTCTTCAAAGACTATTTTTTTTCCTAAATCTGTTTCAGAAAAGAACAACTTCTTCATAGAGAGTAACAGCTTCCCCTCAGCTTAAGTGTCTCTCTGCACTAAGACAGGTCACATTGTAAAGCTCTGGGAAGCTCTCATCACAGCCTGAGGATCAGCTGAGGAGATCTCACAAGACGAGACCTCTGTAAACCTCCCCATGGGTGGGGCTTACCTGGATTGCCTCCACGAGCACTGCTCTGCTACTGCAAGGTTCCCGAACTGATCCCAGGTCCCTTGTTGCTCCTACCAGCACCTGTGTGCTTAAATTCTGTTGGGGGACTGGAGGAGTGCACGCACAAACTCCTCTCACTCTCACTTGACATTGCCCTATACCCTCTCATTAAACTTCTGAATCTCTCGCTCTCCCTTACACAGTTCCCACAGCTCTGGAAATCAGCTGTTGTCACACCCATTCATAAAAGCGGTGACAGGTCCTTTCACCCCAATTCCCAACCCATCTCTATCCTCCCCCCCGCTCTCCAAGGCACTTGAATGGATTGTTGCTGACCAGTTGTCTGAACACCTCGACAAATGTTACTTACACTGCCCACAACAGCATGGTTTTAGAAAGCCCATAGTACTACCACCGCCCTGCTAGATTTCACTAACCATATTCATAAGGCACTAGACACAGGCCACCTACTGAGCATGGTGTTCATTGATCTGACCAAGGCCTTTGACACCGAGAACCAGGATCTTATTGCACTCTCTCACTACCTTTGGCCTATCAAATGGTGTAACCAAATGGTTTGAAAGCTACCTTCTGGCTAGGAGTCAAAAAGTCAAAATCACTGACTCTGTCTCTCAGGTGACCTCCCTGTTCACTCTGTGTTCCCCAGGGTTCCATCCCTGGTCCCGCTTTTCAGCCTTTTCATCAATAATCTTCCTGCTGCTTGCAATAATAATATGATACTCTATGCTGATGATGCAGTCCTCTTTTCCACCCATACAGACCCTGTCCCGCTCTCCCAGGACCTCCAGATGAACTTCAGCCTAGCCTAGCTGAATCTTGGCTTGCTCAACATAAACTTTTGATGAATCACAAAAACATCAAGTGCTTGTTGTTTCACAGCTCGCACAGCAAATTCAGAACTGTTAACCTCACTATCCACAATAAGTTACAGCAGCCACTTGAGCAAGTGCAGGAGTTTAAATACCTTGATATTACCATTAAAAGCACAATGTCCTTCAACTCGCATGTTCATCACATCTCAAAATCTACTAACTCAAGAATAGGGGTCCTCTACTGCCACCAACACCGTCTAACCAATGAAGCCATGTGTGCAGCCATAACTACCTCTGTCCTATCCATTATTGATTATGGGCTAGTCTTCTATGGGGCTGTTACAGACATCACCCTAAAACAGATCAGGATGGCCCTAAACAAGTGCTGTAGGCTTATCACTGGTGCGAGGAAGTGTACGTATACTTTTGATCTCTAAAAGCATTCAGATTGGCTCAACCTTAACAGTAGGCTGGCTTACCAGTCCTGACTTCTGGCAAAGAAAATCTGCCTTAACCTAACACCCTGCAACACACGCCTTAATGGTACCACTGCCAATGCATGTTTTATGCACAGTTCCCTCAAATCCCATATATTGTTCCATTCTGCCGACTCACCCAGGCTCACCATGCATTCTACACCAGGGCCCCTCGCTGACAAACAGCCTTCTGCTTGAAATTGCAGCTGAGATCAAGCTTGAACCATTTAAATGTAAACTCTACCAGCACCTCACTGAACGTAGCAGCTGTGACTGCTCCACCTAGACTCGTGACTCACCATTGCCCCTTCCCCCTACTACCCATCTCTCCTCCCTCGCCACCCTTTCCCACTACTCTCCTGCCCACTTACCCCTCCCACTCCTCCTACTCTCTCCTACCTCCCACCTACTAGCCCTTCCCTTCTGTCCTCCACCTTTCCTCTCATACACCGCCAATTTTCCCCCTCCTACATCTCTCACACATTTTCTTTCGTTCCACCCCAACTCGTCTCCTCCCCATAACCCCTCCATCCTCTCCTTCCCCCATCATGTCCCCTTCCTTTTACCCCTCCTCTCCCTGCCTCCCCTTGTACCTTCTCCTGCTCCCCCCCGGTCTCTTGTTACGCCCCTACCCCGGCTACTTAGCACTTAATCTGTTTCTTTTCTCTGCACTTACGACAATGTCAAATCCTTGACTGCCTAATCCCCCAGCTTATTCCCCACCCGTAGCGTCTCCCCCCTCAGCCCTATGAAATTTCTCTTTTTTATCTATGCTTTCTGTATGTATACCGGTTCTTTATTAATTGCACCTCATTATTTGTCTCTGGTATTGTACTACTGTGCTACTTCTCATACTTGTATTGTATTCGTTACTGTTTCTGTATTGTACTCTCTGCTGACGCTGAACCTTTGTTAAAGAACCTCTGGTTCAAATATATTTGTATTCCTAGAAATAAGTAAATAAATAAACAAATAAATAAATACATAAATAAGGAGTGGAAGAAAGTAAACCTGCCCACTTGGTGGTTCAGCGAACTCTGCACTAAGAGTGTGTGAGTGTTCGCACAGTATGTCTGCCCAAATATGTGAGCTGGTGGATAGGCTCACAGTTTTTAACAGCGCTGCAGTGCTTAAGTGAAAAAGCTGCTCTGGTGGCTCTCCAGTGATTCCCTTCATGTGCTCCGGCCCTCAGGATCCAAAAAATGCTATTGGGGGGTTCGGAGGCATATAAGAAGGGACAGAGAAGAAAGAAAATAAAATGTTTAAAAGAGTGCTCTTAAGTGCTATTGCAATAAAGTGCATGGTATCTTTAAGAAGCAGCCTGGCTGCTATAGGAATGAAGCCTTGCCTGCCGTCAAGGGGATCAGCACTACAGTGCTACAGAGCTACAGCTCTTGTGACCGGCAGGGTGAGACTCTGATATGCCCCACTCTGCCACCGGACAGTAGGGCAGAGGGGCAGTTAGTGGACTATGGGGGCAATAAATGTTAAAATGGTACAGTTTGCCTGCAAAAGATTGTTAAAGTTGGGACTCTGTTTAACAATGGACTACAGCAGCCATATTTGCCACCTTGGACCTCCAAGCAACCAATCAACAGCTGAAGAGCCCGAAGGACTGCAGCTATGGTTCCTGGGAAGGGGGACAGGACAATGTTCTTGGTGCCCAAACAGGCAACCAATCAGACATTAAGGGGACTGAATGTTTATTAATTTTAAAGATGAATAGCTGCGTTCAGCCAACTGGAAGCTGCCATTTCTCTCCTCAGACCCCAGGGACAGTTAAGGCTTGGGGTAGTCTGGCTGGAAGCTCTCTGTGGGACAGGAGGACTTGGACTGTGTCAGAGGGAAAGTACTGGAAGTCAGCCTAAGGCTTCTACAGCTAAATTTCAGGAGACTTGCCAAAAAGCTTTCTACCATCTGGAAAGCAGGAGAAGAAGACTGAGAGTTTATTGTGGTTAGAACTCTGCAGCATCTGAGAGAAGTCCTCAGCCTCTGAGGAGGGTTGGAGTGTGTACCAGCAAATGCCTGCAGCGTTGCCTGGGTTAAACAGCCAGACCCTGAGACTGCACAAAATAACCAAAGCTGCTGTTTTGTGAAGTTGTTGTTTGAAATCACCTGAGAGACTGTTATCCCCCAGCCAGTGGGGTGAGCTGGTCTGATTGCCAGAGACAAATCCAGTTTGCCAGCTGCAGAAAGAAAGAAAGAGGAGAGTGTGTGAACCCTGAGCTCCAGGAAGAGAGGCTGCCCATGAGGATGATCTGAGAAATCAACCAGATGGTGTCACCATTAGATGCTAGCCATTGCCTCCCCTGAGGCGCATGGCCCTGGTCCCAAGTACTGGCCTGTTCCAGCACCTGATCCAGTCTGCAAGAAGGTGACAAGCTGCAAGACCCTGCCACAGCCAAGACAGCTGTCACCCTGTTCATACAGCTCTAGGCCCCCGGCTCGATAGACTGTATCTGCAACCATTGTTTGTTTGTTTATTCAAGGTAAAAACCAATTGAGTAAAAACTCATTCGCAATGGTAACCTTTACAAAAATACAAAATACAGGTCAACACTCAACATAATAAATACAATCAAACAACAAACATCAATAGAAAAACATAAAAGAAAAAAGAATATCAATAACAATTACAAGGTTCCTGTATAGATATCAGGTGTCTTCTTAGATGGGATGTTGATAAGTGCTTACCAATCTTTTGCTTATATTCATGAGGAAGGCTATTCCAACATATCAGAATATAATTACTAAATAAATATTGGGAACGTTTTCATTTTACAAGGGGGACAACCATATCCATCACAACTTGATTTCTCAATGTTAATTCAACACTTCTAAAGGAAAATCTATTCTTTAGATATATAGGGACAGAACCCAGCCCAGATTTATAAGCAAACAGCTGTTTATGTATCATTCTTCTCCTATTTAATGATAACCAACCTAATCTTTCATACAATTAGAATGATGAGTAAGTTTTGGACACCTGAGAATCAGTCTGGCAAGACGATTAACTAGAACATCTAACTTTGTTTTTGATCCTAGTGGCTCGTCATATAAAATGTCCCCATAATCGATTAAAGGGAAAATCTGCATCTTAACTATCAGGTCCAGTGTCACAAAATCTAAGCAATTTTTGTTCGAAACAGGAAACCCACCCACTTATTAACCTGGAGATCAAATTCTCTACATGCAAATTTCCTGACCCATAATTATCTAACCAAAATCCCAAGTATTTATATTGATTAACTAACTCTAACCCTTCCCCTCTATTATCCACAATTTCCAAAGTCAATTCTTCTTTCCGTTTCATAGAAGACCCAAACAACATACATTTAGTTTTTGAGGAATTAAGTTTTAACTTTGAGTTGACAAAGTACTTTGCCATATTGTTAAAACTTTTCTGCAGTGTATGTTGTATTACTGAAACTAATTCATCCGAACAGTATAAAATGTTGTCATCGGCATACAGGTCGTAACGAGAGGCCCCCACATAATACCCAAGATCTTTCAGATATACTAAAAATAATAAAGGTCCCATAACTAATCCTTGGGGCACTCTTCTCCGTACCACCTGCACAGCCAACATAGTTCCATTTACAGCTGTTACCTGCCGTCTGTCAGAAAGATAGGTGATAAACCAATCGAAAACTGAACGGCTCATCCCTACCTCAGACAGTCCTATAAGCAAATTCTGATGATCAACTGTGTCAAAAGCCCTGAAGAGATTGACAAGAATTGCACAAGTATAACAATGGGCATCAATTACCTTGCCAATCTCATCCAGGACCTCCGACACAGCCATCACAGTGCCATGATACCTCCGAAAACCTGACTGATATGGATCCATCAGTTTTTCTCTTTCCAAGTACTCCATCAACTGTCTTGCCAACAGTTTCTCCAACACCTTACTAATCAGAGGTAATATAGATATACCTGTAGGTCTATAGTTGGACAGTCGACCAGGATCACCCCCCTTAAAAATGGGGATGATTCTGGCTGACTTCCAACCTTCTGGGATACATCCCTCTTCTATTGAACGATTGAACAGGTAGGTTAATGGGTCTGAAATGTGGGTTGCTGCATATTTCAGCATCCTTGGAGACAAACCATCAGGGCCACTACTCCCAGAGACGTTTAATTGCAACAAAGTTTTTAACACCTCACCACTCAATATGGTATCAAAAACAAATTTAGAGTCCCCTTCCATATGACTTACAGGGTTAAAAAGAGGTTCACTAGGGCTATCAAAGAAATTGTCCGATTCTATAAAATAAACATTAAACCTATCAGCAAGTGGCAACTCTCTCCCGAAGGATTCCTCCCCAGATAAATTAATAGGTGTCTTCCCCTTTGTCTGTCCCTTTAATTCCCCTATAAGTCCCCAAAATTTCCCAGATTTCCCTATTGATTCTTTGGTTTTGGCCTTGTAGTACTTTTTTTTAGTATCCCTTAGTGTGGCCACATACAGGTTTCCAGCTCCCCCCCATCATTCTGGACTGCAGGTGAGAGCTGCTTTACATTGTGCTGGGAGAGCATCTTCAATCAAGCTGTGTGTGCTGGCTGAATTGATTTGCACAAGAAAGGGCTGTAGTGACTTTGTGAGACTGTGACTGCCTGTTTAATTTTAAGCGCTGCAAAGGGCTCTAATTACCTGCTGCTGCTTCACTCTGGGCGGGATTCAAAGATAAAAGAAAGCGCTGCTAAGGCAAGACGTGTGGTGGAGCACAAGGCGGAGGGCATAGCGCCACTCAATGGAAGAAAGTGTTATACATACTTAATGTAATTTAGAGTTTTAAAGTAAGGGTTTCCCATGGGGTCTTTAATGTATTTGATTTTGGGAGTTGTCTTGGTTGGGATGTTGCAATGGGAGGTGGTTGGCAGGTGCCCTGACAGGGATTTGCATGTCAATGGTCGAGTGGTACTGAGTCAAGGAGGAATTTGTTTGTATACTAACTCACTTGACATGGAAGGCCCCAATCCTGGGACCGCTTGTTTAACAAACATAATTCCAAACTTGATGTTGATAAAGCTGAGACATTATTGTAACAGGGTTGGAATGGGAGTGGAAATGGAACATGAAATCAAGAATGTCTGGACTGCTTTGATAATTAAGGTATTAAGGAAGTCAATACTACCAAAGCTATGTATTCTTTTGTTCTTGATGCAAAGTGGGGATGTTGCTTTAAATCCTGGTCCTTAATTGACAACTTAAAGATTCATCACGGTCAGCTAATTACGCACTCAAATGTAAGAAGTATCATTCCAAAGTTGGATTTAATTAAGTTTCTTAACAGGACATAGACCTGAGATTATGGCTTTTACAGAAACCTGGCTAAGTAAGTCCCATGATGACTTAGATTTAAAATTACAGGGTTATGACTTTAAAAGGGTTGATAGGAATAGGAAGGGGGGCTGGATTATGGTTTATTATTTGGAAAAATTCTCCCTATTCAGATTTTTTAATTTTGGATAGTGTAAACCTTGAATATCTGGCACTGGAGTTTAATGTTGGTCAGAAACCTTTATTAGTGGTTGGAGGTATTGCCACCTAACACAACAGTACAAATGTTTGACTTATTGCAGGATGCACTAGCCCCATTTGTTTTCTCCGTGAGTTGTCAGTTCTGGGGGACTTAAACGCTGACTGGTTGCACCCTGTAAAATCCCAAAGAATCAGGAAAATGGCTTTGGAGCTTGGGTTGTACCAATTAATCTCAGAACCCACCAGGATTAATATTCATAATCCTGGTGATTCTTTTTGATTGATGTGATTCTTACAAACTGCCAGACCCTGTGAGACTGTCTTCAGAACCATGAGTAAACATAGGGCCTGTCCTGATCTGGGCAGAAATCACAGTTATTTAAAGTTCACCTGTTCTGTTTCTAAGTGCACCAACACTGGCCAACCCACGATACAGGCCTGCAACTATACCACCTGGGTACCCAGATAGACACTAGGGGGCACTGGTACCAGTGGGGAGGCAGGTCGTTTTGGTAATGCACTGTTGCTGTTGGGGGTGGACACAGTGGTTGTTATTGTTTGAATATTCAAACGGACAGTTTTTCTCTGCATTCCCATCCCCTTTCCCTTTTAATAAATTGTTTCTTGTTGTTGGTTAAAACTGTCTGTGAGCATATTATTAACTATAGTCATTAACTGCATGCAAAGTAAAGTACTGCAACTGTTTATGGTATTCCATGTCTGGGGTGACTGGATGGGGAGGTGGGGAGGTACGGCATCCCATGGGTTGTAATATGCAAACATCTGGCCCACTATATTTTATTCTGGGTGGAGGCACCATGCTATTTATCTTTTTATCTGGGAAAGAACTTCCCTGTTACCATCAAAACAGAGCCTAGGCTCCTCCACCTGTTTGGAATCCAGCAGGCAGGGGTAGTAGCTCGTTGTTACACGGCGCCCAGGTTACATCTCAAAATCTCATTGAATACCTCGAATACACCCAGGATTCGGATATTCACAGATACACCTGGTATTCAGGGTATTCGATGGCAGATTCTAATTCAGCACACACTATCTGCTTTGCACGACCCATTGAATTTATATATGTAACCCACCTGTGGGGGCTTACCTTATTTTCCCCCACCATCCATTGCCCCCCCCACACTGCTTTCGACCTGAACGGGGCTGCTGGGGTCTAACTGCAGGATTGGCAACCTGGATGTGTATTTTAAAGAGGTGCACCAGTCCGTGCATGCACGATAGTGCTTGCAGGGCATCGCCATACTGTGGCTGATTAAACACCTCCCGGTGATCTTGACCCTCTTGCACAGCTAAATGGGGTCAGATGCCTGGGGAGGTGAGAGAGGAACAGTTTTGTTAAGTTTAAAACAGTGCAGGGGCGCTGTAGAATCGGAGGTTATAAATATTAATGAGGCCCATGTGAATATTAATGAGCCTAGTGCTGCAGTGGGGAGACTGTGGTTATCGAAGGCAGCGACCCAGAGGCAACAAGGGTTGGGAATGTAAATGGGCAGTCATTTGATAGACGGCACTAGGAGCTATCAGACCCTGAGGCCTCTGTGTTCTGGGTCTGTTTAGTTCGGCTGCAGATTGAACTTCAAGAAGGGACTGCTGTATAAACTGGGGCAGACTTTATGTAAGCAGTCATGTTAAGATACTTTGACCTCCTATGGACAGCCAATCAGTTCATTAGGCACCTAGAACTGTTTGAAAGGACTGGTGGGAGAAGGTGTGTACTATTTTCAGGTGCCAAGAGACTTGACAAATCAATAATCAAAGAGGGCTTAAGTTTGTGATTGATGACTGGAATCGACAATCAGGGGGCTGGATTTTTGGGAGAAATCCCAGAGACTCTGGGCAGTTTGGGCAGTTCTGGCTGGGCTCTGATAGAATCAAGAGGGGCTCAGTGTGTGTGGGGAATACATCTAAGGCCTTTCACAGGGCTTAGAGTGGAGTTTGCTCCAAGGAAGAAAGGAGAAGAATTCTTGCTGGTTACAGGAACTGTGCATCTGTGCAAATTGTTCCAGGCATCTTGTTTGGAGTTTGCTGTTTTGGAAGAGACTTCTGCTGCAGCCATCCTGCACCAGTTTGGGACTAAAGAAACAAACCCTTGCACTGGGAAAGAGACTTTCTAGAAACTGTGTAAGCCAGAGAAAAGGTGGATTCTATTTTGAATCACAGAGACTGCAAGAGGGGAAAAGGTGAGTGAGCAGGTGCCCTATGCTTCAGGGACCTGTTGCTGATGTTGAAATCCAGCTGAGGAAGGAAACTGTTGTTGTGGAGTTGGAGTTTGGAATCTGTTGCCCAAAGGTGCTGGAAAGCAGGAAAGTTGGGGAGACTGTTCTGGCTGCACAATGGAGTTGTTTTTTATTTCTGAGAAAAAAGAGAAACCAGGAAATTCCCAGTTTAACTCAGTCAGATGGGGAACTTGCTAACCCCCATCAAGTGGGGTCTGCTGGCTACAGTGGGCCACCAGCACATGCTGGGGTAGCTAGGGCACCCATGTCCTGTGAGGGAGCTGGGCTGTGGAGTCACTCCTAGGTCTGGGTCCTCTGTGGTTTGGTGGGCCTTGCGTGGCAGCTCTGCAATGGGCCGGAATAGGCTGAAGGTGACAAGCTGCAAAATCTTCACTCAAGGGGACATGCGGCCAGACCTTCAAGCAAGTTCAAGTCTTCAGAGTACTTACTGCTGACCATTTGTTCTGCCCTTCTTTTTTGAACTCTATGTTTATTGCATTATAATAAAGCAATTACATTTAGTGCATTCTCCTGTAAGGCACCACATAACATATTTCACACATACATCCAATGTACTTAGGAGATAACCTGTCCTCTCTGGAGTCCCGCAAGGGTCCATCCTCAGACCATTTCTGTTTAGCCTCTTCCTCAACTCCTTCCCTATATCCTGCCCTGGCAATCTACTACTCTACATGGACGATGTTGTCCTATATTCCTCCAACTCTGACCCAATGCAACTTCACCTTTCCCTTCAATCCTCCTTTGGTGCTGCTGAAAAGTGGTTCCACAAACAACGCCTAATCCTCAATTATAACAAGACCAAAGTTATGTTCTTTACACACCTCCTTAACTCCCAGAAGGAACTCTGCCCCTAAGTACGAACTGCCAGCCTGACCCCTCTTGAACAAGTGGACTCTTTTAAATACTGTACCTGGGCATTACTCTAGACCCTGCACTCACTTTCCACCAACATATACACTTTCTGGCTACTGCCCTCAATGTTTGGCTTGGGCTACTGTATTGTTTCAAACATTGTCTTACTCCAAATGCTATGAGGCTCACTGTTTCCTCCTCGGTCCTCTCCCTGCTTGATTATGGCCTACTAATTTATAGTGCGGTGAACACCTCGGCCCTACATAGACTTCGTCTCTCCCTAAATAAAGCCTGTCACCTCACCCTGGGCTGTGACCGGCTAACTCACATATGCTGTCTTTATAATGCTACCAACTGGCTTAACCTTAACAACAGAATTAGGTTTCACACCTGCCTCATGGCCAAAAAAATTGACCTAGGCCTCTGCCCCCCTGGGCTAACACCCCTAATCCGCCCAGCTTTGACACTTAAGCATACTTGTAGCTCTGGCAAGCAACTCCTCTTTGTCTCTCACTGTCGAACCTCCCAACTCCAAAGATCCTTTAGTTACAGAGCCCCCCTCCTGGATTAACAGCCTTCCCACCCCACTTATCAGTGAGAGCAGACTTGTACCCTTTAAAACTTCTCTTAGAAACCATCTCCAGTCTTCAAACCACTGTGACTGTCACTGAACTAGCCCCCACCTTCATGACTTAGGCCTATTTGGCTGGCTTCTTCCCACCCCTGTCTATCCTAACCTCGTCCCCTGGCTTAGCTCTATATCTGAGTATTCATATGTATTGACTGAATGTAGTAATTACTCCTAGTATCTAACTGCTAGCCTTACAATGGTCCTTGTAACAACGGACTGTATCTTGCTGAACAACTATGTAATTGTGTGTCTATTCTGTATGTAATTTCTGTGACGTGGAACCTTTGTAAACAAGTCTCTGACTCAAAGGTACTTTCTGAAACCTCTATATATAAATATATATATATATATATATATATATATATATATTGACAGATAAAGCCGATATAGTCTTTCTTTAAGGAGGTGGGGAAAACCTTAAAGGGAGAAAGTCAAAATAGATTGTCTGAAAGCTATAGCCTACTATGGCTTTTGGGGAACAAGTCCAAAATGTATTAATCCTTCAGATGATAGCAACTCAGCATTCAGTGTTGATGTGTCCCCAAGTCCCAAAAATGTTATCCCAAACATGGTTAGCACTAATATTACAGCTAGCATATCTTAATATTATTACTATTTATGCCAAATAAACAGGTTGGAAATGTAATGTGACATTAATATAACTTTCCTTAAAGCATCTGATCTGAGTTATATACTTTGGCAATTAAACCAGAAACAACAGGCATAAAGTACTTAAGTACTGAACTGAAGTCACTCCAAAAAGCCCTCAGGTCTCTTCTTCTGAATCCATCTCTTGTTGTGCCTCCATAGATTGAAATTCTTGGGTGATGGCTTCAGCCTTCTTACTGGCCTTCTCAGGGTCAGTAAACTGACAAGTATGACCCCCATAATGGATCTGGAGCTGCGTCGGCATCAGTAGGGAATGAGTAATCCCGAGGCCTCTCAGTCAATCATGAACTGCATCAAATTTATTTCGCTGGACATGGGTGGCAAAAGATAAGTCTGGGAATAGGTGTATTGTAGCTCTCTTATAGGACAGACCCTCTGCTGATCTTGCAGCTTGCAGAATAGTATCTCTGATGATGGGGTTGCTGGTTATCAGCAATACCACTCTAGGAGCATCTCCTTGTGGTCCGACTGCTCTGGGAGTTATCCAGAATGCTCTGCATAGTTGACCTACAATACTGTCCCTGGGCAAGTACAAAACTGCAGGTAGCTAAGTTTGAAGAATAGTCAGCAAGTCTGGATCTTCGCTTCCTTCTGGGACACCGATGATACGCACATACAAAAGCTCGATTTGCGTTTTTTCTAATGCCTCAGTTGGTATTGCAACTACGTGTTCTCCTCGACTAGTTAGCAGTTGCAGCCATAGCTTGATTAGCTGTTTTTCTGCCTAGCCTGCTGTCAAGGATACTGCCTCCAGCTTTGCATCTTGCTCTCCGAATCTTAGCAAGATTGATTCAACCTTCAGGTCGATCGCCTGCATCGAGGCCTGTAGAACTCTCCAAGGGGGATCCACTCCGGCGATAGTCATTGAGGAGGAGGATACAGTCTGATCTGTAGCCACCATGGAACTCTTAGCACCACTTCCAGTTGCTTTTTGATTGCAGGCCATAATAAATTTGATAGCTAACGATGCTGGATGGTGTGAGCTTTCCAAATCTGGTAGCGTTATCTTGCACTTCTGGCTAAAATAGTCATTTTTACATTTTATTCACAAAAATATGCAGAGCTGTTCAAAGTACTTTTGCCAGTAAGCTGCTCAACAGAACCCCTGTTCCGCCCTTCTTAACTGAATTCCCAGAGACTGAACTGGTGAAGCCCTCTGCTCCAGGAACATCTCAGATCTTCAGGACCATGAGTACCCAGGGCTTGCCCCGGCAATCAAGGGAGTAAAAAGGCAACTGTTAACTTTCAGTTTGCATTGTTCCTAGACCCCCAATGCCGGCCAATATGCAGCACTGAGCAGGCCTGCGAACTCCTGGGTACCCAGAAAGCACAGAGGGAAGTCACTGGTACCAGTGGACGTGGGATCTGGGGTGGTCTGGCCTACAGGCCCTGTTATTAATGATTTCTAACCATTTCTAACCATTTTTACTTCCACAGTTATTCCTTCTCCAGGTACCCCGATCCTAGCTCTTCCCCATAATAAAGCTATGTTTTGTTGTTTGAAATTGCTGTGAGAAGGGTGCTTTGTGAAACTAAGTGTAAAGTGCACGTGGTATATGGTATTGGGAAACTATTTGGCATGCAGTGTGTGGGGTAGATGGAAGGGGAGACGGGTAGGTACAGCATCCCAGGTTGTTGTATCAGTCATACACCTGGCCCACTGCAATTTACTCTGGGTGGAGGCACTGTGATATTTTATTTGTTTCTTTGGGATAGAACCCCTGAATACCACCATAGCAGGACCCGGGCCCCTTAACCTGTGTGAAGGTCAACAGGTAGGGGTGGTAGTCCACTGGCACATGGCACCTGGGCTACATACAAAATAAAATATAACACCATATATGAATTTAAAATAAAACAAACCTAATGCTTAGTTGTATTTTTTATCTACTTGTATACCATAATGTAATCAGTGACCTGGGGTAAATACATTAGAAGCGCATGTTAACTGTTGAATGAGCCGAAATTGTCCCATTATCGAGATATTTTCTAATTCTTTCATGGAATGAAAAGTGGAAAGCCATCTAGAGTTAAATTTATCTTGCTGTTGTCTAAGCAGCAAGATTTTAGGTTGCTTTAGCCTATCTTATGCTATCAGTAGATGGTTTGGATGATTCTTGAGTTGGTTGCTTAAATTTTGGCAAAGTAAGTACTGCTCAGGCACGTTCAGTGAAGAACAATGCTCCAGGGACAACTTCCGTTGTGGCTGGAGCTGGGTCAATAATTACTGGTCTAGTTGCAGGGGTGTTGCATAAGGAGTAGACATGTGATGGTATGCCTTGTCCTATGGGAGACTTAAGGTAGACATCAGTGATCATGGGAGGACCCAATGATGCCCTGGTGGTTGTGATGTCAGCTGTTACTGTGGAACACTCAAGAGAGGTACTTGGGTGAGGGTCAACCTTCACTATTTCTTCAGATGGTTCAGGAAGTAGCACATGAGGCCCTGGACATGGTATCTTCTTCCTCCTGGGCTTCAGTCTCTTCCATCTTTGCCGAAGCAGTAAATGATGCACATGTAAGCATCACTCAACCCAAAACGGCACAATGTTGGGTATGGGGAGTGCAGGCTAATCTGGACAGATCAAGAAAGGTCATTGTTTGGGGATAATCCATGGGTTGTTCTCTGCTAGGTTAGTGGCTGGACTACTGCCTCATTATGAATTGGTATAGTTGGTATCAAAACAAACAGAAGAGAGAAAGAAATAAGCTCCTTAGCTGGGGTTTAAACCCAGGTCACCTGGAATACTGTTCAGTTGCATTACCAGCTGCACCACCAAGGCAGTCGGAAACCTGGGGCTCCCAGGAGCACCTTACTTTTTCTCTAATGCACAACCTGATGCTGCACAGATATTACATCTTATTCACAAGAGTGTGGTGTGCATATTCTGTATGTGGAATCCAAACACACAGAAGAGATACAGAAATAAGTGCATCAGAGAAAGAGTAAGGTGCTTCTGGGAGTCCCAGGTATCCAGTTGAACCTGTCATTAGGGCCACTCGCTGAGTCAAGCTCAGAGGCTGTGTACAATGAGCACTGGGATTGACTGGCCTGATGCCCTGCTCTGTCTATGTATCCCAGTTATGCTTGCCAAGATGGGAAGAGCGTTTTAACCCTGTTAGGTCTCTACACCTGTGGGGTGTTAATTATGATCTTGTACTCCTGCAACCTGTAAATTCGACACATGTGCCATTGTCTGTAACAGACTTGAGGGAACTGAATCTTCTCTGAGGCACCGGTACTTACTGTGATTAAAAGTTGTTTAGGAGACACAGGCTATACTGCTGCTGCTCTGGACAAACTATGTCTTATTCTTGGCAACACTGCAGCAGTAGCAGACTTGGAGCTTCTGGATGTTCAAGTGTGTGGGGAAGGAGCTCCTCAGATCTGAGAAACTTGTGCTACTTATAGATGTAAATCCCTCAAGACTCTGCTCCACAGTCTATGGCAGAGCCAACAGCAACATCACATATGTCAAATGAGTAATCTTCTGACACCATGCAAATAATTTTTTCAGATAGTTATGTTTTCGTTCATGGATGCAGTCATGTTCTAAGCAAGATGCAAAAACATCCTGGACAGTAAGTCATTGTTGATCTTAACCTTGGTATCCATCTCAGTCCAAATGTCTTCAAGAACTCAACTCACCACTTTTGTGATCCTACACAACCACGCCCCTCTTCAGGTATCATTGTACAAGCTGATTCCGCAGCTGAGTTAACATATGGGGCCCTCCTACTTGGGGAAGGGGGCCGTGCAGGGTCCCTAGTGCCAAGATGCCCCAAAAGGTGGGCATGCTGTATGTATTCTTGAGGGGCTGCTGGGTATGAAGTGTTTTTTTAGTACAACTATGAATAACAATGTTCACAACAACAGGTAGAATTCTCAAGCAGGTCATCCATTCGGTAATCACAGTACCTTCGTCATTACCAATGGACTGTAATTGCTTGTTCCTGTCATTCTTCAACACTCCATTCTACGAGCCTGAGGCAGATGGAGACACACAAAGTCTCAGCAGGAGAGTGATAAATCCAGGCCCTAATCCTGGCTGCAGCCATGCTGGACATGTCATTCAGTTCATAATCAGCACCTGATCATGGACCCAGAGTCCTGTTGCAGTTTTACTTGTAGAATTTCCAGTGACTGGAGGTTCCTATCACTGGAAAATCCCCTCACCTAACTAAAGAGAGGGCCAGTGCACTGGGGCAAAGGTTTGCTGTCTACACTGGACCGTTAAACTGCCTGCAGGGGAGAATGAGGCTAGGGAAATGGTTGGGAACCACTGAGAAGGGAGACAGGATAGGGAACCTAGCTAATGCTCCCCCTGAAGTGGGGAGTAGTAGCAGTGAGGTGGGTAACAATAAGGTTGAAGTTTGAATTAGGTCAGGGGAATAGGCCAAGGAGGGAGAGCACACAAAGCCTGTAGTCAACAAGAACAATAAGAAATCAAGGAAGCTAGGGAAGAATAAGGAAGAAGGCCAGAAAAAGCAAGAGGATAACAGCAAGATGGAATGGGGTCTGCCTGTATCAGGTCATCGTTGATGTGAGTTACCACCTTGTGGGCGCAACAAGTTGAGGGGCTTGGGTTCATTAAACTCCTGGTAGAGGTTGTATCCAAAGTTAGAATGAAATAGCATGCCTTCACACAGAGAAAAGTGTAAGTAGGCCTGCGTTAAGTATAGTATCATCTGTGATACAATACCTCCCCACCTTCCTGCAGGATCAACCCACTGTGAAGCAACTCTGTTCAGTCACAGTCCCACAAAGTATACAGCTTATACTCTAAAGAGCATGCACTCAGACAGTGCATATTCTTTTACAACATACATTCAGTGAATAGAGACAAAACAACCTAGACTTTATTTAAGATCAGGTTGCAAGCCCTAAAATGAAGAAAGAGTTAGCAATATGAGGTACTATGGTACAATCCAGGCTGGCTCTTCAGCACCCACCAGGTCAAGCCTACAGCACCACAAAGGGCAGCTATTCAGTCAACCTCTTAGGTGCAGCCAAACGACATATGCAAAGTGGACTGCATTTCTAATGTCCTTCTAGGCTTAGCCCAAACTAGGCAACCCACCCTTAAACTACACATACACAGAAGTTCAAGCTTTCCAGCTGTACTGGTGGGCACTACATTCTCCCAACTGGTACCAATGTTTAACTCTATAGATATTACTTGAGAGCTCCTGGTGCTTTACTAGGTACTCAACTGAGAAAATAATGTAGGCCGATGGCTGCAGGTGACGGTTGGAGGTGGGCACTTTATACAAATTATCTGACTTACTTTGTTGTAAACTCAAATCCCAAAACCTAAAGGCTCTTAAACCCACAACGGGTATTTGTAATCCTGTCCAGATGGCCTAGTCCATTAAATGATTTCCCAATATCTATAATACTGTGGTGATACAGGGCAAACCCTGTTTTACTCACTGTTGATGAACACCAGGGTCTCTCCCTCGGTGCACGGCAGTGATGGCCAAGTTGCAACAAGTCCCTTGCTGGCTGGTTTTAATCTTGCTTTCTCTTGCAAGGTCTCTGGTGTGGGCTAGGGAATTGGCTCTTTTCTGCACTCCCAGTCTGGCAGCTCCAGAGCAGTGCATTCAGTAGACAGTATTCTTTTGCCACAGGACAGCTCAGGCTGTGAAGCCTGAACAGCATCTGACCGACACACCACATACTGGTGGTCAGCTAGCCAGTACCACAGCAGCCCAGTACGGTTATCACAACACACCTGAGACCTGAGGGCATCAAAGGTGAGCCCCTGCTTCATGCCTGAGATCTCCTGCAGACCCTTTTCAACCTACCTCAACTGTTATGGTCCACCAGACTTATCGCATTACTCACAGAACAAGAGCCAGCTACACATGGCAATCACACACCTTTTCAATTGACCTGAGTCATAAATGAGAGGCAACACCACTGGTTTTCGGTTTTTACCGGAAAACCCAGTAAAATTCCAGAATCTGGGCTGCCTGAGCACAAAGAATTTCATGGAATTTGACATTTTATACCAGATCAGTAAATGCACAAAACTTGTACTTTTCTTATAATTGCTTCCTGTACTATTTTCAGTTTGCTTTATTTAACACTCTGTATATTAAGCCTTTTTTTATTCTGATTATTTATACACATGCTAAAAGAATGACAGCAGAATCCTGGTAAAGTCCAGAAATTAGTGCAACAATCACCAGTGCAATTCCCGGAATTTGAAGTTTTGAAAATGGAATTTCATTATTTTAATCATCGTAAAAAAGTGGTCTTTATGAGAGAGCTAGAGTGTTGAAAATAGCTCAGGACAGCAGCAGAGTCCACTAACCAGAGGGTCAGCAACTGCATTTATTCATGCCATGCTGAAGTGCTGAAAGGTTTTCATTAGGGCTGTGCACGGGCTGATTTTGATATCTGTATCTGTATTTGTTTGCATATCAGTGTTTGCAAAATATTTTATTTTACATTTTGGACTTGTTTCTGTTGTTATTGATGATATAAGACCAAGGGTTTGAGAGGTTTCAATGAAATTTGCAGATTTATCAAGAAAAGATGCATCCATGTATTGAACAGTAGCAGTCACAGGTGTTTCATGTCAGCCTAAACCAAAGTCTGACACTACTTTATGTGGCCTAACACAAATACACATATTTAAGAGTAATATTTGAATTTTGTAAAAAGTGCAGTATTTATGTGTATTCATCCCAAATAGTATTTGTTTTGCACAGTCCTAGTTTTCGTGCAATCTGGTCAGTGTTTTGCGAATTGGGTTTTACACACTCATTACAGTTACCCACAAAGTTGAAGGTACAGTGTGCAAACCACTCATACCTATTTGGGGAGACTATGAAAGTGGGTAAGCTTGCAGAGAAAGTGCAGCTGGATTTCATTGCTCATCAGGATGCATGAGAAGACTCAAATTTTATTCATTTATTTATTTAGTTTTTGTTGACCGGATAAGTGCACTAGACAAATCCTGCCTATTTTGAGGCATGACCTGGGGGAGGTGGATACAGATGAATGCTAACTGACCTTGAACCAGATTAAGCTGTTGGTGGTATTTTTCATGAATAGGGGAAATTTGGCCAGGGCACCAGGGAAATTCCCCTGCTTTTTTCGAGAAGTGCCATGGGATCTTTAACATACACCTGAACTACCACCAGAACAGGCAGATGGGACCTCAGTTTAACGTCTCATCTGAAAGACTGCACCTCAGAAGTGTAGCACCCCCATCATGCTGCACTACAGTGTCAGTATTGGGAAATTAACCCAAGTGCCTGGTGTGGGGATAGAACCCACAGCCTACTGATCTCCCGGCCTCAGAGGTGAGAGTGCTACCTGCTGAGCCACTGACACTGAGTGAACTACGAGCAGCGTTAAACTGACTAAACTGACTATTTTTCTCTCTATTGTTTATTGTGATGTGGGAACAGATGATTAGAAAGTTATGTTTGGAAATGTCTGATACATCAGTTATATGGTGACTTTGTATGGGTTTGGTAGGAATTCATGCTTTTTGCAGGTTCTTCTTTCCAGCATTTCACTTAGAAATAGCGACATCCAGAAAGCCAGATTTGGTGCCTTTAGTTCTGGCTGGTGCGGGGCAATATGGTCTATAAACCATGCAGCCAGGAAGAGACCTCAGCTCCCCTTACAATTTATTCTATACTACTGTACATGTGAGTAACCGATACGTAGTTATGATTTTCAAAGTTCAATTTGTAGAAATGTTGTTTTTTTTCCTCCTATACAAAAACATGTGAGGGTTTATATTACTCTGCTTTTCAGTCAAGTACAGTAATTTTGCCCTGTGCTAGGATTCAGTGCCAGGGCCCAGCCTGCTAACACAGCAGTAAAGTTGCCACTTGCAAAACCAACAACCCATGTTCAGAAGCAAACTCTGGGCATCGGAAGACTGGCTTTGGGGAGGAGGACTGCTCTCTTCCACGGTGGGGGGGGGGAGTATTGCAGAGGCGGTGTTGCCTGTTCCCTAGTGGAAGCTGGGAAAAGGCACTCGGGACTGCCTAGAAGGCAAGGTAGGGGGCTGGCAGATGTCAATGTGCGGTTTGTGGGAGCACATGTTGCATGTCATGGCATCATTCCACACTATGCTACTCAGGGAAACCAGAAAGTGGGAAACGTCTACCAGCAGCAGGATGGAGCCAGGACACTCACCAGCCCTTTTCTGACAGGGGATTGGGAGGACCCTGCACACAACATTAGGGGGAGCAAGCTCTGGGGGAAGACTAGCTGGCAGGTAATTCCTGGTGAATGTTTGGGTGAAGAGGGTGGGGTTGGGTGCCCTGGCAGGTGAGGGCTGTCTGGAAAGAGGCAGAAACAGAATTACAAAATATAATCTGTGTGCAAAAACATTTTTTACTTACTGTTTACGCAATATAGTAGGTTGTATTAGACTGATTCTACTGTTGATTTCCAAGCTGAATTGCTGTGACAAAATTCCCAGAATCCCTGCAGTTCATATCAAGAGCAGGGCTGCAGCACTAGGAGATTCAATAACTTGAAGTGCATGTTAGAGTTTTATAAGCTCTGATCTGTTGTTTGCTGGTACTGCTGTCCTCAGGGGCAACATACAGTCACAGAGGACTACACTTAGCCCTGGGAAAACAGAGGATTGAAAATGTATATTATGAGCTAATAAAATCTCTAACATGCACTGCAGATTATTGAATGCTCCACTGTTGCAGCCCTGCTCTTTGTCAGTTGCAGCGTATTCTGAGATTTCTAGTTATAGTAAATGTCACCTGGGAAGTCAGCAGAATCTGTCTGATACAATCTATCCTGGAGTGAAAAGTAAGCCTTCCCCCAAAAAAGTTTTTGAACACAAAGTGCAAACTGGGATCAGCCCCACATTTGGGTGTGGGGCCATAAGTGGTGACTGTCCCCATTAGGGTAATGCAAAATAGAGTGGCTAACAAATATCACATTTAACAGACACCACCCAGCATCATTTACATTATTAGTTAAACCTCCTCTTGTGTTCGTAAACAACAGGGCCTTTGTAATGCCAGTCCGCTGATCGATTACAGCTGATGGATGTCGTGGGGGAGGTTTTCATCGGCATTAGTCAGAGTGCCACCAAAAGGCCTTTTATAATACCACATTTAAATAAAAAAACACTGTCAGAAAGACCAAGCAAGATAACTCAAGCTCAGAGTAGAGAATTCATGACATAGCAGTTCATAATTTCGTTCCCTTAAGGGATGACCCCCATTATTGCACTTACAATTACTCAGGCTTGTAGGGTTCCTTCCAGCTGTATCGGACCTAATAAAAAGTAACCACTAAAGCAACTACTAAACATTCCTCTTGCAGCATAATATATGGCTCACAGGAAAACCACTTATATGTGCCTCCTGGAGCTAACTGTGAAGGAAACCCTATCTATCCCAAGGAGTCACCTGACTTTCTCTCTTAAGCTAACTGCACACAAAACTAATCACATAAGCTATGAACTGGCTCTTAAGAGAGTCAGACACGGCCATCACCTTATAGAGCTTTCTAATATCCACTTTAAACCTTCACACGAAACAAACAAGAAGAAGGATAAAGCAGAATACCTTCATAGGCTTCAAAAGATGCATAACTTAAAGTGGAATGTGCAGCAGACTTGGTGCAGAGTAGGGAAAAAGAAAGTTTAAATCACCCCCTGGTGCATCATGCCAACGATGCAAGCTGGCAGACAGGAGCACTCGATGCATGAGCTGCTGATGGTTGGTTCAGTCCCGCCTTTTTCCGTGCCCTGCTGTGCACCAAGTCTGTTTGCTGTTGAGATGTTAACTGTTGCTTTTGCTGTTGTGAACTAATGCTGGACCTAACTGATTGAATAAGGGCAGGCTGATTCTTTGAAACACAAAACTTGCCTGCAGTATTTCTTTACTCAGAAGGTTCTGTTCCTTTTACTGCACTGCTGTGCCACTCCATTTCTATGTTGTATTTGGCTTCTAGTTAGGTGCACCAAACCAGAAGCTCCATAAAGAATGGGAGCATCTGCATTTTATGACTGACATGGTGAAATAACTGCTGCTGCATGGGTTGAGTCACCCAATGGCTTAGGAGTACTTGACAATTACATTGCAGTGCTAGAGCCCTATGTCAGTGAGAAGCCAAACTCTTGGTAGCACATACTCTTACACCTCTGGAATATAAAAAAAAAACATTACAGCAGTCTGTTTCTTAAATCCTACAAATGTACTGTAACTGGGTCGCCATATAACTTTCAGTTACTACCCCTGCCCAAACTAGGTTGAGGGGTCTGGGTTCTGTATCTGATGGAAAAAGGGGTTATTTCCCAAGATAAAATTAAATAGCACAGTGCCTCCACCCAGAGTTAGAATTACAGTTGGCCAGATGTTTGTGTAGTACAATCCCTTGGGATGCTATACCTACCCACCTAACCACCTATCCTCACAGTCACCCCATACATGAAAAACCATATACCAATGCAGCAGTACTTTGCAACACATGTAATTAATGGCTATAGCCAATAATATTCCCACTAATAACATGCTCATGAGACATTAGTGTAACCACCCTACAAATGGGGGTTCCCGAAAAGTCTACCTTGAGCTTGCCTAAATGCTCACTGTTAGGCTGGTGTCCTGCATTTTAACAGTTTAAATGTGATTGCCAGAGAGTGCCTGTATAGCCTCTGTGTACTGTATCTTTAAGAGCTGCCTGGATTGCAGTCATAAATAATCTGAGAGGGAGCACTGTTGAAAAATGTAACTATTTGCTGAAAATCATTTAGAGTGAAGGTGACAAGACTTTCTATAGATACATAAGTGAAAGGAGAAAGTCCAGAAGGGGTATTGCTAAGATCAAAGAAGATAAGGGGGCATGTGAGGAGGAGGACCATGTAAAAGCATCTATCCTAAATAGATACTTCTGCTCAGTATTTACCGAAGAGAAGTTAGGGCAGGGCCCACAGCTCAGCACCATGGACACGGGGGGGAGGGAGGTGAGCACTAGTCCCTTCACAAAAGAAAGGATCCTACAAGAGCTCGATAAGCTCAGGGTGGACAAAGCAATGGGACCTGATGGCATACGTCCCAGGGTACTAAAAGCTAAGGATGGAACTAGCAGAGCCATTATTAGAACTGTTAGTGAGTCTCTGTGCACAGGAGAGGTCCCAGAAAACTGGAGAAGGGCTCATGTGATCCCACTCCACAAGAGTGGTAGCAGGGAGGAGGCAGAGAGCTACAGACCAGTCAGTCTTGCCTCAGTAGTGGGCAAGATTATTGAGGCACTCCTTAAGGAAAGGATAGTGCAACATCTGGAATCCATAGGAGCACAGGATCCAAGACAGCATGGGTTTACAAAAGGAAGGTCCTGTCAAACTACTCTCATAGATTTCTTTGACTGGGTAACCAGAGTGGTGGACCAAAGGGGAGCAGTTGATGTCACCTACCTTGACTTCAGCAAAGCTTTAGGTACTGTTCCACAGAGAAGATTGATTAATAAGCTGGGTAGGCTCGGGGTGGGTCAGAAGTTGGTCAACTGGGTGGTAAACTGGTTGATGGGCAGAAAACAGAGAGTGGTGGTAAATGGTATATCATCAGAAGAGATGCAAGTCACAAGTAGAATGCGTGAAATCAGAGATCAGTCCCAGGGTCAGTCCTCTTCAAAATCTTCATCAGTGACATTGCAGATGGACTGGAGAGTAAGGTTTGTCTGTTTGCAGATGACACTAAGATCTGCAACAGAGTAGATGATCCAGATGGGGTGGGCAGAATGAGAAGAGATCTGGATAAACTAGCAAAATGGTCGGAAGAGTGGCAACTGGGGTTTAATCCAAAGAAGTGCAAGATCATACACATAGGGAGGGCCCCTAATGCTCTGCGGCAGAATTTTCTGATTTCTTCGGCAGGGCTTCTTGGCTTCTTCGGCAGCATTTTCTAATTTCTGCGGCATAATTTATTCATTTCTTTGGCAGAACACAGTCCTGACATTGGCTAAATATTATGTAATGTCATCAATTACATCATATGATGAGCATAGAGGAGGGGCTTCAGGATAAATGAGATGGGAAAGAAAGCCTGACACTATGTAAAAACAGTACATTTGAATGAAAATTCACCAAAAACAATGAATTTTGTGTCACGATATATATACTGTGGCATGCTGAAAATTCTGTGGAAAATACCGCAACTGCAGAATCATAGAATTCCTGGGGTCTTGCACATAGGGAAGAGAAACTCTGAAGCCACCTATATGCTGGGAGGAGTTGCTGGTAGTCACAAGGGAAGAAAGAGACTTGGGCATCATCATCACCGATGGCGTGAAATCATCCAAGCAGACCACTAAAACAGTAGGTAAGGCTAGGGGATGTTAGGGTGTATTAGTAGGGGTAACACAAGTCGGAAGAGGGAGGTAATAATCCCTCTTTACAAAACACTGGTTAGGCCCCATCTGGAGTACTGCGTGCAGTATTGGAGACCACACCTTCACAAGGACATTAACCAAATTGAGGCAGTCCAGAGAAGGGCAACCAAAATGGTGCAGGGACTGCATTAGAAAATGTATGAG
The DNA here is from genome assembly GCA_016271365.2 of Neoceratodus forsteri. Taxonomy (NCBI): domain Eukaryota; kingdom Metazoa; phylum Chordata; order Ceratodontiformes; family Ceratodontidae; genus Neoceratodus; species Neoceratodus forsteri. The sequence goes on from CM057458.1 coordinate 651,003,741, forward strand.
GACAGATTAATGGAGCTCAATATGTATACCCTTGAACAAAGGAGGGAAAGGGTGATATGATCGAAACATTTAAACACCTTAAGAGCATTAACAAGGTGAAAGAGTCTAACATGTTTCCATATAAGAAAAATAGCTGGACAAGAGGACACAGCATGAGATTAGAGGGATGCCGATTAAGGGGTAATGTGAGGAAGTTCTTTTTCACAGAAAGAGTGGTGGATGCATGGAACTGCCTACCTCAGGAAGTGGTGGATATGAATACAGTGCAGGGCTTCAAACAGGCATGGGATAGGCATAAGGGAGCAATACAGATGAGTATGAATAGATAGGCCATTGACAGAGCAATGGCTGATGGCACATTCATAAGTTAGAAAAATAAATGGGCAGACTGGATGGGCCTTGCAGTCCTTATTTGCCATCAAACTTCTATGTTTCTGTGTTTCTATAATAATAATGTAGTTTGTCTAATCTGCCTTCTTTGCAGCAAGGACTGTTTTGTTTATCTCCACTATCTTGGTCCTGGACTACGAATTGGACCAGTCAGTACTGGTGGGACCTAAAATGGAGCTGGACTACAGGATCTGTCTGGAGTCAAAATCTGTAGGGATTGTAGTTTTGGGCTTTTGGCCCCTTTTTTGCACCTGAAGGGGGAGCCTTTGTTGTGACTGACAGACAGATCAGCCAACTGAACCTTTTGGATTCTGGGGAAAGTCCCAGGCTTGCTGAGAGTTGAGGCAGATCTCAGTTGGGAGCTGAAGAAGCAAGAGCTTGAGACAGTCAAGCAGCCGTCTGAGTAGTTTTGTGTGGGAGAACTGTGAAAAGGCCTGAGTTGTGGCCTGCATGTCTGCCTGCTGCCCATGAGAGGAGAGAAAAGAATTATTTCAGACTAAATCCAACTTTGAAAATGAAGTAAGCCACTGATTTTTACCAGGCTGATATCTGAAGAAGACCGAAGATTTTGCTGAATGAGATTGGCCTGTCAGGATTTCCAGCTGCTTTTGAATCCCCGGTTTGTGCAGAGACTTTGCAATTGTGACAGGAGAGCGATTTGCCTGGTACAGTAGAATTTCCTTACATGTAAATGTGCTGTGTATTGAAAGTGGGTTGTGATTTGGTTCCCCACTGTGTGAACTGTGTTCTGCTTGCTGGAAGCTTTATCCAGCCTAATCAGACTGAATCCGTCTTCATCTCCATTCGGCCTGGGCCATGCCACGCTGCCCCTACCAGATTACCCCACTGTACAGAGAAAGCCACCGATGAGAGACCCGCCTGGGGATCAGCCCCCTGCTCCATGCTTGAACAGGAATGACGCCTCAGTGAATCATGTGGGACCTGCTTCTTCTGTCACTCCATATTAACCACCTGCTGTCTCGATTTTCGTCCAACTTGTGTCCAGTCTTGGGTATCGTGAGTAATCATCAGGGTAGCTCCCTGCAACAACAGCCTAATCTAAAAGTGTGTCATCTGATTATCTTGTTGTTTTCTTTTCATGAACTGAGCCCTCTGGCTCCAGATTACGAATAGTGTGTGTTATGTATGTTGTTTTCTTCCATCACGGGACCCCAACCAGCCGCAATGTTCCTGGCTAGCCCACCATTCTCCATCTGGGTACCCAGAATGTGTGACTGCTTATGGACCCTGAAGTGCGTGCATAACTGTTTGATTGATAGAGCTTTTAAGCAAATTATCTGATTATGCCCCTCCCTTGTTCAAGTCCCTTAAATAAATCAGATCTAACTATTTTTTGCATTTACCCTGACTGTGGTTCCAGTTTGTGCACGAGTACTGTACTGTTGTTATTTGCTGCATATAACCTTGTTTTACAGGGGGTCCCCAGGGCCGAGCCAGAGGAAAGCCCTGGTGGTAAGTGCAAACAGTGTGGGTACTTATGTAGTATATCAGGGGTATTGTGAAAGTGATTATCGTGTATTGTTCCAGCCACTAGTAAGGACAGAGGGGGGTTACAGTGTCCCGGAGGGCTGTGCCCAGGTTAGCTTGACCACTACCAACCCTGACCTGCGGGTGGAGGCACCCATTTCAGAACTCAGGCCCCTTAACCTGCTACTGGCCAAACAGGCAGGGTAGTAGCCCTTGGGATAGCTCCACCTAGGGGTTACATTTGCAAAAGGCTAACCGACATTTATTTACATGGGATAGGGTTAGTAAAAGGGAAAAGGAAGTGGAGGATAAGTAACTTTAACATTTTGTAAACACCAATCGCTTTAAAAACCCAGGAACATTCCAGTGCCCACCTCCCACCAGCATATACATTGGAACAGATATTGGCCCACTTGTTCTAACACATTACCCTCCCTGACTGATACCAGTCTCCCCTAGTGTCTAACTTGGGAGCTTACACTGCCTGTCTGGGTACACGGTTTGGAACAGTTGCAGGCCTGATATCATTGCAGCCTGTTGGCTGGCTTTGGTGCACTTCTGGGAACAAACAATGTAAATTCAAACCCTTTCCAGTGGTAGCAGAAACTATTTGTAGAAACTTTGCAAACTGCTGGCTGAGTGGTCAACACAGTAACTGGCAGAACATTTGTTCAATGTCCCCCCAGATGCAGGGCAAGCCCTGAATTACTCATGATTTTGTAGAACAGTCTCTGGGCTGGTCTAACTGAGAACTTTCAGACTGAGGCTTGGAGGTGCTTGGAACTAATAGAAACTTGGAAACTTGGATGGCTGGGATGGACAGCAGACTCTTGCAGTTTGGACCTCTCAGCATCTCTGGCAGATTTAATATGATGGGACCTCTTGGCTTCTCCCGCAGTTTTCAGGATCTCTAACAACTTGTCACCTTCTTTTCTATGACATCACAAGGCTGGACAGACCAATACTGGAGACCAGGGCCACATGCCTCACCCCAACTGTCCAGGCATCTAGCCTTCAGGGGGAGACGATGGGTAATGCCTGATTGTGACATTACCTGGCTGATTCCCTAGACAGTCCTAGGCTGGCAGTTTTTCTGTTTCTGAAACTCAGGCTGTAGATGGCTTCAGCCACACTGCAGCTGGCAGCCATGGCTCTCACTCAGATGGAACATAATCTTTGGATTTCTCACCAGGTTTAGCAGGAAACAGTCTCTCAGCTTCAAACTTTAAATATTCAGGCTCAAACAGAAAATGTCTTTCATCTTCTCCCTGACTTTCCAGCTATTGGAAAATGACTCCGACAGCTTTCATTTTCAGTCCTTAAATGCTCAGACTTGAAACAGGAGATGGCTTTGATCTTCTCACTAACTTTCCATGTACTGGAAACATTGCAGGCTTCCCTTGGCTATTAGGCTGTGCAAGCTCAAGTAGGCCTCCTCACGTCTCTCAGACATCGCAGCAGAGTTTCCTCTCCCTCTGGAAACTCCCAGACAATTGCCTTGATACTGGTGCTCAGCAAACAACACTTTCATTCTGGTGTAACCCCTAGATGGTGCTATCCCAGCGCTACTACCCTGCCTGATTTGCCACTAACAGGTTGAGGGGCCTGGATCCGATGGTGGGTGCCTCCACCCAGAGGTCAAGGTTTGCAATAGTTAAGCTAACTTGGTCACAGCCCTCTGGGACACTGCAACCCCCCTTTCTTCCCACTAGTGGCCCACACAGTATATCAGAATTACCTTCACAGTATACACTTACCCCCCAGGACTGGTTCAGGCTTTGGGACCCCCTGTAAAATAAGCAGATACAGTGCAACAATCACAGTACAATACTTTAACATAGACAAATACCTCAGGCAGTATAACTTTGTTGAAACAAGCAGCTCTGATTTATTTAGGGGGATATAACAAGGACAGGGGGAAATCAGGTTAATTAGCGTATCACTTTACTCATCTACCTATGGCTCTGTGCACAGGCCTCATCCATACCAGTTACTGTCCCTGGGTACCCAAGCCCTAGTGGCTAGTCCAAACCGTGGCAGCTGGTAGGGCCCTTTCACACAGAGAAAAGAAAAATTAGTTAAACAGTCAGCAGTACAGTAATTCCATTTGGATTCAATGTGGCAATTCAACAGGGAGCGACTCTGAATTAGTACTCACGACCTCCAAACAAGATAGGGTCCTTCAACGTCAGCAGGGCTACTCTTGAGCTCCACGAGACTCCTCACACATTTATATGGCAAACTGCAACAGGCAAAAGTCCTTTAATGGCAGCAGGATTCACTTGAGCTACACAAGCCTCCTCACACATTTATATGGTAAACAGTCACAGGCAAAAGTCCTTTAATGGCAGCAGGACTCACTTGAGCTACACAAGCCTCCTCACACATTTATATGGTAAAAAGAAAGTACTATACCAGGCAGGCTGCTTCTCTATCCCGATCGCAATTACTGCACAATACCCGGGAGAACACAGAGCAGATTCAGTTCCTGACAGACCGAGTGCAATTCAGCAATTTCTCCAGTCTTCTACAGGGTGAGCCTGGTTTCTACTCTTCAGATATCCTTTGATTCTCTTCACAGAACGGATTCAGTCCTAACAAGCAGTTACACAAGCTGCAGACCGGAACTCTGGGCCTTACACACGTTTCCAGACTAAAACTGCACACCAAAAAAAGCACAGGGCTCCTTCCCTCTTCACTGCCAGAGCTCAACTGAGACTCCAGCAGACAATACCGGGCACTTCCTTTGAGTTCCTCCCAGTTCTTGGCTGGATTGGCTGTCACTCACAATAGACTGCCCTGTTGGTCCAAAAAGGCGCCGAAGTCCAAACTACATCTCCCAGAGTCACTGCCCATACAATCCTCTTGTGGCTGGCTCAGATTATGAGTCCAAGTTCTGATTCGTCCAAGGCACCATTTTAGAGCTACCTTAACCCACACTGATTGGTCCAGTTCAGCAGTTCAAAACTAGAATGGGGAACTAGGCAAACACAGTTCTGACTGCAAAGAAAGCAGGTTAGACAAACTGTATTTTCATTATTACTCTAAATGATTTCTGGCAAACAGTTACATCTTTCAGATAGGCTCCCTTTGCACTCCTAGTGACTGCAAAAATGGAGTGAATTGGCAGCAGCTCGAGTGGTACTCAAGCAAAGAAGCACACAGTCCCCCCATACAAACTAATTATGTCTGCAAGCAGACAGCTCTTAAAGAGACAGTACCAGAGGCTCTAAAAACACTCACTGATAAATGGCTTAAGCACTCAAACACCATTCAGGCTTGGAGCATTCAAGCAAGCTCCTGGAAATCTTTTGGGAACCCCCATTTTCAGAGGGTTACACCCTTCCTGGCCTGGGAAAGCTTGAAGTCCGTCAACAAGTACCCCTATAAGTTTTAACTGCAACCATATACATTTGCATTAGGCTCACACATGTAATCATCAGTCAATATATCATTTTACAAGAACACATTTCTGAAACATTGCAGTCGTCACTCTTTACACAGTATTACACACACATTGTACCATAACTCAAGTTATTACCTCTTGTACATGAAACCTGAAGAGAGGGGCCTTCCTATCAGTTACCTTGGGGCAGGGCCAGGGCAAGGGCACCATACTTAGAGGGCAACACAAGTAACTTGGAGTTAGCACTGACGCTCAGTTTGGGCAATGAGCTCGGGGACACATACACTCCTTTATGGACAACATTGAGAGGCAAGTCCACAGGCCTCCCAAGGGAATCATAACTGAGGTGCACCACAGGCTTTACAGCTCGACCAGTCTTTCTAGGGGAACTGTTACAGTCTCTGCACTCTGAGACTCATTTTCAGCATTGTCTTCACTTGTCAGGGGAGTCTCCATGGGTAGAGAGGCTAGAACTTGGGGCACTTTCAGCTCCAGGAGTTACAGTTTCTGAGTCCACAACATTTGGCTCGCATGGAGAGCTTTCGGACACTGGCAGTGGACTGTCAGGGCACTCAAAATGCTCTTCTTGTTCTGGTGTATCACCAGTCTGCCCCAATCCATCATTTTCCTCCCCTGAAAGCTCAAACAGTTCAACCATGCACAATGATTCCATTTCATCTGATCTGATACTTTGCACTTCACTTTCTGGGAGCATTGGCTCCAGGGACAAAGCTGGGGGCTTAGACAGTCCAGAAGGCCCAGCCGTCTTCAGTATTGACTGAGGATTCCCTGAAACAATTGACTCAGTTCGTAAGAAGGATAGTATTCAAAGTCACTCTCACTTTCTTCTGATATGGACTGACAGTCATGCTCAACTGGGACTTGTGGAGGAGAACACTCTAACTCTGCTTCTGTAGGTGCAGACTTTCTTGATCTTTTCTTAGCAGCACCTCTAGTCACTGGTCCAGAGGGGGCATCTTCTGGGGGCTCAGACTCAATCAAGATTTGTCCAATGGGCAGTAAATGATTTCTATGCATTGTTTTACATCTTTTGAATTATTCTCAGGCCTTACTTTGTACACTGGCAGATCATCTAGTTTGCCCACTACAATGTGAGGGAGATGGTGCCATCTGTCAGCAATCTTGTGTTTGCCATGCAGTCCCAGATTTCTTAGCAATACCCGATCTCCTCCTGGAGTTCCTGTGCTTTCACCTTTTATCATACCTTTCTTTGTTGGCCAGATTTCTTTTGGCAGCCATGGTTTGAGCCAGTTAGTACGCATGAGTTAGCTGGGCCTTTAACTTTGCACATACTGTAAATAGTTGTCAGCTTGAACCCCATCAGGAGAGACCCCAAAACACATCTACCGGTAGTCGAGCTTCTTCCAAACATCAGGCGGTAGGGGAGAACTCAGTGGCATCACTTTTGTGCAGTTATAAGCATGTACCAGGGTACTAATTTGTTGGCTCCATCTAGGCTTGTCCTTTGGGTGTAGGGTGCCTAGCATATCTAGCAAAGTGCGGTTGAAACGTTCAGGCTGTGGGTCCCCTTGGGGGTGGTAAGGAGTGGTTCTGGACTTTCGCACTCCCCACAGAGAAAGCATCTCTTTGATCAGATGACTCTCAAAGTCTCTCTCTTGATCAGAATGGATTCTTTGTGGAGCCCCATAGTGAACAAAAAAGTTTTCTACAAGTACTTTGGCCACAGTGGATGCTTTCTGGTCTTTGGTGGGGAAAGCTTGGGCATATCTCGTGAAATGGTCAGTGACCACCAGCACATTACTGATATTTCTTTGATCTGACTCCAAACTCAGAAAATCAATACAGACCAGCTCCATGGGTGCACTGGTGGTGATGTTAACAAGGGGCAGCCCTCAGAAAAGCTTTCCTCTGTAAGCAGCGACTACAAGTTCGAATGTGTTGCTCCACATCAGCCCCCATCTTAGGCCAATAGAATCTGGATCTCACCAAGTCAAGTGTTCTGTCTATACCAAGGTGCACCATGTGGTTGTGCAAGGACCTCAGTACTGAGTCTCGAAAGGCAGTGGGCAGCATAGTTGTTGTTTGTCTACTTGTTCCCCTCTGTCTACTGTTTCTCTGTATAACAGTTTATTGATCAGTTTCAACTTAGGACCTTCTTTGTATAACAGTGCAGCTCTCAACTCAGTGGAGCATAATTTGGACACATCTTTTCCTGCATAGAGAACTTCTAAAGCTGATTTGATCATGGGATCGCTGGATTGAGCCCGTCGAATACTGTCATTGTCCAGCTGAGGCAGTGCACCAATGTCTATTGCAGAAAAGTGGCAATAAGCAGCAGGTATGCAATTCTCAGAGGGTCCCAAGCAATCCACCATGCAGTCCACTGCGTCCGTGGACATTTGTTCCTCCTGTCAAACTTCCGGCAGAGTGCCCGAATGTGGATTCTGCCAATCTGACCCAATCATTCTGGGGAACAGGCCTCCGGAGAGAACATCAGCATCTATGTGGTTCAGACCTGCTTGGTATTCAGAGCATAGTCGTATGTAGATAATGCAGAAAGCCACCTATGGCCAGTGGCATCCAACTTAGCTGAGGTCTGCACATAGGTCAAAGGATTATTGTCAGTTTTTACTAGTATTTTAGCCCCATACAAGTACTCATGGAATTGGTCAACAATAGCCACTTCAAAGCTAGGAACTCTAACTTATGTACAGGATAGTTCTTTTCAGATGGGGTCAGGCTTCTACTGGCAAAGGCCACTGGTCTCAGGCCATTCTCGTGCTCTTGGTACAACACAGCCCCCAACCCTTGCAAGCTAGCATCAGTGTGCAGGACGTAAGGTTTTCTTGGATCGGCATAGGCCAGCACTGGAGCATGGGTAAGTTGATATATGATCTCATGAAAAGCAGTCTCACAATCAGGAGTCCAGCGGGCTCCAAATACTCACTTGGATGAAAATACACTCTTTCAGTCTTGAGGATGCTGACTTTTGGTATTTTTGTGGGTTGGGGGATACCCTTGAGTAGGTTAAGTAAAGGCGGATCACTCTTGAATAGTCCTTGATGAAGCGTTGATAATAACCACAGAATCCCAGGAATCTTTGCAGTTCTTTAGATTTTGGGCTGTGGCCAGGTGGTCAAGGCCTCAACTTTACTTGGGTCGGTCTCTATTCCTCGTGGATACTATGTGTCCCACATACTTTACTGATGTTTGAAAGAATTGACACTTATCAATGGACAGTTTAAGGCCAAAGTCCTCCAGTCGGTCCAATACCTTAAATAATCTGCTCTCATGTTCCTCCAGTGAGCTGCCAAACACAATAACATCATCTAGGTATACCAGGCACTCTAGTAAGTTCATGTCCCCACTGCACGCTCCATCAATCGTTGAAAAGTGGGTGGGGCACCTGAAATCCCTTGAGGCATCCTCATGAATTCATAGAAGCCAAGCGGACAGATAAAGGCTGTCTTCTCATGGTCCTCTGGGGCCATCGGGATCTGGTAGTACCCACTGCGGAGATCCAACACAGAGAACCACTTGCTCCCATTTAGGCAGTCCAATGCATCCTGAATGTGGGGCATTGTGTACTGATCAGTGATAGTCCGCTGGTTTAAGGTGCGATAATCCACGCACATCCTTACTGTCCCATTCTTTTTCCTCACTACCACAATGGGGGAAGCATAAGGGCTTCTGGATTCTTGTATTACACCAGCAGCTAACATCTCTTGCAGATGCCATCTCACATCATCTGTGTCAGCAGGTGCCAGGTGTCGAGACCTCTCACGAAATGGTCTTTCGTCATGCAGCCGGATGTTGTGCTCAGCTCCTTGCATGCATCCTACGTCCCATTCCTTTAAAGAAAACACCTGGTCTCTCTGGGCAAGCTTCTCACTGATCCTCACTTTCCATTCAGCTGGCAACGAGTCGCCGAAATCAAACAAGTCAGGCGTTACTCTGTCATTCTTCCTCGAACTCTGCTGTTGGGTAGCACTGCAGTGTCTGCACAATGCACATTAACCAGGATGCAACCTCTATTTACTCGAATGTCTCTTTCAGACACATTATGAACTTGGACCATTACCCTTCTGGCATAAACATGGGCTCTAAGCGGGCAAAATACTAGGCTTGACCAACAGTCCCTCTGGCAATTTTCCATCGCTTGGTGCATCCAACATTAATATTTTATTCTTAACATCCTTTCTGATACGGACCTCTCCTGTAAGGTACACTGGGCATTTGGCGCCAGGATCAGAGACTCAGGATCCTTCTTCCATACAATCGACCAGTTCCTCTGGTTCTGTTTTTTCAGCATCTCTGTGCCTCATAGGCCTTCTTAATTAAAGCCAGAACTCTTAAAGCTCTACTAGTCTTTGACCCTGTTTTTCATAGCACAACTGTGCCAGCCTTCCGAACATATTAGCATTTGTTCCAATCAACAAAGGACACCATCATACAGTCCAGTGGGGGACACACTAGGCTAGGGTCTCTACTTGTTCGCCACTCCAGCCACGGAGGTGGGGAAAGACAGTCAAATTCGATATACCGGAATAGGGTGAGCCTTCTCACTTAACCCCCATACATGCAGTCCTTCTAATGGTTGTAAAGGTACATCTGACAAATGCTTCTGATACCAATCCTGGAACATAATTGTCACTTGGAGCCTGTCTAATACAGCTCTTGTAGACACTCCATTCACCTTTACAGTGGTCTCCATGGAGGGACCCACTATTCTGGACCAGTCTGGAGGCGGTAGTGGGGCCTGGGTAGCAGCCTTGCCACAAAGGCGTGAGTTAGCATTTTTGGTGCCCTCACTGGGATCATTTGTGCACCTTTAACCACTGATTTGTTCTCCAAGCTCTCCTTGTAGCCTATATGCAACTTTGTCAGTGTCTTTTGGGACCGGCATTCCCTTTTCATGTGCCCATCCTTCCCACAATTATAGCAAAACAAACTTTCTGGAGTTTGAGCTGGCGAGCGCCACACTGGGAGCAGTGAGGTACTACTAACTGGAAACCTTGGTGCCATCTCTGTCTGCGGCGTGATAAGCATTTGGAGACACCTGGTCAGTTCTCACTTCCATGGTCAAGGAATTGAGTTTGAACTGTTATCAGCAGGAGATACGTGGGTGGGTACCCCACCCCATAGCAGATGCAGTCGGGATATAGGTCGGGCCTGTACTTGCAGGCGTGGCCTTCATAAAGGGACTGTTTTAGATTCCCGGATCTCTCTCAACAGTTCGCCCCATTGTGGCATATCTTTTCCTTGTCAGAGCACTCATTGACTGCCAACCTCTGCCCCTGAACTTCACTTGATGGGTCACCCTCAGTCACTCGGGTCATAGCTGCAGCTATTGGGTGCAGGTCCCTCCGAGTCGCCTTTTCTCAACTCCTCGAATTTCTCTCATTAACTCATCATCAGGGGCGTGGGAGTTCCAGTCGATTTGCCAGGCGTAACTGAAGCAACAGCAGTTCTGAGGGAGGCAGACTTAAGGATCCTGCAAGCCTGGTTCGGTCCAGTTCAATCGCTGGCAAACTACCCTTTCTGAGGCATTCTTGCAACAATTTTTCCAGCCGAGATACATACACAGACAACAACTCCCCTTGGTACTGTTGTGCATTTCTTACTCTCCACCATAGGTCCTCATCAGAATCTGGCTCCCATACACATTCTCCAAGGCCTCAAGATAGGCCTGTGCAGTCACTTCAGGGTTACTGGCCCGTTTAGCACGGATGGTAGCCAGGGCAGGACCTCGGAGGCTCTCACTAACCCTCTTTCGCTTTTCGGCTTCCGAGCATTGCCATTCTAGCACTTGGGGAGCAACATAGTCTATCCAGGTCTCCCAGTCATCCTCCCTTGGGGGTGGGAGAGAGCCGAGAAGATCCTCAACCTTCGGTAAGAGTCGTGACTAATGACAGGTGCAGAAATAGGAGTCTGCATTGGTTCAGCCACCATTACGGGTACTGAGCGGGAGAGGGTGTTGGGGAGGAGCACCCCAGGTGGCAGAATAGTTTCTTCAAGTCCTCCACAGTTTTCCTTCCCCAGCAACCATTTTAGAAATTTCTCCTCAAAAGTTTCAGACAGTGGTGGGGCTCATTCTCCCCGGGTCTTTACTGCCCTTAGTTATCACTCTCCAGGCAGTGAGGGCTCCCTCTGGGGTAATGGTCTGTGGCACTTTGGAGCTATCTATGGGATCCTTAAAACTCTACTAGGGCCAGGAAAGTGTGGGTGAGCAGATTAGCATGCTGACCCACCACCACAGGGTTTTGTAAACCTTCCACCTTGGAAAGTACTCCCTGTACAGTGTCCGTATTGATACCCAGGGGATGTCCAGTATAAGCATAGCATTTGGGGGTCGATCTCTCCCAGTACACCACTCCACCAGCCGGTGCACAGCCACTTCTGTCGGGTACCCATTTTTCTTAACAGTGGTTCGTAATATGGCCACTAGAGGACACACAATCCCAGCGTTGAGCCTCCAAGATGTAACCCCTAGATGGCGCTATCCCAGGGGCTACTACCTCTGCCTGATTTGCCACCTAACAGGTTGAGGGGCCTGGATCCAATGGCGGTGCCTCCACCCAGAGGTCAGGGTTTGCAATAGTTAAACTAACTTGGTCACAGCCCTCTGTGACACTGCAACCCCTTTCTTCCCACTAGTGGCCCACACAGTATATCAGAATTACCTTCACAGTATACACTTACCCCAGGACTGGTTCAGGCTTTGGGACCCCTGTAAAATAAGCAGATACAGTGCAACAATCACAGTACAATACTTTAACATAGACAAATACCTCCAGGCAGTATAACTTTGCTGAAACAAGCAGCTCTGATTTATTTAGGGATATAACAAGGACAGGGGAAATCAGGTTAATTAGCTTATCACTTTACTCATCTACCTATGGCTCTGTGCACAGGCCTATCCATACCAGTTACTGTCCCTGGTACCCAAGCCCAGTGGCTAGTCCAAACCGTGGCAGCTGGTAGGGGCCCTTTCACACAGAGAAAGAAAAATTAGTTAAACAGTCAGCAGTACAGTAATTCCATTTGGATTCAATGTGGTAATTCAACAGGAGCGACTCTGAATTAGTACTCACGACCTCCAAACAAGATAGGGTCCTTCAACGTCAGCAGGGCTACTCTTGAGCTCCACGAGACTCCTCACACATTTATATGGCAAACTGCAACAGGCAAAAGTCCTTTAATGGCAGCAGGATTCACTTGAGCTACACAAGCCTCCTCACACATTTATATGGTAAACAGTCACAGGCAAAGTCCTTTAATGTCAGCAGGACTCACTTGAGCTACACAAGCCTCCTCACACATTTATATGGTAAAAGAAAGTACTATACCAGGCAGGCTGTTTCTCTATCCCGATCTAATTGCTGCACAATACCGGGAGAACACACAGCAGATTCAGTTCCTGACAGACCGAGTGCAATTCAGCAATTTCTCCAGTCTTCTACAGGGTGAGCCTGGTTTCTACTCTTCAGATATCTTTGATTCTCTTCACAGGATGGATTCAGTCCTAACAAGCAGTTACACAAGCTGCAGACCGGACTCTGGGCCTTACACCTCTTCCGACTAAAACTGCACACGGCAAAAGCACAGGGCTCTTCCTCTTCACTGCCAGAGCGCAACTGAAACTCCAGCAGACAAAACCGGCACTTCCTTTGAGTTCCTCCCAGTTCTTGGCTGGATTGGCTGTCACTACAATAGACTGCTCCTGTTGGTCCAAAAGGCCAAGTCCAAACTACATCTCCCAGAGTCACTGCCCATACAATCCTCTTGTGGCTGGCTCAGATTAGAGTCCAAGTTCTGATTCGTCCAAGGCACCATTTTAGAGCTACCTTAACCCACACTGATTGGTCCAGTTCAGCAGTTCAAAACTAGAATGGGAACTAGGCAAACACAGTTCTGACTGCAAAGAAAGCAGGTTAGACAAACTGTATTTTCATTATTACTCTAAATGATTTCTGGCAAACAGTTACATCTTTCAGATAGGTTCCCTTTGCACTCCTAGTGACTGCAAAAATGGAGTGAATTGGCAGCAGCTCGAGTGGTACTCAAGCAGAGAAGCACACAGTCCCCCCATACAAACTAATTATGTCTGCAAGCAGACAGCTCTTAAAGAGACAGTACCAGAGGCTCTAAAAACACTCACTGATAAATGGCTTAAACGCCAAACACCATTCAGGCTTGGAGCATTCAAGCAAGCTCCTGGAAGTCTTTTGGGAACCCCCATTTGCAGGGGGGTTACACAGTAACATCTTCTGTCCCAGCTATTGAGAGGCAGCACAAAGTGCCTCCTGGGCTGGTGGCTGTGTAAGCCTGGACAATGAAGAAGGCCTGCCAGGGCTTCAAGCCCCAGGCAGACCTCCAGGCAGGCCTTCTTCATTGTCTTAAGGCAACACCTGGAGCCCCGTCCCCTGGAGGGGACTCCAGCAGAACTGAACTCAACTGAAACTGCCCTCAGGATTTGGTAAGCTCAAGGCAGTATCCCATTGGTCAAACAGGCTGTCCATTGGTAAAATTAATGTGCATTAAGCTCACTTGATGCCTGACTGGTTGTCTGTACTGGTCCCAAAAAAATTGCCCTTGCCTCTTCCTCGAAGTCTTGTTGTTGTAGCCCTTTGGATTCCCAGCTTTCTCATTAGCTGCCTGGCAGATTAAATGTGGCAAGTGTGACTGCTACAAAAAGAGTTTATACAGTGTCCTAACTTTCAGTCTCCTTTTTACAGGCAACGATAATGTTTTAAATTTAACTGTCTCCATGGACTTGTAACTGACCCTCTGCCTTAGTGTCTGGTGGCAGAATGGACAGAAAACAGGGCTTTTCCTGCCAGTCATGAGCGCCGTAGTGCTATTCCCCAGGTGACAGGAAGAACCATAACATTCATAGCAGCCTCAGCTGCTCTTAAAGGAACAGCATTCCCTTATTGTAATAGTGCTTAATAGAGTTTTTGTAACATTTTATTTTTATGTCTTTTCTACCCTTCCCTGTGTGTCTCTGGATCCCCAGTAGTATTACTGACAGTTCTAGGGGTCAGAGAATATGAGGGAACCTGGCAGGAGCTGCCACAGTGACTTAACCACTAAGCAGTGCAGCACTCACACACAGTATGTGAGCTGACCACCAGCTCACACTTTAAACAGAATCCAGCTCGAATATGTGCAGACTGAGCTGTGCAACAATTGTCAAACCACTGAGCAGGTGGTTTTATTTTTAGTAAGCTCCTCCAGTCCCCACAGCATAGGTGGGCACAACAGGACTGGCAGGAGCATTTAGGGGTCCCAAGCAGGACCACGACTGGCAGGACAAGAGGCTGGGGAGACAGGCAAGGAAAGCCCCACCCATGGGGGTGGTTACAGTACCTATGGCAATTCATCAGAGTATTCATTGGGTGAAACCAACAAATTTCTGAACCAGAGCCTTTCTGTACTATGACTGCATCACCCTCACCCACTGATGCATTACCATATCTTAATATGCTTGGCCAAGCAAGGACATCAAAGCAATGGCAGAATTAAACTATGCAGTGGCCCTGTAATCCAGCATCATCAGCTGGTGTTCTGGTGAGCGTGGCACATGCTGTATCACCCAGAATGAAATCCATACAGGCGCTGTTTCCCCAATTAAACAAAGAGCTTTCCACACTTCCCCAACTACCCATAGGGAGATTGATCACAAGATCAGTAATCTGCTACATGATCGAATTACTGGAGACAGTTGCAGTCTTTGGGCTTCACCTGTGGTCCTTGTTAAAAAGATAGATATCAGTGGGAGATTTTGCAAAGACGTCTGCAAACTGAACTTTGCTGCTGTCAAGGATTCACTCCCACTGCATTATGTTATGACACACTTAATACCTTGGCTGGTTCATCTTGGTTCAGTATCTTTGACATCTGTAATGGTTACTGGGAAAAGGAGGTGGTAGACAAGGATTGCAAGAGGACAGCCTTCAGGACTGGCAGTGGGTTGTATCAGTTCAGGGTCATTCCCATGGGTCACACAAATGGACAAGCACCTTTCAATGCCTCATGGAGCTTGTGGTTTATTTATTTATTTTGTTTTTGTTGACCGGGTAAATACACTAGACAAATCCTGCCTATTTTCAGGCACATAGATACATAGATACATACATAGACAGTGTCGGCAGATAAGGGCCTATGGCCCACCCAGTCTGCCCATTTGAGTGTGTAAGTTCAGTTTGTTTTCCTAGAAGTCCGTTTCCCCTTACCCCTGACCTCTAGAATTCCTTTATGTCTATCCCATGCATTCTTAAATCCTGTGATTGTTTCAGCCCCCACCACTTCCTCTGGCAGGGTGTTCCACTTGTCCACCACCCATTCTGTGAAGAAATTCTTTCTCATGTTTCCTCTGAATCGTCCCTCCTCCAACTTCATCCCATGCCCTCTAGTCCTGGAACATCTTTTAGCTTAAAATAGTGTTTTCCTGCACCCTGTTTCTCCCTGTAAGATACTTGTATGTCTCTATCATATCCCTCTCCTCCTCTCCTCCAGGAGTACATGTTCAGTTCCTTCAACCTGTCTTCATAGGACTTGTGATGCAATCCATGCACCATCTTTGTTGCCCTCCTCTGAACCTTCTCTACCCTGTCTATGTCCTTACGTAGGTATGGTCTCCAGAACTGTACACTGTACTCAGGTGGGGCCTCACTAGTGTCTTGTATAGCGGAATTATGACCTCCCTTTTCCTGCTGGTGATGCCCCTGCCTATACATCCCAGCATCCTATTTGCTTTACCTGATGCCTTGTTACACTGTTTCCTACCTTGAGGTCATCAGAGATGACAACCCCAAGATCCCTTTCCTGCTTGGTGCATGCTATATCCTCACCCCCCAACTGATATATTGTGCCAGGGTTTTTGTGCCCCATATGCATTATCTTGCACTTCTTTGCATTGAATTTCAACTGCCAAACCCTTGACCATTTTTCAAGTTTCTGCAGGTCCCTTCTCATTCTGTCTACACCCTCTGGTGTGTCTACTCTGTTACAGAGCTTTGTGTCATCAGCGAACAGTGAAATTCTGCCTTCTAGATCCTGCGCAATGTCACTGATGAAGATGTTGAATAGGACCGGTCCCAGGACTGATCCCTGTGGTACCCACTGGTCACTCTTCCCTCTGTGGAGTGACAGCCATTTACCACCACCCTGTGTCCTGCCACCCAGCCAGTTACCTACCCACCACACTACTGTCCTGCCCACACCCATATTCCCCAGTTTGTGTAATAGTCTTCTATGTGGCACAGTGTCAAAGGCCTTGCTGAAGTCCAGATAGGCCATGTCCACTGCCTCCCTGATCCACCTCCCTAGTCACCCAGTCAAAAAATTCAATGAGGTTGGTCTGACATGACCTCCCCCTGGTGAAACCATGCTGCCTTGGGTCCTGTAGTCCATTGACAACCAGATGTTCCACCAATCTCTCCTTCAGCAGTGCTTCCATGATCTTTCCAACTACCGAGGTGAGGCTGACTGGTCTGTAGTTCCCTGCTTCCTCTTTGTTCCCACTTTTGTATAAGGGGACTACATCTGCTGTCCTCCAGTCTTTGGGTACCTCCCCTGTTTCCAGTGATTGGCTAAACAGGATAGCCAGAGGTTCAGCCACCACCTCTCTTAGTTCCTTAAGGACCCTGGGGTGCACCCCATCTAGCCCCATTGCTTTGTCAACTCTTATTACTTCCAGTTCCTTCAGGACCCTTTCTCATGTAAAGGGACTTGTGTCCATTTCTGCACCATTCTCACCCCTTGTACTCCCTTCAGACCCATTTCCCCCTCTTCCTCAGTAAAGACTGAGCAGAAATACCTGTTCAATATGTCATCCTTACTGTTGTCATCCTCCACGCGACTCCCAACCTCCCCCTTCAGTCTCACTATCCATCCCTTTGCCTTTCTTTTTTCACTTATGTACCTGTAAAAGGTTTTGTCCCCGGGGGAGGGGGATACAGATGAATGCCAACTGACCTTGAACCAGATTAAGCTGTTGGTGGTATTTTTAGTGAATGAGGGAAATTTGACCAGGACACCGGGGAAATTCCCCTACTCTGCTGGCGCTCTGTGGCCAGCAGAGGGCTGAGGAAGAAATCCTCGACATGGCAGAAGCTCTGCAAACTCATGAGGAGATAGACGCTAGTGTGGACACTCCCGCTAGCGAGCTTTACATGGATGAAGGTGGAAAAATGAGAATAAGGCAAAATCAGGTAGAAACAGACCTGAACAAGATAGCGGAGACACCAGAGGTAATCGGTTCATTGCCGATTCGGGAGCATAATCCAGAGGCTGTGCAAATTTCAACTTGTGCCTCAACGGAGCTGCAACCAGGGGAACTTAACTTTCGGGTACATAAAATGGACGCTTTTCAGCAAAGCACGTTTCCAGATTCAAAAACGGAAGGTCCGACAGAGCAGAAGTCCCGCGTTATACCGCAGGAGATCCCCACTACATCACAAATGTTAAAACAAAGATTTAAGCTGGGAACACAGGATTTGGTCGAAAAAATAGACTGGTTGGAAGAAAATTCACTTGGAAGCGCTGGTTGGACACAGAACTCCTTAGGGACATGGTCGCCTGACCCTACATGGAAGCCAGTTTCGTTTTTTCACCACAGCATGCCAACGCTCTGGGCTCAGGTACTGATAATGTAGCTGCTACTTCTGGTGATTTCCGTGTGCATTTTAAAGATACAGAGGACACTTGTAGTCCCAGTGTGTCTTTTGAGGGGGGAGAAAAGTATAAGAATTTGTCTGCAGATAATAAACCTTGCAAGGAACCTGAGAAAAATCTGTGTATTCCTATGGCAGACCTGTTCAAAAACAAACTGGAACAGGCTCCCAGAAGGAACGCGGTTCGTTTAAAATATAAAGGAGGTTTACAAACCCATCCCGACAGATACTATATATCTAATACTTTACTTAAAGGGTCCATGTCTTATTTACCATCAGATTTGTTTGCATTAATTCATGTTTCAGGGGAGGACTCTTTTGATATAAGTTTTAGAACTAACCAGAATTTGGAGAGATTCTGGGAAAAATTTTCTTCACTAAAATCTACTCCTTTATGGCTCCCATTTATAGCTATCCCTCTAACTAGGCCACAGATACGGTACATTACCATTATGTTTAGGAATGAGGAGTTAATGTCAGTGATATTTATCACTGACTGCAGACAACTGTGACATCCTTGGGCCTCCTGAAGCCTTATTAGATCTGGAAGGCATTTGGACAGGGGTTGGAAATTTAAAGTTAAACTTTTTCAAATAAACTCTGACATAATCCATATCCCAAATAGTTTCTTTTTAGGGAAAGATAGGGGGGTATGTTTTTATAGTGGACAGCCTAGAGCCTGTTATAAATGTGGATCTCGCACACATATTAGTAGCTCTTGTGATGTAATGAAGTGCTCTCTTTTTGAAGGGTATGGACATTCGATGGATCTATGTCAAAACATCTTTCAATGCAATTTATACAGCGAAAAAGG